>OX235267.1:20260348-22660348 GCA_944472135.2 Trichobilharzia regenti
ATACAGTAGTCATCGGGAAAAAGAGTTAATGAAAAAAATGAAAATGGGAATAGCAAATGATTATCATACTTAGATCATGGAGTTTATTATTTCATAGTGCACAGCCCAGAAAGTTGATTGGTTCTTCAGGCCAAAAAGGCGTTAGCAATTCTCTTAGAAGTGCTTGTGTTCGCAAAGCTGTTTCTCGACTGCCTAATGAGGCAGAGATCCGCTGGGCGATTTGTAATATACAGCTCTGAAAGCCTACTTTTCTAGGTTCTTAGAGTGAGGCTTTAATTATTTCTTGTTAAGCTATTCATTATTTATCCTGCAGTATAACTTCCTCTTACAATAATGCCAAAGCATATTTCCATGCAGTGGAAAGGTAATTGATTGTTAGCTTGGTAGAAGCTTGATACCGGTCAACTGATTTCCAGGTGAGTGTTACGCAGGAAAAGTAGTTTGATTATGATCTATTAGTTATTGAATTGAATTTTTGATTTTCCCGTCGATTGATTGGACCGAAGTGCTCGGTCTCAGGTTGACATGTCGGCTTCTTGTGCAGATGCTTCGACGACATGTCAACCTGAGACCGAGCACTTCGGTCCAATCAATCGACGGGAAAATCAAAAATTCAATTCAATAATTAATATGACCCGTTGCACAAGAGGTGGCTCTCGTGGCCCAAGTGGTCTAGTGGATAACGCTTAGGCGTTTGAAACTATGGGTACTGAGTTCGAGCCTCGGTGGGAACATCATCACTCACTAAGAAATGTAGGTACATCCATCTGACGAGTCCCAAATAGGACGAAATGCGCATCCTGGATTCCACTGCTAGCCACCATCCACCAATTGTCTACGAACTATTAGTATTTATCCATTCAGTAGCTTTATTTGTATTTATATTCCTTCAGCACGAATATACCCACTTCTTATAATCATTTTTGTAGTACAACTCCAGGTGGAACTTTGTTCAGTACTACACCAGGCGGCACTCGTATTGTGTATGAACGTGATTTTATTCTCAGTTGCCGTAATTCACAGGTTGCTCGAAGCCCAATGCGTGATTTGATATTATTACCAGAAATAGATCCATCAAGTGTGAATAATGGTAAAGGAACTCACTTGCCTAGCAGTCATGAAACAAAGAGTTCTCCACCCGCAAAGAGTAAAGAAACTGATCATAACAAAGGTAAGTGCTAATTTTTTTGGATTACCACGTATGATATCTATGGTCGGCCTGCGAATTTTGGGCTACAGATATCCACGCTGAAAATTCCATACTTGTACCAAAAATACGGTGTGGAATCAAGCTGTAATCAAAAATAAATAAAATAAAAATAAATAAATAAATAGAATATGTAAGCTGGATGGACATTAGATACCATTATGATTCTTGTGACTTATCGTCAGTAGACGTTATTAAATCGTAGTGGTTTATTGATTGGCAGATCAGTTAGGTAAACTGTATCATTTCTGAAAAACCAAAGAGCTTCTGACATAACTTGTCCGTCCTAGCTATCACCCCACATATAAATACAAAGGCTAGGGAGAGTATAATGCCTTCAGTATATAGTTCTAAATCTTAAGCTTTCAACACAGCCGCACATATTAAGGTTTTTACATACGTAAAACATCAACAGGATTATGTCATTTACTTAGTGACGTTGTTGTTGATAATACTGACAATGAAGAAAACGATAAAATGATTCATAAAGTCTGCAAGTTCACTGGTGGCTAAACTAACAGTTACTAATTCGGTTAAAATCTGACAGTCAGAAAATAATGGTCCCAAGCAATTTAGTTTTGAGGATAACTGCCAAGTAATTACGCTGAGTGGTCAGGCTGCGTCGTAAGTTAACAAGTGAAAATATATCCCTGGAACTTGATCCATAGACTAAATTTTAACATTCTGACCTTATGATCCTATTGTTTTAAGCCAATTAGTGTCCAGTAGTAGTTACGTATTGCTGAATAATAGCCTAGTGGATGTAAGTTTAAATCTTAATGGTCAACTATTTATTAAAAGTCGAATAGTTACCCTCAAAAACCTTGGAGTAGATAGATGCATAGAATTACAACCAGCACTACCCCTAATTTAGGGCTAGCCACTTTTTTTGTAGGCAGCTTTCGAAGCTGAAAATCAGCAGCTGTAAATGCGCATTGCTGACAATTACTATCAATTATGACGCTCAAGTCAGTAGGCTTCTTTTTCATTAAATCCCAATATCGTATTGTTCGGCTTTCGTTGATAGTATTGTAGACTTTAGTGATAGACTTTGAAAAGCTCTGAAACTTTGGAAGCTACATCAGTCACCACATTATATACAAACACCATTGATCTAATTGAAAACCCTGGATCCTATACTTAATACATCTATATTTCTATTTATTTATTTATTTCTGATATCACTAATTTTTTTGTTCTTCTAGGTGATGACTCACCGTTCGAAATGGATGTATAAGTGCAAACTTTTGAGCATGTTGTAAACAAACTATATATATATATATATATAATTGTAATAAGTTTTGTCTGTAGCAGATATTAATTCAGACACAACACATACACATTTGCCTATTTTTTGTACCCAATAATCTTTCTACATGAATCATGTTTAATCACGAATAAAATTAATTGTAAATGTACTTTAGCGGTTGTTTTCTATGTATTATGTTATTTTTCTATCAAGTTTTTAGTTTAACCATATGGTAATGGTGAAATCATTAGTCAGTCAAAGAATAAAAGGATTGATTGGGCTTCATATTTTGCGAAGTCTATGGACATTGCTGTTTGGTGGTTTATGAGATTTTGCGGAAACAAATGAAACAATATATGATTAATAGGTATGACAGCAATGATCATCTTTAGGAGTTCTAACTTTATCCTGGTATCAGAGGAAGCTCTGTGATATAACAGTTTCTATACTCTAGCACATGGCTTTTGTCTGGTGCGTCTAGTGTTTGAAACCTGCTTAAACTATTCTTCTGTTAATACGTGAGACAAACAGTTTGTTGGTGGAAAGTTTGTAAAACATAATTCAGCTGAATCCTGTTCGATCCCGGATATCCTGCTAGGAAACATGTGCCCATACCTATCAGTTCTCTGATTGTATGCAAAATATGAATTTTTCTAATCGACTGTTTTTTCCTCGAACAGTGAGCTATGTTATAACTAGTCGCACAATAATAGTATATCGTGTTCCTATGGGTAATCTATAAATGAGTTAAATAATTGAGTGAGAAAGTGAAATAGAAGTAATTTGGAAGCCGATAGTTCAAATCCTACGGCAATGCAAACTTTCATTTCATCTTCAATCACTGAGTAATACGTCTGCTGATTCCACAAAGGCTAATCGTAAGTTAGCGAACTAAACATTTTCTAATCCATCATTATACATTAACGTAGGGTCCAACTACTCAAGCCTATGTCTACTTTTTTCCGAATCAATTATTTGTTAAAAAAAAGATTAAACATGACAACTTGAAAGATGATATGAAAATCAGTTGAATAACTAGAGTGCTTTCGTCAGACTAAATAAACCAATAGATATATCGACTAAAACTTTAAAAAAGCTCCCTAGTTTTTGATTTATGAGTCCTACCTTGAAATTAGTCATATGCATCGGTTGAAAATTATTTCACTTCTGACTGGTAAATGACTGTGGAACGGTTTCTAAATGTTCTGATGAGAAATTATAACTGGTGGAGTTCAATAAATTGAATATGAAGACAGATGCTCGTCGATAATACTGAAAAGTGGAGACGTGGTATCGCTTGCCAAAAATTAATGCGTCAGTGGATTACAACGTGGGTGGACAGTAAAGTACTCGTACTGCATGCCGATATAGCTGGTACCAATCGATAAGTTGTCCCAAAATATCACATAATGGCTATTCAGTGTTTCTTAGTACTCTGAAGTGTTGATTTTTGACAATATTTGTCCTGACAGGTTGAACTATGTCTAACTAGAAATACGAAACATAATTCTATATGATTAGACATATTTCTTTGTATTTTAACGAACTTATTCTTACAACAGTTAGGCTCACAAATTGCTGTCAGTATATTCGCTTCCTCAAGTTTCTTTTTGGTTCTAATCAGTATCGGGTTATAACACTTAGACATTCGTGATTAGTTATTAATTTGTTTGCGTTAATGCATGTTAACATTGTGAACTTCAATATCTCATGGATTTGTCTGTTATTACGGAGAAGCCTTAAGGATATAAAGTTTGCATACTTTTAGGTAGGGATGCTGACAAAATGCAGGGACATTTGAAGACTGAGCCTATATTTCATAAAGTCAGGCATACAAACCGACACCTGTCAAATATCAGGTGATACTTCTGGCTAGGTCTGCGCCTGCTGCTAGTTTATAGATAAGGAGTAACATTGTTGAATACGTTGAACCCTAAATTCATTTAGAAGGATGTGTCATCCGTAAAAAACTGATTGCTGAAACATTCTCACCAGGGATGAGTAAGATTCGCTTGGCACCTGCTAGCCTGCCTCATCACTGGCATAAACATAACGTTTGACTGCCCACCAAAGGACGTGTATACTATGCAGCTGTTTGCTTGTCTGTAAAACAGCTGTTGAAAGTAAAGATTACGAAAGGTTACCTATTTTTGATCATAGGTCTCTGCATAGTAATATGGTCAGTAACAGTGAGGTTAAGCTTAGTGTTAAATAAGTAGGGCTAGTCAAACTATGATTTTATGAAGCTGGTAAGGCAGAGCCAGAGGGCAATGTGAACGGATATAGGATCAGGGATAGTTATACAAGAAAGTGACATCAATCCATGAAATCTTTGACTGGTGTCTTGAAACATGTAAAGAGGTTTGGACTGATTGGTTTATATCTTTGAAATTTTCAGAATCAGTCGTTTGAGACTGTTGATAATGTAGCGCAGGATCATTTACTCTGGCCCAGATTTACCCATTGCATCTGATCTTCCAAGTTGATTAAGTTCCCATTATTAGTATAGTTTTTCTCTTTCTCTTACACTTCTGTCTGTTATCGTTTCATTACACCTGCCTATACTCGAAGCACTTTCGAGTTAAGTTCTATATTAGTAATGCATAAAGTCATCATTTTGTGTCTGTCATGTGGCTTCCTTTATTTACAAGCAACTCTGAATGCATAGACTAGAGCTTAGTGAGATTTACCTCGTCTGCTAAAACCTCCTCAGTCGTCCAGTGTATGATGTCATTATGAATAAAACAAGATTCCTATGATAGTTGTGATGTGTATGATGTATGTCTAGTTTGAATAATTTGACTGGCAGTAGAGGTTCATAGGGAATGTCGACAGTACGATTGTTTTCTGTATTAGTCGATCAAAAGTATTAGCATAGTGTATTCTTGTAAAACAAAATGGCTATACTATTACCAATGCCTTTGAAAAGTTATTGTGTTTAACCGACAAATGGAAATACAATGTTCAAATGTTGACTTAATTACAGTTTATACACCACACCATCTAACAATCGTTTATCCTTAACCGTAACTTATGATACCTTTAATTATCGAATGAATGACGCGAAAGACGAAATTTTTGGGGTAATCTAATATCATTCTGTTTTGAATACACAGCTAACTTGTCTATAAATTAAATAAGCAACTCACAACACAAAGATAATAAAAGTGCATTCAAATTCTAGAAATCAGGAACATCATTTACAAATGCCTCGGATGCACAGCGGTTAGGAAGCTCGCCGACCGTGCACATGGTCCGGGGTTCAATCCCCAGCCGACGCACACATGATGTCAATAGTCGGCCTGCTGAATTTGGGCTACCGATATCACATGCTGAAAATTCCATACCTGTATCAAAAAATACTGTGTGGAGTCAAGATATAATTTAAAAAATAATGACTGTAAGCAGCGGGCTTAGTTAGTTAGAAATGAAAAGGGATTTTAAAGACATCCACCTTGTTGAAATTCTACCATTAAAAAGTCTGACAAAGAGGAGTATAATTGGAAGGATGATAATAAAAGTAGACTGACTACTGTAAGTAAAAAGTATTTTTTGCGAATGTTCACAAAGTTGGAATGACAGGAGATACTTATTATACAGAATAAATATCTGGGAAAACCTAAGGTATTATGTTGACATTACAGAAAATACAGCCTAATTTCTACAATGTTTAAATTAGCATCTTTCACACTGTCTATTTAACTATTCCACAGCTTTGACTGCCTTTAGCAGTATTTATGTTAACCATTTTCGATTTCTTACATGATGGTACATATAAGCTCCTATTTATCTGCAATAATCATGCATTTAGAGGAGCGATGAAAGAATTTCACACATCCTTGTTGTTTTTCTCGGAGGAGCCAACAGTAGTCTGTTACCTTCAACCTTATAAATATGACTGACTTTTGTAATCACAGCATTCCTCATCAGTGAACTGAACCACGCTACGATAACTAATATCATATGTTAGTTGAAAAGAACCCCTTCACTGAATATTTTGTCCTTAATAATATATTTATTTATTTGTCTGTTGTACTTTTGACAATGATCAGTAATGCTGAGATGCAAAAACATTATTTTGCATCAAACATAAACTATGAATGAAGGTCAAAGCAAATAAATTTGTGAATAAGACATTGTTAGTAACAAATTCTGAATGATAATATGATATCGCTTAATTCTGTAAGCTCTTGTCATCTCTCTGCAACCTAAATTACTAAATACCTCTACAGAAAAAATAATACTCTCACAGTTCCATTAATTGGCTGGACTATTAATATTACTCAAATGAATACACAAAGACTTGAATAGATAAAGCCAAAAGTGTTAGCAAACTTATTGATTTTCAAGTTTTAGTTTGTAGAGATTTAGTTACAGGGTTTGATCATGAACTGACATCGGTTAGAGAACAACTGGAAAACATGGGAATACCGGACAGCTGATTCTCCCTAGTTTAAGACCCTTCATCAATACGCACTCACCGAGGTTTGAATTCGTGGGCCGTTGGATTGGGTCCAAGTGGCCTAATGGTCTACGGGTTGGCCTGATAACCCCGGGTCCTGGGTTCGAACTCCAGTGGTGGCGCACTGATGAAGGGTCCCAAACCAGGACGAAACAAGTGTCCAGTACTCCCAGGTTTTCCAATGGTTCTCTAACTGATGTCGGCTGGTGATGAAATCCTGTAACCAATCAAATCCCTACAAACTAACACTTGAATATCAATGAGAAGCTTACTAGCGACTTGCCCTATTCAGATAGGTAGTTACCTGGGATTCTAGTGAGAAGCAGTCACCAGTAGGGTGCAGCAGGTCGGGTGTGAGGATAATAACTCGCCGAAGACGTTGGCTAGGGGTCGCGCGATGTCGCGTAGAAACCTATTGGTTGTTACACAGAATATTTTACTCTGAGGAAAAGAAGTATAAACTTAACGGTGCATATGACGAGAGTGATGTATTTGCCATTATGCGAAGTGACTAAAATACATTGAGTAGAAGTTAAGCAATAAGGTCAAATATATGTATGAGTTAAGCCAAAAAATAAACGTTATGAAATGTAATGAGAGTAACGAAAATTCCAAATAAAAGTATGATTTCAAAAGAATAATTACACTTAGAAATTAAAAATACTAATACATGCCAGAGAGTAAATCAGAAAAAGAGAAAAATGAACTATTCTCATTTGAGGTGAAAGTGCATGGTGTAATAAAATAAACTAAGGGTACAAACTTTGCGAATTACTTGTCCACTATCATATATTCTGTCTATATCAAGAAAAGGGGTAGTATAAGTTATCACTGTATATAAAATTCTAGTTTCAGATCATGTATTACCGAGGCTTTGGTAGTGCAAAACAAATATAATCCCTCACATTTTGGTATCTTTGCTCTGAATTCATAAACAGTAGGCGAAAATGAATTGGCACGTTACATGTTCATGCATGAGTGAGATGCCTAACCGAAAGACAACGCGTTGAAGAATTTAGGAAAGGCTTTGAAACACGAAAAAATGTTCTCCTATAAACATTCTATGTACCTGGTTCGATATGTAATCATAAAAGTGCATATAGAACTTGATCATTGAAGTACCATTTCTTCAACATTAATGAGCATTGTTGAATGGCTAGTCCACATTATTTGTATTCCTACTTATGCATCAATTCAGGGCAGTTTTAATTTGATCTTTTGTAAGTATACACTGCTTCTAATATATTTATGATTCATGAATCTTCATAATCAGTGTTGTTTTATGTGAAATCAGAATACACTCATGTTTACCCACTACACTTACGCTTAGTGGTTTTCCATTCATATTTCTCTGTTATTTTGCAATGTATTGTAACTTCAACTGATAGAATTCTATATATGGTTGTAATTTGATTTATCCATTTGTCACTATCAGATTGACAGTTCAGTGAAAACTGCAGGTTTCATCAATGTTTTTTATTAAAGATAAATTTGACTTATGATTTCATGCATTGATTCCGTTGTGAATTGATTGATTTGAGAATGAGTTTGATTAAGAAACTGCACAAGTACTGAGAATCAAACGGTATCGATCAGATATCTCTTCAGAGTTTTGGGGTACTCTTATTACTGCTATCACCTACTGAGAATACAACTAATAGTGGTAAGGTCTCATAGTCAGGATTTATAGTTGGAAAATATTGAGAGTGGTCAAGATATGTAGACTATGAGACTCGAAACAAATAGATATTTGACAATATACTTATTGCAAGATATATTGGTTCTGAGTTTCATCCTGTATGTAATTGTTGGTTTTCGCTCTGAAGTGCACCAAGCTGAGAAAAAACCGTGGCTAATTTGTCACTTAATTTCCATCAATGCCTCTGCATTACGTCGAATAGCGCGTAGCATATCAGCAGGTAGTTCAGGGGTTGGATGTTCGTCGGCCATGCACGTGGTTCAGGTTAAATCTCAGACTGACGCGTTTATCTACCTCCGTCAGTCAAAAGTAACCGTTGCAAGGAGGGAAGAATGCGCACGAGACTAGTGTCCCTATAGAGTAAAAAGAACAAAACTGATAACGAAACTCCAAAAGCTTAAGCTTAAAGCCCTACGTTCCACTCAGAATGTACAAATGCGAAAAAAGAATATCACACACCACACTTATGGCTACTGTAGTTAACGGAATAAAAGAAATAAGTCTCATGCTAGCACTCAAACAAAATAACCCAGATCGTGAAGTAGTTTTGTTCTTTGAGCTGGTTGATCTGATTGCCAAGCTTTATTTAAATTAACATCCAGTCACGACAGTGGTTGCCAGGAGATGCAATTATATCATTTATGGAGAATTTAAATATGTCCATTTTACAATTAAGACCTCTTTACATAACGGCACATTTGTTCTACTACTGATTTGGCTGTGTAAACACAATTTTCAACTCCCTGGGTGTGATCCTGATGCCAATCAGATTTCTGTTTCCTTAAAACAAAGACATTATAACTGGTAGGAGAAAATTAATTATGGAGGTTTTCAATACAGGGCTTGACTTAAATGGAACAGCTTCACATCATTTCGTAAGTATCCAGATTATTCCTTGCTGATGTCTGGTCATCTGTTAAATATTCAGCATTCCAAATAACTAGGTTATATTTTTGCATATGAATAGCAATCCATAAATTGTCAACAAAGGGTTATCAAAACATATGGACTACTGAATAGTTGTTTGTCTTCTAAAATCAGGTCACTTGAGGCTAATTAGAGTAATACGCTGATCCCTCGACAACAATGGAGGTTAATTAGTATCACTCCAGTTTGATCGCAGTGGTCAAATAACTTGTCATTTGAACCGTAGTAATTCAAGTCATTCTGACCGCCACAGCAACATTCGACTGACATTATTTTATTTTCACTTATGTTGTATATTTTCATATGTCCCACATTACGGGCGACTTTGTTTTCCTCTGAAAGAGCGGAATAACACATATGAAAACAAAACACGTAGTTCAGCTAAGAAAATGAATTTGCCAAAAAAAGAGACTCTTCGCTGAACTACGTGTTTAGTTTTCATTAACACATATGACACAGGAATAGATTTAAACAGGAGATCGGAATTCATCCAAAGTCTAGGTAATATGCGGAATTCGTTACCATTGAACGAAGTTATATAGCAAACATAAACTTAAACAAATATGAACTGGAGGTTTGCTCCTAATGTCAGGTATCTGAAACATTCATTTGAATTCAATCTGGCTTCCGTTAGTTCCCTATAAAAACTTAAGGACTGGAAGTTGTTTCCCTTTAGCTGAAGAATCAAATTAACTAAATCTATGACTATGCGACCTGGATATGGACAGTTGTACAGCTGTAGTTAAATTTCTTTGTTCGAACACTAGGTAGAAGGTAGCTAGTTTCATGCGACTATTCCTTTGTTTGGTGTAGACTAAATTTTATCAGTTGAGTTTGAAATATGACCATCGTGCTAACTGGCTCGCCATCATGATGCACCCTGAATTATTGATATTAGATGGTTGGAAGCAATTAGCAGGAAGCCTTGGACCTAAGTTTCGTGCTTCTTTGAACTCATCAGAAAGACGCATCAGATCAAAGCATCATACACCGTCCTACACGGGACAGTTGCCAGCCTGGAAAGTTCAGTGGTAACGACTCTAACTGGGTGACAGGCGTTTGAATCTAAGGATGGATATGAGTTCCTTCAAGACTGAATACACGGGTTGCTGACGAATACCAACAAGCACTAAATCTAGGCAGAGGCATCTCAGAGACTCCATCCAATCAAGTAATAATGGTTAGGATTAACAGACACACAAAAAAAAATTATATCTTATGTGAACACAAAGATGTAAAATATTACATTTTAGATATGAGAGATAAGATTTGTAGCTCAGGTGGATGATTTTGATGTGGTTTTGTTCTCTGAGCTGGATGGTTAATTTGCGAAGCTTTCATCACCCTACTGGGTGACATCTTCAGCGCATACTTCAATTTGAAGTGAGCTTTTAGATTTCTCCACGAGTTTACTAATCATCTCCCCTGGCGTGTGACCTAGGATGTGATTGGTTGTTTTTGTGTGTTTTCACACCATCTAGGCAGCTACTTGTATTGGAATTGACTGTTTATTTGACTTGAACTTTGGCCCTTAGTGTGTGAAGTTTCTTTCTTATTGGTTGATAAATTTTGTCTATCTCTGTATGTCTATTCATTGATGATTCACTGGAATGCCAAGCTTCTAAAAATTCTCTAGAATTCTTGTTGTTTCCTCTGTCTAATATTTGAACGTTGTCCCAGTCGAATTGATGTCCGTGGTTGTCTGTGAGTAGTGACCCTTCAAAAATTTAGGAATTGACGTCATACACAAACCAACAAAGTCGCTTCACTCAATTCTATGTCAACCAAAAGACTCAACAGCGAAAGAAGATAAAACCAACATCATCTGCAAAATAAATTGCAACAACTGCGAAAAACACTACATTGGCCAAAGTGGACGTCCCCTTCGTCTTCGTATCCACGAACATAAGTTAGCCGTCAAAAGACATGATATCCACTCCCTCATATCACTACACACAGACAACCACGGACATCAATTCGACTGGGACAACGTTCAAATATTAGACAGAGGAAACAACAAGAATTCTAGAGAATTTTTAGAAGCTTGGCATTCCAGTGAATCATCAATGAATAGACATACAGAGATAGACAAAATTTATCAACCAATAAGAAAGAAACTTCACACACTAAGGGCCAAAGTTCAAGTCAAAGAAACAGTCAGTTCCAATACAAGTAACCTAGAAGATGTAAAAACACACATAAACAACCAATCATGTCCAAGGTCACCAGGGGAGATGATTAATAAACTCGTGGAGAAATCTAAAAGCTCACTTCAAACTGAAGTATGCGCTGAAGATGTCACCCAGTAGGGTGATGAAAGCTTCGCAAATTAACCATCCAGCTCAGAGAACAAAACCACATCAAAGTCAACATTATGTTTTATCTGAATATTTGGTATTGTACTTGAATTTGAATCACGAAAACGCTATAGATTGAGTCAAATTAACAAATCATACTACCAGTAGAGGAATATCCATTGTTCCGAGCGCTGTGATTACAAACTGTTATTGTCGAAATGCAGTAATAATGTGCAGTATACTACTAGTAAATATCTCTCCTGTAGGTAAAGTCATATACTATTGGGAATGTGTTAGCAAATATATATATCAGAACATTTAGTTGTAGAAATCCCCGTAAATTATGCATTTTAAATGCAGTAATAGAAAAGTTTGCCATGAGTGTTTGAAGTTGCACTTATTCTTTGTTGAAAGAAAGTGCCAACACAGGAGATGCACACCACTCTAGGGAAACTTGCTCAGCTAAACTCGGCAATGTTCTATGCTTGGTTGGGGTTGACTGTAAAATAAATGTCACCAATTTTGCTCTTGGAGGTTCATAAACCCAAACCTAAAATTCAATTATATAATTAATATGACCCGTTGCACAAGAGGTGGCTCTCGTGGCCCAAGTGGTCTAGGGGATAACGCTTTGGCGTTTGAAACTATGGGCACTGGGTTCGAACCTCAGTGGGAACATCATCACTGACTGGGAATGCAGATACATCCATCTGACGAGTCCCAAGTAGGAAGAAATGCGCATCCTAGATTCCGCTGCTTGTCACCATCCACCAATTAAATTCTAATCAATACATCCATATTTTAGACAGCTATAGCATTAATCTAGTTATTTAAACTTAGATACTAGTGTTGTGCAAATCAGCGATTTCCTTCAAGCTACCTAATCAACGACAGTTACTTTTTGTGCAACAACTAAACCTGATGCTATATGTTTATACTCTGATATCACTGGACAAAATTTATAGGTTACATTTAGTAACATGAAATCATGATATGCTCTTGTGCTGGGACCTAACAGTACTCGTTTTTTGATGACTAGCGATGAGATGTAGAATACGCCAGTGTATTAGTGGGGCTATAATCTCTCACTAGAACCAAACACAGTCAAATAATGTACATCTATCTTGAATTCCACCACTAGGTATTGTTAAATTCTCAGCCAAAGTAATACCAATGTATCTTTTTAAAGAATACATTCTGGTCATTATATTTGCGATACATTTCAGGTGCAAACAAGAAAAATAACTCTGAAATTTTGTTAATTCCCCATCTGAATATTAAACTCTCAATACAGAATGTTATATAAACCTTTGTCAAAGTATTCATGAGTTGACATCTTCATCAAGTGTCAAAATAGTGAATATTTTGGAAAAACGCAGTCAATTATTTTTGGAGTATGCAGCTGATGGTGAAATTTCACCTTGAATATTCACATCACAATACTCTATCCAAATGACATTGCAAGGAAGGTCAAGAAACTGAGATAAATTGATTGATTGATTGGAGTTCACTCATCCCGAACCAGAGAAGTTCGGGATGAGTGAACTCCAATCAATCAATCAATTTCTTAAATGAGCCCGTGGCTTGCCATGCAGAATTAAACAGTCATAATCAGGTAACTAGAGTTAATGCTGGTGTAGCAACTGCTTCTAAACCTGCTTACAGTTAGGTCAAGGCTAATCAAGAAAATAATAACGCCTAGATGTGCTATGATATGTATGCGTTTATAATTATTTAAAATAAATGCAAAGGGTAACTGATTTATAAGAAAACATCATGTGATCTGTTAGTAGTGATTTATAATGTGATTGACTGAAATACATAATTACAGCAAAAGATTTTATCTAAAGTTGATTATTTACGTTGACCTTCAAATAACTCAAAGAGTTTAAATTGTACTTGTTTTCTGAGTTTATATATATATATATATATATATATATATATATATATATATATATATATATATATATATATATATATATATATATATATATATATATGAGCTCATTTGGGAGATCTGTGGATCATCTATCGATTAAAATTGACTACCATAACAGATCAGCATTATAAAATGATACCATTCTGTTTCACATATTTTCATCATCTGCAAACTATTTTGAAATTGCAGTGGTTATAATTAATGACAAAAACATACTTCAATGTTTGAATAGTAGTAGAGAAAACATTATGAAATCAGCACATCTGAAATATGAGCATTTGAACAAGATGATTTTGAGCGAACAGTTGTTTTCGATAAATTCTTCCTCAGGCTCTACAGTTATAAACCCAAGAATATTCTAATACAAACAGCCATTAAAGGCATGTGAAAATTCTATCAGAAACTGCATCTGAGTACATGTATAGTTTGGAGTGATAGTTTGCTATTTAATATTGTCAAATGAATATGTATAAAAAATAGTTAAAGCGAACAATTGCTTTGAATACATTCTTCTTCAGGTTACAATTATAAATCCATTAATCCAACCATACAATAGTTAATGAAGGCAAATTAGAATCATATCAGAAATGTCTTGTGGAACAGGTACAAGATGGGATGGAAATATATATAACAACGATAATAATAATTGTGAAGTGATAACGACGATGTGGTGCTGTTGGTACTATTGGTACTGTTGGTGAATGATAATGATAAATTTCGTGAAGTAAATTCAATAGGATTTCGTAAATATGATTACAAGTTAGAAAAACATTACTTAAACCTAAGGTAATAGGAATTATAAGAGAGGTCATGAAGTCGTAAAAAGTCAGAAATGAACGTTTGTCAGTGAAACAAAGGAAAAAAGAAGGAGAAAAAAATTGCCATAGGAATTGAAAGTGCTAATGTTTATGAGGGATTTGTTAATCTTATTGTAGGCCGTGGTGAACATAGTGGTCGAACACACTTTTTCTGTCTACAAAGAGCCAGCCTTCTAGTACTGATCGCAACCGCTTCAGCTACTGATAGAAGGCGTAGTCGAGCTCCTTTAGATAGATTACCAGGAACGTGGCAAATAAGTGAGAACAACTGGTCAGGTTTTATCGAGTGTCCAGTATTTACCAAGTGGTCTAAGACTGCACACTATCTATGCATTTGTTTACCCCTTTACTCAACTACACAGGCATATGGTCTCATGGATAAAGCCCTCTGAGTACGGCCAATATAATTAGCTCCACATGAGCAGGAGAATTTACAGATATACATTGATGAGGCCATCTTTATTAATTTATCCTTGACTCGTTGTGTGAGTATTGGATTAATAGAAAAGATTTGTAACTCAGGTGGATGATTTGCAATTGATAGTGCTCTCTGAGCTCCAAAAAAAAAACTTGAGATACAAAGTTTTCCTGCCCAAAGTATCTATTGTCATCCTGTCTCTAGGTGTTAGCATATACTTTTTTAAGACGTTCTCTGGATATTTGTTTTCTTGCAGTGTAAGTTTCAGTTTACACATTTCTTCCTTAATGCATTCCTCTGAACATATACTTTTTATTCTATATCTAAGGCACTTAACTAAGTTTCTTTTCTATTGAATCGGTGTAAAGCTATGAAAATGGGTGTATTAGCCCATCTAAGTTTCCTTTCTAAATAAGTTCCTTTGTAGATATCCGTCTGTCTTCATGGTGAGGAGGACATCTAGGAAAGGTTTACTGTTTTTTTCTTCTTCTTCCTCTTCACATGTAAACTGCATAGCTGGGTGAACATTATTAACAGCATTCAGAAGCTCTTGTTTATTACGATTCCTATCACAAACGATGAAGGTATCACCTAAGTATCGACAATAATACTCAAGCCTCCTAATAGTGTCTCTGAGTGGACCATTTTCAAGCTTTGCCAGGAAAATATCCGTTAGTATAGGGCACAGAGGTGATCTCATGGCAACACCATCAACTTGCCTATAAAAATTATTGTTGTACATAAACTGGACATTCATAGTGCGTATCCGATGGGATTCCTACATCTATCTTTCGTTCTATCAGTTGATCACATAAGCAGTTGACTGTTTCGAGCAATGGGACATTGATGAATAATGATGCTACGTCCAGTGACATCATTTTCTTCCCCTTTACATTCAGGCTTTTGGTAGTTTTGACAAAGCTAAATACTTGTTTTATAATGAATTTCACTAGCTCACAATGTAAAGGTCCCAACGCATTTACCAACCACTTTGTTTTAGACTGATGTATATCTAGGATAGGATGTGGGGGTACTCCGGGCTTGTGGACTTTCGGTGAATCGTAAAGTCTTGGTGTGTGCGTACCCGAGGGTTTCAATTCGTTGAGTGTACACATAGGAGTCAGATTACTCTCAATTACTCTCTCAGTGTATATAAAATGTGCAGTCATTTCAGAACACAGGATAAAGTGTGAATAGACAAACGGGTGACATACTAATGTATTTATAGTCAACAGAATATAAGCTCCTTCGGAGGGTTGGGGTTAGTTAAATTCATTAGTGTTTGAGGGAAATGATTAAGACAAAATACACACAAACAAATACCCAGAAATGGGGAACACTGAATGTAAGTTAAGGCAAGGGCTGACAGATATCACGTGTGGTGATAAAACAAAGAGGTTAAATTGTGAACTGTAATAAAATACCAGAGACATAATAAGATCAGTGTAAACTACATAGGGTTGACACATAATAAAGGTAATATTGGATAAGCATTACAATTTTTAGTTTAAGTTACCATCAGTTTATATACTTTCAAAATAGAAAAGGAGTGGAGGAGGAAGGAGAAGATAGGAAACAGAAAAATCTAATAAACAGTGTTAGCTCCTCTACATATATATATAGTGCATAAAACTGAAAACTTGCTCAGTGAGCTGAAATCATTAATTTAGATGACTAATTAATGCAATCGAAATGCAGTTACCGAACGAGTGTGAGATTGATTACAATTTCTTTCTGTATGCATAAGTTTAGTTTGAAACGCTTGTCTGCTTTAGCTTCAGCGGATCGAAGCTGGTTTCGAACCCCGGTGGGTGCGTACTGTGAAGAGTCTGGAACCAGGCCGACAAAACAGCTGTCCAGTACTCCCAGGTTTTCCAATGGTTCTTTAACCGATATCAGGTCATAATTAAATCTTGTAATGAGATGCATTCGCTTACCTTTGTACATCTAATATTTTGAAAGATTTGAAATCTCGACGAAATGGTCCATATCCGTAAGGTGTCTGATAATTGCACTCTACGAATATCTCCTTCCATTTAAGCATAAGTTTCTTGGGATATGCTCTGCAAATCTGGTCTTTCTTTATCGAAATTTTTTAAGGAACCAAATATATGAGTTCAGGATTACTTTAAATATACTTGTGAGTTAAGGTAACTAGAAAAGTGTTGAAAGGTACTCATTTAACACGCCATGTGATATCTAACAAATGCTATGCATTTCTATATCAGTTCTAGATGATAGTATATAATCCATCCAGACTGTACCTGACTGGTATGCTGTGGATGAAATATCTTCCAAAAGATATATGTATTAAATTTTGTTGGGCTTCAGTAATCAGATGATTTTATGGCCTACTGAAAGTAGATAAACCTGCAGATCTGAAGAAATGAACATCGTAGAGTATCTTTTCGACCATCGAGAAATCCAGGTGAACTAGAAGAGCTTGAAAATCATCAGCCATAGGTCTACACGATGTAGAATCAGGTCACAAAATTGATTTTCACAGTACTGAAGTCATTCAGAAAGTTTTCGAAAATCACAAAGAACTTCTAATATCAGAAGCACTTTATATCAAATGGATATCTGCATAGAAAAAGCACTTGGACAGGACAGTATACACATTTTCACAGCTTCGTTCCTATCAAGTACAAAAGAAATTTAGTGAAGACCCTCAGCCACAGAGTTAGAGCTATATGCACAGAAAAATTAACTGAAGATGAATTAAGCTCTGTATATGATACTTTGATCGAAAATGGCTATCCGACAAATTTATCAAGAAACACGTGACAAAGAAAACGGAAAAGGACTACTCACTACCTATAAAAAGGAAGCCTCTTTATATACGACTACAATTCATGGGCGATATACCAAGCGAGATAATTGCGAAGAAATTAAGAAAATCAGTTCAAAGAACTTTTAATGCTGGCGAACTACACGTATTATTCTCTACACGACTGATGGCGATTCCTCGACTGAAAGATGAAGTACCTAGACTAGCCACTTCAAATTATATCTACCAATTCAACTGCTCTCCTGTGGTGGAGCGAGTTATATTGGCCGTTTCTCAAGGAACTTGATTTTCGTGCTCGAGAACATCTCCCAGCATGGCTAAGTAAAGGTGTAGTGAAAACTATTAACAGCTCGATATTGGAACATCTGGTGCAAACAGGACACAAAGCCAGCGTAGATGAATCCTTCTCTATATTATACCGGGTGCCAAATAAATTACCAAGAATATCGAAGCACCACAGGCTCCAAGCAGCAGAGGCTATTGCAGTTCGCCTCAAACAACCAGCGCTCTGTATCCAAAAGAAGCAAGTCCAGCCCCTACTATTGCCCTGGCCTTCAGTAGGGACTATAAACTCACGAATTTGTAATATTATCTTTACTAATTCTTCTGACATTGTGTTTATTTTATGTTAATGCTATTCAGCTGTAATCTATCAATATTATTGATTCGATGTTATTTAAACATTAATGTCGTTCATAACACTACTCATTCATTCACTATAATGTTTATATAACTGTAGAGCCTGATGATGAATTTATCGAAAAGAGTATTCTTTGTTCAGTATCCATTCTTTTGGGAATTCAAATTGTCTGAATAGGAATGATGAGCTTAAAGAGCATCTGACCTGGTTACAACACCTTCGCATTCTCCATGAAATGACAAAATCAACACGAATGTGATAAGTAATTTCATTATATAAACGCATGCTGCTTTCATAATTTTATACACTTATCAAACCCAACAATCTACACTTGGTTTTGTTATCCTTACCATATGGTCAACGTAAAAATTACCGATTGCTGATGAATGATCATTAAATTGCTATATATATATATATATATAAACTGAGATTTTTAAAATTCTGGTTTAATAATACTCTGATAAAGCTATTAGCATTAGACAGAGGAACATCAGTAAAAGCAATATCGTTTTGTTTTTCATTCAACGGAAAATACAAAAGCTTTTATAATAATAAATATAGCAAGCTCTGAGAAATGAAACCGTGTCGCAGTTTCTCGATAGTCACATTATCACTACTAAGGCTGAAGATTATAAAATGTGTGACAATATTTAATGATGTGAAATAAAAGTACATACTAAGAAACAATCAATTTTTTACAGATGAATAAGGTCAGAACAGCCCAAGGTTGAAATCCACTATTTTCTGTATACAAACAATTTAGAATGCATGTGATTAATTCAGGGTGTTTTAATGACCTTTAATAACCTAGAGTAGAATTGTGAAATGATTGCGAAGTAATCAGCAGGGTTGATTTTGTGACCAATAATTAATAGATTTTCCTCACTTAGTAACCCCTAAGGAATATGTTCTGTTAATGAACTTGGGATATTTTGTCAGTTCTATCTATTTCTCTACATTTTTAATTAAACAGGGTGAAATGAAATCATTCCTTAGTCATGAGACCTAGGAAGGAGAGTACTCATGAATATGGGTTGTATGATGCGGAGTGGAAAGTGAGAGCGATAGATGCTCAAAGACTCTGAGGTGTCATTTTCAAGTTTTGGTGGCCTTTGACTGCTAGCTTGACGAAAATAACGGTCTTTTTTACAGTCATTACCTTGTTAATGAACTTATTCCTTGGTGTGACACAATAAGTTTTCTAGGATCCCTTTTAGTATTATAATTCGTCGGTGTATTTACTAGTGATGCCAGTTTTACAGACCCTCGAAAACAGACACTTCACTGTAAAACATTAAATTAAAGGCACTGTCTACTTCATACTGCTTTAAATTTACCACAATCCAACCCACAAACTGAATCGTTCAAGAAAACCAGCTTGTTAACGATTTCAAATTCTGCTGTTACTGAAAAATTTGGAGACACATAATTTAATAAAGCAGTAAATCTATTGGCTCTCTTACAACTGTGAACACCACTTACACTTCATTCATATGAGAATAACATTGGATCACTGTTGTAGAGTTATAACCGAATAATTTCACATGACATAACACTACTTCCACGACCATTGATCTGCTTTCTATAATTTAAAAATCAAATAACAGGGACTAGGAGTTCTTCCCATTGTAAGACAATTCGTTTTTCTCATGCGTAAAGTGAAATTCTAGTATTTAAAGAATTCTATATGTTATCGAGACTTTCTGTAGGATGATTTAGTAGTGTTTCTCAAAGATTTAGGAATTTCTGTGATGCATCTGTTTCTTATATAGTGTATTGAGGATGGGTCTTTGTGGGGCGCTTGCTAATGAATTGTCAGAAGCTTATACAGTCCTGAAAAGTAAGACCCCGTGTAATCTGTTTATAAAGTGCCTCATTTATAAATTAGTACATTAATTAATGACATTTAAAGTTGACGATAAATCTTCATAACAATCTAAATACTATCTACATAGATGTTTACTTCTTAATCATTCATTTAATCATGAAATTAAGATATTAAGATTATTGAAAAATAGATTAATCGCCAGTTTCAGATACTATTAATTGATAAATTTATAAAGGAATCATGAAAACGACCCACCAAGATATTTTAGAGCGAAATGAAGAAGTTTGGAAAAGATGCCTTTCATCTTCAAGAGCCATAAAACGGTATTTTTATAGCTGAGTTGTCGCATCAAAAAAGTAAGGAGGAGGGTGATCAAATAATAGGAAAAATTTGTCTTGTTCCAAAGGATACAATAATTCTCAACTCAGTATAAAAGATGACTGCGCTACATTTAACTTATTTATAAAAACTTTCGTTTCTGTAAAATTTCATGCCAAGAGTTTGTGGAAACTATCACAATTATTTACCTTTCGAACACTAAATCCGAGAATACAATCTTATTGACAGATAATACATATAGCTAACTATTTGGATTAGTGGAATTTTTAAACATAAACACATCGATAATTGTATATATTGTTGAATTTACATGTTCAAGTTGCCCCAAGTCAGTGAGTTTATGGTTGAGATATCATTTTAGTTAACTGTGCTGAACTATATTGCATGTTGTTGTATTGTATAGTTGTTGACGCTACTTGCCCTTTTTCTGTGAACTGTTTCCTTTTACTGGTGTTGTCCTCATAATTTTGTCCGTTATTTTCCGATTTTGAGGGGAGCAACCCAAAAAGTGGCTTCTCTCTACGCTTTGCCTTAATGTAACCATTCCTTTCTCAGGCGTGAGGCTAGCAACCCCACCCTGTAAACAAAGTTGCTACAGAAACTTCAGTACTATGAACCTGTTTGCACCAAAAGAAAAAGTCTGTGTTGGGACATGGAACGTCCGCACTATGCACGAGACCGGAGAAGCTGCCCAGATCGCCAACGAGATGAAAAGATACGGAATCCAAGTACTGGGAATATGTGAAAGCAGATGAAATGGGAGTGGACTCACCAAATTGCCAATGGGTGAGTCAGTGATCTAATCCGGTCACCCAGAAGATAACCACACGCACACCGAGGGCGTGGCTATCATGATGTCACCAACGGCAACAAAGGCCCTGATGCAATGGTAGGCGATCTCGTCCTGGATAATGACCGCCAGATTCAACTCCAAAGGAAAGAAAGTGTCAGTTGTGTAGTGCCATGCACCCACGAACAACGCAGACCTCGGAAAGAAAGAAGAGTTCTACGGGCAATAATGCACAACATCCAGACGGTGACATTAAAATGCTAATAGGAAACATGAAAGCCGAACTGCGACCAGACACGACAGGAAGAGAACTAATCATGGGTAGAGAAGCTCTCGGAGAAATGAATGAAAATGGAGAACTCTTCACCGACTTCTGCGCCTTCAACGAACTAGTGATTGGTGGCAGTGTATACAAACAAAAAGATATCTACAAGGCTACATGGGTGTCACCAGACGGGCAAACCAAAAACCAAATTGACTTCATCTCAATCTCAAGGAAGTGGAGGCGCAGCCTACTGGATATAAAAACAAGAAGAGGAGCAGACGTTGGCTCAGACCACTATCTCGTACAAGGGACAATCCAAATCAAATTAAAAGCTTTCAAAGAAACAGGAGCTGAAGACGGACCACAAGCCAAGTTCAACACTCAAAAGCGGAAGGACCAGGCTACAAAGGACATCTTCATTGCAAGCATAAAGGACAAAGCCGAGACACAAATCAACACCAGCGAAAAGGTCAGCGCCGAAAAGCACTGGAACAACTTGAAAACGGTGTGGAGTCAAACCTGCATGGAAGTTCTAGGCAGAAAGAAGAGACAGGACAAACAGTGGCTCACTACGGACACTTGGAAACTAATAGAGGAGAGAAGGACAGTGAAACAAAAGATTATCCAGTGCACCGACGAGCAACAAAAACAGGATTTGAATGCAAGCTACAATACGCTGAACAAAAGAGTGAAGAAGAGTGCCAGGGAAGACAAAAGAAAATATTATGAAACCATGACAAGCAAAGCAGAACAAGCTGCAGGCAAAGGAGACCTCGCCACACTCTACCAAACAACTAGGCACCTATCGGGAAAAAGTTCGACACAGATTAAGCCAGTAAAGGATGACAATGGAAAGTCAATCACCAAAGAGGTGGAACAAAGAAAACACTGGACTGAACACTTCAAAAGACTTCTAAATCGACCGCCACCTACAACGCGCCCAATAATACCAGCAGCAGAAGCAGAATTACCAGTGCATACCAATACTCCAACGAAATCAGAAGTCCTGAATGCCATCAAGATGCTAAAAGCTGGAAAAGCAGCACGACCAGATGGAATCCCAGCAGAAGCATTGAAAATGGACCCAGGGACAACAGCGGACTTGATGACACCATCGCTGGAGAAGGTGTGGAAAGAGGGCAAAGTACCCGAGGATTGGAAGAAAGGATACTTGTTCAAACTACCAAAGAAGGGAGACTTAAGTCAGTGTAAAACTGGCGTGGAATTATGCTTCTATCCATTCCAAGCAAGATGCTAAGCCGCATCATCCTGTAGAGAATCAAACAAACCCTAGACGAAAAACTTTGACCGGAGCAAGCTGGATTCAGGAGAAACAAATCATGTATTGATCAAATCGCCACTCTACGGATCATTATTGAACAAACTTGGAGTGGCAGTCACCTCTCTATCTCAACTTCATCGACTTTGAAAAGGCTTTCGACAGCATCGATCGAGAGGTCATTTGGCAACTACTTCGCTACTACGGGGTCCCATCGACAATTATACACCTCATCAAACAGTTGTACGATAATGCTCCATGCCAAGTAATCCACAACGGGAAACTCACGGAATCCTTCGAAGTGAGAACGGGAGTAAGACAAGCTGGCTGCCTACTGTCTCCAATGATTTTTCTGATTGGGGTAGACTGGATAATGCAACAGACAGGGGGCAGCGACGAAACAGGCATAAAATGGATGGACAGAAAAAACTTGGAGGATCTGGATTTTGCCAATGATATATATCTGATTTCCCACAGACTGGAGGATATGCAAGTGAAAAGCAACAAGTTGGCAGAAGAAGCATCAAACATAGGACTTCAAGTGAACATAGATAAAACAGAGGTGATGAAGATTCCTGGCCAACATTAACAGCAAGAACAACAACAGACAACAATCAGCATAAATGGGAGGGACCTGAAAGAAACAGCCTCCTTTACCTACCTGGGAAGCATCGTTTCAACTACAGGCGGAACTGACGAAGACATCAAAGCCAGAATCGGAAAAGCAAGACAAGCTTTCATTACTCTCAAATCTGTGTGGAGGTCAACAGCACTCAGCATCAAAAATAAGATCCGGATTTTCAACTCCAATGTAAAGTCAGTGCTACACACTATATGGATCAGAGACTTGGCGCGTCATGAAGAGCAGCTCAAACAAACTTCAGACCTTCATTAACAGCTGTCTATGCTCAATGCTCAAGATCAGATGGCCAGGAAAGATCAGCAATAGTGATCTGTGGCATTGAGCGAACCAATCAAGAACCGATTATGAAACAAATATGCAGGAAGAAATGGGGGTGGATTGGCCATACTCTGAGAAAACAAACCATCAAGTGACATCACACACCAGGCCATCGTTCGAGTGCAACCCGAAAGGGAGGCGGCGAGTTAGTCGTTCAAGAGTGAGGGTGACTTGGAGGAGGTCATGCGAGGAGGAGATGAAAGCATGTGGACATACCTGGAGCGGGGTGGAAAAGTTGTCAGAAAACAGAAGGCAATGGAGGTGCGCAGCTGAAGCCCTATGTTCCTCTAGGAACTTAAGGATACAATAATAATAAATCACAAGGGACACAGAAGCAAAATAATATACGATTCGAAAAATAGTTGAGCAATATTAAAAGATATTTATTTTTTGGATTTCATCATGAGCTGACCAAAAAGTAATATTTGGTTTTTGGTGAAGACAGATGTGAAGATGAATAGGTATAACAGGAATAAAATAATTGAGGAACTAGACAGCACTAGATCCATGGGTGGTGCAAGGTTTGACTAGTTTCATTCGATCGCATATCTCCAGATTCGAAGTGCGAACGATGACAGCTTCCACAGTACAAGGAAATGGTAAACAGAATGTCTCTGGTAGATGCTTGTCCAGCTTGTGAGTGACTTTAAAAGATGAGACTGCTGAGATGT
Organism: Trichobilharzia regenti; assembly: GCA_944472135.2. Taxonomy (NCBI): domain Eukaryota; kingdom Metazoa; phylum Platyhelminthes; class Trematoda; order Strigeidida; family Schistosomatidae; genus Trichobilharzia; species Trichobilharzia regenti. The sequence goes on from OX235267.1 coordinate 20,284,929, forward strand.
TGTTACAGATTTTGACGAGGTGATCAGTTATAGTTCTTGGGAATGAACCAGCGCTGTTTCTTTGAAGTCAAGTGTTCTGTGACACACTTTGAAAGGAGGCGGACAAAACGACCTATATATCTGGCGTCCCGTTGATTTCCTGCATATCTTATCATGTTCAGTTATAAAAACTATTACTTTAATTTCTTTATTTTCACATCCTGTATTATTTTCTTTCTATGCCCTTTGTGATTTATATTCATCACTCATTGCACATGTAAACTTTCGTATCAAGTTGAAAATTACTATGTCGCTTAATCTCCTTTCGATATTATGTTGAATTAAATAGTAATTGTGATTTTGACAACTCAGCTATAAAAAAATGCGATTGTACGTACAGCTTTTGAGTATGAAATCGCTGGAAAAATTTCTATACTGAACTTCTTATTTTTGCTGTCTTATAAAAAATCATTGGTTAGGTAAATGATAACAACCTGGTTTGTGTCTAGAGTTTTACGTTTTCCAACAACTTTCTTAACTTCGTAGTGTAGTAACGTAGCAAATAGATGTTCAGGGTATATCATCCTTGGATTCTCCAATTGGTTCGGATCGAATTTTGTCTTAAGTCTACTTTAACCATACAGTATCCTTTCTCTGCTGTTGGAAATGTGTTCACTTTTTTGAATAATGCTATTAACTCTACATCATGCAATTATTTAGACTCAGTGACACAACATTTTCTATAAATAATGTATTTAATTTCACTTCTCTTGTTATTCTGACTTCTAACAACATTTTTCAATTTAAATTCTATGTTACTTATTAGCAGTAAGTAGTATTCTTCACATTGCTCTCAATTTACTGCTTGAAAAATTTAGCAACCAATAACCAACACTTGAAAACCAATAAATTGTTCGAAATGTATAGCGCAATTGCGTCACATTTTTCAGATAATCTCCGTCTTCTAATAACGCTATGCAAATTACTCTTTAGTATTCAAACCAGGAGAGATAAACCAGAATAACGGGAATGCATATCCTCCAAATTTTATCGAGAAAAACTTGAATTAAATGCGAAAGCCTAGAAGAACCCAGACGGTGCTGGAAAAACTGCTATTTATGAGCGTTGAATTTAAAGGTGTTACCGCAGCTGAGATCCTGAAGAATCCCTTATACAGATCTCTGGGGAAAGTCTTCTTTACGACTGGGCTACGTATCAATTTCTACTGCCGACAAATGATAAATGGATGTGTGGAGGATAAACTGCCGCATTGGGCCACTTCAATGTGTGTTTATAAATTCACCTGCTCGTGTGGAGCTTGTAATATTGGCCGCACAAAGCGCACACTTTCCAAACGCATTTCTGAACATTATCCGGCATGGTTAGCGAAAGGAAAATGCAAGACGGTTACTAGCTCAATTCTTCAGCACTCGACAAACTCAAGCCACGTGGCTCCACCAGAGTCGTCTTTCGAGATCATCTGCAAGGTGAAGCCAAATGGTACAAAGGGCGTCAGGTTAGGCATTGGTGTGTGGCGGAGGCGTTGGCAACTCGTCAATAAAACCCCAAATTCTCTATGCAGAAAAAAGTCTATCAAGTTTATCTGTTATACTACCATGGTCTTAACCTCTTCACTGGTCGTTTCCCGTAAAAAAATTCATTTTTAATTTTCGAATTTTCAATTTTACTCTTAGTTGCTTTTACCTGAATAATTAATTCACTATTATTACTCTCATATGGTCCTTTTGTGCATTTTCACTCTTGCTAAATGGATACTCAACTAACTTTATTCTCACTCAATAACAGTTTTAACCTTATCAAATTTCTAAACCTTTCTTCCTTTGTAGCACTGAGTACTACGTAATTTATTCTTATTGCATTATTATTGCTACCGTTAGTTCCTAGAGGAACATAGGGCTTCAGAAGAACGTCTCCATTGCTTTAGATTCTCCGCCAACGTTTTCATCTGGCTCCATGTCTGTCCACATGCTTTCACCTCCTCTTCACATCACCTCCTGCATGTCACCCTCGCACTGACGACAAACTCACGACTTCCCGTTCGGGTTCCACTCGAACGATGGCCTGGTGTGTGATGTCACTTGATGGTTTGTTTTCTCAGAGTATGGCCAATCCACCCCCATTTCTTCCTGCATATTTGTTTCATAATCGGTTCTTGATTGGTTCGCTCAATGCCACAGATCACTATTGCTGATCTTTCCTGGCCATCTGATCTTGAGCATTGAGCATAGACAGCTGTTAATGAAGGTCTGAAGTTTGTTTGAGCTGCTCTTCATGACGCGCCAAGTCTCTGATCCATATAGTGTGTAGCACTGACTTTACATTGGAGTTGAAAATCCGGATCTTATTTTTGATGCTGAGTGCTGTTGACCTCCACACAGATTTGAGAGTAATGAAAGCTTGTCTTGCTTTTCCGATTCTGGCTTTGATGTCTTCGTCAGTTCCGCCTGTAGTTGAAACGATGCTTCCCAGGTAGGTAAAGGAGGCTGTTTCTTTCAGGTCCCTCCCATTTATGCTGATTGTTGTCTGTTGTTGTTCTTGCTGTTAATGTTGGCCAGGAATCTTCATCACCTCTGTTTTATCTATGTTCACTTGAAGTCCTATGTTTGATGCTTCTTCTGCCAACTTGTTGCTTTTCACTTGCATATCCTCCAGTCTGTGGGAAATCAGATATATATCATTGGCAAAATCCAGATCCTCCAAGTTTTTTCTGTCCATCCATTTTATGCCTGTTTCGTCGCTGCCCCCTGTCTGTTGCATTATCCAGTCTACCCCAATCAGAAAAATCATTGGAGACAGTAGGCAGCCAGCTTGTCTTACTCCCGTTCTCACTTCGAAGGATTCCGTGAGTTTCCCGTTGTGGATTACTTGGCATGGAGCATTATCGTACAACTGTTTGATGAGGTGTATAATTGTCGATGGGACCCCGTAGTAGCGAAGTAGTTGCCAAATGACCTCTCGATCGATGCTGTCGAAAGCCTTTTCAAAGTCGATGAAGTTGAGATAGAGAGGTGACTGCCACTCCAAGTTTGTTCAATAATGATCCGTAGAGTGGCGATTTGATCAATACATGATTTGTTTCTCCTGAATCCAGCTTGCTCCGGTCAAAGTTTTTCGTCTAGGGTTTGTTTGATTCTCTACAGGATGATGCGGCTTAGCATCTTGCTTGGAATGGATAGAAGCATAATTCCACGCCAGTTTTACACTGACTTAAGTCTCCCTTCTTTGGTAGTTTGAACAAGTATCCTTTCTTCCAATCCTCGGGTACTTTGCCCTCTTTCCACACCTTCTCCAGCGATGGTGTCATCAAGTCCGCTGTTGTCCCTGGGTCCATTTTCAATGCTTCTGCTGGGATTCCATCTGGTCGTGCTGCTTTTCCAGCTTTTAGCATCTTGATGGCATTCAGGACTTCTGATTTCGTTGGAGTATTGGTATGCACTGGTAATTCTGCTTCTGCTGCTGGTATTATTGGGCGCGTTGTAGGTGGCGGTCGATTTAGAAGTCTTTTGAAGTGTTCAGTCCAGTGTTTTCTTTGTTCCACCTCTTTGGTGATTAACTTCCATTGTCATCCTTTACTGGCTTAATCTGTGTCGAACTTTTTCCCGATAGGTGCCTAGTTGTTTGGTAGAGTGTGGCGAGGTCTCCTTTGCCTGCAGCTTGTTCTGCTTTGCTTGTCATGGTTTCATAATATTTTCTTTTGTCTTCCCTGGCACTCTTCTTCACTCTTTTGTTCAGCGTATTGTAGCTTGCATTCAAATACTGTTTTTGTTGCTCGTCGGTGCACTGGATAATCTTTTGTTTCACTGTCCTTCTCTCCTCTATTAGTTTCCAAGTGTCCGTTGTGAGCCACTGTTTGTCCTGTCTCTTCTTTCTGCCTAGAACTTCCATGCAGGTTTGACTCCACACCGTTTTCAAGTTGTCCCAGTGCTTTTCGGCGCTGACCTTTTCGCTGGTGTTGATTTGTGTCTCGGCTTTGTCCTTTATGCTTGCAATGAAGATGTCCTTTGTATCCTGATCCTTCCATTTTTGAGTATTGAACCTGGCTTGTGGTCCGTCTTCAGCTCCTGTTTCTTTGAAAGCTTTCAATTTGATTTGGATTGTCCCTTGTACGAGATAGTGGTCTGAGCCAACGTCTGCTCCTCTTCTTGTTTTTATATCCAGTAGGCTGCGCCTCCACTTCCTTGAGATTGAGATGAAGTCAATTTGGTTTTTGGTTTGCCCGTCTGGTGACACCCATGTAGCCTTGTAGATATCTTTTTGTTTGTATACACTGCCACAATCACTAGTACGTTGAAGGCGCAGAAGTCGGTGAAGAGTTCTCCATTTTCATTCATTTCTCCGAGAGCTTCTCTACCCATGATTAGTTCTCTTCCTGTCGTGTCTGGTCGCAGTTCGGCTTTCATGTTTCCTATTAGCATTTTAATGTCACCGTCTGGATGTTGTGCATTATTGCCCGTAGAACTCTTCTTTCTTTCCGAGGTCTGCGTTGTTCGTGGGTGCATGGCACTACACAACTGACACTTTCTTTCCTTTGGAGTTGAATCTGGCGGTCATTATCCAGGACGAGATCGCCTACCATTGCATCAGGGCCTTTGTTGCCGTTGGTGACATCATGATAGCCACGCCCTCGGTGTGCGTGTGGTTTCCTACGTTTTTTTATTGTTGTTGTCGCTGGCCTTCCTGTTGTAATTTTTCTCCTTTTGCTGGTTTTAAACTGATTGCTTTATTACTTGCTCTCCTGATGCTAAGGAAAGCAACCCAAGAGATCGCTCCTCTGTTAACTATATATTAGTGTAACAATCCCCTTTTCAGGCGTTAGGCTAGCAACCACACTCTGTATACAAATTTGCTACAGAAAGTTCAGCACGATAACTTTCTTTGCGACCAATGTAAAAGGCTATGTGGGGACATGGAACGTTTGCACCATATACGGGACTGGCAAGCCTGCCAAGATTGAAAACGTTATGAAGAGATACGGAATTGAAGCACTGGAATTATGAGAAAGCAAATGGAATGGGAGCGAACTCATAAAATTGTCAACGGGAGAGTCGATGATCTATGTAATTCACAACTTTTATTTTTACTTCTAAAGCTACGTCGGATTAGTTTTATCGGTTATGTCACTCTCTATCACTCAGAAATAGACTGCTTTACATTTTTGGTAAATGTAAACACGACTGCAGAGCCTCTAAAGATGACTTCATCAATAAAGAAAATTTTCTTCATCACTAAACGGGATAGAATAGACGTAAGATCATAGGTAACAAATAGCAACACTGTGAAATTTTATCAAAATGAATTTTCTCCACAACAGAATTGCACTCCACCAAGCTGTCCGAGTTTTATGCTTATATCAAGAATATTTTCAGATCAAGTAACAATCGTAATGATAAAATAACAATGGTAATGAGAAATTAGTAGGCAATAAAGAATTTATTAAAGTGGAACGAACAGGATTATGTAAATAAAGTAACAAGTTAGAAAAGCGTTATGTAAACCTAGGGTAATAGGCGTGATAAGAAAAGTCATGAAGTCATAAAAGGTCTGAAATAAACATATGTCAATGAAACAAGGGAAAAAGGAAGAGAAAAATCGAGTAGGGATCTAAAGTGTTAATTACCATTACTTATAGAGAATTTGTTGAACTTATTGTAAGCTGAGGTAAAATTGCACGGTTGGGCATACTTCTTGTGCATACACATACCAGGTCTTCTGTTACCGATTGCGACTGCTTCAGCTACTGATACAAGTAGTTGACCTCCTCTCGATAGACTGCCAAAAACATGGTAGATAGCCAAAAATGCCTGCTCCGGTCTTTCTAAATGTTCAGTTTCTACGAAGTGACCTAAGACCTCACCATTTATGCATTTGACTTTCTCTTTACTCAGTCATACAGGCTCATGTTTACATGTGCATGCAGACAGAGCTCTTTTAGTCTAGTTTAGCACGCTAGCATTTTCGTGAATTTGCTTCTTTTCTTTCTTTTTTTCAGTTTAGTTTGAATGTGTTATCGCACACAGTAGACATCTTGCCTGGCTGTTAATCCACTTCACCCAAAAGCTTATACTCATTTTAGAATGAGCTGAGATTCAACACTTTATGAAATAGATTTTATTTGCAGTTGTATTTCTTTAACTGAGCCACTGATGATATAACAATGTGCGTCGGTGGCACAGTGGTTAGGACTCTCGCCGACCATGCACATGGTCCGGGGTTCGAGCCCACGCCGACGCACACCCGATATCTATGGTCGGCCTGCGAATTTCGGGCTACCGATATCCACGCTGAAAATTCCACACTTGTACCAAAAACACAGTGTGGAATCAAGCTGTAATAAAAAAAAACAGACACGAAGACACCTCACAGCTTGAAGCTCGTGTCATTATTATCATTATTACTGCTTTTTATTACATTGTTGCATTTTAAGCGTCTTTGGTGTTTTTGATAAGGAAATTTTATATAACATATAAAGGCTAATTTTCAGATTTTCCAAGAAAACTTATATTTATCGTATAAATATCTATGTAATGTATGCAATTTTCAGAGGAGTTTCTTACATGATATTTTCTCTTCATACGATATCTTCAAGTAAAATGTTAACTGATAGTATATCCTGTGACTTAGTGGTCTCTGAGCTGAAACACAAACCATTCCATCATGATATATCTGCTTTGCCTCCGTCAAGAAGTCCCCGATATCTGGTTGAAGGCCAATTGCAAGATGTTTAGAAGTACATTTTGAGACGCAATGACATAACTGAGGAACTGAGGCGAATGAAATCCAATGAACCGTTTCTAGCACGATTCTACGGCAGACCCAAAATACACAAGCCAGATATCCCGTTACGACCAACTGTATCACCCCCAGGAATTCCAACATACAATTTATTCAAAAAATTATACAGAAAACTAAAACACCTAACTGAATCTTGTGATCACTCCATCAATTCTGCTACCCAATTTCTAGGGAAAATCAGAGGCATCCAAATGGCTGACCAAGAAATAATGAAATCCTTCGACGTCAAAGCATTATATATCTCAATTAGACAAAAACTAGCAAAAGAGACCATGGAGCAACTACTCAGCAACGACAAACACCTCCACAACAATCAAAAATGCAACACACAAGCTGGATGGAGTGCATAAACCTATGCCTAACAACATACTTCCAATTCAACGGCCAAATATATGAACAAGTCAAAGGAACACCCATGGGATCGCCAATATCAGGTATGATTGCTGAAGCAGTGATGCAGAGGCTCGAAAACATAATTCTACCGAAGATCAAACCCAAAATTTGGATACGTTACGTAAATGACACATTTGTAATAATCAAAAGAAACGAGTTGGATGAAACTCACAATTTAATAAACAATGTCTTCAATGATATCAAATTCACAAGAGAAGAGGAACCAGAGAGCAAAATCCCATTTTTGGACGTCATGGTCAAGCGAACAACCACAGGGGAATGAGAAACTCAGGTTTGTAGAAAATCAACTCACACAGACCAAATCCTAAATTACAACAGCAACAGTTCAATAACGCACAAAAGGAATGGTATACAAACACCATTCAAGACGGCCAAGACTCATTGCACCATTCCCAACTAAAGGAAAATTGAATAAAAGTATCTCATGGACGTCTTCCGAAAGAATGGATATCCACGGAATTTCATCAAAAGACATATACTCCCAAGCCGACCTATAAAATCAGAGACCCCAAGCATAAAGAAAATCATCCTGCTATATATAAATGACATCTCAGAAATCACCGCAAAACTCTCCAGACCTTTAGGAATTGACGTCGTACACAAACCAACAAAATCACTTCACTCAGTTCTGTGTCAACCAAAAGAATCAACAGCGAAAGAAGATAAAACCAACATCATCTACAAAATAAATTGCAACAACTGCGAAAAACACTACATTGGCCAAAGTGGACGTCCCCTTCGTCTTTGTATCCACGAACATAAGTTAGCCGCCAAAAGACATGATATCCACTCCCTCATATCACTGCATACAGACAACCAAGAACATCAGTTCAACTGGGACAACGTTCAAATATTAGACAGAGGAAACACCAAGAATGCTAGGGAATTTCGAGAAGCCTGGTATTCCAGTGAATGGTCAATCAATAGACACTTCGAGATAGACGAAATTTTGCGGAACAATAAGCAGAAAATCTCACACACATAGGGTCAAAGTCCAAGTCGAGGGAACAATCAGTTCCAATTCAAGTGGCCTAGAGGGTGTGAAAACACACAAAAACAACCAGTCACGTTCAGGATCACCAGGAGGGATGACTAATAGACTCGTGGAGAAATCTAAAAGCTCACTTCAACATGTTGAAGTATGCGTTGAAGATGTTGCCTAGTAGGGCGTTGAAAGCTTCCCATTTTCCTTTTGAAGTCTTCTATAGGTAATTTGCTTCTATCATACGCCATCTTCATTGTCATACAAGCAGTTAAAACAATGAAATAAAAGTTGGAAACGGTTTCGTCACAGAATACACTGAAATTGAAATCACTATGGGAGTTATCAAGTTAAAGACATTGATGTGTTCCCTCGATAAAATTTAAAATCACACTAACTTGAAACTATTTACCATCATAAAACTACTTCTTGTATTATTTGTGCTCAACTGTGTATTTGTTTTTGGCTGAAATAATATTCAATTCGAGAAGTCTATGAAGTTTTGAAAGGCTGAACCTCCGGAAAACTGGTGTGCTTCCTATTTAGAATATATGCACTTACAGTTACCTTCCTGGAATGGGAGTTACGCACTGGCCGACGTTGCATTACCCAATCCAGATAAGAGAACCTGAGGACTACTTGTACGCTTAGCCCAACCTAAAACATATTCGGGACTTGAGGGTCAGTTGCTGGAATTCTCTAAACAGGTATAACTGAACAACCAAAATTGAAGTAGGGACAATTTGTCTGTTAATCTTACTATAGAAATACTGTTTACGTAATTTTCCCGTACTTTCACCATCCATTCACAGATGGAAAAATAAATCCCAAATTGAGCTTAAACGGAAACTTATTCTGTGGTGAATGGGTAAAACGCTCAAAGTTGTAAGAGGGTCAAAATATGGTCAAAAACATATTCGATATTATAAAATGAGTAATTGTGGTTCTGTAAATGTCTAAATTACTAATAGTTTTTTCATTGCGCTGTCCTCTTTTCTCTCTCGTCAAGATAATATTTATGCTAATTACCAGAATAGTCTTATCTTGACTGAGTTATTTCCGTTTATCGCGATGACTGAAATTTAAATGAAAATCTGGGTTGTATCGGAATTCAGACTAACCTTCAAATCTCTGAGGGTTACATAGGTTCAGTTTTCTTTCAGTCACTGAGAGTCATGTACAACTGTCACACCGAATAAAGTATGTTAAACTGTTTGAGGATAGTTGACGTGGAACCATGACCTTAGTGCTTGTGTTCATTAGCACCCTTCAGGAACTTGTCTCCGAAATATCGGAAGAAATAGTAATGAACTGTAATCAGTTAATTTATTAGTAACCACGGTGTAACAATTCTTCTACCTCATGATTTGCATCTTCAATCCACCAAACAGGGCTAGCTCAGATCCTCCAATCAACAAAAACCAATGTCTCTCCTATTCTAATTCAGTCTACTCATAATTAAACAGTTGGGTTTTCAATGTAATATTATTGAATGGACATTTAGACGTTATTCTTTATTGCAACGGATAAATGAAGCGCTGAAAACAAAACTTGGTGACCATTAATTAAAATTCTGTCAAGAGGTAGATTATGTTCCTAACTTTAAAGGAACAACTTTAAAGAAAACAGATTTTAAACACTTTTTGGACAGAGATAATGTCAATATCTGATTCTGATGTTATTTAGTGACAAGAGTGGTAACAAATGTGGCTGACTAGATGTATGTTAGTCCCAGTGAATCGAGTAATTTTATGAAATGCTGCTACAAACCTCTACGCTTTAATTCGGCATTTAGAATTAGTCGACGAGGACAACGGAACTGCTTTAGGACTGTATTTTGCATACGCATCAGTCACGCAATTGGTTAGTAATCGATTGTCATGAACACAGCTAAATTCGTCATCGCTCATCAACAAGCTCCAAAGTGTTTAAACAGCCTAGTCTAATTACGGTGTCATGATAATAAACTTCTAATAGTCTTGTGAAACGATAATTTAACACATCACATTCTCTAGAGTTTCGAAGAAGAAAATCAATTGAAACTGAAAATCCCCCTGACATATTCAAACAAACACTAATCTGTGTGCGTCTCTTTTCATCTCACTTATTTAAATATGGACTAGAGTTTTTTGTATATTTGACATAAGAAATTTTCCACTAAAATGTTAAATATTTTAAATTACACATTTATTTTTATTTAATTTTACTATTTGTCTTCTCGTGTTTTACATTTGTTACTTAACAAAGCATTACACAGAAAAACTCTTAGCTACTTTGTTTTCACACAAACAGACATAAACACATTTATTTGCATAGTTTTCAATGTGTATTCCACGAGCAATTTTATTTGTAAATTCTGTGTATATGTTTGTACTTTGCTATGCACGTATGTCTTGTGTATTAATGTACATTTTCTGTTAAGTTTTATTTATTAATTTGAAACAACTTCTCAGGTAATTCTAAATACAGGACATTATAATCGCAAATAAAAATAAAGAGTGAATATATTAACGAGTGTTTTTTCTTCTTATAAAGACAATGGAAACTGTTCATTTTTTTGGGGGAAAGAAAACAACACATGTTACACATGTTAAAGGTTAATTGGCATAAGATTCTGTTTGACGGAGGTTTTATGGTATTTAGCACGATATATGTGGTAGCTGTTGTGATTTGAAGAGTGTGACGGTTAGGCTTCTGAATGATGTAGGTTAAATTCGTAAAAGGGACATGAATTTTCACAAAGTTACGGATTAATGTCGTTGATGAATTTCTAAACCCAGGGATATCGACAAATGCTTATGGTTTAACTGACTTAATTTCAATAAACACTATGTGTAATAATAGTTTATTCATACTTGTATAGTTTCTTTTGAACGCCGTAAGTCATTGCGATTTCTTTTATTATCTTTCAGTTTAGTTTCTGTCAACATCGACAAGAGAATTACTGAAAGCAAGGTGATATATGAAAGCTGTTTCGTCTTGACTTCAGAAGAGTTCCCTAACTATTTCGCAAAACAAAAAACAAATCCAGAACCACCAGGTCACCAGGTGAACCTATTGCTAATCATCCACCTGTCCACAATTGAACTATTCATTTTATTAAGCTGAAGGCACTTCAAGATTTATCAGTTATACTATCTTTGAATAATTTTCCTAGCACACTGAATAACTCACATCCTAGCAATTCGCACTTTTCTTCTCAAAGTTAGCCATTATTGAGAAGACGACAACGATTCACTTATCAATCTTATAAGGTTTTAATGAATGTTGAATGTAGTTTTAATGCTAAACTGAGAGGAGTTCAAACCGAGTTGAATGGCTCAATTCAAATTGAGAATCCCCTCATATATATGACTGCGGACAGTGTTTTATTCCTGCAAAAAATTTATATCTGCTGACTAGGAATGGAAGATAGTGTTTGCACTGGAAATGAACTATTTTTATATATATCACTGAAAATTAGAGTGTAGAAAATTTCCATTGGCTGCCTTCATCACCTCTGTCTTCACTATGTTCACTTAAAGTCCTGCATTTGCTGTCTGCATTTTTACCACCATGTTGGTTTTCTCCTGTAGATATTCAAGTTTGTGTGACACTAGACATAAATCATTCGTACATTTATTCCCCTTAATGAATTTGAACAAAGCAAGAACTACAGTTTTAGCAGAATAATGTGGTACCATCATCTATTTCGTTGGCTTCTCATCAGCTGCCTACAGCCTAAATAAATTATGAGGTTTAAGTACAGACATGTTTTAACATACTTGCAAATTTTACATGTTGTCAGTTGACAGAAAATTCCACAATTAGTAAACAGTGTTCAGAAGATTGCGCTTATATAGTTTTCACACAGGCAGTTCAAGTAAAAACAAAATAAATGCATGCAGAAAATAGTAAAGGAGTTACGTAATAAAGATGAGATGTGCGTTAGATGCATAGTGACTAGTAAGTTAGGTAACAATATACATTGGATCGTTTGGTGACAATTCGTTGCAGAATATCAAGAGAGGTGACTCGATTGAAGTTTTATCATGATTGCTTGCGGTCTCACTGCTTTCCTCGTCATCTCATGAAGTCATTGCGTTCTTGCAAATTACCCCCATCTCTCAAGAATCTTCGACGCATTACAAAATCACATATTGAATCAACAGAATCTCTGATTTCTAAATTGAGAACTGAAGCCCGATCTTTCGATGGTGTCGTCAATAGTTTGAGTATAGTATGTCGCATCAAATTCATCAATTTCATCCAAGGACTTCAACAGAAAACATGTGAAGAATTTTACAAAACTCTCTCAAAATCCCTGACAAAGGAGAAATTGTGTGACGTTTTCCCAGAAAATCCTGAGGAGTTTATCTGTAATCTGTCGAGTCTGAAGTTAAATCGCATAGAAATGGAAGCACTTTCTCTTGGATTTAACTTTCACATCCCAAATAAGTTTGTCGAAAGAACTGATGTCGCAGTTCAATTCGAAAACTTATTCTATCAGTTGAGTGACCTCACTCCAGTTGATGATGACAAGAGGAGCTGGTTCAAATCGAAGCTCGTCGACGTTGCAAATCAATACCTCATTTCTCCAACGTCATATTCCAAAGTCCTTTCTGAAGAGCATCTAAGAGCATTGAAAGCTCTCAAGAATAATGACAAAATTGTTATATTGAGACCTGACAAAGGCTCAGGTGTGGTGCTGATGGACAAAGAGGACTACATCGCAAAGATGAAAGCTGTGTTAAATGACCCGTTGAGGTTTAAAGTTGACAGTTGCCAGAAAGATAAGACAGATGCCGTCGAAAAACGTATCACAAACGCCTTGAGAGATCTCCTAAAGAAGAAATTGATTGACAACAACACGTACAATGACTTGAAACCCCGAGGGTCCCGCTTGCCACACATGTATGGCGTTCCGAAGATACACAAAGAACAAGTCCCCCTGAGACCCATACTTTCGATGATCAACTCGCCCCAACATAAGGTGGCACGTTGGCTTGCGGAGAAGTTGGAACCTATTCGTCAACGGCTAGGCGTGCACACGGTGAAAGACTCATTTCATTTCTCTGAAAGTGTGAACCACATGAACGTTCTAAATAAATTCATGGTGTCATTTGATGTAACCTCCCTATTCACAATGATTCCAATCAATGAAACTATTGAGATCATTTGTCAGCAGTCCGATCTTCTCCCACTCCCAGAATCGGAATTCAAACGCCTACTGCTTATGTGTACCATGGATGTGCAATTCCAATTTGACATGTTTTACCGCCAAATAGATGGTGTAGCTATGGGCAGTCCACTCAGCCCTGTTCTAGCAGATATATTCATGTCAAACCTCGAAAGAACAAAGTTGAAACATGCAATCGACGAAACATCTTCCTACTGTCGTTATGTTGATGACACATTTATAGTGTGCGAAAATGAAAGCCATGCTTCACACTTACTAAGATTATTCAATGGTGCACACGCCAATATTGATTTCACTATGGAACATGAAAGTGACGGAAAGTTTCACTTCCTCGACATCGCCATGGAACGCCTAGAAGACGGTAGTCTTCAAAAGTCAATTTATCGAAAGCCCACATGGAAAGGACAATACTTGCATTTTAACAGCTTTTGTCCAAATAGCTTTAAACGGGGTCTAGTCAAGACTCTGTACTATAGAGCGAGGAGAATATGCTCTATAGAGAAACTAGAGGAGGAGTTTGTGTTCCTTGAAAAGATATTGAAGAGAAATGGGTATCCTCAAAAGTTCATCAACAAGTATGGAAGATCTGAAGTCACAAATGTAAAACAAATCACAGTGGGTAAAAAGCCAGTCTACGTTCAGCTTGACTATAAAGGTGAAAACATTGCAGCGATGATCAACAGAAGGCTGAGTACATCACTAGCCATAGCCTATCCTGCAGCCAAGCTCGTTCCCATCTATCGAACAACTTGCTCTTTGGTGCAATCAAAAATCGATAGATATCCTTCTCATGTTACCTCCAACTGTATATACAAATTTACGTGTATCTGCGGGAGCAGTTACATTGGAAGAACAGAAAGAAGGGCATATCTACGATTTTCTGAACACGTACCAAAAAGCTTACGTCTAAAGGGAACAAATGCTCTAAACAGTGCCATCGCCAGGCATCTCCTCGACACGGGTCATGAGGTGGACGTCGAAAAGTCGTTCAAAATTATCAATAGGCAAAAGAGCTCAATTCTCCTTAAGTTTGCTGAAGCGATTTCTATCAAACGCTTGAAACCTGATCTATGTGTTCAGAAAGAAGCAGTTATTAGTCTTTCCTTGCCTTGGTAACTGGATGCTTTTTTTCTCTCATCTGATTACGTAATCTTTGTCTTTAACCTCACCCTCCCTTTTATAATCTGTAATTTTGTTTGTCTCTTGTTTCTATGATTTGAGCTCAACTCAGTTCATTGTTACCTAACTTACTAGTCACTATGCATCTAACGCATATCTCATCTTTATTACGTAACTCCTTTACCATTTTCTGCATACATTTATTTTGTTTTAACTTGAACTGCCTGTGTGAAAACTATATAAGCGCAATCTTCTGAGCACTGTTTACAAATTGTGGAATTTTCTGTCAACTGACAACATGTAAAATTTGCAAGTATGTTAAAACATGTCTGTACTTAAACCTCATAATTTATTTAGGCTGTAGGCAGCTGATGAGAAGCCAACGAAATAGATGATGGTACCACATTATTCTGCTAAAACTGTAGTTCTTGCTTTTTTCAAATTAAATCTTTCGCTAAATCCAGTTCTTCTGGGGTCTTCTTGTTGTTTCAATGTGTGTCTCTCTTCTCGTTCTCTACGGTCTAGCACATGAACCAATTCAGAAAAATCATGAATATCATTGGTGATGGCACGTAGCCTTGTAATGTGACTGCTTCAATACAAAAGTTTCGGTGAGCTTTTCGTTGTGTATCAGTTGACATGCGACACCGTTATATATCTGTGCAGTGAGATTGATATAGGTTTGTGGTATTACAGTTCAAGTTACTATGAGGTAAACACTTTCGAAGGCATTTTCAAAGTCGATGTAGTTGAGATAGAGATTTGACTATTTTTCAATGGTCTATTCGACGATGATGCGTAGAGTTGCGGTTTTATCCGTTTACGATATGACGTCCCTGAATCCAGATTGTTCCGGGAGGAATTTCGCTTCCAGAGTATTTTCCATTCTCTTCAGGGTGACTGGATTCGGTATTCTGCTCGGCGTGGGCAGGACCATGATTCTGCCCTAGTTTCTGAAAAGTCTTCAGGAATTTGGGAAGGTAGTCATTCCTCTATTTGATAATTACATAACTTTCAGCATTAGGGGAGTAAGAATATCTGTGGTGGTTTCTGGAAGAATTCCTCCAAGTCCCGTCGCCTTCCCGAATGGCTTGCAACAGCTGTATGCCATTCAAGACTTCTGTTTTTAAAACAAGCATTAAATCCTGCTTTATTAACCTTTATTGCTTGTTTTTAGTCCGTATCGGGAAATAAAAGTTTTCACTTTTGTTTTTCCTGGAGAACTGGTTTCCAGTGGCAGTTCTGTGTGCTATTGGAGGTATTTCTGGACCAGTTTCAGGTAATGGCTGGTCTAGTGTGGTGAGAGCAGGCTGCTAGCCGATTGGCTGACACTAAGCTACGTTAATATGGGCCGTGAGAAAATATGAACAAGGCTGAGTCAACAACCAATCACAGCAAAGTTAACGTGGCAAAATATGATTCGCAGATAGAGAACTCTATTTGTCAAGGAATCCCGAAACAACCAATCAGAAGCCTGCGTTTGTCTGCCTAACTTCTGATAAACAACCAATCAGATGACTGCGCTTGTCTATAATAATGTATGTGAAATATGTATAAATACGTGTTGATTTTCATAATAAAACGATCTGTTGCTTCGCCCTTGTCTTCTGTTGTTACACTAGTAGTCCTTTGCATTGATCAGCACATTGTTTTATTTATTCCTCCTCCTTGGTAATCATGTTCCCTTGAACATATTCCATTGCTTTCATCATCTGGGTTGACCTCTTCCCGGACAGAAACCTGGTCGTGGGATATAATGTACTCAGGTCTCTTTTATCTGCTGGCTGCCTGTTCCAATTCAGTTGCCAGCCAGTGTACCGCAGAGTTGTCCTTTGTCTTTCCCAGTACTCTTCTATACTTCTTTATTCAGTACAGTGTGCACTGAATTCATATTCTACTTTTGTTATCTATCTTTGAACTGATTCATCTACGCTTTCATAATTCCTCTCTGCTCTCTTAACTTTCACATGTCCGCAGAGGGCAATTTCTTGTCTTGTGTGTTGCACCTTCCTAAGACGGCTGCACACGTTTCCTTGAACATCACCTTCAGAGATTTCCAGTGTTATTTCACACAGGTTTCCTCACTGGTACTACGTAATGTCCCTGACTTTGCTGTAATGGCCGCAATGATGATATCATTTGTAGTCTCGTCTTTCAGTTTCTGAACGTTGAGCTTGGATTCAGTTGTTTTGAAGGGCTACAACGTGACGTTGAAGGTTCCTCGAACTAGAAAATGGTCTGAGCTCACATCTGCTCCTCTTTTCACTTGTAAGTCCAGCTAGCTGCACGCGAACATAATGCCATGAAATGAGCTGCAGGGTTTTCGATGATACTAGTCTGACTGGAGAATACCACTGAGTGGTATTTGTAGCCTCCAACTAATTAGATCAGTGAGTGCAACATACTTTATAGCTATTCATTATTATTACTTCTCCCTTGGGTTCCTATTGGAACATAGGGCTTCAACTGCACGTCTCCATTTGCTTCTGTCTTCTGCTGTACTTTTCACTTGCATCCATGTTAGTCTATACTCTTTCAACTCCTCTTCTCATGATCTCCTCCATGTCACCCTTGCACTGACGTCCCACTCACCGCTTCCCTTTCTGGTTCCACTCGAGCAATGGCCTGACGCGAGCGCGATGTCACCCAGCGGTCTCCTTAGCGTGTGTCCAATCCATCTCCACTTTCTCCTGCAAATTTGTTGGGCGATTGTTTCTTGTTTTGTTTGCTCTCATAGTTCCTTGTTGGTTATTCTTTCCGGCCCGGCCATTTGAGCTTCAGTATAAAGCGAAGACAGCTGTTGGTTGATAAAGGTCTGCAACAGGCTGTTGGAAATATTCTTTGTGACCCGCCCGCTAAGTTTCTCATCCGTATAGAAGAACTGACTGACTTGACGTTTGTATTGAAAATCCGAATTTTGTTGTTGATGCTGGGTGACGAAGATCTCCAGATTGATTTCAGGTTGATGAATGTGTTTCTCGCCTTCCCGATTCTCACCCGATTTGACATCCTCGTCCGTTCCGACTTCCTGTAGTTGAGACAATGCTCCCTAGATAAGTGAATGAAGTGACCTCTTTCAAATCCCTCCCGTTGATGGTGATTGGTGCTGGATGTTGCTGCTGCTGTTGTTGTTGGTTGGTTATTTTCATCACCTCCGTCCTGTCTATGTTCACTTGGAGTCCTGTCTTCACTGTCTGCTTCTTCAACCAGTTTATCGGTTTTCGCTTGTAAGTCTTCGATTTTGTGTGACATCAAACATAAATCATCTACGCGCGAAATCCAGGTCTTCTAGGTTCTTCGCGTCAGTCCAGGATATTCCTGTCTTTTGGTTTCCCACTCACTGTCTGACGCATAATCCAGTCAGTCCACCACAATTAGGAATATCATTGGTGATAATAAGCACCCTTCTCTTACTCCTGTGTTTGTTCCAAACGCCTCGCTGAGTTTTCCGTTGTGCATCACTTGACATGTGCTGTTGTCGTACAGCTGTTGAATAAGGTTGATGAATATTTGGGGTACTGTACGCCGTAGTACTCGAGTAGTTTCCAAATTACTTCACGATCGACGCTGTCGAAGGCGTTCTCAAAGTCTATGAAGTTGAGGTAGAGGTTTGATTGCCATTCCATGCTTTGTTCTGTGATGATGATGCGTAGAGTTGCAATTTAGTCAGTACATGATTTGCCTGACTTTCCTGAATCCAGCTTGTTCTGGTCGGAGTTCTGCATCCAGTGCGTCTTTTATTCTCCCCAGGATGATGCGACTCAGGATTTTACTCGGCGTCGACAGGAGCATGATTCCTCGCCAGTTCTTGCAGAGTAAGGCGTAAGTCGCCCTTCATTGGTAGTTTCACGAGGTAACCTTTCCTCCAGTCAGTAGCACCTTTTCCTCCTTCCAGACCTTTTGCAATAATGGAGTCAGCATGTCGCTGTAGTCTCTGGGTCCGCTTTCAGTGCTTCAGGGCGTATTCCATCTGATGCAGCTGCTTTTCCAGCTTTCAGAAGTTTGATTGCATTCAAGACTTGAGCTCTCATTGAAGGATTGGTGTCAACTTGCAGTTGTGAGCGCGCTGTTGTTGGTATTTCTGGACGGGTTGCAGGCAATGGTCGGTTCAAGAGCACTTTGAAGTGATCCGCCAATTGTTTAATCTGTTTTTCTTCCTTGGTAATTGGGTTCCCTTGGCTGTCTTTTATAGGTTTCGCTTGTGTTGATCTCTTCTCGGGTAGAGATTTGGTTATCTGATATAATGTCCTCAGGTCCCTTTTGCCCGCTGCCTTCTCAGCTTCAGTAGCGAAGTTGTCGTAGAATCGTCTTTTGTCCTTCCTAGCACTCTTCTTCACTTCTTTGTCCAGTGCTGTGTAAGTTGAGCTCAGCGTCTCCTTCTCCTGTCCGTCCTTGCATTGAATCATTTTCTCTTTCACCATTCTCCTCTCTTCTATTAATTTCCAAGTGTCCGTTGAGAGCCATTCCTTGTCTTGTCTCTTCTTTCTTCCTAGAACCGTTGAACACGTTTCGTTGAGAATCGCCTTCAGAGACTTCCAATGTTCTTCCACAAATGCTTCTTCAGTGATGTCGCGTAGTGTTTCCTGCTTTGCTCTGACAGTTGCAGTGAAAGTGTCTTTTGTTGTTGTGTCCTTCAGTTTCTGAGTGTTGAACTTGCATTGTGGCCTGTCCCCAGCTTTCCTCGAGGTTTTTAGCTTCACCTTGAAAGTCCCTTGTACTAGATAGTGGTCTGAACCCACATCTGCTCCTCTCTTCGACCTTGTGTCCAGTAGGCTCCGTCTCCACTTTCTTGAAATTGAGATGAAGTCTATTTGGGTTTTGGTGTTACCATCTGGTGAAGTCCATGTCGTCTTGTGTATATCCTTTTGTTTGAAAACGTTGCCACCAATCACCAAATCATTGAAGGCGGAGAAGTCTGAGAAGAGTTCACCACTGTCGTTTATTTCACCAAGTGCCTCTCTTCAAATATTTAACTAAGGCTTTTGATTTTTGACAGAAATCAAGTCATTATGTAGTAACTGAATATAGTGTATATTCTCATTTTTGGTGAACTTGCTTAACTATCACATTATGTTACCGTTAATTAGAAGTCCTAAAACTCAGCGTAAAAGATATACAATTTATGGCTATCCATTGTTTATCTCATCTCATTTTGTATTCGACACGCTGGATATGTGATTATTAGAAATGCATCATCAATTAACAGCCTTATCAATTTATTTACATCTTATTTCAAAATCTGATTAACCTAGAGAATAAATAAGGCTATGGAAAAATGAAATTTGTGATGTAGACTAAAAGGAGGGGTGATATATATAAAGTGGGATGTAATAATAATAATGATTTACATTATTCCAAAAACAGTACTTGTGATACAGAATGGAATTTTCAGCATTAATCACAATATCTTCCTTTCGTAGTAAAGTACCAGGATTATATTTAATCTATTTTAATACATTCAGTTGAATCGACTGACAAAATAGCTGAGTGGAAGGGAGATATAATCATCATACTTAATAGTTGTAATGGAAGAGAGATAATTGTGGAATCACTAGTCGGGGCTTAGATTATTTAAGGCAGTTTTCATTTACTAAGCTTGTATAAATCATTAAAACTGGAACTACACCTTAAGCTTCAATGACAGTGTTCCAGCCGTCGGTTAAAACAGTTAGTCGTTTAATTTAAAATCTGGCTTACAACCAGCCAAATTCCCACTGGCCTGACATTAAAAAAACACAACACTAATTGCTCACAACTGTGTAAAAATGAAATTTAGTTAAGCGGAAAATTACTAGACATAGGAAGTTGTTATACATACTAACATTATCAACTATAGCAAACACACATATCAATAGAGTTACATAGGTTGAAAAGACAGACTCATTAACAAGCTAAAATGTTGCTTTTCATTCCTGACTGTATTTTCTACCATAATCACTGTTGAGGAGCTGACAAGTCGCCATTAGTAATTTCCTTATAGGTACGAGTCTGGAGAAGGTCGATATTGTGCATAGCTGTTAACCAAAATAAAATAATTCCAATAACGCGAAATACATTTATTAAAGAGAATTACGACTTAAAATAAGGGTACTGATCTCTGTTTACTTTCACTTAGTAGGTATTCCTCTTTGAACTGGTCGTCTATAATGTTAATTTAGGTGACATTTTTGGAATCGATATTTTCATCACAAGCCAAATATAGTCAGAGGACCATTAAAGATGCAGCTTAAATGAAGGTATTTTTGCCGTTTTTATTAGAAATCAGTTAGCCAGAACAAATTTTCCATGCACTAGACTGGACCACTCTTATTATGTGAAAGTAAATGGTTGTATGATGTGCAAGTAGACAGAAGAGAAACAGAATCAGGTGACCATTGACCGTCTAGCTCTCAAGCCATCGAATCACGAACCATTAGATACCAATAGATCGGTCGTGTATTACAGTACTCATCATATAACCTAACAGCTTTGGTTTCAGTATCACGCGAAATATTTATAATTTATAAAACTTAAAAGAGAAGGGGGAATAACAGTTGAATGATTAGTAAAAATGTTCGTAGTTCTGAAGATAAAAATTGAATGAATTAATCTTCACAATTTGGTGAACCATTCTGGTCAACATTATTGGGACAGGTCTGCGCGGTGCCCTGCACAAAAATACATCCGTTTAGGCAAACACATTTCAACAGTTGAGTAGTTACCTTTGATTGTCTGTATTCTAAGTATCATTATTAAACAACCTAGACTAATCTAGACGGCTTTTATCAAAAGTTATAGACTACGCGTAATCCTAATCAACTCTAATGTAATCGAAATTGTATATAGTCTATGATCATATCTCATGCAAGCAATAACACAAGCACGTATGCAGTCAGAAACTTGTAGTGTCATCATATCTTCCAGTTTCATTTGCCATACTATACAGTCGTGAGCCGGATAAGGTGAACTGTTGACCAATCCACATCCATTGGCAGGTAGCTGAAGATCACCTGGGCTCAAAAACAAAGTAATCTTGCAAATGTCAAATAAGACTTTTGTGTGCATTTCAGCGTTAGAGATGATGCAATTTCGCATATAAGTCATTTGGGGAAATATTCTACCACTTTACTCTCTATTCTCAAACCAGCACTGTCGAAACCGTAAAGTAGAATACTGTTATACAACAGGAACTTCCTGTCATTAATACTATTCTTTACTGCCTAATGCATTCACTGTCTGGGTGTTGATGAATTTCATGTTAGTTTTGTTCAGTAGTCAATTTCATAAACCAAGAAAAAATTATATGACTGTTTCATCCTAATTTATAATTTTTCAGCCAGGCAGAACTTTGGTTCTATTTGGAAAATAGTACACAGGGCTACGATCTCATCAGCATGGCAGGTTTGAATCCACTGACTTGTGTTTTTGCCTTCTACAAATTAGTGACATGACATATTTGTCGCTTAGTGTCATCGTTAAATAATGTCCTCACAACTAACTGGTCACAAAACTTCAATAGGACTCTCAGAAGCTACTCTTGGAGCTGATTTCTGATTAGTAGTACACTTAAAATTTAGGTAACAGAACTTCAAGAATTCCCTAATTCATACAATTCTTCCCATTATTAAACTTGAGAAAAGCAAGAACGACAAATGTACCATATATATGTTATTATGTTAATAGTTTTTCCCACATGGCTACAACCTAAACAATGCAATATTTAAATTACACTGAAGATTTGTACACAGTTTTTCTGGCGATGACAAGCAGTAATTGATAGGAACTATGAGCAGTGTAAGCCCACAATGATGTAAGTTGTTGAATTATTAGGAGTTAAAGGGAATGACTATTTATGATTCAACCAATACCCTTGAGAACAGAGTTCAAAATTTTTGGTTAGAAATAGAGTTTAACTAGAAAGACTATAGTAGTGTAATAGGCTGAGTAACTGCAGAAACTATTTATAAAAAATAGCAAAACGGGAGTAGGCTGAGGAACGGAACAGTAAAATTTTCTAAACAGAACAGAAGATTTAGGAGAATACAAAAAGTGATAAAACTCTACACTCTGTTATTTAGTTTAGCCACCAGGGTAGTGCAATATTCACTAATGTCTCTTTCTGCGTACATAGATTTGGTTTTAATCGTCAGATGGTAAAAACATCGTTATTTATGTTTCCTGCCGATTATTTTGAAAGTCCTAAGTTTGTTCACAATATGGCCAGTGTCCAACAGATGGGGCGCAATCGCATTGTTTAATGCCTGTAAGGCATTTAGCCTCAGGTGCTTTCGTATGTGTTGTTCCTCGACCTGTTCTTCTGATCAGAGCTTCCTTACACGACCAAACAATGTTCTCAACGAGGCTTTTTTTCAGAAGGTTCACAATAAATTTCTTCTCATGATCTTAGTCCCATCAAGGAGACAGTATCCCTATAGATCATTCTATTATGAGTAAAATTTATTTTGATAAGGTCTCACAGTGTTATACAGTAATATTTTCTAATGACGTTCCGATCACAATTTATTACTGCTCATAATCATATCAAGGCACTCCTCACACAACTTTCCAACTTCGTTTACATAATTCCATTATTTTTCATTGCTTGACTTGACTGGTAGTGTGGTGAGAGCAGGCTGCTAGCCAATTGGTAGACATTAATCTACGTCAATGTCTAGGTCACTAATATTGGCCGTGAGAAAATATGAACAAGGCTGATTTAACAACCAAGCACAGCAAACTTAAGCGTGGGCAGATATGATTCGCAGATAGACGGCTCTACTTGTACATGTTTCCCGAAACAGCCAATCAGAAGCCTGCGTTTGTCTGTTTATCTTCCGAGAAACAACCAATTAGAAGACTGAGTTTGTCTACTTGCATAAGCTATAATAATGCATAGAATATATATATAAATACGTGTTGATTTCCGTAATAAAACGATCTGTTGCCTGGCCCTTGTCTTCTGTTGTTACAGTAGTAGTATTTCCCATATTTCCGGTATGAGTGATGAGTCATTCCTATTGCGCAGGGAATACTGGACAGATATTTCATTTAAGTTTGATCTGCGGGCTTGCCTTGTAACCGGAAGGTTCAGATTGCGCACCGCTGAAGGGTCCCGGATCAAGACGAAACAATTGTCCAACACTCCCTTCTTTCCCAGAGGTACTCTAACCGATGTCAGCTTGTGATCAAACTAGAAACACATCAGATCCCTACCAATTAGCCCTTGAAAATAGAATATTGTTGAACCTAGATGTCAAAATTTTGTTTATTTCTAAAACCACATTGGGTTATTCAAGTATATGATACTTCTTAACTATATATTTTATCTAATAGTTAAATTAACACGGGAAAGAATACTAGCACGTTTATAAAGATCTACTTCTCTGACACAGTGGGAAAAATTGTTTAGATCATTATATATGAAGGTATATAATTTAGTTGTTTGTTGCCGTAGCAACTATAGATTGATATATTGTCTAGTAGGTGGGGTTTATAGAATAGACAACCTGGTAGGTGAACTATTCGCTGCAAATGTGACGATGCTGAAGGAATAGTCACATGTACTTCTTTCATAGGATAGTTATTCAGAACTATTTGTGATGAAAGTGAAAACAAATCGTGGTTGCTCTCACATCTCCTAAGTTTGTAGAGCATAATGCCATTGATACAATTTAATGCCTGACACTACTGAACTATGATTTTTATGGGGATTGTACGTGATAACTGATGAAAAGTCGCAAACTGAGAAGGAACACTTGTGTAGTGTGTGTGTCTGTTTCCAATGGTCATCTAGTTGGTTTAGATCTGAGGAAATATTCATCTTTGCATCAGTTAAACCTGCACACATTTGAAAGATGACATCACAATCACTTTTCACAATAGGTATTCAACTAAGAATAGTGTTAAATTTTTATTCTGCAGCAGAAGATGAAAATAGCTATTTTGAGTAAGTTCTCCACACATACATGAATAATAAGGATGTATTTCTATTCCTTTTCTTCCTTCGTTTTATACTGTAGTGTTTCTGTATGCCGATAAAATAAAATAGAATGCATAACAAGATATAAAGGTATCCATTCATTCATTCACCCACTCACTCACTCACTCTCTCATCCATTCATTCATGCATTGATGCATTTATTCGTTTATAAACTTATTCACTTCCGCTTTCATTGTTAGCCATTTTTCAATTTTGGATTGAATTTAAACATACTTATGACACTTCCGTTCTTACTAAATTTGTAGAAAAAAATATAATACAATATTACCACTCTAGTTAACTACTACTACTAGTTCTAGTACTGTTAGTAATGATGATAATAATATAAACAACAGCAATAGTATTGATAATACAAAGAGTGACTGTTTTTATTGCCTAACTATATTTAGGTGTTGTCCTAATTCTATTTCCTCTCCTCTCCCCTACTGTTTTATTGTTTACAATCTATTTATTGAAATATCTATGATTCTCTCTGTGTTTGTACGTAGGTGTTAAGTGTCAGAAAGTGACTGAGCGAGTTAGTGAATGGATGTTACACGTGAATGAATGCGTAAAACGTATTCACAACATAGAAACAATGAAGGACTCCTATTACTGCTAATAATAACTATATTATTAATAAAAGCAGTGAAAATTAATAAATTCAAATTAACTCTGACCATAAAATAAAAGCACAAATATGTCCACTTATTCATGCATGCATAAGTACATTGAAAATATTTTACAACAGTTTTTCCTCTCATCGAATCATTCGCTGTCTTGATTAATTTCTAAAGTTTAAAATTAATTAAGTGGAAAATTTGCTAGTTAGTTTCTTTTCTTAAGAAGTACTTAACACTATTATTAGCTCATTTCATCTAGATTATAAAAGTATCATAAAAAGAATTAGGGAAGTGCTTAAAATGCAATCAGAATTCTTCGTCATTTAGATATAATTGAATAATTCAACAATGATGCAGTATTTATGCATGCCATTAAAGATTTCGTTGTGATGATTTTACTATTCTCTGAACATGAAATTTCATCTGAAGTAATATGTTGGCTAGTGACTAGCATTGGGATACAGAGTGCGGATTCTGTTCTGTTTGGGACTCGTCACTTGTATTTACTCGCAGTCTTCAATGAGTGATAGTATTCCCACTGGGATTCTAGTTACAGTGACCATTTACCAAACGAACAATAACGGAGATTTCACCTATCAGAGTACAGCAGTTATACTTCATAGGAAAGCAAATTTAAAACATTCTTCATCAATATTGATGGAGGTTATTCATGATTGGGTTAACAAAGGGATTACTGACTGACATACATTCTTCGTGCAATTTTTCCACTAATGTGTTATTGGCTTTTAAGGTTTCATTTATTTTGCAAGCATATAATTGTTCGTATTTGAGCTTATGAACTATTTGACTTATGCGACTGCTTCATTGAATTGTATCCAGTAAGTTCATAAATATTATCCAGGTTCAGATGCCTGAATATATATATATATATATCAATGGAAACCTTCGGGAACTAAACGTCTTTTTAAGCCATTCGCATTGACTGATTTATTCATCCACGTAACCACCCACTCACTAGGTCTGAGCTTAGTGACTCATACTTTCTAACTTTCAGCACTTCATGAAACCAGTGCAAGATGTTCCAAAATGTAATATTCCACACATTATCGAGGAGTCACAAACTAGAATGCTTTCGCAGATGACTTAGTTTTGTACCCTGATTCCGAAGAAGTTTATTCAGTCACTAAATCTATAATAGACATAATTTGTCTCAACACTTGATATGTAATTCTTCTTAGTAGTAATTCTTAATGAATTTTTAGATTTTTCTTTATTTTTCCTCCTTTCAATGTACCACATTTCTACTCTGTATGACATTGATCTTAACTTAAAAATGTACTGTAAATACACCATTTTATAATTTGGAAGGGATATCGCTGCCAAAAGGAATCTTCGCCAAATAGCTCTTCTTTTATAGTTCCGAAATATTAGGTTTAGTTTCTGTTATATTTTGAGAAAAAGAACGTGCTAATTTCATTTAGGATGAATGTTTGGAGACTTATATGTGACTATTTATGTTGTGTACATATAGACATTTATAAACTTTAAAGGATTAACAGCAAACATTGAAGCAGAATAATACAGATCCATTTTATTTCGTTGGTATTCTTCAGCTGCATAAAGCTTAAAATGTATATTGCATAACAGGAATATGTAAAGCAGAACTAATTTAAAACCTAATCACGACTTGTAGGTGAAGCAAATGGTTTAATGAGCTCAAATGTGAAACATTTATTAGATTACATATCCCATGTAGATGGCTTTGGGACATTAAGAATAATTAACAAGCAAAATATCTCCAGTCATCTTCAATACTCGGAGACAATCTCACCCGAAACGTCTGAACCCTGACCTTTTTATTCAAAAGTAATTAGTTATCGCCCTTCCATTAGCGTGATATATATATATATATATATATATATATATATATATATATATAGATAGATAGATAGATAGATAAGATCTCAACGGAATGCATTAGTCTTATCACACATCGTTAAAGTTTTTTTGTTTACTATACTACTGATTTCTATGAAATGACCTAAAGTATGCAGTTTGATGTGATAAATATAATAGGTTGGATGCAAAGATGGGACAAAGTATAGTGGACCCATTTCGTTTTACTCTAGTTTCTTTTCTCTTCTATTTTAGATAATTTATTGTTGACTTAAAATTGACTATAACTGTCACTAATCAAAGACTCCTACCTTTCAGTTAACATTTATTTGTTATTTTTGTTTCTCTTATCTGAATGTTTTGTATTTTGTATTATATTTTGATGATACTGTTGATGCCATGAACTGGATTTTACGTTCTAATCCCAATGGGATCACTATTTCTTTTCCTAGGCTATTTATTAATCTTAAATCCAATGCTGACCTTAGATGAATTAATGAAATTTAAGATTATATTAATCATTCTGAAATATGTAGATGAAACGTTTCTTGAAGTTCATAACTGATTACTCTCTGATTAGGTCTTATCTTTACTTTTCTTCAATAAAAATATTTGACTAAACAAATGCGAAAATGAGATTATTTTAGTTTCAGCAGGGATGAGACTAATATCCCAGTGACTTCAATAACACACAACGTCAACACTAGCTTATCTGCTAGTAGCATTACAATCAAACAACTACGAAGTGGGATTCAATACCAATTCCTTGTAAATAACTGTACAGATAGGAAATGAAGTTACTAAAAGGGATCTGACTTATGTGTTCACGTAATCGTACGCACGAATTTCATTTAATGGATTCAACCTAGTAGTCAGATGTGTGTGGGGTTCAGCGGTGTAACTGAACAATAATCACAATGTGCCTTCAAATGACCGAAGGTAAATGGAATGAATCACTAGGTTGTGACTACCTCAGAGTAATAGTTAAGTAAGCCACATTAAACTTAACCAAAGTGGACATGAAATTTCTAAAGCTATTAGTTACTAGATCAGCTGAAAAACTTTTTCCGATGCTATATAGCTTTGAATAACTTTTATAAATGACTCCGATATAATACTGAAAATTATTATGATAACAGAATTTATTCGAATTTCGAACTGTGTAGCTATGAGATAAGCACTCCACTACCATTGAGCATGTCACCAAATGGAAGTCCACTTCCCACAGGAAAAATATTAGATCTCCCAGGTAATAGCTAAATAAGCTAACTCGCTTACAGCTGCTGGTAATATTTCCCTTTAAGTGCTGTAATATTGTACATGATTATTATTATGGTCCATTAGAGTTAAGTATCGGTAATCTAGCAACTTCACCTAGTTAAAACAACATAACCACTGGTGGAACTTCAATACCTCAAGCCCTCTGTTCCACCAAAAACGCGACGAATGAAAAAAGCACCAAATGTTTTAAGACAACATAATTTCAGAGGAAGTCAGTACTATTTAGATGACTTTATAGTCTTCATAATAGACTGAGAAGGAGTAAATGAAACCTACTTGAAGCAAATGATAGTGTGATTTAACCATTTAACCATCATTAAAATAGTCAAAACTAAAAGAGATTAAAAAAACTGTAAACAACAAGTTATAAAATCAAGTGAGTACACTGCTGTGACTTGAGCGAGAAATTGTTCTCGAAATGTTATCGAGCTATTAATACTGTAGTCGGTGTTTTATCACATTAAATTATCCAATATGAAAAGATGAGATATCCTGTTTATTTTCTTGGTAAATGAAAATGAGATTAGTTTACAGTTGACTAAACTTTCAAATGAACGCATCCTTAAGTTTAAAATAAAACAGTGTAGTGGATTCAAGTCAACAAAAAATATATTTAAGTCCTTTTTATAACAACACAGTTGATTTCAAATAACTTAGATTTAAGTGGGAAACAATCTGAGTTAATATACAAAATTCTGTCGAGTTATGTGCAGATTTACCAACCAACCACGTCAGATTGAGCTACTAACGTTACTGTTAGAAGGTAAAATTGACTTCAAGAATATTCTTTTGCCTGCCTAATTTACAAATAGCCTATCCCATTTTTAAAAAATTGTTCTTTAATGTTTATATACTTGAAATCATCATCACCTATACTCTCTACTAGAGGACTAATTTATTGTTATTGTTAAGAATTGATGTCAATTTTAACACACAAAAAACAGCTAACTAGTAATTAAGGTGAAGGTCAGCTGGGTAGTCAATCAAAACCCAAACGATAATAAATAGTCTAAGAATAGTTTAATGATCATTTTCTAATTTAGTTTGTTCAGTTGGTCAACAGGTAAAGTCTTTGGATAGACTTGCAATAGTAGAGTCTAGGGTGGGTTCTTTCTCCTTTGAACTAAATATACATTCAAAGGAGAAGAGACTGCATTTAGAATAAATGTGTCTTCATTTATCTCTGTCTGTTATCCATACTATCTATTGGGAATGATCACACCTAAGCTAAACTTTTTCTTCTCAGCAGGAGACTTTCTTTGCCTTGAAACTTCATGAATGGTATATCACTCCTTGATACCGGTTGGTTCATTCATCTCCTTGACGATCAATATTGTGGCTGTTAAATACAGAGTAGCCAGTGAAACTAATCGATCAAGAATTCATTACTTTTTGATCGGTATAAGATCCTAGAAACTAATACGGTGTAAATTTTATGATAGGTTGCTTGTTAGTACTCATCAAAACGGCGTATATAACAACTACAACACTTTGAACCCTAAGTGGTGCAGTTTCATATCTCAAAGCAATGGATACTCCCATCAAGATCGTTAGTGGGTGTTATTAAGTGCGATATTTGTTTCATATAAAGTCTTAAATAAATAAATTTCTGAATTTCCCTCTGATGAAATCGTCATGGCAAGTGATAGATGTTGACAGTCAATCATCTAGGTCCATAAAACATCAAGATCATCAGTTATCTTTTCTGTCAATACGAAATAAGTCACAGGTGGAAATCGAAGCAGATATAAAAGAAGGATCCGAGATATAAGAATAAAACTTAGGCGCTGTAGTGTACAACTCCATTATGGATAAGATTTAATTTTAATGAATTGAAACGTCATCAGTTAATATCACTGTACAACACTGTGTGATTTAACAAAATAAAATCCATAAAGGCTCCGAGATAACTAATGTTTCTCAAGACAACCGTGATTTACCAGCAAAGATTGCAAACACTGTAATCCTGTAAGGAGATATTGAGTTGAAAAGCATCTTAGTTAATTGATAACAAGAATGGAGGCAAACTTTAAAATAAGATTTTATCACGAATCAACAATAGTCAAAGAGATCATGGAAACCAGAGAGCACCGGATACCTGTTTTGTCGTATTTTAGGACTATTTAGCAGTGTGCACCCATGACCCCACAATTGATCGAACCCAGAATCGTCAGGGTACAAAACCAAACTTGTTGACTATTCACGATGTCAAGGTGAGATGGATACTCATAGAAAGCATTGGTTGAGGCAGTTCAGTATCACGATTTGACTAAGTTAAAATTCACGTGTCCCTGAATTCCGATTCAAGTGGCTTAATTTTCAATGAGTTTGTCCTCGTAATCATAAGGTCTGGTTTCGATCCCTGATGAGATCCTGGGTGAAGACTATTGAAGAGTTGCAAATTAGGACGAAAGGCCGCCCAGTGCTCCCTGAATTTTGATTACCTCTGTTAGTCTGTGGCACAGTAGTTAGAACTCTCGCCGACCATGCACATTGTCCGAGGTTCGATCGCCGGCCGACGCACACCTGGTATCTATGGTCGGCCTGCAAAATTTGGGCTACCGATATCCATGCTGAAAATTCCATACTTGTACCAAAAATACGGTGTGGAATCAAGCTGTAATCAAAAATAAATAAAAATAAAATGACGTCTGTTCATCACGAAATCCAACTTGTGAAATTAATTCAAATCCTCACATATCTCATAATCAACAAAAAACTTGCTGCGCTAACTGGACGATTTATTGTCGAAGTGTGATTTAGAAACTTGTGGTAAAGCTGTCCATGGTTCTGTACTGGGAACTCCAGTTTATAGATTGTTCAGAAAATTCATGAACATCATCTGGAAGTTGAAAGACATAACGCTTAATTCTTGATTGCATCATTTTTTAATTATCGTATTCATCACTTCAACCGGAAGAATATTATTACCTTACAAAGTAAGAACTTAGAGGGTGGGGAGAGAAATTCACTACAGTCGCGGCATTCAAAGGCAACTGCAATTAACAGTCACGTATATAATCATTAGTTTAATTGACAAAGAAATCACCCTTAGGAATATAGAAATTAACCAAGTAGATTAATAATGCAACATGATGACAATAAGTGGCAAAACAGATTTACATTGTAACGAAAAATTAGTCCTCATTTGACCTAGAAGAATTTAAGGTGAAATGATTTAATGGGAAGGTGTTTAGGTTCCATATATAGAGTAGCTGATCCAGCCAGTAACATTGTAGGAGAAGTCAGACTTACTAAAAGAACTGTTCTTGAAAATGTGATCAGCGATTAGAGAAACTGGTTCTCTTCTGTTAAATGCTCATTTTTATTTAGTCGGTGAAATTAAATATTCAGATATAAAACATTGTGTTGTTAATCAAGAGCAGCTTATTTAATATTACCCTACTGAGTTTTCTTGAAAAATACTAATGTAAGGTAGACAAGCTCTAATTGCTTATATTGTACTGAATGATGATGTGACATTGGTTAGAGACAGCTAGTTGGAAGTAGTTATTTAAGCACAGACCTTTACTTTATTATCTGCTCTTATTGGATTCCGCTTCCAGTGAACAAATGAAAAGCTAAGAGAAGAGGGAGGTATATTACAACTAAACCACTTAGAATTTAACTGATATCTTGTGGAACTATCATAGATACACAGTTCAACTACTCAGAATAGCCTAACATAAACTTATCCTAACCATGAATGGTCTAGTGATATCTCTTGAACTTACCTTGGCTTTTAACCGTGATATAATATGATGTTACCTGGCTTGATTAATACACTTCAAAGAAATGGCAAGTTGATTAAAGTGGATATAAATATATATGACTCATGTCTAGGGTAAATAATTTGCCCGTAACAGATGATAATGCTTAGGGAGTCAGTCATAGATTGCGAACGTATGAAAGATCATTGAAGTAGATAAATCTGAAGAACTCCTAGTAGGAATAAACGTGACTGTTGATCTCCACTGTAACTTAACATGTGACAAATAACATAAAGGTAGCGAAGACTGCCCTTTTAAATGTAATTAAATAAAGGGTGTAGTTGTTATCGATTGTCACATATTTATGATGAGAATCTCCATCTTTTCACTCGAATGCTAACCAAGTTTTTGTCAGATACTTGAATATATCAACGAGGATGAGTTTTTACTAATATACTTTTGATTAAGCCATTAATTGCAGCCTTAAAATACTTAAATAAACATGTAAAACTGTGATTCAAATAACTAAATATTATAACATCTGCGAAGTGGATTTTAAATACTTACAAATAAACTTTTTTTCACAATCCACTCAACTGAATGGCTGACTTGAAAATATATGCTTCGAGATGCGACATGTGAAGTCAAAAACTTCGGGTGTAATACAGTTTGATCAGTGGTGATATTAAATGGTAGTCACCATATATTGCAAACTGAATGAAATCGGAGACATGCATCATTTTGTCTTTAACAAACGGATGAATAGCACTGCACTTACATTGAAAAAAAAATGGATGGGATCGAGGGCTCGATCTTGGATTCTGCTTTCTAAAATGCAGAAACAAAAATATAGTTTTTATATTTTCTGATCATTTAAGGTAAATGCTTCTCCATGCTGACTTATTTAGATTAGGTGTAGTACTGGTGGAGGAACTTAAGATATGAGTTTATCTATTCAGCAAGAGTTTTAGAGTTGTAGTAGATATAAATCATTTCAATGTTTTACAAATTGAGATCAGTAAAAGAAGACTTATTTTAAAAAATATCAGAGTAAAGAATAACATCTGTAATCAAGATATGTAAGCTAATAAATAATGAAAAGCCGGGTCAAAGCTGAACACTGAGCATATTTTGTTCGACAATGACGGTGCAGCGAACTTCAGTACAGAATTTTTCGAAATAGGCGATATTAAAAAGTTTTTCATGGAGTTGATTTACTCATTACGATGTTAAGAAAATTGAGACCTGATTAGTATTTAGCTATTTGTCAGCTTTGATCATAGAGCATCATGTAATTCGATTTGGATTCTACCGCTATTTAAGTTTTCTTTGTCTCTGATCACTGTATTCCAGCATTATTTAGGAAATCTGATTAGTACCACATTTTATTGTTGTACTAAAAAAGCTGTGTAGCTTTCCAACTCAAATATTCACTATAGTTTGATTTTATCATGACAGATTTTTCGTCTTACAACGTCACCATAAAGCAAATATCTCTAGTTAATTAAAAAATTACTAGTTTCACAGCATCTGACTGCTAATAAGCCAAAACTTTACTTATTATGATCTATAATTTGTCTGTGTATAAAAATGTGACGCAAATAGCTGTGTAGATTTATTGTCTCCCTTTCCATCTCTTCCCCTCTAGGTCCTGTATTTGCAAACAAATATTTTCGTTAGTTAAAACTTCCTGTCATTATATCTGTGTTTTTGTCATAGCTAATTACTTACCTGTTTCCTTGTACCTTTACTCTTTTATGTTATATTTGAGAGAAAACAACACTCTGCAGGAAATATTTTCTGTCAATTAGTGAAACTTTGCAAAATAGAAAAAAATATATTTCAAGGAAATTAATTTTATAGAAGTGTCTAAAATCAACTGGTTATCATATGTAAGCGAGAAGAAGCAAGGTAAAGGATTGAATAGCTTTACATTTTACTGATTGGTATCCATAACTGAAAACTGATCATAAGTGAATGTGACAACGATGTTTCATTTATTTGGAAACAGACTCATAGGTGCCTTTCCGGTCGATTCATCTCATGAAGTAGAATCCTTTCAAACTACAGAAATGTTGTCCATCAACGTAGAAAAATTACTTCATACAGTTGGTTCCCTTGATTTATCGATTTATCAAAATGCTGAAGAATTATTTATATGAAGGGTTTTTATAGGGACGTGGATTAATTTCATTGCAGACTTTGTCATGGACCAATATCAGTTAGAGATCACCGAAAAGCAGGCATCACTGGACATCTTTTTCGTTCTGGTTTGAGACACTTCATCAGTCCGCATTCGTTAACGCACCATAAATCAAGCTCCAGACCTTCTGGTCTTCAAAGATTTCTAACTGATTTTGGTCCGTGATGAATTCTGCTTAGAAGAATTAGTAATGTACAGCATGTAATGAGTTGTTTGCAAGGGGCAGAGTTATTCACCTTATTTTCCATGAATTTACGGGTGTTGAATCTCAAAATTTTAAATCAAATTCTTGACAGTACTACTAATTATTTGAACTTTTCCTTTTCCTTCCGTATAAAGTTTTCGTTGTCCTATGCATTAAAATGGATTATTTCAAATCTATTTGCAAAGCAACCATTTCAAATTGTGTTCGGTAAGAAAACAAACAGTTTATTGGCTGATGGTATGCGACATTTCATCCAGCATTATAGATATGTTTGGATAGTTCTGTCCAACTTTCAGTTTATTTATAATCGTATATATATATATATATATGAATAATCTTGCGATACGCCCAAATACCAACAGCTTGTTGAAGTTATTCTATGTATTTGATGCGTTCACCAGCTGTTGTATGTCGGAAGTTATGTCTTTTTGCAACTGAATTGTTTTTTTTTGAAGTCCTATTATACTTCCATATGAACGGAAGACAACAATGGTTATGTTTCGTGATTTTTGGGATGAATTCAGCTTACTGAATTGTACAGCTGCTTAGATTTGTGTTATAGGCAGGGATGCCTTAAGAAGTCCAACAGTAATTTTACACTCATGCATAGAAATCCCTTAAGTTGAACGAAAATAGATAGCTATCCTTCGCTAGTAAGTCAAAGGGGGATGCAGGTAGATTAATCTATCTCACCATTCCCATTTAACCATGAAACAGAAGACATTTTTGATACAGTTTTGCAGAAATTCAGAACATTCCCTACATTTTCGTGTGAAAACCACCATTGAAGATGTTGTTTAGAAAGACATTGAAAACTTCGAAAGGGAATCGTCTAGTTCACAGAAAACAACTACACGAGTTTATTCACTGCCCTATGGAGACCTGACAATAGTCGTAATGAGCATATCGTATCATTTCAACACTGTTTCGCACGAATACTTTTATGTTTAAAATAAAACAAACAAAAGTTTCAATATTTTCAAACGTTACCAGTGGCTAACTATTGGATTTATTGTCACGAATCAATTAGGATTTGCCTTACACAAATGTGTTAGTTAACCAAAAAAGGGTACCCACTTTTGCACTGAAATTCGCTATTCCAAACAATCAGTTGAAATGACAGAGAATCCTTCACCGAACTACTGATTAACACTGCCTAAATCGACTAGTATTACACAGTCTGAAAATATAATAAATAAGGTTATGGAACACTTTCGAGGAGAGAAGGATGGTTAAAGAGAAGACGACTCAATGCAAAGATGGGCAACAGAAGGAGAAACTGAGTTCAGTATACACTGCACTGAATAAAGAAGTGAAGAAGAGTGATTCGAAGGACAGAAGACAATTCTAAGACACACTGGCTTGCAACTGAAGCAGAACAGGCAGGCTGCAGGTAAAAGAGACCTGAGAACATTATATCACTAAACCAGGTTTATATCCAGGAGGAGATCAACCCAAATGATGAAACTAATACAAGATGTTCAAAGGAACATGATTGCCAAGGAGGAGAAATAAATAAAACGATGAGTGGGCTGGTCACTTTGAAGGACTCCTGAATTGACCATCACGTGCAACTGGTGCAGAAATACACAACCACCAACAACACCCACAGAACTGCCCGCCAGTGAACACCAATCCGCCAGCCAAAGCGAAAATCTTGAATGCGATGAAGCTACTGAAGTTCAGGAAAGCAGCAAAGTCATGCGGAATTCCCATACCCCGAAGCATTGAAAACGGACTCACATACTACCGCATATGTGCTCACGCCATTGTTACAAAAAGTTTGGAAAGAAGTAAAGGTGGATCCCAATTGGAAAAAAGACTACCTTGTCAAGCTGACAAAGAAGGGCGACTTACGCCTCACTCTTCAAAAACTGGCGTGAAATAGTGATTTTGTCCACGCCAAGTAAAATACTAAGTCGCATCATCCTGGAGAGAATAAAAGATGCACTGGATACACAACTCTGCCCGCCAAAACAAGCTGGACTCAGCAAAGGCGGACAAATCATGTGATGATCAAACTGTCACTCTACGCATCATCATCAAACAAAGCAAAGAATGACACTCTAACCTCTACCTCAAATTCATCGACTTCGGAAAGGCCTTCAACAGACACCGTTGATAGAGAAGTAATTTGGAAGCTACTTCAAAACCACGGCGTTCAGTGCCCAAGCCTTTGCCAACTTCATTCAACCGCCTGCTATATGATAACACCACATGTCAGATGATCCACGACGGGAATTTTAGCAAGATGTTCGAAGTGCATACAGGAGTAAGACAAGCTGGCTCTCTATTACCGCCGGTGATATTCTTAACTGCGGTTGACTAGATTATGCTTCAAACTGTCACGAGTGAAAAGAAAGGAATACGCTGGCCTACCGATAAGAAGACTGTAGTATATCTGGATATAACAAATGATATACGTCTAATGTCACGCAAACTCGAATAACGTTCAGATTTTCAACACAAATGTGAATTCAGTCAGTCAGTTCTTCTATAGGAGTAAGAAACGCACTGCGCATCAGTCAGGAATAGGATTTACAAGAAATTGTAGACTTTTATCAAAAGCTTCCCCCTATGACGGCTCAATACTGGAGATCAAATGAACAGTCGGCCAGAAATAATAAGCAACAAGAAATTATGGGAACAAACCAACCAAGAGCTGATCGCTCAACAAACATGTGGAAGAAAGTGGAGATGGGTTGTGTGAGGGTGACATGGAGGAGATCTCTTTGGGAAAAGGAGATGAGAGACTGTGGGATATGGTGTTGTCAACTGAAGAGGACGTCAAAAAATAGAAGCAAGTGAAAATGTGTTGTTGAAGCCCTCCCTCTGTTCCACTTGGAACCCAAGGGAATAATAATAATGATAATAAGGGAACACTTGTGAACAGACACATATTTGAGATACTTCAGGGTATTAAATTCGTACATAATTCTAAATTTTATTTATGAAGTGTTTTGTCTAAGATTGCCAGAGCATTAATAGATGCAAAATCTGTTAGATTATATGACATGTTCGTGAAAGTCAATTAGGGCGAATAACGAGACCCAAGTTTCGTACTTGTTTCCAGTTGCCAGCAAAACATATACAGAATCATGATATGTAGTAAATAACTTCCACTATTCACTGTTCAAGGGACTGACTTCATCAGTAGCACCAGGCTACTATGGGCATAAATAAGGTTTAACAGAATTGATCAGTCTAAATGAACTGGTCCGACGATACCAAACAGTACAGTGTGTGAACTGAGTCGTATCGATTCCACAGAGAAAGAGCTCATAGTCATCACTATCAATACCAGCGATAATAAGTCTACAGAGTTTTTCAACCTTTGCGCTAACAATCTCTGTTTGACAATGTTATGATATATTATGTTCATGTAAAATTCAAATTTGTCCTGAGATCAAATGAGCTTTGAACATATATATAGGAATCCTAGCCGATCGATTATCATAAAATCACAGCATGTGACCTTATATTTGTAATTAATATCTGCATTTTGAAATTTTAAAAAATAAATAACAGTTTGCATGTCTTATATCAATTATCTTTAGAGTAACCTTTATCAGACTGGTATCTGTGGTTTCAAAATGAACTGAGTTTTTCCTTCATTTTACAAACTGAAATTTCTCAATTTTTCCTTTGGAGTAACTTATTATCAAGATGGTGAAATAAAGAAAACTGGGTATTAATACTATTTTGGTTTACTGATAAAATACTGATACAAGAATTATTAATACTTTAGTAGAATACAATTTCTTCTGACAAATTTTCATAAGCAGAAAACTATTTAAAGCGCGAATGTGGCAGGTGATATTTACAAATATTTGTAAGTAGTAAATTGTGTGAGGTGTCTTTTTCAACATTACTGATTAGCGGAACAGGGGATTAAATTTCGAAGTGGAAAAATGAAAGATTTTTATGAGGCATTACGGAAAAGATGAAAGGAAGATAAAAGAGCATGATATGGAGAACATGTGCAAATGATGATATTAACGTATGGTATATGTACTTTGGTTAATCTGTATGGAAAGCGGTTAAGCCATCTAATTCTAACGTATTTTGGTGAAACATGGTGGGAAACACCGTAGTCTGGCAGTGGAGTTTCATACAAACCGATAACAAACAACGAACAACCTGAAAGGATATGCTCATTTAACTGCTTTAAAACTTTTCAAAAGTTAGCACTCATGTATCTGTGCTAAACATTCAGGTTTTAGAGAGATCATATTGTCGGGGAGCCATTAAGAACACAATATTCAGCGAAGAGACTCTTTTCGACGAATTTATTATTAAGCTGTACAATCGTATTCATATGCTTTTTTACAAGAAATTATATCCGGTGAGGGGACTGAATCAAATGTGTGAATACAGGCATTAGTCAACTGGCAGATACAAGATTTTACAGTCTAATTAATAAGGCAGCATTAACCATAGGTCGATGCAACTGATGCACATCCGAATGAAAACAATACATATCTGATTGCCTTTGATTTTTCGTGAGATCCTGTAAGATCCCGCTGACTGAAATTAAGTAATTTTACAGAATACTCATGACCAAAGGTAACGACAGTCGAGATGTATTTATCGAGGTAGGCATCTGAAATCACAATCAGTTTAACTTACAAAATGGAATATTCAAATATATGCTGATCCAGGACATTAAACACTGATGCACTGCTGTAGACCTAGTTGAGGTCTGAATGGTTATATTATCAATAACATTATGGCTTTCTTAGTCGACACTACTTAAAAGGTTGTTATTGAGAAATTCTCAAGAGTCTGGAAACAGTAAACGGGTGTTTTCCATTGGATTTTACTTTGAAAGAATTGTTTACTTGACTTTCACTACTGGTATCTATTACTTTGAAATCCTCATTGTCGATTTAGTCTTAGCAGTAACAGACAATCGCGTCTAAATAAAACACCAATTATCATGGTTTTTTCTACTCGCAGTTACCTTTTAGAAATTCTCAGGGAATTATTTTTATAATTATACCGTCCATTAGCTTTGTCAATTTTTAAATCACTCATTATGTTTTATCAACAATAATTAGCTGGTAAGCAACGAAAATATTTCATTGAAAGTAAACATAAGAGACCTTCTACTGCTTCTTTGAAAACTACTGTTTAACAGAAAACTCATAACTGTGTCACTTAATGGTTGAAATTGTATTCACAATTATAATGAAAATTTTCGATCGTAGGTACTTTTGTAACGGTGCAGATATGGATAAAATGCAGTTACAGTAGGCATAGATGCTTGAAAACGGAATAACTGACAATGAATCTACTTTAAATTTCTGAATGTTTGTAAATGTCTGTCTTTACATTATCCATACCTCGAAGGTCTTATTAGAATGAAGACAGGCAAGATAAATAGGTAACACGGTGCATTTGATGAAGTTGATGATTGGTAATATAACCAGTAACATATACGAATTATCTAACAGCATTTCATACCACGTACAAGTTACAGATCACTGCAGCAAGACCATGTTAAAACGAAAAACACTTTATACGCAGTTATTCATTTAACGTTTTGTGCAGTAAAAACAAAGGTATAGGTGTTACCTTTTGAATAATCTTATTGTCACCTTTTGACAGCAGTTTCTTAGCATTAGTAACACATTGTGAGAATGTATATATCTGGATCTCAGTGCATCTAATCCCTCAGATTATATCCCTACCATGGTAGACTGTAGTACTCCGTAACCTCTTTTAGATGAAACTAAATAACAGTAATATTTGTACTGTACTATACGTTAATCTTCCGTTTATTAAATTTAAAAAGGTGTCTGGTAAATTGCAACCTTTCCTGCTGATCAGTCGACATATGTGTATACATATGGAAAGATCAAGATCACATACCCTCAGAAATAACAGCAGTAATAACCAATGTCTGCTGCTAAATCTATAGCTGTCGTTAAGATAGTCTTGGACTAGTAGACTGTTACTGATGCGGCAGTTGATGGTTGAGGGCGCATCAAAATTCTGGGTTGCAACATGATTCAAACCAGCCTCGTTCGAAAATTTGTACCATCAGATTAATGATGCCAGTTTTATCAAAATGATCTCAAGAGTTAGTGTTCGATGGTTAGAGGCAATCAGAAGGAAGCCTTGGATTCAGATATCAGACTGCAGCACTGGGTGACGCGGGTTCGAATCTCAAATGGAACATGACTTCCCTCAAGGCTGCAGAGATTCCTTACTGACAAGTGCCAACAAGTACGAGACCTAGGTCCAAGGATTCCTCTCGACTGCCTCCAACCATCCATTGCCAATGATTCAGAGTGCACCGTGACAGCAAGCCACCTAGTAGCATGGTGGCCACATTGAAAACTTGACTGATAGAACTCAGTCTGTCCCAAAGATAAGACTAGATCCATTACACTGTCTAGTGTCCAATCAAACAAAAGGATCTCAGGAGTTATTGAAAGACAATAGGACAAAATAGGTAGTTAGTACTGAAAATATACTGCAGGAAGTAAGATTTACAACAGAAGCCTTAATAGTTAATAACTACGCTGATGAACTAGTCCGAGCGCGTATGGAAGATTTTTAGAATGAAAATAAGGCGATGAATAAGTCCAGCAGAGATACTAAGTATACACATAAAGACGACAACACCAAAAAGAGGGTATTTAAAATATCTGTACTGCTGCCAGACAAAGGGGGTTCTCGGGATGTTTGCACAGAACTGATAACAATAAGAAGGGTGTTATGGAATCCAACTGACAAAATAACTGAGTTATCCCATTCCTATACAAGGGAAGTAGGGTTGAATTTATGGATAAAAACGGAAGGTCAGGACCATTTAGATTCACAGGTTAACAGAGCATACTAAAGTAAGAAACCTAAAAGAAAGCGCAGCTATTTTACTTTATGCTGTTACATACAATCACGCAATACGATGAGACAGAGCAGGGGTCTTAAAATCTAAATAAGCATTGTGGAGAAAGATACATGTAGAATTAGCTTTCTTTATGAAAACGTCTAAGAATATATGCAATAGAAATAATTTATCACCCGTTTTGTACACCTGAAATATTAAACTATACATACCGTAACAGAACCGTGAAAACCACGTTTAGAAACTATGGATTTACCACTGATATGATTATGAACAATAAATTGTGTTCAAAATGTCATCCAGTAAATAAAGGTCTTTCAGTATATCACCTATATGAAAATTAAACTAATATGGAATTACATTGTTTCACACTGTTCAAGTTTTACAAATAAGTATTATTCATTTTTAAAATTTTAACTCCATTTTAAAATCCTGCAACCAGTCCATTTTAAAACGTTCATCAATATGTGAGCCGATATGTGTCAGGCCTATCTGACTTTTGTTGACAGCATAATACACATTCAGAGAGTTGCGATAACAGTCTAATCGATTTAATTGAGTTGTCTCTACAAATTTACACTTTTTTCCATTCTTTATCCCATTTTTAATCAAATTTGCATATATATATATATATAGTTGGGTATTTAACAA
Source organism: Trichobilharzia regenti (assembly GCA_944472135.2). NCBI lineage: Eukaryota > Metazoa > Platyhelminthes > Trematoda > Strigeidida > Schistosomatidae > Trichobilharzia > Trichobilharzia regenti. The sequence continues at coordinate 20,326,759 of OX235267.1, forward strand.
AACTGAAGCTATAAATACAACTTATTTAGAGATAACATACAAAAGTAGTTCTATACAAAGTGTAATAAATCAGAAGAAGAAAAAAGGAGTAATGGTACACTCGCGGTTTAGTCTACCTACCTTTATGTTAGCATGCATTATTCAATGTAACAGAAATGTTACGCCTGACAGAACATTCCTATACTCGATGCATATGTATACAAAACACGTATGGACATGCATACATACCTTGACAGTAAGCTAACCTTTTTTTTCACAAAGAAATATCTACCCAAGTATGAAAGTGAGACAGGACGGTTTTATCCATTAATAGCTTTGTTATTTTCTTTCCGTTGTTATTGTTTTTGTAGTTGCCGCAGACGACAAACCCAGAATGTTTAATGAGAGTAACTGTCCCTGTGAGAATTATGTAGCTTATTTGCCTAGTCTACCTACATTGACAAAATGATGGAGATCAAATTTTATCTCTTTTTGTGAAATAATTTGTTTTATTACCAAAACACATGTAAAAAGTGAAAGTTATGAATAGTCTTCAATTCTATGGGTTTGTGTCTATAGCATACTTGTGTTAATTAAATTGCACTGACATTGCCAATTTCATTTTAAAATTACAGTATGTTATTCGATGTTGAGTGATTTTATGGCATAGAAATGCTTGGTATCTGCTGACAGGTAGATAACGCTTTGGTATTCGCAAAGTTGGTTATTGAGTCTGAATCTCAGTGAGAACACTGTCGCTCATTTGGGAGACAGTAACATCCAGTTGACCATGCTCAAATAGGAGGAAGAGCGCGTCCTGGATTCCACTGCCAGTTATTTTTGACTAAATAGCACTAAGGGTAATTATTCATAGAAATAACTTTTAAGAAAATGGCTATCAGGTTCAAATTTAGCTGAGATGAACTTTCAACTTGGCAGCTGGGGTTGTCACATTTCATTAAAGTACACATGAAGACAGAAAAAAGAAATACAGGGAGACTGTAATATTAGAAAATGCACTGGAGAAAGAATGATGCCATAGAGAATAATGTAGATTTAGTAAATCTAGAAAATCATAAAGATTGAATGCACGCTCCCCACTTAAAATGATTTTGAGCTGTATCACTGACAATTTGTAGCGTCTGATTCGTAGTTTCTCAACGACCCTAACCTGACAGTGTCTACCTCCACATACGACTCGGACTAGACAGTGAAAGATCTCATGTACTAATAACATGTCTTCTTCTGACCATCTTCAATTCTTTAGCAAATTGACTGAATGTCAGCCAACACTGCTCAACCAGGAAGGCTATATTTTGGCATTTGTAAGAAACGTCCTAACCATCCCAATCGTCGCTACCTCCCGGTCTCATCAACTGACCCCTTCCTTACTTAACCTTATTATTATTGATTATATTATGCCATCCAACATGAGAGGTAGAACCCAGATATCTTCATTCAGAGACTTCTAGCCTCTACATATCCTCTACTGTAATTGACAGCGTATTAGAACCATCAATAAAGGTAAGGCAAACTTCCGGTCTGTATACACTTCCTTTGATCAACCGTTGGATATTATGTATATGCCAGTGATGATGCGAATACAAATATTATTATTCCGTTTGGTTCCGAGTAGAAAATAGAGCTTTAACAGTACGCTATACCTTCATATGGTCCTCTGCAGTCCCTTTTAGATGAATCCACGATCGTCCATAAGCTATCATCCCCCTCTCACACAATCTCTCCCATGTCTCCCTCAGGCATCAGAATTGTTTCCCATTCCAGTTTCAGTCAATGGCCAGCCTGGCGCGCAACGGCACTTAACAGTCTAGTCAGTGTGTGTCCACACCTTATCTGTTTTATTCGATATATTTTTTTGAGTAATAGATTCTCGGCTGCTATGCTGACTTCCGGAATTCCCTGTTACTTATCCTTTCTAGCCATTTGATCTTAAACATAAAGTGGAAGTAATAGAGTCGGTGGTACAGCGGTTAGGACGCTCGCCGACCATGCACATGGTCTGAGGTTCAATCCCCGGCCGACGCACTCCTTCACCTCGCCAAGCCAGAAAAAAGGATGGTAAAGAAGAAAGGTTGGGCATGAGGCTAGCAACCCCATCTTGTAACATAAAGACTGCTCCAGAGACTTCAAGTCACTAGCTTGAAGCCCTATGTTCCACTGGGAACGTGAAGGAAAAATTAATTTTAAATTAATAGCTGCTGCTAAAAGTATGCAGTACGCTATTGCAAATGCTTCTGGTGACGAGCACACCAAATCTCTGAAGCATGCAGCAGCACCAACTTGACTTTCGTGCTGGAAATTAGAATCTTATTCCTTCTGCAGCAAATATGTACGGTGACTTCAGATTGGTGAAAGTCTGTTTATCGGCAAATGCCAAACGAGTAATAAAATGCACGTATAGGCCAGCGCTTTTCACTCAGTGCATAGTGGATATCTAAACCAGATAAAGCATTTCAAGTGTCCTAATGTATCTTTGTAATCTATCAGGATGAGATTCACTGAGCTTCTTACTGGTAAGAAAAGTGGTAGCGGTCAATACCAGAAAACCTAATCTTTGTAGCCAGGAGAAATATATCCAAACACACCGTTTACCTTGACCTACAATAAGGTCAACTCTCTTCTGTAAATATTTAATCATAATTAACGTTTCCAACTCTTAGTTCATTGTTTCTGTTTCTCTCTCTCTCCACTTATTGCATTATCAAAACTTAATAGCAGAGGTCCACTATTTCAATACCTTTTTAGTTAAATCCATCGTCATTAGTTATTTCCATCCGCCTATGCACCACTTTTTACATTTGTCGCTGTATTCACACAATCCTTTTCTTTCTTCCACACGGATCCATCATCATTCACTAAAATTCCCACTTTGTTTACACGACACTCTTATGGTTTTTTATCAGTAGCAGTTCGATATCCAGAGAAGACACTTTTAAGGACATATACTACTAAGCTGTATAATCGTATTGTAACGTCAGAATATGTGGACATTTGATTGGTTAAAACGTTTCATCATGAGCTGACATCAGTTAGAGAACTATTGGAAAACCTGGTAGTACTGGACAGCTTTTTCGTCTTAGTCTGGATCTCGTCATCAGTCCACACCCACCGTTCTCTAAATGATGCCAGCTAATGAAGAAACCTTTCAACCGACCAAGCACAATCCCCACAAAACCAATAACTGAACATTGATTTTTGGTGACAGAATTGTTTATTTATCGAAATGATGTACAGTGATGGAAGAATATAAAAGTCTTACACTGAAACTTAAATTTGCACAGAGTATTTTTATTCTGCTTCTTTCGTCTTTATTTCACGTTTTCTACATTGTGTTACATTGATCTTCATTCCTCCCCTCTGCAACTTTATCTTTCCCTACGATACTCAGGATTCTTTCAGAAGAAGTCAGAGAATTTAATACTTCCAATACTTGTCAGAAGCACACGCCACAGCCCATGTATATGTATAACTTTTAAAAACTATATCTGTTGAAGACATTTAAACAGTAGGTGTGAATATAGCTACCAATACTAGCAATAATAATAATGCAAACTGTGATGTTATATTTGTGATTAAAGTCAAACGATAAACTAGCTCATGTGATATATAAATGCTTCATGGAATGTATAAATCTTAGAAAAGGGTATAAAATTAATAAGATTGGTGGGCTGATAAAATATTACGCAACAAGTTGAGATAAAGAAATTATAGCAAATCATGCCAAAATCGCATAAATAATCTTTAAGTGATTGTCAGAGTTAGTTGGATTACAGAAGTATATCTAGTGTCATGGAATAGGAATTCTCACACCTTTTATTTCTCCTTTATAAAATGATGCTGCAGTATGTATAAATGGGAATATTCTCTAGGCCTAAGATCTTTTCCATTGGAACTGAGTTCGTAACTGATTTAGAATGTTTATCCTTTGTGATTTTACCAATGAAACGGTGTTGGTCACTGTTTTCAATAAACGTGACTCTGAGAACTACAAGTTTTCTTTGTTCATTAGCAGGGAGGTGAATAAGATTTCTTTCTCTGAAAATAGGCTCAGGCTCACCAAAAGATAGTAAATCGTCGATTCCAAATGCGTTTTCTGTGACTGAATCTTTTAAGAAATTTGTCCTCACTCCTAGTGAAGAACATACCAGGAAAAGAAATGATTAGTTCACATTCCTTTACTAGAGTAAATGTTAAACCGAGATGGCACTTTTTGAATAAAAGCAAAATATCATCAAGAAGTACACCTATATCGCAGACGAAAAATATATTCCCTACATACCTTCTGCAGATGTTAAAGCATCCAGTGACTTGGCTAGGACAAGTGTTTCTAAGCGTCGATATAAATCAGTGAGCCAGTAGTGAATCCAGTAATGACCGCACTACACTACTATCCATCTGTCTATGTATATTATTGTTCAAGCTAGATCAGATGCTAAATATGAATGTGAATAAGAGTTCCTTGTGACTGGTTGTTGACTACCTCAATTTTGAAACGGTGCGCATCAATATAGTCGCATATATAGCAGATGGTTCCTTTGAGGGATGCATTTATAAACAACAATATCATATCTAATAAAAACATGGCTTTGTCTATAGTATTAAGACCTTTAATACTCTCACCCCACTGAAAACTATCATCAATGGAAAAATTTAGATACTTTTCTTCTAACTAGGTCTAATGTTTTGACTAGTATTTGAGCAATACCATAAGAAGGATAACCTGTCATATCTAGAACTTGACAAAGCGGTAATCCAGTTTAATAAATTGTTTGTAGTCAATTATGCAGCTAAACAGTCATATACGTTCGTACAAGTCTGGAGAAATTATGGACTTATTCCCCATGTTTCCTTAAAACATTTGTCAATTCACTCTCAGTCAGCTACACTTAGTTTATTTCATCCACCCGTTTAGTGAATTTAATCTAGTAAGAAAGAGTCACTAATGATTTTCTGTATTACAACCTTTTTGTTCCTAAGACATTGTTTACTACATTCGTTTAATAAAGTAAGCACATTTATACACTGCAGTTATGTAAACTGTCACTTAACAAATAGCAATGCAGTGATGGAGGTGAATGCTTTTGTCGGTTTCTTCTCTGAGCTAGACAGTCTAACTGAGAAGCCTTCAGTGTCTTTGTAGACGATGCCGCCAGCTCACTCTTTGGGATTTCTGTTTCACTTCCATACGGATACAAAACGTATTCCACCGATACGATTTTGTGGCTTAGTGAATCAAGTTGTACTCGAATCGTAATAAAGACTGTATATTTATTATAACAGTTAAACTGATGAGATATTCAATCATTTATACATATACATAACCAGATAATAACTTTAACATGTTTGTTAATATAGAGATGTGTTTGTGAAATACCTGAATTCGGTTTTATAATGTTTATTTCCACCAATTTTTACTTAATAATTTGGATGTTGTTTTCTATAGCAGTCCTCCTCCAACAGCAATAACACCTGATTGTTGATCAACTGCTAGTGATTCTGTTAGTGTTTGTGTAATCTCTGTGATCCTTTTTATTCAAACCAAATAAAAATATCTCAATTTTCTTTGTTTTTGAGATTTTTTTCTGACTTTAATGATAAATTTGTGTTCATTTGTCGGTTCACGAAAACCTAAACTTTAAAACCTTCATTACACATTTCAAGTGCTTAGAGTAGTAAATTTGGTTTAAAAGAGTTGAGAATGACACTTGTGTACATTAAAAGCAATAGGCATTGGAATTATTGATCAAGTATACTCTACAAATTGTTTTCAGTCATGGAGTTAATATGATGCTAACTAACTGATGATGATGAGACCACTGATGAGACCAGTTAAGTAATAGTCAACCCAACTGACGTGGTGCTGTAAGGCACTCAGCTGGATGATGATTATAAGGAATACGTCAGCAAGGTCTCATAACAATTTACAGTAGACATATGATTAGCTGATTTGAATGAACATCACATTCGTTAGCAGTATAACATGATAATGGTGCAGTGTATTGAGAGCTGCTCAAGAATCCACTGGTGCCATCTGAGATCATTTGACGCAGAAAACATCATGAATAATATTATTATTACTATTATTACTACTTAAACCCATCAAGAAACATAAAAAAGGTGGTACACCTCAAAGATCCGCTCTTCGAAAGGGTATATATGTTCAAATTAACTTGAATTTCGAAAAAATATATCAGGAGAATAGTTAAAATAATGATAATTAACAATATTGCTGTTCTTAAGTACTAAGTTATGTGTCACTCAGTCCAGTCAAAAGGGGACAGTTTCACTTTTCATTTTACCACCAACTATGTATGTCACTTTGAGAAAAGTTACCGAGGCGGACAAATCACAAAACAGGAGAAGGATGTATCGCATATTTGCTGTACACTTTACGAAGATATTAAAATGAAGATGCGATGCATCTACGCATAGTGCAGTGTCTAGTTAACATAAGACGACAGACAAATTTTTGAACTGTTATAAAATATTAGATAGGCAAAACGTTTCAAGACATCTGAAATCCTCATAGGCTGTCGTTACCAGATACCATGAACACTATCTATGTATTACGGTCTTGCACTCAGTTTGCCTACATAGGACAGCTCTACAGAGGGTCATTAGTAAATAATGGTCAAGCAAACGGCTTTCAGGAAGGAATAATGAAAATAAGAATCTTCCAAATGCTTTACACATAGTTGAGTTATGCCAGACTTATTTAGTATTTTTTGTTACAGGCTACAGACAAGGTCACTTGATCTGACTGATTATTCTCACATCTGCATTTGAATAGTTTATATTTTACCTATCATGCGTCAAATGTTATGATAGTTTTGCTCATTTCCTAGCGACATCAAACAAAGGATTTATCAGTTTCATATAATCGGAAAAATTAGGTATTATATCATGGCTGATCCTCTGCGTAGTGGTTTGTATTTATTATCAGGATCCAAAGAGCAGACAATGTAGAAAATGAACGACAAGGGCATTGAGATGGAAGTTTAATCAACCATCAGATTTGAAGCTGACACTTAACCCAGAATAACATGCTCTACCCTATCTGTCTCATTTAGCGATATGACACTTGCAGAAGTCAGTTACGTAAAATGTTGAAAATGCTGGTGAGCTATGAAGATCGGTTCGTGTTATCCTTAAATATTTCATGAAGCATTCATTAATTCATATTTCTGTTGTAGTCATTGCTGAATTGTTTGAAAGCTAGGAAAAGTTTCATTTTCTTGATCTTAGTATTCAGCGTGATACAGACAGTAAAATCGTCAGGTACATTCACAGAAAAGAGACCTGGAGAGCAATTAATCTGAACACCAAAAGCTTCTGTCTTGTAAGTTACGGAAGCTGATTAATAAGAATATTGTCTGATGGTGTAGGAAATATCTGTCCAGAGGAAAAAGTCGAGGAAGAGCTATCGATTGTGGAAAAGCGCCTGCTTGATAATGGTAACCCACAGAATTTCAATGATAAACATGGGAAACGTGGTATGAGAAGACTAGATTGCAGTACAGTAGAGAAGGGGACTAAATTCCTACAATTTGCCTCCAAAGGTGATGATATTGCAGGTTAAATAAGTTGCAGACCGAACGCTATACTGAGAAAAACATATCCAGTCGCCAAACTTGTATGAGTGTATCAGCGATCAGTTGTTTAAGGTAATCAAAAGTGGACAAAGTCCCGCCTTATATACCAAAATTGATCTGATAGCTTACATGTACCTGCAAAAAGCACATGCATTGGAAGAACAGAGAGAAAAGTTATCGTCCGTACTTCAGAAAATATAGCAAAGAACCTGAGACCAAAGGGCTCATAGGCATTAAACAGAACGATTGCGCGCCGCCTATTGGACACTGGTCAGCTAGCAAAAGAGACCTTGCTTGTTAAGTTTTGCCATCAAACAATTAGAACCGAATCTACTTATGTGGAAAGAGACACTGGTGAATCTTACTCTAACTCGTTGATTAAACTTAAATAACAGGACAAACGATTTTACTACGTTATGTATTCTCCTATATCCTCTGTCTTGTTTAGAAAATTTTGTTTCTTCTGAATGTGATTCACCCTAAACGTTAGCATATTTTCTGTAGTTACGTTACCTGTCTTAATGTAAATCCTTTTTTACCCAAAAGTTTTGAATCCTGTTCTCAAGAATATTGGTCTAATTATCCCATAAATAGTCAATCCTTTAAACGCTTAATAATTTAACAACACACATCATCCCAGATTTCTTTTACTCCTAGTTCATATCGATCGCTGCTTGTCATCCTCAAAAAGTGTACTTAAATCTTTGAAATAATTGATATTTTTGTATTGTTCGGATTGTAGCCAGTTGAGGCTAAAGAGTAAAATGATAGACAAATATGAGGTCAATTATCCAGGTACATTTGTTGTTTTTCCTTTGGTCAAGTTTACTAAAGCGAAGAAGTGAATGACGTATAAAATTGTTTGCATCTGATCAATCTCATAGACTGCTTAATAGCCTTTTATGCATTCATGCGTCCAACCGTGAAAATATTTACTTCCTTTTACACTTTTTAATTGATCCGTTAGATTTCATAAATTTGGTCCCCTTGATAAATTTTGAAAAGAAAGGAACACGAAATTTACAGTATAAAATGATATCATTCTATTTCACAGATTCTCATCAGCTGCAGACTACCTGAAATTACAATGGTTATTATTATTACTGCTCCCTTGGGTTCCTATTGGAACATAGAGCTTCAGCTGCACGTCTCCATTTGCTTCTGTCTTCTGCTGTACTTTTCACCTGCATCCATGTTAGTCCATACTCTTTCAACTCCTCTTCACACGATCTCCTCAATGTCACCCTTAGACGTCCCACTCGCCTCTTCCCTTTCTGGTTCCACTCGAGCAATGGCCTGACGCGAGCGCGATGTCACCCAGCGGTCTCCTTAGCGTGTGCCCAATCCATCTCCACTTTCTCCTGCAAATTTGTTGGGCGATTGTTTCTTATTTTGTTAGCTCTCATAGTTCCTTGTTAGTTATTCTTTCCGGCCCGGCCATTTGAGATTCAGTATAAAGCGAAGACAGTTGTTGATTAAGGTCTGCAACAGGCTGTTGGAAATATTCTTTTTGACCCGCCTGCTAAGTTTCTCATCCGCGTAGAAGAACTGACTGACTTCACGTTTGTATTGAAAATTCGACCGAATTTTGTTGTTGATACTGGGTGACGAAGATCTCCAGATTGATTTCAGGTTGATGAATGTGTTTCTCGCCATCCCGATTCTCGATCGATTTGACATCCTCGTCCGTTCCGACTGCCTGTAGTTGAGACAATGCTCCCTAGATAAGTGAATGAAGTGACCTCTTTCAAATCCCTCCCGTTGATGGTGATTGGCGCTGGATGTTGCTGCTGCCGTTGTTGTTGGTTGGTTATTTTCATCACCTCCGTCTTGTCTATGTTCACTTGGAGTCCTGTCTTCACTGTCTGCTTCTTCGACCAGTTTGTCTGTTTTCGCTTGTAAGTCTTCGATTTTGTATGACATCAAACATAAATCGTCCGCGAAATCCAGGTCTTCTAGGTTCTTCGCGTCAGTCCAGGATATTCCTGTCTTCTCGTTTCCCACTCACTGTCTGACGCATAATCCAGTCAGTCCACCACAATTAGGAATATCATTGGTGATAATAAGCACCCTTGTCTGACTCCTGTGTTTACTCCAAACGCCTCGCTGAGTTTTCCGTTGTGGATCACTTGACATGTGCCGTTGTCGTACAGCTGTTGAATAAGGTTGATGAATATTTGGGGTACGCCGTAGTACTCGAGTAGTTTCCAAATTACTTCGGGGTCAACGCTGTCGAAGGCCTTCTCAAAGTCTATAAAGTTGAGGTAGAGGTTTGATTGCCATTCCATGCTTTGTTCTGTGATGATGATGCGTAGAGTTGCAATTTGGTCAGTACATGATTTGCCTCTTTCCTGAATCCAGCTTGTTCTGGTCGGAGTTCTGTCTCCAGTGCGTCCTTTATTCTCTCCAGGATGATGCGACTCAGGATTTTACTTGGCGTCGACAGGAGCATGATTCCTCGCCAGTTCTTGCAGAGTAGGCGTAAGTCGCCCTTCTTTGGTAGTTTCACGAGGTAACCTTTCCTCCAGTCAGTAGGCACCTTTCCCTCCTTCCAGACCTTTTGCAATAATGGAGTCAGCATGTCTGCTGTAGTCTCTGGGTCCGCTTTCAGTGCTTCAGGGGGTATTCCATCTGGTCCAGCTGCTTTTCCAGCTTTCAGAAGCTTGATTGCATTCAAGACTTCAGCTCTCGTTGGAGGATTGGTGTCAACTTGCAGTTGTGTGCGCGCTGTTGTTGGTATTTCTGGACGGGTTGCAGGTGATGGTCGGTTCAAGAGTCCTTTGAAGTGATCCGCCCATTGTTTAATCTGTTTTTCTTCCTTGGTAATTGGGTTCCCTTGGCTGTCTTTTATAGGTTTCGCTTGTGTTGATCTCTTCCCGGATAGAGATTTGGTTATCTGATATAGTGTCCTCAGGTCCCTTTTGCCTGCTGCCTTCTCAGCTTCAGTGGCGAAGTTGTCGTAGAATCGTCTTTTGTCCTTCCTAGCACTCTTCTTCACTTCTTTGTCCAGTGCTGTGTAAGTTGAGCTCAGCGTCTCCTTCTCCTGTCCGTCCTTGCATTGAATCATTTTCTCTTTCACCATTCTCCTCTCTTCTATTAATTTCCAAGTGTCCGTTGAGAGCCATTCCTTGTCTTGTCTCTTCTTTCTTCCTAGAACCGTTGAACACGTTTCGTTGAGAATCGCCTTCAGAGACTTCCAATGTTCTTCCACGCATGATTCTTCAGTGATGTCGCGTAGTGTTTCCTGCTTTGCTCTGACAGTTGCAGTGAAAGTGTCTTTTGTGGTTGTGTCCTTCAGTAATTGAGTGTTGAACTTGCATTGTGGCCTATCCCCAGCTATCCTCGAGGCTTTTAGTTTCACCTTGAAAGTCCCTTGTACTAGATAGTGGTCTGAACCCACATCTGCTCCTCTCCTCGACCTTGTGTCCAGTAGGCTCCGTCTCCACTTTCTTGAAATTGAGATGAAGTCTATTTGGTTTTTGGTGTTTCCATCTGGTGAAATCCATGTCGTCTTGTGTATATCCTTGTGTTTGAACACACTACCACAAATCACCAAATCATTGAAGGCGCAGAAGTCTGAGAAGAGTTCACCATTGTCGTTCATTTCACCGAGGGCCTCACGACCCATGGTGAGTTCTCTTCCTGTGTTGTCTCCTCCCAGCTTCGCATTCATGTCGCCCATCAGGATTTTGATATCGCCATTTGGGACGTTGTCCATTATTGCTTGTAGTTGTCTGTAGAACGCCTCCTTCTTCTCTTGTTCTGAGACGTTTGTAGGCGCATAGCATTGAATGACTGTAACTTTCCTTCCTTTTGAGTTGAACCTGGCTGTCATTATCCTGGAGGAGATTGGTTCCCACTGCATGAGAGCTTTGGCTGCTGTTGGTGACATCATGATGGCCACTCCCTCGGTGTGCTCGTGGTTGTCCTCTGGGTGGCCGGAAGATATTACTGTCTCTCCAGTAGGTAGTTGGCACCTTCCAGTTCCGTTCCATCTGCTTTCGCAGATTCCCAACACTTCTATTCTGTACCTTCTCATTTCAGCGGCTATCTGGGCAGCCTTTCCAGTTTCGTACATTGTACGAACATTCCAGGTACCCATCCTTACTTTTGCTTTCATCGAAAGAAGGCACATCGGCTGACTGGCTTCCCGAAGGCTTTCAATAGCCTGCGTCATTTCGCTTCTTCGATTCCAGCAAAAAATAAGGCTATTGCTTATGTAGCGATTTGGTTGTTTTACAGGGGTGGAGTTGCTGGCACTACGTCCCAACCCTCCCTCTTTACCCAGGCTTGGGACCGGCTAGAAAATTAGGAACCTAGTAGCCTAGCAAGCTGGTAATCTGGCGAGTAGTGATGCCGTATACTGTTATGAGTTTTGCTGCCGGGAATCTTCTATTTATTGCACCTTTCAGTCTTTTGTCAAACATTTGTGACACTGCATCTCCTTTGTATTGTAGACAAATAAACACTTTCTTCTTTTCTACAGTTGGATGCTTTTCTTTCCTCTCTTTTTCTCTGCTATATTTCTGTATAAATCGCTTAGGGTATCCATTTTCTCTTAGGCATTTCTCGATGAAATCTAATTCTTCTTCGACCCTGTTTGGTGAACATAGCTTCCTCCACTCCTTCTGTAATCCACTCAAAACTGGATAAATACCCTTCTGATGTCACCTCCAACTGCGTTTATGAATTCACGTGCACTTGCGGGAGCAAGTACATTGGAAGGACAGAAAGAAGGGCTTCTATCCGGTTTTCTGAACATATTCCCAAAAACCTGCGCCTGAAATGAAGCAGATATTCCCAGAGTGCAATTACCAGACACATTGTTGATACCGGACATCTCGCAGAGATTTCCAAGTCCTTCAGAATATTAAACAGACAAATGACAGCAAATTTACTACGATTTGCCGAAGCAATCGCAATCAAACGATTTAAACCCGACTTATGCATACAGAAAGAGAGTGTGATTAACCTCTCACTCCCTTGGTAACTGAATTTTGATTTTGATTAGTCATCTAATTCAGTGATCTCAACTCACTGAGCAAATATTAATCTCATAAACTGTAACCGCTTTTGTTTTTTGAGTTGCTATGTGAACCTTTAAGCTAACACTGTTCTGTTAATCAATTTTTTCTGTTCTCTGTCCTACCCCTACCCACTCTTTTCAACTTTGAAAGTGTATAAATTAATGATGAAAACCTAAACTAAAAATTGTAATGCTCACACTTTGGATATGTCATTTTTATAGTATTTCTTCTCTACTACCACTCAAACATTGAAGTATGTTATTATTATTTATTTAACCATTGTAATTTCAGGTAGTCTGCAGCTGATGTGAACTTGTGAAATAGAATGATATCATTTTATACTGCAAATTTCGTCCTCCATTAGATCTGTCCTCAGTTTGTAGCGTTTACTCCTTAATTATAAACATTTGGGAAACCACTGTACAGGTTTATAGGAATAAAAATTCGGACGAGAATCACTTGACTCGTGGGTCGACGAAGCGTGCTGTATACTGTTTGATTTAGTATTAACCGCATATTGCTTTGAATGTCAACATTTTGAAAGAATATTGTGGTTACGGGATACCCTGTGATTACTTTTTGTCTCAAGGTCTGCTTTTTATCTACCTTGGTGCTCTTTAATTTATGGATTGGGCAATCACCTGCAAGCATATACATCCTATCAACACAGGTTTCTAGTCAAAGCCTCTGTCCTAATTTTTCCTGCTACTGCCTAGTCTAATGCATATATATATATATATATATATATATATATATATATATATATATAAATATATATATATATATATATATATATATATATATATATAGACGTTCAGAAGTACATGAGCTGTTGTAAATACACTTACATCTATATAAATAGCAGCTCGATTGCAGGTCTCCACATAGACCATCGTCTGTACCAAGGGTTTGTAATGCACATAATCATTTATGTAATCACATCAGACCAGACGTCACTATCCGCTGAACATAAACATTCCACAAAGCGGAGGAAAAGAAACCAACTCGGATTCCCCTACCAATTTCGAGTGAACAATTCATAGTCCAGCACCAGATCCTGTGGTTATTTGGCTTCAGGGGTACGATGCTGTTTAGGTTTGTTCCTCCCATTACTGATGTGCCCCAAGTCCAGTAATGAGTACGGTTTATCATTCTGTCCTCAAAAGGGTATTTTTTTATACTGGCACAAGCTGAATACCATATTTACGGTAAAATTATTATTACTGAGATTATCTGGAAGAGAAGTCCTTAGATTCTGATGTAACTTGTTGGTGAATATTCGAGTTTCCTCCTGTAGCCTAGTGTCCTAGAAACATTGTAATAAAAATGAAACTTGATATAAGTATAAACCTTGGGTACTGTGGTAAAACATAACTCGATTATAGATAAGATTTTATTTTGATAAGTCACACAGTGTTATACAGTAATATTAATTGATGACGTTTCGAGCATAAATTATTACTCATATTCATTTCAAGCTACTCACACAACTTTTTCTTTCATTTATATACATGAGTGGAATTGACCAGATATTTGAATAAAAATCAATATGTGATAATGTACATTCAGAAATAATAATGCGAGTGTTATTGATCAAATACAGTCAGATTGGAAATAAGACGAGTGTGTTTATAGTCATAATAAGTAACTTGTTAGAATGTTGTGATGTGTTTGAATTGAAATAGAATTTTGAGATTGATTATTATCCTCTTCTCTTTTGACTGACAGTATTAATATCTTCCATGTTATGTAACACTGTGTGACTTATCAAAATAAAATCTTATCTATAATGGAAGAATAAAACTTGTGTTCCCGTGATGCAAACCTGACAAAACAGTTTTTATTTCAACTTAATTTATGACACCATTAAAATTACATCCGCACTTGTCTTCATTTTCGTTTGTTTGCAAGAATAATTTCTAGGCTTCAGTGGACTTTCTTGTCATCAAGCCTTCGATACGTATAAGGTAGGGAATGTATTACCTATTAATGTAATTCTGTTAGTTACCAGTAAGTTGAAAAAGGATCGGGACTTGTTGAGGATTTGGACTAGATATATTTGTTGGTTGATGAATAGCTTTCTTTTAGAATTCTTTTAGATGAGTACGAGATACAATTAGACACACTAATAATCAGTGTTTAGCCATAAGAAAACTGTGACAACCTTCAAATAGGTTTATTACTTTTTACTGTGTTAGAGCAATCTCCTTTGAACTTCCTTAATTCATCTATACATGAATGCTAATGAAAAAAACGAATAATTAAGAAAACGCGGATTATTTTATGTTAGGAAGTGGTTCATTGTTAGATACTGCGAGCCGAATGGCCACAATGGCTTAATCTGGCCAACCTTCACTGTTGTTTGTAATTATCATGAAAGTGAAGCAGCCTCTGCTGCATTTAGGGCTAGAATTTGATTTACTTAGTGACGAAATCATAAACTAACATCAAGCCATTTAGGGAACAGTTAATCGACTTTAATACCGGATCATGTGAGCCCACTGTATGACTACTTATTTCTATTAATATTTACTCATATTAATATTTCTCATAATTTCAATACGGTTCTGCGTAAGCCATCCGAACTTGCCGTTTGTATTCACCGAGTTGGTTCTGAAAAAAATCCTGAAGATTTAACTACAAGAAGTGATAGCAACCAGATAACAGTCGGTAAGTTATTTACAAACTATATATCATTCATGTCAGTTACCTGATCTTCTTTTCTGGAACAATGCTTCGATTGTAGCCCGAACTTATGCACATATACAACTGGTTACATCAGGTCTAAAGGACAGAAGATGCCTCCCAATGTTTAAAAATGTGTAGTAATTTCACTAAAAAGTGGGAAGCAATTGTGGATAGTGTATTGTTGATAAAATGAATGGTTTGGTTCACACAAACTAATCAACCGGCGTAAATCTTTTGAAAACGTGACTGTTTTAACACTCAAATATAACTTCATCATCCATTGTATTCTATTTCATAACGATTGAACTTAGTGATAGCATTGTGACATAGATAAACAAATTATGAATAAGCAGAATGTGAGGAAGGAAATTAATTAATTCGCTTTGATTGCATATTAGCACAAATTACGGAAACCTTTAAAACTAACAAGCTCTGTAAAACTGTCTTAACCTAATCCGCGAGCCTCGAATGATGCTTGCTTATGGTCGAATGAAAAACATAAGGTTTCAAGGGCAGTCTCTTAACCCTAGTCAGTCGATCAAATCAGAACAGGTTGTCGTTTACCACTTCAGTCAAATAGCCAATTAATGCAACAGCTATCCAGTGGCAAAAGGAAATGACTTTTCTCCCATTCAAGCATTCTGTTTTATTCAATTATGACAGACCTTCAACAGTATTCTAGGAAATCTATCTAGAAACTGTTTGTTATTGAGAAATTAATTGATATTTTGCTGGGAAATCTCCGCTAACTGATCTGAAGATGACATTCAATACGGATTGAAATCAGATTGAGTGAATTCGTTTCTTAAAGTTAACTAACTAACCAATCAATAAACAAAATAATTAAAACTGATACGTTAAACTCCGTTAATACGAATTCTAGCATAAATTCATTGTGGTGACACAAGTCTTGACAGTCTTGGAATAAGTTCACTTTACCTACTAATCACAAATGAATGGGAAACGTTTAATTTGTTCATTATTTAATTTTTAAAATACTTTCTTCTCTAATATCGATTTGTCATGCAAACTAATATGAAAAATTAGACTAGTTTTTAAAATATATGTATCTTCTTTTTTCAGGTTGTAAACTTTACTGCGTCAAAATTCATATGCACTAATTAGCTAAATTCTAGTAAATTAAAAGAGATTGTCTGCATTGATTTACTTCAATGAGGTCTTCAGTAGTTCTGCTATGGTTTTCCTCTCTTGATTTAAAGCAATAAACAGCAGTTTTTTACAAGACCAAATTTAGAAGATAATCACAAAAATTACTGATTAAAAGTTAAACAGAAGTGTAATCTGATCTGCTCTAAATATGTTAATAATAATAAAAGGTAGTTCACCTATCACCACCCCGTTGGTATACTGTGGACGAGAAGAGAATTAAATGTTGCATATATTTTTGATGACAGTTTCACACTATCTTAGTTATATAATTGCAAACATATGTCAACAAGTTCTATCAGTTCGTGAATAATTCATTTATGTGATTGATTCGTTTGTTGAGGGTAATTTATTGTAGGAAAGAGCTTACAACTGATCAGTATGAGTTAGAAAAATACTGAGAGCTGAGTAGTACTGGACAGATACTTTCCTCTCTCTTGAAAATTAACGGAATTAAACATCTGTCAAGATAAGTGAGAATGTTTTATGTGATTAGGAAGAAGATAGTTGTACAAGCGTCAAACTTCTTGAAGTATGTAATTCATTTTGAGATACGATAAACTAATCCACAATAATACATAATGCCGATATGTACCTAGTAAGCAAACAATAGGATTTTGCTGTATTTTCATCAGACAGAGTTACACTGACTTCAACCCAACAAGATGAAAATTCTCAGTGCTTCCTTTTTACTGCTACTTTAGTAAAATCATCATGCTCCAATGAGTGAAACAGTGAAATAGTACCACCATTAATCTCTGAAGAAGATTAATCGAATCTTGGTCTATAACAGACAGTGAAACCCTCTGGCTTAGGCTTCAGTTGGCAGACTATCACTGATATGATGAGTGACAGTTGAAGGAGAAATAAAAATCTGGGGTTCACTCATATATGTAAGGCCTCTAGAGTCAGTCTGTCTGTATATATGTACCAAACTCTGGTCTAGAACCTTGATCCTGTCAGAACTGATCTTGTATCCATGTTCTATCGATTGTCATGCAAACGCTGAATTTTTTACTACCTTGTTCAAATCCAATGAGGTCTTTCGGAAGATTTTTGTTCACATAAAGAAAGGCTAACTGTTGAGGCCCTACATATATAGATGAATTCGAGAAGTTTAAATAGACTAGACGGTGTGATGTTAACCGGTACATGACTTGTATAGATGAATAAATTAAATGTATCACTAATTCTTATGTCTAATCAATTATCCCTGTGATCTGTATCTTCTAAAGTAACGTATATTTATGCTTTATTTAGATGTTAACAAACGATATGCAACTGTTTATCTTCACACGCTATTGTAGATGACACACTAGGTCACCATGACCTTTTTTCGAACACTGTTATCAAATATTGATGTAAAAGTACACACTGTTTACGTTGTATGATGAAATAAACCAATAATAAGGTTGCTAAACTCTCCGGTTAAATCTTGATCACAATCCAGATTACTTTGTTCATTTTGTTTTTGACGACAATTCATGACTCAGACATGCTGGAACAGGAATTTTTAGGACACAGAGTGTCCTCCTAAATACCTTTTCTTATTTCTGTGTCTTAATTTTGATTAGTCTTTCCTGAAGATGTTCGGGCCATCTTGCTGGAAGGAAAATTATTACGTACTGACAACGTCCATTTCACATTTGAAGGAGAAAATTTTCGACAAGTGGATGGCGTTGCTATGGGGAGTCCATTAGGACCTTTGTTAGCGGACGTTTACATGTCTTATGTAGGAAACTTATCCCTTGATTTAATTTCAAAATTGCCCTTCTATAGGAGATATGTAGATGATATCATTTTGATATGTGACGATCATGAAGATACGAGTCGCCTATTAGACAGATTTAACTCTGTACAAAATCATATTAGTCTAACATGCGAGGAAGAAAGTCGCAACCAGCTAGCATTTTTGGACATACTTCTGAGTCGAAGAGATGATGGCTCAATAAGACGGTCTATCTACAGAAAGCCCACTAGAACAGGGCAATACCTTAATTTTCACAGCTTCTGTCCATTACACTATAAGAGAGGCTTGGTGAAGTGTCTATTTAAGAGGATTCAGCGTATTTACACGGCTGATGTTATAGACAAAGAAAATGAAATATTGATGGATACTCTTGTTGAGAACGGATATCCTTTAAAATTTTTAAACAGGCGTAGAATTCAACTAGCCTCTAAACCTACAATTCATACTGTCCCTAAGAAAAAGGTTTTCATCAAATTACCATATAACGGGGAAATAAACAGTAGGATTGTGAGACAAAGGTTGAATTCAATCATCCGTAGAACCTACTATGCAGCCCAGCTTGTAATTGTGGGAAAAGCTAAAAATATGCTTCACTGTAAACCTCAAAAGTGCACAAGTGATTATATCACATTCCACACAATTTACCAATTTTCGTGTGTGTGTGGACACAAATACATAGGGAGGAGTAATCGCGCTTTGCACTTGAGGGTGGGAGAGCATATCCCAAAATGGTTAGAAAAAACAGATGAATTGTGACAAGCCAATAGATGCAGGTGTGAGACTACCAACTTCGTCTATAGCTAAACATCTAATCGAGATGAACCATAAGATTGATGTTAACTCAGCCCTTAAGGTCATCTATAAAAACGGTCAAGGGCGTTTACTAAAATACGCTGAGGCTATCGCTATTCATAAACTTAAGCCCCCTTGTGTATTCAAAAACAGTTCGTTATTACTCTCAACCTACCTTGGTAATCCTTATTTGATTGGATTACCAAACGTTTGTGTTAATTATTCTTAATTCTTTTTTCTCTCACTTTGTTTAATTTAACCTTTCCATATATATTGACTTGACAAGTAAATGTGTGATCAGACTGTTCGAAATGTAAAGCGCGAATACATCACATTTTTCAGATAATCTCCGTCTTCTAAAAACGCTATCAAAATTTACAAAAGGGACTAATTGTTTTAAAAATTGAAGTTGTTAATTTCAATTTCACTGAGATGTATACAAATATAATTTTGCTTATGTCTACCTTTTACTCGGTGCCTATTGTTTGTGGAACTTTTTGGTTAAATTTTGATCACGGTTGGTATAAACAAAGGTTCATTTGTTGAGACAGGGGTCAAGGAAACTAGGTCCAAGCAAGTAATACTCCAAGTGCTTTTTATGATGAATTTTGTCGCAAAATAAAACCAACCTTAGAAAATTGGCTTCTATGCATTGTGATCGCGATTTGATTAGGCGCCGAGTGAAAAGTATAAATCTCAATGAAATTGAAATAAGTAGCTTCAATGGTTCTTTTGACAAGCTGGTCCGAAATTCTTCAAGGAAATAATCAAAATTAGTACACACAAGTTATGAAAGGTGCATGTATATGGGGACATACATCGTGTCCTTAAGATTCCTGTCCCACCATCTCTGAGTCATGATCAGTCATCAAAAACAAAATATAAATGGTGATCAATATTTGACCAGGTAGTTTCACAAACTTAGTGTAAGTATATTTTTGTTATTAACTATGATCAGTGGAAACGTTGGAATAAAGGTCATGGTAACGTGGTAACTACAAAGAGGACCTGTATTTTTGAAAATCTGTGCGTGACGTGCAGAAACACAGATCTGCATATTCAAAATAAAATAAACTCATACTAGTGTTAACCATTAATGTGTTAATTTGAGGTTTTTATTTATACATATCCATAGTTTGAACAAAGCATTAAGAAGACATTTCGTAGTTATATGAAATAATTGTGAAACAGTCATTAATATTGATTTTGTGACCTGACGTTAATAAGTGTTTTGCGATGGATGATGCTGGATCCCTATTCAGATTAATCGCGTTGGGATTTTCTGTATATATGGTCGGCCTGCAAAATTTGGGCTACCGATATCACATGCTGAAAATTCCATACTAGTACCAAAAACACAGTGTGGAATCAATCTGTAATCAAAAATATAAAAAATATATATATGATTTAGCAGCCATTTGGAGCATGTTCTTTTTCACGACCACATTGGAACATTGTGTTGGTTCTACCCATATAAGTGTTATCGCAAGCTGCACGGGAACTTATAGATACAGTTTGAAGTAGAGTCCACAGAATTTCGTCCCTTAATCGTAGATACAGGGATCGAAAATGTTCGGCAAATGAGAAATAGGGATGTGGCGTAGGATGTAAGTTTGATGCCACATTCTACGCCGCATCTCTGTTTCTCATTTGCCGAACATTTTCGATCCCTGTACCTATGATCAAAGGACGAAATTCTGTGGACTCTACTTCAAACTGTATCTACAAGTTCACCTGCAGCTGCAGTGACACCTATATGGGTAGAACCAACAGAACGTTCCAATGTCGTCGAAAAAACATGTTCAAAATGGCTGCTAAATCATATAGAAAATCCCAACACGATTAATCTGAATAGAAATCCAGCATCATCCATCACAAAGCACTTATTAATGTCAGGTCACAAAATCAGTATTAATGACTGTTTCACAATTATTTCACATAACTCTAATTCAAGGTTATTGAAGGTGATGGAAGCAATGTGGATTAATCACATACAGCCTAAACTGTGCGTACAAAACAGTAGACTTCAGTCTTCGCCTACCATGGAAAATATGACTTATCTAAATATTGCATGGAGGTTTAATCCCTACAGAACCAATACTTGAAAATAATCTAAATATGATTGGTCATTAGTATGTATTTTTGTTTTTATTAAACTGAGTAACTGTCATGATCTTTATTTTATTAAAAGTCAATCTGAACGAAGAATATTCTTTTCAATAATTTCTCTTCAGGTTCTGACAATTATAAAATATAATATTTGTGGTCGTTACAATAAAGGCCAGTTATGCGGCGGATACATTTTTTAACGTAGAATAACAGATTAGTTATGGGGTGTCAAAATAAGTAGTCATATTTGTGTGACTAACGTGCTAGACTGAAATCGATTAGAAAATATTGTAAAACAGGAGACAATGGTGGTGATTAATCATAATAGAATTGTAGAGTGTGGGGTAGGAAAATTGACAAATCAGTTCAAGGTTATCGAAGGTGTCAGGTGAGTGGCTAGTACAAAGTGGTCTGATTTAAACAGGAGATAGTAAGACTTCAATGAGAGGTTCATAATGAGATAACTAATATGTTAAATGAAACAGGTGGAGGCATACATTGAGAAAACAGATAATATCACTAATAATAAGTCCGTATAAATGAAAAAATTCGATAGTATTGAGGGAATGTTTGCATAAAGGGCATAAATTATGACGAATAATAATAACTGTAATAATAATATTTATGATAGTAGGCAAAGTAAAAAAAGGGAAAAAAAAACAAAAGGGTTAAGGGGAAGTAGCACTCTTGGTGAGAAGAAAAATCTTCAATCCAAGGTTGGCCACGGTTGGAACAGCGTCTGGACGTGTTCTTTTTGGATACAGAGTTCCGGTTTAGTTGATCTATTGCAACAGCTTCAGCTACATGTAGGAGATGTAAGCGAACTGTACATGATAACGACTTCGGAATTCGGTATATAACCCTGAAAGCTGTGTTGACATCGATGCGATGTCCACTATCGACCAAGTGTGACAGGATCAAGCTTTTTATGCACTTAATTTCCCCTCTGCTGAACCAAGCTGGTAAGTGTTCTCGAACCCGTAGACTAATTTGTTATTCTACGTTAAAAAATGTATCCGCCGCATAACTGGCCTTTATTGTAACGACCACAAATATTATATTTTATAATTGCCAGAACCTGAAGAGAAATTATTGAAAAGAATATTCTTCGTTCAGATTAACTTTTAATTCATAATATGGGAATATTTCACACCATCAAATCTTTATTTTATTATTGTTAACCGTGTTAGTTGTAAAGCGGTTGTAAAGAAACTACGAAATGATATCATCTCGCGAAATTTGTCTTCTTAATGCCTTATTCAAATTTATCAAAGGGACTAATCGTTTTAATATCCATAACAAATATTGGTTATCTCAGTTAAACTTTTAAAGTACATGTTGTTTTAAATGAAGGTAATTAGGATAATAAATTAGACATGGAAATTAGTGATATAAACCCATTTTATTTATTCATCTAGACATGGCATGTATCAGTTAACATCACACCGCTGCGTCTACTGAAACTTTTCAGATCCGTCCATATTTGTAGGGCGTCTGCTTTCAGTCTTTCTATATCTGAACCGTCAAGCCTGTTTTCATCAGCTCCTAATGAGACGCTGTGGCCAATAAAGTCAGCAAAATGGAATGCGAGGTAAGTCATCCGATTGTAGAAGGCAAATAATGGAAAACAGGGGTTGATTTTAAACGCAATTTATCCGATATCTCCCTATGTTGGACTTTATTCTTTCGAGGAAAGACGAATGAGGATTGGTGAACCAGTATGGAGTAACTCTTCAACTGCCAATGGCCTATATAACATCTGGGCAATGTTGTTTTACAATAAACTTCATTCTGATAGGAATTAAGTTACCTTAAAAGAAATTACTGAAGAATCAAGAAAGGCTTCCCAAAACAAAAAAAATTATACAAATTTCAAGCGAGTAAAAATAAGAAGTAAATGAGCACGCTTCTGTGCTCACATCCAACTGGACAACTTCGTACAGCTTTATATTTTGAGGCTGAGTAACATATCATGTGTGAGTTTGACTGTTCAGGCTAAAAGTGTAGCATTGTTTAAAATAAATATCTATTTTTATTTTTATTTATTTTTTATTTTTGATTACAGCTTGATTCCACACCGTATTTTTGGTACAAGTATGGAATTTTCAGCATGAATATCTGTAGCCCAAATTTTGCAGGCCGACCATAGATATCAGGTGTGCGTCTGCGTGGGCTCGAACCCCGGACCATGTGCATGGTCGGCGAGAATCCTAACCACTGTGCCACCGACGCACAAAGTAAATATCTACTGGCTAAAATAGTAGCACTTATTTCTAGGAGTCACATCCTCAGCAGATGAAAGATAAAATATTAGTGAAACTCACTGTTTAGTCTGTAAACCAATAAAATGCATAGAAATCAAATGCATTTGAGTTTATTTTTAGACAAAAATTAGCATGACAACGATAATGTTACAGTTAAATAAAAAAATTTTAATTCTCATTTCGTTACATTGTAAACATTTTTGTTTGCTTTGCAATAAGTTCATTCATCACTTCTTTTTCAAAATTATCTCCACTTTCATTCCATATTTAATCCATTTTTTTGGATACAGAGGTTTAGATACAAAAGCCACTAATTGTATACGCTTATAATTTCTTCTTGTTTATATTACTCCAGGAATTTAGTTAGTGAACTCTGTGAAACAAATGTCTGATTATTGCTTTTCTGTTAATTTAATTAACAACAGAAACCAGAAATTGTTTGGCTTCAGATGAGTAACTAGCCAGTTTTATGTAGGGCCTTTTGACTAAAACTTATCATGGCGATTAAAAGACGGTGATAAGTTGGACAGACAACAAGGCTGTAGAAAATCTGAGCTTTTGGGATTATTTATTTTTAGAGTCATACAAACTCGAATATCTATAGACGAAAAATAACACTTTGGCTGGAGAAACAGAAAAGTAAGTGAACACAGAGAAGGCATGGGTGATGAAGACCCCTAATTAAGAACATCAAAAAGTACTAATCATTATCAGCGGGAGAAGTCTGAAACAAGACGCTTCATTAACATATATATGCAGCATTGTTTCATTTATAGGTGGCCTGCAATAGGATGTCAGAGGAAGCATCGGAAAGGTAAGATAAACATTCATTAGTCTAAAATCAGTGTGGAAATGTTTTACAGTCAGCATGAGGACTAAGGCTCGGATTTTCAACAGTAATATCAAGTCAGTTCTTCTATGTGGTTCCGAGACTTGACATGTTACAGAAAGTATTTTGAGCAGGCTTCAAATCTTCATCGACAGTTGCCTTTTCTTCATACTAAAGCTCAGAGAGCCAGAAGGGATTAGCAACTGGTAAATATGTTGGTGAACATAGGGATGTATCGAACACTTCTCGAGAAAATCATTCCTTAACATTGCCTAGTAGGCTGTCCAGTGAAACTCGAATACGAAACACCTGAGGGTGGCAGAAGAGATCGTTTGAGAAGATGATAGCTCATGAACAATCGCGGTGAAAGCTAAATAGGACTGCAGAGAACATGATGAAGAAAGGGCGTACTTTTGAAGGATTATACTACACTTGGAAGCCAAGAGAATAGTAATAATAATAATACACATCGCTGTAAACACTAAAACACTTTAAAGTAAACTACTGATGTACATTTGTTACTTTTCGAATCATCATGTGATCAGTTTAACTGGACTTAGCCAGTTGTGTTTAGTATAAAGACTCATTAAAAAGGTATCTAAGTAGCAACAACGAGTGGTTTTGACAGCTTAGTAAGACAGCGGATGATTATAAATTTTGAAATTATGGGTCTTAGATTTTACCAACATCATCGTTTGTTAGGATGTGGATACATTCAGCTTACAAGTCTGAAATAAGCGTAATTCTAGGTTGTAGGTCCCATCATATTTAGTTTGCAGATACGCCTTGCTGACATGTGTAAACTAGCACGAAACCTAGGTCCAAGGCCTCCTTCTGATTGCCTCCAACCATCTAATACCAACAATTAAAAGTGCACTGTGATGGTGAGCCACCTAGTTGGTATGGTCGCCACATTGCAAATATGACTGACAGTATTCAGTCTGTACCAAAGATAAAACTATACACACTACATCAGTTATTAACTAGTGTACAATCAAATGAGAGACGCATCGGCCACCACCAAGCATCTAAATCTCGTCTGTAATACTATCCTGTGACGAGTAATTATGGTCTGGATGAAATGAGGGATGTGGCTTGAAGTTTTCTTCCAAAGGGTAAGGCGTCAGTAGACTTGCAGAGCAGTGTTTGACACATCTTAGTGCCGTGTTAACGCTGCTATTAATCCCTTTTTGAAACTAAGATGTAAACGTTAGGTGATCATTTGAAATCCAACCGGTTAAGATGATACAAATACCTTGCTGTTATCACGTCGGAAGTGAACATTCAAGTGGTATTCCTCTTTATGAAATTGAACGAAGCAAAAAGCAATGATTTGTGCAGAAAAAAGATGTTACCATCTTTTTTTACTTCAAATGAGTATAACCTCGAAATTTTTAACCAAATAAATCTACTCAGAAATTTTAACGTACTTCTAAAGCTGATATACTTTCAGTTAACAGGAGACTCCAAAATTAACAAATAGTACTCAGAAATTACACTTTTATAACCTGTACATAGTGGGTTTAGGTCTAATCGAAATCGAGAGAAGTTTAGATATGATAGAAAAGAAGTTATGTAATAAGGATAAAGTAAGCATAAGTAAGTGCTAAGTGACAGATAAGTTGTGCAATAATGTGGTGAGTCCAACGTAAATAATAGAAGCAAAAACTAAGTGAACTTATATAATGAAAGAATACTTGCCATATAGAGTCGTGAACGTAAAAGAGGACCTCCTTGTCCGAAGTACTACATATACTCACGCCTTATTTTGGTCAGAGTAACATTCTCTCCATAATCTTGTTTCTTTTTTGTTCTTTGATGTTTTAATTTATTATTATATGGCACTTATTACCATCACCCTTATTGTTTATTGATTTCACTGCATTTCTGATATAGAATTTCTGGAAAAACATAACCGTATTTCCATTACCCTTTGCACTTTTGTACATTTAAACCGATTGGTCATTTTTCACGCTTGTTACGCAATTTAGACCACTGTCTTTCACTTCTGTTTATCCATTTCCTTCTAGATTATGCAACATAATATTTAGCACTTTACTGATTTCATCAATTCTTTGTTAAATCCAAACACAACTTTGTAGCTGTTGCGAATGATTTGTCGAAAAGAAAATCAAATAACAAAACAGGAAGCGATTAAATCCGGAGATTACGTAATGAAAGAAAAGCAGGAGTAAAGATAACAAGTTACCAGAGCAAGGAAAGAATGATGGTGAATGATGAACTGGACACATAAATCGGATTTAGAACGTTGGATAACAGTCGCTCCAGAAAATTAGAGGAGAACTGAATTTTACTGTCTAACGATTATCTTAAAGGATTCCCGTATTAGCTACAGCATTATTAAAAGCGTTTAATCCCTTGACATGAAGGATTTTTTGGTATTTCTTCAGAGAATCGAAGGTGTGCTGCTACCTGCCAACGCAGATACATGTAAACTTTGTATACAAAACTAGAGATAACATAAGAAATGTATCTGCCAACCTTCGATTGCATCAGAGAGCAGGCTGGTCGGTAAATGGGAGCCGACTTGGCTGCAGGATAGGTTCTGGATGGCGAGTACATTGAATTTTGTTTGTTAGTTAAGTGCCCATTCACTATAAAAGAAATGTTGTTAAGTATCCTGTGAGCAGAGCAAGGAGGAAGCGGATTACCACTTACAAAAGGAATTTGAATATATTCAGGATTTCTTGACGGAGATTAGTTCCATAAAGAAACGTATGAAGACATTGTAGAGAAAATTTGAGACTGTGACTACACATAAAAAACTCATACGAACTGTGATCAAGATTTGACCGGATAGTTGCAAAATGATTGAGCGCTGAGTGAAAAGCAGACATTTATAAAGTTATATTTGTAAAATCTCAGCGAAATTGAAATGAATAATTCCGACGTTTCGTTTGGCAATCTGGTCCGAACTTCTTCAGGAAAATTAATCGAAATTGACATAACAGAGGTTTATATATAACAGGAACATCTCTCGTTTTTGGAACTTTGTTCAATCACATAAAAAACCTCTATTTATTGAGTTACAATTTAATGGTGACTTGTCAAGTGAGATTTTATTTCAGAGACCTTCCAGGAGTGAACAAAGAACGTTTTACGTGGCAAACCTTTGTTTGTCATTCCCTATCCGACGAATGATTGGGACTGAAACGAACGATAAGATACATACTTTTGCCATGTCTATTTGCATTTATGAGTTCAACTGCACCCGTGGTGACAGTTATGTTGGGCGCACACCTGATATCTATGGTCGGCCTGCGAAATTTGGGCTACCGATATCCATGCTGAAAATTCCATACTTGTACCAAAAATACGGTGTGGAATCAAGCTGTAAATAAAAATAAAATAAATAAATATTAGACAGCTTAGCCGTGTTAATGGACATCTCGCGTCGTCGTTCGGCCAAAGGATAGACAAAAACAATCCATAGCTCATTTTTGTCACACTTAGTTGATAATGGGCATGTAAAGGACAATAGGAAAGCTTTCAAGGTCATTCATCGCACCCCACCGAATCTTTCCAGCAGACTTCGTATTCGTCTACTGCACACAACTGAGGCGATAGGCATTAGAACTATTAAGCCTACAGTATGCATTCAAAATAAGTTCATACAGCCATTATTCCTCCCGTGACCCTTTAAGACCTGACTATCTGATGACTTCTCCACCACCCCTTACTTATATGTTCAACCACTCTCTTACCATACCTTAATCTTATCACAACTTCATTGAAACGTATTTTATTTACTTGCATACAATCTAGCATTACTTAATCGGTTCATTTTTCTTTCTTAGCTTGTGTCAACTACTTCTACCTGGACATTTGTTTGTTTAATCATGCTGTTTTTTTTGTTATCAAAGATCGCCTCACGTTTTCATCCTTGTTATTGATAGATCCATTATTATTATCATTACTATTATTATTATGGCTAATTGTACAATTTGTATACACAACCTTATTATCTAATCGACAAATATATCTGGATTTTCATTTCGTAGAGGCCAATAGCAAATTACGTGGAAGAAATACAGAGATTGACAAGGTATCAAAAATTTATAACTTAGGGGTGAAACTGCGATTGAGATACTTCAAAATCGTCTGACGAGATTATTAAAAAAAAGTGCTTCCCCGCCCCTTTACGAATAATCTGCTCTAACCGTCCACTGCTGCACCTAAATGTCAAGGAAATGTTACCTCGACTGTCTAATTCTATGTATATATATATATATATGTTCACGTACCCTTTTAGAGCTAGGTACAAAGGACGTTCTTCGAGAAACATATCCCACCGCCGCGTTCGAGAGCATCTCCCAGTTTAGCTCAGCAAAGGAGAGCGTAAATGTGTTAATTCAACGATATTGCAACATATTGTAGATGCTGACCATGCAGCATCTGACACATAGTTTAATATAGTTTACAAAGTTTTCCTAAAGGGACACGAGCGCATTTGCTTTGTATAGCAGAGGCTTTGGTAGCACATAACATAAAGGCAGAACTTTGTGTACAGAAACAATTTGTACAATCGGTTTCCTTTACCATTGTCTTGATTTTACTATGTGATTCACATAACTCTGTTATCCTTCTTTATTTTATGTTTGATTTTTGTTTTATTTCATTTAACTTTGTCACCATATTCTAACATTTTATCTTGTCTACTATTTTGACAACATTTCACTCATCCTATGTTTCCATCATATTATATTCACATATTCACATTTCCGAATGTACTTTATTTTCCGATAATCTATTTCACTCATGTCTATTGAGCTGTAGGTTGACCTGTAGTTATTCATTCGCATAACTAATCGATTGTGACTCACAGTCCTATAAACTAATATTTCCATTCAATGTTAAACTTTAACACACAAAAAACTGATTGTCAATGTGGATTGTGATTCATACATACATATGCGTGAATGTACAGCTACAAAAATGAAATCGTCGAGAAGAGAAGCTTTTTCGCTGAATTCTTCGAATTATTTTTGTAAAGGTGTGCATATTAGAGTTAAGCCTGATGAGATCTAATTGTAAATCAATATTGCTTGCTTAAGTGTGTTGTTCCAAATTTTACGGTGAGAATATTTAACATTACTATGAGACTGGTCGAGGCGCTTATTTCGGGTATAATGACAGTTTCTTACTGATGACATTAAATCATTATGGTAATACATCTTTATTCAGTAGAATCGAGGAACTGTGTACTAGATGCCTATATAGTTATTGCGATCATCATGATATCTGATGTTCTCATTTTAGTAACTACTACTACATATATAGGTGTAAAATTTAAGAAACTAAATCATCATAATACAGTAATTGTACGTCCCGTTGCAATAATTGCTAAAGAATGACTAACATTTTACACTAGCATGATAACTGGTTCCAACGCTAAAATGAACACCAATGCAACTGCAAATTGAATGATTAAAAATATTCAAGTAATTGTTTGGAGAAATTTAATCAATTTCAACTTTGATCACGAACTGATTTCAGTCAGACTACCGTTAAAAACCAGTGAAAACTTGACAGGTGTTTTGTCCTAGTTTAGGAATACCCAGTAGTACGCACTCAAGACCACATCAGGGATAGAACTCAGAACTTCCAGCTAGCAAGAATAGCTGGTTGACCACTCAGCCACTGAAACAGAATCCTGTGATCTATAAATTCTAACTTCCGCCATTTCGCGATGTGTAGCGCGAGAGCCAGCCAGTGCCATCGATGAGTGTCTGTCTTCACGTTAAATTTGGTAGACCCTGCTGATCGCGACTCCCCCACTAGAACTTCCGGCAACTTCGTCGTGTAGTCAGTCAGTAGTGATCACTAGGTCCTGGGACCTATCTCTGGTGAAATCATGCGTGCATAATGCTGAAGCGTCCCAAAATAAGTCTCTTTGTTTCGGAATGGTTCTGTAGCTGAAATCAGTTTGTGATGAAACTTGGAGTAAAAAACAAGTTAATCTGTGTCTGAGTTCAGTGGACTCGCGTGCATCTTGGTTATACCCAGCTGCTAGCCACTTTTGATATTTATCCATTCTCAGTATTAAACTGTGTCAAATAGTATTCTTCACAGTTCGAGATATTTATCAGTCATTATTGATTATTGCCTAGTCCTGTAGGCACTTATATAAATTATTTTCGTATCACAACGATTCAATTTATGCAAGTGTCAATCTAAATGCTTTCAATCAAATTAACAAATGTCATTTTCATCGAAAGTTTTTTTTAAATATTCTTCACATTATGTATACCTCTAATTTATATTTATTCTCTTCGTCTGACTGTGGGTCGTCCAATTTCTACTAGGCAATAAAGAAATGACAGCGAATACATTCGAACATTATATATATTTGTCTAAACAAGGAAAAAGCATGGAGGGAGAGGGGAGCGAGAATGGGTAAGAAAACATTTGGTTATAAATTCACTCTTTTTACTTCTCTCTCTCTCTCTCTCTCATGATGGAACATTTTCGCACTCAAAACGTACTTAGTGCACACTGACAGAAAATAATTATGCAAACACAACTGCACAAAAAGTATTCCAAAACTATCAAGACTATTTTACTTCATAAAACTGTTATGCTAACCATTGTTATAGTACTGAGCAGCTAAATCATTATATATGTATATGAAGTGGGCGTATAAAGCTAGTGAAAAGAAAGAGTTTACAGAACCAGATTGCTGATGTTGATATTAGTATTTAGAGTCCTGCAGGCTTTTTGCTTGATAAGAAATCATTACCCTAACTCATTCATTCAGCACATGCCTAGTAAATGCTATGTGAGATACTGCATTTTAGTTTGCAGGCGCAAATATTCAGTGTGTTGATGAATATTTTGATAATGGCACTTTTTATAGAAACGTGAAACACAGTGATAGACTACCAAACCCTAGAAAGAAGATTATTGAGTTTACATTGTCCAACACATAAATTATTGTAATTTACTCTCTTTTATTAGGAATGAGTGGGACTTATGTAGTCCAGTCACCCAGTTATCAACGGCAAAACTGAGAGATGTCAGCTTGTGGCTTAGAAAACAAATAAATATGAAACTAACATCAAACAAAAATTCCCATTGATTGACTCTTAATGAGTGACACTAAATGAAATGTTGTCATTTTACTAGAAATATGCAAGGGAAGGCATAAGTTTACTGCGACAAAAAACAATGAATAATGAAAGACTGGTAATTTTTTTGATTTCTCAATTTGTGAATAATGTCACCAACTCCGTATAAGGGATTTTTGTTATTCAGTATGTGTTACCGACGAGATTTTTCCAAAGTAGTCTTTCTGCTGATGTTACGAACTGTATTACTTATATCTGCCTATAAGTAGCACACACAACATCATACTAACATCGAGGTCGCTCAATTAAATTAAGAATACAATAATGTAGTCACGTGAAAATTATTTCCTAGAGTAGAAACAGAATTTTCCACTTAATGCTTACACTTTTAAAACTGATTTTATAAAAGTTGATGTGATAAATTAATTTTAGTATTTTTCAAAATTAATTATTTCAATTTTCAATTAATTCATTTAACCAGAGATAACTAGCAGTCCAAAGGTGTCTTTAATATTGCTTTTAAAGCCAAATAGCCACAACCTTAATAATAATTGTACTTAAATTTAAATTTTCTTGTTGCATCAACTTAAAAGAGCAGCATGACAAAACTTATTTATCTGATTCACTAAAAGTGTTGAAGTTTTATTAAGGGTAAATTTCATCTAAAAGCTTGTTGAAAACAAAGAAACGTGTACTAGTTATATTGGAGGTCAGCAGTGCAAACAGTGATCAAATAGCCATCTTGTCACTATATCATTTGAAATCCTATGATTATGCTTAGCTGGGTTGATAGTCAATTGTAGAGCTATTGTCTAGTGAATAATGAATTGACATTCATCTCGATGTGAAGAGAATTAATTGAATTCAAAGTATAAGGAGAGAGATTGGGCACACTGTTCGGATATAATCGCAACAGAGAATAATTTTTCAGACAAAAAAACTTAAAGTGACATTTTAAAATACTCTGACGATATTTAAAGAACGATGTATCATTCCTATTCATAAAAAAAGTAATATATTAATTTAGAAATGCAAAAGAGGAGGTTGACCACTGAAACTTTGTTGTGCAACAATAACAGTAATTTTAGCTGTATTTTGGAAAGTGCACTTATACACAGAATTTTCAGAGAGTTTCATGTTAAGGTATGTACTCCTTGTGCAGAATCTTCAAACAATAAATTAATCAGCAGTATATCCTCTGAAGCAATATTGCTCCATTTGAAGCATGTCCCAATAATACTCCTCAATTGTCTTTTCTTCATTTTATTCGAAAAACTCCAAAGAAATAGATGAAAACTTATTTGAAATTGTGTACAAGTAAAGACTGCCAATCATTGTGGTAATCTGATGACTAAAACAGTATGAAACAGAGTAAATACAATGTATTCCAGTGGATGGAAAATTAAGGCACCTCAGGGGTGTAGGTAGACATTCAAACAAGACTGACAGGATTCACCAAGACTGCATTAACACACCATCAGTGACAATGATGCAACACCAATACTGAAGAGTGGGAAAATATTATTTCTAATAAAATCAAAAGATACGAAACAGTAGAACTATATAAACAAAACCTCAAAGTTATATAAACACCTTGATACGATTACAAGCAATAAAAATTGTGCTGGGAACGTCATGAGTAAGCAATATTATATTTCTATGTGTTTTATGAACTAAATTTACTTCATGATGATTTTTAATAACTTTTCGAAGACGACTGAAATCCGTTGGATTCAATTTGCTAACAAAAGAAGAAGCATTTTCATTTAGGACTTACAGACACTGGTTGTATAAAATGCATTATACCTGACTCTGTCCTATTTTCGTATTTTTAGATACATAGTTGGATACTTCTATGAAAAATTGCATTACCATTCATCTGTGGTAAATAGCTCATCACAAAATTTAACTCAGATTCACAGTTTGCGAACTGGTTAGTAATTTACAATCCACACCGTAGTTCACTTTGGAAACTAAGTTATTCCGATCACGATATGTGATAGCATAAATGGTAATCAAGAAAGCAGGTATATTTAAATGAAACTACATTCTACTGATTGATTGAGATAAATTTTTGCATACCACTGGTATCAACCAGTAGTGATTATTGACCATTTCGAGGGGATCTAAACATTGGACGGCCATTTCATTTGTTTGAGGTTAAGCCCATCAGCTGTGTATCCGGTTTTACTGTTTTTCTCTTCTTATTTTAGTGGGAGTTATTAAGTTGACATTGCGTGCTAGATTCAAACTGAGAGATAATACCTATTCCATGGTATTCAGTTTTTGTGGTTTCCCCAACTCATGCCTGTCTTTGATAGGATCGACTTTAAAGTTGATCCGTTTACTAGGATCCTACTAATTAGTCTCATTAGTTATATGTGTGAAAGTATACAAACTCATAGGTATTCCGATAGTCCATCTTGATAATCTAGTTGTTTCGTATATTTTTATTAGATGACGAACTGGATCAACTTCCATATACTTGATATAAGTATAAAACTTGGGCACAGTGGTTGAGCATAACTCCATTTTGGATAAGATTTTATTTTGATAAATCACACAGTGTTATACGGTAATATTAACTGATGACGTTTTGAGCACAAACTAGCCTTCATAATCATATCAACTTGGTCTGATTATTGATCACAAGGCTAAAGCAAAATCAATTTTTCTAGGTCTCAGAAGTAAAACTTATATATGTATGCCCATCTAAAGTCTTTAAGATTACTAACAAATTATTTAGCACTCTTTCTAATAAACGTTATGCTATTTTAGTAATAGAAATCTTTTTGAATCGAAATAGTCCTCCTCCTTTTCATTAGCTTTCCATCTTTTATATTAATGCAAAATGAGAGGAGAAAGAAGTGATGATTTATGTTTTGCCAATTAGTTTAACTATTGTCATTTATCCCCTGTATATGGGCGACATTTACAATATGAAGCTGAAGTCGTCAACAGAAGAATCATATATATATATATATACTGGATCCTTTTTTAAAATAGATTAGTAATTTCTATATGGATAAAATGTTAACTATTTATAACCAATTTGTAACTATTCTATGAAAAAAATGAAGTAAGCGAGAGAGATAATTCACATATAAAATTAAAATAGACTGTAAACTTATCTTTAGTAAATTCCATTTATCCACCGGTATTTAAAAATGGAGGTTGTAAACTCAGTGACATACTTTACTTTTGGCAAATGAACCTTTTACGTAATCATTGTAAAAAAATTGGGACTCCAGGAAAACTAAACCTGCAAGTTGAGGTAGAGCAATACTGTCTTTTATATGAATAAAGGACTTTAGAAAGATTATGATGTCCGATTTCAGTAGCCAGTATTTAGAAATAGAAATGTATCATCAAGGTTTATTGGCGACGTTAAGGAAAGAAACTTGAACTGGTGTCAATAAAATGAGAAACCTTATCACTTGTGTAATGGCAAAATTGTCTAGGAGATCCCTCTGAAAAGATCTAATTAAAATATTGATACTTATTAGCATATTTATACTAACCTTTTAATTATTTTCCTCTTTTCCCATAGTCTACACTTATTTATCTGTTATTTATTTTATTCCTTTACGTTCCTAGTGGAACATAAGGCTTCAAGCCAAAGCTTTGAAGATTCGGTAGCGGTGGATTTTTTTTTCGCGGGATGGGATTGCTAGCCTCACTCACAACCTTCATTGTTGACTGACCCTACTACCGGCTTAGATAGATTTAGGAGTACGTCTGCTGGGGAAGGATCCTCAGACCACTTGCGTGGTTGGTGAGCATTCTACCACTGAACCCCCGATGCATCTCAGTCCATATATCAATGTTATAAAGTTTGTAATTACTTGTTGGCTTGGATTTTATTATTTATCTTTGTTCTCGTGTAATCCCTAACTTAAACGCTTATCTTTGAGTTTGTGTAAAAGTGTTGGTTATGTGTTACTTTATGGCTGTGAGTTCATTCGAATGAAGTCAAAGATGGTTATGGCGATTCTCACCTTGGATTGTCTGCTGCATGATTCTAGACGACATAGTTTTGATACCAGCTTGTTGGGACTATTATTCTTGATTCTCAGGCACTTCCTACAGCTGATTTGGTTAAAATTTTGTTGTATAATATTTGTTTTGTACTTGAGAAACAAGTGGATTTGCATAGCTTCCTAACGGCATAGCTGAGGTAATCTTCAGTTTTGATATGTTACTAATATTAAACGGTGCCACCAATTTTGTCGCAAATAACTGCCTTTAGCTGTCACTGGGACAACGTGGGAGTGTACGTCACTCAGAGAAGTTTTGGTTAGCTATGCAGTGGATCCTGAAGATTAGTGTCCAGCGTTCGGACCACAACACGTTGGTTTTGGTCGCTACAAGTTTGATCACGCCCAGACCCGGTTACGACTGAATGACGTAAGGGGACTGGTCGCTGACTGATAACTAATGTAACTGTATACCCTTAAACGCGCTGACCAAAATCTATAGATCAATTGCAGATCATACCACTCAGCTTCTTGTTGCAACTGATTTAGACACCAGGCATTAATCTAGATGACGCAAAGATTAAAAATGAAGTATACTCAAAAAAAATTCACTAAAATGACGGAATAACGAACTGATAGTGCATCAGACTATTGCGCTGTCAAGTTATCAAAACAACCACTGTTGACAATGGCTTGATAACTCCTCTAGGAAGAACTGCATTACATTAATGACGATGTTTCAGAAACTAACCACTTCTCTGCTTTAGAATCAGCATTTAAATCAACAGGAATAAATGACGAGATGCATAAAGAAATATGGCAAATCACTGTACCTATGGCCAAAGAGAAAAACAGTATACACAACACAATTTTCAAGAACAAATGTCCCCTAGAGAACGAAAGAACGCAAAAAACATAGTCATACTACCAGCTGAACAGTAGAGAACTACAGAATTCATGGACAAAAAAGGATAGAGAAAGAAAGCTGAAGACATGCTTTAAGATAAAAATATATTTCATGGATTTGGTTCCCTTGATAAATTTCGATAGAGAAAGAAAGACCAGATTTGCAGTATAAAATGATATCATTCTCTATTACCTTTCAAACAATGAAGTAGTTTGCAGCAGATGAGAACTTGTGAAATAGAATGATATCATTTTATACTGCAAATCTGGTCTTTCTTTCTCTATCGAAATAAATATATTTATATATCAGAAGCTCACGAGAAATCTTATCCGAACATTACATAAATGAACCTAAAGAAGTCTGAATAAGCTTATCAGAAGGAAGCTGATCAGGAAGGAGGATGAGTGGTGAATGAAACCAGTAGACCGGTTCTACCCCGGCTTTACGATAGACTCAGACTAATTTTCAAGTATTGGTTTTGTAGGGATTTAGTTTGATTGGATGGAGGGTTTCATCATGAGCTGACATCAATTAGAGAACCACTGATGATGAAATTCTCCATTCAATCAAATTAAATCCCTACAAAACCAATACTTGAAAATTAATCTGATGCTCACTAGCGACTGGCCTTATTCAGGCAGTGACCTGGGGTTCTAGTGGGAAGCCGTGACCAGTAGGGTACGGCAGGTTGAAGATGAGGCAGTGACCCATTGAAGAAGATATTGCGAAATAGTTGTGCTCTATCGTGAATTGGC
The DNA here is from genome assembly GCA_944472135.2 of Trichobilharzia regenti. Taxonomy (NCBI): domain Eukaryota; kingdom Metazoa; phylum Platyhelminthes; class Trematoda; order Strigeidida; family Schistosomatidae; genus Trichobilharzia; species Trichobilharzia regenti. Next base: position 20,363,704 of record OX235267.1, read on the forward strand.
AGAAGTTAGAATTCCGCTCACCTCCAGAAACCCTAAAAAATAATATATCCAAAGAACTCTGTAGATGACTGAAATATTTAGCAGATTTCTGTGATCACTTCATAAAATCTCCAACAAAATTTCTGGATTAAGACCGAAGACATTCAAATAAACGACAAAGAAATAGCTGTATCTTACGACCTCAAGACAAAACTAGCAAACAAACCATGTGATAATTACTCAACGACAATGAACATCTGTCTCCACAATCAAAATCACAGTGCTCAAATTGGATAGAATGCATATATATGTGTATATGTCTAATAGCATATTTTTAGTTCACTGGGCAAATGTGTGGACGGATAAACGAGACACTTAGAGGATCACACATGTCAGAACTGTTTCATGAGCATGTCATGCTAAGGATTGGAACCATAATTATCATAAAGATTACACCCAAAATTCGGATATGCGGTGGGAATGATGCATGGGTGAATACTAAAAGCAACGACCTAGAAAATACTCATAACCTAATTGACAACATATTTGAGGACATCAAATTTACATGATAAGAGTAACCCAAGGACAAAATTCCATTATTCAACATCTTAGTCAAGCGAACAAGCACAAGAAAATTATTAGTTCAAGAATACAGAAAAACGACTCTTACGGATAAAATAATCAGTTACAACAGCACACAAAAGAGTTGCATGCAAACACTATTTAGAAGAGCCAGAACACAATACAGCACTCCTGCCATGTGGAGAACAGAAGAGAAATTTCTTACGACAGTTTTGTATAAAAATGGATATCCACCAAAATTTCATCGAAATATGTCTATCCTCGACCCAGCTAACCAACTCAGAAGTATCCAGTAGAAGCAAAGCGAAAATCTTCCTACCATATGTGAGGAGTATCTTAGAAATCACTACAAGACTACTGAAACATTTCGGAATGGATTTCTCTCACAAACCAACAAAATAACTTCGGTTGGTACTATATCACCAAAAACATGCAACAGCAAAAGAAGACATAACTTGCATCTATTCAAGATAAACTGCAACATCCGTTAAAACAATGTAGGAGTCACAGTGGGTGCCCTCTCCATCTTCGTGCTCTCGAACATAAACTGGCTGTCAAGTGACAGGATTTCAATTCCTTCATTTCAAAGCATGTAGACAACCATGGACACCAATGTGATTGAGAAAATGTGAAAATTCTCGACAAAGGAAACACCAAAAATGCCAGAGGATTACTAGAAGCCTGATACTCAGCTAAACTTGCAATCAGCACTGACATAGACAAAATTTACTAAACAATCAGAAGGAAGTCACGTGGACAAAAGGTCAACCTTGTGGTTAACGAGACAATCATTATCAATACAAGTCAACAAAAAGGTGAAAAATCATCCGCAAGCAGCCAATCACGTTCAAGGTTACCAGGAGAGATAGTTCAATTCAAACTGAATTATGAGCCGAAGGCGTTGTCTGGATAGAAAATGAAGGCTAAGCAACTAAATCATCCAGCGTAGAGCAAATGACTTTACTAGTATGGCCATAGTAGAAATTGCCACACTGTGAGTAATGCCTCATTATTTAATATATTGACTGCAATCCGTACCTAACCATAAGATTTTGACTGATGCCCTAAGGTTTAGTAGTTTTTTTTCGGGTCAGACTAAATACAGTCACTCATGACAGTGAACGTGATGAGACACTTCAAATGAATGACGAACGTAATCATTCTTCCTTCAAACCTTCCTTTAAATTCAGTTGCTAAAGCACAAATACACATATCCGCAGCCCTAAATCGACGCAATTTCAATGATAAAGCTGTTGTCCTGTGATCGTTTGCCTCACAATATAATTCTAGCTTCAAGACTGCAGCAGACATAAAATATTGGTTTGAGTTTTAGCAGATTCATATGAAGTATAAAAACGAATGATCAATTATACATGACTGACTTGTAGCCAAACAATTATTCTGAAGTGCTAACACACTGCTGCTTTCGTAGTATTCCCATTTATTAATTTTGTAAACCCGCTTAGAAACTATGAGTTTTTTGTCCATAAAGAATGTCATTCACTCTCTTGAGTGGCTTGACTGAGTGTCTGTAAATTGTTTTATGTTTTGGTTTATTTACTGACACTTATAAGTGCGTTAGCTTAGGAAGTGAACAAGTAAGATTCCGTTATAGGATTATTAATATATTGTCTTGTACTGTATCCAGTTTTCGATTACTAGGCGTGTGATGTCTGAGACATATTTATACAGTACCTGGTGTTCACTTAAAACCATGGGACTATTATTTACACTCTTAAGTCAAGGGGCTGATACTGGTGAAGTAAATCATTCTCACAATCAAAAAATAGTTAGTATACAATTGGTGGATGGTGGCTAGCAGTGGAATCCAGGATGCGCATTTCGTCCTATTTGGGACTCTTCAGCTGGATGTACGACGGGAAAATCAAAAATTCAGTTCAAAAAATAGTTGTCTACAAAAAATTTGACGAAATATATATTCCTTGACTGGAGAAAAATAAGTTAAGACAAAATCATTTCCTACTTTATGGGAAGATTTGAGAATGTTTAAGGTTCATTAATTACATATATATATATATATATATATATATATATATATATATATTATGTAGACTGGCGTTCGATTGCTGCACTAAGCTGTCAGTAAGGGCGATAGACAGGAAGGATTGGGCGTGGAACTGGCGACCTCACCCCACAGAAATAGAATCCACTGTTACCGAAACATCAAAGCTCTGGCTTGAAGTTCTATGTTCTACTCGGAGCTGGAATTTAAAAAATTACTCTTGAACTGTTCTACATTCAAAACCTTTCTGCATCTGGATAACTGAGTGACTAGACTTATTCACATGTTTGCATAACTCATGGTTAATAGATCACTAAAAATACCGAAATAGTTGCGTAAAACTCATTTGACTTTTACTCAGATGACCCACTTATTATAGTAAACATATATCCACTTACTGCTTTACCGTGCTATCTAAACATTTAGCCGTAAAATATAACCACTGAAAGCATTCGTAGTAGTAGAGTTTTCATGTGTCCTAATCACTTCTAATTTTGCAGCATTCCCTACATATAACGGGTCGCTGATATAAGTGCAAGTATCACGTGTAGAATTATTGAAAAAAAAGTGGCAATTCATTTGGTCAATTTGTAGAACTTCCACTTCTAAAGTATTTGAACACTCATTACGAATATGTTATTTTATCTAAAATAGGACTGAATTAGAATTAAATGAAAAATGGTAAGACCAAGTAGCATTAAGACACCGAATGTACATCTGAGGCATATAGGCCTGCGTGTAAAAGATAGTTAGCATATAAGATGAATCTGTTTCTTTCACTTCTTCCTCTTTCCTTTTCGTTAACTTTTACATTCACGACATATAATAGGTGGTAAATTATAACATTGATCAGAAGATTGCATGCTTGCCTGACTGTATATGTATATTTCTTCTAATTAGAATTCCATAAGCAACAGATGAATTAGCGCTGGTAACAAATTTGAACAGAAAATAGTTATACGAGAACAGTAATAATGCCTAATTATTGCAAAATTCATTGAACTAAATATTAGGAACAGGTCAGTGTAAATCATGATTTTGTTATGATTAACAGATGCAGAAATTTAAACATCAGTACATCTACCAATGTCCCTTATGTCATTATTCTATTTAATCTAAATGAAGTCATTCAAATGAAAAGAATTTCTAATCCAGAATAATAAGCGAAATAATGTATGTTAAAATCTGGTCAAAAAGGAAATTTTACTCCACTTACATCTCGTGTTAGTTGGCAGTCATCAAAAGAGCCAGTTTAAAACGTCACTTTTATGAATGCGTCACTATAAGCGATGCGTACACTCCTGGAATCCTAATGTTAAGCAATAACTCCTACCCACCTACACCATGGAAGTTGGAATGTTTTATGTACTAGAAGAGTTAAGGGATTAGCTTCGTAGGAATTTAGGCTCGGTTACACCGGGGTACCTAAAGAAGTTGGAAGTGATGAAGTCTTGTCCTTGTGATCAATCTCACAAGTTAGAAGCAGCATTTTAGTTTACTAAACTTTGTGATCCCCTCCGCATAGTGGAGAGGTAGTTTCGTCGTGAGCGATTAGGTACTGCATATCAAGTCGAAAACTTCCTAGAGAACAAAAGAGGGGAAAACACTCGTTATTGAAAAAATTATATTGAAAAGTCACTTTGCGAGAAATATTAAAGTCCTTAATTCACCTGAGTTTTTCTCTACAGATCCTTTTGTTCAACCAATCTTCTTCCCTCTTACTTTCAAAGCCTGCCTCAGTCACTTATCTGACCAAGTGACGTCTGCTGCGATATCACTTAGTAGTAAAGGAAATGTTCATCTACAGTAGACAACACAAACTTTCCGCCATCTCATTATTATTCTGGAAAAGAAGAACTGGGAAGGATGATATTTCTAGCATGTTTTGATGTCTTATTGTTTGATGTTCTTCATAGCAATGTGTAAATACAACAGCTGATTGTCAGCGATCTAGTTAGAAAATGAAGACTGGTTTCCTGGAGGGATATGTGATATTTACAGACTGGTCAACTAGTGGTTGTTAGGGTAAGTGACAGTTTGAAATTATTTATGTCTAAGATTTCCATTCATATATCTGGATCGAATTGGTCAGTTTTCTTTTGGTATATCGAATACCTGAGTGGATGCTTGGTTATTATTCTGGTTTCTAGAATAAGTTACATTCTTATGATAACCCGTATTCAATCTTTGCATTCTTTGTTTGATACTATTTAGTGATTATAGCAGCATCAGTCGTCCAGAGATAAATCGTACACCAACCACGCACGTGGTCCGGGTCTCGATTCCCAGCCGATGCACTTCTAAACCTCATTTAGTCGGTATTAAGACCAGAAAAGGAGAAAGCTGAGACTTTAGGCTAGTAGCCTTATGCTATAGGAACTATACAAGTGCTATTGAAACATCAAAGCTCAAGCTTGAAGCCCTATATTCCACTCGGAATACAAAGAAATGAGAAAAGCAACTAGTGGCGAAATCCATAAAGCGGTTTCCATATAACATAAAACTAGTCAGATGGTTGCTGCTGCATTCTATCGTGGCACATGCTTTGATACTCAGACCATTTTTTCAAGTATGAACTCCAGGGTAAAAGTATGCCTGACTACTGGCAAATGCCAAATAGGCAGAAATGTAAACACTAGCTTCCACTGGAATGTTCCATCAATTAAGTAATATTAAATAGAAATGCACTTATGAAATTATATTTCCATTAGTGTTTTTGTTTAAGTTTTAGGGGAAATAAAGTTTAGCTAATTATATCTCTGAGTTTTAGTTGTATTTTCATTCCTTGAAAAACTAGCCAGTGAAATTATTTTAATTAACAGTTATCGTTTTAATTGCTATTTTAAACAAATAGTTTTTGTAATGCAAGTTATGCTATTCTACCAGTATATTATTTTTACTAGATGCAAAGGATGAGAAAGAGATGAAAATCATACATCTAAAGTAAGTCATATTTCATCTAGTAAGATGTAATCGCTTGCCCAATCAATCTTCAACATGTGTACACGAAAGAAATTAGAAGAAATTTCTGTGAAATAATTAATAACTGGCGATTTATATTCCTGATATATGAATAATTTATGGAGACTGTTACTTCAGGGATGAACAGAATAGAATACTATTACCAGTCCATATTATACAGAACAGGCCTGATAACCAAAAGTGGGATAATGTTTCTGTGTCTTTCTGTGTTTCAGTAATTTACTAATCCGAATTGACAGCCAACAGTCACATGATGTAGGGCACTGCTGATAGGTGGCTACAGATTTGTGCTTAACACTTATTTTTCTCATAAAATGTAAGCTGAGATGACAAAATCATTCTGTACCACTTTTCAGGTTACCGTAGGTAAATGGAAGTGATTAAAGACGTTAACCTCATTGTGAGTCAATGCCACAGCGGTTAGAACTCTCGCCGACCACGCATATGGTCCGGGGTTCAAGGCCCGGTCGACGCACTCATGATATCTATGGTCGGCCTGCAAAATTTGGGCTACCAATATCACATGCTGAAAATTCCATACATGTACCAAAAATACAGTGTGGAATCAAGCTATAAATAAAAAAAATTCGCTTGACGACACTTTCAGCTCTAATTTCATGCAGAAGTACGACTGGTTGATTAGATTAACGTGTGTTCGGATATCGGAATTATTTTTCTTGTGCAACTGTAAATCTGGGCTGTGGTTTTTGCTTCGTAAACTTTTGACCTTACATTTTATAGTGTCACATTAGGATAGTTCTCTTTTGTAGTATAATGCTGAGATAATTTATTGACCCAGCTGTTTTACTTTCTAATTAATTGGGAGACTACTGTTTTTCTTTCTAATGAGTTGGGTCCATATTCATAAAACTACTAAATATAGTTTCATTGGAGTACCAGACTTCTGGAAATTCTGTTTCTGTTCTTGAGTTTGCACGTGCTAAGATAACAACATATTTATATGCAATGTTATGCTAGTAGTTCTATGCATACGCAGAGAATTGAGATGAAGTATCCTATCTTCTTACCGTTATTCGACATTTTTGAATCCTTTGGATAGTGTGACGACATCTTCAGGACTGAAATTAAACAGCATGTTGTTAAGTTATTCAAAAGACTTAGGATTATTGGTAAACTAGAATTAGGATAGATTTATTCTAGTTCATTTGAATAGACTAGCGACATAACTTTTAATTTCAGTACATCTTCCAGTTTAATAAGGTAAGTAATGTTGACGTTAGGCGTAGAATGTTGGGCAAAGAGGGAAAATCAATCGACGAGGCTATAAAGTTACATAGACTAAGATGGCTAGGTCACGTGCTGCGCATGCCTAACCACCGCCTCCCCCCGACGGGCATTACTAGCTGATATAGATAAGTGCAGGTTGGAAAAGAGCCAGTGGTGGCCAAACAAAAATATGGCATCAATCCATGAAATCCTTGACAGTTAAACTGAGTCAGGTAGGGAGATGCAGACTACCGGGTTGGGGCCCTCGGGACCATAGGAATCAACGGCTGGAGACAATAGGTGACATGGCTCAAAATCGTTATCAATGGCGCACATGTATTCAGTCTCTGTAATCTTTCATATTCCTTTCTACCATTACCCATTCTGTTTAACTCTTATACTTGTCAAACTCTATTGATTCTCTTCACTCATCTTCTTGTCTACCTCTGTGTGCTATTTGGAAGGTGGCAACTCGAACTGGTGCACTTCGGTGCCAAGTTCTATGTTGAATCCAGACAGACAGACAAACATCTTCCAGTCATTCAAGTGATTTTCTGATGACTTTAAAAGAGACTTATCAGCAGAGTACAGAAAAGAGGCAGTCATCACAACACATCAAGTAGGTTACCAAAACTCACGTCATCAATCGATTCTTTCATCCGTTTGTGCTTGAAGTACTGCAAAAACTACTATACAGGCTAATAGATTCATTACAAAATAGCATAGCGGTTAGGACGCTTGCCGACCATACACATTGTCCGGAGTTCGACCCCCTGCCGACGCACACCTGATACCAATGGTCGGCTTGCTAAATTAAGGCTACCGATACCACATGCTGAAAATTCCATGCTTGTATCAAAAATACTGTGTGGAGTCAAACTACAATAAAAATATTAAATAGTTAGCTTTGATTTGCGAAAATATTTTGTACCCATTCTCTGTTTTTATGTTTTTAATATTTCAAAACGTGGAAACTTGGACCACTTTTCTTCTGTGAGGTATAATTATTCCATTCTGTCCTTCTGTTGTCTTCAGAATTTCGAAAGTTTTATTTCCCATCAATGATAATACATGATAGAGCACTCATTATTTGCTTGTTTTGACGTCTTTTTATTTTTAATTAATCACGGTTCTTTAAGTTTATCTTCTACACCGCTCACATGTCACGTAATGATTATTACACTCAAAGACCTTTTGGAGCCAGCCAAGATTTCACTGTTAGCCAGATAATAGTGAAGTGTTCCTCAAAAATGCTTAAGTGCTAGGGGATTCATGTAGGCCAGCAATGATCTAAGTTTATTGCCTCAGCCTAAAATTCATGATTATTTGTCTTTATCCAAATCTTTGAAATATTTACTTGTAATAACACCTACGACTGTTTAATCTTCAGAATGGTGTAAGATATTTTGTTTCTCAGGCATTGCTTCATAGTAAATTTTGCTGTTTCGCTAACTGACTACACCATCTTAAAACCTGTTTGTTTATCTACATATCACGAATCCTTAGCGCTTTGCATTGTTTGAATTACACAGCTTTTCTGAGACCTGAAAGAAGTGATGCATTCCTAAATAGTAGCTTTTCTTCAATCACTTGGTTGTAACTGGTGTCTTTTTCTGGGTTAGCATTTTTTTATAAGTTTTGATGGTAATTTTTAATTTTATACGTATGTGACATCAAGGTTCACATGTTTGTTGTTTTCTATTTTAACTAAATAGCAGGTGTTTTATAATCGCCTACTATGCCTTGATTCTCTTAAATTTAGTATTATGAAGATTTTTTAATCTAATTTATGGACACCGTAACTACTGCTATGAGCATCAAAAACGTTTATGTCACGATGTATCAGTAACTTGTAAGTCACTGAAAGCAGCCTTTTAAACATTACCAGCCGATGCGAAAATATCTCTAACTCACTTAAACTATTTCTTCCTCATATAGAAGAAAACAGTAAACATTTGTTGATTTAATCTGTCATTGATGTTTAATGATCCGGTAATTAGTAGAGTAGATTAAAGTGACCACCTGTTTGTAAATAAATTCAACCCATATGGGATAATACGCTATACCGACAAAAATCTTGTATATTTTGAAAAAACCCAACTTTTTCAGTAGCGAAATTGCAGGATTTATAGCCGGATGGTTTCAGATTAGAATTCTAAGGTGTTTGCCTAAGCCTGCGAAAATGTGTAGAATCATAAGCTCTTACATAATTAGTAGACTAGTATATAGAATCTTTACTGTTTAGCTGAACTTTATGAATTAAAATAATAATTATTATTATTTTCTTTAAATTTACTTACTAAATCCAAAGCATTCCGTCAGCATTTCATAAATTAGATTTTAGAAACTGGATTTGCATGCACTTCATTGACGTGTGAATCTTACAATTCTAATGTACAGAGCCTAATTTATAACAGCATGCTCATTACTGTAGGATACAAAACTAGATCAAACTACCTTTTTAGTGTCCCGTAAGTCTTACTGATTCTATGACTAATGTTGATTTCTGCTTCGGTGGCACAGTGGTTAGGACTCTCGCCGACCATGCACATGGTCCGAGGTTCGATCACCTCCCGACGCACACCTGATACCAATGCAAAATTTGGGCTACCGATATCCATGCTTAAAATTCCATACTTGTACCAAAAATACGGTGTGGAATCAAGCTGTAATAAAAAAAAATAAAACTGCTACGAAATTGAAATAAGGCCTAGGTAAGTTGTAGGAATACTTTAATTTCTATGCATGGGTATCTGTTAGGGTATCGGTGGTATAGCGGTTGGGACGCTCGCCGATCATGCACATGGTCCGGGGTTCGATCCCCGACCGGCGCACTCCTTTACCTCGCTAAGCCAGAAATAATGCTGGTAAAGAGGAAAGGTTGGGCATGAGGCTAGCAACCCCATCCTGTAAAATAAACACTGCTACAGAAACTTCAAGCTATTAGCTTGAAGCCCTATGTTCCACTGGGGAAAGTGTAGGAAAAATATTATATATATATATATATATATATATATATTAGGAGGAAGACCATCTTTTTGACAAAGTGTCATCTGAAAATTTTATTAAAAGAGAATTTCTGTATTGACTTATTTAAGAGTGTTTTCAGTTTAGTCTGTTACGATTAACAGGTTCTCAAGCCTTTGGTAGTACAACTGCTGGCCATCTAGAAGGCGATTTCAAGTGAATGGACCAGAAAATTTCATTTAAAGTATGAATTCTTCCTATTCCAATGAAGTGGTTAAAGATCAACATCAATCTGATTCTAATATTTTGGTTCTGTTTTTTAATATGAATTATATTCTATCATCACTTCATAACCCTTATTACGTTCACTTTTATCTATTTTATTCACTAGGTTACCATAAACTCCCTTACTTGAACTATCCTTACTCGAAATTCATTGTTATTTTTCTACATTCAGAGAACTCTCGTTCCTACTCATTCTCCAACTCCCCTCCTTTATATCAGAGTACTTGTTACAGACAAACCCATTAAAATCTCATATAATTCAGTCTTCCGAATTTCGGTCACGTGTCATTAGTGTCTTCGTACATTTTGACAGGCAAATTGTTTCAGACTCGGTCATCCATCCACCATCAAAACAATAAAATATAGCATACTGCCTACCGTTTTTGAATTTTTACCTGTACAGTAATGAATTCTATGAAGGCAGGTAACCGTATAGAATTCAACCAGCCCGTTTTCACACTCATTGAAAAGGCAAAACAAATATAGTAATATCATATAATTTCCATAAAGATCCAATGTGAATCAATATTCTGCATTACTATGCTTATGGAGTTGTCTTAAGGCAGTGAATGAATATGTGTAAGACCTATTGCAGTCACCTAAGTGGTTAAGACTCTGAGCCTAAACGAATGCTTTGTCTACTATACCCAGCACTACATTTCGTCACAAATTAGCAGCTTTAAAGGATTAAATGGTCTAGGATTTTTTAATTTTATACACCTTCACCATAAATGGTCATGTTTCACAGTCATACAATAATATTCAGCTGAATGCTAAGCACTACACTCGACACATAATAAACAACAGAAGGCACTCTCTGTTATAAATGATTTCAGTCGGCAAGGGCAAACTGCCCACTCTGTATCCGAAATTTGGTTTGATCAACCGTGGACCTACCAAAGAGGATGAAATTTACTGAGTGGAACAGTCTGCATTCTGAAAAAATTTACTCCTCATTGTCAGATGGGCTATCGGTGAGGATTACTTCTGAAGTAACAGTTTACATTTAGGAGGCAAGAACACTCCAAGTCGACTATGAAATCTATCTTGATGAATTAGATGCTTGTATAGTCAGACGGATAAGATATATGTACTAAAAACTGGGCAAAAGTATAAACATAGTTATCATTTAACTAGAAACAATAAAAATAAACATATGAGATAACAACTGATTCAAGGCTAAAATATGGCCGCGGAAATTCCACTGAAAGACTTTTAGTTGTGGAAAATACCTTCTACACTTCTCCTTCAAATGAAGTGTTTCACATAAGATGGTGAATATGAACTTCTGTTGAATTCTCTTTACTTCGAATAACTGAATTCAAAATTATTCATTTTTTGCATAGAAATTAACTATACGAAAAGCCTTGCCATCAGTTTGCAAAAAACATTAAGAGAAATGTGTAATTATGCTACAAATATAACACAGGTACTTGTCAGACTTATAATGTAGAAAGTGAGGTAGTCAGTCATGGGATCAATTAGCCATTATTGCTCATATTCTTGGTATTTAGTGCGCATTATTGTTGTCTTTCAGCGTAACTAATGGTATGCTTAATGTAATTAAAGCAAGCGAAGGCTATTAGCTGTAGAATAATCACTACGAAACTACGCTGTCCTATTGTTGTTAACTAGTAAATACTTTCCAAATACAGATTGTCATTTAAAAATTGAAATGTAAGATTGCAACCACTTAATCAGCTTACTTAATGTGCCATAACCATCTGTAATTAAATTATACACATATCATTGTCATACTTCTGTGTTCTAAGAGAACATGATTAAAGTGCTTTTGAAACAAGCTTATTCTGTGATATTTATTAGACGCGGATACTTAAACAGGCGAAGTACTTTTGAAAGTAATGATAAAGGTGACAGCTTTTCTAAGTGCACGGCTATAGGAAACATTTTTAAAAAATCCTTTAAGTCTTTGAATGACTTAACCACTTGCACTTCAAAATGTGATGCACATGACATCATAAACTATGCTGAAATGTGGAGGGATTGTGGATTATACATACTGTCCACTAATCTAAGTAGTTTTACACTGTTTAAATCAATGAATACCGTCCTCGTAGGTGGATACAGATAATTTCAGAACCGGACTATCTGAATGAGTTCATATCATGAGACCTGGATGAATCAGGTAGTACTGATTATAAACTCGGTCTAAAATGAGAAAATTATGTATTAAGTAGTCAAATGAAATTAATTCTACCAACTAAAACAGCTGTTACCACTAGTTACCAACTATTCCTATTAGTCTGTAATGTCAATCGCAAGAATATTTGCTACATTAGTTATGAAACGAAAGAAGAAAACTAAAAGCCGATTATTTTTACCAAAAAAACTTACCGCTTAGAATGGAAAATAACTGCTATCCTAGCGTTATTATATTTTATTAAATAAAACTCAGTGATAACGATTATATTGAATCGACATATTTAATAACAAAGGATAAATCATTAGGATTTCATTTAGTGGGATAAGAGCTATTTATTTTGTCCCTTAACTAGTATGACATGTAATCTCAATAATAATACGCAACTATATAACAACTTATTCAATACGAGTAGAAAATTATGCTAAAGTCCTAATGGAACAATGCATACTTACCGTTGAAGAATACTGTTCAAGAGTGGCGTGAGCGCATTTGCTCTGAAATTATGTAACAGCTGATATGTAGACACAGTTAGACTCTATTTAACCGGTTAAGAATACTGAAACAAGAATTAATGAAATTTATAAAACGTACGTTGGGTCTGTATCACCAGCATTAGGCTAACCGCCTGATCAGTGAAAAAATGAAACATTAAGATTTAGCAAACATATGATATAAAACTACTAGGAAAACATCTACTACTTTTTCTCCCCCTCTAGTCCACAAAACGGAAAGCCAAAAATTACCTAAACGCAGCTTAGTAACTAGGGTCTAAATTAATTCCTTTTGTTACTGAGAATTGGTTAAATAAAAAGCAGGTCGTTTTCATAACTTACAACGTTGATCACAGTTTTACACGTGGTGTATGGAAGGCAATTTCGAATTCTTCAGATGTAAAATGATGCATTATCCTAGTTTCCAAAGTTTTTCTAATTGTTGGCCTGAAATCAATCAGATGTACAAAAGTTTAGGAAGCAATTAATTTGATCTTTGTAACGTAAAAGTCCTGGCTACTTATAATTCACCTTGATATTCGTGCTATGCCAGGATGGAGTTGCCTTTGTTTGAAGACCACCTTCACTACGTCGACAGCGAAATAAATTGTGTCAACTAGGTGTTAGGGATTAAGCCTCGCATTTATTAAATTTAACTTCTTCCCTCCTCACAAAAAATAGTATCAACTTGTCACACTTCTCCCTGAAGTTATTGGTTGGTAAAGAACCAGTTAAAGCCCCTTCTATTTCAACTATTAGTGAGTGTCCACGCGGAGACCTTTCCAAGAATTAGTTCTTTGCAGAGACAGTTCTGCATACAGTCAACACCCCAATGGTTCTAGCCACCCCTTTTGTTGATTTACGAAACCATCCTGGTCACCTGCTTTCAGTGTGCAAGAGGTTTGACATTTGTATTATATTTGTAAGTGGTCAGTAATGAAATTCACAGAAGAAGATACGGTTACTCCAACTTTAGCGATCCAAGTGACGGAAGTTTGGTTTCACGTTCCATGAAAATACCAACATGCCAACAGCTGATGCACCTTAATGAGAGATCTTGAATCCTCTTGCTAGACATATACAAAAATTTTGCCAAGATGCTATTCTTTGAAAAAATCCGGGCATACCTAAAAGGACCGCCAGTACTTTCACAGACCAACTAGTTTACTCCTGTAAATCAAGGAAAAGAATGAGCAGACGCTGAATAACATATGTAGGTTTTTTAGAAATTAAAACGGCAGACTTGTTTGTTGTACAAGCCATTCAAAGACATCACGCGTTGTTTAAAATCTTACTTGCCAACAACGTGAGTATTTGGATTGGAAACCAGTTGGTGACTACTCTTGTGTTTGGTGCTGACTGAATTCTGTCATTGAAGTTTGCAGTGTGGCCACCATACTAGGTCACTAACCATCAGGGTTTCTGATTTGTTGGCATTCGATGGTTGGAGGCAGTTGGCAGAAAGCCTAGTCACTGAATAGTGTCCAATCAAAGTATACAACACATTCCTATAGGAGGTCAATCACGAGCCTGAATAGCTCAGTGTTAGCGTCTCTGACTGCAAACTGGGTGACGCAGGTTCGAATCTCAGAAGGGTCATGAGTTCCTTCAAGGTCGCAGATACTCCTTGCTGACGAGTACCGGCTAGCACTAAACCTAGGTCCAAGGTTTCCTACACACCGCCTCCAAATATTACTAATTCATCTCATCATTATAATTCACAGGCATGTAGTCAAGTGTAGAGCTAAAGTACAGCAGCAAAGATACCCTAAATACAATCCATATTACTGACTGATTTGTTTCATGATGGCCGAGGAACATTGATGAGCTCAGAGTGAAAACTGTTCATCATAAACAGAACTGGACGCAAATATTATGCTCTTTGGTTCATGAAGTAGAAATTTACTGGCATAGTATTGATCTGTGTAAAATATTTCAGTTGTGAATCTTACAGATGTAACATTTACACCTATACAAACGTACACAAAGTATGTTAATGTATGTTTCACTTCCATGACTTGTTTTTCATTTAGAAAGGAATGTGTATCAGTGACTAATAATTAGGCTGTTTAGATCGATAATGAGAAATATTTGTCCTAATTATTCCGTATAAATGATGAAAGCTTTACCAATACAAGTCAAATCAGTATCTGTTAATCATAGGAATTATTCAGTGTCCTGGAAATAAAGACACCAAATTGTAAGAATGTTAATGCTTTAATAGGACTGAATCAAGTAGTCAATTTGTTTAAGGCCGGCTATCATTTTTTATTTTGCTGTTGTTTGTATTATTTTCTTATCCTGATTTATCCATCTATTCAGTTGATTTACTAGGAATTTATTTAGTATCAAACACTGAAGCCAACAAAAATACCAATTCAAACGATATATTGTGTAACAGATGTTTTCTTTAATATCTTTGTTTCATTATTAAATACTGTTAAATACAGTCAGAAATTCAGAATATAAACTGCAGTTCGTGCTGTACAATAATCCTGACACAAATACCATTAGTGATTAGAAAAACTTTTATTTTCTACTGAAGAATTTTCCTTGTATAACTCAGTTATAAATGAAATCATTCACAGTTTAGATGGTAAAATGTTCGATTCCAAATTGTACACCGTGGAGAAATGCATTCCCTTAACTTCCTAGGAAATGAAAGCAATAAGTTCCCTATACAGCGTCTGACAAAATACTGAGAAGACGTGACTGATCTGAAATATTTAATTTATTCTCGCAACACATTACGGGCATCCTGATCATACACCTGCTTTGTTATAAATATTTATATAAATATTAACGGTGCATAAAAGATCATAGTCGAACCACTACTGGTTAGAAGGTTCATTTATCAGTCAAAATCACAGATAAAAGATTAATGAAGAAGGGAAACATTGAGTTTTAAAGCGGGATTTCCTAGACAAGTTCAGTGTAAAAGCAAACAGTTTTCGAATACATGAAATAGGTTTAAGTCCTTTTATGGCTTGGGCTTAAACAAATATAAGTATGCAACTCGAAGATGTCTTATATGCGGCTTTACCGGCATTGTTAAAATTTAATTCATGGCTCTTCACTGAGATGTGCTCTGTTACAGGTGAAGCTCGATACCTGTTTCTAAATAAAAATGAGTGCTCCTTGTTTCGCAGTAGTTTTGTAATTGATATCAATCCGTGATCAAATGTGAAACAAATAAAATACCTACAAACTAACTCCTGAAAAATAAATGAGTTTGGTAACTCCATTTTCTCTTTAGTTCACCTAGGATTGTGCTGTCTGGACCTTAGCTGAAGAGATCTATGTGCTCTTTCTGTGCATGCGTAACCAAGCATATATATATATATACTGATAATGTGTTATGACAGTATCGTCCGAATGCTGTGAGGGCTTACAGGACTGAATGAATCTCGTTTACTTTATAAAAATTAGCTTGGCCGGATAGTTAGTTCTATTGAATACTACACTCATTTCTTACTTAACGATTAGACTCTGGCAAACATCCCTGAACAGTAAAATTTACATTAACATCCTTTTGGGCGCTAAATGAATCGGTGGAACCTTTTATTTCAAGCCTCCATAACTATTGGTATATTCCAGAGGATAGTATCATTTAAAAACATTTAATGAGTTTTTGCACTTGTTCTTAAGTGGCATCATCAGTTCATATGTGCTGAATATGTCTAAGCAAACACTTTTCTTACGGCTTTTCATACTGCAGTAGATACAAGCTGTGGCAATTTAGATAATGCCACGTCCACGTGAGCTTCCAGGAGAAAGGTCATCATATCGACCTGTCATATTGGCAAGATATGAATACATCTATAAATGACAAACAGTCAATCTTTTCTTTCATACATGATACTGATATAGTATTCATTCAAATAAGAATTTCACTTGCATCCGTTAGCCTGTTGAAGATAGCCATAATGCAGTCCACGTATCTGCCATAAAGTACCCGACTGAAAGAATCCATTTTTTCTCTCTTACCTCTTATAGACGATTTGACTCATAAATAAGCATTCTGACCTACAGTGATTCCACTTTGACCTTTTACACTCTCTTAAACTTTATATACACATGTATAACAAATACGTGTGTAATCAGTGTGTCCGGAATATGTTGCGGGAGTATATTTCATATTTCAGATAAACTACGTTTTTTTATTAAGATTAAAATGTTCACGAATTGCGAATTGCTTGCCCACTGGCTCCCAACACTCTGCTACAGGAGAACAGATCATAAAGTTCACTTATGAAATTTTACGATGAAACTTCAGTTAAGTTGAATGTTATAAATTAGTACACCTTATTTGGAGGCTGACTACATACAGAACCTATAAAAAGAAGGTTATTACCTAAAACAATCAACAACACAATATTTGAATGTTGAAGTTGGAGAAAAAATGAATATATTTCAACATGGTCAAGTTTAAAATTGATTTCAGATATCTTGAATTCTTTTGTATCATTATCAATAAGTAGTATTAAGCCTTTTAACAGCTACACAAAAAATATATCCATGGTCTTCGAACAATCTACTGCTAAGTTATAAAATAAGAGTTATTTACCACTGTAAAGACAGTTAACTTGTGCTGAAATAACAATGTAGGCTTTGGTTTACCTCTTAGATACACAGCTGACTGAGCCTCAAGAATGGGTTCCACAGAAAGGGATATTAACAAACCTTCATTTAAACAAAGGTTAAATGTCTAGCGACCCGTGGAGAAAACTTACCGGGGTTAGTAACAAATACATGTGTAAGATTTGTATGCATACTACACCTTTCAGGTGGGAAACGACGAGCTGAGCATCCAGAGGTGAAGCGAAATAGATTATACGAGGAGAAGATGAAACTTTGTAGGCAGTCATTGGGCGAGCTAAATATGACTGCAGAAAACAGAATGAAATGCACATTTTCTGTTGAAGCCCTATGTTCCACTAGCAACCTAAAGGAATAGTAATAAAACAGTTATATGGCTTTCAAGGAAATCTTCGCGACCATTTTTTATCATCTGCAGAAACAGTAAAAAGTGTTTAGCTTTGAAGAACTATTGGAAATCTTCAGCAATGAGAAACATAACTATAAGAAAGTCAAGTGTCATGTCTTCAGAGGTCACAATATAAAGATTGCTTCTCAGTCACTCTAAAGAAATAATTTAGCTAATAATTATCAACTTCCTAAGACTAACTATGATCATACTGTCATTTTGCTTCTGCTAACATAACTTATTCCGTACACACAGATGCGAGAGACTGTTGAAGTGATTACAGTAAGAGCCTATATTTCTAAAGAGACAGCATAGTTCAATGCAAAACAACCAATCAATGAGATAGTATTCACAATTTATAGAAAAAGACTAATTAAAACACAAATGTGAAGGAACCTGTTCATGACAATTTCGGTTTTAATCGACACTGATTCACCGAGAACGCCGTTTGGTCTTGTAGAGACAGTAGTACTACACAGCCGTTAACATGAATTCTGAGGTTCATATATTTTCTGTTCTGTCTGTTCATGGTATGGAGCAACTCACAGAAGGAAAAATTCACGTACGAATTTGACATCATTTAAAAAACAGGTCAAAGCTATTCCATTAGTCGGTTTATTTGTGAGTTACATTTATGTTTTACGTAATATTTGACTTTAATTAAAATGAGATCATTTATCTGCAATCATAATGTCTCATCCTTGATTTGCATGGATTGAACCTACCGATTTGATGTATTCCTATACTAAATTCGAAGGGATAGCCAGGCCTTATCATAAATTTGCTGGTATTATCCGCTGTCTAACGAAAAAGCATTCGACAGACACCGTTAACAGAGAAGTCATTTGGAAGCTGCTTCAACACCACGGCGTGCAGTGCCCAAGACTTTGCCAACCCCATTCAACCGTTAGCTATATGATAGCGCCACGTGTCAGGTGATCCATAACGGGGAACTCAGCGAGGTGTTCGAAGTGCATACAGGAGTAAGACAAGCTGGCTGTCTATTATCACCGGTGATATTCTTAACTGTGGTAGACTAGATTATGCTTCCAACTGTCACGAGTGATAAGACGTCTGTGAATAGTTCTCCGTTCTCATTCATTTCTCCGGGTGAGAGCCTCGCGACCTATGATGAGTTCTCTTCCTGTGTTGTCTGCTTCCATGACGATTTTGATGTCACCATTTGGGATGTCATTCATTACTGTTTGTGGTAGTTTATGAAATTCTGCGTTTTTCTCTTGTTCCTCATTGTTCGTAGCACTGTGCGTAGCATTGGATAATTATAACCTTCCTTCTTTTTCAGTTTAGTCTCGCTGACATGATCTTGGAGGAGGAGACTGGTTCCCACTTCATTAAGGCTCTGGCTGCCACTGGTAACATCATTGTAGCCACTCGCTGCCTCAGTGTTTCCGTGATTTTCGTCTGTGTGACCGGAGTAGATTACTGACTCTCCAGTTGACAATTCTGACAGTCCACATCCTTTCCATCTGCTCTCGCAGATTCTCAGCACTTCTGTACCATAATTTCGCATTTCCTTGACTAAATTGACAGCCTTCCCAGACGGCCTCGTACATTGTACGTACATTCGACGTCCGCACGTTTATTCTTGCTTTCATTGAGAGAAGACATATCAGGTGACTGGCTTCCCGAAGACTTTCACTAGCCCACTGTGTCATTTCACCTCTGCGATTCGAGCGTAGTGTAAGTTTGTTTTCCGTATATTTCGTATTTTCAGTATTATCCTTGTGCGATGAGGTTTCTGTAGCAGTTTGCTGATTTTCCCTTGTACGGTCACTGGCTCCATGCTCAACTCTTCCTCTTTACCCAGGCTTTGGAGCGGCGAAAAAACTAGCGACCTAGTAAACTAGGGTAGGCTGAACTGTGAAATAGATCAAATTAATCATAATTTTAATTAAATCCTCAATGCAATAACTTTTTATTGGAATTAACTCATCTATATTATCATACATTATTATTTTCATCCAACACAATGCATTTTATTTTCTTTAATTCCTATTGTTTTAACCATTCATTTATGTCTTCAAGTATCAAAATGCGCTCACGCATATTTTTAATTGGATTTCAAACTACCGGTGCACATTTTTCGGGGACTAGAGGAAATCTTCATAAATGATTAGTCTGTGCTTCAGATCGGAAAGCATTGCATCACATGGTATACTGTAGGTTCTGTTTTACTTGACGATTATGGATGAAGAGAAAATATTATGCAATAAATCTCGCTGAAAACTCTGTACGGTGTGTAAAATTTTCCTTATAATTAATTCGGTATTATTATAATTATAACTATTCTCTCCGTCTATTTTCTCCGATCTTCTTGATCTAGCCGAGTCATTGCTCGTGAAATTTCATGTCCTCATCGACCGAACTCTTTCATGTCTTCCTTGGAAGTCCAGCCCATCTTTCCCAC
Organism: Trichobilharzia regenti; assembly: GCA_944472135.2. Lineage (NCBI taxonomy): Eukaryota > Metazoa > Platyhelminthes > Trematoda > Strigeidida > Schistosomatidae > Trichobilharzia > Trichobilharzia regenti. Next base: position 20,383,819 of record OX235267.1, read on the forward strand.
TCAGATTCCACTCGTGCGCAATTCCTTTCTGTATATTTGTTTGGCAATAAGTTCTTCGTTGTCTTGTTGCCATAGTTTCTCGTCGCTTATCCTTCCTCATCCCCTATCTGATCCCCAGCGATGAGCAAAGCAAGGTGTTCATGAAAGTCTGTAGCCTGTTTTAAATACTTTTCTTGACCAGCATTCCAAGTCTGTGGCCTATAGAGATTCATCTACTTCACCTTGGTGCTGAAGGGTTTGTACTAGCAGTGCTCTTTTCTGAGATGAGAAACTTGAATACCCAGCTTTCTGGGTTACAACTCACCCTCACTGTATAGAATTTGTTCACCGAGTCGCAGACATCACAACCCTAAGAGTTGATCAAATTCAAGTGTGTAAGATAATCAACAAACTTAGTAACGCCCAATATTTCATTAGAGGATGAATGCTTCATAGAATTCCAGTGGCTTTTAAAAAATAAAAGAAATATTTCTGTATTTAAAAATCAAATTGATTGACATAACACATTTTCAGTCAATTTCAAACAGTTGGTAGATGACCTCAAATACAGACTGAAGGGCATCATGACTCTTTTTGTCCTAATGTTTTGTCTAGAATAAGTCATATGTTATAACAGTTATGAAAAATTTCAATAATTGTTTGTCATATAATTAGTGGCGATCATTTGTTCGATAATACATGTACAGTAACACAAGAATTATTTTATAAAAATACACACATTAACGGGTAGATTGAATAAACAATACTATTGACTTGTCAGTTCTTAACACTATGATCTCAAACAAAATCTAGAATTTAAAGTAGTGGAACACTCTTCGTATTGGATTTAAAGTACTTATGGACTTTTAGTTGATAAAATATTTCCCAGAATGTAAATGTTTTTGCTATTCAGATAACGGTCACCTGACTCCTAGGTATTTAAGAAAGAATTATTTTATACCTATGAAATAACGAAATGACAACTATATGATAAATGCCATCAGCTAGTGTGATTAGCTGAAAAGTATTTTACAGTTAAGAAAGTGTGACTTTGACGATGAATGATGCCCGGTTTTAGTGTGAATGTTACGACTATCCAAATTAGCCCATGATGAATCAATTATTGGGACACGAATTCTACACTCGAAGCTAACATTTCACATAGCTGCATTTTTAAACAACCCAACAACTGTCGTAGTATACTACTTAAAAGCGTGTGTGATTTTGTTACCAGAGAGCTACTTTTACCATCTAGAGGTGAGCGTATCAGCTGTGTGAAATGAGCATTATTAAAGTAGAATTGTAAAGTTTCAACTTTGTTATCTTCTAATATGTATCCATACATCCGCATCTTCTAGCCATACTTAGATAAATTGAAATTTTTCAGAAGTACCTTGCTACTGGACTCAGCTTTAAAAACAGGAAACGGTAATGATGTCCCAATGTCCATTCTGTTCAATAGTATACAACTATTCTGAAGTCTTAATACAGTACTGCATTTTGTAAAGGTTAGACTTTATTTAAAATGACTTTATATTACTGAGAATTTTGTGTTAAGTAGATAGAAAGTTTAGCAACAGAGAACATGAGAAGTGCTCGCGTTAATTTCTACTATGTTATGCTGACCTAAACTAAAGAGATTTCACTTAAAGAGAATTCGGGTAATGCAGTGGTGTCACAGCAGAAATAGGTTATGAGAATTACTGAGAAACAAAATCTATCGAAAATCTTCTTTGTTCTAAGTCAAGATTCGTTAATATTCTGAGCCATGGAATTCATTCAGGATTCAATTCGCTGTCATAACATCTAATACGATTGAAATAATCACTAAACCACTGTGGTGGGACCCAACAGCTGGTTTTTGAATCCATTAGTTGATTCTGAACATACCCTTTACCACCATCAAGTATGACTGCCTCTGAAAGCAGCTTACTAAGCTGCTTATGAAGATTGTGAATAGACGATGGCATCAGATGGTTGTAGTGCCATTTCATGACATACTCAAAGTTGAAAAGGATTGGCGTTTGAATCGTAATTCAACTGCGGAGTATTAGTGAACTTGAAGTTTGTGATCTTCAATCTGCAAGAGAAATTACAACTGTATATTTGATGTGTCTCAGATCCTGAAGTTAGATATCTGTTTGTTAGTTCTCAGTCATTTTATAAATGAATACTTTTGTTGTGAAATTTAATTTAATATAAAACAAAACTGTATCTGTTAACTAGTTTATCAGAAGCCTATCCGTCAATTTTTCAGTCAGTTATATTTTTCACTAAAGTAAACTTCCTTTTTACATAAAAACAGAAGTGAAATCCGACGATACATGGGTGGGTGTATGTAGGTGTCAGTTGGAAAAACGAAACAGCATCATGAAATTGTTAAATAACAACTGAAGATTCTTTTTTAATCTCTATAATCAATCATTAAAAATGTTGAAAATAAATTCATATTTTGCTGTCGTTTTCTATTTTTTTATTTTTAGTATGCTTAAAGTTAATGTCATTAATTTGGTTGACTGAATGTAACAAATTTGTTTGAAACTGTTAACACCTCTTTTGTTTAAATCAAAGATGAGCATTGTTCAATTTATCTATCGAACATATTACTGGTGACTAACTGAATGCGATGTCTATTGAACACAGATAAATGATGATGTCAAGATGAGAATAATCACTGAATCGTTTGTTTATTCAATCCGGTCTCCCTTTGGCTGGAGAGGAGAAAGCTACCATTACTTAATCGTATACTGGTTGGCAGAAGACTGAAAAAATACGATCAGAAGTATTGCTGTACATAATACTAACTTTTATTTACAGACTTTTACACTTGATAACAATTATAAATCTGTTTCGTTATCTGTTAAAGAGTATTTAATCGTATTGGCCAGACGTTTTCTGTTGTTCCGCGTTGGTTGCAGCGCATAGTATTCTGCGTATCAGGCATAGTCTTCTGAAACCAGCGATAGGTCCGGGATCTTTTTGTTCTGGCTATCAGACAGATGGTTTTTTATATGTCGTTGTTTAACCACCAAAAGCTGATTTAACTTCTGAGAAATTCACAGGACTATTATCCAGTGAAAACTCATATATTCCGTCGAAAAGCAAACTATAGACTAACACTGTAGAAGCCTAAAAAGTTATAAAATTTAAATCAAGAAAGGAAGGTTATAGAACAAAGTTGGGCACTGACTAACAACCCTTTAGAATTCATTCTGAACTCCGTAAGAATACATGGTGCTAGAAAATTTCTTTCAATGTGTGGCAGTCACAATTCCACTGAAAAACAACTCAAGACTCATGTAGCAAAGCTTTCCAAACTCTTATGCAGGGTTTACCAACACTGTGCTAATGGAAACTGTTGATTAGGCTTAAGCTGCATTCGAAATTTAAATGAGTGTAAAATAACAGTTAAACAATTCAAAAATAATAAAGTTCCGCGCTGATTTGTGAACATCGAATTTAGCATTAACAATAAGCCTTACAAAGAAACATATAAAGCAGTGTTGGTTTTCTCAATGAGATGCCTACTTGGAAACACACCTGTCTCTAACTTAAACGATAACATGATTTAAGCTACATATCATTTGACTCTTAACATTTACTGCATACTCTTGGATGATACATATGCTGTATGCAATAATGACTATCGTGTGCATGAAATCGTCATCAATTTCGTCTAGGTGCAATAAATAATGAGTTTCTCATGGAAGATCTAGAAATGGGACAAGAGAACAACTCTCACATAGATCTGTTTCAAGTACATTACTAAACAGTATTCACAGTGCACAGGATAACAGGCACATCTGTACATACTTTTTGGTCATGGTACGAAGGAAACTTAATTGCATGTTTGGTGAAAATACGTTTAGTGTGGAAATTCACCTGGAAATAATTTGCATCTAGCTGTATCGAAATAGGAATTACTTTCATGTTTGTTGTTAAATAGTGACTGTGTATCTAATGAACAGATTTCAGCAATCCCAGAAATAGACATTTCCTCCAATCTGTATGAAGTTACTTTTTGTGGGTAAGTGTTTCTGAACATCACAAGTCCGAAACAAGGTACATTAATAAATTCAACTACATCATAATAATTAGACTCCCCAAGCGTACTGACATCACTGTAATGACGCTTTCAAGATGGCTTTCTCATATGACTGGAGAAAAATGAAATGAAAATTGCTTCGGGGTCTTTCTTAGTACACTTTATAAAGTAAAGCGAAAACTAGATAAGAAGAACCTTAGTCATCTCAAGACCCACTGCCATCACTCACGGACGATTGGAATTCATTTACAAACAATAAAAATAATAATTACTAACTAGAATTTTATTTACCAGGAAAGTTAAAACATCTGTTAGTTCCTTCAATAACTTTGATGTTAAAATGAATTTCTACTAATTCGATAAGACTACGCTGACTTTCTTTCCTGTGATTTTGCTGTTAATGCGTTTTTGTATGTTGCGTGTGTTTGTGTCGGAAATCATTATTTAACAATTTTAATAACTTTCGGCAACTGTTGTCATTAGATTATGAATTTTTCAAAAACCTTGCTATTTTAGTTTAGTGTGTTAATTTGTTTGTCTAATAACAGCAAGATATTGTTAAAAAACTAAAATAGCTGTGACTTAATCTTTATATTCTGTGACAACTAACCATCATGCTTAAAACCTCTGTAGTCTCTTTATGCAAATATGTTCTGTTGTAAAATAAATGTTGCAATTCAAAATTTGGTCCGGTAAAACGTTGATGAAATCACGTATACGCCTATTTATTTTATCTGAACATAGAATGGTAAACCTCTATAAGATAACTAATCCCGTGACAAACATAACCACTGGCTGTAAGCAGTCACGCACAATCAATGGATGGGTGGGTGAGTAAATGGAGAGAGAGACTTCTACAACTTTTCTCACTGAATCACTGCCTAAAGTATGCTGTGGAAATGACTCAATACTAATGGAGAATATGTGAAACACATTCAAATTCGAAATACTTTGAAAAACTTAGACACGGCGTTTAGGAGACAGGTATTGAGATATGAAACCATTTCTTAGTTACTTTACAGGACTGAAATGGTTAATTTTTCTCAATAAGTGAATTTCTTCCGTTCTGGTTATATTTCCGATAGTTTTAGTGGTAGAATGTAGATTTTGCTTTTTATCTTGTTTTAGATTCGTGAGTATGATATACTTGCCACCTGACAAATACTAATTTTCTTACTGAGGGGTTTACACGAATTGTCTGTTAATCTAATCGTACAATAATATTCTTCACACAATCAATAAAGTTAAAATTCAGTCAACGTCTACGTCTCCTGAGTCTCCATCTTACTGATAACTAGAAGATTTGAAGCTTCAATCCTGCCAAAATCATTCAAGTTCATATATATCAACTTAGATTATTATCCTTTCAGGTATTTTTGCAAACAAAACCAAGAAATGAGAACACGGAAAGTACAAAACATTTTTTGTGAGACTTCCTAGTACAGTTTAGTTGTCTTTAAATTTCTTTCAGTAGAACTTTTATTTCCTCTTTAACTGAATTGTCTGTTTTATCATGGGGTTGAAAATTGTAATTATAGCTGGATTTTACTTCAATAGGTTTATTTCAATCTAGAATTTCAAATGAATTTCTCAAACCTCCATTCCCTTGGTACTCATAACATGTCAAAATAAAAAATAAATAAAGAACACTAAATTAGAAATACGAACAGCTGATGAATGAAGGTGGTAAGAAAGACAGAAAAAACAACAACAAAGGTAAACAGGTTGATATCATATTTGTGCTGGGTAATAAAAATGATTCGATTCTTTTTTATCGGATTTTTAATTATCGAATGAAAGAAAAAAACAACACAAGATGGAATGAAGCTTGTGAAACCTGTTCATATATAAATTATGTCCGAATATATGTTAAAAACAATAGCCTCATCCTTCTTCTTCTTCTTCTTTAGATTTAACCATCTCTGATGCTTGATATAAGCAATAGGTCTACTGAAAGTCCAGCAGCACTTAAACTAGTGCTACATCTGAAGTTCATACCTGTACTACTGAAAAAATGAATTGAAGACCTTCATAGTATGAATAAAAAGTCAATCTGAACGAAGAATATTCTTTTCAATAATTTCTCTTCAGGTTCTGACAATTATAAAATATAATATTTGTGGTCGTTACAATAAAGGCCAGTTATGCGGCGGATACATTTTTTGACGTAGAATAACAGATTAGTTATGGGGTGTCAAAATAAGTAGTCATATTTGTGTGACAAACGTGCTAGACTGAAATCGATTAGAAAATATTGTAAAACAGGAGACAATGGTGGTGATTAATCATAATAGAATTGTAGAGTGTGGGGTAGGAAAATTGACAAATCAGTTCAAGGTTATAAAAGTTCATTATAGCCAAAATAGGTTACAATAGTCATAAACATGAACTGGCAAGTGTGGAGAAATAGCCTTTGTTTTTACGTCTCCAGTTCAAGGGAGATACTCCTGCGGAGATTCTATTCCAACGTTTAACCAGGGCGATCAAGAAAACTTTCTACTCTGCACGTCTGTGTCTATCCTTCACTAACCGTCCAATGTTCACCCAGCAACTCAAAGATGTCTTACCTTACCTTAGCTCTTCTTCATGCATATACCATTTCAACTGTTCCTGTGGTTCAAGTTATATAGGGCGCACGATTAGGCAGGTTCGTCTACGGGTTCGAGAACACTTACCAGCTTGGTTCAGCAGGGGGGAAATTAAGTGCATAAAAAGCTTGATCCTGTCACACTTGGTCGATAGTGGACATCGCATCGATGTCAACACAGCTTTCAGGGTTATATACCGAATTCCGAAGTCGTTATCATGTACAGTTCGCTTACATCTCCTACATATAGCTGAAGCTGTTGCAATAGATCAACTAAACCGGAACTCTGTATTCAAAAAGAACACGTCCAGACGCTGTTCCTACCGTGGCCAACCTTGGATTGAAGATTTTTCTTCTCACCAAGAGTGCTACTTCCCCTTAACCCTTTTGGTTTTTTCCCTTCTTATACTTTGCCAACTATTATAAATATTATTATTACAGTTATTATTATTCGTCATAATTTATGCCCTTTATGCAAACATTCCCTCAATACTATCGAATTTTTTCATTTATACGGACTTATTATTAGTGATATTATCTGTTTTCTTAATATATGCCTCCACCTGTTTCATTTAACATATTAGTTATCTCATTATGAACCTCTCATTGAAGTCTTACTATCTCCTGTTTAAATCAGACCACTTTGTACTAGCCACTCACCTGACACCTTCGATAACCTTGAACTGATTTGTCAATTTTCCTACCCCACACTCTACAATTCTATTATGATTAATCACCACCATTGTCTCCTGTTTTACAATATTTTCTAATCGATTTCAGTCTAGCACGTTTGTCACACAAATATGACTACTTATTTTGACACCCCATAACTAATCTGTTATTCTACGTCAAAAAATGTATCCGCCGCATAACTGGCCTTTATTGTAACGACCACAAATATTATATTTTATAATTGTCAGAACCTGAAGAGAAATTATTGAAAAGAATATTCTTCGTTCAGATTGACTTTTAATTCATAATATGGGAATATTTCACACTATCAAACCTTCATAGTAGGTTATTAAAGTGACATCAGAAACTTAATTCCACTTAGTCATCCCTTCTAGGTTGCACCTTACATTACGTAATGCATTTTTCGAGGGTAAAGTTTACCAGCATCTGATTGGTCTAACGATTTCTTTGTTAAATGTAGTTACGATTGTATAGCTCATGAAAATGAATCGTCGAAAAGAACATTTTCTTCGCTGTTCACGCCTTTTTCTTATAAATCGGGGAAGAAGGATATTATGCATTTATTTCCCTTAATACGCATTAACGTGTAACGGTTAGCCTTTAGCTTAATGGTTGTTTCTTAATGAAATGAGCTGAAATAAAATCAGTGGAGGCTTACCCTCTGAGAATAACAAGACTTCCATTATATGTTTATTTTATTGAGAAAACAATAATTATTTTGTGTGAGATTTCATTAGGGAATCTTTTTGTGCCCTACTTGCATTCGTTAAGTTTACCGTTCAGAAATTGTTGTGGATTAAAACATATCCATATGCTTATATCCCTTCCAAAGGATTAACTTCATTCTCTTAAATTACCTAACTTTGTAAGCATGATAGCTAAGATGTATTTAAGCACGAATCAGATGACTCATTATTTAGAAGACAGGTAACACCTGACTTCTGCACTTTTGAACAATTTCTGTGAGCGAAGAGATGTGACTCAGACTGTTTGAGTGAAATCATAGTTATTGAAACTCGAAATTCGTTATCGGATCATTTATGCGTCCATCGTACATTACACGTTCGGACCGTATTTTAGTTCATATTATGAAAGATTTTATATTTTTGACTAAACCACCTTACTAATAGAGGATGTTCTCCAGGCTGTCTACTTTTTCAGAGAAAAGGACAATACGTTGGTAATCTGTACTGATCATTAAATTAATACTTCGCCTTTAGCTGTAGAAAACTTCAATGTCATTAAATCAATCCATCGAAATTGTGCATATCCCACCCTCACTTAAACAGTTCTTTTTGTCACACATGCTGAGTAAATACCACAATTTTTCAGTTGTGCATGCCGGCTATCTATACATTTTTTTAATTCTTGTTCTTTATTATACCTATTCATTGAAAATGGCAGGTGTTTCGAATACTTGCATATGTTTATATTTTCACTTGTAAATTTTATAAACTAATTTAAAATAGAAACAAGTTGACTCAGTTTTAAAATAAGATGCAAAGGTTAACCTGAAGCGAATCATTTCCAAATATAGACATAGACAGTTAAGTTCGGTCAATGTATAAATGATGGTAGCATTTCAAAACTGAAACCTCAAAGGAAACTTTTAGGAGTAATTCAGCCTCCTTGTAAATGATAAATCCCCAAAAGTTTGAACACAAATCACATAGTTTTTTATTCCTAAGTGTCTCTATTGAAAAATCACAGCTGCGAGGCCTTCTGAAACAGTCTAGAGAGACATGTTAGGGTTTAACATCACAAAATAAGTGTTGCCAACTGCTCAGTGTTTGTCAAAAAGTGTTAAAAATGGCTATTTTATAGATTAGGTGATATGCACTAATACAACCAGTGAAAATTTTGCTTCTAATTATCAATATCCATAAGTGTCCACTGCAAAGCGAGAAACCAAAACCAGTAGTATCAGATTACAAAGACATCATGATCTTTCACCAAATATTAGGGAGATATATAAAGGTCCATGAATGGAGATTTCTGTCCATTTATGCCCTTGAATTTAATTAAAGTTAAAAAGCTAAGTTTTCATTAAAATCCTTTTATTGCTCACATACCCCTCCCCCACACTGCAGATGTATGTGCCATTTATAGTTCCCTAGTTCATTGAAATGTGAATCGGTATTTATCTTAAAAGCGGCTGATTGACCTAGTTCATTTTTAAAATATCTCTACCAATCTATAAGCTTAAAGATTCTGTATGTTGAAAACAAAAGACAAAGTCGATTCAAGTGACATTTATCTGCACATAAGTTATTATTTATTTTCCGAATAAGGTTAAGATAAAAGAATAGTTGCTGACATTTACATGCCAACTAGTCAGATATCTTCCCTCTGAATAAATATGGAGATGAAGAATTTTCAATATACTCAAATAGCTGATCAACATCTTAAGTTTAAAAAGTATTCTTAATGATAAAAATATCAAAATATGTTCTATCACGAAAGAAAGTTAGCGAAAGTCTTAAACAGTCAGTATGTGCAAATCTTGTAAAGTTGAGACTACATGTTTGATCATGAACAGACATCAGTCGGAGAAGCATTGGTAAGTCATGGACACTTGTTTCGTCCTAGTTTGGGACTCCCCATCAGTTCGCATCTACCGGGATTTGAATACAGGACCTACCGATTACAAGGCGAGCTTGTAGATGATTCAGCCACAGAGTTGCAGTGAATACCTGATTCCGTCAACTGTTGCAATAGCCAAAGTGCTTTCTGCATTTTTAAAATAATGCGTGTCTATGTGTTATATAAAAAACAGTTACTATATTTTTTAAACTCGTTTCTGTTTGTCCTCCCATTGATGTCAATCAACTTTTAATTGAAAAATAAAGTGAAAAATGAGGTTTTAAAAACAACCCGGTTTAAAGTGGATTTTTACGAGGGCCAGAAACGAAAAGTAACTGACGCTATTATTATTCTTATAATTCCCCTTGGTTTCGAGTGGAACACATAACTTCAATAGCACATCACCATTTCATCCTATTCATCTGCAATCGTCTTTAGGTGGCCCCGCGAAAGCCTACAATCTTTCATCTCCTCCTGTGACGATCTCTCCCATATCACTCTGAAATACCCTGTTGGTAGTTTCCCATTCGCCTTCTACTGAGGCACCTGGTGAGTGGCGTTACCTAGCTATCCACTCAGTGTAGGTCCAGTCCAAATACATATTTTTTGGACAGTAGGTTGTTGGTTGGTTTGATCTTCAGCAGCAACATCAGGTAGTGACATGAAGCGTGAAGTCCACCAGACCTTATTTGAACCACAATTCAAACAAAATGACACCTGGATATTTGAATGACCTAGAAACATCGTAATAATCTCCAAATGATTCGCACACCTATCACATAGAGGTTTTCAGTGTTTATCCAGAGGTAGTCACAGCAAAAAGGCTATCTTAGCTAGTTGTGTGCTGAGGAGATGTTAATTGGTAGTAAATCGATTAAATGCTCTTGCCGTCCAGACTACTGAATTCTTTACTACAGATAGAAAAGAAAGTCAAATTAGATTTAAAAAAATCACATGTCCATTAGGCAAAAGTTTCTACTTGAATACACCGAATAACACGAAAGAAACAGTCTTAAGTACTCAAAATTGTACTTTAAATCAACTCGTAATTCAATCTTTCCACAAGTGGTTTAGCTTACTGACGATAAAATAGTGAAAATGAATTAATTAAGTGTTTGTCTTTATTTTCATTTCTTTCAAAATCTCTCCTCTTTTTAAGATTAAGACTGTTACTTAATAGCTTTTTGTCATCCCAAAATGAAACTATCGTTATTTATTTGTTAACGCTTGAGTTAAAATTAGTTAAATGACTAAAACGGGATTTGGAATTTTCAAGTGTTGAACTTTTGGGATTTGGTTGTTTACAGGAGAGATCATAAGCTGACATCAGTGAGCAAGCTGCTGAAAAACCAGGGAGTACTGGACAACCGATTCATCCTAGTTTGGAAATCTTTAGTAGTATTCACACACCGGGATTTGAAATCAAGACCTCCCTATTTCATGGTTAGCTCGTAGATGATTAAATCACTGAGACATGATTCAGTGGTCCACGAATTGCAACCTGTGACAGCTGGAGGAAGATGAGAGTGGCCCAAGTACTCGCCTTGTGAACGGAAGGTCCCGAATCCGAACCCTAGTGGTTTCATACTATTGAAGAGTCCCAAACTAGGATAGAATATCTGGCTTTCCGGTGGCCAGCTCTTAGTCGAACCGACGTAGAATTCACCAACTTAAGTTCTCTCTCCTATTCAGAAAATCAGTGAAATCAGAGACTAACAAACAACGGTTTTTTTTACTCTACTCAGTACTACACACTTACTATCCTACGAGAGGCTGAGGGCGGGATCACTAGGTCATATATTGCTCGACCTACCTTCTGATCAATAGAATGAGATCCATTATGTATGTTTTACAACTGCTTGGAACTTATTACAGAGGGTACTTGTCATCTGATGTCTTCAGCTAGTAAATGACTTAAAACCCGCACTGACAGATCCTACTGAAAAGAACAATTCACTGGAACTGCAATCGTAAGTGAGTACATTAGAAGACTGTTCAGCCAGGAAGAGGTAACTGACTATTCATTGTTTCCTTCTTTCTAGTTAGTCTGCAGATGATATCTATTCCAGTCCAAATCCGGAGCAAAAATTCAGAATTAATCACAATATTATCCGGGAACTACAATAGTTAATTGACTGAAACGTGTTTGGCCTAAATAAATCTCTAATCAACAGATGTCATATGCTTAGTAAAGCCGTCGAATCAATTCTCTTTAACAGTAGAGTAACATGACTATTGGCTGATGGCTAATAATGTGTCGGATTTTAGTCTTAAGTGAAATATTTTCAGCCGTGTATGGAACTTAGCAATCAACCTAATTGACAAATAAAGTATAGTTATATATCAATAGTTTACACACAATGATATATAACTATACTTTGTTTGATCTAATCCACAATGCTCAAACTTTTTACAGATATTAACCTAATTGAAACTTTACCTCTGTTCACAGTAACTGTGTATCAGATATGAGGGATCAAGGCTCCGTGTTAATTTGTTCTTTGAACTTCATACAAGGCGAAATGTTCAAACTGACCGAGTCATTACGCTCCATCTTTACAAGTTATAATCTCAGACGCTTACTAAAAATAAACTGAAACAACTTTGAAAAAGGAAAACGAGAACCAATAAACAAGCGGAGACTTCTTAGTTGATTAAAGTATCGTTTTTTGAAACAAAATTGAATTCATTTTTTACTAGTTCATTAGTCTATAAGAAATTTAATTTTTTCTGAAAGTTTATAATATATTAGTCAGTTTCAGAACAGTGCACGACAGTAATTAATTATGGTTAGGAAATTTCTTGGGAAAAATTGAATGAGAACTCTTATAGATTAAATTAAGACTAGCCTCATAAACAAAGTCACTGAGATTGAACATATTCTAAGTTGATGAACATGGAATATCATATTGATATCAGACAGTATGTAAACTTCGTTCCATTAAATCTCAAAGAAATGGACACAATCACCAATTACTGGAAACTTGATTATGTGTTGAAGACTGTATTAAATGTACAGTCGTAGACAATGATCAGATAAACCTAGTAACCGTTTGTAAATTACAACCAGCCCTGGGTAATTATGGGAAGATAACCCCAACCTTATATTAGCACTGTCATAGATTCACCGTATTTGTCACTTAGTTTGTCCATAGAGTGATCATTCGTCCGGACATCCAGCTCCAAAAATACTGAAAACTTCAAGCTTGTTATTAGTAATGCATAAAAATTCTCTTGAAAGACTAAAAGCGATTCTCTAAAGCTGTAAGCTCTTGACCTTCAACAGTCGATTTCGATTCATGTGAAATATAGCGTTTTGAACTCTAGTAAAACAAATATCCGATTTCATGATTGACACACCAACTTAAACTCCTACTCATAGTGTTTAATTCTGAATAATACTCCTTTCAATAATATTTTAAGTAATTTATACATTTCATTCATAGCTCTTTTGAAGTTGCGTGATACAACTATATATTTTGTGAGTCAAAGTCATGAATTACTAAAAGTGAAAGATGCTAATTGTGAAGCAGTGGCGCAATGCTAAGATGGCGCTTTGAACAGTCTCATTGCTGAAGACTGAAACACCTAGATACATTTTTTAACGGAATCCTTTGCTAGATTTTTAACTACTTGATACCAACCAGTAAACACATTTACAATATCAGTGGAATTCGTATTCAGTGAACGACAAAACCAAATTCATTTTATGACTCCAAAAATAAGCTATTTGAGCTATGAAGGTGATAAAAAGTTTCTCAGAGTTATAAGAGATGTAAAAATGTTTTTAAACCCTTGTGTTCACTTTATACTGAATTATCTTCATGAATTCTTACAGTGTATTCATCATCCCTGAAACAAACCGATCGCTCTTTACACAGCCATTACCATCACTTGTGATGTCATTATTGCTTATTCATTAGACCGAATTGGTGGATGACTTTTGTATGAACTCTTACTGAATGGTTGTCTATATAATGTATAATTATGTATTTTAAACAAATTAAACAGTTAATACACTGTTTAAAGCGTCGGTGGTATAGCGGTTAGGACGTTCGCCGACCATGAAACTGGTCTGGGGTTCGATCCCAGGCCGACTCACTCCCTTACCTCACTGAGTCAGAAATTATGCTGGTAAAGAGGAAAGGTTGGGAATGAGGCTAGCGACCCCATCCTGTAAAATAAACACTGCTACAGAAACTTCAAGCAACTAGCTTGAAGCCCTATGTTCCACTGTGGAACGTGAAGGTGAAAAAAGATACATTATTGTGTTTAGTGCTCGGTTGCTGGTATCATTCAAAACCAAGTGTTAAAAAAATGTCCTAATTGACTTCTAATAAAAAATAAGCCCTTCCCATATATGCTAGTGAGTGATGCAATTAGCTGCAAATTACTCACCCATACCAAGACCAGCTGCCGATAACAGTCAGGTAGCACAAATGCAACCCTTGTATTAGACTGTAACTAATGTAATAAGCTGTTGAATTAGACCTATTAAGCCAAACAATTATCTGCTCGAGTGTCTAATCAGAAGTAAAGTATTTTAGGCAGTTTGATTCTTTATTTTGAGACATTCTCAGCGAGCATCTTTTAAGCAGAAGACCATCTATTGATAAAATCACTTCTACCTATCTAGCAAGCACAATTAGTTGATATGAACGATGCATAACCACTATCATTCAAAAATAGAACGATACAGTTTTCAAGTGTTTACTGGTTTTCAGCATTTTTCTAATCGATTTCAGTGTTCGACGTAAGTAACATTGAGATGAATCATAATGCAAGTACAGTGAATGTAATACGTAGTAAATGGATGGTACAGACCACTTCCTGCATTTCAAAACCAAATGTGTTTTGCATCCAACTATTATTTTAATTATACGTTTCTAGTAGCATCATTTCATCTTGGTTGTTTATGATCAATGTGATCCCTACACACTTAGACATTCACTCCTTTATGTTGAGTATAGCAGCGACAGGTCTGTAGTCCGAGAGTTTCTATCGTGGCAAAGATTTTTACAACACTAGTAATAACCATTCCTTTAAATATAGAAATAGCTACAGATTTATATGAATACCTTCCATTTAAAATTCTGTTTGTGCGTCAGTGGCACAGTGGTTAGAACTCTCGCCGACCATGCACATGGTCCGAGGTTCGATTCCCCGCCGACGCACACCTCATATCTATGGTCGGCCTGCGAAATTTGGGCTACCGATATCCATGCTGAAAATTCCATACTTGTACCAAAAATACAGTGTGAAATCAAGCTGTTATCAAAAGAAAATAATAAAAATAAAAAAATTCTTTTACTTTTGTCTTCACTCTATGATTTCTACATTGTTTCACAGTGGCCTTCCTTCGTCCCCTATGTAACTTATTCCATAAATTCGTTATTCATGTCTCTTGCAGAATACATCACACATAATATACCACTTACTAGCTCTTCTCAGTAGTATGTATTGCAGCATTACCACTAACTTAAGTTGGTACAAAAGTTTCAATGTTAATTTTGAAAATGTTCATTTTACGCATCTTCGAATTGCAAATTATATACATATATATATATACATGCAGTTTTCAAGCGCAGCAAAATGAATAGATACACGCAGCATGTTTTCAGTCAACAGCTCGAGATTTATGACTGTAGAATGACCCAAAGAATTCCATATTCATGATCTTTATTCAAACCAATCTGTGGCGCGGAATATATATATATATATAATATATATATATATATTGGTGTTGCAAACCTGTGATATCTATCTCACACAATTACAATCAAAGTAATAATTAAGTACTATTATGGATTCTGATTGAATTCTGACAATTAACGTGTAATTGCCAGGAACACATAGCAGAGAATGAAACCTCACTGATAACCAGCAGTTTCCAGCATGAGAAGTGAAGTCACTAAAAAGGATCGGTTATGTGTAATCGATAAGTTGCAAGCCTGATTTGAGATGTTCTGTTCCCATTGGTTTTGAGTTTATGACAGGTAGGCTAACGAATTAGTAGTATAGTGGTTTCACTTGTTTGTCACCGTGTAAGAAAGACATATGTGCAAAAACAGGATTGTTAAACTACTTTACCTTTACTTTAGAGTTGTTTCATACTTCATGACTTGATTAGGATAAAAATGGAAACACCACACAAATGCCAAATCTTCAGAGAATTGACTAATTTTGTAAAGTCCTAATGATAAGATGTAGTGCATAGGTTTAATTATTAATCACTAATGAAACTGGATGTTATCTGCATAGGCCTCTTGGTCTACAGAGATGGTAGTCGACAGACTTTCGAACTGCAACTGACTCAGTCACTAAGCTTTGGCCTGTTCATCATTAAAATTTATGGCACTTAGTTCATCCTTCTAAAAAGTTGTAAAGATACTGCAAATGAGCTCGAAAAAATATGTGAAAAAACTGTCAACTATTCTCCAAATGTTATCAGTTTTTAGATATTATTTTTATGCAGAATTCTACACCGAAATGAAATAATTTGCACAGGCTTCCAAAGATTTTCAAAATTTATGAATGAAACCAAACATCAAATTTCTAAATCATACTGATTCTTAGCAGAGAATCGAAACGTTAAGAGCAATCATCACATTATCATTCCTATAAATCACGATAATCTTAGAAAAGTATTATTTTTACAACAACTAGCATGTTAATTTCTACTCACATTTAAGTCTTCCTACTTAATTTCCTCATAGTGAAATACAAACACGAAAGTAACAGAGATTACGAAAGGAAGGAAAGTAGGAGAGATTAAAGATGAACAATGTGAAGAGTAGCATCCACCCACTTCTTCCGCTTTTACTCCTCTTTTCTTAGCTGGTTTCATCTCTCCTTTTTCTACATACACACACACACACACCTACATTCACAGTTTAGCGAGAAAAATTACTGATTTTTTATACGTAAATAAGGACATTCTACTGACTAAAATTAAAAACAAGAAAGAGCAACAGTGATTAGATCATAGTCAAGGAATGATTTGTTGAGTCAGTAAAATTTTACAGAGTCATTATTATCCCTTCCTGTTAACTTTGTTTTTGTTCTATTACTTACCGATAGAAAATTCTCACTCATTTTGTCTGAAATTTTACTGAACGAACGATTTGTTTTAATGTTCAAATATTTTCTGATAATTTATATACGTAAATATATGAACACATCTTCAGTTATGTAAACAGCAAACAGATGTTTCGCTAGATTTGAGTTGAGCTCTTCAGCGGTATATTCAATGTGACTCACCTCAAATAGCCAAATCATTTCAAACCACCAGACTTCTTCCTAACTGTAAACTGGTAGTAGCATACATGAAATTACTAATTCCCAAGTTAATTTGCAGTTTACACAGTCCGAGGTGAAATTTCATCACAGTTTCCTTCGATCTGGCTAGTGAATACCACCAGTTGACTTGAGTGGTACACAACTACTCATCTGAACCAATCAACGGTATATAATTTCACACAATTATTCTTGCTCTTTTGATTTCTATTTACGCTATGTACAAGATCATATATTACGATCTGAGTAATTTTAGTTCCTAAAGAAAGCTGCGGTGAAATTCATCAGAAACTCTGTTAACTGCAAATTAACATGCATACTGCGAATTTCATACATCCTTGGTAGGTAATTATCATACGGTAAAGAAAGTATTTTCTAAATGTGAAGGTTACCCTGATAATAAGAAACACACTAGTGATGCACTATGCTTTTAAACTTACATGTTTACGTGTGTGGTGAAGTGATGAAATTAAGTTTTCTAGTAGGTTTATTCAAATACAGGCATTAACTAAAATCTAAACACTAGGGAACTTTTTGGCTCAGGTTTGGATAATTCTAAGGTATGTTTTTTTTTCAAGTATTGGTTTTGTAGGGATTTTGTTTGATTGCACGGAGGATTTAATCATGAGCTGACATCAGTTAGAGAACCACTGGAAAACCAGCTGGGAGTACTGGACAGCTGTTTCGTCCTAGTTTGGGACTCTTCAGCAGTACGCACCCACCGGGATTCGAACCCAGGACCTTCTGGTTACAAGGCGAGCTCGTAGACCATTGAGCCACTGGGACCCGATCCAATGGTCCTTGAATTCTAACTTCTGCCAGTTCACGACATAGCGCGACCACTTCGCAATGTCTTCTTCGATGAGTTACTGCCTCATCTTCAACCTGCTGTACCCTGCTGGTATGTATTGTGAACCTCACGAGAATCAGAACCAACGACTGTCGGATTTAGTACAGACGGGGCCATCACTTACCAACCAGGTAGGGGCGCAGAGACCAACTGGCTTTTTGACTTTATACATCATGCTGAGATCCCTTTCTGTTATATTTTAATTATACGATTCTGAAAATGATACTAGGCTGGAAAAAAACAGCAATCCACAACTATTTTCGGCTTATGTCAAAACTCATTTTTACTTCATTCGAAAGTTATAGAAGCCTCCTGTCAAAACAAAACTGTTGTATTTTTTAAACCTCTCACATTTGTTCTGTCGCCATTAAATTCATAATTGTCAACTCATTACGGCATGTTATCTGTCTAACTAAAATGACAAAAAGAAGTAGAATTGCAACATTTAAAATGACATACGAAATTACACTTTTTTTCCGATGGCTTTTTAAACGATAATTTTACTCTGAGTATTTTACCTACAGTAATTTTTCATTTAGTGTGAAAATAACACCTGAATGTTATTTACTACTCCCCGATATCAGTAGTTATAAATTACTTATACTAACTAATGGCTCTCATTAGCCAGACGGAGTTGATCTAAGTAACAACCAGCTATCTTCCTCATCTGGTGTAAAGCTAATAAAAGCCCTGAACCTACCAGACTGTGACTATAGGCTGAAGATACAGAGACTCAGACCGTATTTGTGAAGTGGTATCCAGAAGTAAGATTTCGCTAAAAATTTCACTTGGAAACCCGAACTCTCTAAAACATGAATTATGATTTTTTTTTCTGCCCTACTTAATCAGTAACAAACAGATTAGAAAAAGTAGTACCTTCCACCATGTGGACAATAGTGGTGAACAACACACTGATATGATTACGAATAATGAGTTGTTCTTGAAAAGTCATACAGTTATTAACACTGTATCAGTGTGTCTTACATCGCAATTTGTCATCTAAACAGATTCTCTTTTCTAAAGAGACCACAGTGAATTCTCGAGAGTTTCCTGTAACTCATGGCATTATTGTTTCCGCACTCACTGAATTCCCGCAGATATCTGCTTCCATTTAAACTGAGCATCTCAACCGGGTTTCGCTGCAGCCTCGCACTCACATACCAGTAGGAAACACAGGAAACTATTAGTCTGATAAGTAAATAAGTATTGCACTGTCATGTTGACAGCATACGGGACAACAGGGTGGTTACTCTTACTATATAATGAGTGACAACAGCAGATGTCAGCTGGTGGAGGTGTACCAGCCACCAATTTCTGGCATGACTCTGAGTCATCTGATGTTACTAGGGGAACATGAATCCCAATACCATTCATTCAATCGGATGACGACTAGTTGTAGTGCAAAACTGCATTATGCCCACAAACTGACTCACTGTTGAAAACCGATATGACCGAAAAGCATTTTGATGACAGTAGTCTACTGATTATACTTTTAATATGATCACTCATCTATATGATACAATATTGAAGTGAGCGGAGGTTCTATCAGTAAACTGAAATAACCAACGTTCAATGACTAATTAATGTGGATAATTCTGTCCGATAATCTTTATTCAAAGGTTTGTGGTAATGTAAGTAGCATATTATGAACAAGAAGAATTAGAGAAAATAACTTTTTCAATAACTTCTTCAGGTTTCACAGTTATAAGTCTATAACAATTAGAATACAACTGGCAGTAAAGTCAAATCAAAATTATATCAGAAACTGTAGTGTATTACAAGTACAAGATGAAATGAAAATCCCTTAGTATTGATCGTTATTTTAATGCATATAAAGTGTATAGACAGGCAGACTTTCTTTAGAACAACTTAATTAAACAGTTTTTAGAACAGCATGCAACTCAACTCTGATTTAGTATTAAGATGTCATCTACGAACATATTTTTGGTAATCAACCTTCAGATAAGACGGGCTTACAAAATGAACACGTGTTATGAATAAAACCTTGTGACTGGTCTATAATAACAGAGATCTCCTAGAACACCACACATCATAATGTATCATCAGAAACTGCTAAGACTGAAAAATGTCCAATTTCACTATAGATCAGGTAATCAGTAGTTAATGCTGATAACTGAAAATAATATCCACGCATGAATGTAATATTACTAAATAGCATGTAGTACAGTGAAAATAAAAACATGAAAAATAAACTCATTGGATTAGAGAATAAAAGCAAATCGAAACTGCCCCCATGTCTGTAAATATTACCCGACAGCATTTGTAAACAATGTTACTATTAGTGGTATTAATAGAAGAAATGGTTAATTCTCAGTATCCCACACTGCCTACTGGATAACAGTAGTTTACTCAACAAGATAAATGAAAAAACGACTTTCGTTTGTATTCTTATCAGTGTATGACTACAAATAATTCAGACAAAGGTTAAATCATCAAGTAGATTGAATCATAATAACCATTAGACGCAAAACCAAATGGCGATTGGTTAGACTAAAGTACAAATTCTGACAGTCACTGTTGTAATAATATCTTAATATAATGCCATAAGTTTAATTGCAGGTTCAACAAACAACACTAAAATAAATAATATCTAGAGAGAGAGAGAGAGAAAAAAGGGAAGAACCAAGTCAGTACCTTGTAAATTACACAGATGATGAAAATTTAACATGGTTTTGCTTTACAGACCACATATTATCCAGATAACATTTTGCGGTCTTTACAGTAAAATGAATGAATTCACAAACTCCAACTGTGTAGTGCATTCCTCAGATACCAGAATGCAGCCCCTGTCGGTGAGAAATATCCGATTTTATTACACGAAAGCATATTATATATACATACAAAAATTACGTACCCCACAAAGTCAAGCTAACGAATAACCATTCATATTAGTTGGACAGGGTGGAACTTTTAGATCATCCGATAGTGCTGTAAATAATATCCTGCCTCAATCTAATGGTTTGATTTGGCCGTTCTAGTTTAATCCCATCTCTGATCGTTCTAATTGGTACGGCCCTGGCCTTCTACTCCAGTGTCAAGAGATCTCAAAGATGTTATAATACTTATATTGTGGTGACTAATAGTGTTACTCGGTACTGTTTATAACTTTTATAATCTTTAATAAATTTCCTTAACACAAAATTTACTCTCATCAAATTCCAGCATGTATGCTTAGGCGATATGCATTTCCCTTTGTAATCATGATTCACGATGAATGGCAGAAAACCATAAATTACTAATTGTTCTGTTATTACTTTTATCAGTAATATGGCTATGAATATCAAGAGCATAAATAGTATTAATAATAATAATAATAATAAATAACAGTAATATTTCATTGCTTCCTGCCCATTTTGCTAACTGAATAACTTTATTTTGAAAATCAACATCAGCATTAAAGTGGGATGCAATTAGCACGTCCAGTGACAATGTAATGAATGCTATTACCATTCTTATCACCAACATTATCTGGGACATTTCTCTTTTTCTACCAAAATCCTAATTCAAAATAAAATCTTGAAAATTATCAACTATTATCCTTGCCTAAACTTTCTGAGAATTTATTCAGAGGTGTGTCTCTCTGCGTGTGTATGTGTGTGTGCGTCTGCGTTTGCTTTCATATCTTAGTATCTAATATTTAAAAATAATAATGATGATAAATCGATTTACATATTTCCTCATTATTAATATAAAACATTAAGTAAGCAAAAATTCAATCCAAGTGACGGTTTGTAGGGATTTGATTGGTTTCAGGATTTCATCATGAGCTGATATTAGTTAGAGAACCATTGGAAAACCTGGGAGTACTGGACAGCTGTTTCGTCTTAGTTTGGGACTCTTCAGCAGTACGCACCCACCGGGATTTGAACCCAGGAATTCAATCAGAATTCAATCAAAGACCATCTACCCAATCACTATTGGGTAGAAGAAAATGATAATTGAAAGAAATGCCCTATTCACTTTAGGATTCGAAACGGTAGTGTACTTCTGTGATTGAATCACAGAAATATTTTTCACCAAATAAATCATGTCTGCGTGCTTTAATATTAGATGGTCGATGACACTCGATAGGATGTCACTTTTTCCAGGTCTCATTCTTACAGGCACTCTGCAGCAAAGCATATCTGCGAATTTTGTGGAACTGGTATTAAACGTGAGTCTGTATAGCTCAGTAGTGACGTTTATGATCGCACAACTGGGTGACTCAGATTAGATTCTATGATAGTGAGATAGCCTAGATCCAGAGCTACTTATCACTTGTGTTTAACCATGTAACACTAGTTCAGAGAGTTCCTCCCAATGACAGGTCTCCTAGATTCAGTCAGAACCACCAAGAACCAGATATATGACCATGTTCACCCTTCAGTGGCGGATCAGTACAATGTATTTGCGTGCTCTGAGTACAGTAAGGTAAATACAGAGTTCGATATGCGAATATCAATTTACTGCTAAAGCTAGATGAATTAACTACGACTAAGAAATATCGAGAAGAATTTATGCAAATGGAAGGTGTCTGGTAAGATTCAGCTGTCTAATGAATAAGAGTATAGTGTTTGAAGTGAATACCACTGTGTATCACGGAATACTTGCTTGGAAAATCCCTCCCACACGATCTAATCACAATGTTTATACTTATTTGGATGCTTCAACTAACTTTGTAAATATTTTGCATATCATATATTGACTTGATCCTTATTATTTGTAATTGCCCTTGTTTAATTTCTGATTTTAATGCTTCTATTTGTGGTTCTGCAACACATTGTTAATTGTTGTTTTACGATGTGATTTTGTTTGGGTGAATCAAGGTCCTTCTGACCCTGGGCTGTCTGCAAGAGTTGTTGACGTACGATTCTTGTGGACATAGTTTTGATCCCACCTTGTTGGTAATACTCTACTTGATTCTAAGGTGCTTTTCCCAGTTAAGTTTTGGCTAACTAATTTTATTCTATAGTGCTTGTTTTGTACTGGGAAATTCCTTTGCCTGTATAGCAGCCTAACGGCACTGTTGAGGTAATTTTGAGTTTTCGGTGTTATTATTATTGAACAGAATCATAGATCTATCGACGAAGATCTGTCTTTTTGTTGCCTCCGGAGGGTTTTGTGACTGAGGATCTCTCAAGGAACCTTCAGACAGCTAAGCGGTAGGAGGCAAATATCGGTTCCCTACGTTCATCCTACAAAGAGAAGGTTTTGGTCATCACACGGCATCTGGTTTTAATTCGGAACATCATTAAAGGAAGAGCTTCAAGACTTAAATCTCGGATTCCATAGCTAGACATTAGGCATACTTTTCGTTATTTATAATACATCAGAAAATGAGGAAAATCTACGAATAACTCATCTCGGAAATAAATCTGACTGACTTCATTCGAACATCTTATATTTGCAACAGTATATATATATTTTTTTAGTAACTGTGATTCTAGAGATTTCAGGACAGATTGCGTCATGAAACGACATCACTAGGAATGTGACTGGAACTGATAGAAGCGTCAATCATGTGTTTATCGGCCATATCAACAAGTAAAATGAAATGCTGAAAAATTGAAATGGAAAAATCAAAAAAAGTTTGTGAATAGTGAATATTAGTGAAAAAAATGCAACAAGAATAGTATGAAGCATAAAATGTTTTGACATAAGATTCCGTTGTGTGATGAAATCTTTGAAAAAGCAAAGAAAAACATTCTAAAAATATAAACCAGTGACTAATACGCAAGAAAAGACAGAAGACATAATTTCTCAGCTTATGTAAACTACGAAATTAGTTTCTTAGGCTTCCATTTTGAATCAAGACAGAAAAATGATTGAACTAGCTTCTAACTGAAGGCTGAGATTATAGCCTAGTGTATGGAAAGTTTGAGTTTAATTGTCCAGAAGAAAGTGAAGGCATAAATCCTTTGAAAGAGTTGATTTTACTTTACAAATGAAGTTTTATGAAAAGACCCTAAAAACTGAATAACCAGTGTCAATGACACGTTAAACTACAGGACCTTCTACCGACTAACTGTTATCTCTTTACAACCACAAATAAGTTTTCATGCAAATTTTTACAATGAAATCAACCCACCCTCCAAAATACCTTACATCAGATAAGTAAATATGCTGCATAGCATGATAGATTATCTTTCGGCCTGTTAGATAGCGTTGTGAAATAGAAGAATGTTGACCATATAGTTTGTTTTGACAAATGTTCTTCCTTTTTCAATGTTAGGAATTGTGATTTGAATTCAATTAAAATGTCTTTCTTGCATAATAGCGATAATCTTTGTGTTACTCTTAATTCAGTATTTATATGTAATTTCATTATTTTATGATAAGAAGTTTATCCTCTCATTCTTAACAAACCACTGTAAACATCGAAACTCATCATAGACGCTCACTAAATTAACTGGAATCAGTTGCAGTTGTATAATTTCTTGAAAAGAACAACTCCCAAAACTAACACTTGTTTATCTTATCAGATTTTCATCCTTAATGTCAACATTTCAGAAAACGAAGAAGGTATAGGTTAATGATGTGTCACAACTGCTACTAATTAATTGAAACTCATTAGCACATCATTGGTAAGGTCAGGCTATAAA
The DNA here is from genome assembly GCA_944472135.2 of Trichobilharzia regenti. Taxonomy (NCBI): domain Eukaryota; kingdom Metazoa; phylum Platyhelminthes; class Trematoda; order Strigeidida; family Schistosomatidae; genus Trichobilharzia; species Trichobilharzia regenti. The sequence continues at coordinate 20,408,454 of OX235267.1, forward strand.
TTGTAAACTTGGTTTTCATAATCGATACAAATATAAATTTATGCTGCTTTATAGTGAATGTCAGCTGTCCAAATAAAATTCTTTTTATTTCTCCTATAATGTTCCCGAATTTCTGTTTCTTATTGACGTTGTCACTAATTTCGCCAGCATTTATTGTTTTTTCTTTCATTTAACTGAAGACATAAATATCGTATTGTACTCGCATTCATTTATGAAAGTAACATTCAATGCAGACCCTGTCACACATACTGAAGCTTTTCTGTAGAAAACACCTTTTGACTGTAGCGTCACAGAAGTGTTTTCTAAATAGTAAGCGGTGCTCTCAGTGTCTCCAGACAACGAAATCAGGCCCTATTTTGTTTTGGGCTCATTCCTCCCTGTACTGTTTCTTGAATTCAATAAATAACACTGCAACAAGGAAATTAGAACTCTTTGTTTAAGTCCTGTGGGAAATAAGCCTGAAAGCCTTGCAAATACTTTGTGCGTCGGTGGCACAGTGGTTAGAACTCTCGCCGACAATGCACATGGTCCGAGGTTCGATACCCTGCCGACGCACACCTCATATCTATGGTCGGCCTGCAAAATTCGGACTACCGATATCCATGCTGAAAATTCCATACTTGCACCAAAAATACGGTGTGGAATCAAGCTGTAATCAAAAATAATAGAAAAATAAATATAATAAATAATCCAAGTCCGGCTATTTAAACTTTTTCAGTAGTTGAGAGAATACAAGGAGTAACTGTGATCTACAGTCTTATCAAAAATGTTGCTTCATTATTCTAACAAAACTGTGGACTACTTTTAAACACTCTGATACACCCATTGACTGGGTATTGGTTTTCAGGAGAACCAAACACACCCATCCTTGCCTCTTGCGAGACGAGACCGGCATGCAGGATCATCCTGTGGCGCAACCACTCGAAAGTCTTCTCCCTTAGTGGACCAGGTTTTCCAGTGGTTCTCTAACTAATGTCACCTGATGGTGAAATCCCCCATACTTTTAAACAGTAAGAAGGATTGTCTAAGAGTAATCATTAAGTGCAACAAATAACTTATAACAGGATCACTGACCTGAAAATACCCCCTGAACAGTCTCTCTCACTTTTATGTCACCATTCCAACACTTGCACATTTTCTTTTTATCAAAATCCCTATTGTTTGTCTTTATTTTTGACTGCATCCTACTGTTAATGCTTCACTTGCTATTGAGTAATACTGGACTGCTGATAATAATGCTTTGTCTGACTATTGCGACTTCTGTCTTAATGAATACAAAATTGTGCCGTAAAGTGGCTGCTTGTATTTAAAGCCTGAGAAATTTTCAGATCGTTTATATGCCCAATGGTACTGTTGAGGCAATTTTGTGTTTTTGACATAAACTATTACTGGTCAACAATACCATGAATTTCATCGCATTGAATCGTGTTTTGATACTGTTGGAATATAATTTTTGCCTGTGCATGGCTCACAGAGTTTTGATGTACCGCAAAAAAGAATAAAGTTATCCGTATGAGTCACAGTGATTTGTTTTCATTACTTGGCTTTCTTCTTTCACGCAAGAATACTTGAGTTTCGGTCGTTATAGTTTTAGCTGAATGAGGTCTGATTTCATTTTGAATTGACCACTGCTGATTAAAATTAGGTATTATTATTATTATTGTATTATTATTGTATCCTTTAGTTCCTAGAGGAACATAGGGCTTCAGCTGCGCACCTCCATTGACTTCGGTTTTCTGACAACTTTTTCACCCTGCTCCAGGTCTGCCCACAAAATTAGGTAAGTACAGTGATATAGTCTGTACTACAAATTTAAGAACCATTAAGCAAGAAGCCTTCAATTCGCATTTCTTGTTAAGACTGGATGCATCATTATTATTATTATAACCTTTAATTCAGCCACGCGTCTCCATTGCATCCGGTTTTCTGCCAACTTTTTCGCCCCGCTCCAGGTCTGTCCACATGCTTTCGTCTCCTCCTCGCATGACCTCCTCCAAGTCACCCTCACTCTTGGACGACCAACTCGCCGCTTCCCTTTCAGGTTCCACTTGAGCGATGGCTTGTCTAGTGATGTCACTTGGTGGTTTGTTTTCTCAGAGTATGGCCAATCCATCTCCATTTCTTCCTGCCTATTTGTTTCACAATCGGTTCCTGGTTGGTTCGCTCAATGCCAGAGATCACTGTTGCTGATCTTTTCTGGCCATCTGATCTTGAGTATTGAGCAAAGACAACTGTTAATGAAGGTCTGAAGTTTGTTTGAGCTGCTCTTCATGACGCGCCAAGTCTCTGATCCGTATAGTAGCACTGACTGACTTCACATTGGAGTTGAAAATCCGGATGTTATTTTTGATGCTGAGTGCTGTTGACCTTCACACAGATTTGAGAGTAATGAAAGCCTGTCTTGCTTTTCCGATTCTGGCTTTGATATCATCGTCAGTTCCGCCTGTAGTTGAAACGATGCTTCCCAGGTAGGTAAAGGAGGCTGTTTCTTTCAGGTTCCTCCCATTTATGCTGATTGTTGTCTGTTGTTGTTTTTGCTGTTGATGTTGGCCAGGAATCTTCATCACCTCTGTTTTATCTATGTTCAACTGAATTCCTATGTTCGATGCTTCTTCTGCCAGCTTGTTGCTTTTTACTTGCATATCTTCCAGTTTGTGGGAAATCAGATATATATCATCGGCGAAATCCAGATCCTCTGCATCATTATTGTATGTCAGTTGTTGTTTCGCACTGTCGTGCTTTATGATAAGCACGAATCGTCTACCTGATTAATAACAGATAAAGCTGTCAGGATTTAAAATTTGACTGAAAAACACCAAGAAAAGTTCTGTTGTTAGATATTATCCTTAAAACCTAGGTTAAAAAGCTGTCTTATGTTTTCATAGGAATAATTTGTGCAGTCTTACAGAACACAGATATGAAAATATTGACGAATCAACAGTGGATTACGACTTATTGACAATGCTTAAGGTCAATTATTTATCATGAAAGTAGTTTACATGTTAACTGAAATATACTGAAAAAGTGACACGTGAGTGTTTTGCCCAGGTTATGAAAACTTCAGTCTGCTTTTTTGATGCTTTATCTCATCATATGTATATATCGGACGCTTGATGAATAATTGAATATAGGGGTGATAATGCAAAGAAAGGATTAAAAATCTAACCGAAAGACTTTCTACAGCTTTCGTACAACATCTCTCATTTGAATTAATATCAGTAAAAAGTTTGAGTATTGTGGATATATATAGATATAAAGTATAATTATACTTCAGTAGTTTACACACAATTATAAGTTTTGTTATTGGTAATTTTGCTCGAAATATTACCAATAACAAGACTTATCATTGTGTGTAAACTATTGAAGTATAATTATACTTTATTTGATTTTTCATTTGGGTTAAAAAAGACATATAATCCACGGGAAACTTCTACCTGCTAACTCTGAGTCAGGGTCATGCTTTTTAGCTTGCCCACAAGGTTTCTTACCTCGGTGATATATATCAGTTACCAAAAGAAGGACTAAATTTCTAAGTTAGCTACCATTTAGCAGTCAGTCTTTAAATGCTAGTCCTCGCTGTAGAGGTTAGTCGTCACTTAAACATCTCTTAAGTAAATCATTGACGCTAGTATTGGGTAAGGAAATCAGGTGAAAACGGAGCTTGCTGATAATTGCCAGTATGCTTGAAACTTCGGCATAAGTTTTCCTAATGACTGACTCTCAACACCAAAATTCGAGTTTACATACTAGAAGTTACCAATAGAAGGGTTGTCAGATGACTAGCTTTTGAGCCTGCTTACTTGTTTCACAAAACCTCTAGTGAACTACCTACCTATCTACCTAGTAGGTGGTTGATGTATCTCCCTCCGAGAGAAGCAGCTTCAATTTCCATAATAGATAGCGTGCGCAAACAACAACCCCTGTTTACATATTTTTTCATTTTATGATATTCCTTTAATACTGACTTATAGAGTTGTGTCTGTCATAGATGAATAAACTCTTAATGAACAAGTTGTAGTTAAACTATGCTTATGCTTCATTAGTATGCTAGACGAAAACAGTCGTATATGCATTTAATGAGTTATTTACGATACCCTGCCAAAATCAGTGAGTGTTCACCCGTCTTTGCTTTGCTAAAAATGAAGTTATCACAGTAGAGAATCTACTATTTTGCATAAAAATATGATTTGATCAGTCCTACTTCCCTTCATAGTTTTTATCTCTAAATGATTATATATATCCTCCTACTTCACATGCTCTATCTATCACTTTTCTAGATAATCTGAATTGTTACGTGTTCTGATGTTTAGTTGTATAATTATTCTGTATTGGGTATTTTGTTGTATTAAACAACTCCTTGCTAAAAACTATTCACGTTTGCTATGTCTCCATCAGTGTGTTGAGATAAATCAATGACAAAATTCAGTTATCATTCTTCTAGAAATGTTATCGTGTTTATAACTAACGAGGATTTGATTGCAATATATATGATCTCACAGTGACTTCCTTCAGAGCTCCATTACTTGGATTAAAGTACTCTCAAAGTCTAACTACATTACTTGAACACACTGAAATCACAAGTTTAACAATTGCCACACTTGGCACTTGTAAGTTATGGGCGGCTTCTCACTACATGGTTGTAAATTCTTTATGAGATGAGAAAATATTTTGCCTGTTGAATAAAGTCTGTTTTCGTCGAAACGTGTGTTTCTGTGGGATCATCACAGTAGTAATACAGAGGTTATTTGACAAAGTTTAAAGTAAATTATTACAGATTTAATTGGATTTTTGAAGTATTTATGATTGCTGTTTCCTTGGGTTCCAAATGGAACATAGGGATTCAATGGCACATCACCACTTTGTCTTGTTCCCTAAAGTCTTACTTCGCTGATCCTAAGACTGCCCGCAATCTCCCATCCCTTCCTCTCACTATCTCCGTCATTTGCCTTCGTACCAATGTCCAACTCGTCGTCTCCCGATCATGTTCCACTCCAGCGAGCGCGGTGTCACTCGACGGTCTCCTCAGAGTGTGTCCAATTAATCTCCACATTGTCATACATATTTGTTTAGCTATAGGTTCTTGGTAGGTTCGTTACTACAGCTTTTTGTTGCTTATCATTTCTAGCTATCCGATCTTCAATAGGAAGTCAGAGGAGACAGCTATTGATAAAAGTCTGCATTAGACTGCTGGAAATGCTTTTCGTGATGCATCAAGTTTCTGCCCCATATTTCCATGAACTACACGTTAATTCAATCTGACTGAAGTACTAAGGGATCAGAAGATAGGAAACTTTAGCCGGAACAACACGTGATATTAATTTGTGAGGCTATTCATGGTTGACTTGATTTGTTAGATGTACATTTCCTGGCACTTAGTTTGAGGTTCTGTTATATTTGGTAAATGAATACTTCACTAAGAGACCAAGTTACTGTCATATTTTGTCCCTATTTTAAGTGTGACTGATATAGAATTACTTTGGATGCTGTACTTTTTTTCTTCGTTATATACTAGTTTTAGTATAGTCGTTTGTGTCACTTTCAGTAGCTTTTCAACCTCAAACAAGCTTTCATCTGGCATGCTTATACAGTGTCTGAGAAACCAAGTTATTATTTAGTTATCCTGGATGTTAATATGATAATATTTGTTTGCGTAGAACCGGACAGAACTACTATTATTATTCCCTTGGGTTCCCAGTGGAAAAAAGGGCTTCAAAAACACACCTCCACTTCGTTCTATCTTCTGCCATCTTCTTCAGCTAGCCCTACTATTACCCATAATCTCTAATCTCCTCTTCGCACAATCCCCCCACGTCACTATCCAACCACCCACTAGTCGCTTCTCATTCGGATTCCACTGGGCGGCCTGGCGTGCGATGTCATTCGACGGCCTCCTCAACGTATGTCCAACCTATCTCACTTTTCTCACAATTATTTGTTGAGCAATCGGCTCTTGTTTGGTTTGTTGCCAGGGTTTCTTGTTCCTAATTCTTTCCGGCTAGCCATTTGTTCTTCAGTATGGAGCCATCCAACGGCGGCAGTTGTTGATAAAAGTCTATAACTTGTCTTTTTCGTGACTGACGTGTAGTGCAAGTTTCTGACCCGTTTAGAAGAGCTGACTGACTGATTTCACATTTCTCTTGAAAATCCGAATCTTACTCCCTATGCTGAGTGCAGAAGAAGAAACTGAGAGAAAAATGACTAGTATCAATCCCTTTGGAATTTATTGTTATTTAATTTAAAGGCGTTAGATCACAAAAAAAAACGAAATAGCCCTCCAACAGTATCAGTAGTGAATAAATATGATTCTCAGTTTCCAGAAATTCTGCAAATACTGCGTGGCATTGTGTTCTTCAAGTCATCTTTAAACATACACTTAAAATCATACTTACAAGCGCCTACACACTTTAAAGTCAAGCTTTTCACTTTCACTACACCATCTTCAAATTGCTTCTTGCCTCAATATCCAAAGGATGAATTTAAATTCAAAACTTCAAGCTGTCTCACTTACAATATACAAATAGATATGTTACTCTTCAAATGGTTCATTGTTTACGAAAAAAACGTCAACTAAAATACCATTAAAAAATATACGATCGAACTATCTCTCTACGTGTGTATATGTACGTCTCTACTTCTAACAAATACCTCAGTCTACGGATTAAAAACAAAAGATAACATCTCCGACAATGTTAATTGTTCTTTTTTCGATTCCCACGCTGACTGTTTCCTTTGTCTTTAAAATGCTATTCAATGCGAATTATCGACTAATTATTTTATTTTTGTTTTAACTGACTATTTTTCTAAGTTATCAGTTAAATAATTTTTAAGTGCTATTATTTTTAAGAAAACTAAACCATGAAAATTCTCATTAAAATCGAAAAAGTATAATTACTGACTGCCTTTTTAAAAATACGAGTAGAGAATGTCTCGAAGGGAAAATCTAATTGTCTTGAGTAGAAGATATCAGAAGAAGGGAAAAACAGTGAGGTGAACGCCAATCACTTATCCACTGAAAATATGTCTTTTTCTGCCTAAGGCCCAAATTTCTGAACGGGTCAATGCATATGCTAGTGAAGTTACTCCTGTACGACTGTTTCCTCAAACTCATTATTCAATGTTCTCTGCTACGACAGATTCAAACATAAAGATAAGCAGTGTACAGACACACTGTTACCGTCCACTTTTTAATGTAATGTTTAGTTTTTCCAACCAGCTGGTAGGGATGTGGCTGTAAACATGGTGAAGATGCTTGCGTACACCCGATTTTCAATTTGTCACTATCGAATCTAGTGAAATGGTTCTTAGCGATAAAATCTCAGCAGCAGTGTTAAAACCCAGTTGGTCATTCACCCGCTCACACCTTTTCTTTCATGGTCAAAAACAACTTATTAGAACGCCACTGTATTCTACTCACTAGGTTTAAAATTAAGGAAAGTATAGAGACTGCAGGTGTTTGATCTTGGATATATTCACGGAGTTGTTCAGTTGTAGCAGAATCATGGAATGAGCACTCATAATGATACATGAAGAAGGTAAAACAGTGGATATGTTTATGAATCTTCATCGACTGAGACGTCTGGAATATGGGTTCATATTTCCATACATTGATGTTTTAATTAAAAAGTGTTGCAAGTTTGATCGTTAATTTATGTCAGTTAGAGAACTATTGGAAACCAGGGAGTACTGCGCAGCTGGCTCGTTCTAGTTTGGGTTCCTTCAAGAATACACACCCACCGGAGTTCTTATCCAGAACTGCCTAGTTAAGAGGCGAGCTGTAAGGCCTTTGATCAACTGGAAACCGACCCAATGGCCCAAGTATTCTAACTCATCACGACCAGGAAGGACCTTCGTATCATGGGTTCAAATTCCAGTGAGTGCTACTACTAAGAAGCTCCATACTAGGTCGAAAAAGCTGTCTCAATAGTTCCCTGACTGAAATCAGTCCGTGATCAAACTTGAGGCAAATTAAATTCCTAAAAACTAACTCTTGCAAAAAGTGCTAATTGACCAGCAAGAAAAATTTATTTTGCAGATGATTAAGAATCTGACATTTATTAACTAGAGCTCAGTGGCACACAATTAGTTTTCAACCTCCCATTATCACTCACTGTCGAAGGATACACTTCATAGTCATAGATGGAAGGCAATGCATGAAATGACCAACGGATGGTAACTCGTGTACTATACTGGCCCAGCACTTGTCCATTATTCAATCAACCAAATTTTATGCTCCTTGACAATTGACACCCATCGCACAACACCAGATTATTGTGTATTGCAGCATCGTGTCATCTAGTCTGATTTTCGTTTTTATTCCGTTTTGTTTCGATTGAAACATAGATCTTAAAGATTCTTAATTTTCATTAGCGGTGATGTTGTCTTACGAGCTGTAATTAAAGGAAGCCAATCTTCAAAAGAGTACAAGTCCTCTAAGAACTTCAGATTTGCCATATTCGTAAGAAAACCTCTTGAACATTATCTAACACAGTGTAATATAGATTAAAGAGCGACTCTGTAAAGCTTCTCTTCAATAAGTATTTAGATATATCATGAATGTCGGTAAACCACAATGAGTCTCATTTGGGACTGAGCTATTACTTACTGAAGATGCAGGCATATATAGGTTACAAGTCCCAAATAAGACGAAATTCGCATTCTGGATTCCACTGCTGGCACCCATCAGCCAAACAATAATGAAGCTTCTATAGACCGAAATTTGGGTATAGGGTTGCATTTTTATTTCTTGCACCACCATAACCTATTTGTACCATGATAGTTGTTATCTGAAATGAATTAAAATCTGCCACTTCATTTAAAAAATATCTTTATAAAGAACGCGTCTCCAGAAAAGAGGTTTGTAAACAGTACTACAGACATGAGACCGATGAACTAGTATTTCGTGATACACGCTCTTAACTTTTTCTGAATCACAACATCATGAGATATGATATTTATGACTATGACGAGACTTAGAGGACATGATCTGTTGAATGAGTCAGAATTAGTAGTTTGGCAAGAAGATCGAACACTTCTCTTCTTTGTTCTATGTGTAATTTTGAGCAGTAGTTTATGATTAGTTATGGTAGTTTATACAGGTTATATCCACTTGATTTTGATTAACAGCGACAGCTACTTTAGAGTCATTCCCTTCGCTAAAGATTCCTTAGAGATTGGATGACCATGTGGCAAGTGAGAATCTCATAGCATTGTCTATTATTTGAAAGTATATTCATCGAATCAGGTTTATCAATGTACCACATGTATTGTTGGCAGATTAAAGTAATGCAGACACATGTAAATCTGTGACACCTTTTAGATAAGTAAAAGGGACCGGAGGTATAGCATACTTTTAGACTCACACTTATCAAATCGGCACTCGGAAGCACTGCTCATAGAGAGTAATCTGCCTGTTCTCACTATTAGTATCCGAAATCAAAACAAATACTGTCTAGATTCTCAGCACCTGGATGATATATCGTGGTGCCTTACTTTTAAAACCAAAAATGTTTTGGACTATAAACTGTAACTTTCTGGCTACTTTGAATGATGGCATTTATACTGAGCGAAATAACTGAGCAATATATATTCCAGTGACTTGTAACAGTATCACTTAAAAACTACCCATACTAATCAACGGTCCTCAGTGGATCCACTGGTGCATACGTCCGGATTGTCATTTTGTTTATTACGTTTCCTTACCCACTTTCACAGAGACGAATAATTCTACACTTACAAAGTTAGTCAGAAGACAAAATATTTAATTTTTATGATATTTCATCAGGAAGTGAGTAGAAAGGAACTTATTTCAAATCTGTATACTTAGTTTATTCTATGCATTTATTGCTGTTAGAATTTGTCGCCACTTACTATCCGTCGCCTTATAGTATTTAAAAAAGCTATAAGAGATTTTAAAAAGGTTGACCAAGAGTAATTCTTATCCTTAACACACAAAAACACTTCCACATATTTAAGTACATACGGATGCAGCTACTCAAACCATTACAAAGCAGATAACACCAAAGTTGAGGACGACAGGATAAATGTGTTGAAATGACCACAAACACTCACATTCCGGGAACGAATATTAGATGCATACATATCCAATTTTATACCAACTAACTTCCTCTTTCTAGTGATTTTCATACAACCACCACTCTTGATATATTTAAACAACGCAATAATGAGAGCATTTGTAGGACAAAAGGAGCTTATTTAATTTTATCACTCATTTCAGTTGTTAACATCTTTAAATCACAAGATTATTAGGAATGAAATGTTAATAAATGATACCGCTTGTTTCCGTGATTGCCACTTATGGTATCACGTAGGTCACATACTGTGGTCTGAAAATTTTTGGTTCTTCAGAGAAATGATGGTGATTTTTTTACCTCAGAGTGTGAAATTTGCAAATGGTGAATTTAATTCTATGTTATTACTAGTTCATTCAAATTCCTAGTCAGAATTAGGACTGTTGCAAATGATCCAGTTCTCTAATCTCCGAGAAACGGTCGTCTGCTGGTTGGATCATGTCAGTCCAGCCAGCAAGTAATCCTATTTGACAAGAGGGATTCCCAAACTCTCATATCATTTGGTAGTATATAACATCTTATATTATTTATTCTCTCTGTTGTCACTTATGACATCAAATAGATCACAGAATTACTATTTAGACTTATTAATTGACTGGTAACACGCATCACTGCAAAGCTGAAGGTTCTGGATTTAAAATCATGTGGGTCATTGACAAGTTCTTAACTAGAATGCAGTAGTTGTTGATTACCCTCTAGTTGTTCTTTATTGATAACCTGTCAAACTGTGTACCGAACTAAAGTACTAACGCTTTCGATAATACGCAATTTATTATCGAAAATTTACAGTTCTAATCACACATTCTTAAAAATATTCTTTTTGTTGCTAAGACAGTTTATGATATATGTGCGATTGTACAGCTTGAGAATATCGGCGAAAAGAATAACTCTTCGCTGACCACCCTTTCCTTTATATAATTTTATAGAATTACAGATTGATACTATAGCACTGATAATCACATGTAATAACCTTTTCATAAGCAGACGTCAAAATTAAACTCTACTCTACTGATAAGTGTCAGCAACTATGAAAAGATGTAAATGTTTAATGATTGCTGAGAATGTTCTCGACAGCAAATGCAATACACTGTTAAAGTGAATCACGTAGCTGGACAGTTAAACAGTATTCGAGCTCAATAAGACTTATCTACTAAACGTTAACCTGACAGTGTTCACATCGGATCTATCAGAGATATTCAAGCCCTCAACCTTTAATCTTTCTTTAATGATAAACATCTTAAACTTATTATTCATGTTTTCAGCTAACACAGTTGCCATATTTGTGAAATTCTTCAGGTATGATATACTTTATTCAGTACATGCTAGGATAAACGACTGCATTAATGTTCAGTTAGTGCATAAGACTGAAGTGACTTTTATTCACTTATCGGTAAATCATTCGTTTTCATCACTTGAATATGAAGAACATAAGAACTTACATTAACTGTGTGTCAACTGTAGAGCAAGGAAAATACCAAATGACTTATGTATAAACCTAGAGTTAACATTATTAAATTAAAGTTTTGACTGTAACCTAGTAATCATTCTGAGGTAACACTCGGAAAAAAGCTTCTAGAAACTGATAAATACTGGAAATCTACTTTTTTTGTTTGTTTGACTACAATCTCCAAAAGTTACGTGTCGATGTGTTGGAGTGACTATGCAGAGTTTACTGATAACAGTGGATGATGATGGTTAACTTGGTTAGGGTGGATTATCCAAAACCCTCCCAAATGATTACTTACTAACTTGGTTCAGCTGCAACTGGTAAGTCATTCACTCCGCCTCCCGCCTCTCCACTCCACACAGACAACACTCAATTTAAATAAAAATCTAACTTGTTTTTCTTTTATGCGCTATTATTATTATTATCATAGTTATCGTAAAATTTTGGCACATAACATTTATCAAAATATTCTTTATATACATAGGAATAAATTTATACACGCACACACATAAACAAACACACAAACACTAGCAATCATAAACATTCATCTCAGAATTGGTCAGTTAGTTTTTCTCTATCGACGTGAAAAACAAAATACAGTAGTCACCTGGAGAGTGAATAAGTAAACAAATATCTGTTCTCACTTTTGTTGATCATCTGAATTTTCGAAAAACAATATCAGTAGTAGTATTAATAGTAGTAGTAGTTTATGCATGAAAAATAAGCGAAATAAGTGAAGCATACTGTAAACCACTGGAAAGTAGATTGAATATAAGATTTTAAGGGAAAAATAAACAGACACAGAATGAAATCCTATTCCAAAGAGAACAGCACATTTGCTCACAATATTGGAACAACTTGATCATAACTTGGAGGCGGTGCACTAGGTTCAACAACCTCTGCCTGATTATCATAATTTTTAATACTATTCCTTGATGAATTAATATCACAGTAAGAAAGAGTACTGTAATCATGAGGATGACAATAAAGTGAGCGTGGAGGTTGATCGAGACGGCGACGACCATTATGATCTGGATAGTCACGGCAGCAACATGTATATTCGTGATCAACATCACCAATGGTATATAAACAGCATTTTACCAATTCTTGATGTGAATCCAATGCGTTGACAATATGCTCCTTCTCATCGTTACAAAAGTATTTAGAATGTTGATTTAAATATAAATCAATAATTCTAGATACATTTTGCATACACTTAGAAACATCATAATCATTTAACTTTCCTTCATTACTAAAAGACTGACCAATTTCATCTAAAATACACTTGATATGTTCTTTAATAATACTACTGAAATAATAGTTATTAGTTGTATCTAGAATACAGTTTCTTTTGAAATTATTATTACTACTACTAGTAAGAGCAGTAGCAGTAGTATCTGCTATTCCAGTAGTATCGTAAATAGGCATCTTCCATGAATACTCACAACATCTTGACTGTAGTGAATTCTTAATCGGCCTACATACTGATAACGAGGTTGATGATGACGGGGATGATGATAATAACAAGAAACGATCAGGATTATGTTCAGTAGACTCAAATTCTTTAAAAATTTTTACTGATTGATGAAAAGAGTTCGATGTGCTGAATGTATCATTTGTATTGGATAGCGTTAGTTGTTTTATACAGCCTGGTATATTATCTGCGTTGTAAGTGTTAAATGATGCATGACAATGTGGAATTAAATGGAGTGTCTTTTGTAATCCATCAATATTTGTAACATTAACTGAACACAATGTTTGACTGTCAACATTATTGATAATATTTTTGTCATTATTAGTACCATTATTATTACTATTATTATTAATAGTATCATTTATTTTATATTTCTCACCAAAATCACTCTTATCATAGGATTGATATTTTGAACGTAGAACACTATTAATCATTTGTATACGTATTGATTTTTTCACTAATAAAATGATGACCAGTAATATAAAAATAATTATACCAAAAGCTGATATAAAACCAATTGAAAACGCAACTAACCACGATTGTAACCATTTATGATATAAATGTTTAATTAAATTTATCCATCGATTTTTCATATGTAATGCATAATTATCCCAGGCTGATTCACTCCAATCGTCTAACCACAGTGGTAATTTTAAACCATAAACTAATGGATTTTTATCATTATTACCAATATTTAATGTGCTTACATGTTTACTGTGTATAACAGTTTCACGAAAAACTGAATCAGGTGAATAAGTCTCATTCAGTTTATAAGTTATCCACCAGAATGGTGCTAACCACGTCCACCAATTGAGTTCATTGATTTCTTGAGATGTTTTATACTCCTTTGTTATTAGCCGGTGTTGATCATTACGTTTTTCAAGTAATTCCCATGATGCATGTAAATATTCTAATTGACTTAAAGACTGAGAGAAATCATTTCCGTAGAGCTGGTTAGGTAAAACAATTTTCACTTTTTCACTTTCTTTTAGGACACTTAACCACATCAGCTTAGACCATATTTCTGACAGTGTAAATTTCTGTACATATTTATTCGATGGAATAAAGGAAAGATGCTCTGGTTGTGTCAAGTCAACATTACACCGAGTCCATAACTTATCTCTATCATAATTGTCTGTAGTTGCACACCAATAACCGATCCATGTTGGATATATTGATAATCGTTGTGAAGATCCTGACTCACCGATTCCAGGCAGACAACGAGTATAATTTTGTTTTCTCACAGGAATATTCGCGCTTTGACCCTCATCTCTGTGTAAGGAAATAGTAGCTTGAAACGGAAAGTGACACGGAAACCCGGGATCATTTCCACCTTCTGTTTTTATATTGTAAAGATTCTGTACAGTTTTAGGACATTGACGTATTTGATTTAATTCAGTATGACATATCCAGTGTCCAGCAAATGGTTGACATTCATGTTGACTATGCTGTACAAGACCACCGACATTGTTCAGCATACTTGAAAAATAACATGGTAACTGATAGGCTAACTGTGGTCGACATTTTGTCCATTTACCGTCAAAATCAAAGTCTGGTGTTGTAGAACACCACCAATAACCACTCTCGCCATTGTCTGTTGGGACAGGATCATTTGAATTCTCATAATGCAAACTGCCACCGGCTCGAATACATGTGGAATACAAGCGTTTGCGATAGACAAATGGGAAATGACATTGTTTTCCAGGATCATTACCACCATAAGTAGATGCTGTCTCTGGGCAACTTTGCCATTCAGGATAATGATCAAAATTGTCTGTTAATGGGCACCACCATTTGGATTCTATCTTCATCGTCAGTTGATTACCACCTTCCTCATTTGGTGGAGAAACCTGTATATGTTGACATTCATAAATAGCTTTACGTCTATGGACCGAAGGGAATATGCACTGATTTTTCGCATTATTGGAATGTTGAAAGACTGATGCTTTTTGTTCCCAATATCCTTTTGAATATGCATTATCAACTATCATTGTAGTTATGATACATAAAATATTACACTTTAAAAATATTTCCATGTTAACATAAATGTCATGAAGATTATTGTACTTAAAAACTGAATTCTACGTCTTTCTTATGTGTGAAATTTATAACGAAATTGTTAAGAAATTTTAGGAAACAGCCAATCATACCGTGAACACGCGTGGGAGGAGGAAATTCAATGCATTTCTTATTGGACGACAGATTTACTGCTTTTGTATTAGGAGAAATGAATGACCATTACTTTTGTTTACATCACAAACTCAGTGCAGTGTAAATATTTATTTTTTGCACTATTATTATTATTGAACTAATAAGTGAATTTCACAGACATCATATCTACCTTTGTTACAAATAAATACTAGGTATATATATATATGCAGTATTCTGAGCCATGTGTAACTTAGTAAAATATAATAATAAACAAATATGCTGTTGTTTGGCGCAAATGATATCAGATAAGCAGTGAAATATTAAGCGACTATATAGTCTGATTTTTACTGTATTTTCTAACAGATTATTTAAATTTATGATACATAAAATGCTAACTGCAAATGGATTACCAATTCACAATAAATATATTTACTTAGTTATTATCAGTAAAAAATTTGAGCATTGTGGAATAAAACAATTCCAACAGTGGTGTGAACACGGGCAGTAATTTTGCTCGAAATATTACCAATAACAAAACTTATCATTGTGTAAACTATTGAAATATAATTATACTCTATTTGATAGTTACTTAGCTTTAAGTATAATCCTCTAAATTTATAGGAAAGGTATACAGTTGGGCTAATCGGCCAAACAACAAATTACCGCCACAAACTGCGATGAATTTCGCTTTTATTATAGACGTTACGAGGCAGATATCAAAAAGTTCTCTACCTAAGTTTTACTCTTGTTAAGGCTTATCATCAAAGCATATCTATGGTAAATGCAGATATGCGTCACTTTATCTAATGACCACGTTACATAGATTCAGTCACTGGGTTTTCATCTTAACCTAGGTTTAGAAACTCCCAATGGTTGAATTCGAAGACAGACGTGTGCACCGAAAAAACAGTCCAATATAGTGTTAGTTTTGATCTAATTGTAGAATGTTTGAATTCAGGAGTGAATCGTACACTTTCGAATCACATATGAAAAGCTAATTTTCCACAGGGTTGTAGATGCACTGCAGTGAATGCCAACAAGGTAGGAGTAACTATGCTGAACCAGGATTTCCTGCAGACCGACTACTCTTAAAAGCTAACACATGAAATCACTAGCCTGATGAGATGCATAATGCTGGAAGTTATATTTCCGTTTAAACAGTGGGATTAAACCTATATAGGAACTCTGAAATATCACTAAGAGACAGATAAAAACGAAAAAATAATAGCTTACATAAATGTAATTTTCTTTGGTGATAATATGGCACATCCGTTTTTGAAGTGGTGCCACCTTTATCCATTTGGGTATTATTATCATTGTTCCCTTGAGTTGCGAGTGGAACATAGAGCTTAAACAGTACATCTCCATTTTGTTATATTCTTCAAAGTTCTCTCTAGCTGGTCGCAGGACTATCTATAGTCTCTCATCTCTTCGTCACACGATCTCCTCCATGTCACTGTCAGATCAATCCCCATCTCGTCGTTTCCTATTCGGGTTCCACTCCAGCGATGACCTGGCATGCGATGTCATTCGATAGTCTCCCCAGTGTGTGTTTCACCCACCTTCACTTCCTTCTGCATATTTGTTGAGCAATGGGTTCAAGGTTATTTTTCCAAAGAGTTTCTTGTCGCCAATTCTTGCTGGCCATTCGATCTTCAATATGAAGCCAGAGAAGACAGCTGTTGATAAAAGTCTGCAGTTGGTTGTTGGAAATGCTTTCCGTGTTACACACGCAGTTTTTGACCTATATTGATGAACTGATTTAAAATTTGTGTAGAAAATCAGAATTTTATTCTTACGCTGAGTGCATAAAATTTCCAGACTGATTTTCGATTGATGAAAGTGTACCTAGCCGATCCATTCTGGCTTCGACATCTTCTGTTCAGCCTGTAGTTGGGTGTTAGGGTATTTCAATAAACAGGACAAAATATACTACCATAATTTCAAGGAAATTCAATAATATACTTTTATCTTTCGAAATTACTGCCTCCCTTAATCCATTACATTGCGCAAATATCAGTGTCAAGTAACATTTTCTCATAAAAGGGAACCAAATTTAACGCATTTCAAGAATATAATGCCACCGATAACATGTACTCCAGAAAAACCTTTTTTTTAGTGCGAAATTTCACCTTAAAAAAAACACAAAAAAAGAACTTGTCATTAACCCACTATAGCAACGGACTACGACGCTACAATTAGCGGGGATATACAATAAAGCAACTTATTTTCTTTGGGTCTGTATGTTAAGTATAAGACATTGGTCTCCATGGTTTTGCGTGAGATATACATTTAAACAATAAGTGGAAAATAATGAAGATGAATGAATATTTTTTATTCTTATTAATATTGGGTGGAATTTGTACATCATTATTTAAAGTGAACAGTCTTTACTTGTTTTCCTACTTTGAATATACGCATGTTGATTAACAAATCCCTTTACACATGATTTATCTCTGCATGTAAACATCATCCAACTATGCGACGTTTAACATTTCAGTATTATTGAGGAATTTACATTAAATAAATTCCCGAATCTGTTTTCAAGAAGACAATTGCAGCGAAGAAAATTTTCTTTTCGACGAAGTCATCATCTTGGCTGTACATTCGTGTATTTATATCAAATGGATAGGAAAGTTCCAGAATAATATCCGGTCAAGGGTCAAATTAGTAAAAATTAAAATTAGGAATTAGAATGCCATAATAAACAGGTGGATGGATAAAACAAACAAAGTAGCATCATGATAGCTAAGAAGATTGACATTGTGCAATTAGGGGTTAGAAATGTAGAAATAAAAAAGTAGACAGGATGTTTGGATAAGAACTAATGTGATGAATAATTGTTTATGCAATCAGGGATTAAATGTGTGGAAATAGTAAAATGACAAAATAAACACGAAGTTCGGGTATGAAAATATGGTAGTGTAAACAGGGATTAAGAAAAACTTAAAATAACAAGAATAAACAGGAAGTTTAGGTAAGAAAGGCGATGGGATGGTCATTACTAAAAAATTACCTGTTTATGATGGCCATGGCAGGGACAGGGGTTGGACGTATTTCTTTTGGATACAAAGGGTGGGTTTGAGCTTTTGTATAGCTAGCGCTTCGGCTATGCCCAGATGTCTTGATTTGACTCCCTTTGATAGGTTTGATTGAATCTTGTATACTATCTTGACGGATTTTTCGAAAGGTGATGAATGTCCTGAATTGACCAGATGTTCTGTCACTGAACTGTATACACGCTTTTGGTTTCCTTTTACTAACCAGGCTGGGTAGTGTTCACGAGCGCGTTTCCAAAGAACATCGAAAGCAGCTGAAGGACAATGAAAACTTGATCATCACACGACCAGATGAAGATTCCGGAATCGTCTTGATGAACAAATCAGACTACCTAAGCAAACTCTCGGTCATACTATCTGATGATAAAAAGTTTCAGAAACAGTCTCCACAGAAAGATCCCACCGAACAGACGGAGCTCCAGCTAACAAAGATATTGAAGAAAATGAAAGGCGAATCCACTATCAGTCCAAAACTATATGAACAACTGCGCCCATCTGGTTCTACAACACCGCGCATGTATGGCTTACCTAAAGTACACAAACAAAACGTCCCACTCCGCCCAATACTAGATGTGATTGATTCCCCATATCATGCAATCGCAAAATGGCTGGTGGAAATTCTCGGGCCGGTGAAAGAAAAGCTGTCAAGACACAACCTCCGTGACACATTCGACTTTGTTGATTCAATTAAGAATGTCAATGTAACAAAAAATAAAATGGTCTCCCTGGATGTCGTGTCTCTCTTCACCAACGTTCCACTGACAGAAACCGTATGTTTCCTTTGTGATTACATTCAATCCAATAGCATTGATGTCGGTATACCGATCCATTACCTGAAAGAACTGTTACTTCGATGCACCTTCAACGTATACTTTAGTTTCAATAAGGAAATATACAGGCAAGTAGATGGAGTAGCAATGGGTTCTCCCTTACGACCCCTCCTAGCCTATTGCTTTATGGCTAGCTTAGAGAACAACGTCTTATCACCGGATATCAACGACCTCCATCTCTACAAAAGATACATCGATGATATTTTCATTATTTGTGATGAGAACTGTGATGTAGAAAAACTACTTCAAATCTTCAATAATGCCCACCCAAACATCGACTTTACACTTGAGACTGAATCCGACGGAATGTTTTACTTCCTCGACGTCCATCTGACAAGAAACGCCGACAACTCTCTGAAAAGGTCCATACACAAAAAGCCTACATGGAATGTACAATTCATCAACTTTCAAAGCTTCGTGCCCCTGAGTAGAAAGAGGAACCTGATATACGCTCTTTCCTCGAGGATTAGGAAGATATGCAGCGAGGAAGTGGTTGATGAAGAACTGCGTAATCTTCAGTGGTAGAGAGTGTATACGTATGCACCGATATAAGTGATTGCAGAATATGACATCCAAATCATTAGATCTTAGTAACCGGTTAGCCAATCCTGAGAACCTACATTACTCATAATAATAATCACAGACTACCGTGGTAGCCAACATATCTCAATTATTTAGCGATCCGCTTCTAGTTTCAACATGAATTGTCATATGGCTTTAACACATTTATAAACAGAAGACTTGTCCATCAGTAAACTAAGCATATTACCGCTCAAATATGAGAAGAAAACCAACTTATTCGGTAAATTCATTACCTGTACTAAAAGTTTGCAGTCAGTGCAAACTAGTCCTTCAATATAAAGTTGGAAAAAACATACCTGAATTTAGCGTTTTGATTTCAAATGAATTTCACCAGCACGTCCGCTAAACAAGGTCAGATGCACTGAGTATTCTAAATTAACAATCTTATCACCCAGAAAAATACAGGGTCCGCAGAGCTACCAATTAGAAAGATTCATTTTCGTAAATACACCAGGCATAAAGGCAAATGAAATGATGACTAGATATTCCTGATAAAAATAACTGATGAAAACTCTCTAAAAGCTTTTACATGAGTTACTGGGGACCGCGAGACAGCATACGTATTTTGGATATTTTTCATCGAGAGACATTTTTATCTACCGAAAATCAAAGTGATAAAATATTCAAAGGATCAAGAGTAATAAGAATGATTATCATCGAAATATGGCACCAACCACCATAACAGTTATATATATATATATATATATATATATATATATATATATATATATATCCACACCGAAAAAGAATAACTCTGAGTGAGACACACTTGGTACTTCATTGATTAACGATGGAGTGGACATCATCCTTCTTTTCTGATGCGGTTGGGTTCTCTGAGCTGGATGGTTAATTTGGAAAGCTTTCATTGCCCTACTAGGCAACATCTTCAGCGCATACTTCAATTTGAAGTGAGCTTTTAGATTGCTCCACGAGTTTATCAGTCAAATTGTTTCAAGTTTTATTTTTATCTGAATCTTGTTTAAAATAACTCCATTATGAATAAGATTTTTATTTTGATAAATCACACAGTGTTGTACAGTATTATTAACTGTTAGCATTCTCTACCACATTGCCCAAGTTTTATACTTCTTTAGATTAATTTTCTGTTCAGTGAACATTTTGCCAGAGAACTTATTCCACAATCGAAAACGCCCAAGTATAATGGTGGGTAGTTAAAAAAGTCAGTTGACAGAAATTCCCTGTAGACACCAAACTAAAATGTCGACCACAGTGTAATATCCCGTATTGCAACAAAGTGGCATGCTCGACGGATAAAGCATTATTGAAAGATACTAATGAATAAGGAATCGTATTGACTACTATCAGGCTATCATCAAACGACACACTCCTACATTTCTATTAAATGCCGACCAGATTAATTATTGGTATGAGGAGATGAATGCCGACGATGAAATAAAGTTCAGAAAATGGTAAATGTGCATGACAACACCAACAATAAGGAATCTAAATCATCAATAGTAATTCCACACAAGGAAGGAACCTCGGAAACCTTACGCGGAATTCTTAACAAGGCAGAAATTATAGTGGCTGACACTCAAACACACAAACTCTGTTTGAAACAAACCTTGTCGGTTAAAGGATCAATCCTGTGGAGCCCTTAAAAAGGTTTAGTTTATCTAATACTCTGTCTGCAATGATTGTCAGGTCAAATACATAGGTCAAACTAGTAGAACAGGGGCTGTCAGACTAGCCGAACATAAAAACCTAGCAAAATCTAGATTGGTTGACCCAAAATAAGATAAGAAATCTAGAGGATATTTCAGCTATCGCACTACATGCAGTTACACACAACCATAAAATAGGCTGGATGGGATAGGATGACAGTTTTAAAATCTAATGTCACAGGGTGGAGGGAGAGATTGATAACAGAAGCTTTGTTTATCGAATCAGCTGTAAATATATGTAATAGGAATGATTCAACACCTGTCCACCCTGACATCTGGAAAATTCTAATACCCCTACGACAAATGGGAGAAGAGAAAGAAAACTATAAAACTCAAGTTGCAAAATCGTGTGATTACAATTGATATGATTATGAGCAATAAATTTTGATCGAAACGTCATCCAGTAAATAATACTGCTTCACTGTGTGATACAACTAATAAACAAATTAATATGGAATTACTTGCTAGCACAATGCCCAAGTTTTACACATATATTCGTATAAGCTACTTACAAAATTCTAAGTAGTAAAATTAAAAATAATTTTATTCTAGGAGGTAGTTGCCAAAAAACAAAAACTAATCATACTGTGGAAACTGTTGAAGTGTAATTAAAATTTATTTGATATAACTAGGCTCTCAGGCATGTTGTACTTGCATTTTTAATTCTCATTAGGCGTTTCGCACACTGGCCACTGTAGAAGAGACACTCTCAGTGTTTTAAGACCTTCCTATTTCTATTTACTTAATCAGTATATGAATTGTATGGCTTTAATCTATTATTCCCGTACAGTTGCAGCTGAAAATTATCCCATTCCTGAACAACCGAATTTTAAGTATGATAATCGTTATAACATAGTTTTTGTCATTAACCAACATCAGTAACAGTCGCTGAAATCCAGGGAGCACCAAATGACTGTTTTGTCCTAGTTTGGGATTCCTCATCAGTATGCAACCTACCAGAGATCGTAGCGGGGACCTCCAGTTTAACAGTCCAGTTTGTTGAACATTCAGCTACTCGAGCTAGAATTCAATAACCTATGAATCCTTACTTTGTCGATTCGTGATATACCACTACCACTGGCACTATAACCTTAAAGTTCCTCCCGGTCTGAACTCTGGTAAAGTCGTCAGTGAACACTGTTTAATAGTACCTAACTAGCACGAAAAAGCTGTCCAATGATACTTGGTTATCAGTTATTCTCTAAATAATATTAGTTAGTCGTAAAATCTACACTGACATTAATTCAAAACCCTGCAAACCATATAACCTGAATATTCATTCTAATAACGCATTTACAATTCAATTTAAAGCCTAATGGGTTGCATTTAATTAGTCATGAACAGTATGAAGCATTACTAATTTGAAGCGATGAAAATGAATATTTTCAACCAAGTACCTTTCTAAATTAAGTCAGAGAATAGAAAAGAAAAAGTAGTACGAAGTGGCGCTTCAAGGAATTAGTACCTTTCTTTGAAAATCACAGTTGCAGATTTTCCGAATAATCCGAGTGAACATTGTAGGAAACTTTAGACGAAGTTCTATTAGTAGGTGGATATGCCTCACGAGTTTGTATTTGCACAGCTGTCTGCTCCCATGAAGAAGCGAAACATCATACACACTAGGCGTACATTTAGCCAACGTGGTCATGACCGCCATCCAGATTGAGTTTTGAAAAATGTGCACAAAAATGTTTAAATTGCCATAGTCAACCAATCCATAATAATCATGTGACGGTAGAAGACGAGAGACTTAGTAAAAGGAATGTTTATTTGGAATCTGATATCTTTATATAGCGACATTATGTACACCTTATCTTCAAATCATCATTTGCACAGATCTTCCGTGTTGCACTACTTCTGGCCTTCATATTGTGTTGCTTGGTGTTCCTTTCACTTCTCCCATGTTTCTCCGCAACGCTGTATCATTTGCTTTCTCTGAAATCAAATCTACTTCCCTTCTATCTGATGATGAACCTCTCTTTATATACTACTGATAAATCCTACCAGTAGTATACGCCAGAATAACACTTCTATAACTTGAAGCACCACTTCTTAAAGGTGAGCAGAAAATTTCTGACATATTTTCAATACTTTTAAATATCAAGAATCGTAGGTAGAAAAGTGATTAAAAAGGTGGACTTTCATCCTCTATCGTTTTCTTTATACATCAGTAGGATCAGAGAAACGAGAAAAATACGAAGTACAAATTAAGTTAGCATCTGGATGTAGACATCTCAGAAAAATGAATGTCCCAGAAACCTTTCCTAAAATCTTTCGCCAAAAATTAATAAAATTGTCAAACAAAAAGGCGAAATTATTTCTAACGAAGATTTTTCAGGGAATTATATCCAAAACATTGAAGCACATCAGGAATCAATCTAGAAGAGGGAACTAGTAGAAATTATAACACTTCAAGATTAATTCTAATTTTTTTAATTTTTGATTACAGCTTCATTCCACACAGTATGTTTGGTACAAGTATGGAATTTTCAGCATGGATACCGGTAGCCCAAATTTTGCAGGCCGACCATAGATATGAGGTGTGCGTCGGCAGGGTATCGAACCTCGGACCATGTGCATTGTCGGAGAGAGTCCTAACCACTAAGCCATCACGAACATACAACACAATTGGAGTTAGGTAACAGTTAGAGCTTCGCATTAGTGAATACATCTAATGAAATCTACACGGAAACAGATCAAATCTAACAACTTCATTATTAAACTGTCGAAAAATACCCATAGCTCTGGATGTGGATGTTTTCGCTCTCTCTCTGTCTCTCAAGTGGCGTTTCTTTGAAGCAGAAGTTCCAGAAGATCAACATAATTACCTGAAGCATAATGGAAAGTTTATACCAGGTATGAAGATGTAAGTGTTGTGAGGTTTCAACTGTGAAACCTATGGTTTAAAAGTTGAGTGCCTGAGCAACACCGTCAAATTACCAACTACTAACACTTTTACAATAGGTCACAGGATTTCATCATGAGCTGGCGTTGGTTAGAGAGTCATTGGAAAACCTGAGAGTACTGGACAGCTGTTTCATCCCAGTTTGAGACTCTTCACAGTACGCACCCACCAGGATTCGGACTCAGGACCTTCTGGTTACAAGGCGGGCTCGTATACCATTAAGCCACTGGGACCAAATCCAACGGCCCATGAATTCTAACTTCTGCCAATTCACGATATAGCGCAGCCGCTAGTCAATGTCTTCGGTCAATACTTTTACAATAATATACTCGTGTAATCGATTGGATAGTTTAAGAAGACAGTTTATGAGTGAGTAGATTCACTTATTCAACTCGAAAGGATAGATTCACCACAAAATATTTCTTGCCTATACAGAAGAGGCTTTTTTTATTTTATAGACTGACTGAAAAACAAGTCGGCTTAACAATATGGCTTAATATATGTATGGTCTTTTTTACGGACTCTGATGAAGATCTGACGGAACAGTTCCACAATAATTGGGTGCCGAGTGAAAAGTAGACATATGCATAACTTATATTCGTGTAAATGTCAGTGAAACTGACCACTGAAGGATTTGAATTAACTCGAATAATGTAGGTTTTACTGATCTACCGCTCACCTAAATGATCTTCATGAGTAAATCATGCATCCATTTAACTTTGATCACTAAGAATCTTCATGGCCGATTGTGGGTGAATAAGTGATACGTAACTGTCCATCAGTCTTTAATCGGACAGCTGTAATGAATAAAACTCCTCTGGCATGAAGTCATTCATATTTCTAATGGTATTTTAGCAGTTGCCAACCTGAAACATTTAATGATGCTCATTTAGTCACGGGTTCAATTTCCAATCAGTGCACTACTAAACCTCGGCAGTAAAGCTGGTGAAGAAGGAAGGTTGGGCGTGAGGCTAGTTAGTAAGCCCATCCCGTGAAAATAGAAAACCACAGCTACCAAAACTTCAAAGCTCCACGTTCCACTCGGAACGTAAGGGAATAAAACAATAATTTAAAAATTTGGTCACAAATGGTTTCATTTGTTATGCTGCAGTGAATGCGGCTCTGAGACTAGACGACTAAGTAGCTCGATGCATTATTACATGGAGCTCAAAATCGAAGGTAGCGACGAATATCTTACACTTCAATTCTGCTGTCTTCCACCGAGAAGTCATACAAACTTTATGAACACTTCCTTGAGAGGTAACTACAATAATGATAATTTGATTATTGACATATTTATATTTTTCTTTCTTTTTGATAACACCACATCAATCTGAACAGTGCTTCTTAGTATACATACTGAATTGTGCTTGTTCGACACTAGAAAGTCAACTGGTATACATCGAAGCACACTCAAGCTAGCAACTGTTGTAGCCCACTAAACAGTATACAGAATGCTGTTCAGTGAGAATATTACCTTCCGCAGATCAAATCCTGTCAGCATATAACATCAAAATAGGAATGATATTAAACAGACAACAGTTACGTTCCACTTTGTCTAGTGACTATATTGTATGTCTGATCTACAGCTAGTGAATAACTCAAAAACGATTAGACAACCAAATGGTTACCATCATGACAACCTTCATTGCCTAGTAGTAAAGCCATGGAAGTTTGGAGTTGAATTTTTTCAAGGTTGCATAATTGAGCACTAAGTTAGTTCATAGAACCTTTACAGTTGACTTGGTGTGAACAGATTCTGAAGTGAAGATAATTGTCGACTAATCAGATTACCCGGAGTGAACTGAAGAACACCACTAAAATTACTGTCAAGATGTAGATTAGAAATCTCATGATCAAAACGTCAGATAACAAAACAAAGAAGTAATCAACAAGAACACAAGTGAATAAAGTGACAACTAAACCTCTGGAAACTCCAAATTAACTGGCTGAGATAAAAAGTGAAAGCTTCCCAATTAGGCGACACAATTCAGAAAACACTCATAAGTTTACAGACTCCCTTCGTAGCATTCTATCCACCTTTACTCTCTGCGCTGTCACACAGTGTAATAACGTGATCTAATAGAACTCTTAGAAAGGATTAGAACGGACGCTATGGTCGTTAATCAAGAAAACCTTCAACTGAGCATAGATTAAGAGATTTATTACTGGAAAATATGTACATCATATAACTTTATATAAACTGTAGAAAAACGAATACATTCTGTGTTAAATACATTCCATCAATCCCAAAGACGAATATCTCCATCCCAACCAGCGGTAATCACTTTCGATGTTTCATGCGGCAACCAAGCACAATTGATACATACACCTTCGTGTGCTTTCCATTTTGTTAAAAGTCTTGTTGTCTTCCATTCCCACAAGCACAGATATCCATCACCATCACCAGAGATCACATAACGCATATCTGGTGACATATCCATTGTACATGCATAACCTGACACCATATGACCACGAAATATTTTCTTTCGCATACGTTTGAAACCAGCAAATATATTGAAAACAACTAATTGATTATCAAGCGACTGGCATATCAAATATTTTCCTGAAACGGTTAAAACAATGATGTTTATTTATTTACTCTTTTTCCTTTTGTGAAAATGGGGTAAACCAAACGCTAATAAAAATTACGAAATGTCGGTTTATTAGATTCAGTATACAGGAGACGCAGATCTATGGTTTAACTAATCTCCGATAAACTGAATTTTGAACTGATATATATGATAATAGGTGTGCTTCACTGTTGACCGAAGTAACACGATATTTGTGATAAGATAATGTTTAAAGCAGAAACGAAAACATGGGAATCCACAGGAAGAATTGCTTCAACAACCTTCGAGTAACTAGCCAGACATTGTACTAAGAGGGACTACCTACAGTACTCACTAAGCTTTCATTTCACTTAGATTATACAGTGTTTCACTCAGTTATGTGAGTAAATGTAATTATATGTTTATCATAACAATCGGTACCTATCTGGCAATGTATTCATATCCTGATTCCAACGATGAATTAGATATACGCAAAGCCATGTACCACTTATTCACATTTGACAATATTGCGAAAACCTCAGTGGTTGAAGTGAAATTAATACACGATCTCATAGTTCGGTTGCTAAAAAACTGAACAGTTAACCCATTGATATTACGAAGCCTGCCACAATGTACGTCCTTGTTCTAACTCTAAACACCATCAATTTGTACTAAACAAGACTATCAAATAAAAGCTATCTCAGATAATTAAAATAACGATACATAAACTCAGAGTATAGGCTTTTGTAGAGATATAGATTAATTTCAGTGAAGATTTAGTTATAAACCAGCAACAGTTAGAGAAAATTGAAAACTAAGGAGTACTGGATAGCTGTTTCGTTCCAGTTCGGGACTCCTCGTGAGTACTCAACCATGACCTCACCAAATGTCGAACCCATGGCATTCTGGTTAAGAGTTCAAGCTCCTCGACCAATAAACTACTTCGGCTAATTTAGAGAAGATATGTTGTCCAGTGAAAATGAACTTTTACACACAAGTCCAACTTTTTTAAAGCCATGCAGTCCTACTTCACACTTTTTAGCTTTGAGTGGTGGAGACTAAATAAAAAGTCAGACCTTTCTTGATAAAACTCTAGTTTCTTAAGCTGTGGAATGTAAGCTTCTACAAACTAAACGCCGCACGTACAAAATTTGATGTGATTGGGGTAAGGTAACAAATGCTTCTAAATAGCTCTAAAACAAGGTTTCAGTTAGAGAAGTTTTATTTTATGTTTGTCTACATGTTCGTTAGTGATGTGACCGTTCTGTTCTACACTATCACTATGAGACATGACCGCTGAGGGTGAAAGGTTAACGAGGATTACAAATCGCTAATTATATGCCCCCTACTAACAATATTCATGTGTTATGGAGTGGTGGAATGGATAACGTAGAGTTCTAAGTAAGGAAGAAATTTCGCTCAGTCACGTTTCACACCATCGATGAAGGTTGGTTGGAACTCGTGTTGAGATGCTTTAAGGAATGTTTCAGAAGCCATTACAATGATAGAAGTACACTTACTTTACGCTCCTAACTTTTAAATTTTCAAAGTCTTTTCACGGTCCACTTAGTTTTCTTCTGTAAACACTCTAATATCGCCTTTATTTACTTTTTCTTCCCGTCTGCACGTCTTTATATTTTTAATCTCAATAGATTTTTATACTGATACCATAGTAAAATTTGGGGGTCCAAGGGTAGCAACCCCACCCTGTAAACAAAATTGCTACAGAAACTTCAGCACAATGAACCTCTTTGCACCAAAAGAAAAAGTCTGTGTGGGGACATGGAACGTCCGAACTATGTACGAGACAGGGAAAGCTGCCCAGATCGCCAACGAGATGAAAAGATACGGAATACAAGTGCTGGGAATATGTGAAAGTAAATGGAATGGGAGTGGACTCACCAAATTGTCAACGGGTGAGTCAGTGATCTACTCCGGTCACCCAGAAGATAACCACACGCACACCGAGGGCGTGGCTATCATGATGTCACCAACGGCAACGAAAGCCCTGATACAATGGGAGGCGATTTCGTCCAGGATAATGACCGCCAGATTCAACTCCAAAGGAAGGAAAGTGTCAATCATACAATGTTATGCACCCACAAACAACGCAGACCTCGAAACGAAAGAAGAATTCTACAGGCAACAATGGACAATACTCCAGCTGGCGACATGAAAATACTAATGGGAGACATGAACGCCAAACTGGGACCAGACAACACAGGAAGGGAACTCATCATGGGTAGAGAAGCTCTCGGAGAAATGAATGAAAACGGAGAACTCTTCGCCGACTTCTGCGCCTTCAACGAACTAGTGATTGGTGGCAGTGTATACAAGCACAAAGATATCCACAAGGCTACATGGGTGTCACCAGACGGGCAAACCAAAAACCAAATCGACTTCATCTCAATCTCAAGGAAGTGGAGGCGCAGCCTACTGGACACAAAAGCAAGAAGAGGAGCAGACGTTGGCTCAGACCACTATCTCGTACAAGGGACAATCCAAATCAAATTAAAAGCTTTCAGGGAATCAGGAGCTGCAGATAGACCACAAGCCAAGTTCAACACTCAAAAGCTGAAGGACCAGGCTACAAAGGACATCTTCATTGCAAGCATAAAGGACAAAGCCGAGACACAAATCAACACTAGCGAAGAGGTCGGCGTTGAAAAGCACTGGAACAACTTGAAAACGGTGTGGAGCCAAACCTGCATAGAAATTCTAGGCAGAAAAAAGAGACAGGACAAACAGTGGCTCACTACGGACACTTGGAAACTAATAGAAGAGAGAAGGACAGTGAAACAAAAGATTATCCAGTGCACGACGAGCAACAAAAACAGGAGCTGAATGCAAGCTACAATACACTGAACAAAAGAGTGAAGAAGAGTGCCAGGGAAGACAAAAGAAAATATTATGAAACCATGGCAAACGAAGCAGAACAAGCTGCAGGCAAAGGAGACCTCGCCACACTCTACCAAACAACTAGGCACCTATCGGGCAAACGTTCGACACAGATTAAGCCAATAAAGGACGACAATGGAAAGTCAATCACCAAAGAGGTGGAACAGAGAAAGCACTGGGCTGAACACTTCAAAAGACTTCTAAATCGTCCGCCACCTACAACGCGCCCAACAATACCAACAACGGAAGCAGAACTACCAGTGAACACTGACCCCCCGACGAAATCAGAAGTCCTGAATGCAATCAAGATGCTAAAAGCTGGGAAAACACCACGACCAGATGGAATCCCAGCAGAAGCTTTGAAAATAGACCCAGAGACAACAGCGGACTTGATGACACCACTGCTGGAGAAGGTGTGGAAAGAGGGCAAAGTACCCGAGGATTGGAAGAAAGGATACTTATTCAAACTTCCAAAGAAAGGAGACTTAAGTCAATGTAAAAACTGGCGTGGAATTATGCTTCTGTCCATTCCAAGCAAGATACTAAGTCGCATCATCCTGGAGAGAATCAAACAAGCCCTAGATGAAAAACTTCGTCCGGAACAGGCCGGATTCAGGAGAAACAAATCATGTATTGATCAAATCGCCACTCTACGGATCATCATTGAACAAAGCTTGGAATGGCAGTCACCTCTCTATCTCAACTTCATCGACTTTGAAAAGGCCTTCGACAGCGTCGATCGAGAGGTCATTTGGAAACTACTTCGCTACTACGGGGTCCCATCGACAATTATACATCTCATCCAACAGTTATACGACAATGCTGCATGCCAAGTAATCCACAACGGGAAACTTACGGAAGCCTTCGAAGTGAAGACGGGAGTGAGGCAAGGCTGTCTACTATCACCAATGATCTTCCTGATTGCAATTGATTGGATAATGCGACAGACAACGGCAACCAACGAGGGAACAGGCATAAAATGGACTGACACAAAAGACTTGGAGGATCTGGATTTCGCCGATGATATATGTCTGATTTCCCACAAACTGGAAGATATGCAAGTGAAAAGTAACAAGTTGGCAGAAGAAGCATCAAAGATAGGACTTCACGTGAACATAGATAAAACAGAGGTGATGAAGATTCCTGGCCAACATCAACAGCAACAACAACAGACAACAATCAGCATAAATGGGAAGAACCTGAAAGAAACAACCTCCTTCACCTACCTGGGAAGCATCGTCTCAACTACAGGCGGAACTGACGAAGACATCAAAGCCAGAATCGGAAAAGCAAGACAAGCTTTCATTACTCTCAAATCTGTGTGGAGGTCAACAGCACTCAGCATCAAAAATAAGATCCGGATTTTCAACTCCAATGTGAAGTCAGTGCTACTATACGGATCAGAGACTTGGCGAGTCATAAAGAGCATCTCAAACAAACTTCAGACCTTCATTAACAGTTGTCTTCGCTCAATACTCAAGATCAGATGGCCAGAAAAGATCAGCAACAGGGATCTCTGGGAGCGAACCAATCAGGAACCGATTGTGAAACAAATAGGCAGGAAGAAATGGAGATGGATTGGCCATACTCTGAGGAAACCATCAAGTGACATCACTAGACAAGCCATCGCTCGAGTGGAACCCGAAAGGGAAGCGGCGAGTTGGTCGTCCAAGGGGGTGACTTGGAGGAGGTCATGCGAGGAGGAGATGAAAGCATGTGGACAGACCTGGAGCGGGGCGAAAAAGTTGGCAGAAAACAGAAGGCGATGGAGGTGCGCAGCTGAAGCCCTATGTTCCTCTAGGAACTAAAGGATACAATAATAATAATAATAATAATAATAATAATAATAATAATAATAATATGATGATGATGATGAACCTACCACCCGATTTTTGTGATAAAAAATGTAGGACATCATTCATCCCACTCCACCCAATTCTGTTTGGGGAAGTGAATAGTATAATCATCAATCACACGGTAAGTATGGCTCAGTCTGGTACATTGAAATACACGCTCTGGCTAACTCAGTTCAAACCGACAAACTCTTGCTAAAAGGAGATGTTTTATCGGCTTAGTTACACAACTTTAAATCAGTGGATCACGTTTAAACGCCATATGATGACTGAACGAATTCTGAACAACCTAACAGAGTTATTAGCTTTCAGATAATCATGTAAAATATTACTAGGAGATCGAATGAGCATCGCAGTCTACCTGTATTTTTCTTTTCTCCTCTAATGCAACGATCAACCAGACTAAAATTAGATTTAGAACACAGCACATGGTATGGAAAATAAATAAGCCTTGAATAATAAACATTTGAAAATATTACCTAACTCAATATTTTATGAAAGTAGCAAATGCACAAGTCATAAAATCAAGCTATTTCTAAAGAGAGTGGACTACCACTTAAACCATTTGTGTGTGTGTCACTACGCCAATATGTTAACACTCACTTCCCAATAGCACACAAATGTGTATGACTAGGATTCACATCTATTGTACAAGAGATGACGATACTATTTGGCTATTCAAATATTAGTGGTTGGTAATGGAGTTCGAACTCTAAAACACTAACGACTATACGTAAACAAACATACTTTGACAAAAGGCATCAAATACAACAGCAAATATGCATAAAAGTAAGTAAAAGTACTCAGGATATTTTAACATACCGTTTGGTGATACAGTGACAGCTGGCATTGAATGTAAAGATGGATCAGCAAGATACTTAAAGTCTACGGGTATATCCCATTCCCAAACACGTAGAGATTTATCATCTGATGTGGATACAAATCTACGATTATTATCCACAAATGCAACTGCATTCACAGCTCCTAAATGACGATCATATTGTTGAACAACTTCACCGCTACGTGTATCGTACTGTTGCATTGATTTTTTTTTCACAGAGCAAAACAGGAGAACAAAGTATACGGAAAGGGATAAATATTTAGTGACTGGCGTACATATAAAAGGCAACAAACATGAAAGTAACCAATGCAATCAGGTCATTTGATTAAGAGGTTTGTGAAAACTAAACCGGTCTACATCAGCTACAGAACCAATAAAAATAAAGGAATACTGAGGGTATAGTTCGTTTTCGTTTGTGACTACGGTTTTAGAAGTGCATAATCACTACCTCATACTGAGACCACACAGTTTTGGCCACCGAATCATAACCTAATAGCCCTATTTTCTCCCTATATATTTTAAATTAATTAGGACGGATACGCTTCTTTGTTAATCGTGAAGTAGTGACGTATGCATGCTTTGTTATGATAACCTTATTGGACAGTTTTCCTTCGTTAATTTATGAAGTAACTTTCTGAGGTCATACAACCAGACAGATTTGCCTAGGTTATGGCTAAAACTTTTGAGGTTTTGTAAATATAAGATATCATTTATTTTGTTTTATAAAGTTGTTGTCGTTAGAGTCATCGTCTTTCCAGTTTTACTTCTGTCTGTCTCCGTGAGGGAGATAATTCTAAGTGACCAGCTGGTGTTCTAGAGGTGCATTCCAGTCAAGCCAAACGAACCCACAACTCCGTATCACTCCGTCATAACTGTGCGTCGGTGGCACAGTGGTTAGGACTCTCGCCGACCATGCACATGGTCCGAGGTTCGATTCCCCGCCGACGCACACCTGATATCTATGGTCGGCCTGCCAAATTTGGGCTACCGATATCTATGCTGAAAATTCCATACTTTTACCAGAAATACAGTGTGGAATCAAGCTGTAATAAAAAATCTCCCAAAGAAGTGGATCTGAAATTTCACCTCCAATTGTAGAACTTACAAATATACCTGATTTTAAACTCCTACATATGTGGTGAGAGCAGGCTGCTAGCCAAATTGGTAGACAATTATTTGCGTCAATGTTTATGTCGCAAATATTGGTCGTGAGAAAATATAAACAAGACTGGTTCAACAACCAATCACAGCAGACTTTGCGTAGGCAGATACAGTTAACATATAGATGACCTGACATTCAGGAAACAGTCAGAAGAGATGCAAGGTCAGCTTTCTGTGAGAAACAACCAATCAGAAGAGTGTTTGTTTGCTTGAATAAGCTATAATAATGTACATGAAAATATATAAATACGTGTTCATTTCCTTAATAAACCATGTGTTGCCTGGCCCTTGTCTTCTCTTGTTACACATATACTTGCTATGAATTAAATTAAGAACTTCACACCAATTAAAAATAACTATGACAATAGAGGGTGAAATAAAACACATACTCCTTCACTTACACATAATATTTTTTTATCTGAACACCCAGCTAAGAAGAGATGTTGTTTATCATCATCTGGATTAAAGCGAACACAATAAGCAACACGTTTCAAATTGAATTGATTTGTACACTTGCCAACTTCTGTATCCCATAATTTAACATAACGATCATATGATGCACTCAAAAAAGATGTACCATTGTTATTAAAGCATACATCACGTACAGCTTGACGATGACCCATATAACTTCGAATAAGTCTGCGTTCTTTGTACAACTCCCACAGCTTGATTTAAGGGTAAAAGCATAAATCGATTAGGAACTCTATGCAAGATTATTAGATTACGAAGTAATGTCTTTTGGTCACAAATCACAATTACCTATGAAATGACTGGGAATCAAGGAGCACTAGACAGATCTTGTTGCTAACACTTCAACACCATGACATCTACCATTTCATTCACAACTATACCCGAAAGAGTCACCACAGAGTCGAAACCCAATATACCTGACCTTTCCAGAACTTTTCTCTTTAAAATATGACGGATCCAACCTTTTATCCCACAAGGAATATGAAGTAGGAATTGCTACATGGTGACAAATTTGTATGAAATAATTGACCAATGTTTCTTGATTTTTACATTCATTGGATGTTCATTTTCAGTCACAATTTGTTCTCGGTTAATAAGCAAGACAAACTCTTATTTTTAAAGTACCTACAGAACATATGTCCACTTATGTTTATTGTTACCTGTAACTAAACAGTAGTTAAGAAGTCAGATTCTTAGTAATAAATATAAACTGTGAAATAATACTCCTGCAGTGACTACAAAGGGAAAGAGTTGTGCGTTGAACTCCCACAAAACGGAGATAACAGACTACTCTTTCTAAAAATATGAAAATTATCGTACAACTTCGACAATTTATGAATATATGGTAGAAAGAGAAAATAAAATGTTTTAAGCTTATTGTTAAGAGGCAACATTTAACGCGTTTACACTGAGTTGCTTCCTACGCTGTGGATTACGTTGGAACCCCTTTTAATGTCGTGCTGAAAATTTTCATCAGAGAGATCTCATGGGGAATCCCATGTACATTTATAACAGCATACCTAAATTGAATTTAAATCGACTGATCATTTTATCAACGAACTGGGAAATTTTTCAGTAAAACTTCTCATATTAAATGGAGTTGCGTTATGAACTAGTTTCCTTTCTTAGACTGAACCACTCTGTGGTCGTGTTTTTTATTCAACGACTCACGTGAAAAGATTTATGTTGGGTTTGATCGCAGACTTATAAGTCTCCAGAGGGCAAAAGTTCCACCACCACCATTGACTTAACCCTATAGTCTAGGCTCAATGTATGCAGGTAATCCTGACCACATCTATTGATGACCTTTACTTTGGATGCATCTAATGTTTTCTTACATTTGGTTCTCATCTCCGAATCGAACAATGTTTACAATTTAAATCAATATGATGAGTTATTCCAAACTTACTTCCATGCCACACTCCAAAAAAAGTAAATATCCATCCCGTCAAATTACTTCACTTCATTTTGGTTTCCAGGTATTTGATCAGTTTCAAGTTACACCACGAAGCGAAATCAGTTAAGGAGTAACCACGTATCAAATTAAAAGGAAACAATAACAGTGTACTTGTACACCTCTTACCTTTATCTTTGTATCCATCCCAGCAGACAACATCAAATGACCTGTCTGAGGAAATAGTCGAACAGCAGCAACTCCACGAGCATGTGCATTGACCCATGCATGAATTTGTTTCTTAGGTAAAAAGCATCTTTCTGGGGGATCAGTTGCTCGAAGATTGACATTAGGAATATCATGTGGCGCATGCAAAAAGTTTCGTCCCTATTAAAACATAATAAAAGGAAATCAGAGAAATTTAATGCCATACACAACAATGACTTATCTCCTTAGACCCATTGGTTGTAAGTGTAGGTAAATCAATGAATAACACCTCTACCTACCTCTGCAATATTAATGTTCTCAATTGGTGAAAACGGTGTGAAAGTTGCCAGGCTAAAAACTATAGAAACGTTACTGATAATACTGAGTTTGGCTGCTAGGTAGGATTTCATACACACCATCACGAATTTTTTTGGATGAGGACGAAGTAAAGATTTTCGAGCAAGATGATACCTCAGTTATACTTTACCTGATTCCAAGTGAATATAGAGCTGAAATCAACTACACGTTCAATCACTCCAGGGCGAAATGGAGAATAACAAATTAATATATGTGTAAAACTTGGACACTGTGGTAGTAAGTAATTCCATATTAGTTTGTTTACTGGTGTTTACAGGAAATACACACATTCAAACAGATATTTGGACTTCCGATCATCCCATCCTATGTCAGTAAAAATAGAATTGGTGAAATGTTTAAGTGACAGAGTACAAAAACTAAGTAGTACCAAGGAAAATCTAAGACAGGAAGTGATACACATAAAAGAAGCCTTGAAACTTAGTGATTACTCGGATAAATTAGTCAGGAAATATGTAAGAAAATGTAAAAATAAAATAAATAATGATAGTAGCGACAGTGATAATAATAATAATAATAATAATAATAATAATGACGATACCAACAATAAGGAATCTAAATCATCAATAGTAATTCCACACAAGGAAGGAACC
This sequence comes from Trichobilharzia regenti, assembly GCA_944472135.2. NCBI lineage: Eukaryota > Metazoa > Platyhelminthes > Trematoda > Strigeidida > Schistosomatidae > Trichobilharzia > Trichobilharzia regenti. The sequence goes on from OX235267.1 coordinate 20,445,019, forward strand.
TCGGAAACCTTACGCGGAATTCTTAACAAGGCAGAAATTATAGTGGCTGACATTCAAACACACAAACTCTGTTTGAAACAAACCTTGTCGGTTAAAGGATCAATCCTGTGGAGCCCTTAAAAAGGTTTAGTTTATCTAATACTCTGTCTGCAATGATTGTCAGGTCAAATACATAGGTCAAACTAGTAGAACAGGGGCTGTCAGACTAGCCGAACATAAAAACCTAGCAAAATCTAGATTGGTTGACCCAAAATAAGATAAGAAACCTAGAGGATATTTCAGCTATCGCACTACATGCAGTTACACACAACCATAAAATAGGCTGGATGGGATAGGATGACAGTTTTAAAATCTAATGTCACAGGGTGGAGGGAGAGATTGATAACAGAAGCTTTGTTTATCGAATCAGCTGTAAATATATGTAATAGGAATGATTCAACACCTGTCCACCCTGACATCTGGAAAATTCTAATACCCCTACGACAAATGGGAGAAGACAAAGAAAACTATAAAACTCAAGTTGCGAAATCGTGTGATTACAATTGATATGATTATGAGCAATAAATTTTGATCGAAACGTCATCCAGTAAATAATACTGCTTCACTGTGTGATACATCTGATAAACAAACTAATAGAGAATAACAAATATTTACCACCACTGCGTAACAATTCAAATCGCTACAGCTTATATCTTCAAATCAAGGAAATGTTAGTGTGAGGTAAGACACCAACATGAAACTCGTGCAACAAGAGGTTGCAGGATGCATAAGACAAATGAAAACATTTAAAGTAAAAAGTAAGAAGAAGAAGAGACAGGACAAACAGTAGCTCACTACATAAACATGGAAACTGATAAAAGAAAGAAGGATGGTGAAACAAAATATCATCCGGTACATCGACGAGCAACAAAAACAGGAGTTGAATGCAAGCTACAATACACTGAACAAAAGACTAAAGAAGAGTGCCAGGGAAGACAAAAGACTATATTATGAAACCATGACAAGCAAAGCAGAACAAGCTGCAGGCAAAGGAGACCTCGCCACACTCTACCAAACAACTAGGCACCTATCAGGGAAAAGTTCAACACAAATTAAACCAGTGAAGAGCGACAATGGAAAGTCAATCACCAAAGAGGTGGAGCGAAGGAAACACTGGGCTAAACACTTTAAAAGATTTCTAAATCTGCCACCACCTACAACGCGCCCAATAATACCAACAGCAGAAGTAGAATTACCACTGGATACCAATTTTCCAAAGAAAGCAAAAGTCATGAAGGCTATAATAATGCTACAAACTAGAAAAGCAGCAAGACCTTGCATAAGCATTGAAAATGGATCCAGAGACATCAGGAGACTTGATGACACTACTGCTGAAGGTGTGGAAAGATGGTAAGGTATCTACGAATTGGAGGAAAGGCTACCTATTCAAACTGCCAAAGAAAGGAGACTTAAGTCAATGCAAGAGTTGGTGTGGCATTATGCTCCTGTTTATCCAAAGCAAAATACTAACCCGCATCACACTGGAGAAAATCAAACACGCCCTGGATGAAAAACTGCGACCCGATAAGACTGAACTTAGGAGAAACAAATCATGCCTCGATCAAATCGCAACACTACGTATCATCACTGAACAGAGCTTGGAATAGCAGTCAGCTCTCTGCCTCAACTTCATTGACTTTGAAAAGGCCTTCGACAGCGTCGATCGAGAGGTGATATGGCAACTACTCCGCTACTACGGGGTCCCATCGACAATTATACACCTCATCCAACATTTATACAACAATGCTGCATGCCAAGTGATCCACAAGGGGAAACTTACGGAAGCCTTCAAAGCGAACACGGGAGTGAGACAAGGCTGCCTACTATCGCCAATAATCTTCCTGATCGCGGTAGATTGGATAATGTGACAGACACCAGGCAACGAGGAGAGAAACAAAAAATGGACCCAAACAAAAAAACTTGGAGGATCTGGATTTTGCCGATGATATATATCTGATTTCCCACAAACTGGAGGATATGCAAATGAAAAGCAACAAGTTGGTGATAGAAGAAGAATCAGAGATAGGACTCGAAGTGAACATAGAGAAAACAGATGTGGTGATGATGAAGATTTAGATATGATAGAGAAGATTTGTAGCTCAGGTGGATGATTTTGATGTGGTTTTGTTCTCTGAGCTCAGAGAACAAAACCACATCAAAAAAAGATGATGAAGATTCCTGGCCAACAGCGACAAGAACAACAAACAACAATCAGCACAAATGGGAGAAATCCGAAAGAAGCAACATCCTTTACATACCTGCGAAGCATCGTTTCAACTACAGGCGGACGGAACTGATGAGGATATCAAGGCGAGGATCAGGAAAGCAAGGCAAGCTTTCATTACTCTCAAGTTTATGTGGAGGTCAACGGCACTCAGCATGAAAAATATGATCTCAATTTTCAACTCCAATGTGAAGTCAGTGCTATTATATACTGATCAGAGACTTCGAACAAGCCACAGACCACCAACAGCTGTCTTCGCTCAATACTACTACGCAAGATGAGATGGCCAGAAAAGACCAGCAGTAGGAATCTCTGGGAGCGAACCAACTCGGAAGGAACCAATTGTGCAACAAATATGCAGGAAGAAATGGAGGTGGATTGGCCATATTCTGGGAAAACCATCAAGCGACATCACATGCAAGGCCATCGCCCGAGTGGAACCTGAATGTGAAGCAGTGAGTTGGTCGTCAGTGCTAGGGTGACATGAAGGAGATCATACGAAGAGGAGATGAGAGCATGTGGGCAGATGTGGAGATAGGTGAAAACGTTGGCGAAGAACATAACACAATGGAGACGTGCAACTGAAGCCCTATGTTCCTCTAGGAACTAAAGGGGACAATAATAATAATAGTAAGAAGAAGAAGCAGAATATAAGTATGCGTCTGTGCCACTGCGTTAAATTCTGAACCGGTGTCATGTAGTCTGTAACGTGGATTCAAACCTGACAACTTACGCTTCTTAACAAAACTCAAGCCAACAGTTAACTACTTTTGCAGCTGATACAATTACATCCAACTCTCTCTCAAAAGTGACCATATTTCATCTAGTATTTCATAGTGGGAACGACGCTGGGCAAGCCTCTTCTACTTAGGGTTGTGGAGGTTTAAAATCTGATCCAATATTACTTAGAATTTCACATCTAACGTGGATATTTTCCCATTACACGTAGACAGGTGTATGATTGTGACCAAATACTTTTAGACCTATACGACTTATGTGCACATCAGCTTAATCACTTGACTTTTAACTAAAGGGTCACGGGTTCAGTCTGCACTTCACCCGTTTAAATCTGAACCACCTGGTAGTGATTTATGATCCTATACATATTCTATTCAGCTTCTAATCTGTTAATGAGTAAGAGTTACGTTCATCTCATATGACTAAAGATAACATGAGAATGCTTACCTGATAATCGAATGGAGTCGATATGTGTAGTGTAGACTTTTCTTCGACAGGCGCCTCTTCGACAACCCGTCGTTTACTAGCTTTTTTAGCTAAATAAGCTTCTAAGTAAACACGATCTTCTTCAGATGGCACTGAAACAGTAACTTCATCTTTATACTTGGCCCACGGTCCTGTATAGTCTTCACTTGTTGGATCCCAATTACTGTCACGTTTACGTATATCACCTTTACGTTTTTCGCGTTTTTCACATATTGTCTTGCCTATACGTAATGATAAATCGTCAAGTCAGTAAATAACACGTAAAATATACACAGCATCTAAAATTCTATATATTATAACTCATTTATGAATCGTGAAAAAACGAGTCTTATATTCAATCATAAGAATCAAATTGCTACTTAGTAAACGATGTAGCTCTTACTCTCCACATTAACACCGCCAATAGATACACTATTCTGAATTGCATCTCTTTGTGTAAAAGCAATAATTTGGCCGCATAAAACACATAAAAACACCGAGTGGTGAAAAGCTGATTCACATTCCCCATTGCTGTTCAGTCCAAAGAGTTTGGAGATCATTAAAACTCTTGAGAACAAGCCACATTCAACTTTTGTGAGGACTAATGACACCACTATCCTTGTACAAACTTCAGTGGTCTCGAAAATTTTCGAATCGATAATTCATTAGTTAAAATGAGAGTACTAAATAGATGAACTTTTTTTTACTGAAAAGTACTGCGATGATATTTGACTGATAGGGGATGCTAAATTAAATTGGGAATAATAAATATCAAAGCTGAGGTTAGTAGACATCTAGTTTCAGTATTGCCTAGCCTGAATTTCCTGTGAACACGACTTTTAATGTCAATCCATGTGTTATTCATCTTGTACATGAGAGAAGTAATTCAATAAAAGATATCTGAAACGTTCTGAATTTCGAAGATTATAAGATACCACTTCATTTGACTTTTGAGTCAAAATACAAAGTTTCCAAACAATATTTGCTAATATATCAAGGAACCCAGTCAAGAAATCTACACTTAGGTGAGTGATTCACACCAACAGTCAGAAACTCTATAAAGAAAAAATCAAACGCTTTCTAAGTATTAATAAGTACAATTCCAATTTTATCGTTCAACCTGACCTAGAAAATAACTGATTTTAAACCATTTTGAATATTCATTCAAAAAAAGCTTGAATAACAGTTACTTGTGTTGGAAGACTGCTAACATCCAGCGAACCATGAATTCTGTTTATCTCAAAAATCACGAGCATTTTTGTGCACTTAGCAATGAGTCACATCTGTTCTAGTACTGAGCGATGCTACAAGCTTGAAAAACGATGACCAGGTGACCGGATAGCGAGCAAATAAATCAGTCAACCAACCTTTCTGAGTAAGAACCTGATAAAAACAAATACACTAATAAATTGCTAGAACAAGACAGAATTTTCCCATGAGTTTTGATGTAAGTTTATGCCTAAGACGTAGAGAAAAAATCGCTTAAAGTACAAGTAAAGCAGACGTTCGCTTACCCAGTTATTTGACTTTTAAACAGTTAAGTATAAGCCCAAGTCAAGTTTTGGTTAGATTCGCTTAGAAAACCACTACTAAGATGGTGAAGTTTTCTAGTGGAAAATCTTGTGAAAGATTATGATTTGCACTGCAGTAAAAACATGCCAAATATTTACAATGAAGTCACAGAATTTCATATTTTAAAACTCAGTAACCAAATGGCAAACTGGAACGAGTATCACAATCAATATACGCGCAAAAATGGGTTATTTTCGAGTACGTGAAAACGGCTATGAAATAATGAGCCACAGAATTGGTTATCCCTTTCTTTGAGAAATGTATGAATTCCTTGGAGTTAAATACTATTAAAGAACCAACTGCACTTTAAGGTACGCACTATCGAGCAGTAATTACACACTGTAAACAATTTTTTATTTCCTTACGTTCCAAGTGGAGCATAGGGATTCAAGTTAGAATTATGAAGCTTAGGTAGCAGTGATTTTTAACTTCAACTTCCTTAGTTCCTAGCTTCTACATATGACTTCTCAACTCCTTAAAAACGAAACTATCATTAAGTCAAGTTATAAGAAACTTAGTAAGAAGGAATTACTTTGGTTAAGAATTACCAAAGACTTAAACAAACAAAACCAAATGAAGCACTATTCACACTACTCACCATCATTCTCGGACATTTTTTCTGTTTCGCCAACCAAACGTCGCTCAGCACCTCCTTCAACAGATGGATCCTCAGCATAACCTATTGTAATTCGAATAAAAAAACCATCAACCTACCATATGTCATAAATGTTCGGTGCTGATTTTCGAAAGCAAACATATTGACATGAGCTTCTTCAACACAGCCCGTCAAGGTATTCTTGGGTGCTAACTGCTTCTCAGATTTGAAAGGGTTAACTGGGCCGAACTAATATAGTTCAAAAAATCTTAATTACGTGGTGGAAGTGACTTACGGATGGTGCAAATAACTCTTCATATGTAGGATTATGAACAAGTTCACGGGTATGAGGATCAACAGGTATAATTGATAAAAATTCATCCTAGAAATTATACATATGTTTAGCCAAAAAATTCTACCTTATGTTCCACAACTGGAGCAACATCAACTGATTTAATTAAGCTGCTTTTCAAAAGCTCAGCTGGGGGAGGATCTGGTTTATGAATATCATCATCAGAGGATGAAGAATCATAAGTAACAATAGTATCCATTTTTTTCCAAAAAGACCACCTTATATCTCGATTTGATGACTTTTCAATTGGGAAGTAATTAAGATGAAGGCATGTAGAGTTTAATCAGGTACCTTCAAAATAAAAAACAAGAAAAGTTAAAATGTACACTAACTACATTAAGTTCTTAATTACAGATTATTCATTTCCGCACGATTAGCTGTTATGTTGCCTGACTGACAAGCGAAAAAACAGCAGCTGGAATTACCAAACTACTTAACAGCATACAAAAATCTAGAGAACACAGAGTAAATGCCATAATGGGAAAACATAAGAGTGCAGCAATAGTTGGATGGAGGTTGGTAAAAATATTCTCAATTTTGAAGAACTTATTCGACAAATGTATCTGCACCATTGTAGACGACTTTGATCCACATCACCTAGCGCCCAACCATTCATTTTCATTTTTCTGAGGGCTTCAAGTGGGTAACCCATATGCATAAAACTATATAATTCTGATTGGCTGAGATTAGTTGTGGTACACCACTCTCATCAATCAATAGTGCTTACTAGCCAAATCGAGGTGATCTAAACACCAGACAGCCATTTCACTCCTCCGCGGGACGAGCTCATCAACGGTGTACCCGTTTTGATCCAGCTCGCGGAGCCGAATAAGTTCATATCACTCGATTTCTGGCTAGCTACTTGAGTAAGTTGCGATGAATATACCGTTGGTAACAGGAAAGGATAATGAGCATAATCAGAGGAAATAAGATAAAAAACATAAGTGATGATCGGACTCTGAGCATATCTTTAAAAGTGTACAAATGATAGACATTACATGGAAGCTGATATTCTACAGTGAAGTGACCAGAATAATTATATTTACATAGCTGCATATGTATTCGGAAGGTTTTCAATACAGGGAAACCCAAGAACCGCGTAGAATACCTAGGCTTGAGAATTGGTTTTTAACGTTTGCAGAATAGAGAAGTCATACAAGTAGAATGATGGCCACCTTGAAAAAACATTACCTCTAGTGCATTCCCATGTAGCAATAGTGAACAATGAGTTCACTACACCAAAAACAGTGGATTCAAAAGTATGCCCATAAAGACGTGATGATTTCTCAGTGATACCTATGTTGTGAGCCTACAGGACTGGAATATATCAACTTCTAGCTTAAAAATATAGAGTGAAGTGGTAGAGCCTATTGATCACTTCGCCTATTTACGAAGTTGCATCGGCCCCTACGGGCTGACCACTGGCGAAATCTGAGCACGGATACAAAAGGCTTTTGTGGCATTTGCCAACTTAAATTATTTCTGGTGCAGACATGATAAGCGACTATAGATCAAAGGACATGTATACTGCTCAGCAATTCGCTCTATCCTCATTTATGGCTGAGAGACATGACCACTGAGTGGAAGACATGAAAAGGTTAGCTGTCTTTGATCATATGTGTCTGCATTCTATCTCCCACGTTAGGTGGTATAATAGGGTGAGTAATGCTGAGGTTAGGCGTAGATTGTTAGTTAAGGAGGGGAAATCTATAGACGAGGTTGTGAAGCTACATCGACTGAGGTGGTTAGGAAGGGTGTTAGGCGTGCAATGTTGGCTGATACAGGCTCAAGTTGGGAAAGATCTAGTGATGGTCTGACGAAAACATGGCATCAGTCCATGAAATTTATAACAGTTACTTTAAGCCACGCAAGGAGAGGTATACTGCTTGGTTGGGGTCCTTGGGATTCTATGAACCAATGGCTGGAGACAGTTGGTGATAAGCTCAATACCGTTCTCAATGGCGCAGCTACATTCATTCTCTGTGACTTGTTACATCCAAAAAACCCTATTGTTTTTCCATGATACTATTCTTTGTCCTTTACATTTCTGCTCATTATTGTTTTTCCGAAACACGTTTCCCTTGTCTTCCTTTGTGCGCTTCATTAAGTGTTGCAACTTGGACTTCTGTGCACAGTTCTATTTTAAAACCAGTCAGTCAGTGTAAGCCTATGAAACTAATAAGCCATGGGATGAGATTTGCTTTGTGTACAAAAGATGTTTTTTGAATAACGGTAGTCCTAAAATCAGCTTGCTATGTACTATATTGTGACTGTTTATACAGTGAACTTGAGATTTTTATTACTTTTATCTGGCGAGGATTTCAAAGTCGTTGTAATAAAACGGATAAACTACTTATTTTATTTATAATGACTAAATGACGACTGTATATCTACCTCAAACTGGCGATACAACATGAAGTCTACATTTGACGAATACAGTATTACGTCACAAGAAGTCTAAAATCACTCTAGTTATAATGAAAACTAGGGACTTATAGAAAGGAAGGTATAGCAGGTAACTTATTTACTTTTGTTGCTACAAGTACTTACGGGAAAGCTAAGCAGACAACGAAAATCTTGAAATGGCCTACAAAACAACATCCAATCTTACATCTGTATCCAACGAAAATTGAACTAGTACCGAAGCAACTAAAAATTATGTAATTAGTGATGCGTACGTTAAACTTTTGAGAAATTCTGCAGTACTAAATGCGTACATTGATGAATAGTCCATCACAAATGACCAAGAACCCCAGGTCGTATTTTTAACCAGATTATAGTTCGGAATTTGCGGATTCCCCAAATTACATTAGTCGTTAGAATATAACACAACAGATTCCAGTGACGATACTTAAGCTATTTGTTAGAATTCAGTTGCCCGTATCAGATGCTTCATGTGGTAGGTTGTGTGCCAAATTTTGTAAAATGTAACCAATAACTATTGAGTTAATGGTTCGGTGTTCATTTCATCTTATTGACTTTCTTTATCCTGGACTACAACAGCCTACAGTAAATATTTTAAATACTCATCTTATGACAGAGAACATAATTTAGGGGAACCATATTTTGGTAACTCCATCAGACTTTACAATTGTATAATAAAATTATTAGACATAGGCATCTGATATCAGTATGGTAGACAGGATTAGGTATGACAATGATAACACGGATAAATTCGTACAACTGTCTATATAATCTCCGTAGTCAATCATTGAGACTGTCTCTGTTTTCGACATAGAACTTTGTACATATGTGTGGCAGTTCAAGTCGCCACACTCCGTGTAGTACACAAAGCAAGAGAAGAAAGTACAAGAAATGCATAATAGAGACAGTAAACAGAAGTGTGGGACAAATGAATAGTAATAGGGAAGAACAAAACAGTTTCATTGGGAATCAAAGTTACAAGGAGTGTATGCATCTGCGCCATTGAGAACGATTTTGAGCCATGTCACCAATTGTTTCCAACCATTGGTTTTTACCGTCCCGAAGACCCCAACCAGGAAGTCTACACCTTCCTACGTGGCTTAAGCTAACTGTTGTAGATTTCACTGACTGGTGCCATGTTTTGGTCTGACCGCCCCTAGCTCTTTTCCAGCCTGACCCTATGTCAGCTAACATAGCCCGTCGAGGAAGTAATTCTCTAATAATCTTAAGCTCCTCATTGAAGCAGTCATCTGAACAGATTAACCTAGCTCTATGAACCAGAAACTTTACCAGGTTACGTTTATATTTCAAAGGTACAAAACTCCAAAAATCAGTGTACTGTTCCATGTTAAAAGCCAGCAGTTATTGTCTTAATTCCTTTTCTTATCTATTTTTTATCACCCTTTCATTTGCTTTTAGACTTTGCCTACTTACGACTAAAAAGTAGTAAATTTATGGTTCTTTTAAGACTTTGTTGCCCCTCAGTCATAGGTATTGATTTCCACTTCACCTAATATATAAAGATTGTATTTAGTCTGACGTAATTACCTCCAGATTACTAGCTTGCTAGTTTTCTAGCCGGTCCCAAGCCCGGATAAAGAGGGAGGGTTGGGGCGTGGTGTCAGCAACTCCACCCCCATAAAACTACCAAATCGCTACAGAAACTTCAACGAATAAATATATTAAAAATTCTAAAAACATAAACAATAGCCTTATTTTCGCTGGAATCGGGGAAGTGAAATGACACAGGCTGGTGAAAGCCTTCAGGAAGCCAGTCAGCCGATGTGCCTTCTTTCGATGAAAGCAAAAGTAAGGATGGGTACCTGGAATGTTCGTACAATGTACGAAACTGGAAAGGCTGCCCAGATAGCCGCTGAAATGAGAAGGTACAGAATAGAAGTGTTGGGAATCTGCGAAAGCAGACGGAACGGAACTGGAAGGTGCCAACTACCTACTGGAGAGACAGTAATCTCTTCCGGCCACCCAGAGGACAACCACGAGCACACCGAGGGAGTGGCCATCATGATGTCACCAACAGCAGCCAAAGCTCTCATGCAGTGGGAACCAATCTCCTCCAGGATAATGACAGCCAGGTTCAACTCAAAAGGAAGGAAGCTTACAGTCATTCAATGCTGTGCGCCTACAAACGTCTCAGAACAAGAGAAGAAGGAGGCGTTCTACAGACAACTACAAGCAATAATGGACAACGTCCCAAATGGCGATATCAAAATCCTGATGGGCGACATGAATGCGAAGCTGGGAGGAGACAATACAGGAAGAGAACTCACCATGGATCGAGAGGCCCTCGGTGAAATGAACGACAGTGGTGAACTCTTCTCAGACTTCTCCGCCTTCAATGATTTGGTGATTTGTGGTAGTGTGTCCAAACACAAGGATATACACAAGACGACATGGACTTCACCAGATGGAAACACCAAAAACCAAATAGACTTCATCTCAATTTCAGGAAAGTGGAGACGGAGCCTACTGGACACAAGGTCGAGGAGAGGAGCAGATGTGGGTTCAGACCACTATCTAGAACAAGGGACTTTCAAGGTGAAGCTAAAAGCCTCGAGGATACTAGGGGATAGGTCGCAATGTAAGTTCAACACTCAGTTACTGAAGGACACAACAACAAAAGACACTTTCACTGCAACTGTCAGAGCAAAGCAGGAAACACTACGCGACATCACTGAAGAAGCATGTGTGGAAGAACATTGGAAGTCTCTGAAGGCGATTCTCAACGAAACGTGTTCAACGGTTCTAGGAAGAAAGAAGAGACAAGACAAGGAATGGCTCTCAACGGACACTTGGAAACTAATAGAAGAGATGAGGATGGTGAAAGAGAAAATGATTCAATGCAAGGACGGACAGGAGAAGGAGACGCTGAGCTCAACTTACACAGCACTAGACAAAGAACTGAAGAAGAGTGCTAGGAAGGATAAAAGACGATTCTACGACAACCTCGCCACTGAAGCTCAGAAGGCAGAAGGCAAAAGGGACCTGAGGACATTATATCAGATAACCAAATCTCTATCCGGGAAGAGATCAACACAAGCGAAACCTATAAAAGACAGCCAAGGGAACCCAATTACCAAGGAAGAAAAACAAATTAAACAATGGGTGGATCACTTCAAAGGACTCTTGAACCGACCATCACCTGCAACCCGTCCAGAAATACCAACAGCGCGCACACAACTGCAAGTTGACACCAATCCTCCAACGAAAGCTGAAGTCTTGAATGTAATCAAGCTTTTGAAAGCTGGAAAAGCAGCTGGACCAGATGGAATATTTTTTATTTTTTTTTTTATTTTTGATTACAGCTTGATTCCACACTGTATTTTTGGTACAAGTATGGAATTTTCAGCGTGGATATCGGTAGCCCAAATTTTGCAGGCCGACCATAGATATCAGGTGTGCGTCGGCGAGGGCTCGAACCCCGGACCATGTGCATGGTCGGCGAGAATCCTAACCCCTGAATCACTGAAAGCAGACCCAGAGACTACAGCAGACATGCTGACTCCATTATTGCAAAAGGTCTGGAAGGAGGGAAATATGCCTACTGACTGGAGGAAAGGTTACCTCGTGAAACTACCAAAGAAGGGCGACTTAGAACTCTGCAAGAACTGGCGAGGAATCATGCTCCTATCGACGCGTGGATGATTTATGTTTGATGTCACATAAAATCGAAGACTTACAAGCGAAAACCGACAAACTGGTCGAAGAAGCAGCAAAGACAGGACTCCAAGTGAACATAGACAAGACGGAGGTGATGAAAATAACCAACCAACCAACCAACAACAACAGCAACAACATCCAGAACCAATCACCATCAACGGGAGGGATTTGAAAGAGGTTACTTCATTCACTTATCTAGGGAGCATTGTCTCAACTACAGGAAGTCGGAACGGACGAGGATGTCAAATCGAGCGAGAATCGGGAAGGCGAGAAACACATTCATCGACCTGAAATCAATCTGAAGATCTTCGTAACTCAGCATTAACAGCAAAATTCGGATTTTCAATACAAACGCAAAGTCAGTTCTTCTAAACGGATCAGAAACTTGGAGGGTCACAAAGAATATTTCCAAAAGGTTGCAGACCTTTATTAACAACTGTCTTCGCTGTATCTATACTGAAGATCAGATGACCGGGCCGGAAAGAATCACCAACAAGGAACTATGGGAACAAACAAAGCAAGAACCAATCGCCCAACAAATATGCAGGAGAAAGTGGAGATGGATTGGACACTCGCTGAGGAGACCACTGGGTGACATCGCGCGTCAAGCCCTCGAGTGGAACCCGAAAGGGAAGCGGCGTGTGGGACGTCCAAGGGTGACATGGAGGAGATCGTGTGAAGAGGAGTTGAAAGAGTATGGACTAACATGGATGCAGGTGAAAAGTACGCCAGAAGACAGAAACAAATGGAGACGTGCAGTTGAAGCCCTATGTTCCACTAGGAACCCAAGGGGGCAATAATAATAATAATACAGTAGAAAATCAATTATTGTCCAGTAGTAATTATACCATAGCGTCTGATTTTATACCAGACTGGAATTTAGACTAAATATGCGATTGTAGCATTATATGATAATGGCAATAAAGATAAAATCTGTTTATCCAGTATCACCAGGAAGAAAAGCTATTGTAAGTTGGTGTGAAGGCTATAGAAAGGAAAGTGACTGTACAATTTTTTCTGAACAAAAGAGATGGGAAATCTTTCTGAGATAACTGCCTCAGCTTTGCTTAGCAACTAAAGGCGTACAAACTTAGAGAATTGAAGCAGCACCCCATTTAAAGAAGTGAAAACTGAATTTTTATCAATCTTTTCCACACGCCAGGCGCACCAGCACGGAACTTCTGGATGACTTTACGATTCTTTTCCCCAGCCACATTAGATAACGCTTCATCCGAATCGCTCTACTTATGTAGCTATCTAGAAGAGTAGTTACATTTATAGATGCACACTGATGTGGTCAGACTCAACAGCTTAATGCCAATAATTCAGTGGATACATCTATTTTGATATACAAAGTCAAAAACAGACGTTTTTCTTAAACTTAGCGAGGAGACTTTTAGACACGTTTACGGATATTCTTTTTTATTTTTTTTTTTTTTATTTTTGATTACAGCTTGATTCCACACTGTATTTTTGGTACAAGTATGGAATTTTCAGCGTGAATATCGGTAGCCCAAATTTCGCAGGCCGACCATAGATATCAGGTGTGCGCCGGCGTGGGCTCGAACCCCGGACCATGCGCATGTCGGCGAGAGTCCTAACCACTGTGCCACCGACGTCTTTATATAATGAATTTTCTACTTTCCTTAATTCGTCGTCCAGTGTCGACCATGCAAACTTTTTCACTGATGAGATTACCTTCCTGTGCAAAAGAAACTGGCTAATTCATGACTTTTCACAAAAAGCAACCTGCTTATTGCCGGCATATAGCCTTCTTGTTGGTGGCACATCGACAAATGGGTGCTAACTTTATCTGTTTCGGATATGAACCCAATTGATGGGTGTGCTACAATGAATGCTTTGAGAAGGAACTCAGTCAACGAAAGAGTATGTTGCCCACAGACCAGTTTCAGAAATCAGCGGAGAACAACTACTATCTGTCACCAAAACAGCTATATACTAAAAACCGAATGTGACCTAAGAGATGCTGAATTGACAAATGTGATTCAACTTCCTGATTTAAGAATAAGAGGTGGATAGTTTATTTTGTTTGGAAAGCATAGATATAGCACAAAACATGACATAGGAGGCAAAGTTAAATTCTAAGCACCAGTACGTGCCAACGGACAAATGACCCTGAACGCATCAAAGGGATGATGAAGGCTATTTTTGCGTTTTAAAACACATATATTCATGAAAATAACAAATTAAAGGGCGTGAAACTGCTAAACATGACACCCTTTTTCGACGTGTGGCAGAAATACCTCACAGTATTGGGCTGGAATGTTAGCAGATTAATCTTACCACGTGCTGTCAATGAGCCCCACGCATTAGAAATAGGACAAAGTATCAGTTGAACACGACCCAGAAATTGCCAAAGTATACACAGTAAACAATACAAAGAAATAAAACTAGGAACGTAGACTGACTTCAAACAAAGTACACATAATATTTGGCCTCAAAAAATTTCACGAGAATCCAAACGTAACGATGCCTTTTAAATTATGCCCAACACGAATTGGACAAAATTCAACTGCAATGATTCAAGAGACCGTTGCCACTGCAAATGACTGAGAACGCAGGCATAAGGGGATAAATTCCCAAACGCGACCATTCAGCGAGAGACCTAGCACTATTCCATACTCAGATTTTTAACCTTCCTACTTTTTCCCCTGAAATGCTTCAGTCCGAGGTCATGGGTAAAAGAAGATAAATCAAGTCCATAGTTATTTGTTGAAATTATGAGCATCGCCTTTGCTCTACCCTACAATTTCAGATAAGCGAAAGATAACAAGTCCTCTCAAAGGTGCCTCGCATGATAATTCAGTCACATAGGGCATCAGATTTCTGTCAAACCTCTGAAGGTTTTTTCATCGTGCATGAGGTACTTTTAAGCCAGGGCTGTCAGAATAAGGGCAGCTTTCAGCTTTTCAAAAAATGTGGTTGCATATTGAGAGGCGTACAGAACACCGGCTACTTAGTAAGAGCTGTCCATATGGACATGGCTGCATGGAATTTCCAGCCTGAGACTGATATTCGCTGATCAAGTAAGCAAATTATCATAATGATGTTCTTTTGGGTTCTAAATGGAACATAAGTCCTCAACGGCACATTTCTATTCCTGGTGACACAATTGCCTATAAGCTTTCATCTGCTCCACTTCCCATTCAGACATGGGCCAAACTCGTCGTTTCCCATTTGCGTTTCACTCCAGCGATGTCCTAGCGCGTAATGTCACCCAACAGTCTCCTTGTGTTCATATGGTCCATCCCAATATCCTTCGGCATATATGTTAGGCAGCGGGTTTTTAGTATGTTCGTCACCAGAGTTCGTTTTCGCTCATCTGTTCTGGCTTTCGGCTCCTCATTAGCGAAGTAGTGCAGGCAGTTGCTGATGAAAGCTTGCAGTAATCTAATGCTAAGTACCCTCGTGGCGAGCTTAGCAAGTCTCCGAACTATATAAGAGCATTCATCTGACATCAGTTCTGAATGTTGCAGATTTCCACAATGATTTCTGATTATCAAAGGTCCGTCTCGCTCTTACGATGCGGGATTCGACACTTTTATCCTTGCCACTAGTAAATGAAACGATACTGCCTCTCTGAGTAAGCGAAAGGGGCGTCCTACTTCAAATTTTTCTGTTGACGTTATTGGTTGGCTACCTTCATCACCACTTTCTTCTCGGCTTCTACCACCGACCTGTTGGTTCTCGCTCGTAGATATTTGAGTTTGCGTGACACTAAACGCAAGCCGCTTATGGAGTTAAAACCTTCTTGTGGGTCCGACATATTGCTGGTTTCTCTCTCCCCAGGGTCTGGCATATGACCTCCCATCTAATGGGGAATGTCTTCGGTAATAGTAAGAAGCTTAGTCTTACTTCAGGCTCCGCTTGAATTTTCTTACGTGGCATCATCACACAGCTATTAAGTGAGGTTGGTGAAGGTCCGAGATACTGCAATTTTGCAGCGGTTTCCAAATTACTCTGCAGTCAGCGCTTTAAATGCCTTTCCGGATTCCATCAAGCTGAGTTAGTGATTTGGTCACTACTATGTTGTGTGT
The DNA here is from genome assembly GCA_944472135.2 of Trichobilharzia regenti. Taxonomy (NCBI): domain Eukaryota; kingdom Metazoa; phylum Platyhelminthes; class Trematoda; order Strigeidida; family Schistosomatidae; genus Trichobilharzia; species Trichobilharzia regenti. The sequence continues at coordinate 20,461,164 of OX235267.1, forward strand.
TCGACATTGATGCGTAACGTTGAAATCTGATCCATAAATAATTTGATTTTCGTGAATTTACCTTGGTAGAAATGGACTTTTGCATCTGGAGCATGTTCCAGTCTCTGCACGGTGACACGATTTAATATTTCGCTCGACGTGGGCAGGCGAGTGATTACTCTTCCCTTTTTTGTGGAGCTCAGTTCATATTCTTCAACAGTTCGACAAGCTAGCTGTAAACTTAACAGTTAAGCAATTTTCCTGTCCGTAGTCCTTGTGTGAGGATACCAACTGAGGCCCCGGGATCCGTTTTCAGTTCTTTCGGAGGAATTCCGTCTAGTCCTTTTACTTTCTTAACTGTCTTTCAGTCCGAGCTTATGCTTTTTTGAAGCCTGGTGCTCACTAGTAGTTCTGTAGCTGCTGGACCTACTTTGGACCATCTGCAGGTAGTAGTTCAAGAACCCTTCGGAGTAATCAGCCCACCATCTACTTTTATTCCCTGGTAAACCTAGCTATCTGATATAGTACCCAGAATGTTTTATCTGCATTCTGTTCTACCTTGGCTGCCAGTGTGTTTGAGAATCGCCTTTTGTCTCTCTTAACACTCTCCATTTCGGTATTTAGTACAATTGTCAATGTAGTTGAAGATTGAACGATCAATTCATGGTTGTTTGCTCAAAACCAACTTCCCCAATTTTCGCGGAGGCATCAATCAGCCAGTCATCGTCTCATCGGTCGCTGTTCAGAAAGAAGTCAGCAGAAAACCGTCAGAAGTAATATTGTGATTTATTATTGTAATATTTGTTCACAGACCTTAGTTGGAACAGTGTTTATATGTTGGTGTTGCAATAAAGAATCCTCGAGTCGCCAATTGGTGTATTCGTTTTTGCGTCCGTTATTACTAAGCGTTTCTCAGAAACTTCAAGGAACAGCGTGAGCCCGAGTGCAGCAAGAGCTGGGCATTAACGGTTTATGAGACGTGGCTGACAACACTGTACATTGAATTACGCCTATCTTTTGGTTGTCCGTATTTGCAATGCTCCAATTTTTTCACAAGATCTCTTTCATCGATCAGCTCCCACGTATTTGAAGAGAGCTATTCCCTCTCTTGACTCTCCTTTCTATCTAAAACGGCTACCTAGGTTTCCTTAAACATCAGTTCAAAAGAGTTCCGATATTCACTCACACAGCTATCCCCAGGTTTCCCTGATGGCTGAAGTGAAGGTTCCCTTCATAGTTTCCTCCTTCAGTTTCCAAGTGTTGAACTTGAATTGAGGTCTGCTTCCAGTCATTTTGAAAGCTTCCTGCTTGACCCTGAAGGTTCCTTGAACTAGGTAATTGTCTGAGCCCACATCAGTTCTCCCTCTCCAATGCGTCCAGTAGACTGCGCCCCTCCTTCTTGGTCAGTATCGATATGGCGTCCATCTGATTTTTGGTGTGTCCATCAGGTGAAATTCATATCACTTTGTATGTATCCTTGTACTTGTACGCACTACCTCCAATCACTGTTTCATATCGTAACACAAAATTGATGTAAACGAGATCTTCAGAGTCTTTTACCGAATATAGATCAATCTTAATTTTGCCTCAAGAATTCTTCTACTACATATTGCTTGGGCCATGGTGATCTACATTAGGAAGCCTAACCTACGTATACGTAAGAAATTGGTTCAGACTACTTCCTTACCTAGGCAATCAAGGATTTACTGATCTTCGATTTGTCATAGAGATGTACTTAATTTTATTTGATATTCTGTTTACTGTTACATTTTTATACTCATTATAACTTACGCATCTTTCTCCGAAGTGCAATTTCATTGATCTTAGCGGATCGATAGTATTTAAATACCCCCAGTATTTCTGGTGAAGATAATTCCAGAATATTCTGCGTATATAAATATACGAATATAATTGTATAGCTGTAACAACAGAAGACAAGGGCCAGCCAACAGATCGTTTGTTACGGATATCAACACGTATTTAAATAAATTTCACATACATTATTATAGCCTAGTCAAGTAGACAAATGCAGTCTTCCGGTTGGTTGTTTTCCAGTTCCTCGGAAAGTGGAGCCGTCTATCTGCCAATCATATTTGCCCACGTTTAGGTTTGGTGTGACTGGTTGTTGAAACAGCCTTGTTCATATTTTCTCACGGCCCATATTATTGACCTAGACATTGACGTAGATTAATGTCAACCGATTGGCTAGCAGGCTGCTCTCACCACATAGCTAGAAGAGGAAATTATCAAAAAGAATATTCTTCGCTCAGGTTTTCTTCTGTGCTCAAAACCGGTGAAGGCTTAGAAGCCGGCGAAGAGTTTACTGTTCTCACTCATTTCGTCGAGAACCTCCCGACCCATCGTGAGTTGTCCTCCTGTTTTTTCTCTTAGTTTGTCATTTATATCACAACCTATTAGGATGCTGATGACTCCATTTTTGCCCGGTCCATTAACATTTTAAGCCGTTTGAAAGATCCTCCCTTTACTTTATCCGCTCTAGGAAACCAGTTAGATATGAGGTCAATTCCAGTTGGCTTTAACCAGAGCGAGTGAATATCACGGAATATTGCAATCATTATGTCATGTTCTTAGACCACCTTTACTTTTCTGGGTACACTTCGGTTCAGAATTCCAGTATCGAACTCTAGAGTATTTGTTATGTGTTGGTTAGATCTAATGCATACGTCGCTGCAGTAACTCCAATGGGGATCAGATAACACTATGCTGTCCAGGTGGGATGCAGTCGAGGATCTCTTGTTAGCCAGTGGGGAAGAAGACCACTTATTGCATATCCCCTCAATGACGCTTGTTGCTATGTTGCTATTGGTTTCAAGTGGCCTTGGTTTTGGGGGAAGATTTAACTGATGTAATATTGCGATTTCGTAGACATAACTCAGGCTCATAGGTGAAAAAATTATAATCCTGGAATAAGGACAAGTTGTTCAGAAGGTAAGGAGGACATTATTTTTCAGTTTATTTGTATATATACTATTGTGTATCGAGTTGCGTTGAGTTCTTAGTGCAACTGTATGTAACTGCATTTACATAAAGTAAAACATTACGAATTCTCCTGTTTTTAAAATAAAAAACATGATTCTTTTCATTAAGTGTAGTAATGAATAATGGAATTTCTTCCACGTCAGTGTTATTTAATTGAAGATTTAATCTCTGTAGGCCCTTGAAGGAATAAATTCGGCACGGAGAACTCCTGTGGAAACCGAAAGCACTTTTAGTTTACTAAATCTTACTGACTTCCTGTATAAATTTGATCTGTCAAGTGTTTATGTAAAGTCTGCTGGTGTATTCAGTAAAGTAAAAGTTGTAGTGCATAACTCCTAGACTTGTTGTAGTCATTGGTATTCCCAGGATACTACTTACTCGTTTTATGCAGCCGAAATATTCAATTCTCACTTTATTGAGGAAATACTATAGTGCCTGCAAAAGTAGTGCGTCAGTTTACGAGTTTCATTAAGCCTACAGAATGTTTTCTATTCACTGAATACTGTTTGCGAATTATCCGAGAAAACACATTTCCGAGTGGGATGTAATACAAGGCTGAATTCTTAAACTGTCATCCTTATATCAGTTCAATTCAATCACACATATATTAGTAGAATAATCTGTAATTGACTTTAGAGACTTATCAGGGAATAGTCTCATCAACTCACAGTTTACTGATGATATTGTCCACCTAGACTATGAGAAGTAACCCCTGATGCTGTAAAATATGAAAATAATACCGGTATTTGATTATAGGTGTCCGCGTTCTATCTCATGAGTAAAGCAGTATAATATGGCGAGTGCTGTTGAGGTTACGCATAAATGTTTAGGTGGGGAGGGTTAGTCTTCAAGGTAGGGAAGCTGAATAGGTTGAGATGGCTAGAACACGTGCTGGCATACAAAGCCATCGCCTTTCTCCAGGGACAATGCTAGCCAGCACATGTTAAGGTTTAAAATGTGTTTGGGTCGGTCAAATGAAAAAGTGATATTGGTTCATAAAATTGTTGACAGTCAGCTGGAAGAACTACCGGAGATGTGACTGCAAATCTTTGGTACTGGTACAGGTGCATTCACTCTGTGTAATCTCACGTATCTATTCAACTCATGTTTTTCCTTGTCACTATTTATTCTCCCTCACATTTTCGCTCGTTAAACTTCCATTTAGTTTTATGTCTCTACCTTTGTGTGCTACATGAAATGTGGTAAATTAAACAGGTGGACTTCTCTGCAAACTCATACTGAAAGCTAGTCAGAATGACACAGTCTGGATATAACTAAATGCGAAACATTGATAAATGATCTCCAAAATTTCAACAAATGATAAGTGTAGTTCTTAATCTTGTTCTTTGCCAAATGAAAAATAGATACCTTTCAGTAATCTCTTCTTCCACCCGGGACTCGTCTCCTACTTTGCAACTGGATTTGTGCTTTGTCACATTTGTGCTTAGCTTTCGGTCATTCAGCATTCGCCGTTGTTGTTGACTCAGCGCCTAGATGACTTTAGTTGAATAAGGTTTCGATCGTGCAAACTTGGGTCCTGGGCAGTTGATTGGTTGCATTATCATTTCTCAAATGGAATGCAGCATACTGTATATTAGGGTAAATCTTCCGCCTCGCTTGCTGAAGCTGGTGTTCCTCAGGCTATTTTTATCACTCCTTTTCTTTTTTCTCTCTCGTCTTACATGACTTTTCTCTTTCTAATGAGAGCAACTTCGTCAAATACGCTGTTGATCTGACCGTCTCACTTCGTGTCATGTTACAATGTGACTGCAGCAAACTTAACTGGTTCCTGTCTGTAGTCTAAGGTACGTGGTCTTGCGTTAAATCCCTCTAAATGTCAGGCAGCTAACTTTCCCCTCACTCATAAGCGTGAACTGCAAGAACTGTGTCGTTCACAAGATGTTTGTATCAAAGAGGACACTGAAACAGAAACTAAGTCTAACAGAAAATACCTTGGAGTAAATCTATCCTCTGGTCTTTCTTGGTCATTCTATATCTTGTCGATTTCTAAGAAAACCTTCAGTCTAGCTTACCATGTTATGTATTCAAGACAGTCAGGAATCATTCAACCTCTCTTTTTACAACTTGTTAACTCTTGCATTGGTCTTTACTGCTCCCCCTTATTCTTTCCTGAATTACTCAAAAACGACTATGTCGTATTGTGTAGGGTATTAAGGTTGTCATTAGGGCAAGTGGTGTACCATTTCGTCAACTCGTTAATGCATTAGTTAGAAGACATCTAAACTCATGCGAGAAATGGTCTAAATCTATACTGTCTAACCCTCAACATCCCTTCTATTCTCAGCTCTTCCCTTTAATTTCATCTGATGGAACCAGAAGTCGGAATAAAAGATTATGTGATCGTTTTTGGAATTAAGTAATACCAAAAATTGTTGTCGTTTTCATTGCCAGCAGTTCACAGCCTATTGAGTTTACGCAAGTGGAATGCTCATTTCCCACTTTCCTGAGGAGACATCAACTAGGATTCTAGGAAAGTAGTACGTCAGTATGCGAATTTCATGAATCTGTAGACTGCATTCCATTCACTTATTACTGAAACTAAACTATGAAGGAACTGATATTTCAAAGAAGGATGTAGTACAAGGCTCATTTCTACAACTGTCGTCCTTATTTTAGTTCAATTTCATCATAAATGTATTAACCGAATTGTCTGTTACTCACTTTAGGCCCTTACCAGGGAACAGTCTTGTCAACTTAGTGTATGCTGATGGTATTGTCCACTTAGGCTGCGATAAGTGACCATTGAAACTGGAAGATATGAAAAGACTACTGGTTTTTGATCGTAGTGTCTGTACCCTTTCTTCTGTGTTAAGTAGTCTAATATTATGAGTAATATTGGGGTTAAGCTTAGTGTTAAGTAGAAATGTGATTCCAAACGTTGTTAATGACACAGATGCATTCACTCTATGTAATCTCACATATCTGAGCAACCCTTATATTTTTTCCATATGACTGTTTGTTTTTCATCACATTTATGCTCATTATAGTAACATTTAATTTCTTTTTTCTTCTACCTTTGTGTGCTACATGTAATGTGCTAACTTAAGCGGGTGCACTTGTGTGCAAGCTTCTATGTTGAAAGTCAGTCTGTCAGAATGATCTATAGTCCAGGTATAATGAAATGCTAAAACGTGGATAAAAATAAGCAAAATGTCAACAAATGCTAATCGTGTTTTTTCATTTAGTTCTTGTCTAACGTGTGGTGTGTCATATCAATTGGTGTTTTTGGATCCATTGTGTTTACTTGTTGTTTTCGTACCTTGCTGTTATTGCATAATTTTGTTAAAATTCTAGTCGTGATTACTTCTGAAGTTGTTTCGAGTCATCTACATCCGTGAATGAATTGATTGATGTTACAGACAGCAGATGGGTCGTATACGCCGGGGAGGCTAGGCTTTTGCTGAGAATGAAATGCATACGAAGATAATTGTTAGCTGCGGTCCGGCACGCCGGGGAGAAAGAGTGTAGACGACTGAGGCTTGCATGCGTCACCGCTACTAGAACTGAGGCAGAATGAGTGACAAGCGATCGCAGTGGTAATTGGTAGTGAGTAGATAAGTGGATGTGCGTAGAGTATCGTGAGGTGGTGCTATGGTCACGTTGCATTCTGCAAGAGTCATTCTAGCAAGTGGTGATTGTGTTGCAAGATATCAAGAGGGGGTCTCTATCTGGGGGCGCAGGTCGTCAGCGATGTGTGAGATTGTGCTGTGGGTATGCCTTTGGTGTGTTGGCTTTTCTGTTTGTTTTCCATTTCAGCTCTGTCCGTGTGACCCAGGTTCTCTCAATGGCATCCAAGTCAACGTGTATTGGTTGTGATGGAGAAAATGGATGGATCCATTTTTGCCGAGGAGTGTCAATGTAGTTGAAGATTGAACGATCAATTCATGGTTGTTTGCTCAAAACCAACTTCCCCAATTTTCGCGGAGACATCGATACACCAGTCATCGTCTCATCGGTCGCTGTTCAGAAATAAGTCAGGCCAAAATTGTCGGAAGTAATATTGTGATTCATTATTGTAATATTTGTTCATTGACCTTAGTTTTAAAGCTGGCTACATGTTGGTGTTACATTAAAGAATTCTCGAGTCGCCAATTGGTGTTTTGGTTTTGCGTCCGTTATTACTAAGCGTTTCTAAAATACTGCAAGGAACAGCGTGAGCCCGAGCGTAGCAAGAGCTGGGCATTAACGGTTTACGAGACGTGGCTGACAGCTTCTGGTGGTAGAAACAGACTCTGGAGGATTCAAACAGTTGGTGAAAGTTTGGATAGTCACCGTTCATCTTTCCTGGTGCCGGTCAAGTCCTCTTTGAACAAGCAATATCTGGAATTTTTTGGAATTGGGTCAAGTTCAACAATGCCTGGGTCAAAGAAGGGACAGAGCGTCTTGGATGCAAACAGGAAAGTAAGTCATTGTGACTTGTCTGTTAATTTACATTAATTTTACATTAACAGCATTTGCAAGTGCTTCACCTCAGGTAAACCATTCCTATATGCTGACGACCTCAAAGTCGTCTACTCCTGCTACACTCATGAATTAAGCGATATGGTTACTAAAATACATCTTGAACTAAGTAGTCTCGCAACATGGTGTGCTGAATCCTGTCTAAACTTTAACATTGACAAATGTGGCTGGATTTGTATCGGCAACAGTAAACTTGATCTAACTCTTGAAATAAATGGGCGAAAACTAGCTAAGCTCAACTCAGTTGTAGATCTCGGTATTAGATACTCTAGTAACCTAACGTTCGCTGAACAGACTGATTATGCCAGTCGTAAAGCACGAAGGCTGATAGGTTGCATAACACGCAATTTCTTTTATTGTGAAACTAGGGTTTTATTATACAAAGTATGTGTCCGACCTATCTTAGAATACTGCCCGTTTATTCTTAGCGGACTCAGACAAAATGATAAGCTTAAATTAGAGGGAGTGCAACGGCAGTTTACCTCAAGAACTCTTGGTTTAGAAAGTGGTCTGCAATACCATGAGCGATGCGAAAGACTAAGGTTATAACCCCTCTGGAAAAGACGTCTTAAGTTGAACCTTATCTTTTACTATAAGCTAACTAATCTTCTCTTGCATTCCTCCGAACCAATAACTAAACCTAACACTGTCACCAGTTACAATCTTAGAAATCATCACAACCTAATTGCTATAGAGCACTGTCAGACTTACGTGCGGTACAACTTCTTCTTAAATAAGTTTTCAGTCATTTGGAATAGACTACCAGCTAATGTGCGCGATGCAAACACACTTCCAGTGTTCATCTCCTCAGTCACCAGACTGCTCAAAGATGACAATGCACTTTTGCGCCTGACTCTTACACCCTCTTTTTCACCCTACATAGATATCTTAAGTTCTTTAAACGTGTAGTTACAACCAACTACAATTATTAATTTTATTATTATTGGAACTAGATGATAAACATTTCTACACAGGACAGTAACATTAGTTCACACATAATTTGAAAGTTAGCATAACGGGACTAGTTAGTTAATGAACAAAAATAAGCATAGTTACTAGACAGAATATATATGTATATATTTATTAATCACTCCTTAAGGACTCCTCTTGCTTTCTTTTGCCTTGCTGTTGTTTGTCTTCTTTTTTCTCTCACCATTTCAGCTTCCATTTGACTTTTTGAATGAGAATGAATAATGTGGATGTTTGACCATTTACAATGACAAATGATCTGCGAACATTATTGGTCCCGTATCTTTCAGTTGCCTGGTTAATAACGAATTAACTTTCCCCGCGACGCAACCCGGATTACATTTGTGGAATATACTCTTATACCAATGGAAAGGTATCAATTTGTAATACAACGTCACGATTCGTTCTTATTTCCCAATTTGGATATAAATCAAAAATGAGATTCGGAATTACTTCAAGCTTTATTTTTTCCCAAGTATTTTTAATCCTTCTAAAACTTGGGTTTTTTTGTTAATGCGAAGTCAATATTCCTATATTTCATGATGTGCTCCATTGAATGACTGGTTATCATATTGTTCCCACAAACCAAAGACAGAAACGTCAGCAACCATGTAATTTAACTATAAACCAAATTTATGAAATTTATATAATGCTTATCCATGCCTGTATATTTGGTGTGTCGTACACAAGTAGCAAAAAATATGTATTTTATTAAAACATTATTATTAATTATGATTGCTAGTCGTATATGTAATTTATCATATTGATGATGCCTGTAAACTGGCGTCTCTCATGTACAAAATGAGAATATACTATTATTATTATTATTATTATTAACTCATGTTTTTCCTTGTCACTATTTATTCTCCCTCACATTTTCGCTCGTTAAACTTCCATTTAGTTTTATGTCTCTACCTTTGTGTGCTACATGAAATGTGGTAAATTAAACAGGTGGACTTCTCTGCAAACTCATACTGAAAGCTAGTCAGAATGACACAGTCTGGATATAACTAAATGCGAAACATTGATAAATGATCTCCAAAATTTCAACAAATGATAAGTGTAGTTCTTAATCTTGTTCTTTGCCAAATGAAAAATAGATACCTTTCAGTAATCTCTTCTTCCACCCGGGACTCGTCTCCTACTTTGCAACTGGATTTGTGCTTTGTCACATTTGTGCTTAGCTTTCGGTCATTCAGCATTCGCCGTTGTTGTTGACTCAGCGCCTAGATGACTTTAGTTGAATAAGGTTTCGATCGTGCAAACTTGGGTCCTGGGCAGTTGATTGGTTGCATTATCATTTCTCAAATGGAATGCAGCATACTGTATATTAGGGTAAATCTTCCGCCTCGCTTGCTGAAGCTGGTGTTCCTCAGGGTATTTTTATCACTCCTTTTCTTTTTTCTCTCTCGTCTTACATGACTTTTCTCTTTCTAATGAGAGCAACTTCGTCAAATACGCTGTTGATCTGACCGTCTCACTTCGTGTCATGTTACAATGTGACTGCAGCAAACTTAACTGCTTCCTGTCTGTAGTCTAAGGTACGTGGTCTTGCGTTAAATCCCTCTAAATGTCAGGCAGCTAACTTTCCCCTCACTCATAAGCGTGAACTGCAAGAACTGTGTCGTTCACAAGATGCTTGTATCAAAGAGGACACTGAAACAGAAACTAAGTCTAACATAAAATACCTTGGAGTAAATCTATCCTCTGGTCTTTCTTGGTCATTCTATATCTTGTCGATTTCTAAGAAAACCTTCAGTCTAGCTTACCATGTTATGTAGTCAAGACAGTCAGGAATCATTCAACCTCTCTTTTTACAACTTGTTAACTCTTGCATTGGTCTTTACTGCTCCCCCTTATTCTTTCCTGAATTACTCAAAAACGACTATGTCGTATTGTGTAGGGTATTAAGGTTGTCATTAGGGCAAGTGGTGTACCATTTCGTCAACTCGTTAATGCATTAGTTAAAAGACATCTAAACTCATGCGAGAAATGGTCTAAATCTATACTGTCTAACCCTCAACATCCCTTCTATTCTCAGCTCTTCCCTTTAATTTCATCTGATGGAACCAGAAGTCGGAATAAAAGATTATGTGATCGTTTTTGGAATTAAGTAATACCAAAAATTGTTGTCGTTTTCATTGCCAGCAGTTCACAGCCTATTGAGTTTACGCAAGTGGAATGCTCATTTCCCACTTTCCTGAGGAGACATCAACTAGGATTCTAGGAAAGTAGTACGTCAGTATGCGAATTTCATGAATCTGTAGACTGCATTCCATTCACTTATTACTGAAACTAAACTATGAAGGAACTGATATTTCAAAGAAGGATGTAGTACAAGGCTCATTTCTACAACTGTCGTCCTTATTTTAGTTCACTTTCATCATAAATGTATTAACCGAATTGTCTGTTACTCACTTTAGGCCCTTACCAGGGAACAGTCTTGTCAACTTAGTGTATGCTGATGGTATTGTCCACTTAGGCTGCGATAAGTGACCATTGAAACTGGAAGATATGAAAAGACTACTGGTTTTTGATCGTAGTGTCTGTACCCTTTCTTCTGTGTTAAGTAGTCTAATATGGTGAGTAATATTGGGGTTAAGCTTAGTGTTAAGTAGAAATGTGATTCCAAACGTTGTTAATGACACAGATGCATTCACTCTATGTAATCTCACATATCTGAGCAACCCTTATATTTTTTCCATATGACTGTTTGTTTTTCATCACATTTATGCTCATTATAGTTACATTTAATTTCTTTTTTCTTCTACCTTTGTGTGCTACATGGAATGTGCTAACTTAAGCGGGTGCACTTGTGTGCAAGCTTCTATGTTGAAAGTCAGTCTGTCAGAATGATCTATAGTCCAGGTATAATGAAATGCTAAAACGTGGATAAAAATAGGCAAAATGTCAACAAATGGTAATCGTATTTTTTCATTTAGTTCTTGTCTAACTGAAAAAAGTGATCTTACAATAATTTCTCCTCTTACCCGAGATAACTCTCACACTCTGTCCCGTTATATCTCATTAGTTAGTTAATTTTATCGCGTAGCCCAAATGCGAAGTTGAAACACATCTGATGAAATATGTTTTGCTTATTACCAACTAAATATAATATTTTTCAAGTGTGGAACGTCACAAATCGAACTGCTACACTTCTGTGCTCATTTCCATGTTAAAACTCAGTCAGTCAGCTTTGTCACTGCAGATGCGTAGTGTCACAACTACCTAGTGTTAATTAGCTTAAACAATTATTCATGCCGTTTCCTAAGTACTCTATGCATTTCCCGATTCCTTAAACTGTCCAGATAAAGTGCACCGAAGAGGAAAACATAAACCAAAAGTCAGTAACACGGACGTAAGAAATAGTGTGAATAGAAGTGAATGAGATGAGTGACCTTCTATCCCTGTAGTACGCTTAACTAAAATACTCATGTATATGAATGAGGCAAAAAGTTGTGTGACTGACTTGATATGATCATGAGCAATAGTTTGTGCTCAAAACGCCACCAAGTAATATTGCTGTACAACACTGTGTGATTTATCAAAATAAAATCGTATCCATAATGGAGTTATACTCTACCACAGTGCCCAAATTTTATACTTATGTCAAAAATACTTATCTTATGTGTCTCCTAATTGTTTCCTTTTTGTCTTCCTCATTGCAGGTTGTCAGTCTCCGTAGACATTCTACTAGATGTCGTCATACATAGTGTCTGCAAGCAGTCTTTCAATACATCTACCTCCCGCAAAGTTATTGTTACGATGCCTTTAAATCATTTACACTTGGCCGTAATACAATTAGTGTGCTAATATTACTGATGCAATGACATGCAAGACTTGTACATGTTACTGTGAAGTTAGCTTGTAATAACATTCCCTCCATAGTAAATAGAATGCTTGTGATAACAATTCGTCATTATCTTTTCATTGTGTTGATAGTTGCGTATATATTAGAAAAAAGCTAACCTTGTCGTATCAGTTCTCTAAATTACAATCACTAAGTGCCCATACCTCTGCTGAATACCAAGTGCTACTCGTGGCCCATGAAATACTTATTACTGCATTCGGAAATAACAGTCAAACTATTATTACATGGAGTAGTGAGACAGAAGGCGTATGAAATTTAGATATTAGTGTGTATCTGAAGTTAACGACACAATATATATGTGAATTTTTCATTTCCAAACTAGAGAATTTTATAGGGTAATGTAGGAGTGAGCGCAATGAGTTAATAATGTATTCTTTACTGCATACATCTTGTATGAGTGAAATGCTTCTATTCAATTTTCGGCGAAGCTTCAATATCACCCTGCAGGGTTTCTTCAATGCACTCTCATAGGGAATAATACTTGGTACTGAGGAATCCAGCCAAAAGCATCTGTGACACAGTCGAATGACTTTTTCAACTAAAAGCGGCAATACTGATATTAAGTGTGATTTACCTGTAAACTGAGGGACTCTAGTGTAACACAGCACCATATCCCAGCAGGGTATTCTTTGTGTTTTACAGGTACAAGTAGAATTCATGGACTGAGCATTTGTTAAATATGGAGGCGACCCATTGAGTCACTTAGACGAAAAAAGGCTGAAATGCGATACCTTACACACGCACTTTCAGATGTAGGCATGTGTCACTTCACATGAACTCTGGACCATATCGAGTAGGCATTCCTTTAAATTAATTATTTTTTGTTCGTATATGTGATGACTTGGTGCGTTTCCTAGTTTGCCTATAATTACGGAATGTACATTATATTAGGGAACACAAATGGATTTTGTGAAAACCAGTGGTGTTCCTTCTCTAGTCTTAATTGATGTCACATTGATTGACACGATTAAAGGAATAGATTGTAACGTGGTGTTTTCTGTAGCTGCGAAACGTAATTACCTAGTTTCGAATTGACATCATGCGTCTAATCCTATTAACCTATGTATATAGTTCTACCTTCACGAAACCTAGAAGTCAGGAGCAGACTCTCTTTGACAGATCTAGTTTTACTTTGTGACTAATTGGTGAGTCACCTGGTGTTGTGGTAGTAAAAAACAACTCCAAACCTTAGTATTTTCTAGAAATGAACATATTTACTTACTTTGGCGACAATTTAATCTTAGGGATATTAACCTTTACTTAGTAATTTGGATCCGAAAGTAAACGCCATGTTACTAAGTTATTCAAAAGACAGAATGATGAGTGAAACAGTACTCGGATACTTATTCTAACGAAACCGAATAATGATAATCGTTTAGCTTACCAATATGCCGCTTACTTTCAGTCTTAATTCAAAGACAAATTTAATTGCTCACTAAATTAATAGTTCCAGAAGACTGCTCTACTCCTGTCTTCGAAATACTTTACCCGATCGTGTTTTACTTCAAAATATGTGTATACTGGCCAGCTGATGTTGCTTATCCAGTTACACTGTTTTTCAGTTACAATGTCCCATCTATTTCCTATCAAACAGAACATCCCTTAAACCATCAACGAGTTACCATCATTTCTAAATAAATAACCTTAACTATTCGCATGTAAACAATGCTATAAACTTTATCACTTACGTGATGTTTCAACTTTCGATTAATCAGTTTTCCCTTACATGAGCACCTGTTTCAATTTTAACGGATATTTCTAACCTTTGACTACTGAATTAGTACGTTTCGTTATATACCATCCATACGAAATATAGGTACTGATAATAATTACTGCTAACAGATTTATCACGAGAATGTACTCCATATTGACGACAATATACCTCAGGGGCGGACGTATCTTCTAAACGCGCTACTCAATACAACACATGACCCTAACCCCATAACTCTGTAGCTCACAAAATTCTATAAAGTTAGTAGTGACTATTAACAAGTAGAATGTCTATTTGAGGTATAGAGAATACATTTATTAGTGATTCGACACAAAATACAAAATCAACGGTACTGGAAACCACTTTCTTCAGCAACGAATCCCACGAGGTCACTGGGACTACAGATTATCTAAAAAAGAAAACAAGGGTTCACAGGATGTATACATGAATATAACTACCAATATAATATTAACGAGATAGCACAGTAAGAATTAATGAAAGTTTATATCGATGTGCGATTACATCAGTCACTATTTTTGACACAAGTGGATATTTAGACGAAGTAATAAGAAGACGTAATTTGTCTGAGTCGTGTAGTGTTGTATTTGTGCAACACATTTTGGACAATCTGGTCACGCATGGACTTGTTATAGGAATACATATGAGATTAATACAGTTAAAAGTCTAGAAAATAAATTTAGGTGGAATTAAAACCACATATTGGAGGTCAAAATAACAATGAAGATCACTAAACCAAATATCAGAGGTACTAGTACATCTACCCTGACTAGTATCAAAACGAAGTTTAACAAAGAAGGTTTCGTGTGATGACGAATAGTCTTGGAATTCACAAAAGTGGTTTAAACTTCCTAATCACACTTCGGCTTCCACAAACTTTAGGATGCAATCCAAACACGTTTTACAGATAGGTTTAAGAAATGTGCAAACGTCAGTTTTATGTCCTGTCCCTATAATATGTTTCGAAATAGAGGAGCTGGGACCCCATTAATAACTTCTGAAGATTCTGTTGCTTCTGGAGGCATTTAGGAATATGATGCGTAGCCCTTACTTGCAGAAATCGATGAGCCTTCCCTAAATGGATACAGCAATTACTTCTAAACCTTACGTCCATAGCTTTAAGAGATGTCGGACACTACTTCTACGTGGTTTTAAAATAATTTTGTGAATTAACTTCGAACAAGCGCGAATAATGTGGCGTCAGGACAATAACAAAAATCGGAAGTTTATGAAACCAAACTCACTAATAGGACAAAATGACACACACGTCAGATGTCTTTACGTACTTGATCACAAGGATGGTATTGAAATCCACCAAGTTACTAAAATGTTGCAGTGTGCATTTAACTCATTTAAAAATGTTGGCAGAAAACACTGAATGTTGCAAGTGATCGTAAAACATATTACAGTTTCTTCCCATTTGTGAACACTAATTTTCGCTTGTATTTATGCATTCCATTGACTTTCAGCTATCAAAACACCACGCAAAAGTGCGGAAGGATGCAAAATTTGATATCAACCATATTCTTCGGTTCCTGCAGCAGTAATAGGTACTGCAAAAATGCTGATAGGGAAATTTGAGACCGAGTACAAGTTTCCGCCAATCTGCAAAGAAATTTATCGAATGACAGTCGTTGAAATGTACGCGAACCTTACTCGGCATGCCAAAAATCACTGCATGAACCATGTATTTAAGCGTCCTATCACACAAGAAATAAGTAAGTGCTCAAGAACAATATCGAACAACAATTTTCGTATAAATTCATCCAACAAGAGCAAAATAAGCACCGAAATCGCGCCTACTGCGTTTGCTGGACGACTAGCTCCAACTCCAATATCCTGATTACGAGCTAGTATAAACCAGTGATTTCTTTGAGCTCGCTTCTTGATTGTGAGGTAGAGGTTCCAGATCTTCGGTGAGCTTCTGCGTAGTAAGTCCCGACACTCGACTGCTTTAGCTCTGGTAGACTCCAGGAGGAGTGGTGCGGAGATTGGTCGAGATGTGGTTTGTAGTATGCAGTATGTTAGGACTGTATTGCTGCCGTGAATGGAGTTTGACCTAACTCTCCTTGGTCATTCGGTGTAGTCATAAAAGCAGAATAGTAATAATAATAATAATAGGTTGTAGTGTAGATAATATAGGTTGAGATAAGTGGAATAATAAAGGTGACCTAAGGAAAAGATAGAGTAGTCGGTACAGTGAGAGAAGGCAGAACAGGTCGTGGGGATTTAGTTTGTATGCTTATCCATTGACAGTGTGGTTTTAAGTTTTATGAGGATAAGCCATTGAGACACAAACCTTGCATTTCTGCATGATTGTCTAGCTTACGCGTAAAAATCTTCACAGATGGCGCTGTAGTCACGGCCAGTGGTAAAGCGTTCCAGAGACGGCAAACTCGAAGTGAAAAGAAATGTGATCGCACTCGAGTCTTTGGTCTCTGGTGTGCTATCCTTAGCGGGTTACCTCGTGGAAGCCTATAATCGCTTAATGGCAGGATGCTTTTATTTGGGTGGGCCTGGTCATTTAGGATCTGGTAGACGGTGATGAGGTCTCCCCTGTACCTACGGTAACTAAGTGTGAAAAGTCCTAATTTCTTTAGTCTTTCCTCATATGATTTGTTGCGGAGGCCGATCACCCATTTTGTCGCTCGTCTCTGGACACTTTCTAGAATGTTAGCATCCCTTTTGAGTAGCGGAGGTGCAATGATATTATGCACCTCAAGGTGTGGCCTCACATATGCCTTGTATAGCCTTAAGAACAGTTCGGGAGTGAGAGCTCCCAGCTGCCTGTGCATAAAGTGTAATGTTGCGTAGGCCTTGGCGACGTCCCTCGAGTAATTTCCACTGGTGTCTAGCTTTTCTGTTAGAATAAGACCTAGATCACGCTCTGATGGAACACAACTCAAGTTCTGGCCACCAAGGGTGTAATTTACACTCTGTGACCTGCCGGAATGAAGCTGCACTACTTTGCACTTCTTCAGATTGAAAGGCATTCCGTTAGCCAAAGCCCAATTTCCCAGAGTTTGCAGGTCAGCCTGCAATCTATCTGAGTCTTCCGATGAGTTTATTGCTCTCCAAATCTTTACGTCGTCAGCGTAAAGAAGCGCAAAGCAGTTTAGTTGGGGGGGGGCAGGTCATTGATAAAAATCAAAAACATCAACGGCCCTAGGATAGAACCCTGAGGAACCCCTGATGCCGAGGTGTGCCAGGATGATCGGATGCGGTTGACTTTGGTGCAGAATTCTCTCTCACCTAGGTAATCTTTCAGCCATGCGAGAAGTGCTCCAGAAACTCCCGCCTTGCCTATTTTGTGAAGGAGCAGACCATGGTGAACTGTGTCGAATGCTTTCGCAAAGTCGAGAAAGATCACGTGGGCTGGTACCTTTTTGTCCCAGGATAGTGTCCAATCGTTCCAAGCTAGTAGAAGATTAGTCACGCAGGATCTTCCCCTCCTGAAACCGTGCTGTGCTTCGTGAAGAAGGTTAGTCCCATCGAAGTATTTTCTCATGTGGTCGTCAATGAGACTTTCCAATATCTTCGATACCACTGGAAGTAGAGCAACTGGTCTGTAACTGGTCACATTCTGCCGGTCACCACCCTTGAAGATAGGGGATAGGATTGCACGTTTCCATTCACATGGAAGTTTCCCTACATCAAGGGAGTGTTGGAACAGATCACTTAGGGGTTGACAGAGACTTTCTGAACACTGCTTCAGGACAGATGGTCTGATGCCATCACAACCTGGAGACTTTCCTGAAGCCAACCGTCCCAATTTTGCAACTACCGTAGCCGGGGTAATTTGAAATGTCCCCAGCAGGTTTTCGTGTGTTGGTTTTGCGATGTAATCTGGATGTTCTGTAGGGGTAATATCCTCGTTATTATTTAGTTGCCTGTGAAAGGCTAGGCTGAATGTCTCTGCCATTTCAAGACTAGTAAGAGATTTCCCATCAGAACCCACTAGATTGCATGCTCCCTGGTTGGTCGGTTTTCTTTCGGCCATAAACCTGTATAGGCTTTTTGGGTTCACGAGAAGCTTATTGGCGAGGTTTCCCTAAAATGTCCTTCTATCGCTCCGGACTCGTATGTTACATCGATTCCTGAGTTCAAGGTACACTTCATATTCGGGTTGACTCTTCGATCGTCGCCACGCGAACCAGGCTTTTCGCTTTGCCTGCAGAAGGCGTTGTGTCCCCCTTTTTAGCTATGATCGTTGCTTCCTAGCTTTTGGTGAGACTAAAGGAACAGTGTCTGAGACCGCCTGGTGAATGATTTCCTTACCACTCTCCAGTGTTCTTCTACTGTTAGCTCTGTCCATTTTTAGGCCAGTTTGCTTCAGACAGAAGTCTTCGCATTTTGGTAAAGTTGGCTTGTTATAACACAGATAGGGCTGTGTATTGTCCCACTGTAAGCGCTCGCGGAGGACTATGTCGAATACTATGACCGCGTGGTCACTACTACCTATGGGAGTCGTGATCTGAACGTTTTCCACTAGTAGCTGGTCACTAGTGAGCACGTAATCCAGTCTAGAAGACTTCCCATCAGGGCCCCATCTAGTATCCATCTTGACATTTTCAGTGAATCCAGCCTTCCTGATGGCATGCAGCAGATTTCGATCAAATCTATCATGTGCGTTTCCCGACACCAAGTTAAGAGACGGGGCATTGAAGTCACCAGCTATGACAATTTAATCATAACCCATGTCTTGAGTTGCTGAGATTGTATTTAGCATAACCTGGTTGTGGTCTGCTCCACATGAAGGTGAACTCGAATCAACGAAACCGCGCAAATGCCGTCAAGGTTGGGCCAGAGGCGCCACGACAAATAGGGGATATGCCTTATCAACGCCCGTTTTGTTTTCAACCCGTGGTTGTAGGCATACGGTAACCAACCAATATTGAGGTAAGTTTAACGTTTGCATGACATTGAAGTCTGTTTTAGAAAAGTAAAAGTGCTAAAGTGAATCATTGAAGTGTAATGAAATAAGTAAGTGCAAGCATCATTAGTAGATGCATTTATAAAGGAAATACAATGGGAAACTATATAATGCCTAGGCTGACAACGTTCATTTGCAATGTATAATGCTACCCATATATGTCTTACTATCACGATTTCCACTCTTGGTTTAAATACATTTGTCCTCATGCCGGCTGTTTTTATTTAATATCTTTTTGTGCATTTGGTGCACAACCGTACCCTATGGAGAATAAGAATAGAATGAGTCTAATCGAATTCATATAGAGCTATGAATTGTTAAGTTTAATGCAACATAATGAGGATCAAGTAAAGACGTTATTAGAAAATAAATGAGATGAGACATTGTGAAGCGGTATTCAAAGATCCGACAGTGGACAGCAATTTGATTTATAAGATGCCCCATAAATCTGTGTGGAGCCCACGTGGTCGGCTGGCAGGACTTGGTGTACTAAATTATCTTCACAGTCTTACATATAGTAAACATTTGACGTTCCAAAGTAACGATGAAACGATGACTGCCGTATTGGTGACTCCCATGAAAAATATGGAGGAGTCGGTTTTGAGCAAACAACCATGAACTGATCATTCAATCTTTAACCACATTGAAAAACCCAGTGTTCTTTCGAGGAGACAGGAAACAAGAAATCCGAGTATTGTTAAAGGTATTGGGAGCAATATCTGACAATCACATGAAAAAACGTCTTGGATATATTGACTACAGCACAGCTTCAGAAGAGGCAGATCCTGACAAACGATCCACTGTGAGCGTGGAACACGTGGACGACAAGTCTAAGCATAAGTATCCAGCCAATATGATCTCTCATGGCTTCGTAAAGGAATTCAACACTGTTCAACATGCTTTCCATTCGCTAAAAGTGGATGAGCATTGTTAGTAGGTACGAAGAAGGGTACTGTAAATTATTTTGCTCCTAAGACAAGTTTAAAACCAAAAGGAACATATCAGATAAAGCGGTAATGATGGCCTCATCAACAGCCAAAAAGAGGTATGATAAAATGGATAGCATGGCACACATCAAATCGTACCGCATATACATCTTCAAGAAGTAGGGGCCATGACGGAGTTTGAAAGTATGGGACAACAGTCTAGGTAAAACTTTACAGGAATGTCCCAGTCAACGCAGAGAACTTGTGCTGGTTTACGATTCCTAGGACAGGTACCGGCCGGTGAGTGTTTTTAATGGATGGCCTGTGTGGGGACTTTAGAGCAGTTAATAGGCATTCAAGGCTTCCAGCGGTGCACACGAAAAACAGTTGAAAAACCAGGATGTAGGCGATACTCATGCACACAGCACAATCTAAAATCTCGGGGACTTACCTTCTTTAAGTAACTTTTGTGTGTTTCTGAAGAAGTTACTAGATTTACCAGAAAAATTCTTGAAATGCTATGAAATCAGGCCAATAATTCTCAAAGACAAGGAAGAAACGCAAGTGAAGTATGAATCTGTTATGCTTGTATGTATTTTTGGAAACAAAAAGAAATCGTAAGGTAATCAGAAACCTCTGAAGGGCAAGTGTTGTTAATACCCAATGTACTAGATGCAAATAGGTGAACTAGGATTGCCTGTAGTGAAGCCAAGGTTGACAGCCATTCAATATGCCACAAACCTATTTAGAAAGCGGATAAAATGCGATTATCTTGTGAGTGTACGAACTATCCCAGTTAAAGGCAAGACTTCAATTAGCAAGAACAAGGTTTTGGGTTGTCGTCTACAATCGGTGCTTTTTACGAAGTTACAATAAGCTGAGACGCTGACTGTGACTTGGGGTGAAAACATTGGCTAAAAACAAATTCTTTGTTTCAGTTCAAATAATGAAATTTTTATTTTTCGGATGTTTTTAATTTCTTTTGGCTCTAAGTACGGATGTCCATGATTTTAAGGAAACATTAAATAAATTTTCCTTAAACCAATGGCCATCTGTTTCTTGGCGAAACATCTCTTGATATGATTAGAAGAATGTGGCTGAGAGTCGTGGCCTTTGTGTTTCGGATGAATATCGTTCGTCTAACTGTTATAACACTATGTATATAGCTTTTTCCTCATAGTGCATTGCAACATCTAAGAATAATAAGAACATAGTCTTTGGTAACTATATGCTTACCTTTTAAGTGTCTGCAAGTAATTTGTCATTCGAGGTGACAGGGTAAATACCTCTAAACACTTTCGCAGAGACTAGGGTATATTAACTTTTCGACTAGGAGGCGATTTTTTATAATTCAAAGATAACGTTAAGTCGCTCACTAAGGTAGTGGCTACAGGAGATTACCGTCGACAGATATTGTCTCAAGGTAACTACATGGCTCTAAGTAATGTGTCATGGAACTAACCAGCGTACGTTGACTGCGTCTTAATGTATTCAACGTTGTATGGCTGATCAAGTCGTAGTTCCTATATACTGGTTAGTCTTATATATAACGAATGTACTATACAGGCGTTTACTATGATTTGCACACCTAGCTCATAAACATTATGCCCGCATGTTGTATACACTTACGGCTGATGGGCTGTGCGATGACCTCTCTTAAGCATGCTGCTTTAATGATGGAAGCAAGAAGAACAGTCAATCAGGATAGCATCACGTGATTCAGCGGCATATTGGAAATAAAAAAAGCACTCTGTATCGCGGTACGTTCAACGTTTGCGTTACATTTTTACGTGATTCGTTACATAAAATTTATCTTGTTGTAGTACTTGCACAAGTACTATACTACCTCCATACTTGTAACCACTAACTTCCATTTCTAATAGTTATGGTTAGTCAAAGTAAAAAGCAACGAACCCACTCCCCTGTAAAACTGGTGTCTAATTTAACGTCCTTGATTGCTACATCAAGCAACACACCCCCTACAAACGGCTATAATGAGTCACATAACTCACTTGTATGCCGTAAGCGTCGAGCTGTAACTGAGGATAAAACTGTACTGACAGCTAGTATTAGCACTACTCCTAAAAATTCAGTACCCTCTGCTCATACAGAACCCCTCCCTTCACCTTATGTGCTTATCGAAAAACTCCAGCCATCAAGCTCTTCTTCAGTACTATCTTCAGAAATAGAACTTCTAAAGTTGTCTATAGGAGAACTTAAGGCTGAGTTAAGGGAAATAAAAAACAGCAAGTCAGTAAATGCTGGAAACATCGAAACCGATGCCGAGATATCCAAATTATCAGATCAGATCAGCGATATCAGATCGCAGGTCTGTGAATTGACACCTCTAACTATCCTCATGAAAACTGTAAACCTTAACAAGCTTGACACAGAATCGGTAACTAAGGTAGATAACCTCATTAATTTTGTTACCACAGAAGTAACAAAACGACTCGACGCAAAACTGAGTGCTATTGTCTACAACGTTCCGGACAATGAGGCACTAAAAAAGGTACAGCGCATCTTACTTAGTGAAGCGAAAATGCCTAACTCCAAGACTAAGTGCTATAGGCTGAAGAAGAGTCAACATGAGAAGTGTTGTCCTATTCGTTTTCAGTTCGAAACACCGGCAGAGACCAGAAAATTCATCCACTCCCAACACACCCTATCGCAAGCCAGAAACTACAAACATATAAAGGTCGGGGTGGACAAAACAGTCATAGAAAGGCGCGCATACAACTATCTTGCTAAGACTAATTGTGAAATAGGTAATAGGACTTTGCAAGCAGCCATTATTCCCAACCCTGTGAAAGATACAGTAGACCCCACCGCATCACCCCTCTCAAAACACACAGAAATATCCCATCAGAGTGCAACACCAGCCGAAAGGCCACTAGACTGTAACCAAATAAATAACAAAACCATACCACCTATCACCGCAGAATCTAAAATGCCATTAAATAACCCCAGAAAAAAAGCCAAAACCCCCCGAAATTCCACTTTGTCTTCTCCTAGCCATAACTTCATTGCTAAAGGTAAGGAAAATATGCCCCTAAACCATACAAACAAAAACAGTGGCAGCTTAAATAAACCCACACTTCCCACGGTCAATAGTACTAGCACCCACAACGTGCTAAATCGCACCATGGCACACACTGATATCCAATGTCACAACAATGTCACCCTCAATAGTACAAGTGGTAATAGTCAGAACTCGGCTATCAACAACTTAGGGTCTTCAGAGTATGGCACACAAACAAATTTTGACCGGATATATGGTACAAGTCTGCTGGGAACTAACCCACAATGCAGTACACATGAAACCCACACAAGGACACAACTAGCATCAAACAATAGG
Source organism: Trichobilharzia regenti (assembly GCA_944472135.2). Taxonomy (NCBI): domain Eukaryota; kingdom Metazoa; phylum Platyhelminthes; class Trematoda; order Strigeidida; family Schistosomatidae; genus Trichobilharzia; species Trichobilharzia regenti. The sequence goes on from OX235267.1 coordinate 20,484,411, forward strand.
TGGAATAATAAGCCATGGTCATCAAAGGATCCAATCATTTTTTATCCCCCGCGTCCCTGTCAGCGTTGAAAAAACAGCTGGTAGGGATGTTAACACTCCTAAACCACTAGAGCTGGCTCCCTCCTTGCATGAAAACAGGAACGGTCTAGTGCACCCGTATCCATTAGGCACACTTGACACCTGCACAAATATAGGTCAAATAAAGAACCCTACCCACTTCTGTAACCTGACTAAAAATAAAAATTCCTCGGTCTATAGCAAATCCAGTACTCCAAATCTTAATTCTTCACCGAAAACAGCACACACCAACTCGGTAGACATAGGTGAGCATGATGCTGAAACTCCTCTTAACATAGGATCATCATGTCAAGCAGAACTACTGGGTGCTGAACCATATTCGGGGCTGACTAACGAACTTAAATACTTCAAATGCTACTTCAACTCTCATCTTTACCTAATCCTCATAAATGCTAGATCTGTTCTAAATAAATTGCCGATGCTCAGAGCACTCACAGTAATATACAAACCCCCTGTAATTGTCATCACTGAATCTTGGTGTCATTCGAACATCTTGGATGAAGAAATAAGCTTAGATAACTACACACACTTTCGGTGTGACAGGGAAGGTGGTAAGGGAGGGGGTTGTCTCATGTACTTTCTGAATGCACTTACTGTATCACAGCTAGAAAGTAGTACACTTAACATGCCTGAGACTCTATGGGTTAATGTACACCTAAATAACGTAACAGCATTAATTGGATGCACCTACAGAGCACCTGGCACCTTTAGTAATTACGAGACCCAACTTATTAATACTCTGGAGCAATTATCCGACTTACAATACGACCATAAGATCCTATGTGGGGACTTTAACTTACCTGAAATCAACTGGGATATACCCACAGGCCCAACTAAATTTGATAAGTTCTTAGACACACTGGATATACTTGGCTGGAAACAAACTGTCACTACTCCCACAAGAGGTAATAACGTACTAGACTTAATCTTCTGCCACAATATAAGCCCCCTTTCAACGCTAGTAGGTTCTGAGTTTCCAGGGAGCGACCACAAAACAGTGGTATGTGCACTGCCACTTCCGCTGAGTAGCAATGCATCTCATACCTCCACTTCACAACAAGTAATATATAGGAACTATAGTAAGGCAAACTGGGCCTTGGTAGAATCAATGCTAAGATCCTCCAAATGGGATGAATACTTCACTACTGATGACCTATCGAGAGCCCTAACCATCTTCTACCATAACACTAACACATGCTTAGATGCTGTCATTCCACTCCAAACACTAAAGGTTTCCCCACACAGAAAGTCATTCATAAAACCAAAGGATCGTACGAAACTGAAGAGACTCTCAACAAGTTACTTCAAACACCACGACTTTGGCACTCTAGGTCTAATACTTAACACCCTTAGCTCCATCTCACAAGCTCGAGATCACCGTATGAGAAAGGAAGAACGCATCGCAGTAGCCAGTCCTGCTAGAGTGTATGCACTCACAGAAATCTTAAGGAAGCGAATGAATCGCAAAAATCACAGCATTTCTCTCCTCATAGACAAAGGTAGGCTATGCACTAACTCTACAGACATATGTGAACTATTCAACAAAACGTTTGCAGGTAACTACATTAAGCCCTCAGTCCAGCTACTCGATATACACCCTATTACTAATATGACACAAACTCCATCTCCACTCACACCAAATAAAATCAGCACTGTTCAATTCACTTACGCTAATATTAACCAAACTATAAGAACCCTCAAAAGTTCAAAAGGTTTCGGTACCGACGGTATATCATCTTACTTCTATAAATATGGTGGCCCTGACATTCCTCTACTGCTTCTTAAAATATTCACAATGTCCCTAGAAACCCAAACTTACCCTGACATATGGAAGACAACATTCATTATGCCTAAACACAAATCTGGCTCGAAAACTGAAGTCAGTAACTACCGGCCGATCAATATCACACCTATAGCATCTAGAATCATGGAGAGACTGGTCAAAGATAACCTAATCAAACATATGCTTAGCTGGAATATTATAAGTCCAAACCAACATGGATTCCTGAAATCCAGATCATGCTTAACATGTCACCTAGACTTCTTCAATTTTGTAACCAGCAGTCGTGACAGACGGCAACTAGTACTTGTCATCTACTTTGACATTTCTAAGGCATTTGACCGTGTTGACCATATACTGCTAACAAATAAGCTGAACTCCTTAGGAATACGTGACCCATTATTAGGATGGCTTAAATCATTCCTTAACAACAGGTCCCAAATAGTTAAACTCGGGTCTGCAACCTCCAAACCTAGCCCTATCACTTCTGGTGTAGTACAAGGTAGTGTCATTGGACCCCTACTATTTACACTATACATCAATGACATATGCGCTTGCTTCACGCACGGGAAACCATTCATCTTTGCAGATGACCTAAAAGTAGCTTATACATTCCAAAGTGATGACTTAGGGAACTTCGAGAATGTAGTGCAGAAGGAATTAGATAAAATGACTGCTTGGTCGTCCCTATGGAACCTCCAATTCAATCTGAAAAAATGTGGCTGGATCTGCTTCGGTGCACCCTCAATTGACCTGAAATTAACGCTTCAATCCGCTAACCTAACCAGACTCCGAAGTGTCGTTGACCTAGGCCTGAGGTACTCTAGTGACTTGACATTCTCTGAGCAAGTAGCATCACAGACTAGAAAATCGAGGATGCTCTTAGGATGCATACTCAGGAACTTCCACGACAATGAAGCCAAGCTAATTCTGTACAAAACATGTGTCAGACCACTACTAGAATACTGTCCATTTATTATAAGCAGCACTCGCACACGTGATAAGCTAAGGATGGAAAGTATCCAACGATATTTTACCTCAAAACTACTTGGCTATGATTGTAAGAAAGACTACATCTCACGGTGCATGATCCTAAAACTTGACCCACTTTGGACAAGGCGACTTATTATAAACCTAATATTCTTCTTTAAGGTCCTTCACAAAATATCATTCTCAGGTAACAGGGACATACAATTCGCACAGGAAGGTTCTTACGATCTGCGTAACCAAACTTCCACAGTGACAACTCATTCTTTTAAGTCAACACTCCGTGAAAACTTCTTCACAGTCATGTATTCTAAAATATGGAATAGCCTACCCCTAGATGTCAGAACTTGCTCTTCGGTTACAAGTTTCAAACGCTCTCTGCATAGACTGTTTCACTCTACTGATTATATTAATAAACTATTTACTCCTAGAACGAATCAACCACTAATCTACTACAGCACCTAAAAGACGCACTTCAACACCCTTAGCAATCTATAAACTATAAATAAACTAGCAGCATGGATGCATAAAGACTTAGTACGGAACATACAGGAATAGTTTACCCTTAGAAATAGGACGTGTCACTTTATTGTAACCTTCAAACGCTTGCTATATAAACTGTTTTATCCCAAAGTCTATCCCTACCAGAACTCATTACTTACTTCTAAAACGCATCAGTCATTAGAACACTAAAACGCTCAGACTCATTAATACACATCATGACACTAAATAGACTCTAAGACTTCGCATAAATACGTGAAAAGAACTATAACTAAAAATAATTTCTTAATAATTTATTATACAATTGACATAAACAATTATATATATACATTAATGTCCTTTTAATGTTCACATACTTTCTCTTTTTGGTACTCTGATACTCCTATTCATCTTCTGGTCGAGGTCGAACAACCCTGCATCTAAACTGAAATGAGGATTAATTCCAAACCATCTACCTCATAACCACCCAAATTCCATGAACGATCCAATTCTACCATTTGAAGACGCTGGCGAACATGCTGTAAATGAGTATTCATGATCTGAAATGAAGAAGCAACTGGTTTTCAAACAGTTTTCAACATTTTTCTGAACTTACGAATGCAGTCCGCCATGCAGACACAAATGGAGCAAATGGAGAATTCTGGAACCGACCTCAGCACCATTTGATGCAGTAAAACAACTTCACATGACCTCATCTAGTTTTCGCATCCACGATCAAATTTCTTTCCTGTTATAAAACTACGATAAGACTACTGAAAAAATGGAATAAATATATCACTGATCTCAACATAATACATCAATAAACTTTGAGCCGAGGGTGCTGTTCACAACAAAGTTATGTAAGAGGATTGACTTCAAGCTTTTTTTCCCAGATATCCGTATTACATTCATCTGATGTCTGGGTTTTTTTTAATGCGAAGACAATATCTCTATATCTCTTTATGTGCTACACAAACAGACTTTATAGCAGACTGTTCCGTCTGACTCTAATGTCAGAAAGAACAACCAAACTGTAAATTCATCATACATCAATTTGTGTAATTTATATAATAACTTATCCATGCCTGTACAATTGGTATGTTCCTGCATAAACAGGAAGAAATATATTATTATTATTAAATAAAAATTGTTTTTTATTCCATTGTCAGGTAAATAGTCTGTTCGATAATCTCACTGCATATTACCAGATTAATGAATTAGCTATCAAACCAAAGTTACTATATTTATTTGTATTACTCTCAATGTAGTTGAAGGTTGAACGATCAATTCATGGTTGTTTGCTCAAACCCAACTCCTCCATGTTTTTCGCGGTAGTCATCTACCCAGCAGTCATCGCCTCATCGTTCGCTGTTCAGTGGAAGAAAGAAAACTATCAGAAGTATTATCGTGATTTATTGTTACAACATTTAATTTTAGACCTTGTGTGTAATAACCTTATTGTTGGTTGAACCAATATGTGTTCTGTTTCTCGCGTTTGTTATTACAAACTATTCCTGAAAGTCCTCCAGGGACAGCGTGAGGTTCGGCGTAGTAAGATCTGGACATTGACACTTTATGAGAGTTGGCTGTCATATACAGACTTGGCGTTTGGCAGTTTGCAGACTTGTAACTGGCTAGGTAAGGTGACTTTAGCATATCGAACAGCACAGAATTATTATTCAACTAGCTAAATCATACGTAGTTTCTATATAGAAACAGACACGAAATCCAATGAGTGACTTAAGTATCAGTCCCATAATACTATGGTAAGTCACCATTCCACTAACTAAGCTTAACATGCATAAGTCGGAATTCACGTATCACAAAAGCGAAGCATTGAAGAAGTCCGAGAGAAGTAAAAATTAAAAAGATGTTACACATTTCATTAATTTACAGACGACAATTCTGATGAAGGGTATTAGCGTTAGTTCGGTCGACCAACATTTCCGCTGATTTCACATTCGACAGCCCCCGTATACCTAAAAAATAAAGCACTTGTTAGGACTAGCACAATATGAAGCTATAAAAGATAATTCTGCATATCAGTATACAAAGTAAAATTCGCATGTAAATAAAGCTATCTGTAGTCCACAGCTGGTCTTTACATTGACTCTGTATGCATAAATAGACCCCATATGTTTCCGGGAATTAGAGGATTATACTCAAATTTCAAGACAATCTCTGAAACATCCATACTGTTGAGGCGTCATTTTCTCATCAAGATTACTTGCAGACCAACTTCACAATAAATAAGTCTACATCAAAGGAGGTATTGCACATGTGTAACTTAGAAATCAATCTAAAATCCCAGCAATTTGTGGTGAACATAGTCTTGTGAACATTACGGAATTTACATTCTCATATTTAGGAAACGGTAGCTATCAAATAACAGCTGAACATGATTCGACCCTAAACATTTATGAACAGTGTTAACAGCATAGAGAAACACTCAAAATATTGTAAGATACACGGACCTGTTGTGTTTATGAGGATGACAATGTTGTACAATGTAACCTGAACATTCAATCGTGATACCATATCTATACTGTTTCACGTAAATGGAAATTTCAGGGTAAATTCATCTTTACTATTGGTGATGAAAATTATTGCAGCCTTAGGCAAATAATGCCCGTGGAAATGGTATAACAGACAGTAGATTGATAATAATATATCTGACTAGATTCAGTTCTCATAATGAACACAATTCATCCGTATAATAATACTATAACTGAACTAATGAAACAGGTGAAACAGCGAGGAAAATTAAACGAGTGATTGCCTTCTCCACTACACTGCACTTGCGACAATCGTGAGAATCGCCTACATTTCTTAGCCTAACAGTGAGCTAAACCGACAGTGGCACAATATTAATAAAGTTGAGGTATTTTCTATACGATGAATCCACATAACCCATATTACAGTGCACCAATCAGTGAAACTACATATTAAATCCACTCAGAAATAACATTTCAACTTAAAATAATTCCTGCCCAAACACGCATACGTGAAAGAAAAGTCTGTGTCATTATATTTGTTCTCATAGAAGGTTCTGTTTGAATTTGCATTTTATTTCCAGGTACTCATGGCGTCTGTCAGCCACGTCTCGTAAACCGTTAATAACCAGCTCTTGCTACTCTGGGTCTTACGCTGTTCCTCGAAGCTTCCCAGAACGGACGCAAAAACCATAACACAGATTGGCGACTCGGGAATTATTTATTCTAACACCAACATATGGCTAACTTTACAACTAAGGTTTCTGACGGTCTTGTGCGTGCTTTTTGAACAGCGATCGATGAGACGATGACTGGTGTATTGTTGCCTCCGCGAAAATTGGGGAAGTTGGGTTTGAGCAAACAACCATGAATTGATCGTTCAATCTTCAACTACATTGACACTCCCCGGCAAAAAAGGGATCCATCCCTTTTTTCCATCACGACCAATACAGGTTGACTTGGATGCCATTGCGAGAACCTGGGTCACACGGACAGAGCTAAAATGGAAAACAAACAGAAAAGCCAACACACCACAAGCATACCCACAGCACAATCTCACACATCGATGACGACCTGCGCCCTCCAGTTAAAGGTATCCTCTTGACACATCCTCTTGCAACACAATCGCCACTTGCTAGAATTATTCTTGCAGAATCCAACGTGACCACAGCACCACCTCACGATACTCTACGCACATCCTCTTATCTACTCACTACCAATTACCACTGAAATCACTTGTCACTCATTCTGCCTCAATTCCAGTAACGGTGACGTATGCGAGCCTCAGTCGTTTACATTCTTTCTCCCCGGCGTATGGGACCACAGCTAACAATTATCTCCGTATGCATTTCATTCTCAGCAATAGCCTCCCAGGCGTATACGACCCATCTGCTGTCTTTAACATCAATCAATTCATTCACGGATGTAGAAGACTCGAAACAACTTCAGAAGTAATCACGACGAAAATTTTAACAAAATTATGCATAACAACAAGACAAGAAAACAACAAATAAGCGAAGCGAATCCGAAAACACCAATCGATATGACACACCACACATATATACAAACAGTACACACAAACTCGCGGATCATGTCTTGATGGAATTCCTTTGAAGAATCTCAGGACTTATACCAGTACGCCGACAACCCTTCTCAGGTTGACGAGTGTAGGTTGAAGAATGTCCGGACACAAACAAGATTAATTAAAAATTACAATAATTGGAACTCACACAACTATTTAACACAAACATATGTACAATCACTACATCAAATGTTGTGGATTCTGGCACGACAAACTACCCTTGAAGAACTGTAGGACTTACAGCATTACGCCTACAACCCTTCTCAGGTTGACGCTCTGGGTTGGAAAATCGTCGCAGAGTTCATTTGCTGACTTCCTTCTATCAGCTATATCCTCAAATCTGAACGGCAACACGCTCATGTCATTGTATCGTAGAATATAGATGACCAACAAACACACGACGTATCTGGTCAACCAAGCGCAGGCGCAGAGTAATTTACACCAAAGATAATAGCATTCAAATAGTAACTTGAAACTAGAAATGCCTTGGTTCATGCCAGTCAATTTAACAATTACTCTCTCGTACACACTTTGCTTATTCTTACCAAACTGATCAATATCTTCCGTCTTTTCAAACGCACCAGTACTATCATAGTTACAGCACAAGGCACTTGAGTTGATGGGCGTCCTACTCTTTGTGGATGACAACACAAACGATGACTGATTGATACCAGTTGATGAACGTAGAGATTCATCATAAATGATACTACGCCACAATGTGCAGCTTTTACATAAATTAGACTATTTGTATAGATGACATTACGTTACAACTATCTCATCTTTCCTAAGTTAGTGACATTTTGACAGTCAGCCTAAAACACTAACCAATACAACCAATATGTTTAGAAGGTACTTTGGGTGGATCACATGATGCAGAAATAAAAATAACTGGTCAAGAAATGAAAATTCCTATCAATCCAGAAGACATATAACACAATTTTATGAAAACCTATTTACAAAGGAATTTACCATGTGAAACTTCAACCAACGTGACGGATAATTCCAGTCTGGAGAGACTTCCGTCTGCATGGGATTTGGCCAATTGGTCATCTATTTTTGAATGGGCTGACAGACAAACCTGGAGTGCTAGTTTTAATACATACAATGCGTGAGGTGGTGGATGGTCTGCTGGATGATCCTATGGAGAGACAGCTAAATAAAAGTAACATCCTGCACATGCACTGAAGAAAATTAATTGGTGCGCTACAAATCTCATTAGATTTGTATTCTCCGGCTGACGCACGACTATTGTACTTGATCTCTTCTGTAAATAATACTCAAAATAACTCAGGCTGTGCAGTAATCTCCCAGGCATCTGATGTAAAGTTCAAGGAACAACTTGAGAAATTAGGGACACTTATTCAAGTTTCCGGAAAACCTGACTAAACTGGACATGCGGTGCTGGATTCTTATCATCTTAGTTACTGCAGAACTAGGGTTCATTCAATCACAGATTGCCAAATATTGTGCCACAAAAAGCATCTGAATGTATTTCTGCCTTTTTCCGTGTTACTGTGATTCTCTTTTCGTTCTCCAATGTTTTCGTGTTCGTAGCAACTTTCTTATCTGCCGCTCACCCAATCCCTTTAGCCTATCTTAACTATATTTGGTCCGCTTACCCTTCGAGTTCCCTTTCCACTATCTAGAAGGGGTTTTATCTAGGGTGTTTTTCGACAAGACTGGAGGATTAATGAGCGGAGTAAAAATTGCAGTTTCTAGTAGCGCCATTACATAGTCATAAGACATGTTTTTCTCTAAAAACAAACTACAATGTCTACTCCAAATTTCATGTGGCGCAGCTGCATCAATGGAGGTTAACAGAATACACTGCAGTCTACCGAAAGTCTGGAAACATTCTGATTCAACAACGATCGAGCACGAAGGTCTCTTAAAGTTTACAGTCACACGCCATTAGAGGGTGGCCAAGTTCTAGGAATAACGGACAAAATGGACACAAGTGTGAATTATACGGTGAATACAGCGACGGCACATGTAATCACACACTTTACACAGAGACGGTTAGGTGCGCTCCCTCCTGAGCTCTTTCTAGGGTTGTGCAAAACATACATAAGACCACAGCTTGAAGAGCACAATATCACTACATCGTCACTGCTTAGAAGGGATGCAAACTTTTTGGAAAAAGGTCAAAGACGGCCGACAAGATAGGTAATGGGTCTCTGAAACAAACCAAGTGGTGGACGGCTAAAGAAATGAGGTTTCTTCATACTCAGCTACCGTCGGCTTAGGGGGACTTGATTACCGCCTACAAGACAACAAATGACCAGAATCACTCAAACAAAGAGGTTCTGTCATCAAGTACGTATGGGCTTCTTCGTGGAAACCCACGAAGGATATTTCACCAGAGGGCAAAGATTAGAGTGCTCTCCCACTTCTTCTCACTGCAGGTTCGCCGTTCCTGGAACTCCTTACCGGCAGATGTAGCTACGGCACCGTCCGTGGACAGCTTTAAGCGAAGACTAAACAATCATGCAGCGGCACAATGACTGCGTCCAAATGGCCTATCCCATTAAAATATGATGCATTATGAAAGGATTAACACCTAAACTCATTGTTTTACTTCACATTCTCTCTTGTCTTACTCTCCTGACTACTCTAAATATTACGTCCCTCACACAGTTATTATAAGTGACATTATATAAACATTTATTTATATCGACTTCACACTTAATCAGCTGTCCGTTTCTACCTTTTCTTTATTTTCTTTTCTGTCTTTTAGTCTGCATAACCTATCCTAGTTATATCTGTTAAATCTCTTTTTTTGTCGGCGACACCGAAGAACTAACTAGTGAAAGGATCCACTGAATTCACAGTAGAAACACGGTTTTGACACACCGCATTCTACAAACAACATACAGTTAATGCCAACACTCAAACGTGGTCAACCAAAGCAATTTAACAAAATCCCTACAAAAACCAATACTTGAAAGCTACGACAGTCGAGTGGCGGGACAAACTACGCAGACGTTTGCCTCACAACCAAGAAATATGCACAAGGAAAACAAAATGGTTTACACTAGCTCGTAAGAACGGTATTGGATATTGGATTGGATATTGCATAATATCATTGCACCTCCGCTACTCAAAAGGGATGCTAACATTCTAGAAAGTGTCCAGAGACGAGCGACAAAATGGGTGATCGGCCTCCGCAACAAATCATATGAGGAAAGACTAAAGAAATTGGGTCTTTTCACACTCAGTTACCGTAGGCACAGGGGAGACCTCATCACCGTCTACAAGATCCTAAATGACCAGGCCCACCCAAATAAAAGCATCCTGCCATTAAGCGATTATAGGCTTCCACGAGGTAACCCGCTAAGGATAGCACACCAGAGACCAAAGACTCGAGTGCGATCACATTTCTTTTCGCTTCGTGTTTGCCGTCTCTGGAACGCTTTACCGGCGGCCGTGACTACAGCGCCATCTGTGGAGATTTTTAAGCGGAAGCTAGACAATCATGCAGAAATGCAAGGTTTGTGTCTCAATGGCTTATCCTCATAAAACTTAAAACCACACTGTCAATGGATAAGCATACAAACTAAATCCCCACGACCTGTTCTGCCTTCTCTCACTCTGTCTTTTCCTTATGTCACCTTTATTATTCCACTTATCTCAACCTATATTATCTACACTACAACCTATTATTATTATTATTACTATTCTGCTTTTATGACTACACCGAATGACCAAGGGGAGTTAGGTCAAACTCCATTCACGGCAGCAATACAGTCCTAACATACTGCATACTACAAACCACATCTCGACCAATCCCCGCACCACTCCTCCTGGAGTCTACCAGAGCTAAAGCAGTCGAGTGTCGGGACTTACTACGCAGAAGCTCACCGAAGATCTGGAACCTCTACCTCACAATCAAGAAGCGAGCTCAAAGAAATCACTGGTTTATACTAGCTCGTCATCAGGATATTGGATATTGGATATGTGAATAAGACGTGCTTTTCCTCCCTAACCGGAAATATCCAATTTTGTGAATTATTCGTTTGGGAAACCTGATCTTCCTATCCGGCGAATTTTTATTCAACCATTTCTTCCTCACCGAGCCTGTGTGTGGTACTTCCCGCTGTCTCGAACTACTGCCAAAGCTTCAGGTGCTACTTCTGTAGCAACACCCTCCTCACTCTTTCAAATATACAGGACTTGTGGGTCTGTTACGTGATTGCTGTGAAACCGAATAACCCGAAAGTTACAGGTAAAGTCTAAAGCTTTTACTTACATACTTTATCCTTCTTTTCTGCGCTCTCTATTGTCTTTTGCTGTAAGTCTATTGGACAAAATAACAGTCTCTTATTATTTAATCACCAGTATTAATTTAGGAGTAAAATGACAATAGATTCTCAACCTAAAATAAGTAATGGGACATCATACTCTGTAGTTACCAGGGCTTCAGCCAAACTAGGCAAACAGGAGAAGGTGATGGACTCACGCATACCGGTCCTGAAGACCAGGGCTAATATTCCCAGCTCGTACAGATTACCCATGTCGCCACAGTCCTACAGTGAAGCTGTGCAAAGTCAGCCAAGTGGATGTGGCTCCACCCCTGTTAACACGACTAGGTTAACAGATCCGAGTGGGAAAATTGCACTAAGTGAGAACTTCATAACACCCATCCCCATGGTAGACCATGAAACAAATAGGAAGGCCAAAAAGAAACGTTCACGACGTCGCAAGACGACAAGAACGCTCCCCAAGAAGACAGACGACTGCAAGGTCTGTGCTTCTGTTGTCGAACAAGCAGACTCTGCTTTCGAATGTAACTTTTGCAACCGATGGGTGCATTGCAGATGCGACAGTGGGGTACCAAAAGCATATTATGACTTTATGCGTAAAAACCCATGCCAATGGTTCTGGTACATATGCCCGAGTTGCCGTCCTGATGTAGCCTCGCGTAGTCCTTTGAAAACTAAAGATGGCACAGAAGTAGCGGGGAAAAAGGTGAAAAGCTCGACCCCCACCAATCCGGAAGTTAGTACAAACGCGCGTAAACCGGGGATACCAAAATCCTCACCGGTTAAACTTGTAACTCTTGCCATAACCGCTCCAGACACAGAGGCTGGAGAACCACGGGTTTCCGTCGTTGGAAAAAGACCCCAACCGTCTACCAGTAATGCTGGCTATAGCACTGAGACACATAAAAATACCCAGTCGCACCAGTCAAACCAAAACGGTCTTAAAGGTGATCACAAACGTGCGAGGACCGAGCCCAAGCCCACGGTTAGCAGATCAAATTGTGTAATCCTCTTTAATGTACCAGACTGTAGCAGTAGTCTGCTGAAAGATAGGGCCCTATTTGATCAGGAACAGTGGTCCATCTTAAGTAGCACACTGGGTTTGGACATCCAACCAGTAAATCTATGCAGATTGTATAGGGGCACTGCTGCACCTGAAGGCAAACCATCCCCACTGAGGGTAACATTGAGCTCTACCGAGGATGTTGAAAAAGTGTTACTGGCTTCTCAAGTCCTTTCTATAGGGAGGGCCTGTAACATACGTGTTAAGCCAGACAGGCCGTGGAAGGAAAGACAAATGGCGAGGGAGTCGCCAGAGCTCATTCCTTCTGCCTCCATGGTTGTGCATGGCATTCCCGAACTGGTAACTGGGAACGCCTGCGAAAAGCATTGTCATGATGTACAACAATGGAGATGGTTAGCATCCCAGATGGCCCTGGGAAGTTCAGGGGCTGTCTCTATTTATAGACTGCCTCGACCCACTCATCTTATGTCAATTAACTCGCCACGTCTGTTAGCTGTCAAGTTCAGCTCCCAAGACCAGTTGACTACCGCTCTCCATAGATGGTACGAGACCAAGGACAAGGTCAGCAAACACATTCGCTGCTGCGAGAGCCGGCCTCGCACTCAAAGGAGAGAACAAAGCGTAGTAAAAGAAAATCCTCAACCCCTAGTCACACTACAGCGGTGCAGCACGGACGATGATAGCCAGTGTCATCCGAGTGCTCCAACTGAACTAGAAGAAAAAAACGCCAACAGGCCGGTTCCTGGGGAATCGGCCAACTAGTTCGTAGGATAACTCCTCAACCGATAGCCAATATCAAGTCAACTACCCCCCAATACGGGGAAGTGGTGAGACTGACTACCAGTTGCCTGTATAGTAATGTGAGAGGGCTAAGAGGCAAAATAGCTGAACTTAGACACCTACAATCACAACTAAACTCCAAAATCATAATACTGACGGAAACCTGGCTAACCCCTACGGTGGCAGACAGCGAAGTCAGTATAAATGATATGGTCCTAGTCAGGCGAGATAGGGACCTGAAAGAAGGAGGTGGAGTCGCCATATACGTCGACAAACAGCTCAGATGTGTTCACGCGACGGACCCTCCCCTCACAGAGCTCCCTGACTCCATATGGTGCCACTTCACCGTTGGGTACTGCAAATATCTAGTGGGCAGCATTTATCGATCACCTTCATGTGGAGCAGACCATAACCAGGTACTGCTAAATACAATTTCAGCGACTCAAGACATGGGTTATGATCAAATTGTCATAGCTGGTGACTTCAATGCCCCATCTCTTAACTTGGTGTCGGGAAAAGCCCATGATAGATTTGATCGAAATCTGCTGCATACCATCAGGAAGGCTGGATTCACTGAAAATGTCAAGATGGATACTAGATGGGGCCCTGATGGGAAGTCTTCTAGACTGGATTACGTGCTCACTAGTGACCAGCTACTAGTGGAAAACGTTCAGATCACGACTCCCATAGGTAGTAGTGACCACGCGGTCATAGTATTCGACATAGTCCTCCGCGAGCGCTTACAGTGGGACAATACACAGCCCTATCTGTGTTATAACAAAGCCAACTTTACCAAAATGCGAAGACTTCTGTCTGAAGCAAACTGGCCTAAAAAATGGACAGAGCTAACAGTAGAAGAACACTGGAGAGTGGTAAAGGAGATCATTCACCAGGCGGTCTCAGACACTGTTCCTTTAGTCTCACCAAAAGCTAGGAAGCAACGATCATGGCTGAAAAGGGGACACAACGCCTTCTGCAGGCAAAGCGTAAAGCCTGGTTCGCGTGGCGACGATCGAAGAGTCAACCCGAATATGAAGTGTACCTTGAACTCAGGAATCGATGTAACATACGAGTCCGGAGCGATAGAAGGACATTTCAGGGAGACCTCGCCAATAAGCTTCTCGTGAACCCCAAAAGCCTATACAGGTTTATGGCCGAAAGAAAACCGACCAACCAGGGAGCATGCAATCTAGTGGGTTCTGATGGGAAATCTCTTACTAGTCTTGAAATGGCAGAGACATTCAGCCTAGCCTTTCACAGGCAACTAAATAGTAACGAGGATATTACCCCTACAGAACATCCAGATTACATCGCAGAACCAACACACGAAAACCTGCTGGGGACATTTCAAATTACCCCGGCTATGGTACTTGCAAAATTGGGAAGGTTGGCTTCGGGAAAGTCTCCAGGTTGTGATGGCATCAGACCATCTGTCCTGAAGCAGTGTTCAGAAAGTCTCTGTCAACCCCTAAGTGATCTGTTCCAACACTCCCTTGATGTAGGGAAACTTCCATGTGAATGGAAACGTGCAATCCTATCCCCTATCTTCAAGGGTGGTGACCGGCAGAATGTGACCAGTTACAGACCAGTTGCTCTACTTCCAGTGGTATCGAAGATATTGGAAAGTCTCATTGACGACCACATGAGAAAATACTTCGATGGGACTAACCTTCTTCACGAAGCACAGCACGGTTTCAGGAGGGGAAGATCCTGCGTGACGAATCTTCTACTAGCCTGGAACGATTGGACACTATCCTGGGACAAAAAGGTACCAGCCCACGTGATCTTTCTCGACTTTGCGAAAGCATTCGACACAGTTCACCATGGTCTGCTCCTTCACAAAATAGGCAAGGCGGGAGTTTCTGGAGCACTTCTCGCATGGCTGACAGATTACTTAGGCGAGAGAGAATTCTGCACCAAAGTCAACCGCATCCGATCATCTTGGCACACCTCGGCATCAGGGGTTCCTCAGGGTTCTATCCTAGGGCCGTTGATGTTTTTGATTTTTATCAATGACCTGCCCCCCCAACTAAACTGCTCTGCGCTTCTTTACGCTGACGACGTAAAGATTTGGAGAGCAATAAACTCATCGGAAGACTCAGATAGATTGCAGGCTGACCTGCAAACTCTGGGAAATTGGGCTTTGGCTAACGGAATGCCTTTCAATCTAAAGAAGTGCAAAGTAGTGCAGCTTCATTCCGGCAGGTCACAGAGTGTAAATTACACCCTTGGTGGCCAGAACTTGAGTTGTGTTCCATCAGAGCGTGATCTAGGTCTTATTCTAACAGAAAAGCTAGACACCAGTGGAAATTACTCGAGGGACGTCGCCAAAGCCTACGCAACATTACACTTTATGCACAGGCAGCTGGGAGCTCTCACTCCCGAACTGTTCTTAAGGCTATACAAGGCATATGTGAGGCCACACCTTGAGGTGCATAATATCATTGCACCTCCGCTACTCAAAAGGGATGCTAACATTCTAGAAAGTGTCCAGAGACGAGCGACAAAATGGGTGATCGGCCTCCGCAACAAATCATATGAGGAAAGACTAAAGAAATTAGGTCTTTTCACACTCAGTTACCGTAGGCACAGGGGAGACCTCATCACCGTCTACAAGATCCTAAATGACCAGGCCCACCCAAATAAAAGCATCCTGCCATTAAGCGATTATAGGCTTCCACGAGGTAACCCGCTAAGGATAGCACACCAGAGACCAAAGACTCGAGTGCGATCACATTTCTTTTCGCTTCGTGTTTGCCGTCTCTGGAACGCTTTACCGGCGGCCGTGACTACAGCGCCATCTGTGGAGATTTTTAAGCGGAAGCTAGACAATCATGCAGAAATGCAAGGTTTGTGTCTCAATGGCTTATCCTCATAAAATTTGAAACCAAACTGTCAATGAATAAGCGTACTAACTAAATCCCCACGACCTATTCTGCCTTCTCTCACTCTATCTTTTCCTTATGTCACCTTTATTATTCCACTTATCTCAACCTATATTATCTACACTACAACCTATTATTATTATTATTACTATTCTGCTTTTATGACTACACCGAATGACCAAGGGGAGTTAGGTCAAACTCCATTCACGGCAGCAATACAGTCCTAACATACTGCATACTACAAACCACATCTCGACCAATCCCCGCACCACTCCTCCTGGAGTCTACCAGAGCTAAAGCAGTCGAGTGTCGGGACTTACTACGCAGAAGCTCACCGAAGATCTGGAACCTCTACCTCACAATCAAGAAGCGAGCTCAAAGAAATCACTGGTTTATACTAGCTCGTCATCAGGATATTGGATATTGGATATGTCGGTGCTGGATTAGCATGACAACCATCCGCAAATATTTAAATTGTTAACAGTTGAGTTGGGAATCAGTCGTCTCATATGACTGATCCACGTGGTTGAGTTTTAATCTTAATAGAAATTTCACCGGAAAATAACCCTCATATTTCATAATATTCTCATAATTTTTCTTGACCAGAAGCATTACGTTTAGGTTTAAGGAAAAATATGTCGAATATGGGTACAAATTACAATCACTACTCAGTTAGGGAAACTTTAACAATAATCTTTCAAATGTCATAAGTGAACCACAGCTCACTCCACATTATAGTTTTACAACGAATAGTGAGAGCAGTCCCGATCGGACAAATGTGGGGACATTTTGGGGAAAATGGGGACAACATCTTGAAGAATGGGGACAAAATGGGGACAACATCTTTAAGAATAGGGACAAAATGCGAATAATGGGGACATACGTATGAAGTTTCTAGTTAAATTCACCTTGCCCAGTGATTTCTGGCGCATCGCAGATTTTTTTTTTGGGGGGGGGGGCTTAGAAGTATTGTCCCACGTAAGTCTATGCGCCCGAAGATTTTGCTTCAAAACTTCCACATGCGCCCGAAAATAAACAATTGTTTACCAGCTAGAGTCGGAGAATTATGTGGGTATAGAAAAAGTGAATGAGTACCAGTTAATACCACTCCCACTCAAAAAAATGAGTTATTCAGAATTTTATACACTAAAGATCATTCATGTAAGTATCGGCAGTATGGAAACAGTTGTTTATCATGGCTATAGAAAGCTCAATTATTGCCATTCATTTACACCTAGATGCAAACAAGGTGCTTATTCTGCAGCTTTTATTTCGACTTTTGGTTCTGATAGTTTCTCAAGACTGGTATATTAATCATTGTTGTAAAGATTTGCAAATTTCGGTCTTACCAGAAAATAAAGTGGTAGAATTTCGGCCCTGTGATAGGGTAGATTTCTAACAAAGGACTACAAAAGACAGACTGTGCTTGAAGCATTATCAGCTAATATGTAATGCTATGCTAATACAATCATTATCCTTGTCTATAAGAAATTCATCTCTTTATTAAAACAAAATAACCTCTCTTTTATTCAGTTGTGCCTATTAGTCGGTCTTCCTATTCAGTCATCATGTTCATATCACATTGTTTTCATTAGGTGCGCTATACCGGTATCTAATTTTATTTTCATAAATATGACTAACACAAAATCTTTATAAATAATTTAAAGTAATCCAAGCGTGTTTAGGGAAAAAAATTCATATTCAGATTTGTTGGTTGAGGATAGAAGGGTTGGAGCCTATGTTAACCATTTTCTAGTAAATTTCTGTGGTTGCCCAAACCCTTCTTGAATGAATCAGGGGAGGTCGCAGACACTCCTTTTTCTAGGAGTTGGTTCCAAGAGTTTATGACTCGGTGTGAGAACCAGTAATCAACAGTAGTATGATTTCTTCTTGACTTTTGAACTTTCCTACTGTGTTCTCTAAGGTGTTCCGACCTAGTGGGAAGGAAAAGAGAGAATAGGTCAGGTCCGTGGTCACTACTTAAAATTTTAAAAGTTGTGATTAAATCTCCTCTCAGCCTACGGTATGACAGAGAGAAGAGATTTAAACTGTCTGGTCTTTCCTCGTATGATAAGTTAGTCACTCCGAGGACTATACGTGTCGTCCTACTTTGAACCCTTTCTAGAATGTGTGAGTCCCTTTTAAGACAAGGACTGGCTGCCTGGATACAGTTTCCTGGTCTTGACCTCACCAGAGGTGTATATAAAGAGGTGAACATATCCCTAAGGATTCTAGTAAAGGCTCCGCAAATCGCCCATAAGGATCTGAAACTACGTGCAGCCACCTCGCGACAGTGTGCTGTAGTTTTCAAATCGTGGCTAACTATAACACCTAAATCCAAATGAGTCTGAACTGATGGGAGCGTTATCCCCTCTTGTTCGTGGAAGCTGATGCTTGCTTGTCCGATGAGCATGGCTGCACATTTTTGCCACATTGATAGGGAGCATCCAGTCTCTGGACCACTAAAAATTTGCTGAGGTCTTCCTGCAACGTGGGCGTATCACTGTTGCCCTTCAGCCCTCTCCAAATTTTAAAGTCGTCTACGTATAGGACCATAGGGGAATCGTTGAGCAGAGACAACTCATTGATATACAAAATAAATAGGAGAGTTCCGAGTACCATGTCTTATGGCACTCCGCTACGCACTGCCGTCCAAGAGGAGAGTTTAGACTTGATCCTAACCCTCTGCCTCCTATCCATGAGGAATTCCCTGAGCCAGTTTAGTAATCTGCCTTTGATACCAAGACTTTCCAGCTTCATGTGTAGTCTTTTGTAAGGAACTTTATCGAAGGCTTTACTGAAGTCTATGAAGAAGACATCAACGGGTCTTCTCTTGTCCCTTGATTTGGCTCAGCTTTCTCTTGCAGTGAGGAAGTTTGACAGACATGAGAGGTTTCTTCGAAAGCCGTGCTGTGCTCTGGATAACATTTTGTTGTTTTTCAGACATGCGATGATACTTTTCTTGTTGATTGTTTACAGTGTCTTGATTAAAGCGCTAGTGAGATTAATAGGCCTGTAATTTGAATGGCTTTGTCTTGATTTTCCTTTGTTGATAGGGGTTACTATGGCGTCTTTCCAGTCATGCGGCAACACTCCATTTAGGAGAGATATCCTGAAGATCGTGGTCAAAGGGCCGGCTATGTGAGCTGATAGTTCCTTGAGAAGCCTTGAGTGAAGATTACCAGGACACAATGATTCCCCTGCATCTGATTTCATATCGCAGTTGAGCACTATGTCTTGGTCGATATCAACGGAATCTATCCCGTGTCCCTCAGATGCAGCCAGAGCTGACCCTATAGGGAGTGATAACTCATGTGTAAAGACTTGGGAGAACTAGTCTTTCATTGCTTCTGCTTTTTCTTGATCTTCGATTGTGTCATTGTTAATAGTTAGGTTTGGGACATCATTAGATTTTTTTATTCCTGATGTTCATGTACAAGAAAATTTTCTTGGGTTGGGTCTTTGCATTTTGAGCCAGATGTGCTTCGAACTTCATCCCTGATTGGCGGATTTCTGCGATAGCTTTATTCCTAGCAGCGTTGTATAATTTCCTGGTCTCAGGAGTCTCAAGTGTGGCAAACAGGTTCCAGCATTTGTATTTACGTCTGAGTAACTTACGAATCTCTTGATTTATCCAAGGAGGGCACTGTTTCCGACCCTTTGGGACAGACCAAGGAAATTCGTAACATCTATGGCCTGGAAAATTATACCACAGAAATATTGCTTGATTCATCTGTCTTAGTTTCCTAAAAGTTTCTCCCCATCAAATTCATTCATTCTCTCAGTTCAATCTTTTCCTCTCAAAAATTGTAATTTTTAGTCTTCTGTGCTCATAACTATAAAAGACTTCATAAAAAGCTTACCAGTTGTCGTTGGTAAGTTATTAGCTTATCTCTTGGTTATCCTGGAAATTATCAAGCATTTATCTGAGGAGTATGTCTGTTTGGAGTTTAAAACAAATGTAATGTTAAAGTTTGGAATTTAAATGTTTGAAAGGTTACTGTTTTTGTAGTGGTTGGTCTGGGAGCAGTTTGAGACTTGTTTATGGATGCATCCCATAGTACACTCATGGATCTTAAGTTTTCAGTTTGCTGCAATGTTAACACAAAGCATAATTTATTGAAATAATAAGTGAACTACTATTTCTACAAAAATACTGTCAACTAACTCCATTCTTGGTCAGATTCGTAATAACTACCAAAAGAATAATTCTATTTAACTTTGATGCTCATATAGTCTGGCTTATGGATATAAAAAGGTGGTCATAAATCATACTAAGAATTCAGAACGTAGGTAAAAGCCTTGAATAGTCATCATTTTTCAAGTGAGTTAAGATGCTAGAACTGCTTACCGCCGAACATCTGAGTAGAAAATTACTACCGTGTTGGCGTATTACCTAAATGGATTGTGTCTTTTCTGATGTTAGGTATGCGAGAATCCTGCAATTTTATTTGTCACTAAAATGTTGCTTTAAAGCTCTTCAAATGTCTTCTAAGTTCACATTATTATCCGAGGCATTGGTTGAACCTATCGACACCATCCATGTCTGTCTACAACATGTATTTAAATTATTTTCTTTCTCTTTTCCCTTAATGTTAAACCCTTAAACATAAAATAACCATTGGTGAGAAATAAAATGTGGTAATTTAAAGTATCTGCAGGGTTTAATCATGCAGTTTAACTTAGCAAACATTTACTGACACAGAATGGAATATGCCATTTGCATATAGTGTCTTGATGACATTAAACCAAAAATACTGGTACAGATGGCGTGCATCTGTAGTTGATTGTGTCCTAGAATGTGATAATTGTAGGAAAAAAACTTCCAATAAGTTTAAGTTAGTTCATCGACAAACCTCATATTTATTCATTTCAACCCCATGCGAATTTTGATAGGGATGTCACCAGTGAAGTTCATCCATTTATTTAACAAGAATTTATGTGTGCCTATTTTTGTTTTCTCAGCGATAACATCTAAACCGAAAAGCACATTCAGACCTACGAAACGCTTACAGAAATGAGTAAGTTTAGCTTGCATGGGAGCAATTACATGTCTCTTAGTCGGGTTACATAATTAATATCTAAGTGTCTATGATACCACATGTTTGTGGTAATAAAGATCTATTCAGTAGATATTATACCTTTCGTAATTTATACTTCTTTAAGTTATAACTACCATCTGGGTCACAAAGTTCAATCGGTAGAAAAATTAAGCGGTAATCTGAAAGCTAGTTAATGAAATTATTTTGCGCCTCAAGATTTTATTTCAATTTTGATAATTATATCATCGCATTAACGTCTGTCGAACAAACTCGTGATATTTTTTTGGGAAGTCTCACTATCAAAACATGTATTTGTTTATTCAACCAGAGCATTTGGAAAATGGTAATAGAAGTTTCCCTCTGGCAAAAATGACGTATTCAAATGACAAACAAATGGTGAGTAAACTGAATAAATGTTTATTTTTTGCCAACTCATTACTGTGTCAGTGAATATGAAAGAATTAAAGAGTGTGTAAAATTTTGGATGCGTAGACAAATAAAAAATTAGTGATATCTAGCGTAAGCACATGGAGCCAGTTGCAAGATGAGGTTGTGAACTTCCACTAATCAGGTTCGGCATAGGTCTTATGACTTCAATGCTGGATGAGATGGAACTAATTTGGAATTACCCGTCGATAAGACAAAAACATAATAATAACCCATGAGTTCTCTAACTGACAGTTTCAATCACATGGGGGACTTGTGGGCTTCCTGATCGAAATTTTATGACTGTTGTGAATCAGTCTTTGAAGTAGTGTGGTTTAAAATTTGGTAAGATGCTATAGATTAATTATCCCAAAACTTCTTAACCTCCATTCTCTTTTAAAAGTCGTGTTCTCACATCTTGGTCTTTTTCTGTAACTGTTCCCTACTTTTTTCTCCTTTTTTTATCAACTTTACTGCTTTAACTTAAAGCCAAGTTCCTGAATTTCTATTTTCTCTAGAACATGGAACAGTGCACAGAAGACAATATATGTATTATCACCCAAAAGAATAACAATATGATAAGCTGTATGACGTGAAATTGAATCCAAGAGGTTGACGTCCTGAACTTCAACTAAATAATCGGCACCGGCCGTGGCTTTTCATTAGAACTAGAAAATTCATGCACTTGGTCTTCTTTATTAATTTCAAAAAGCCAAGGACGAATATGTTTGCAAGATATAAATGGATGAACGTACGTCATTTGAGCACTACGCCGATACAGTTACAGAGTAGAGAAAGGATGATATCAACATGAAACTTAACCAGAGCATAAATAGTTCATTTAATTCCAGTCATTTGATAGCAATGGTTTCTGCAAAACAAAGCTTTTCTCTAGATACCGATTATTTTGAAGGACTGACTGACTTTAAATAAATGTCTCATATCAGTCAAATGCCTAGGGATCATATTTGCAAATAATTCTTACTTTTCATACTTAAGCTCTCACAAATATCCTGAGGAAATCTAATAAATGCTCTGTTCTCAGTCATTCCTGTGTGTTGCTATTGCAAATGCACGTGAATGGGTAAATGTAACTGGAATTGAAATGTACAGGATACATATCTACTTTCGACTGAATTAATGAGCATTTTGTATTATAGAGGGGAATCAATATAGCGCCGGGAAATGTCCTTCACTTACGGTTCGTTTTCTGATTTTTACTGTTACTTATTTCTCTTCTTATAAATACCTGTTTCTTTTTAAGTTTTACCAGTTTCAGACTAGAAGTTTCTTCTCTTCAGTACTTCAGTATGAAATCCCTTGTATATCCATTTTTCATAAGACTCTCTTCAATAAGCGTGAACTCTCCACAAATCCTAATTTCGGAACATATTAAACTTACTCTGCCGAAGAAAATTCTGATCAGACACGATTTGCAAGTAGTTAAGCAAAAACTGTGATAATTAAAGTAGGTAGTTTTTCAGATACCCTGTTATTTCCTTGTTCTGTGCTAAAATCCAGATAGTCGAGCCGGTTGTCGTAGGACAGCACCACATTGCTCATGCCGTTATATCGAAGTTGTTCACTAAAGAGCCCAGGTTAGTGTTGAAGAATGAGTTCTTAATACTGTCGATACTGGGACTCATGGAACCAATTTATGTGTGTATGTCCATTTTGCGTAGAATATTTTATTTGTGTTTGTCTAATGGGATAAACTCGCATCTCTAAGCAACATAAAACCAAAGTGTGTTAAGCTTCCCGGTCAAAACATTACCATTCAAGCACTGATTCATTATTCAGCTGCTCATCACTTCCAACTCCTCGTAGCTTAATAGTGACAACTTTAGCCAGATGAAACTTTGTTTAAATCACATCAATCCTCATATGTAGTCTTGTAAATAATTAAAGTTCTATTATGTGCCAATTAAAGTCAATAACTAAACTGACCAACTTGTCACCAGGTATTGTCATTTAGATAACAAATTTCATATATTTGATACTGTAAAATGCTTCATATTGAATATAATGGTTCTTGAAGTATCAAAGGAAAGCAGTCCTGAGAACACTGTGCACAATGAAGCTTTGTCTTAGGGAACACTGATAGAGATAAGACCAGTTGTTTCACTTACATTTTAAAGCTTCATGGTTTAGATGCGCAAAAAGAATTATGAATTTACCGCTGGTCCATTATAAATCAACTGAAAATACAGGATATTGCTAATTAGGTAATGTTTTCAGATGAAACCCATAAGAAGGGGTTTTCCTTTTAAAAATTAACTACAAACTAGTTACAGAGACAATACAGATCAAAATAGACAGATTTTTCGAAGCTAGTCAACCACTCCACGTCTGAGATTCCGGAAGGTACAGAATAAAATTCCACCGACATTCGAATATTTTTGTCTTCTCAGAAAATTGATATGATATATGGGTTCGAATCCCGGTGGGTGCGTACTGCTGAAGAGTCCCAAACTAGGACGAAACAGCTGCCCAGTACTCCCAGGTTTTCCAATGGTTCTCTAACTAATGTCAGCTCATGATGAAAATCTGAAATCAATCAAATCCCTACAAACCATCACTTGATATGACAATGTTTTCATCAGCGTCTGTACTTAAGATGACTATGTCGTCTGTGTGCTCCGAATCAATTATTAATTTTTATAATCGCAAGTTGATTCTGAAAATATATGAACACGAAGTTACCTCTGTTATTATATCTATTTGAAGTTAAATATTTTAGACAGCGACCTCCTGTAGGCTGTTACAACACATCGTGACTCCCACCCGGGTAAAATCAATAGCATAACATATGTCCCCAGAACTCATAACGAAATGTATCATAAAGGCGGCTTCCTATACTGGCGAAGCCAAATGCTGAATTCATGTTAAAAAGTCTAGTGACCGTCAAACACCAGTGTCACTCAAATATTTTAAGTTAGTGTGAACAATCATCAAATATTTACCTATATTTAACTTATTTATTCATTGTAACAGAAGCAGATAAAATCTAGATATTCCTTGTCGTGTTTGCCTTATTTCTAGACTCCGAACAATGAAGATGACGATGATGACAATTACTATAAAAAAATTCTTGACGACCTTTGGGGTCAAGAAACAGCTGATTACTTTTGTCATCCCAATTTCCAAAAATCTTCTAGTATCAAATCAATTGATAAGGACTTATTAACATCAAATGATAATGAAAAAGGTGAACGTTTATTACTCGGTGGTTATCCAAATGGAATGCTACGTGGAGCCCGTATACCGTTTCGTTCAGATATTAAATCATGGTTATTTGATTTACAAAATAATGAAAGACTGCTAAGTGACAAGTCAATTTCATCAAAACGACGTCTGTCAACATTTTTCAATAATAATTATAATAAGCACCGTAAATCAAGAGCAAATAGTGTCTTTAATATAATTGACTTATTGAAATTACATTTGGGTGAGAATCCTGGAGCTCAACAACTTTGGAATTTATTAAGATGTAAATCATATGAACAGTTAACAGATTTTGAGAAACAACTGACTAAAGAAGAACAGTTCACATATGCTGCATTTACTCATGAGTACATGTCACTGGAAAACAAAAAGGTGAGTATAGTTGTATATCTCCGTAATATTAAAATGATAATACTACTTAAGTATTGTTAATAGGCAATTCATGAAACTCATTAACTCACAAGTAGATTCGAAGGAGTTAAGTTTGACTGAGACTCAGTTAACTCTAGGTTAAAAGGGAAGTTAGAATTTTCGTCATCTAATTTTTTGGCCTAAAGTGTTGTGTCTAAATTGTTCGAGACACGATTATTATTCCATACAACTAGATTACATATATGTTAACTGGCAATTGAACAGTAATGAATTTCATGTCGTCGATACTTGAGTGGTGATTTTCAGCGAGTGAATCACAAAACTGAAGATTAACTAAATCTATAAGTTATTCATAATCGGTTGGTGTTTTCACCGTATTTTAACTTGTCGGTTAAATTGGATAGACATCAGAAGCATACTCTGATGCATTTGTAGCATAAAGTTTGTAACTATATAAACCTGTTGAAAGTATAGCGTACTCATTTTGATTGATGTCTGATATCTGTAGTGAAATATTATCCTGTGCAATAAACATCTGATAAAAATTAATGAAATAGAACACTAACTAATCAAATGCGCCCTATAATTACCTTATCTCAACATTGTTAGATGTACAGAAATAAACATTTAAAGAGTTCATTTCTAGTAGTGAGCCAGTATGTCAATATTAGAATGCTCACCGACCAAGAAGATATTCCGGGGTTTGACCTCTAGCTGTAGGTTCAACCCCATTCCATGAAGAGATCCCTGCGCTGGTGAAACTTCAAAGCTCAAGACTGAAGCCATATGTTCCACTTGGAAAGCAGAGGAATAAAATAAATAATGATAAAGCAGTTCTAATATGTACACATATATATTACAGTAGTCATAAAAGACCATAACTTCCTCATTTTCCGGGAATTAAAAATACTAACACACACCACTATCAAAGTTGTTCTCTGATTTTCGGTGATTTACAAGCGATATTAGTCATCAGTGAAATTGAACATAACACCAGAGATTTAGAGCGTTTATAAAAATTATCCCAGACATAGAGCTTTAGGAGCTACACAAAGCCAGCTCACATTTACTCATGAGACTAAAGAAAAATATACTTTGTCCTTATGCTGAAATGTAGTCTATTTATTTGTTTATTTATTGGGTGAGATAATATAATTTATATGAAAATGTTAACATCAATATTGTATTTCATAGTCATGGCATATATAGATGTTGAAATAAACTTCAGAATCATTCCTCAATCACGAATCATTTCAATTTCCTTTCTTATCACATATATATATATATATATATATATATATATATATGCGTTTGTGTGCGTGGATAATGTAATAGTAATCAACTGTAATGTATGATGACGCGTTGGTGGCACGGCGGCAGAATGCTCTCCGACCACGCATGTGGTCCGGGGTTCGACCCCCGGCCTACCCACACCTGATATCTATGGTCGGCCTGCAAAATTTGGGCTACCGATATCACTTGCTGAAAATTCCGTATTTGAATCAAAAATACGGTGTGGAATCAAGCTGTAATAAAAAAATTAGTATTCTTTTAAAACCCCTGCACTACAAAGTGAACAGTATATTTAATAGTTTAGTTACCATGTCTCGTGGATAGTGAGGTGTAGAACGATGACTCCCGACCGAAAGCTGCTACCTTGACGTGGTGGTCGGGCTTGAACACCGCAATGATCTATTCAAGCTATACTGGCTGAGACTTATGTCTCTTGAGGTCTACCATGCCAGGCAGGTTGTTTGGATAGCGGTTAAACAAAAAGCAGCTACCCAATCCAACATCATGTCCAATACAAAATCACAAAATTTCATGCCGGATCGGCCGTGGCCCGGATTAACAACGACCGCGCTTCCTGCTGCCGTGTCACAGGGCAGGAGTGATAAATATGCTACTGAGGCACACCAAACAAAAAAGAACGAACAAAAACAGGCCGCGTGTGACCGGCCTCAAGCAGTTGTCCCCTGGGCTCTGCGGTCACGCAACCAACTTCCACGGTGTGGGCAGCCGGGAAGTAACAATCGCCCTCACAATCCGAAATGCACGCGAAACCTCTCTATTACTCACTCATCTTTGTCTTCATCTTCATCTCTATCATCTTGCCTTCCTTCCACTGATGCAACTCCTCGACTTGATAGCTCTCCACTTCCTCTCCACTCTGCGTCCACTAAAAACGATGGAAGCCAAAAAACCACCACCGACAGCCTCTTAAAGCCGCGCCACCAATTTCATATAGGAGCTCTTAATGTTAGGACACTTTGCCAAATAGGACAACAAGCATCACTAGCCAAGACCCTGGCATCACGAGCCATTGATGTATGCTGTGTTTCAGAAACACGCATACAAGACCCAAGTGTGGTTATTCACCTAACCCCACCTGGCCAACAGGTTGAATCTGCAAAATTCACCTTGAGGGTGTCAGGAGATGCCACAGCTAGTTCACGAGGATTAGCTGGCGTAGGGATAGCTTTGAGTACTAGGGCAGAAAAGACATTGCTTGACTGGATCCCGGTAGATAGCCGAATGTGTGCTGTCCGCCTGAACGGATCAGTAAGAAGGAGGAAGGACTGCACTACTCGCCGATGCCTTTTCGTAATCTCCGCCTACGCCCCCACTGACTGCAGTTCAGATGAAACGAAGGATGAGTTCTACCAAAAGCTGTCTAGTTTGGTGCGAAAGGCTAAACGCTCAGACATAGTCGTTCTAGCTGGTGACTTTAACGCTCAAGTAGGGAAATTGTGTCAATCTGAGAAGGATGTCGGTGGCACCTATGGAGTTCCGTGCCAGCGAACCGACAACGGTGACCGTCTCCTACAGTTCTGCTTTGATAATCATTTGTTTCTTGTAAGCACTAACTTCAAACACAAGGAGAGACACTGTTTGACTTGGAGACCCCCTTCATCAAACCAACGCTGGACACAAATAGACCACATAGCAATAAGCTATCGTTGGCGTGGGTCGGTAGGAGATTGTCGCTCCTTCTGGAACACGTGTGTAGATACCGACCATGCACTGGTCCGCGCTCGGGTGTGCTTACGACTGAACGGACGTAGGAAACAGCTGGCGGTAAAACCATCACGTCCCCAGCTCGATCAGGAAACTAAATCCGTATTTGAGGAAGAACTAGCTAAACACATATCTGTGTTCGACAGCTGTGCTCACCCTGAAGAAGCTTGGAAAAATATCCAGGCAGCCATAGATACAGCTGTAAAAGCTGTGAATAAGGTAAACCCAAAGGTGAGTAAAAACCACTGGATCTCCACCGCCTCATCCGAACTGATAGATGCTAGAAGACTTATTCCGGCGAGCTCCGAATTCAATGAGGAGCGAAAGCTGCACAAGAGGAAACTTACGAAAAGTCTCCGCAAGGACCGTGAACAGTGGTGGGCGACAAAAGCCAAAGAGATGGAGAAAGCTTCGAGGATAGGCAACACCAGGCAACTCTTTAGACTCATCAGGGAAACGGGTGGGAGAAGACAAATCATCAGTGAGACAATCTCGGAAAAAAATGGCACTATAATTAGCTCCCAGGATAGACGACTGGATCGTTGGAAAGAGCATTATGAGGAGCAGTTTAATTGGCCCACAGCCACGCTCAACCTTCCGAGCATCCAACACCTCCCTGAATGGGATATAGACACAGGTCCTCCATCCCTAACTGAGGTTACTAAAGCTGTCACCAATCTGAAACTAGGCAAAGCAGCGGGACCTGATGGAATGACTCCAGAGGTATTTAAGTACGGTGGAGACAGCTTACTGTCTGCATTAACTGAGGTACTAGGCAGCGTCTGGGAATCAGAAGAAGTCCCATCGGGTTGGTGTAAGTCACTGATTATCCCCATATACAAGAAGGGAGACAAGTCTTCCTGTGATAATCACAGAGGGATTAGCTTGACTAATATAGTATCTAAAGTCTTAGGCTCAATAATCATGCGTAGACTGAGTGGTGCTCGGGAGGCACAAACACGAGAGAGCCAGGCAGGCTTTAGACCAGGAAGAGGGTGTATTGATCATATCTTCACCCTCCGACAGATTCTAGAACATAGGCATTCCTACCGGCGTCCAACAGTCATTATATTTCTTGACCTAAAGGCAGCATTCGACTCTGTCGATCGAGAAGTTCTCTGGAGATGCTTGGCTGTAAAGGGAATTCCGAGAAAATATATTGCACTGATTAAGGCACTCTACTCGTACTCATACAGCCAGGTGAGGGCTTACGGCGAGCTGTCATCTGAACTGATGACGACCAGTGGTGTCCGTCAAGGATGCCCATTATCCCCTTTTCTATTCAACTTCATCATAGATGTGTTAATGGACTTAACCCTAAGTGACTTCAGCGACTCAGGGATTGACTTGCTACCAGGGAATAATCTCGTTGACTTGGAATTTTTTTTTTTGATTACAGCTTGATTCCACACCGTATTTTTGGTACAAGTATGGAATTTTCAGCATGGATATCGGTAGCCCAAATTTTGCAGGCCAACCATAGATATCAGGTGTGCGTCGGCGTTGGCTCGAACCCCGGACCATGTGCATGGTTGGCGAGAGTCCTAACCACTGTGCTACCAGGGAATAATCTCGTTGACTTGGATTACGCAGACGATATAGTCCTTCTAGGCGAAGACGCTGACAAAATTCAGAGTCTTCTAAACACCTTGAGCCGCAATCTACGAATGTTTGGCATGCGATTCGCTCCCGCCGTGAAATGCAAGATGATGTTACAGGACTGGACTACATCGACGCCTAGTTTAAAAATAGGAAGTGAAGTGGTAGAGCACGTTGACCGCTTCACTTATTTGGGAAGTACCATCAGCCCCAACGGGTTGATCTCTGACGAAATCTCAGCACGAATACAGGGGGCTCGTTTCGCATTTGCCAGTTTACGCCGACTCTGGCGTAGACGAGATGTTCGACTATTGACCAGAGGGCGGGTGTACTGCTCATCAGTCCGCTCCGTCCTCCTTTATGGTTGTGAGACCTGGCCACTGAGAGTGGAAGACATGAAAAGACTAGCTGTGTTTAATCATAGGTGCCTGCGCTCTATTTCCCGTGTAAAGTGGCATAATAAGGTGAGCAACATTGAGGTTAGGCGTAGAGTTCTAGGTAAACAGAGGAAATCAACCGACGAAGTCGTGAAGTTACAAAGACTGAGATGGTTAGGACATGTGTTACGTATTCCTAGTCATCGCCTTCCTCGATAATGGGCAATGTTAGCTGACATATGGTCAGGCTGGAAAAAAGCTAGCGGCGGTCAAACAAAAACTTGGTACCAGTCAATGAAATCCACAACAGTTGGTCTAAGCCACGTAGGAAGGTGTAGACTTCCAGGCTGGGTCCTCGGGACGGCAAAAATCTATGGTTGGAAACAATTGGTGACATGGCTCAAAATCGTTCTCAGTGGCGCAGATGCATCCACTCCTTGTGACTTATGATCTCCAATGAAACTGTTTTGTTTTTCTTTATTACTCCTTTATCTCACACCTCTGCTCACTGTTTCTATTATGCTTTTCTTGTACTTTCTTCTCTTGCTTCGCGTGCTACACGGAGTGTGGCGACTTGAACTTCCGCACATTTGTGCAAAGTTCTATGTCGAAAACAGACAGACAGACAGAACGATGACTGAAGGGTCGAAAGATAGATTACAAAATCTGTTACAGAAAATAATAGTTACCATTTAAGCTGGTTCAGTGATATGGAATAAACTGCTGGCACATGCTGATCGCTGCAATTATTTATATAGTTGATTTTCAG
This sequence comes from Trichobilharzia regenti, assembly GCA_944472135.2. NCBI lineage: Eukaryota > Metazoa > Platyhelminthes > Trematoda > Strigeidida > Schistosomatidae > Trichobilharzia > Trichobilharzia regenti. Next base: position 20,515,589 of record OX235267.1, read on the forward strand.
TGTTTTCGTGTTCTCTGAGGTCGATGGATTAATTGTGAAGCTTCCACACACGAATTTTCCTATTATTATCCTTCTAGACAATATCTCCAGTGTTGTGAAATGAGGTTTTCTGACTCTGTACGAAAGACGTAACTGTAATTAGGCAGTGAAGTAGATTTTCAATGTAGGATTTTGCAGGAAAATTTAGTAGCTCACGTTGTAACGCTAATGAAGTGCACATAAAGGTGGAGAAAATAAATAAATGTGAATAAAGTGTGAAGTAATCTAGTGGATGGTGACTAAGCATCACAGTCTGCGATACTCATTTCGCCAAACACACGTGAGATTCGAATCCATTACCCACAGTTTTAAACTCCAGAGCATTACCCATTAGACCACTTGAGTTACCAGAGATATCTCCTTAAGTCAATTTTAGACATCGTTGAAGCGTCCGTACTAAGAGCCGACATGTTAACAAAGGCTAAACATTTTGGTCCAACTGGAGAATCGAAACTGAATTAAGAACAAATGATAAGGAGACTGCATTGAACAGCAGTGTAAAAAAGGAAAGATAATTACATAAAGAATAATGAATATTTTACTAACCATCATCAGTCTCCAGTCACTGATTTTTGGGGACCAGTTAGATAGTCTACACCTCCATGAGTGACCCGAATCAAAAGTCAATAATCTTATGGATTTATGTTATATTTTGGTTTGACCACCTACAAGTCTTTACTAACCCAATTATATGTCAGCTAACGTTGCTCAGCGTGGAAAGCAATAGCTTGGCATAGGTAACACGCGTCCTAGCCATCTTGGTCGATGCAGGTGAGATGGTCATACCATTTCACTGTTCAGTCTGTTACCTTTTTTCTTCTGTTTAAAGATGTGGTGACATGAAGGGATGCATTTATGTGAAGTTTTTCAATTTAATTCTGCGTCTTGAATATTAGGAAGTGCTAAGGTTATGTAGAATGACGGTACACTTGTCTTCATTGTGGTTAAGTTGGAAACATTTGACGCAGTAGGTAAATTCTATCTGAGATGAAAAGACCACACTGAAATCAGTCATTCTGCTTCAAATATTCTCAATGAATAGCAACTAGAATCTAAATGACAAGTTGATTCGAGAATAATTTCACTTCTGATGAAAAGCTGTAGTGTGATTGTAGGAACAATCAAATCTTTCGTGAAATCAGTTATTCATTGATGGAAAGTGATGTCGTCAGTTGGCAGATATTAAAAAACACTGCATCCCACAATACCTGGTAGACTCCACTGTACATGGAGCCATGAGTGCGTAGTTCTGATCGAACTTAAATTACAAAAAAACAGTTGCACTGCTTGATTTAAAGTAGCTTTTTGACTGACACACTGGATTTGATTCCCATAAATATTGTTTCTTTAAGTAAATAACTCTAAATCGATAACATGTTTTTCTCTGATAACTATCTAGCCACCTTTATGTGACTTCATTCGTGAAAATCCTTCCAGTTCATTATCAAATGTATTGAAAAATTTAAAAGCCCCTCATTTGGAAAAGAAACTACGTAAAGTCAATCTAGCTGCCTCATGGGCTAAAAGAAACCAAGATCAATTTCGAATTTTATCATTTCAACAAGATTTAAAAGATGCAATTAAAACAATTGAAGACAATAATTTTTCTTCATCATTAAAAGGCCAACAGGTGGAGAATTTGAATTTGAAAGCTAAAATTAATAGACAAAAAGCAAATGAACTAGTGTCATTATGTCCGTCATTAAAAAATAAACAGTATGCTTCATTTATTGATAGTGATCTTCAACCATTGGAGAAGTAAGTTTGTATGACAAGGTATGAACATATTATATTATATGAACATGTTAATATTTCATTATATTTGTGTTTAGCTGCTAAAGTGACTTTTGATTAAAGGGATTTCACTTCAAGGATTTTCCACTGAAATGGAATAGTTGATAGACGTCTTTCGGTGACGCTGTAGTCATTAGGATGTTTGCGCACCCCTTGTGATAATATCCTTTTTCGACGTTTATTGGGCACACTACATAAAGCCACATTAAGCATCAGAAACAAGCTTTATTCTGAATAATACGTATATATATATATATATATATATATATATATATATATATATATATATATATATATATATAATGTACAGTTTCCATCTTGATTTTATCCATTCCTCATACATAACCTTCAAATAAAACAATAATGTCATTCGACGAAATTTTGTCCTGTTTGTAACACGCTCCGACCCCAGATATATTCTACCCACCAAAACAGACCAAGGGGTGTATTGAAATCTATTCAAAAGTGCCCATGAGTACAGGCTATTCTTCAAGGACATAAATAGGTAGTTAAAGCAAAGTATAACTGAGTACATTTGATGCATTGTGATCTGAGGGAAATTAAGTAGCCAAATGATTTAAACCAGCCGTCACATTTTATTATCACGTTTTTTAGATGTCAAATGTTATAGTAAAATGCAATAAAATTTCTAAAATTCACTCATCATTCATCAAAAATGGATAAATAGGTGAATCTGTCGATAAAATCTTTGTTCAGAATGTTGGTTGCTAGATGCTCTCGAATATTTAATTATTTGTACAGCGGATAAATAAAATAATAAGGTTCAGGTAATAATTATGTACAGACATTCTATCAATATATATTATCATTATTGTCTCCTTTAGTTCCTAGAGGAACATAAAGCTTCAGCCTCAAGTCTCCATTACCACCGGTTCTCCTCATATGTTTACACCTGACTCCACGTCTGCCCACATGCTTTCATCTCCTCTTTGCTTGACCTCTTCCATGTCACCCTCCTACTTACGACCAACTCGCCGGTTCCTATTCAGGTTCCACTCGAGTGATGGGTTGGCATGTGATGTCACTTGAGGGTTTTCTCAAAGTACGGCCGATCTACCTCCATTTCTTCTTGCATATTCGTTGCACATTTGGTTCCTGCTAGGTTGGTTCGTTTTCAGAGACCTCTGTTGCTGATCTTTCCTGCTCTTATTCTACAGCGATTCAATAAATAACTTGAAGGAGTGGTTTGGTAGTGATATGACCTAGTTAACAGCATATGGTTCATCTTCACTCTTGAAATTGATTAAATGTTGGCCGTCAGTTGGTACTAAGCCCCGCTATGCTTAGTTTTTTACTTGCCTAAGTATTGATCATTGAGATCAATATAAGATCTCAATGAAACCTTAGTTCCTTTTGGGATCAATGTACTTACCATTCACCATTACATTTATAGATTTATAAAGCTTTGGGACAAATCAATCCAAGTAGGGCTAGACAGTGAGCGTGATTTCCCTGCGGATGTTAACCGATCAACTAAATTGTCACAATCTATAGTAAAATGATAAATTTAGGACAACACTGAGGTGTAAACACTAACAGTAATTACTTTCTTCAGTCAGCTGGTAGATTTTATACATTTTTAAAAATTTTGCTGAAACAATTCAGTTCTCCTATGTGTTGAGCTAAACAAAAAAGTCAAGAAAGTGTTAAGCTTTAGGATAAACATATGGAATTCGAACATTTTTTTGTATTTAAATAAAGTAATTTAAATCAATCACTCTTCTGTTACAGGTGTGCCATATTAAATTATTCAGCAACTTCGAGTACTGACATTTTAATTAAAATATCTTTAATTTCAACTGATATTAACTCTGCACTTAGTTGGTTACTTAGCTGAAACCAGTGGTATTCTAATTTAGCATGTTTTAAAATGACCAATGCTTGAAGACGTTGCATCAGATGATATTCTTAATACATTCAACACGTAATCCAGTAAACAGTACTGTATCACTGTATGATTCGCCGAAGTAAGCGAACTAACACACGGTTAACGCATTCTGTGTAATATAAGATATCCTGATTTTGTTTCAACGTATTTGTCCTTAAAAATTGAATCCATTTATTTGATTGAATTCATCTAAGGTTATGGTGCAGTATTAAGAAGTAAGGCGAAAACAAACCAGTTGGTAACTGAAGTGGCATAACAGGACTTCAAGTAAACATACATAAGACAAGAATGACAAAGATAACCTAACAACAACAAGTACCAATCACCATCTATGAAAGAAATTTGAATGAAGTCATCTATTTCATTTCTCTAAGCAGCATATTTCCAACTACAGATGGCACTGCTAAAGATGTCAAAACCAGCCAAAATCGGAAAGGCAACGAGAAGTTCATCACTCTGAAATCAGTGTGGAAATCTTCTGCACTCAACATAAGGGGGTAGATTTGGATTTCCAACGCCATCGTCATATGATTCAGAGACAAGACACGCGCGTCACGGAAAGCATTTCAATAGGCTGTTTCTGTAGAGGCCTCTATACTGAAGATCAGGTGGCCAAAGAGTATTAGAAACAAGGGACTTTGGTGACGAACCAGTCAAAAACCTATCGCCCAACCAACAAATATGCTGAGAAGGCTGTTGTGTGACATCACACGCCAAGTCATTGCCCTAGTGGAACGCGCATGGAAAACGATGAGTCGCGTGTGGTTTTGAGGGTGACATAGAGGAGATCGTGGGAAGAAAAGATGAAAAATTTTGAGTGGTTGTGAGGCCAGATTAAGAAGACTGCAGAGAACAGGACAAAGTCGAGATGTGCTGCTGAAGCCTTATATTCCACTTGGAATCAAGGGAATAACAATAATAATAGGAATTTAACTGTAATCTTGGCATTTTAATCCTCATCAATCGAACATTTTAATTCACAACAAATTACTTTCCACATTTAGGTCGTTGAAAATTAAGTGGGACTTTCATTTCAATTGCCAGAAGTTTAATTAGCAACCATCTAAATGCTAAATAGATACATTTGTTTTATTATTTGTATTGTACTAAGTAATTCGAATCTAACCAACAGGGTAGATTAAAACGCGGACACATGTCTTGGCATTGTTCGTACATGATATTAGATAGACAAAGCAGAATGTGAAAATATTCCAAGGAATGTTAGTATTCTTATTAATATGAAATATGTCCACAGTATATACGTTATTTTGTCAATTTGAAGGCCCTGGTTTTCTGACCTGGCGGGAAAATGAAGTGTTTGGTACGGTAAACATCTACTGAAATGTAATTCTGTCATTTCCACTCACCACTTGGATGGTCGTTAAAGCTAAGAAGTGCTAAAAACCACCCCCTCTCTATTGAGAATTCCCACCCCCTTACAGTGTCTGTTAAAGGTGCTACTTCGAATCTAGCGCAAGACGGCTTGATGTGTCAGTGATGAAACAAAAATCCGTTCATTGTATGTGAATCTCAATAGCTGCGTTCTACTACTTCTAACAACACGCCATCATCTAATACCGCCAGTGAATAATCGCTTTTCACAGCTGACTAAGCTAACCTCGTAATTTTTGGCTTCTCATTAATACCTTGAAAGGTCACAGCTAAATTTAAAGCTAATAAACCTAATCAAACACATTCTTCGACTAGGTTTTGTTCGGATTTATTAATGTGCATTGTTAAACAGTCACAAGTTAGAACGGAGAGGCTGTCAAATGCTTCTTGAACTTCAACAGTTTTTAACTGGTGTCATTTCACTAGTAAACCAAATAGGTAGTATTTCGATTTATAGGCAAACAAGTAAACATTTTAGACCCTAAAATCGACTTTAGGTCTTAGTGACGATTTTATTAGCAAACAGTTAGCCAATTGAAACTGCAATCTCTTAAGAAAGTTGTAATCGACGGAAATTTCTGCATTTATTCCATCTTAATTATCTATGTAAAAGGAAAACTAAAAATTTGTTTTACAGAAAAAAAGATCTACCTAGAATTATGTACAGAAGTAGGTCATATAGAGCTGTTGTAGAAGAAAAGAAAAAAAGAAGTGAAACAATATTATACTACAGTAGGTGCAAACATAGAGAAAACAGGAAAATAAAAATTTGTGAGGATGTTTAGAGTTACAAAAGGAATTCAGAGTAAACAGTTCTATGTTACAATGAATGGCTTCAGGTCATATCAATCAAAGTATTCAACTACAGATTTTAAAAATCTAGAGGGCCTCATTCAGCCCTATACCTCCCCATATTATTCAAACGATAAGAGACTTAATGCAACAGTGTCACCTTTAACGTCTGCTTACGTTAACTTTTCTTCAATCTTAGACGGTTTCAGTAGGAACTTATTTATGATGGTGATAGATATGTATTGTTGTTGTCTCAGTTAGCTGCATAAAGGAAAGGTTGACCTAGCTTATTTATCTAACATGGGTTTCCCCATTAAAATACTGATCACTTTTTGATTTCATCACTAGTGAACTATTATACAAGACACCTGCTATGTGTGTCAACCATACAGTAAGTCAGTAAAATGTTGTTGAGTCTACTTGTTTTTCATCAGATAGGCAAATATCTGATGAACTCAAGAAATGACTTAAGTTGATAATTGTCAAGTGGGTTAGATAACAGCCTTCATAGAATTCTCTGCCTAAAACTATTAACTGTATATGACAAAACAAATAAATCTAACCTTGCGTACGATTACAAGTGACTTCATAACGGTCTTCCACATAAAAAAGAATACGCTTGACTGGTGATTTGTACAGTACATCATTGGCTTGATATTCATAAGCTTACGCTACTACTACCTTATTTTTACCCACTGAACTATATTGGTACATTTTATATCAGTTACTTTCCAGAGTATTCTAAGGCACGAAGTCCTGTTAAAGATGAAGAAAAACCTCTGAGGTTAAAAAGGGAAGAAAAGTTACCTGGTATATCATTTTGGAGTTCAGTTCAACCTACTGCTTTACAGCAGTCAAATGAACAGGAAAGCTTGTAAGTTATTTCTAATGAATAATTATTAGTCCAGAATGGATATCACCTAGAGAGTGTTTAAAACCCAGGAATTATTGAGAAATTGTATTTTCTGATGGCATATCCCATCAGAGATTTTAATCCAAGTCATTTAGTAGTAAACGTTTTATTCATAGAGTCTCCTCATTACTTTTATTCAACATCCAACATTTTCCCATTCTTCCTTGCAACAGTTAATAATAATGAAGCTCTATTTCAGATAACATGAGAAATTTCCTCTTCATACAAGATTCACATGAAGTATATCAGGTGACGTTGCAGTGTTTGTTGCATATAAGGAGAGAACCAACTCTGAACAGATTTTCTCCATTCCTTTCAAGAACTGCACAGCGTTTTATTGAAAGCTAATTAAATATGTGCGCGACTTCATGTAGTGATCATTTGATAATAATTGCATGAATAAATCAAGGAGAAATGCTTACGAGTCTAACTATTGTGATGGATGAAAATGCTGGTACCTCAGTGATTTAAGCAAGCCCCCATCCGCTCAGCTGACTACCACCAATAAATAATACCATTATCATTTTTAATCTAATCGTCATCTTTGAGGTGTTTAATTTTTATGATTTTGAACAAATTTCAACAAGAATATAATTGAGGAAATCTAAATAGTTTTACGATAATTCATTATAGTTCTTTAATCACTGATTCTCTAAACCCTTTAAGCAGAGATTAAATTAAAATAATAAAGTGTTTTGTTGATGAATTCCACTAGTGAATCAATTATAATTACTTGTTAGGATAAATAAAAGTGCATCTGTTTTTTAGCATGTACACGATCAGTTTATCAGCTGTTTACCTTCCTTTTTTTCTACATTTTAGACAACCGATAATAAAACCTACAAAACACCGTAGCAAATACAATAAATCAAATGTTCACTCAAAGAATTCTTCAAGTGACAATAAATTACAGCCTCTATGTTGGTCTGATGTGATTGCACAAATGCACCAAAATTATTCCGAAGAGGCTTTACTGACACCATCAAGTAATGGCTCTGTCGATGGGTCTAATACATCTCATTGTTTTGTCAAGAAAACATTATGGAAGCCAGGAAAAGCCATTGCATCTTAATTTTCAGAAAAAAGACTACATTTTATTGCAGTAAATTTTGCCATCTTTTATTTGTGTGTTTATATTTCAAAATCACTGCAACATTGATTAATTAATTATACATTTAAGAGAATAAAAGTGAATTTTGAAATATATTTTCGCTCTTAGGTATATGTGGGCATTTTTCGTTTTAGAATTAGTCCGTATTAATATGATCGATGGAATCTCTGTAGTATCCGAAAAAAACTCTTCAAAATGCCTTATTCATGAAATACACAAAACATCCAGCCATTTCATGAACGATGGCATCAGTTGAATGCTAATAATTTTACATTCATAGTTTCATTTGAAACACCGGATGAAGCTGTAAGCTTCGGTTAAATGAGGTTGTGGCGAGAGCTGGTTGTTAGTCAAAATTGGTTGACAGTAATTTACGTCAATGTTTATGTCTTCAATATTAGTCGTGAGAAAAATGAGAACAAATGCTTTGCGTAGGTGTATACAGTTAACATGTAACAACAGAAGACAAGGGCCAGGCAACAGATCGTTTATTAAGGAAATCGACACGTATTTATATATTTTCATGTACATTATTGTAGCTTATTCAAGCAAACAAACACACTCTTCTGATTGGTTGTTTCTCACAGAAAGCTGACCTTGCATTTCTTCTGACTGTTTCCTGAATGTCAGGTCATCTGTATGTTAACTGTATCTGCCTACACAAAGTCTGCTGTGATTGGTTGTTGAATCAGTCTTGTTTATATTTTCTCACGACCAATATTTGCGACATAAATATTGACGGAAAATACTGTGTACCATTTTTGGTAAGCCTGCTCCCGCCACAAACATATAGATGATCTGACATTCATGTACATGAAAATCTATAAATATGTGTTGATTTCCCTAATAAACGATCTGTTGCCTGTCCATTTTCTTCTGTTGTTACAAGGTGACTACCACTCGTAATGGTGCAAGCTTGCCCATCGTCTATTCTAACATACAGTGTTAACCAAACTGGAAGCAGTTGGGGAAAACGCTAAACTAATGTCAGTCAAGACACATAGTTAGTCAATAAAGTCAGGTAAAGAAAAGTATGGTTTATTTCAAGTTTAATTGTGTACTGATATAAGTTGGAGAACCATTGAAAACCAGAAAGTACCAGAGAACTGTTTCCTTCTAGTCTTTGACTTTAGCAGGACCTTTAATTTACGAGGTGACTTTGTCTACCATCCGACAACTAGAACGGAATGTAATGAACCGTGGATTCTAACTTCTATCAGTTAGCCATTTTTAGCGCCGGCATCAGCCAGTGTCATTGGCGGGTATTTGTCCTGACTACAGACCTTGTGAACCACACTGGTCAAGATTTATCACTAGAATTTCAAACAACTTCGTCCTGTAGTCAGTCACTAACTTGAACAAAACAGCTGTCCAGGACTCACTGGTTTTCAATGGTTCTCTAACTGATATCAGCCCATGTTTCAACTCAAAGCCAATCAAATCCTTACAGACTAACACTTGGAGAGTATGGTTTGCCATTTTCATTAATTCCAAATATTAAGATTCAGTGTACAGAGACTGTCGGTTGAGAAGCACACGGTCAGTTACAGTCACAAGCACCAGACCTAAGTCCAGAGCTTACAATCAATGGCGTCTAATCACATAATACCATATATATATATATATATATATTTCTGATCAACTTTGAAATTTTAGGCGTTTTAACTTACCTCTCTGTGGTTTTCCTTTCAATACGTTACCTAGTTGACTTTAGATTCGAGGGACTTTGTTATTTTTATTCAGGTAAATTAACGCACCTGCGTTTCTATGTTAATTACTACAGTAATTGAATTAACAGCATTTTAATGACATGCATGTTCACTAAGAATATTTAGTTTGTGATCTTCAAAACATTAACCACACACACACACACGTTATATGAGGAGCTAGAAATGTATCCTAATTGTTTAGGTCTTTAATTTGTTTAGAAAGTCATCGCTTGTATATTTGAAACCATTCTGAATCTGCACACTTTCCTATCTGTATATCTCTTATGCGAATTTATTAATCATCTTCTGTATAAGACATTTTCTTAATAATAATGAACAACAAAGTTTTAAAAAAGTAGCAGTTGATATATCATTGAATGATAAAAGTCAGTTCAGTCTTTTGGAACCATAGCTTTGACTGTCTTTTGTGCCTACTTGCACTCATCAGTATGCCGTGACTGTGTATTTAAAGAGAATCTTATCCCCTACTAGATTTAAATCAACATCATTTAGTGTTGAAACCATAAATTTTATCACTTGTATATTCAAGCCAAAGATGAATTTCTCTAGGATTGACTAATGTTTACCAGTTGGTCACCTGATTTTAATTAATTAAACAATGCATTCCTGATTGTTGACTAAAGTCTGTCAAAAAGGAGTGCAATATCACTAACTATCTGAATTAGGAGACAATGTTGTATGTATTGGTGCACTGTGATTTGACATTAGTTTCACCTTTAAATTATTAATCTGAGGACTAATATCATGTAAATCTACTTTCGGCCTTACACAGAAACTAAATTATAGAGTTTATAATATTAAGTAAGACGTACGTACGCATATTCTAGTGATATGTTAAAGTCATTTATTGCAAGAAATTCAGAGACGTTGTGCTTCATCAGTGAAACGAAATAATGTGAAAAGATTTCTATTCGGTGAAATTCTGTTTTTGATTTAAAAAATTCCATGATTTCTTCTTAGGAGTAAAGCAGGTAGTGACTAATCTTACCACAAATTTCATGAGGAAAGAAAATATAAAAAATAACCCCATATGTTTCTGCACAGATTCTATGAACTTCAGTATCATACATCAATTTGAGTAGTAGTGAAGTCCTGTGTGGTGGTGTTGTATGTTTTAAAAGACAAACAAAAAAGCAAGTCACAGTAGAATATTTCACAGAAGTGCATCGTTACAAGTTGTCACTCATTATAAAAACAGAATAGATACAGATTTAATTATGGATTATAATACAATCCGGAATGCAGATCCCTTCCTGTTGCAACGTATCACTGAAAGGCGAACCTACTGCTTTTTGTTCTAAACGTTCTTTGGGATTGAGTCAGGGGCTATCAGACCTCTTGAAAAGCAAATCTCCATAAAATTCTCTGTCAAACAGTATTCTATACGTGTTGCTTCTTAATCTCTGACAATCGGTAACATATTATGATTACCACAATCAAAAAGTCATGAAATTCGGAAACTCCCTCTTCACCAGCATCACTTTTTACCATACAAATATTATTCTACCAACCGTTATGTGGAATACTGACTGGCCTCAACGCAGATTTTATCATCAACTAATTTAGATAAATCTTGTGGCGATTTTTATTTCTATATATATCTCTGTAAAGTGTTTAGACGGGACAACATGTGCCATAAAACCGATTGGTTCCAATTAAATCAACCGATGGAAATTTTCAGTAATACCCAACAAACTGTGAATATTTTAAACTTCTAAATAAATAGTAATAGCTTTAGTATCAAAGTTCCAAGATTTATACAGATGCATTTCAAATGACTAGTTCACAAATAGAAAAAACAATTGTAGGGTGACTACTAAATTAGCGTAGAGTTTCTTTTCTGGGACAGAAAGAAGATATTGCTTACATATAATAGAAAAGCAGGTGAAAAAATGGGTGAAGTAATTATTTAAGGAGTAATGAAAGCATCCTAAATCTCAGTGACAGGGACTGACTAATACTGAACAGTTGTAAAAGTTTTCAGCTATTTCATAAAGAATGTTTAACCACTAACTTTTTCATCATCCCGCGGAACACAGACAGGAAATTCATATATTCGAAAATGACCTAAAGATATAGTCTAAGAATTATTGGATTGGTGCCGTATTGTGTTCTGCGTCGGTGGCACAGCGGTTATGACTCTCGCCGATCGTGCATGTGGTCCGGGGTTCGATCCCCGGCCGACGCACACCTGATATCTATGGCCGGCCTGCAAAATCTGGGCTACCAATATCAAATGCTGAAAATTCCATACCTGTACCAAAAATATGGTGTTGAATCAAGCTGTAATCAAAAAAATAAATAAAATGCACATTACTGTTTTATAACCTAAATAAAATTCGCAGTAGTAACGCAGAAGTTCGCAATCAAATAACAGCATATTCAAAGAAATAAGGTAGAAATATAAATCTGTAGAGTGAATCAATAAATCTCACCTGCTATCAAAAGAAATAATTAAAAAAGCTTGCTGCTGGGCACGTAAAAACGATAAAAAATACTATCGCTTAACACAGATGTGCAAAAGTTCAGTAGACATTTTATTCGTTCTCCTTACGTAAATTACAGAAATTTATGTGATACTACAAGGTTCTCCCTTTTTAGTGGAACCGTTTCTATCCTCGTATATAACTCAACACATTTCATCAACATTTGTACAGTCACTCTTTGAAATATCTACAAACAACTAATGGCGCGTATTTTCAAACGATTACTTGTGGTGAATCAGTTCGCTTTTCTTCAACCTACTCAACATTATCTCTAACCATATTCCTGTATTGTATGAAGCAAAAGTCTAGAAATGTAAACCAAATTAGTAGCTTAATGTTTTTGCTCTTCTTGTGTTCACTTCCAGGTTAATATTTACACTTTTTTTATTAGATTTTTGACTGTAACGATCCTGATACGAATGGAATTAAAATACCTCCTGCTACATAGTTTGAGTCGACACGGATTAAGCCAGTAAATGATGACAATGGAAAGTCAATCACCAAAGAGGTGGAACAAAGAAAACACTGGGTTGAACACTTCAAAAGACTTCTAAATCGACCGCCACCTACAACGCGCCCAACAATACCAACAACGGAAGCAGAACTACCAATGAACATCAACCCCCCGACGAAATCAGAAGTCCTGAATGCAATCAAGATGCTAAAAGCTGGGAAAGCAGCAGGACCAGATGGAATCTCAGCAGAAGCATTGAAAATGGACCCAGAGACAACAGCGGAGTTGATGACGCCATTACTGGAGAAGGTGTGGAAAGAGGACAAAGTACCCGAGGATTGGAAGAAAGGATACTTATTCAAACTACCAAAGAAGGGAGACTTAAGTCAATGCTAAAAGTGGCGCGGAATTACGCTCCTGTCCATTCCAAGTAAAATATTAAGCCGCATCATCCTGGAGAGAATCAATTACGCCAACCTGGATGAAAAACTTCGACCGGAACAGGCTGGATTCAGGAGAAACATGAAGGCATGTGGGCAGACTTGGAGCGGGGTGAAGAAGGTGGCAGAAAACCGAACGCAATGGAGACGCGCGGCTGAAGCCCTGTTTTCCTCTAGGAATTAAAGGATATAATAATACATAGTTTGAGAGAAAGTTTATTTACAGTAAATTTATTGCATTCATGATAAATGTTTCTTTCATTCAACTTGTCTCAGTTTTAAATTGCAGTTATAAAAGAATAAATTATTGTAAAAGGATTTCAACTTGAAACAAATCTTAATAAAACTATGTTACGTGAAAGTGATGATACAATTTCTTTATAATGATATAACATTTAGTTTTGAAATACTAGATTACTTCCACTCAGAGTAGTCAACCGTGTAATAAAATCAAAATTATGCAAAAACTTATTGAACGTCAGTAACAAGAGAGATTGAAAGGTGTTTGTAAATGTGAGCTTCCTGTTGTAATAGTAAGTCGAAGTTAACTATTCAATGTAGCTCTAGGAAACGACTGACTTAAAGTAGAAATTATTTTGTCATTTCGATGGCTCTCGACCTCTTGCAATGGGTGACATCATTTCAACAATGTTATCCATTGAAAGCGATACTACATCTCCTTTTTCTACGGTTGGTTCTTTTAAGGGAAATCTGAATTTCGTATCCAAATATTGAAAAGAATAGTGTAGTAAATTAGATTCAGCGTTATTAAAGTTAACTTAAAATTCATATTTCCATCATAAATGAATTTACTACACACATCAATATTATTAAAACTAAACAAGCATATATTTCGGGGTTGTGACATTTAGCGCATTTTTCGGAAAAAGAAATCAACTCTTTTCTACTTGAATTATCCTATTTATATGTTTCTTCTGCCTTAAGTAGACTGAATATTTCCGTTACAAAAAAGAAAAAAAAAACGTTTCTCAGGTGCATTTTTATCACAGAGATTTAATTGTTTGTCTGAAAAGATTTTATTCCACAGTGTGTCAGGTTATTTCTAAAACTTTTATTTCGCGATAAAATTTCTCCTAACTGTGATAAAATTCTTCAAGTTCTATTTTTGGTACACTTATTCATTCCAAGTGGGTAATCTATATCCGTTAGAGAGTGGAATAACTTCAGATTGTTGTGAAATGATTGTAAGAAGTAAACTTAAGTAATGGGATGTGAAAAATGTGCTAGATGAACACAAAATAACTTCATAAATCTTTTACTTTACAGATTATGAAGCGTAAAGTAAGGTAGAGTGTGTCTGATGACTGCAACAATAAAAACGATAAGATACTTATCGGCGTAGAGGTTATTGTATATTACACTTAAAGAGTTCAAAGGAAACAGAAAACCAGAGAAGAATGTAACTAAGACAGTGAATATTAAGTATAATTTGATGGATTACCTGCATCAAGATGCTTGTATTCTTATTCTGATTACTCTCGTTGTGAATAGTAATGGGTAAATAAATTAGACTTTTGATGTCAGATGAAAATATAGCACTGTCAGCATATAAAAACCTCAGAAAGTGGAACTACTCAACTGGCATAATGGTATATATATATATTATGGCAGTCTTCTGAGCCGATGGAATGGTATCACTCATATCATTACTCTTTGTGAGATGTATTTCTTCCCTGAGATTATTATTATTTCCTTAGATTCCGAGTGGAACGCAGAACTTCAAAAGGATATCCCCATTTCTTCCTGCTCTTTGCAATCGTCTCACAGTCTTCTCGATGTCACCATCGGAAGCCAATTTCATTCGGGTTCCGCTAGTGGACCAGGCTCGCGATGTTACCCAACGATCTCCTGAGATTACTCCAAGTTTTTTTCTGGGAGAAACTAATAGGACAGCTTCAAGAACTATTGATGAAAACGACCTTGATCCTGTAAACTGTGTAAAAGGCTCTACATAATGATATGTGATAAAAATTATTGAGTTCTTCAAGTAGAAGATGCTTATGTGATGGCCTATTATTGTAATCCTATCTGTGAAATTGATAACTTATTTGTAAAAGAACAGACAACCTTGTGTTCACTATTGCTCGATTAAGATGACATAGTCATGAATTGAATCACCGGAAATTATACGGATGCCTAACTTGCTTTAAATACTAAGCTACTGGACAAGCTGCTTAGTAAGTATAGCTGTGGATTACAATTAATTTTATCTCACGAAGATCAAACAAACTAAAAATGATATTAGATGGTTGAAGGCAATCAGCAGAAAGCCCTGGACCTGGGTTTCGTGCTAGTTGGCACTCATCAGCAACCTTGGAAGAACTCGTGTCCCTTCCGAGATTCGAACCATACCTTATCAAAAATGAGCATACTGTGTTCATCTTCAAATTTACTGTCCCCACTTTCTGGAGCTCTGTAGCCATGGCCAAGTGATACTGTAATTACCTGTTCGGTTTCTTCAAAGACACGGATAATCAACCGTGAAACTATTGTTAAAGCTTAATTCCAGATATTGCAAAACTATTTTCTTTCTTTTTAGCTTCTTTCAGTGAATTGTAAATGTTCAGGGATTTTTTTGTTGTTAGCGCGTCTGACATAGAAGAGTAAAAAGGAAGAAATCTATGTTAAAACAGTCGTATTACGGTATTGTCCTATGAACAAGTATCAGGGCAGGAAATAAAGACTGTGGTTCTGTGTACAATTACTATAATGACTCTGAGAAATGACTCTTAGAATGAATCTCTTCTTTCTTTTTATTTCTCATCAAATTATACTACACTCAAAACACAGAAAGTAAGGTGAAACATACTACTGTGAAGTATTAGTTTTCTAGTTATTTAATTAGTTATTGTAGTCTGCTATCACTGCTTCCTTTGTCGAATAATTCATTCAAGAAAGGGTTGGACAGACAAAAAATATATTCTGAAAAGCTAGTCGCTGGCTGGTAACTGTATATCGGATGACGTTGCATAAAGTTCCAATTAAAACATTGACTAGTGGGGTCCACGATGATGGGCGTGAAGATAAGTACTCGTCGTTGACACCAACTGGCAGTCGCGCTAAAAACGTCAACTGACTGAAGTTAGAAATCATGGGACATTGGGTTCTGTCCTAGTGGCTGAATGGTCAACGAACTTGGCCTTGTAACCTAAATGCCTTGGATTGAATCTTCGGTGAAGTCGTGGGTGCATACTGACTATGAGTCCCAAACTAGGAAGAAACAACACTGTAGTACTTCCCGGTTCGCAATGGTTCCCTGAGTGATATTAATCCATGATCTAACTTGTAAGGAATTTGTCATGAAGATATGAAACTGAATATTTTTCTGTTTTTAAATACCGAAATTAAAGCAGAATTAGTCTAGAGGAGCTAAACTATTACGAAATAGCTTTTAACTAACCACTAATATATCAATTTTAATGCATCTTTTGTTTGCTGATCTTAGTTTTTGTCTAAACTGGATTAGCATATGAGATCAAGTTGAGATTAGCGCTTGAAAGGGTTAAGTTTAGAAGATTTTAGCTGATAAATATATGCTGAACATTTCTGAATGACACCGTATTTCAACTTCATATCTTCTTAATCATCGCTTATCTTTCTTTTCGACCTTCCTATATTTTCTGATGGCAAAAGAAGCCTGGCTTGCTATACTCTGATAAGCAATCGTTAACAAATGGCTCAAAATAAATCCGTGTACGTAGAAAGAGATAGTTCTGAACTCCGCATCACTTTGGTGAATATATTTTCGAAATAAAGGTACACAATTTTTATTACCTCATGTATTCTTCCATATTTTCTGTTCTATCCAAAACAATTTTATTTTTCATTTGAACGTCTCTCATATTACTCTTCTGGTTGTTGTAAAATATTATTTGAAGTCACGCTCTTTCTAGTTACATTTTGTTTGTTTTTGGGGTGTAATTTAGCAAACAGATTATGCTCGAAACGCCATTGGATAATAATGTACGTTTTTATCAAATTACAATTATCAAATTACCACGCTTTCCAAATTCTATTCTTCTTTTCGTTTACAGTTATCTGCTAATCCACCTCATTTCACACAAGTGAATGAATTTTCTAACTGTACAAGTAATGTAGCCTGGCTAGAAAATACTAAGGTCTATCTGCAGAACACCCATGCGGAAATAACAATATACGAACACTCAATCAGTAGAAACATTAAATAGAATATGATCATACACCTGTTAAAGATCTAGTAACATCTGAAGTCTAGGTAACACTAGTTACGAACTAGGCACTTCTAAAAATGTTCTGACTAGAAGTACTTATTCTGAGCTTTTTGTCTAAAAAATATCAAATCAAGATTAAATAGTTCACATATACAGCTGACACTCAACAGCTTACTCACTTCAATCTACAATCCAAAGGAGGCTCAATAATGCAGACATTGGCAAATCGCTTACCTCATTAGGTGAGAAAACTTTTCTATTTAGCTACGCCACAACTGATGTTCTCCACAAAGCCCGTATTTCAACTGCGCTTAAGGGTTAAATTACTCCTGTTAGCTCGCTTAGTGTTTGTTTATCAGTTCAACTGCTCTTACGAAGCGAGGTATTTCTGTCAAAATCAACTGAACATATATCGTCCTTTACTTGGAAGAAAGAAGGTTTTTTCTCAGTTAGATTTCTGAAGTCTTTGGTGGCTTCTGGCAATTTCTGTGTTATCTACACAGTAAATGAGAATTTTTTGATAAGTGTTTGTACACAATTCTCACGCCTTCTATGTCTGTTTATTTATTCTACATGTAAAAGATTCTGTTTTGCTATTAAATGCACAGCTTATCTACATAAGCGTTTTATATTTTATTTTAGAGGGTCAATTCGTTTATTATGTAACTATTCTGATAAAATCTCTCTGCCTCCTTAAAATTCTCACTTTTTACCACTAAGTTTCATTTTATTATTTTCACTTTGTTACAACATCCGGCTTGGTTGCCTGATTTGACTTTTATTTTGACATATTTACGGTGCCTAATTTTTTTTATAGGACACGTGAAATATTCCTTCTTTGTTATCGAAAAGGATGTTATCTATCAATGTTTAAGGGACTTTGGAAGGTAAATAAACTGCATATGTTTCTCTTCAGCTGAAATGATTGGGATCAGTTAGCATATTGCCTTCATGTGAATACGCTTCTATGATACATTTGATGTTAACCTTTAGATTATATATCAGGGGGCGGTAGGCAGTGGAGTATACTACGGGTTTCACTATGTTTTGGACCCACTGGCTATCTTGGCCATCAGTATAAGCACTTCGACTCACCTGGATGAAGGTGTATCCTGCGGGTTAGTCACCAATGGAGCGAAACTAGAACCAGTCACTTTGCCGCTAACCATCTCTTAATTGATTCCTCAGCAAATTTCAGACATAAAGTTTTTTGGTACGAGCTTAATTTGTAGGAATTCAGGATATGTTTGTTTGTTGAAAACAATCAGCGGGGAACCCTGAACCTATGTTTCATACATGTTCGCATTCATCAGCAAGGCATACTACGACCCTGAATAAACTCATGCCCCCTTTGAGAATCGAAGCTTTGTCCGCAGTGCTGCAGTCAGTGACGTTACAACTGAGATACTTGGGTCTTACGTTCGCGCTACTAAATTAACTGATAGAATTCAGTCTGCGCTAGCACCAAGTACTGGACACCCGACACTGGTTACCTCCTAATGAATAATCAGTATAATTCGAAATATGTAATATTATTAAAAAAATTGACAAATATACAAAATAGTATGAGATACAATATCATTTTGTTAGCTGATAAATATCATACTGAAAAGATACAGGTCAGCACAGTACATTCTTTTCGTAACCTCACTTCAGCAATGTACAGTTATTTTGATGTTCTAAAAGGTCAGGGATATGCCTATGAAGACCAATTATTAATGTCAGTTGGTAACAAAACATGACAGTAAAAAACAATAAACTGAGCAATCTAAGAAGATTAAGTGATGAATATCACTAAGAAATTATTGCTATTGAAATACAGGAGCTTGAAAATAAGAGAAATTTTCAGAATATATATAAAGTATATATTAAATTTAAGAGTTTCAGGAGAAAGAACAAGGAGAAAAGAAACCGAATAAATAGGGATTACAAGCCAAATTATTGTATAACTAGGCTATTTAAAAGTCGGGCTTCCTACTCTGCCACGTACATACTGCATTTTTTTATTTTTGATTTACAGCTTGATTCCACACTGTATTTTTGGTACAAGTATGGAATTTTCAGCATGGATATCGGTAGCCCAAATTTTACAGGCCGACCATAGATATCAGGTGTGCGCCGGCGTTGGCTCGAACCCCGGACCATGTGCATGGTCGGCGAGAGTCCTAACCACTGTGCCACCGACGCATCCAACTTATAGTATTTCATTTTTATTTATCATAAGATGACGTCAAATCGTATCACATATTCTCCAGAGCTCATAAAACGTTCAAAACCAAGTGACTTTAAAGGTTCTAAGAAATCCGACGAAAAGCATCATGGTGAATGGTAGTGTGTTCTAAAACGAACCCGTTTATATCAATCTAGTGTTCCTGTTATCGTTAGTACAAACTGTCGTTCTCTTCCCAACAGCATTTTGCATCTGAAATCTCCCCTATCATCTGATATTTATCACAACACGGCTATAATCACAATACAAGAAACATGGCTTCATGAGCTCTATGTTGATAATGATAATGATAATCTGGTCTCATCAAATGGTTTGAAATTATTCAGACAAGATCGACACTGTTCTGAAAAGAAATGCGAGGGAGAAGTAGCAACTTTTATTTGTTCTCAGTGGTTGATTTCAAACTATGTATGTTTTACATTCTCAAGTGACGTTATCGATTGTATTATTGTCAAATGTCGTCCCAAAAACTTGTTAAAGCATGAGTGCATTTTCATCTCTAACATTTATGTTACACCTGGCCGTGCTGTCTCGTTTCTATCTGAAACTGCTGATGAATTCACTATATTTTTTGCTTCTTGTCTTGAGAGCCCTCTGTCAATAGTCACTATTGACTTCAATTCCTGCGACTGTTCCTTCATTGAATCACTAGAGCATGTAAATATTGTCAACTTTGCCACCCGACTTGACAAAACACTGGATTTAGTATTCACGAATGATGTTAGGATAGATGAAGCATGCAAACGTGCTATCATAATGATCATTTTATCAATCGAGTGTTGTCCAAAATACATGGCAAGTCACACTCAAGTGTCTCCTCACACCTTTCAAAAGAACCTAACAGAAATGCTACTCACAGGGAATATACATAAACTTAGAGACATGCTAAGTGACACTAATTAGGATTATTTACTGAGCACATACTGAATGATACAATCAAAAATATTACTAATTATTTTTAATTCGACGTATGCTGTCTTAAACGGACGCTGTTTAAAAGGTTTGACCGTTTCTCTTCTCCTCATCTCAAACCGCTACGAAGAGGAAAGAGAGACTGCAAATTTTTAAAGAAAAATCTGGTTTAAAAAGGGCTGACATCCGGATCAAATGAGAAATACAATGGTTGAAAACCCTTTATAACCAGAGACTCGTGTCATGTAAAAATCCTGAAAACATTTGGAGACTTTCCAGTGAAATTACAAGTTGTTGTAAGCAATGTATTATTATCTCGTCTGTTGATGTAAATACTTTCAACAAGTCTTGCATATGCTCTTCTGAAGATACTCTTGTCCGCAATATAACAAATTACAAAATCAGTGACTTTCATGGTTTTAACACTATCTTCATAAGTGTTTGAAATCTCCAAAACCTTTCCAGGACCTAGGTCCTGGTGGTTTACCTGCTGTTGTTCTCGGAAGATGTGCTGATACTTTATTGTAGTAATTTATTGTAATCGTAGTATTAGTATTTCGAGATGACCGAATTACAAGAATCCAAACAAAACACAGAGAGGGCAGAATTCAGGAATTTGTATTTAGCGGAATTCTAATGCAATTCATATAGGAAATATTAACAATCAACAGTAAGTATTTAAACAATACAGAGATAGAAATAGTCAATCACCACATCCGCCACACGTCGAATGTCTCCTTGCGTATTTATAATGATATCGCGGTTTGCTTGCCAGTCTCTGCGATCTTCTAACTGATTCTGTGATATTATTTCCATCAGTATCATCTAGACTTATTTCTGAATTATCTACAAAGTCAGGATTAGTAGCGGAGTCATTATAATCATAATCGGAACGACCTACCTCATTTATTCTCACTTGATCCAAGTGTCTGTTATGAACTGAATTATCTTCGATGTCTAATATCTTCACCATTCGATTTCCCATTCTTTGTAGTATGATACCAATAGAAGGTCTATAATCATTCCCTCTGTAATAATGTACATCAGAAGTCGTGGACATCAGATGCTTTCTGAGAATTCGAGATTTGAATAGTTTTGCAGGACTTTCATGAGTACTTGTATGCTCCGCATTGCGATATTGAAGTAAGAAGTTATCCACACATCTCTCTAGCTCATCAAAATTTTGAGGACTCATTGATGCTATAGCACTCTTTAATGTTCGTACAAAATTTTCTGCCAACCCGTTTGACTGAGGATGACGTGGTGCTGTGTACAAATGACGACAACCTATATGTTTGAGCCAATCATTGAAGTTCTTCTCCGTAAAATGAGTACCATTGTCAGTAACTAAGACATCTGGAATTCCTTCTCGACTAAAAATCTTTCTCAACGCTCTGTGAGTGAATTTGGCATTAGGACTATCTGTAATGATGACTTCTGGCCATCTAGAATAAGAATCCACAATAACTAAAGCATAATATGAATTTAAGAATGGACCACAGTAATCTGCATGAATACGCTGCCAAACCTCACAAGATGCAGGCCACGGTGTCCACGATGACTTCCCATAGGACATTTTATGTAAACAGCTAGAACAGCTCTTTGATCTTTTGTTAATGTCAGCATCAATTTCCGGCCACCAGCATGTTAGGCGTGCTAATGATTTCATCTTATCAGCTCCTAGATGAGCAGAATGTAGATCATCCAAAATCGCAGATCTTAATGTTGGAGGAATAATAATTCTGTCATTCAGACATAGAAATCCTTCAGGATGGACTGAAATCTCATCTCTTCGCTTATAAAAGTCTGGAAATCTTCGCTTACACTGAACATTCCAACCTCTTTTTGTTGCATTTATAACGCATCCGTAATATTTCCGAGTATCATTTATAAGTCGAACTCGATCCACCGGTAACGGCTGGACTAATAAGCAATCAGTATCATTAGCAGCATTTTCAAATAATGAATAACGAGATAAGAAGTCTGCATGAGGTATATCCTTTGCCGATCTATGTTCAATAGTGTAATCATATGCACTTAGTTCTAAACTCCATCTTTGAACCATAGCAGCAGATGATTTATTCAAAGATTTTTCTGGATTGTAAATGAATTTCAAAGCTTGATGATCAGTAACTATGTGAAACTTAGTACCAAAGAGATACTTGTGCAAGCGTCTTATTGCCCATACAACTGCTAGAGCTTCTTTCTGGGTTTGTGAGTACCCTTGTTCACTCTTACTTAGACGTCTTGAAATACAAATAACAGGTTGTCCATTTTGCTCAAGTACTGCAGCTATACCCATAGGAGAAGCATCTGTAGTGAGAACAGACTTATCTTTCGATGAAAAAGGTCTTAAGAAAGCTTGTTTATTAAGAAACTCCAAAGTTTTTCGCAAGATATTCTCATGTTGTTGTTCCCACTTAAACTGTTTACTGGAGACAATCTCAAAAAGTGGAGATAACCGTTGAGTGAAGTTGGGAATGAATCTGGAGTAAAACTGAAGAGTACCTATCCATGATCTCAACGATGACATATTATTAGGTGACGGTGCTTGAATTAGAGGTGCCAAACGACTAGCATCAGGTCTGAAACCTTCGGAGTCTACTGTGTATCCCAAGCATGATACAGACGACAAAGTGAAATGACATTTAGATGGATTAACAAGAACATTATTCTCACATAAACGCCTGAACAGTTTTAAAAGACGTTCATTATGCAATTCGATATTAGGACCATGAACTATAATGTCGTCTTGGTATGACTCAACACCATCTAATCCATCTATCATCTGATTTATTACATTTTGAAATATTGCAGGTGAAACCTTTAAACCAAAAGGCAAGAACTTATACTTGAACAATCCAAATGGAGTATTAATGGTTGTTAATGCACTAGACGCCTCATCAAGAGGAATTTGCAAATAGGCATCTTTTAGATCTATTTTGGAAAAGTATCTTGAGCCATGTAGCTTGTAGAGAATGTCTTCAGTTTCTAGAGTAGTGCAACTTTGCTGTAGTAGACGACTATTGAGTGTAAGGCGGTAGTCACCACAAATTCTAGGTGTTTTTCCATCAGCCTTTAGTGGCGTAACAATAGGAGTAGCCCAATTTGAAGACTCAACTGGCATAAGTATGCCTTGCTCAACCAACTTGTCTAACTCTTTCTTAACTGCATCTCGCAATCCATATGGAATTAATCGGCGTTTCAGGAAGATAGGATCACCCTCTATTTCAAGATGGATGGGCTGAATCTTCATACCACCTACACTCTTTGAACATTGGAGAAGTAATTCTCTGAACAAAGATTCATCAAACAACTCAGTACAAAGTGAGATTTCGACATTTAACAATCTAAGGGCTTTTAATCCCAATAAAGATGGACCATATTCACTAACAAGAAAGGGAATATTTACAAAATTACCACTGTCTGATTTCAAAGAAATGTTAGTAGCACCGATAAGAGGTAATTTATGACCAGTTATGCCTGTAATTGAACTAGTAGTAGGGTCTATCTGGACATTCTTACAAATCGATTGTAAATCTTTCTTAGAAATTATAGATTCAGTACTCCCAGTATCAATTATAAAACAATGGGACTTGCCTGAACTTGTAGTGAAGGTTCTCATTAGATGAGATTGAGTATTGGGAAAAGTTGAAAGAGACATCGACTGCATTTTACCAGATAAATTGGAAGAATTATCAGGATTCTGAGTAACATAAGTATTCGAACTTCTGCAAACAGTCTTGATGTGTCCAACTTTACCACATTTGTGACACTTAGCACCCCGAAAACGGCAAGTGCTTCGTAGATGTAACTTTCCACAGGAAAAACACGGTTTAATGTTTTTGATCTCTCACTGCATTCTATTACCTGTGGACGACAGTTTGGATTGCTTTCCATGAACACTTGTATTTTCGACTTTGGACAACATGACATCAGATACTGACGTAGTGGGAGCAGAGTATTCACTGTTGACATCTTCATATGTAATACATAAATCTTTAGCAGTTTGAAAGGTACAAGAAGGAATCTGAATTAACTCTTTCTCTAACTTAGGAATATTGATTCCAGCAATTAGACGATCACGTAGTTGAGTATGCAGCTGATCTCCAAAGTTACACTTTGAAGCTTGAATTTGAAGTTGAAGAATGAAGTCTCTAATCTTCTGGTTGGGAGCACGAACCAGTTTGTTGAATTGAGCCCTCTCTCGCGTCTCAAAAGTAGTTATATGGAAGTGATCTATCAGAAGTTCACGAATCTTGACATATGACAGAGAAATTGGTTTATCTGGAAACGACAGAGTCTTTACTAGGCTATACGCATCTAGCCCAATAGCAGTGATGAAATGTGCTGGTATTTTGTCATCCCGAACATTCTTTGAAATGCACCACGCATCGAAGCATTCCAAATAATCAGCAATCTCCCGCGGAGTACCATTTATAGGAAATTTTCCCAGGTTATTTAGTTCCATCGCGACGCCAATTTGTAGTAATTTATTGTAATCGTAATATTAGTATTTCGAGATGACCGAATTACAAGAATCCAAACAAAACACAGAGAGGGCGGAATTCAGGAATTTGTATTTAGCGGAATTCTAATGCAATTCATATAGGAAATATTAACAATCAACAGTAAGTATTTAAACAATACAGAGATAGAAATAGTCAATCACCACATATCCAGTGATGTTGTGCTTACTGCTTGGAAAGACATTAAATTATGCTTGTACCCAAATTAGTTCCTGATACTAGTGTTAAAATTACACCTACCACATTTACCTCTCTTTTTTGAAATTAATGGAGAAATTATTCTCACTCAACCTTGTACCCTCTTGAAAAAGTTTGAACGATCGCAAACATTTTGGTTATAGGCAGAGCAGAAGTACTTTAGATGCTGCCAGTGCATTAAATCATAACATTGTCTCCTCTTTGAACAAAGTATCTAAATATGTACGTTGTACCTTTCTCGACCGCACATCTGCTATTTACTCAGTACCTAGATGCCTTTTATTAAACAAGCTTTCCCTTACGTAAACAAAATCTTGAGTTGTTTACTGGTTGCATTATTGTTTCTCGAACAGAATGCAGTATACTGTATATAAAGATGAATCTTCTTCTACTTTGCTTACTGAAGCTGGTGTTCCTCCGAGTGCTCTTATCTCTGCTTTGCTTTCTTCTTTCTTCTTACATGACTTAACTCTTCCAAATGAAATCAACTTTATCAAATACGCTGATGATCCGACCGTTTCGATTCTTGTCAAATCCCAATCAGACTGCTGCAAATCTAAGTGCTTTTTGTCTTACGTTAAATCCCTCAAAATGCTAGACTGTCGACTTATCCTCTAGACATAAACGTGGTCTATAACAACTGACCAATACACATGGTACTTGTAGCATAGAGGGGACTGTAATAAAGACTAGGTCTAACACAAAATCACTTGGCATACTTTTATCCTGTGACCTTACTTGATCAGTCATATTATGTCGATTTTCCGTATAAGGTGCTACATCAAGAAGCTAAACAATCTGAAATTATTCAACTTCTGCTTTTACAATTTGTTAACTCTTGTATCTCACCTATTATACTTTACTGTTCCCCCTTAGTCTTTTCTGGTTTACTGAAAAACGGCTATGTCATTTTGAGAAGGGTATTAAAGGTTGTTGGTAGGGCAAGTGGTGTGCAAATTAGTCAGCTTCTTACTACATTAGCCCATAAACATCTAAAATCATGCGAGAAATGGTCTAAATTTACGTTTTATGACCCTCAACGTCCCCTCTGTTCTCAACTCCCTCCTTGTATCTCATCTGGTAGAACTAGAAGTCAGTAAAAAAAGATTATATGCTCGTACTACAAAGTATGGGGACTCAACAATACCATATTTGGCCCGTGTTCTATTCGATAAAGACAATGTAAAGCGTGAAACTTATGAACAACTATTTTGTTGGTTAAATAATTTCCACTTTTTTTATCTCCTAATTGTAATCTATGAAGACACTACCTCAATTAACTGACAATCTTAGCTACTGATTTTATTATTATTTGCAATTTCACTACAAACACCAAATAAGAACTCCCATTAACAATCCTATAATGTTATTCCTAAAATTGGTTTTAATGCTGTTCAATGTAATTGACTGATAATCTTAACTACTAATATTATTACCATTATTTTACAATTTTTTTATGTTTATGATCTTACTGTCACTAATAATACCAAATGACAACTGCTATTAAGAATCCTATAATATTATCCTTGCAGTTGTTTTCAATATTACTCGATAAAATTAAATGCAGTATTGTACCAAATGCTGAGAATCCCACACAATTAGTATCAGTATTATTATTAAGTTAATAAAAGAAACGTTTAAGGCAGCGAGATACGAAGGGATCAGACAAACCGCTTCTGTATACACAGTTCTAAATCTTACATTTACATCGCATCATATTGTGATGGTTCTTGATCTGATCCTGTATAAAAACTTTTGTGAGCGCCATTGTCAAATCGTGAGATCGGAGTAGGACACTGTCCAGTGGAAAGGCAGGAACTCACCTTAAACGTAAGATGTGTCACATTAGTAGCTGCGCAAGTAATAAACAGAAGAGATTAAAAATCAGCACTATGCAATCACCAATCATAAAAGTGATTGTGTTCCTAACTGGTTTCTTACTGTAGTGTATGCTCTGAATAACGTTGGATACACGTATGATGAAAATGGGAACAAATATTACATTTGTCTTCATTTTTCCCGTTTTTCACTGCTCCCATATTACAGCTACCACAAATACGAGTTGAAACAAAGTACAATGGGTATTGATACAATGCTAAGCTTTGCATTCAATTTTCTGTTCGTATATAATATTAGTATTTCGTGTTGTGGATAGATTATTTTTCATTTCCTGTCACTTCTTCGATACTCCTAACAACTGACAGTCATATGTTTTTGGTTTCTTCTACTGTGACTTGAGTGGTTACGTATCAAGTATCTTTATTTTGTGGAAGACATCACACTAAATATCACTTATTATTATTATTATTATTATTATTATTATTATTAGGACCAAGTAGTGATAGTAATGTTTCTTTCATCTCTACTTTTTCACGTAAGATGCCTGTTATCTTCATATGATGGAGACCTGTCAGATTGTGAAATTCCACGCTTGTCTAAATTACATTACTAGCCAAACTTGTGAATTTTCACATTAATGATCTAATTAGTCGTCTGTAGATAGTGAGCTGAGGATTCAGACTGATTCCAGTCCACATGTCGATGCGTTGTTAACTAATTTAATTCATTAGCCCCTATACATTAGACATCAATAGTGACCTAAACCTAAAGCACTTTCATGAAGATTTTTGTCCCTGATTATTTTTATGGTCTTATCCAACCAATTTGAGCCGCAGTCGTAGAATATGTCCTCCATTTATATCCAAAAATAGGTAGACTTTTTAAAAGCATCAAATGAATTCAAAAAGCTACAATGAGTTACTGCATTATTCAACCTGAGGACCGTCTGGGTAATTAGCCAACTGAGGTAAGTGCCTCAGCACCTATGACGTCAGTTATTTAGACTGCTGTTATGGAAGTGAGTGGTGTGTAAAATGTCAATTCATCAGTATCACCTCGATTTCCCAGTGGGAAACCAAATCGACTTGAATTTGATAACAGTTGCAACAAATCCACTGTTTGTATGACTATCTGAAAGGCACCTAGTTGATATAAGAGTGTAATAAATAAAGCTAAATAGAACATTTTGGGCAGCATGATCACCTTAACCAAACCCCCTAGAGATATCACTAATCGACTCGAGATTCCGCAATAAGGTTTAGGTGTAATGCCTGTCTTTTTTATGAGAACGTTCCTTGATTTACCGCCCATCCATTGTAGCAATCACCACTACATATTTTGTTTAATCCAATCTTATATGATTTGCAATTACTATGTTTTTGTCATTCCCCAAACTTTTTAAATCTGCCATCATTTGTTGTAACAAGTTCTTTCTTGTTTTCTTCAGGTATCTCAATGCACACTGTGCTCTGACTTGCCCAATAGTTGTTTTCATATAATTCACTTAGTGCTACTTCTACACTGGAAATAACATCCTCAGGTTTTTATTTACCGACGGTTGTATTCCAGTTCAAGTACTTCTTCAACAGTGTACTAAAGAGTTCTCTTGCCAATTTAATTTTTCTTGTAGTAGTCAGAATTCGTACACGAAGATATTTAGAAATTATTCCATTTTTTAAACATCTAATTTGAAGACTAGTCAAATCTTGTGAGCGACCATACCACGTTGAAAGCACGGGTTCTCGTCCGATCACCGAAGTTAAACAACGTTGGGCCCGGTTAGTACTTGCATGGGTGACCGGCTGGGAATACCGGGTGTTGCCGGCTTTTTTAACAGAAAAAACTTATTCACTCTCTTTGTCTACCCTGGCCCACTATAAGGTCACCAGGATCATAATTTTTTCGTGCTATTATTATCATTATTATTATTTTGTGATATCATGTCTTTATTATCCATTTCTCCACCCAGTTTATTTCACCTCATTGTTACCCTTATTTTGTCAACCTTTATGATTAATTTATACTAGCCTACCAATTCTGTAGCATTTTATTACAATTTACAATTTAGCCTCTTTATTTTATCATTAGAAATTATCGGTCAGCCCTCACATCCAGTGCCTCCTTTTTTAACGTGTCTTTACATGTATTTTGTGGTTATCGCATTTTTCTCACCCCAAGGACACTTGTATTCTGTTAACTATAAAACAACACTATATCACCCAATTGTTCATTCACATTTTTCCTGACTATACACCCTATACACATTTAATTGACTATGCTAACTAATGGACTATCACCTCAACTTACACATGCACCCCAATACAGTTTCTGATATTATTTTCATTTGCCTTTATTGACTATATGTACTCTATTATTCATGGATTTATAACTGCAGAGCCTGAAGAAGAAGTTATCGAAAACAATTGTTCGCTCAAAATCTTGTTTTGAAATCTCTTCATCCCCTGTATGCATGTCGCAGTTTTCAGCGTTATTGTGTTATTTTAAGAGAGGGCTTCTGTTTTAAAAATAATAACAAAGAATCTTCTAATGATCACAGCAGATATTATTAAAGGTAGGCATTTTAGGTGAGTTTTAAAAACAAGGTCTACAAACTTCAGGATTCACGTTAATTGCATTCACGCATAAAACAAAAGCAGGCTATTTGAAACAATGTATTTTCCACTTAACTAGACAATAGCTTTGAATGTTTATTTGTGGACGCCATTACGTGCATGTATCTGAGTGATTAATAGATAAATCGTCTTTCTCTCTCTTTCACACCACATAAACGCACACAAACACATGCTCTCGCTAATGCACATACTCATATACAAATACAGATTCACAAATTATACCTGAATAATGTCGACAGGAAATTTAATTAGTATAAGTATTAGTATAGTATTCATTATTTAACGAAGTTGTGTATATGCATCATACCTCGAATTTCATTTGACATAATATACGTGTATTGTATACTGTTTGTTTCATTTGTCCTTTCCTTCTGCTTTTTAAATTATGAATGGGCGTTTCTTCGTTCAATATTCAGTGAATCGATACCGTACACAATCGATGGAAAATGAGTTTGAGAATGATATATATATATATAAGTCCAACTGAGTACGTTTCAGATACTACCATTTAAAAACAGTTTTTTATCTCATAAAACTCATTCTAAAATTCCAATTAAAATTTCAATAAATCTTTAAAAGTTGACCGAGGAGAATAAAAATACTTCTAAGTTCATAATCAGTTGTTTTGAAAAATGAAATCTTTATTTTGTAGATTGTTCTTTTTAATGAAGAGGAATTCATTTTATTGGAGGTTAACTAGTTCAGATAAAGTAACCCTGTTAGTTTAATCAACATTTCAGTTGGTTTGCTCTAACTGTTAGTAGCATTCACTTACATATACGGAATAAATAAACTGGAAAATATACTCACTGATTAGTTATTCATGTGGATAGAGTTAATGCCAGTATTAGATTTTGTCAGTAGACCAACAAATGTCAAAGGACTGTTTTAAAATCAACAAACGTTACACAGAAATTTTGTCTAAGTTTGAAACACTTAAGCAGAATGTAACCAAGATCTCTACAGGCACGAAAAACTGCAATGTAGGCAGTCACTGCATTGATGTTCAGTGGTGCATGAATTTCTACTTTTATTATTTTGTGAAATGGCTCTACTGCCATCAGATGGCTTTGATCGATAACTACAATGTCATCAACTTCGTTCACGACACAGGTTTTCTCATTAGACCTTCAGAAAATATATGCTGCAACCACAGCCAGTGTGTTTTGGAATGATAAAACTTTTAGTAGAAGTAAAGTTTCAGTAAGCTGACATGGTAGGATGAATTAAGGAATAAAGGGTAAAATACTCAAATTTATTTTAATCCAAATTGTCAGTGATCTATGTGTCTGTGGGTGAATGACACAGTTATAGCGACGAACGACGTTCCTAAAGTTGACTTACAATGAGGTCGTCAGTATAAATTTAGATGAAGCAAGATGCTTAGTGCTTTGCGGCTCTCCTATAACAGTTCATATGTAACCATACAGTTCATAAACGGTTATGTCTGTTATTGCATTATAGGACGACATGGCATTAAATCTCTCAGAAGGCATTCCTTCCTTTCACGTTTCAAGTACACGTTTGTAACAAGTGCCAACAAGCAAAGTGGCCCGAAACGTCTAAAATCACGATGGCAGGTAAACTTGAAGCCTTCATCAATTGAATTCGCACAACATGACATTAATTACTCTTGGAGATAAATGAAAGTATTCTTGAACCATTTAAATGAATTTAGAGACTATTCTTGAAAAAAATTAAATCCTAATGACTATAACTGCATAACCATGAGTTCGGTTGTTCCTATTTAAGTAGTTACATAGCTGTACTAACACATGATTACTAATGCGTGGTGGTGAAATTGTCATGCATTATTAAGGAAAGTAACAACAAAATACGTAGGTGGTGCAGTTCTGTTGCATTGCACCATTTGCTGCTGTCTACTGGGACTTCAAATTATGTGAAGAAGAACGCGATCAACTTTAGAAAAACTGATGAAAATCTTGCATTAACACTTTTTCGCAGCTAGCTAAAAGTCTAAAGCTATCGAAAACTCAACCACAATTTTTAAAGGAGCTCATGATAGACGTCTTCAGTTACTCATATGTGCTTTTGAAGTCCGCTTAAAATTCAAGCCCTGTCGTATAGTCCTGAATGGTGCCACGTGTCTGCCAGAACAGATACTTAAATCAAACAGTCCAACTTGAAAATACCACCTGCAGAGTATGTGACTTGACTTCGAATACTAGAAAAAGCAATCCGGAACACTTCAAGACTTAAATCCTAATCAGGTGATGTTGAAAAATGAATAAAATGTATGTCATGGAAAGAAAATAGAAAGCAAATCAGATAACTGTAAGAAAAAGCAGTCATCATTGTATTTTATTTGAGGGAAGGCAGATGAATCGTAGCAAAGAATATTGTTCATTGAGGAGATAAAGTAACAAACTAATTAACAGTTCGCCTAAAGTCAGCATATTGCATATTCAAATGCAATTTGAAAATCGAATTAACCAGACCAGCGATCTCACACTAACATCACTACAGGAATTTCAATACTTTAAATCTACAGTTCTTGTTTACTGTTTTCAGTTTACTAGTTCAAAACCCAGCTCGAATAATCTTCTGACCGAAGAACAAATAGACCAACTTAAAGAATTAGAGATATTATCATATGCTGTCCCGAAAAAGGTGGGGGTGTTGTGGTTATGAGTTGCCAAGATTATAATGATAAAATCTCAGTGATCCTTTCTGACTAAATGAAATTCACCAAATCCGATGATAAAGAGAACAAGACATATCTAACTGAAAACCAACTGACTGATTTCTTAAAGCAATATCGTCAGAAATATATGGACGCATCCAACCAGTAGGCTCCATAATACCACATTTGTATGGACTGCCGAAAATTCACAGGACAGGATTACCCCTTCGTCCGATTCTCGATATGGCTGGTTATCATTATCACGGAATTGTTCAATGGCTAGTTGAAATACTGGAACTAGTTAGAAGGCAAGTGTCTAAGTTTTCCATTGATG
Source organism: Trichobilharzia regenti (assembly GCA_944472135.2). Lineage (NCBI taxonomy): Eukaryota > Metazoa > Platyhelminthes > Trematoda > Strigeidida > Schistosomatidae > Trichobilharzia > Trichobilharzia regenti. The sequence goes on from OX235267.1 coordinate 20,548,179, forward strand.
ATACGTTTGAATTTATTGAGAGTATCAAAGATTCTAATGTTCAGACAAAGTCCTGTTCTCATTATATGTGACAACGCTACTTATCAGTTTACCTCTCATGGAAACTGTTTGCTATTTATGTGATTATATTGATACACATAATTTAGAAATAGGGTTGCCGAAAATACATTTCAAAGAACTTTTATTAAGATGCACGTTGAATATTCAGTTCACCTTCAGTAATGAGATTTTTAGACAGAGAGATGGCACTGCTATGGGATCACCACTGGCCCCTTGGCTGGTAAAGCTTGAAAACCATCGATCATTTCGACATTTATGAGAGATACGTAGGCGACACTTGCGTTAACTTCGATAATAACGCAATGCTTGATGATGATGTCTTGTTTGCCTTCAATAACTGCCATCCTTCTTTACAATTCATCGTAGAAAATGAATCTGAACTAAGTATTCCGTTCCTTGATGTGTGCCTCAGTAGACGTAATGACAGATCTCTCAAAAGATCTATCCATCGGAAACGTACATGGAACTGACAACTAACTAATTTTTTATATTTTGGTGCATATCTCCAGGAAGAGGAACCTAATTCATTCACTCTGCTTTAGGATAAGAAACATTTTTAGTCCCGATTGCGTTGACTCAGAACTTGACTTCCCAAAAGCCACACTGTCAGAAAACAGTTGCCTGAACCGATTTATTGATATTAACAAGAAACATAAACAGTCCAAACTGGTCACCGACTGAGTTCCAAATAAAACCTTATTGATGAACTTGGAATTCAAATGTGATAAAGCTTCAGATGTGCTCAAAAACCGTCCCTCTAAAGCAGTCAGTAAGACGTTCTTTGCAGAATAATTTACAAATGACGTTTACCAGCCGCAGGTTGTTCTCCATCTCTGTAAAAGATAAGCCCCTCCGTCTGGCAGCCTCCAGGTGCATCTCTCAGTTCACCTGCTCTTGTGGAGCAAGGTACATTGGCCGTAGTCACAGGACGCTTTCCACAAGGATATGAGAACATATGCAGCATGGTTTTACAAGGGAGATAGGAAGTGTGTACGAAGCTCTGTTCTAGAACACCTGATCGACTCCTGTCATTCTGCCGACCCTCACCATGATTTTAAGATCACCTACCGAATTCGTGCTAACTTGCAGTGTTTTCTTAGTTATAAACATCTAAAGACACTGGAGACCTTGACCATTCATGAATTTAAGTCAGGCCTTTGTGTACAAAAGAAGTGTGTATAACCCCTACTCCTGCCTTGGCCATAGAGGGATAGACATTTATTTAATTATTTTGTTTATCTAGTTATTCTACATACCTTTCCCTTATTACTACGATTATTATTATTATTGTTACTATTCTCACTCTGAATTGTTTCCGCTTGTCACACTTGTCATTCTAAATCCAAAATTATAATGTTTTTATTTTTGCAGTACTGAATTCTATCGTATCATATTTTACCGCGTATTATGTAACATTTTATATTCGCCTACAACTCCTATAATTATGCACCCCTTTCCAAAATCTATACACCTTATGTATTATTCTACATATGATATTAACTGCTTTGCTACTTGACATTTAACTATGATTATAATCGCAGATATTTTAATTGCATCTCATACTATTATTATTTCATGTATTCACACCTTTGACCTAATTCCCTCACCGGATATAATTTCTTAAAAACCATATATATATATGATTTAAAAGAGTCTCTTCCCTTAATATTGCGCTCTTAAGATAAGATTAACTTCTAAAACTATTCAACATACAGTAAAACAGAAAATCTTCCTCTATAGCTACTGAAGATGGTGAATCACTAATGACTTATCTCAGAGGTTTAGCAACAGATAAGGGTATACGGTGGAGTTATTTCACGATTATGTGAACTACTAAAACACATGGAGAGAATGTTCTACCCTGAAATCCTATATTATTATTCTCTTGAGTTCTGAGTAGAACATAGGGATACGACAATACATCTTCACTTTATTCTGTTCTCTGCAGTCCTGTCCAGATAACTCCTCGACTGCCAACAAGGTTCTATTTCCCTCTCATACAATCGCCTCCAAGCTGCCCTCGGATGTCTAGCTCGCTGTTTTCCCCCCAGCTTCCACTAGATAGATGGTCCGGTGCTCGGTGTCACTCAGCTTGTGTCCGGTCCATCTCCATTTCCTTCTTTGTATGATTTTGTTGCACGATAGATTCCTGGTTGGTTTGTTGCCGGAGGTCCTTGTTTTTAATGCTTTTTTATCCACCTGTTCATCAGTATCGAGCGAAGGCAGCTGTTGATGAGAGTCTAAAACCCGTTAGAAATGCTTTTACTGACACGCCAAGTCCCTGAACGACAAGGAAAGGCTGGCTTGACATCAGTGTTGAAACCAAAATCTTGTTCTTTATGCTGATTGCAGCAGATTTCATATCATAGATACAATAAACTCATTATATCTTCAAGTCTTAAAAATATATCGAGACATCTGAGAAGATATTAAGTAAGGCTGAAAATTCCATTCTTTGTGGAAATTATCGTTTGAAATAAAGTGACCATTTTCATCTTCATGTATTGTAAAAGACAGCTTTGAAGTCATTCAGTTAGCTAACATGACAGTGTGCTCGAAAGATAAATGCTTTCTACCGACATTTCTTTTTTTCTAACAAGCGTCTTCCTAAGTTGGACTTCATTTCTCATGATATCTAGCGACGCTGAAATTTGTTTACCTGCAAACTGTTTGAAAGAAATACTCGTCAGATGCACCGTTAATATACAGTTCAGGTTCAATAAACTTTACTACATGCAACAACATTACGTTGGCATGAGATCCTCTCTTGGTTCATTTATAGCTGACTGTTTCTTCGTCAGTCTTGAAAACAGTTTCCTCAAGCCTCTAATAAGCTAAATTCTATAGGTACAATCGTCACAACACTTGGAAAGCTGATTATCCATCGATAAAAATTAAAGAAACTTAATTTTTCTGTTCCCTATTATCTTGCTTACTAAATGAGAAGACACTTCTATTCAGTGATCATTCTAGAGAAATCCAATATGGACTGGGCAGTTTAGCTTCAGTAACTGTCTCTCAGGGACAAAAACAAAGTCCAACTTTGGTTATATTCGCAGAGTTTTAGATGATATATTAGAAGGAGAATTTAAATTCTTACATGATATCGTATCAGGAAATAGATATCCACTTAGTCTTGGACTTGAGAGGAAAACAGAGAACATGGAAAGTTTCAACGATCCTAAAGAAAATTCACTTCAGGAACCTACAGCATATTAGCGAAATCACACTGAAAAAAACCTTTTTGGTTATTTGTAGACAAAATCTAAAGTAGCCATCCTGAGAACTATATTTTTTCAGTAGGCAGTTGGTCAACGTATTGAAAAGTGCGATACTTCTTTCTCTTTTACAAGTCCACTTGTTCTTATAAGGCAAATAACATTTACCGTCACTATATTAGGCGAATTTCGTAAAAGTGCCCAGCTTTTGGTCAGCAGCTGTTCAACTGCCTTATTCTCGATTACCATGTCAACTTCTGAAATCTAATCCCTTGGGAAGATAGTCTCATAATGATCTATACACTCTTTTAGTAATACGCTAGACGACCCCTAATGAACCCTTTTTAAGCATAATCTAGTCTCGTTAATTATTTATTCGAAAAACTCATTTACTTCACCAAGACCAGGGTAACATTCCAAATTATCATCTTGTCTTTGCTTAACTACTGATGTGTTCTTAGTGGTTCTATTTTTTGAAATTTTATTATTTCCTTTAGGTAATACCGATTTCTGCTTATCTATTCCCTTGTTGTCTGAAGCACTGTCTGTAATACATTTCCACTGTTCGCCTTGGTCTAATGAATGAAAAACAGCGAGTTGCATATAGGTCTCAGAGTGGTATAGAGAAGGTCGTGTGAAAAATAGGTGGAAGCTTATAGGCAAACATGAAGCCGACTAAAAAGGGCTGCAGGAAACAGTGAAATACAAATGTACTGCTAAAGCCTTATTCTCTACTTGGAACCCAATGGAATGATGGTAACAAATATTCTGTTGAATACAAACAGGCTTGTACAGCTTTCGAATGCAACTGTCCCATTCAGATTGATTTTACTGTACAACTAACTAACAGTGTAGGCTCAGAAGTCATCATGAAGCAAACGTATCAATCTGACCTCGCACTTCTGTAAGGTTATATTAATTCGTAGTTTCTCTCTAAAACTAGCTTACAAGTAGTACGATTGGCATTTGACCGATAAAAGTATGATTCTTAACTATCATTTCCTCTTTTCTCAGTTTTAAATGATTGTTGTCAATCATTTTATTACTTTTCACCATGTTAGATGTAATGTACTTGTAAAGAAGCTATACAGTTATATCACCTCACGGTATTTGCCTTCAGAAGAGCGTATTTAAATTCCTCAAACACAACATACTACTAACAGGAAATATGCTTTTCGATAATTTCTTCTTCCCTTTCTGCAGTTATATGCCTATAATAATTAAATAATTATTGTTACTACTGAAAACAACAACATTTAATCAATAATATCAATAGATTACTGTTCAGAAGGATATATAAGCGTGATAATATGCATCAACATAAAACTAAACTGGACATCAGAAAAATTAGAAGAAATAACAATACATAATCCTCGGGTGTATAGGCTCTGAAGACGGCCAAGGTAGTAATATTGACTAGAACTGTTCCTTGGGCACGCATAGCTCTGTTCGTTTTAAGCAAATGGGTTTATTCAGCACTTAGCTGTTTTTAGCATCCATTTAGTACCCAGTAGATGATAGAAGGAGATTCTTCAAAGTTAGCCTTATGGCCTATTTATATAATATGATCTAATATTAAAATGTTGTTGGTTTTCACTACACCTTTATCTAGCAACAACGGTAGGTGTTTCCAAGCAACTGGATTCCTAGGAGTGCTTGGATTGGTAGATGCAAGAAGAGTTGGTTAGCTAGACTAGGTACCTCGTCTTTCAACTAAGGGATTTTAACTGACTATGTGTGAATTAAGGCAACGCTCAGTATATAAATTCATAAATACTGTATTATTTTTCCTGGCTTATGTGATGTTCAGTTTAGTTTTATGATGATGCACAGTATCACATTTACTAATCCTTGTGAACTGTAAGGCATTGATTTTATTGACTCAATGTTATTTCTAACATTAATGCTGTTAATAACAATGATACTTTGATTATTACGGACATACAGTTGTAGAACTTGATGAAGAAATTATCGAAACAAATATTCTTTGATCATTGGTTAGTCTTTCGGAATTCTGAATGGGCGCCTTTAATCAATTAGAACAAATTTGTTTTAAATATACTTTTGCTGAGTTGGATAATAAACATCAAATAACGAAGATTATATGATCACTGTAGACAAATGTAGTCAGAATGCAAAAAAATAAATCTGATTATTGGACAGAGTGAATACTTCAATACACACACACACACACACACTACCAGCGACAATGAAACCACTAGAAAGGGATATCTTCAAATTGATATTGGGCAAATTCAAAAAAAGTAACTGTATGTTTGTCTTTCCCTAGTTGGGTCCCAGAAAAAAATCTCCCTATTAGAAAACAATTTCGGTGTGTGAGGTCTTCACTAGGAGGCTGATTTTTATTATTCAGAAATTATGTTAATATCATAGTCGGATGTTTCAACGTAGACAAGACTGTAGAGCGTGCTTTGTTAATCCGTTTGTTGAAAAAAAATTACCACAGTATTGACAAATCACCTCCATTCTTATCCTACGTACACCTAAAGTCATAAAATAATAACTTTAAACTAATACACTGATGATTATGTAGTCAATATAGAATAAATAATATGAAATCAAAAAACAAACTAACTCGGATAATACCACAACAACTACTGATAAGCCATATAAGTAGCCAACTGATTCAATGGAAGATTTGTAACTCAGATGGGTGATTTTGATTAAGCTGTGTTCTCTGAGATAGTTGATTCAATAGAAAAGCTTTCATTGTATTCTACACTAAATCTTTAGTACAAGCCTTAGTATGAAGTGAACTTATCTGAATTCACTATGACCGATGTAATTGTGTCGCCTGGCAACCGCTTTGGCTGCTAAGTGGTTGATAACTTACACTTCGATGGATCATTTATATTGACTTGGAATTTGGACTTTCTTCTCATGTGATCTGCTTTTTATTAGCTGGTAAATTCGGTCCACAGTAATGTGTTTGTTAATAGCTGATTCATTTGAGTATCAAGCGCCTAGAAACTCTCAAGCGGTTTTTGTGTATCCCATATTGAAATTTCTACATTATCTCAATCAAATTTGTGTCGGTAATTTTCCACATGCAACATATCGTGCCTTTCCAAAGCTGATTTATTTTCTTGGATCCTGACTCGAAGAAGACGCTGCCTTTGACCCATGTAATGTTTATAGCAGTTCATACAATTTATTTTATAAAAAGCATTAATCTTTCCTTCTTTCTGCTGGATCTTTCGGTCTGCACAATATCGAATGAAGTGATGATGTCGGCTTGTGTGCTATCTTTATTTCAAACGGTCTTAGTATTCTAAACATTTATGCAGATATATTCTTTGTGATAGAGCGAATTTTCTTGTGCTCATTGATAATGATTTCTTGTTGCTATCATGATTTGAGGTTAAAAACTCTTTGATGAAATCGTATGGGTATTCAATCATCTTGAAGACAGTTAATAGGTATTTCAAATCTAAGATTAAACACACAAGCCCAGATACTAACACCGTCGAAAGGTTTGAAATTTGATACTAATAACTGGACACAAAATAATTGAGCAAAGAATATTCCTTTCAATAATTTCCTCTTCTGGATCTACAATTATATATATGTTTATGTACATGCATATATTATGCATTCTGCGATCCACGTGTTGTAACCATTTCTACCTTTTAATTGTGTGTATTAATTTCCTTCGTTAATTATCACCTCATTGACATACTGACACTGACTAATTACTGTTAACAGACATATCGCCACTTGATTGTTAAATTCTTGTATATATATTAAAGTAGAGCCAGAGATGAGGATCTAAATGAAAAGTAAATATTTCTTCGCTCAATCTTTCGGTTTTTAAATATTCTAGATTAGTAGTCAATAACAATAATAATGTTTTTTTAAATAATATCGATTTGTTAAGTAAGATCAATGCAATTACAGTTCATTAAGGATGCTTAAATTATAATAATAATAAAGATATAGTTACGAATAGAATATCAACTAAAATTGGGAAAATTCCACAAAAATTCAGGATCATTCAAACCTAGATGGCCAAGGTAAGGATAATGTCTGAACTAACTTCTTTTGAGTGCACAAATTAGGCTTTTTAATACGGATCCCAACATCCTCAGCAATATTTAGTAGTAGAACACTTAAGGCGAAATTGAGATTTGTTGGTATGCGGTAAGTGACCCTGAAAGCATGGTTAACATCAGTCTTGTGTTCTGTATCCACAAGATGAGATGGAATAGCGCTGCGAATAGATTTTATTTGTCCTTCTCTTAACCACACAGGTAGTGTTCAGAAATTCGACGAGAAACACGCCTAATTGTACGGTCCATGTAAATGGCTCCAAATCTTCTCTATCTGATTGATTTCGAATTGATTTCTGTCAGAAATCATTGAGAACCAAGCTGAACTTCACAATTTGTTTTTTCCTGTTGAATACTTCCAGAATTGCCTGTTACGCCTAGTGCAAGTTTAGGCTGTTAGATATCTTAATTAATACAATATGTTGAAGGGAACTACTGGTAGTTCTGCAGTTACTGTTGCCTAAACTTAAAGATGAATACTTCTGCAAAACCATCAGCATTAGAACTAAACACCTTTTCTGAATCTTTTTCAGTTTTAGTGGTTATCTAAGCAGTTATGGTCCAGGGCAACATTACCATAAATTAATCAATTTTTAAAAGCCTCCCAGAAGAATACCACTGTAAATATTTTATTGTTTCAGTTTTTTTCATTTCTCATTAACCATTTATAAAATTTAGCCTTTAACCACCCATAAAGTGAGTAGTTGCAATGTCCTCTGTGATCGTCAAAGATGTAAATCAATTATTTTTAAATATAATTAACCATCCTATTGATTTTTCAAGTCCATGTGATACGCTAAATTAATTAATTATTGATGCAGTCAGTTCCTTTGTATAAAATATTAATAGTTTTGCGTGTATACAGGTATATATGTTTATATGCAAGTGCTTATGTTTGTATTTATTATCCATTTTACTACTCTATTTTCTGTTTATATTTCGTAAAATAATTTTCCTTATATTTTGTTTGAAAAAAATTAGAATTCTATAAATATCCCAAGGTAATAACATATTTTCATCGTATCAATTGCTAAAATCCCTCGGTGTATAATTAATTGTAAAGGGTAAATAAATATTCATGACTGCTTGATTGATAGAATAACACAACATACTAGAAGAGAAAGCCTTCCTAACTCACAGTTATTGTCTAGAAGGATGGGAAAACAAAACGCTTATGTTTTTCTCCTTGTGGTGTAATATTCACTTGACATTTATATTGGAAGGGTTTCTACTATTCCGCTCTGTTGTGTAAAATTTAAATTCTGCTTTGATCGATTAATATGGGCATAACTTCCATTCAGTGAAAAAATGTAAAATGAAATTATGATTATCAGATAGAAAGCTGCTTCACCACTATGGAGTGCAGTGCTTCAAACCCAAACCAAACTCATTCAAAGGCTATATGATGATGCCACATGTCAAGTAATCCATAACGAAAAACTAAGCAAAACCTTTCAAGTGAAAACAGAGGAAAGACAAGAGAGCCTATTGTCACCACTGTCATTCCTAATTGCAGTAGACTGGATCACGAGGCAGACTGTGAGGGCCAAGAGGCGGGAATATGTTGGGCCAACAATAAGCCTCTAGAAAATCCGTCCAGTATCACATAAACCTGAAGATTTACAAGTGAAAGCAAACAAGTTGATGGAAGACGCTAGCAGCAAAGAAATGACACCAAGTGAACTTAAAAAAGATGAAGATACTCTACCAACAGCATCAGTCACTATCAAAGAGAAAAATTTGAAGACAACTATGGGCGGCACTGTCAAAGATGTTAAAGAGAGGATATAAAGGGAGAGACAGACCTTCAATAATCTTAAGTCGATGTGGAAATCTACTATACTCAGCATAAGGACCAGGATTCGAATCTTGAGAACTATTGTTAAGTCATTTCTTGTGTATCGTCCAGAGACTCGTCGAACGCGTCACGAAAATCATTTCCAACAAGCTGCAGACTTAAATGATGGGTAGGTTCACTCTATAATCAAGATCTTATGACCGGAATGGATTAGCAACACTAAACTCTAGGAAGAAACCAATCAAGGACTTATCACCAAACAAACAGCTTAAAGAAAATGCTAACAGATAGGACATATGATGAGGAGACTGTTGAATCACATCGCGCGCCAGGTTATAGTTCTAGTGAAACCCGAAAAGGAAATGAGAAGTTGTGCGCAGTTCCAAGGGTGACATGCAGGAGATCGTGTGAGGTGAAAATAGAAATCATTTGAGCCAATTTGAGAAATCATGGAGCCAACTGAACAAGACAAAGTGCAGATATGCTTCTGAAACCCCAATATCCCATTTTAAACTAATGGAAATAATAATGAGGAAATAACTACAAAGACTATGGATAAAGTGAAGCAAGGATCATGGCACTTGTCGGCAGTTAGGTTAGTTAGGATCCTATCTGTTCGCCATTTGTAAAGGCATTTGGGCTTCAAGTGAATGGATTTCAGAACGGTTGGTAAGGATTTGTAACACTACTAGGCCTTCTCTCCAATGTGATATTTGCCGTTCACCGCTATTCAATTAAAAACAATCACCGTACATGTTCGTTTTTCCTACTTTCCGATGGAATTTCGACTGATACTGAAATCAGTTGACTTTCCATTTTTGGAAAAAAAGGATGCAAATGTATATCGCTTTTATACTAAATCCGAACTGAAATCTATGGATTAAGTGTACAGTGAGGTTATTAAGATAATTAATGCATATTATTATTTCACGCTTGTTTGCTTTTTAAGTCATTAGCAGCGAATTGGACTAGAGGTTCTGATCTGATTTCAGTTTGTGGTTGTTGCTAATCAGCCCTGTGAAAATTCACTTTTCTAGTGAAAAGCTGGAACTTATCTTGCTGCAAAAATAGGAAACTGTGTTATATCCATTGAATGGAATACTTGAAGGAAGTCAGTCCTGCATAACTGGGATTAAAGATAAACTATTGATCGGATTAAGTCACTGATCATTGATCTACTAATAAATATTTAAGCTACTTAGTCTTCAAATAATCCTTTTGATATTTTTGTTGTTGAATTGTATGATTGATTAGTTTTGCATGCAAAAAAAGATTATAATTTAAACTTGTAGTTACAAAAAAACTCCCCGTACCATATTTATTTTCTACAATTTATTATTTATTTTGAACAGATTTATTGATGTACTAGAGTATAACTATTGATATCCTTTAATCCTCGTTGTCTTAAAGTCGTTACCGTGTGTACAATGAAACATATAGAAATTTGTAATTTTTTTCCTCTATAGTACATGTTTTCCCAGGGACATTAAATTTGACAACCACGTTTGAAAATGATGCGTGATAGATACTCATCTAGTTTATCCTAAGAAACTAAGATTAAACGGTTAGAAAGGATAAGTAAGAAGGAACTCTGTTAGCCAATGAACTGCCAAGGAACCTTCCACCCAACAAATGTGCGGGAGGAAATGAAGATGGATTGGACACACTCACTGGAGATCATGACATCATGTACCAGGTCATCGAGTGGAACTCAGCTGGGAAACAGCGACTTAGGTGTCCAAGGTTGACACGGAGGAAATCATGTGAGGGGGAAACGGAGCTACTGGACAGTCGTACAGTCAACTAATTAAAGACCTTAGTGACCAGTGAGGTCCAACCGGTCAAGTGTGAGGATGGATTTCCCACCGATGACACTGGCTGGTGGTTGCACTGGTAGAAGTTAGAATTCATGGCCCATTAAGTCGGATCCAAGCTGCTGAATGGTCTACAAGCTTGCTTTGTAACCGGAAGGTCTTGAGTTCGAACTCTGCCAGTGGGTGCGCATTGCTGATGAGCGCCAAATTAGGCTGACGAAACAGCTATCCAGTAGTTCAGTGCTGGTTTTCAACGGTTCATTAACTGCACCAACTGCAGTCCGTTAGCAAACTTCAAATAACAATAATAATAATAATAACTTCATTGCTGTAGAATCAGATGGGGGAGTTATCGGAAAGAACATTCTTTGTTCAATCCCCTTTTGTCTTCTCAATAAACATTTAATTAGAATCTATAATCTTAATTCGTTTTTGTGCTATTTTCAAGTTCACGCAACGAATCGAAGCTATGAAACGATTTGATTGCCTTAGTAATGACCTCATTTCGATTGTTAAGTTAAATTAGTCAATGCATATATACAATATTTGGTTACCAGGTTGTTTGCATGTGTGTGTGTGTGTGTTTACATGTGTGGGCCAATGTACATGTATTATTGTCGACATATAAACAAGAAGAAAACAAAATATTCAGCTGTGTATTTATTTCGCTTTCTTTTTTGTTTTTGTTTCCCCTCTAAAAAATCAGGTCAAATCAGGTTCCCCGCCAAATGAATAGCACACAAATACGAACTCACTTACATGCCTACACACATACACATACATATAAACATACACATAAATACTCACTCATTTCCAAGTATGTACAGGAATAAGTTAAACATTTTTTAGAAAAAAAATAGGCGTTTCCGATTCTTTAACTGTTTGCATTTTTGCTGTTTGTTTATTTTATTTTCTATATTTTTTTATTTGAACATTAAATGTCCACTCATCCAAACCAGTGCTATTAACTAGGATAGAAGAGAATGAAGAAGCTACTGAAAGATTAAAAAAGGGTGATAAAAAGCATCTAAGTCAGTTTCATTCATAAAATGAATATATATGTGAATATATACACCATTATAGATAATCGGTGGCGAATTACTGAAAAAAACTAACGATATTTTCAATGAGATTTAAGGTATAACGCTTTCTTTATACTGAGTGATTATTTCTGCACAGTTATGAAAGTATATATCCCTTGAGAGCTGAAAGAATCACCGAAGTCTAACACACTATTTGTTCTATTATGAAAATCTGCAACAATAGACATTTATGATTTCATTGTATGGAGGATTTCACCATGAGCTGAAATTGGTCAAAGAACCATTGGAAAACCTGAGAGTACTGGACAGCTGTTTCGTCCTCCAGCAGTACGCATCCACCGGGGTTTGAACCCAGGACCTTCTGGTTAGAAGGCAAACTCGTTGACCATTGAGCCACTGAGACCCGATCCAATGGTTCTTGAATTCTAACTTCTGCCAGTTCCCGACATAGAACACGACAAGAACCATTGGATCGGGTCCCAGTGGCTCAATGGTCAACGAGCTTGCCTTCTAACCGGAAGGTCCTGGGTTCGAACCCCGGTGGGTGCGTACTGATCAAGAGTCCCAAACTAGGACGAACCATCTGTCCAGTACTCCCAGGTTTTCCAATCGTTCTCTAACTAATGTCAGCTCATGGTGAAATCCTCCATACAATCAAACAGAAATCCCTACAAAACCAGTACTTGAAAATCTATGATTTCACAAAAAGAATCTAATCTACTATCACCAAGTTTTTTAGAGCGAGGTCTCACGATTCTGTTGCCGAAATGCAGTCCACTGATCCATGATTCACAAAGGATACTTCTTCATACAGCACCACCATGAATATCGTGTCATGACTTTGATAGTTAGACAAAATATAACTATGAAATCCTTCTCAGTCTCAAGTTCATAAAACTCTCTGAAATCAATATGGCAAGCATCTAGTGTATTAAAGGCAAACTTACAGGATAATTATCTAATCATTATGCGTCTGTAGAGATAATTTCCATGTCAACAACAGCTTCCTGATTCAGTCTTCTAAATCTACTACACGAAACTGGTAAAACCTCAACAATGAACCAATATTCAGTGAGAAAGCAGTGACAATCCTAACTCAGTGGTATAAGAAGTATTACTGGATTTCAAAATGAATGTTCATAAAAGAAATGACAATACTGATTGCAAAACAGACGTACTTATGTTAAGTCTTCGAAACACGGGTTATAATTTACATTCTTAATCTCACTACTGGTCAATACTAATCAAATAATCAAGTCTGCATATGAGTTGAATGGCTTATTTAAAGTCAGCTTAGACGTACACATTGCAGACAGACAGTTTTAATCGTTAAGTGTCTGTAAACACAAACTAGATTGGCTTGGACAAAAGCATAGCTCAGTTATATATAACAAATGTTTTACTACTTTAATGGGTAAATCTTTCTTTTCTTAAGATCTAAATAATATGTTACAAAAGAGTGTATGCACTTTCGTGTTAATCTAGGCGTAGATCTTCGTAGTTATCGCCATTAGGCTGAATACTCTGCATTGTAACGATATATCAAATTCATATTTGCAATTAGTTTCATTCTAAATGGTCAATTCAGGTTCATCTCTTATTTGATACATAAATGTGCTAAAATAGTTTGTGTTGTGTAGCTTGAACCCTTTTGAAAAGAGTTTGTAAAGGATTCATTTCACCTCTTTTAGTTATACAATAACGGCTTCATTCCAGATAATACTATTGATACAGTATCGGATTCTTAGCTTCAGCCTTACTAGTTCTAGACTAGATCAGGTCTTTGCTGATTGTTTGTTAGTTTATTCCACTCCCAATTATTCCTTTTCTCTCCATAACTAGAAAAGAAACGCATATATATCCCATACAATGAGAGGAAATTAGTGCGTCGACCACTTCCCTTATATGAGTAATCATACCATGTTCACACAAAAACTGGCGGTTGATGAAATAATCTGAATGCTTGTAAGACATAAGTGATATTTCACAAAACGATATGCCCTGAGATAATTGAACACTATCGCTCGTACAATGATCCAGTCGTTTGGAAAACTCATAATGTTGTTGAAACAGAAGTCAGTATTAGAATCTAATATAGGGTGAATGGATCAGCTGACAAGATCCTTAACGTTTACAGACTAGAGTAACTTTGAAAAGTGTTTTGTCTGCCTAAACACCAGCTTATTTGACAAACTGTCTTAGTGGAAGTATAATTGGGATAGGAACAAAGAAAGTGCTGGAAGACGAAGATAGAGAAGTCTATGACGCCAGTAGCTGCTGACCTCATGTGTCTGGAAGTTCAAATTATTAAGTTTCACCTCACTGAATAGCAGTAATCCGTACTTACAGACTGTAGATCTTGGGATTCACAATCAATCACATGGATACAAGGTGCAGGTTTTAGTATGAAATGAACTTATTTGAATTCTCCATGAACGATATAATTGTACAATTTAGTGTGATACTTTAGACTGCTTCAAATACTGGCCAGACAGTCATGCGTATATTGTCCATAATAATAGACTAATCATAGATTTTTGGTCGTCTAAGCCTAAACACAGGCGAAACAAATAATTGGCGTTTACATCACTACAGATTTACAAGAATGAAAGCAAGCGCTTTCCAAATAAATAACTATCCTACTCAAAATTGTATTTACTTGGAGGATTTTCTTCACTTATAAAAGCTTCTTGGTTACTGATTAACTTCTCTACATTCAATAACATTGTAGAACAAGTGTGCCAACTTCGTTTAGTGTAGTTATGACACGGTGGTGTTAGCTAACAGTGGAAGTGATGTCCTATTGCAGCCTCATAGGTCATATTTACCTGAATCTGACTACCATCTAAGGCCGGTAGTCATTGTTACGTAATCTATGACTCCAATGAGTGATTATTACAGTCTGAGCATATTCAGTGACGAGTCTCTAGTGGGATGAAATCGATACTTCAGAAAACTCTCCTATTCGACAAAAAAGAATTAACTAGGTTTCGATGTCACTTATCTGTAAATCTAGACAGACACAGATCAGTGTTTGAATTTCTATCGAATTCACATAAAACTGAACGAATATGAAGCCGTTAACGCATTCATGTGAGTGTTTCGCACATATGGATTCACATATGAAGCTTCACATTTATATCATTCTTAAGGATACAAATATTTAGGAATCCCCATTACAATGTTGTAATCTACATCAACAGCAGGATGATAAGATTAAATAAATACTTCGACTCAGTTAATTAACTTAACATATTTAATCTATTTATAAACATTGTCTGGTTGATTTCATAAAGGACCCTTGTGGAATGTTTACAGTTAACCAAATGAATTAGTTTGATTCGCTTCTATCAAGGGCACTGTCAGTGTTCATTTAGAGGCAGTAATTTAAAAACAAAATGTACTCAATCGTATTAATTATTAATAAGAATTATTAATAATATATGTATATATAACATAATCAATTATAATTTACAGAATATACAAAACTTATCTATGTATATATGCACTGAAAAAGATGAGCATCTCTAAAAGTCTCATATTTAGGAATTCACCCTGAATATTTGAAGTCAAATTTTTTTTTAATTATAGATAAACAACATGAGCATACTCAGGAATCTGTACATTTCATTTCGGCAAATATTAAATTTCAAGTTGATGAATTCAATCACATGAGTTGTTATGAATTCTTTTTGACTTCATTTTCTTGAGTATTAGACACTTTTTTAGCTCATAACATAATATAAATTAACTTGCCATAGAATCACCATCATCATCTGTATATTTAATGTGCAACTGATTTGGACTAATTTGAAATCTTGACCATGTATTTGAATTTCTTTGACGATTTTTA
Source organism: Trichobilharzia regenti (assembly GCA_944472135.2). Classification (NCBI taxonomy): domain Eukaryota; kingdom Metazoa; phylum Platyhelminthes; class Trematoda; order Strigeidida; family Schistosomatidae; genus Trichobilharzia; species Trichobilharzia regenti. The sequence continues at coordinate 20,564,035 of OX235267.1, forward strand.
TATCGACGTTTTGCATTTAACCAACATAATATACCCAAGCATATCATAAGTGTATAATATAAGAAAGTTAGTGTAAGTGCACAAATTTCAGCAGATGATAAATAATACCATTTCACTTCTAAATCACTTTGTAAAGTTACTGATTTATCGGATAATTCATTTTGTTGGTCATCAAGCGTAAAATCATTTGACATGACACAGATAAGCTTTCTTTTCTCTTCTTTAAGTGTATATAAATATTTTTTTGGTATTGTTAACTGACTGGATTAAGTTACATGTGATAGAAGTATTCACTTCATTTTGTTTGTAAAACACAAAATCTGTGCTTATTTTATATTTAAATTTTGCATCAATTCAGCCCACACTTACATTATAAAATGCAAAGGTAAGTTAAAAATTTGTTGTAACTAATCACTGATTGGTTTACAAATTGTAATTCAGGTTATTCTACTCACCTATAGGATTATCGTATTTTATTGTAGATTGTATACACTAGACTTGATAAAACTAACCAATTAAACTGATAGTTTCAGCTTCATTAGAAAATTACTAGCTTATCAATACCAACTGATGATTAGTAGTCAGGTCGCCACCTGGAGACATGAACTCGCTAAACGAAACAGCAAAAAATTCATGATCAAAATAAATTAGTTCAATCAAAAGAGAGGGGAAGAAAGTTTATTATGGTCAGCACAGGGTATTGAATTAAGATAACGGGTAATAATGAAGAATTTAATTTCTAAAGAGATTTGTTTACGGGTTTAGAAGAGCTGTCAACATTGGCGGGTTAGATAATTGGCTTACAGCAGCTATCGAGCCATTGGTAGTTGTACTATATATATATATATATATATATATAGCGGATTGGCACCAGCTAGAATTCGTAGGCCATTGCACCGAATCCTGATGGCTCAATGGTGTACGAGGTCGCCTTGTAACACAAAAGTCCTAGGTTCGAACTCCCGTGCGTCCTACCACTGAAGTATGAGAAATGGCTGACTTGTACTCACTGGCTTTCCAATTGTCCTTTAACTGATATCAGCTCTTTATCAAACCTGTTAACAATCAAACTAGCAAGTGATAAACTAATTTTTTTACAAACATTACATAGATAGCATGCAGTGACGTTTGACTAATGAGTATCATTCGAAAGACATTTCACTTTGATTAATAAACAAAAAAGACACATCTCTTCGTCTATTCTCAACATGACAAATTCACCTGGTCACTGCACTGCCCAGTGGCTAGTAGACCTACTAGAACTAATCAGAAGATAAGAAGTTTCCTTCCAATCACTCATCGATTCCTTCAACTTTATCAACCCCATTGAAAACGTCAGTGTTTTAAATCAAACTATGTTCTCACTAGAGTTTGTATCCCAGTTTATGAACGCTCCTCTAACTGGAACAATATGCCACATTTGTGAATGTATTGATTCAGGGGAGGTGAACATTGGCATACCCACTGAGTATTGAGATAACTGTCAATAAGTGGCACTCTAAATGTCCAATTCTCTTTTAATAATTAAATATACCGTAAAAATATAATATAGCTACTGGCTAACCACTGGGTCCGTTGCTTGCAGATTTCTTTTCAAAACTAAAAAAGCACCTAAAGAAAGTGACTGACAGATTTGGGTTTTGCAAGAGATACTTTACCATCTCTAACAATAAGGAGAATTTGGAGTATATTCTGGACTCCTAAACAGCTACCACCCTGCAATCAAGTTCTTACTGGAGAAGGAGTCTGAAACGAAAAGTGTCTTTTCTGGACGTCCAAATAACAGGACGTGAACAATAAGGAACATTAGGAAGATCCATCTATAGAAAGCCGACATCTGCAACGTTGGAACAGTAGTTAGGACGTTCGCCAAGATCCGGGGTTTAAATCCAGGTTGGAGCACAACCTATATCAATGGTCTGCCTGCTAAATTTGGGCTACCGATATCATATGTGGGAATTTCCATAGTTGTACCAAAATACTGTGTGGAATCAAGCTGTGATAAGAAAAACGTACCAACTTACTTAGCTGGATGCCTTTATATACAAAACAAAGCTTGATCCGTTCACTGAGTCACTGAATCAGCAATATTTGCAGACCTGACAGTGTGGAAGAAGAGCTGAAAACTCTCCAAAGAATCGCTTTTGGAAGTGACTACACTGTAAATTTCATCACAAAATCTGTGAAGACTAAACCACTATAACTGCACAAAGTTTGTACTCCCAAATTACCTCTCAACTTGAATCTAAATTTACTGACGGCTCATCAGCAGAAATACTAAGAAACCGCCTGGTCCACTCACTGAAAAAAGTCTTCACGACCGAAATCAAATTCATTCCAATAAAGATAAAATTTTATTTTGATAAATCACACAGTGTTATACAGTAATATTTACTTAGGAAGTTTCGAACACCAACTATTGCTCATAATCATATCAAGTTACTCCCACAAAATTTGCTTCATTTATATACAAGACTAAACTTGAATAAAATCAATATAAGATATAGTACATTTAGAAATAATATTAGTGTCGCCAATAAAATACAATCAGATGGGAATACTGATGGTTTTATGGTAAAAATAAGTAACTTGTTAGAATGTTAGAATGTGAATTAAATACATTTTAACATTATTTATCATCCTCTGATTTGACTGGTAATAATATCTTCCATATCTCTGTTATTTCCATTGAGTCATTTATGTTGCATGCGTTGTGTCTGCAGACTCGATGAACCAGGATTCATTAATCTACCTCTCTCTCCAATTACCTAGATTACTTTTTAGAATTTTAATCCTCTCCCATTCTATTGTGTGGTTTTCTGTAAATGCATGCAGTGCTATTGCTGAGTTTTTTCTAAATTACTTATCTTCGTCGGATTAATCATTATAACCGTAGCTAAATTCCTATGTTCTGATAATCTCCCTACCCCTGATCTACTATTTTGACCGATGTAGTTGACTTAACTCACAGTCATTGCAAGGTATTTTGTAAATTATATTATTTTGTTTAATTGACTCCACTGGGTCCTTTAGCCTACAGAGCCTGTCGCTGAGTGAGTTTGTAGGTTTGAATGCCATCCTGATTCCTGCTTTATTAGGAATCCTACGTGGGGGATGGTCTCAGATATCCCCTCTAATAAAGTAAAACTACTGTAGATGCCCTATACTCTTTCTTATTTATGTTATCATTATTAGTCTCACCATTATTCTTATCTTTTCTGATCTTCCTAATGGATTTTATAGAATAGTCAGTTATTTAACGGCAATGCTTCCCATTCTAACTGTTTCATTTCATCGTTTAGGTTTTCTGTTGTGCTAATTAGTGCTATTGCTCGGACACTTAACTAAGCCCACCTTTAGAGATAACGGATGAGGTGAATTAAAGTCTAAATATCTATTAGAATGCTTTGCTTTTTATAAACGCTGATATGCACTTTACCTTCTTCTATTCGTTTTATTTTACAATCTAACATAGCTAATTCTCCTTGTTCATTTTCCATTTCAAATCTGAGTTTTATTCCCTTTACTAGTTAGTTTATATGCCTGAAGAAACTGGAGGTGTGTTCTGTTTTTAACACTGTGAGTGTCACCCACATATCTCCACCATATCTTTGGAGTAGGATTAAATGTATTAAGAGCAGTATTTTCCAGGCTGTCCATAGAGACATCTGCGACGATGGGGATACTGGAACTCAAATTCACTTTTTCTACGAAACAAATGATTTATATAAACCTGAAGGACAAGCTATTACTGCTGACCTATTAAGTGTGCACCTATCAGTTCACATGCTTGTGCGGATTTGCGTATGTCAGCCGTACCCATCGTTTGCTATCTAAATGTATCATCTAAAATTTACCCGCATGGTGTTATAAAAGAGAAAAATGCTCCTCCAACAGCTCTATCCAGAAACAACTGATGGAATATGGATACCAAGCTAACTCACAAGTCAACTTCAAAGCTGTCTACGGAATTCATGCGACTACTGCTAAAAGAGTACGAATCAAACTTCTTTATATTGTAGAAGCAATGGCAATTCACATGTTAAGTCCTGAATTCTGTATGCAAAAGAAGTTTGTTCAGTTATTAAATCCACAATAGACCTGATCTGTCTTAACACAGAATACGTAATGTTTGGTTATGGTTTCTTAATTGCATTATATTCTTTCCTCACCCCTTATTATCACTGTTGTTAACACGACTCGCGTTCAGTTTTAGGTGAATTCTACTCATCCTCATCAATTATATTACGTACCTCAATTTACTTATTTTAATTTATCTTAGTTTCTACCCAATTAACACTTTTTATGTTACAATTCTAATGACACATATTTGGAAATATTCCTTTTGGTGCTAAGAGAACTTACCAGATATATATATATATATATTTGTACGTTCTAGAAAACTAATGAGATCTTGGAGCGTCATGGAGACCACTTCTAACAGGTTGTGAACTTTAATCAACAGCTGCCTTCACTCCATATTGAAGATAAAATATCCAGGAATAATTAGAAGCAATAAACTATGGGAACACACTAACCAAGAACCAATCGCTCAACAAATATGCAGGAGAAAATGGAGATGGATAAGGCAATTTCCAAAGAGACTGTTGAAAGATAAAGCGCACCAGGCCCTCGAAAGGAACTCAGATGGGAAACGACGAGTGGAGGAGATCGGGAGAAGAAGAGATAAGAGTGAGTTCAGCTGAAGAGGATAGCAGAAAATAGGACAAAGTGTTCTGTTGAAGTCCTGTATTCCGCTTGAAATCTAAGGGAACAATAAAATAATAATAATAATGAAAACCAAGCATCACTGCATATATGTTGAATATTCTACTCTGGATTCCTAAGAAGTCCCAAATTATCGCTCATTTTAGAACCATGCTCAAAGGATTTGGATATCATAACTAGCATCTTCTCAGCATTTAACCAACAACTGAATTTTAGTTCAACGCGTCCATTATGTAAGCTGTTTATTGGTGATTGGTACCAGTACTACACTGCTTTCAATTAATACTCTACGCGAAACTAATTAGCCGTGAAAACTGCTTTGAAACTGAATAATTCTATTCTTTGTACCATGTGTTATACACGAAATCAATATTTTATTACAATATTACACTGAGATTACTTTAGGGAAAAGTGAAATTCTGTTTCTGGAAGTATGCATAGAACAGCTTAACGAAGATTTTGAAAAAGATATCTTTCAAGAATGTCTCAATTTATAAAGTTGACATTTTTGGGGACTCAGTATTTTGTTTTCATATATGCTCAACTACGGTGTTAAGAAAAGTTCCCCCAAGCCTCATAGCACTTATCTAATTGGCGCTCCAGACAAGTTATACTGATTTTAAACTGAAAGGCTGTTTTTTGTCTAAAGCAGAGGTATAAAGCCGTGTATCCTGAGAAATGTGAGTAATAGCGTAGCATAATACACGACAACTTGATGTGACTATCTGATTCAATGCATAGAACCAGTATGTCAGAAGGTGAATATTGTATTGGTGGAGCTTTAGTCATTCAGTTGGAAAAACCAGAGTTATGTATACAAAATAAAATTATCCAACCACTTCTCCTATTATGGTAACAATCGTCTTGACTACCATTGATTTGGTGTTTGGGTGCTTGTTTTTTCCCAACTCTTACATAATTCGATATTATCCTTTGTTTCTATGTACATCCTAATCACAACTCATTCATTAAACCAATAATCTTAATCCGTAAGTGAACCACGCTTATTTAACTTCTTTTATATGTTTACAAATTTTGTTTGATAACAAATCTTCACCCCTACTATTCACAGTTTGATTATTCATCACATTTCTGAAATGTCTTGACGACAACAATCCTAACCAATTTTTATTACTACTGGACAAACCTAATTTACACGCACATACGGAAATAAGTATATATAATTGCGATTGTACAGCTGAGTGAATGAAATAGCCGAAAATAGGCTCTTCGCTGAACTACGTGTTTTGTTTTCATTAAAATCTGGAATGCGACTGTTCACGAATTAAAAGATGAATAATCTCATTGGTTCTTACTGACATACCTCTAGCAATTTAACAGCCATTTACTGTTCTGTAAGCGTATGCGTCAGTAGTACATGAAAGTGATATCAAAAGTCCTAAACTATTTAACTACTGATGTGCCTTACCTTGTATCACAGAGAAAAAGTAACATCTCATTTAAGAAACTTTGAATTTTACATGTAACCTGAATTTCTGTAATATTCTGCATCCTGTCACTACTTACTTCAGGATTCTCTAAGAGTACCGATGAACATCCTAATATGAAAGCCATGGCCGAGGGTTATTGGATTTGTGGCATGAAGTTAACCGATAAATTGTGTTTGAATCCATTGTCTCCTAAATGCTAACAGCTGTCAATTCCAGACATAAAATTATTTGGTGAACAGCTGTCCTGTAACTGAGTTGACTTAACTGAATAACCTGTCTCCAGAACATTCATTAATAAATGCCAAGCACGGGGCTTCTTCCCATCTATTTTTATCCATCAACGTAAACGGATCTTAAAATAGCTTGTTAGTGAACTTTGTAAACATAACATATCTCACATTTTTCAATCATTGGTTTTTTTGTAGAGATTTTGTTTGATTGGTTGGGGGATTTCATGATGAGGAAAACCTGGGAATACTGGACAGCTGTTGCGTCCCGGTGGGTACATACGGTGAAGAGTGCCAAGTCAGGACGAAATAGATGTCCAGTACTCCCAGGTTTCCAAATGCTTCCCTAACTGATGTCAGCTTATGATGAAATCCTCCAAACAAAGTTCCATATTCATTATAAATTATTTAAATTAATCCCAGCGTGTTAAGAAAATCAAAACAAGATTTTTCTGAACGTTTCGCCGTGTAAGCCACAGTCCAGGAAGTTCGTAACACTTACGGTCTGGAAATCTATAATCTTAATAAAAATCAGATTAAATTATCAAAATTTTCCATATTGTTTAGATTGTTAGTTTTGATCAAAAACAGTTTAGAAGAGTTCAAAATCTTTTTATGTAACATATGTAGTTTGAAGTTCTTTCGAAAATTTTCATTCCAAATCTTTTACCCTAGTCAAATATTGATCACACTGTATGCGATTTTAATTTCCATTGACTTCAGTTATAGAACCATTCAAAATCAGAGATCACTGGATAGCCATTTCGTTTATGTTTGGGACTCCTTATCAGTACTCAACACCAACCTAACCAGGGATCGAGCCGAGTACCTTAAGTTTATAAGACGAACTTGTGAACTATTCAGCCACTGGAACGGAATCCAAAAGCCCGTCAATTCTAATTTGCGCTAGTTCGTGATAAAGGGAAACCGCCAGCCAATATCTTCCATGAACATTTGTTCTCACACGCAACTTGGTGGAACCGGCTGATCACTACTTCCCACTAGAAATTCAGACTACTTCGTCTTGTAGTGAGCCACCAGTAAGTACTGTGTTAGTTTTGAACTGTTGGTTTGTTGGGATTTGACTGATCCCCAAAATGAAGTCAACTCGTGGTCAAAACTGAAATCAATCAAGACCCTGGACACCAACTCTTGTAAATGAAGCAATTTTTCCATTTGTTTTTGATTAATATTTATGAGGAAAGAAATAGAAGTCCAGCAAAAATATCTTTTCAGCGATTTCATTCTCAAAAGCTGTACAGTTTCCATGGGCTCTCCTTCTTGCTCACTTTTGACAAACTGCTTTATAACCAGTTGTGAAAATGTGATCTCAAGATCAACAATCGACAAATTAGTGCTCTACAAAAAGTACGTCGACTACCCTTTTTAACCTGTCACATTGGTTCCGATTTAAATTTTAACTTCCACCTTTCAATTAAATTCACAATGGAATTAGAAAATGAATCAAGGATTTCATCCTCGACATGGAATTGGCAAGAAGAGATGATGGAACTCTAAAATGTTTTAACAGAAGAAAACCATCATGGAGTGACCAAATGATAAACTTTTACAGTTGGATACCTGTCAGTTGAAAAAGAGCCATCATTGTCTCACTGATCCTTCGTATCAGTGAAATTTGTAGTACTGACTGCTTAGAAGAAAACTTTCACTCTTCAGAAATATCCCGGCTCAAAATCGATAACCGACACGTTTCGTGGAGAAGAACGTGAAAGCAAAGCCAAAAAGACAAGAATGCACCTCGGCTCCAAAAAAACACAACATCTCAACCTGAAGTTTAGGGGAGATTAAGCGCCAGATATCCTTGAGAGGAAAATATGCAGTTTCCCAAAAAAGGTCTCCCATGAACCCACTATAAGAGTGACATTTTGTAGCCATTCACGGATCCTATGCAATGTGAACGACAAATTTCATCACATGACGGCTCCAGTGTGCATATATCAGTTCATCTGCTCGTGAGGACCTGGTTACATAGAGCATTCTATGGGCGTCCTTTAAAAACATGTTAGAAAACATTACGCACTGTTGCAGAGGGGAGACAGTGGTTCAATCACAAGCGTCACAAGTGTACACCAGGTCAACACCTGTCACCACATCGAAATTGATTAATCATTCAGAGTCATTTGCATAGTAAGCTACAGTCTACCAAAGGTCTTTTTCCGACTTCTTTGTGCTGCAGAAGCCTTCAACATATGCATCGAAAAGCCGGAACTATGCGTTCAAATGGAAGTAGTCCAACTTCTAAATTTACTATGGATTTAGTTCGGTTCAACTCCTCAGTTTTCAGTTTTTGTTTTTTCACCATTTCCTTCTATTTTTCATTTCAGCCATAGTAAGTTATTATTTCAGTTTGTCTCCATACTCATCCCTGTTAGATCTATATTCTTTTTAAGAACTGTTTTCTAGTCCTGTGTAGTTTTTGTTTTTAATCCCATTGTAATCTATTTTCACACCTTCGAACCTTCATATCAAGCTGAAAATTATTATCACCTTTAATCTTCGTTATCATGTAGAATTGAATAATAACTGTACCTATGTAAACTTATGTATATGCCATTGTACAGGCTTTGAAGATTAAATCGCTGGAATGATAACCCTGCTGGACCTTTTATGATTCAGATATTGTTGGGCGAGAACTGTTGAAGAGGAGATATGACGTTTCATATATACCTTTGGTATATTATGTTTGATTATCTTACTGAAAAAGTTTGAGTATGTTGGAACTATTTATTCCGGTTTGACTTAGATTTGCACTGATGTAAACTTTGTGTATGTGTACTTTTCTGTCGGCGACCAGTGTTTGTAAAACTGTCCTTTCAAGTCTTTATTCAAGTTTTTATAAATCTTCGAAATCACTCACATTTCACTGAGGATGTATATTGCACTAATGAATTCATTTGAAGATCAGTATTCATTTGAAGCTACACGACTTATAATACAACAGAAATATTTCCAAATATGAAGTATAGAGATTTATTAGATTAGTACTCATCAATAAGTACCATCATGGGTACCAACGACCTATAACAAACCAGTCTCAGCACTGCTACATCCTTTATGTCATATTTCCTCCACTGTCCTTTGCTTTATCCAACCTGTGACAGTTCTTCATACACTGTAACCATAATTTCCCCCTCGTCAGTAATTAATTTTCTTCGTACCTGATTCGTGTGTTTTCATTGATCAAAGTCCCCTTTTATAACTTTGGAGAAGATTCGTCTTTCGAGACAATTCCAACCATAAACTGAAAAACACTCTTTTTCATATATTTTCCCAAATACCTTTTCTTTATTACATGTTGTAAAACTAATAGCTTAACTCTGAACAGTGCTTATATGATTTACAGAATTTTCAATGAAAATCAAAGTGCAACAGTTTCCATTTGCCTTCTATTAACATGAACTGAATAACACAGAAATCACAAATCAATCTACACTCTCAATTATTGCTTTCAATTTTCTGATACTAATCCCAAGTAAACGGTAGTGTACAACTTTCTAGCTCAATGGTAACACTGAAAATCCGACCAATAGGATTTCATCTACCAGCAGAAAGAAATATGACCATTTCAATTGAATATTTTCCTTCAAATGTGACTACTGAATATAGTTGTTTTTTTTAAATAAGCAAAGAAACACAATCACAAATACCAGTCAGTAGTTAGTAAACTCAAAGAAGCGTATCAGACGTGTAGCTGTCAAAATATCTCACATCAAATAAACGCTAGACTGAAATGAAAGAGAAAAATTTAGAAACAGGAAGAGAAAATATTGTAACACTAAACAAATCATTCCCTACATATTTAAATTATTTTTCCTTCAACTATCCTGTATTTCTAAAAGCTAACCACAAATAAATAATTAGTCGCAGTAGAAATGAAATTCATCTCCATGACTACTTTATGTGGTTCAATGCTTAAGGGCAAGTTTATTATTTATAAAGAAAGTACTAAGAAAAGTAAAGAGAGGGAAGGAGGAAGTTCGCGGGGGCTAGAAATTGGATTTAACTTAGCTCTAAATATAAATCCTGACTCATAAAACAGAATGAAATACACACTCTGGATTCCATTACTAATCAGCAGCAATCAAAATAACTTCAAATTGTGATTTGGAGGAAGTTATTACATATTTCTAGCTTACGCAATTACTGGTGAATGCAGATGAACTAGAAAATGTCTATCTCAAGAGGATTATTATGCTTTAGTGACTAAATTATTTAAAATGGTCACAGCTGGTAACTGAAGCTAGTTTACTGTAAACTCGGTTAACTATCCCAAAAGTAAAGTGTCATAGTCAGAATACAAACCTGTCGTTTTGATATGTCTGAAGAAGCTAAGATTTTACTAAACTATAACTTTGACAAAACGATAAGAAAACGAAGATTATCTGAAACGTGTAATGCATTTTCGCAAAAATTTCCGATATTCTGACCATATACGTACTTGTCATACACAGGTTTATAGAAGGCCAGATAGCATGAATTATTACAACACAGGTAAATTTCACAAGCAATGGACAGAAAGATAACGTAAGGATCCAAGTAGGAAAGAAAGAAGGGAACGGGTGAAAGTTTCATTAAGTTAATCAAACATTTTTTATAAATTGGATTACCAAGTCAGGTTTAAAGTAATTACAAATAATATTAAGATCCTAAAGACTGGTTTAACCTCGCTTAGACTACTAGCTCGCTAGTTTTCTAGCCGGTCCCAAGCCCGGATAAAGAGGGAGTGTTAGGTCGTGGTACTAGCAACTCCACCCCCAAAACTCAACCAAACCGCTACAGAAACTTCAATGCACAGATATATTAAAAATTCTAAAAATATAAACAATAATCTTATTTTTAGCTGGAATCGAAGAAGTGAAATGACACAGGCTTGTGAAAGCCTTCCGGAAGCCAGTCAGCCGATGTGCCTTCTTTCGGCGAAAGCAAAAATAAGGATGGGAACGTGGAATGTTCGTTCAATGTACGAAACTGGAAATGCCGCCCAGGTAGCAGCGGAAATGAGGAGATATAGAATAGAAGTGTTGGGAATCTGCGAAAGCAGATGGAACGGAACTGGAAGGTGCCAACTACCTACTGGAGAGACAGTAATCTCTTCCGGCCACCCAGAGGACAACCACGAGCACACCGAGGGAGTGGCCACCATGATATCACCAACAGCAGCCAAAGCTCTCATGCAGTGGGAACCAATCTCCTCCAGGATAATGACAGCCAAGTTCAACTCAAAAGGAAGGAAAGTTACAGTCATTCAATGCTATGCGCCTACAAACGTCTCAGAACAAGAGAAGAAGGAGGAGTTCTACAGACAACTACAAGCAATAATGGACAACGTCCCAAATGGCGATATCAAAATCCTGATGGGCGACATGAATGCGAAGCTGGGAGGAGACAATACAGGAAGAGAACTCACCATGGATCACGAGGCCCTCGGTGAAATGGACGACAATGGAGAACTCTTCTCAGACTTCTGAGCCTTCAATGATTTGGTCATTGGTGGCAGTGTGTTCAGACACAAGGATATACACAAGGCTACATGGATCTCACCAGATGGAAACACCGAAAACCAGAGACTTCATTTCAATCTCAAAGAAATGGAAACGGAGCCTATTGGACACAAAGTCGAGGAGATGATGAGCGGTACTTTGGAGGTACTAAAATATTGGCTACTAATTTTACACACAAAAGTCGTAGACCCATTTTCTCTACTCTGTGTAAATAGATCGATCTACATTTAAAACTTGTTATCTTGTCTCGACTTTATAGTTGATTGTTTGGAGGGTTTCATCATGAGCTGACGTGGCCAACATATGTTTCTGTAAACAAATCTGGAGATTTCTTTTTTCATATATCTAAAAAGGATTTTTCTTTTATATCTTTGAATGATGTTATGTACACCCCGGTAGGTGATTGTCTTAACAAAATGTAGATTAGCTTTGCATTATGGTTTCAGTAATTAACTGGTAAATACTGACAAAATATCCATACTATCCAGGTTAGCTCAGCTAAATTGCCGTTGTTTTTCCACATGTAACACTATTAATTAAACCCACTTATGTCTACTACTACACTTATAATTGAGATAAATGTTTGTACATCCATATTATTGTCATATGAGTAATATAAATTCGACATCCAAATACCAGCAACTTGTTTTTTGAGTAGTGGAGGCTGACGTAATCAGGTCTTACTAACTATTAATAAGTAAGTCTAGACACAAGAATAAACTCATGATCCCTATACCTAGTCGGTTTGCATGTTACAACTTTACTCTTATAAACGGATAGTTTAAGGCTCAAGCATTAACCTGATGTCACTTTCATATTCCTATTAATAAGATTAGATTTCTAGTTAACAGAGTCTAGAGACATCATGGCCGGGGATTCCCTTATATTCTCCTTTTACTTTATTTTAATTCAAAGTGACATAAGAGTGTAGCTCAAATGTGTGATCTGTTTAACGTATCGAGGATAACGTAAGTTATAAACTTTATCAATAAGAATACATTATACAAAGCAAGAACAAGAAACTGAGCAGGATAACATGATATCACTGTTTGTCATTGGTTCTTATCAGATACACACGATCTAAAAACTTTCATTATCCAATATACAAAGTATTTACATATTTCAACTCACTAGTTAGTAGATCTAAATGAGTACACGAACAGCTGAGAAAAAGAACTCCAGCAATCAGCAAGTTCGTTGAAAACATATGTAAGTTATAAGAATATTCAAGAGTCATGAATTGAAGACTGAAATTAGTTACGAGTTCATAAAGTAAGTACTACATTTTACGTAAGAGTTCTAGGTTTCAGAAATTTGAAGTTCTAAAACCACTTAAGATAATTGAAGAGCAAGTTAGTTCTAGGCTGTGACGTATCACAAAGCTTTAGAGGTTGAATGTTTAGGACCCAACTTGTATATTCAGGAAGAAACGATTATAAACCTCTTTATAAGTTGCAGTTATGTTACTTCAGTTAACTTTGACGGTCTCATCTCACACCCCTATAATTACTCATATTATTCTCTTAGATAACAGTCGCGACCTGAATATTTCAACTTTAATCAACTGGTTATTACTTTAATGACTGTGATTTATAAAAATCTGTAGCTGTTACCCAACACCTGTCACTAATTCCATTAAATACGCCTTTCATCTCGCTACCTCAGATTTCTTCTTTATATTGTGAAAACAGATAATGAAGCAGGATTTCATCAGTAGGTATAAAATTTGTGCTAGAATAAACACTAATGCTGTCATCGTTGTTTATGCTGAATGTCTATGAGGAATGTATACAGTAATGTATATCAGCTTTTCAAATTTCTGATCACTGTAACTCAAATTAACTCTCACTTCACTGATGTATTACAAGCGTTTTTCAGATAATGGGTCTAATTTTAGATGGTTGGAGGCAATCAGCAGGGTGCCAACCCTCTGATACCAGCAGTTCAAAGCCCACCGTGATGGCGAACCACCTAGAATGGTGACCACACTGCCAACATGACATGGAATTCATTCTTCCCCAAACTAAGGACTCGACACATTACACTAGGTAGTAACTAGTGTCCAATCAAACGAGTCCAATCACTCCTTGAATAATTAGGGATATGGATTTCAGTCAACTAGATGGATTTATGCATTGTAATTAGTGAAATTTTCAATGTTGACTGGAGAAACTTTAGGAAATATACTTTCACAAATCATTCCGTGTACCTTTTTGTAATAATTGTAATATATATATATAATATACATATATATAGATATATATATGTATATCGTACACTTTCCATTCAATGGCTTTTTTTATAACAGTAGCACAAACAGTTGTTCAATGGTTATATGAATTGTCATTACACTTAGCTATAATTGTCAGGCAGTGTTACTAAATGAAGACTATACTGTGTATGAGACAGGAATTTCGGTCTTATTTATGGATATTCGAACAGTGCAGTAAAACAACTCGTCACTCTACTTTTAGTGTTTAGAGGCTGACGGTATTGACATTCACGGACAGTACGAAGTATACTAACACAAGATCAAATACCCACAACTTCTATAGTATTCGTTCCGCGTAGACCAAAGGCAAAGCAGAACACGATATTTGATCGTCCAAATTACGAGATATATTTCGGGACCAAATCGGAGTGCAAGATGATCGCTTAGCTGGCTAGGGATCGTGCACTAATGAACGTGACACGATGGCGTACCAGATGGCGCGGATGCTTGACCGGAAGCCTTCAGCTAGACAAGTCTAAATAAACAGTGAGGGTTAGCATCCAGTGTTCATTGATGGGTACTGTGGTTAACCCTTTTGAGGAATCATATACCGCCACAAGTGTAAGAATTTTCTCTTGAGAAAATGAATTTGCCGCGTTTCTTTTTATTCTGAACGATGTAGTTTCGGTCAGAAAACGTACTTACAGAAGTGTCCTTCTGTGTTAACGGTATTATGTATACATGTCACTTTCTGTTTAAATCCAATTAGACCGTCTTTCATACTGACAACAAATACTCAAAATCTGGCCTAGTTTCAGACACTTGATGATCAAAATGAAGTTTTAGTAAAGAGCAGATTTTTCTCATTTCACCTAAGTGTAGCAACCATGTGTAGCTCCTGAAAGAAAACTTAACAAATCCAAGTGAAAGCGGACTTCAAACCGATATGACCAGTGATGTACACCAAAACAGAGTCCTCAGAGTACTATGTAAGAGTGTTTTAGTGTATGGATAAACATATGTCCATAGTCCTACGTAATTCTTTGTTACTTAGTTGATATCTGTGTGTTGATTAACAAAAATCTACTTACAAAGAAATCAACTTTTCACTACTGAATATCACTTCACTGTTCATAAGTGAATAGCTTCCAGATCCATTCTCCTATAATTCTGCAGAGAGGTCCTGCTAGATAAAGTCTGTGTAGTAGGATGTGAAGAGTAGTAACGAAGTATGACAGCGGACGATAGTGGTGCTGACAAAATATAATTCTCTTCATTTCTTTGCATTCCGAGGGTAACAAAGGGCTTCAGTCTTGAGCTGTGAAGTTTCAATAGTCGTAGTAGTATTTATTATATACTGGGTGAAAAGTTGACCTCACGTCCAACCCTAAATTTTTACTTGGATTACTACTGACTATTCCAGGTTTAGTTGTGAGTTGACCACATGCGTTCGTGGTGAGTGTTTTACCACTGAATCTCCGACGCAAAAACTGACAAACTCCGGTATTCCGAGCTGGACGCCCATGTAAGTAATAACAGCTTTCAACATCATTTAACTTTAGTGATCAGATGGGAACCCATGTTTACAACATGATATGGCCGTTGACACTACAAAATCAATGGTTATTATAATACGAGGTATTTTCTGAATGCTGACGTTCTTATTACAGGAGTCATCATCTATACTTCAGTTCTATCGAAGGATGTCGAAGATGAGTAATGCTGAACAGTCTCAATAATATTATTAATGATTACTGACAACATCTGTAGTAATATCAGTTACATACAGAAAATTCCTCCCACGAAAGAACTTTATGCAGACACTTGTTACGAAGTACTTCATTAATAACTTTTAACTGCTAAGAACTGTTCACATTTTGTCAGAATTTAATACCAATAGGAATGAACAGTGAATATCTAAGCCGTTCTGAACTTCGCTAGTTATTCATTTTCCTTTTTCATTCATAACACGAAAAAATAAAGTCTCAATGAAAGTACATAAATGTGCACTAGTAACTATCTGAAGTAAAAAAACACGCTCAGTATTCATTTTCTTCTATTCTGCAACAACAATAAGCCTCATGGTTAGAAAACACAATCATCAATGCAGGTCACTAATAAAAGGGAAAAGAATAATAATAATTACAATTATTACCATTATCATTATGATTATTATCATTCTACACTTTAATTCTCAAGACTCTTTTAAGAAATCACTCTTTTAAAAAACCTCAACAAGAAACATCACTGCCAATCAATATTAGTTGTTAAAAAAGGAAAGAAAACTTCTAAAAATTGGCCAGTTTTAATAGGTAATTTTAAACAAACCAACCTAAATCTTATTAGAATAAATTGTCAATACCCCAGTTTTTTTTTAAAAAAAAAAGGGATAATACATTGGGTGAGATAAGTAGATAGATAGAGACAAGAAGTTAAACAGAAGTACTTTTTGAGGTAAAAATAAATGATGTCAGGTTCATGTTGATATGGCAACATGCTAACTTACAAGGAAAAATTAGATAGAAGATTAAAATGGGATATAGGTGTTGCATCATGAGATAACAACTGCCTTTATCAATTTATCCAGTACAAACTTGTCACGCGATTGGTTGGCTGTATTTATGTGAATGAAATATTTGTAGGTGTTACAATGACCAATCAACCTTTACTGCGTAATATTGGTCAACTAATTTAAAGGCCCCCATTTCTAGTTACCTTAAATTATCCATATAAATACCATATTACTACTTATAACTCTTTTAAGTAGTGTATTGATTATCTCTATTAAAATTTGTAGGGATAATTTTAGTGATGGAATAAATATAAATATTTGACACCATAATTGATGGCGTTCCCTTCTGAACACCTCGATTTCAGTTTGAACAACTTCTGAAATGAAACACCTTCGAATTTTGAAATTATTTGAATATATTTTTGTCTCTATTTAGAACCACTAGGTTAATGTTGAAGAGAGGTGAATTTTCTTATCAACAAATTTACTGTTGAACTTAATTTACGATATAGCTAACTGTGGAATTATTATTATTCTAAAGGGAGTATAAATTCTCGAAGATATACCTCGACTGCACTAGGTTGTCTAGAGTCACTTCACATGGCTCCACGCCTGCCCAACAGCTTTCTTTTTAAATTGATCGTATCTAGGTTGCCCTCAAATGCCAAAATCGTCTCATTTCATTCGAAATCCGATTAAGAGCGTAGAGTGTAATGTCCCTCAACAGTCTGCTCAGTGTAACTCCGATCCATCCCTATTTATTTCAGAATATTTACTGAGCAATAAGTTCTCAATTGATTTGTCCCCATAATTTTCTCGTTGCTTATCCTCTCACGCAGCTGTCGATCAAAGTCTACAGTAGACTGTTCGAAATGCTTACGGTGACACATGCATCAAGTCTCTCAACTATGTACAAGCAGTGACTTGACACTAGTGTTGAAGATCCGGATCTCGTCCCTTATTCCGAGTGAAGCAGATTTCCACACTGATTTCAAAGTAATGAAGGTCTGTCTTGATTTTCTAATCCTGAATTTGACATCTTCATCTGTTCCGCCTGTAGTTGAAACAATTCTTCCTGGCCAGATGAGTGAAGGAAGTGACCTCTTTCATATTTCTTCCGTTGATAGTGACTGGTGATTGTTGTTGTTGGTTGGTTATCTGCATCACTTCTATCTTATTTATATTCACTTGAAGTCCCATTATGGTAGCCTATTCTGACTTGTTAATTTTCGCCTTGTAAATCTTCCAGTTTGTGTGAAGTTCTTGTGTAGAAGTTTTATCTGAGTTCCAACTACCCCTGTGGTCAGTATTACTTACACTAGTCATATGAGGAAATTAACAAGTATAATATCTCGTAACTCTTAGACGTCAGTGAATACCATAGATTAACTTGGTGTAATCGCTGTCAGTACAATATATGTATTATTCTAAAATTTAGTTACTATAAAGAATCAGAGGACTCAAGGGGCAGGAAACTTTAAAAGAATTAAAATTCGTGCGTATTTATACTCATCATTAAGATACATTAATAATTTTAAGCTAACTGACACATTTCCTAAAGATGCCCTACTGATTAGTGACAACAAGTGTAAGACAGAAGACTCCTGAAAATAACCCCTAGATATCAGTTTATTGATAGATAAGTAGTTTATCAAGTAAACTAACCACATTTTATGTTCCTTAGCTTGTCTGTTCATAGAATATTTGTTCTGATGGGATACATGTGTGACTGATTTAGAGTCACTGATCCTAATGCCATTACTACACAAATGTTAATCTGTTCGTCTATACTTACTTGAGAAATTCTCATCATCCGCATCACTAGGACAAGCATTATAGCCTTAGAACTATTATGTTTCAGAATTCTCATGATTGTTCCAAAAATATTTATAGTGATCTCGCTACAAACATGCGTATAGTATAGACTAGTAGTGAATCAAACATTTCATAAATTGCCCTAGTATTCATTTCATGTTAGTGAGCAGTGGAATTTAGGACCCGCGTTCCATCTCATAAAAGACTTTTCATTTGAGCGTGCCTGCATTTTCAGGCAGTAGCTGAATTTTTAACTGGGCTCGAACTCAGCGTTGATGTCTCCAAACTCTAAAACTTTATCGACCAGGCTACTGGGCCATGACAGCGACCTCCATTATAGTGGATATGGTTTGAAATTATTGACGCATCCTTGAGATTTCCCGTTGATATGTCTAGACCAAAGTCCTATTTCGGCATATGCGCCAATTAAACAATGTTTCAAGACGACTATGATTTGCAACTTAAAATTATTTGTTTCTTAGTTGAATTCTGCTAACTTTAGGTTGGTAATCGTGGTTATTTTGACTCTTCCGTTCAGGAGTCCAGACGCCAATATGTGGTTTCAGTATTTCAGGTCTTCAAATAAAAATACTATAATATACTTCAAATTTTAATTGTGTGCTTTACAAATAATTACTTTCAAGTAAATAATTTATTATATTTCATTCTCTTTACATATACCTATGTGTTGAAAGAAGAGATGAATACTGTTAATGATGATATTAGTTGAGGTGTTTTTATTCCTCTGTACATAAAATAAATAAGTTTTCGTGCTGTAAAACATTTTAATAATTTGGGCATAAATAATTATGAAAAAGACAGAGAGTTCTGAATACACTGGACAACTCTAAGACGCACACACATACACTCACTTAAAGCATATTTACAACCATGGATACAAATGGGGGGAGAAAATTAAAAGCATTCTAATGATGAACATCTCTGCGTGCTTGTTTAGTGTTAAATGTTCAAACAGTTCACGCTAATGCGATAAGAGTAACAGTCCCACTTGAACATCCAGCACTGACATATCGACCATCAAGTGCTGTATCGATTGTTTGTACTACAGAATCTGTTGGAATTCTTACGATCGGCTATTTGAAGAACAGAATAAAAACAAAAGGATAACTAGTATAAAATACTAAACAAACAAATTTTTTAAAAGTACTATGAACATAAACATGCCAGTGTGGTTGTATTCTCTACGCAGGGTGATTTAGTTGAGAGGCAGTCACTGTCCTTTTAGGAAAGATCTTCAGCACAGTTTTCATTCTGAAGTGAACTTACATTCTCCAAGAGTGATATAATTTTACCTCCTGTCGTTATTGGGTGTTAATTTGTATCAATATTCATTGTTTTTATTTACCTGGAATTTGATTATATTTTTGTTGTATACCTTACTCTTTATCAGTTGATAGATTTGATCTATGATGTTGTGTTTATAGAAATTTCTTATTATTTTCGATATTTCCACTGCCTAAAACTTCCACATCATCTCAGTCAAATCGGTATCTATAGTTGTCTATATGCATTGATATGCAAAAATACAGATTGTGTCTTTCGATAGCTAGTTCATGTTCTTGGACCCTAAGGGGTAGCCCGCTCTAACCAGTATAGTGCTTATCACAGCTCATGTAATTTATTTTATAGATGGCATTGGTCTTGTCTCCTCTTCCCGTTGGATATTTTGGTCTGCATAATATTGAGTGAAGTGAATATGTTGGTCTGTGTGCAATATACATTCCGAATGGTTGTTTCCGAAACATTCTTTATTTATAGTTAAATCAATTTCCCTGTGGTTCATGTGGATTTTTTCTTGCTGGCAGTTTGATTCTAGGTTAGATATATCGATTAAACTATCAGGGTATCCTTAAATCAAAAACAGTTCATAGATATTTCCCATCCATTCTCCTTAAAACTGGAGTTCTGCAGTGTGTTTCAGCCTTTTTGAATAATATTTCTACTTAATTTACTTCATGTACTCTTATTGCTGTTGTAATCGAGGATTTGGTCTATGTAAGTTGATTTCCTGTGTTCGTTCGTTTGAATTAGACATTTAAGAAAGAAATTTTATTATCTGATCACCTTTTATGAAATTAATATCTTCAAAAATGTTATTGATTAATTAGTGAGTACTTTTTAGATCATTTCTTCTAATTATGCCTTCGTTATATATTAAAGATACAATGGCCAGAATGAATCAGCAGCAAGAAACTCTGCCAACCAATTGCTCAGCGAAAAGGAGAAAATGGAGATTGATCAAGCATACGCTGAGGAGGCCGTCGAATTACATCGCGGGCAGTGCAGGCCATCGCTCGAGTACAATCCTAAAAGAAGCGACGAGTGGGTCGTCCGAGGGTGACATGGAGGAGATCGTTTAAAGAGAATGAGTTGAGAGATTATGGGCAGTTGTGTACCCAGCTAAAGAGAACAGCAGAAAATAGAACAAAGTGGGAATGTCCTGTTGAGGCCCTATTTACCACTGGGAATTCAAGGGAATAATAATGACAAACGTGCCATCTACGTAATGTACCCAGGTTTTCGGCTTTATTATTAGCGTAGTATTGTTTTCCAGGCTTTGCATAGTAGTTCGAGATATGAATGACCGCATTGGTGTTCCGTTTATCTGTTCATATATTTGGAAACTGGGTTGAAAATAAGTATTATCACACAAATCTATGAACTTCATCCTGGAACTACTACCGAGAAGATCAAATAACAACATAGTAGAAGGCAGAATGAATAGTTAAGAACCACTCACAGAGAAAATGAGTGCCAGCCAGTCAGACCGAAATGATCTAAACAATAGAGGGCAGTTTCGCTCGTTTGGAAAAAGGCATTTCACTAGTGTAACTGGTTAGAGTCAGCTTAGAAAGTCGAATGATTTGAAACCATCCACATTCTAGCTAGCTCTTGGGACAAACGGATAACAAGCAGCATTAAACTCGTCATTTGCAAATTACACAATCCATATGACAACATTTCTTGCAACTAACTCATATCAGTAAGTAGAATACCCCGGCTTGCTGCAGCGCTTGCTTTATTCATTGCCATGTAGGACACTGGACAGATCTCATATACTGTGCTCTGAATATTTTTGTTTTTCAAGGAAAACCCTGATCATATTTCACCTAGAACTCTGTGATTTTCAAGTGAGAAATTATCTTCGAACTGTAGTGTACTACTTTTACATGGCAAGTAACAGTAATAAAAAAATAACAGGAGAAAGTGAAATGAAACGATTGAATATAACAATTCAAGTAGTTGTAATTCTGAAATTAAAACAAAAAGAAGGTGCTAGCGTCATATAGTATTGATTCATCTGGCTTATAAATTCTTGCCAACTGTATAAAACCCTTGAACTAAGTTCTACTTAACCTTATAGTCCTATTGAATTTGAAAACATAGTCAGAATAATTCTGATAGATCTAGGTTATCTGCGTGCTAACACTTAACAGAAATCTGCATCTGCAGCCCTGAGTGTACTCACTAGTGTTACGATGGCAGAATCAATATCAAAATCAGAAACCTTACTGTTAAACTTTACTTGAACAGACTAACTACCTTCAGAACTGGATAATGCATGTAAGTTGACTGTTATATGCCATTTAAACCCATGTGCATTAATCATAGTGTGAAGATTAAGGGTTGTACACCATTGATATAAGTAAAAGATTTGGGCACTGTGGTAGAGTCAAACTTCTACACAAGAACTTCACACAAACTGGAAGATTTACAAGGCGAAAATTAACAAGTCAGAATAGGCTACCATAATGGGACTTCAAGTGAATATAAATAAGATAGAAGTGATGCAGATAACCAACCAACAACAACAATCACCAGTCACTATCAACGGAAGAAATATGAAAGAGGTCACTTCCTTCACTCATCTGGCCAGGAAGAATTGTTTCAACTACAGGCGGAACAGATGAAGATGTCAAATTCAGGATTAGAAAATCAAGACAGACCTTCATTACTTTGAAATCAGTGTGGAAATCTGCTTCACTCGGAATAAGGGACGAGATCCGGATCTTCAACACTAGTGTCAAGTCACTGTTTGTACATAGTTGAGAGACTTGATGCATGTGTCACCGTAAGCATTTCGAACAGTCTACTGTAGACTTTGATCGACAGCTGCGTGAGAGGATAAGCAACGAGAAAATTATGGCGACAAATCAATTGAGAACTTATTGCTCAATGAATATTCTGAAATAAATGGAAATGGCTCAGACATACGTTAAAGAGACCACTCAGTGACGTTGCGCCCCAAGTCATCTCTTGAATGGAATGTGAATAAGGAACGGTTAGTTGAGCATCTGAGGGTGACATGAAGGAGATCGAGTGAGGAGGAGCCTATGGGAAGTCGTGGAGTCAGCTAAGAAAGAATGAAAAGAACAGGACAAAATGGCGATGTGCTGATGAGGCCCTATTTTGCACTCCGAACTCAAGGGAATAATATATCACAAAGTGAAATAGTATCATTTACTTCATTACTTTTCGAACACAGTTCACTGTTCATAATCACATCAAATATAATCACACGACTTCAAAACTTGAGTTTTTTTGTTCTCTTTATTCCCCCCATTCATCGTAGAGGTAGTAGAATTTTCCAGATGTCTGGGACAGATGTAGAATCATTCCTACTGCGTCCATTTTCATCTGATTCGACAAATAAAGCTTTTTTATCAATCTACCTGTCAACCCTGGTATATTAGACTTAAAGACTGTCAATTCCACCCTATCCAATTTATAGGGTTGTTTGAAGCTGTATGTAGTGCCATAGCTGAGCTAAGGCAAGAAATCTAGAATATAGCTCAGCTATAACATTGAATGCAATTACATGCAACCATGCAGTAGGATGAGGCAAAATGAAATATCTAATGCACAAATTTATATAGCACTACATTGTATCTTGTTACAATAAATATTAGTTTTGGCCTTATTTGTCTTGTATCTCCTCATTATTATGAAATGGACAGAACTTAATTGGTCGAAATTGGTAATAATATTGATCTTGTGTGAATAAAATTATCACAAGTGTTAAAAATTCATTTTAAAGAGAACTATTTAGCAGTTGACTATGTACAAACAAAAGAACAACAAGTGAATATATATTCTAGAGTGTATAATACAAGCTGAGAGGAGATACTGGTCATAAAAATCGATAAGATGAATCAGTATCATAGATTGTTCAAGCATGAATTAAAGTTAACAGATGAGCCTAGATAATAAAAGTAGATTTTTTATCGAATGAAATCAGGAAATATTACAAACTATAGTCACTTTGTTATCGTTCTGAAATCATCGCTATTTAACAGTGATGAATGCTTCACAGTTTTATTCCAGAAATTCGAGATTTTCTTATCATTGTGAAGGGTTATAGGTCATATCACTAAGGTAATGTAACCACAATTATTCGTTGCGACCCTAGTCATGGCTTCTGTGCCTACTAAACAACATGCTCGACACTAACACAGAATTTTTTCACAGATTTCAGTCATCATTCTATCGTACTTTAGCTAACATTTCCAACCCCATCAATAAACTGGCCTGTATCAAACAGTTCTCTTAGTTCAGTTGAAGTCTTTTCATATCTGTTACTTTCAACTACTGTGATGCCCAGTCATAAATTTGGATAGAATCAGCCACCGAATATGACACTTTCCTTCTAAGCGAATCTTAGATATCTGGCTAAAATTAGGAATCTCACAAAGATTGTAAACTACATGAGATAGACGGTTTAGTGGGTAGACTGCTCAGACCCCTACTCGGAATCCCACAGTTAACTTAGGTACACTATTAACTTGTGTCAGTATTTCGAAAACAAAACAAAATTCAGTTACTTTCCCCCATTGTTATAAAAGACGCTAATGAAAAGTGAACTTTTTTCCTCATTAATAAAGCAAACATGAAATTTAATTATCCACAAATGCGCATAAATAAAAATAAAAGAACTTAAGAAAAAAACAATAATACTAATAATAATCTAGCTAAATGTTTGTACAGATTTCCTACTTTTCCCTTATTTGTTATATATAAATTTGTGCAAATAAACTAATTGTTTACTTTTTTCGGTTTTAAGCAAAAAAGCCGTTGTTCTAGAAACTTGACTTTTAGAGCTCGAGGATATTTGCAAATGGCGATGAATAAATCTACAGTGAACACTACTAATAGTTCGATAATGAGACACCTAGCCAGAATAGGCCATAAAGCCAGCACTAACCAGTCTGTTTCTATCGTCTACCAAGTACCGAAAAACCTGCCAAAGGCCTCTAGGTACTGAGTACTCCCCAAATATTGGAAGCCATAGCAGACTGAGTAAAGCAAAATGAATGCTGAGAACAAAAGAAACAGGCTCAGCTACTACTGTTACCTTAGGCTGTTATGGAATCTAAAAATTCATGAATAATGTACTATTCATCTTAATTTGTTCGTTATATAGTTTAGTATCATACCTATGCACAGTATCACATACACACATGATTTTATGAAATGTAATCTACTAATTTTAATGACTCAATGTTATTTAAAAAACATATTAGTTAATGACAATAATTCTCTAAATACTATGCATATATAACTGTAGACCTTGTTAGGAGGAAGGTGTAGAGGAAGAATATTTATTCTCTGTTCACTAATCAGTGTTTTGAAATTTGTATCTAGAAGTCAACAATATCAGTGAACTAGAATACAAGATGAAATAAGAAGGTAAACAGAAAAAGAGGAAAACAGAAAGAACTAGAATGATGAATACAAAGATATTCAAAACAAGTTTGGATTTATTGATGTGAAAAAGTCGGGCATTTGGTCAGATTTGTTTCACTGTGTGCAATATCAAAGAAACTTACCTAATCTAAGAACTATATTCTATAAAAAAGATTAAATTCTACTCTAACGTTATATCAGCTAGTGTCAGTCCCGAAAAGACAGCCAGTCAGTGAATGGTAAGAAAAAAAAGGCAACCTGCCTTCTGAATTTCAGTATCATATGCCTAATTCATCAAACAATAAATAAAACATGTAGACTGCAATATTGTTGAAACAACCAAAATAACTTATCAGTCGAATAAATTATTCATGACTTTACTGGAACTGAATAAAAGACTCAGTTCTTTATCACATGCTGACCTTTCAGGTTATAAAACTGACTAGATAAGATTTAGAAATAAACTCTGCTTATAGAGGACATTCAAACATCTACTATGATGTTACTATCGTTTCTGGATTAAATTCATGCATTTAGGATTTGTGAACTGGTATATGATGGCTTTTTTGAATAACCACAAAACACTGATTATTGTCTACGTGTCCATTTGATAATCATGAACTTTTCATTTATAAAAATGTAAAACGTTCAAAAAACTTCTTGTCACATTTCATAAAAATCGATCGACGCCACTACTATAAACATTTTAGCACTTTGTAGGCACTTTAAGAGTATATCTGAGATTTATTCAAATTTCATGTATTTGAAGTTGGTAGGTCGATGGAGTTAAGGATAATAGTCTCGCTCTTTTCGGGACTCACCGTCTGACATAACTACACTTCTGTCAGTAGTAGCCTTATCGTGAATAGAAATCAGCAGCCAACATTTCATATTCCACAGTGTCAGTAGGGAAACTCTTAGACAAGCTGATGACTTTTTCATAGAGTTGAAATCACATTCTAGACAAGCAGAATTAGGTGTGAGCTACTTCCATGTTTAAAAGACGAAATTTAAACATCTCGGTATTACTAAGTTATCCTAAAGTTTTTTTGTTATACTGATGTCTCCAACTCCAGGTCTGAGCACCAGAGACTTCTTGGAGAGTTGTTCGAAGTTCTTTACTAAGTTCTACGAAACCTTCGAGAGGTGTATGAATAAACTATTGATGAACAAAGAGAATGCTTCGTAAAATTCACGGCTTGAAAGGTTATGTATGAATTCAAAAGAAAGGCATGCAATCTTTCTCTAACTCAGCCATTGAAGGGTCACTTTTTAATTCTGATTGTCTTTTGGTTAGTTTACTCTTTTTCCCTTCATTATTCATTTTTCTTAAATTCTCTGGTCGGAGTATTATGCAATACCCTTACATTCTCCTTCGATATTCGTTCCTCGACTCCGACTTTTGATCGAAATTCCACATGTAAATTTTATTGTTTGAATTATGTGTTTAGAAATGTATAGCAATGAAAATGAGTAACACTGGTAAGATAAATAGCTGCAAACTATAATTTTAATTACCTTTTCTTTTTTAGATGACAGTGACATGGTACCGTATCATAAGTCTGCATACTAATCCTCACAGGTAAAGCAACTCGACTGTTGAGTATGAAAACAATTTAAGCAGAGTTCAAGTAATCCTTTCAACGAGTCTGGTCTACGTCTTTACATCTTGGCATCCATTATCCTGAATTATAAAAATTGCTGGGGTCAGATTACAGATGTACCACCAGCATTATTTTTTACATGTAACCTAATTTCAGTTACTGTTTTCATGACAATTGCTCACTTCATTCTTACTTGCATCAAAAGGTATTTCAATTGATATATGAGTACTGTATCTCCACTCCTTTGCGATCTGAGTGGAACATAGGGCTCCAGACTTGAAGTCTTGCAGTTTCAGTAGCTGTGCTATTTTTCCTGTGAAGTGGGAATGCTAAGTTCACCCCCGAAAATTCCATCTTTCCCAGACTTTTTCTCATCTACTAAACTATGTAAGATCTAGGAATGCGTCGGCTTGGAATCGGAAGCCGAACCACGTTGTATTCTACCACTGAACCACCGACGTGACATAGAGGATTATCTTTCTCCTTTCTCTAACTACATTTTGCATACAATATTTATTTATAAGAAACACTTAGAAGCTGTGATAGGACGTAATCTTATACAATAATTGGGAGGCCTGTGGATGATTTATTGCATGAAAATTAATACACTCAGTGAAACCGTCTTTAATGAATTACCATAAAAGAAATAATCCCAGTAAAATGTGTGAAATGATTATTCTGTGTCGGCCTATTAGCTTCAAGTGCGAACTTTTCGATGATGTTAACGCCATTTTAAAGTCGAAAATGAATTCATCTCTCACTAGAAACCACATAAATTTATCAGTCTATAAAATCAATGCATTGCTTATAATGCATTGACTTTATGGAGTATACTCCGTACAATATTGTTCACAAAGTGTTAAGTAACCTGTTATCCAGCACGTTTTGAACATCATTGTTTTTGTAGAAAGTCCCATGTTCAGTGGAGCCACCACATATGGATAGCAGAGCTTACATGCAGAGTTTTAGGAAAGACAGACAAGCTAAATAATGAAACTGTAGACCATTGCAGTTTGAAGTGGACAAAACGTTTATTATAAACCTACTTTAACTCAGCAAACTATCTTAGTCTAAGGAAATTTAGTTTGTAAGAAGGTGGAAAGCAGCCAAACCAAGAGATAGAGTAATTTCTGTTCAGGGTAGTATCACTATAGCTTTTCTCCTCTGGCCAATTTACCGACAAGACCAACTTTTATCTAAAGCTCATGCAAAGAACTAATTTACAGACCTTGTAAGGTGTACTATTATCATACCTCATTTTCAAACTCTTCAAACTTTAGCATAGAACACCATCAAAATAAGATCATATCAGTGGAGTTATCAATAACCTTCGACAGTATTAAACAAATACATCCAAAAGTGGAAATTCATGATCTTAGGGATGACTAACCACATCTTCAGAGTATATTTGAGCAATGTATTTGACACATTTACAGTATTCAAAACATAATAAATAGAAATTACATGTAATCTATCTAAATCAGAATCCGCTATGTTAGATTACAACGCAAAAATGATGGTAGTCAAAACACATCTGGAACTGAAGTTATCAGATCTGATAACATATATATGTACTTAAATTAGAAGTCAGACTACTAAACTATATTATTCAAATAAAGAAACGAATGATATTAAAGTGAATTTATCATCTAACAACAATTATGCTCAAGAAGTGATTCAGATGATTTTGACAGGAGTAACAACTGCTGTCCAGCTACGAAGGGATTCCAAGATACTACAGTGCTGTTATCTAAAGAAAGTGATTCACACACCATATGTAGGATTTTCAATGAAAAGGGGATTAATACAGCTTATAAGTCAACAGATTCACACAAAAGAACATTTTTAGGGCAAAACGATGTGTTTACTCAGTTAAACGAAACAACGTACTCTGCCAAGTATATACATGAGAGTAGTTAATTAGGGTGAGCTTGTCACAGCTTAAGAATCTAGCTTAATTTAAGATAAACAATCTGGAAGAATTTAGCAATGGTTCCTGATACACTAAAACATACACAATCAGTGGAGAAGAACTACTGTCCAAAAGTCTGACATCATAAAGCGAAGGGGGGATAGATTGATTAGAGAATTTTCATTCATCAAATCAACATGTGAGATGAAAAAGACTCGATAAGTATGGCACGGAGATCGGTGACAATATTTTATGTACTTATGATACAACCCAGAAATATTTAAAACAATTAGTCCCTTCGATAAATTTGAATAAGGCAATAAGGCATTGTTAACCATGTTAGTTGTAAGGCGGTTGTAAAGAAACTATGAAATGATATCATCTCGCGAAATTTGTCTTCTTAATGCCAGAAATATTTGCCATTTACTGTTAACCCACTAAGTGATGCTTTCTACATTCAACTGAAGACTGATTAGTCATAATGTCAGTGAATGCAGACATCCACAGGAGTCCAGATAAATACACCTGATGAACCTAAGGTAGGATGAAACGCGCTCCCTGGGTTTACCCGATTTCTGTCAATGAATAAACGATCTGATGCAATGTTTTCAGAAAACGAAGAAAAAAATATGAAATTACACAGGTAAAACTTCGTCATATTATCATCAACTGACAAACAGGATTAACTTACTAAGTGAGTATCTCTCCCAATGACTCTTATTTGTCGGAAACCTGAACCGCCAGCTACAACAGCGCGACATGGAAGAAATCTTGCAGCATACAAATATTCACCAGAGTCTCCCATTCCATGCTCACCCCAAACTGACCCAGACATTGGTAGTACTTCAGCTGGTCCTTCTTGAGGATTTCGACAAGACAGAGGAGGATTTGACTTAGAGTAGTCGCCAATATCCATCAAACTGGAAGGATTGTTTGAGTGTAAATGAAAGGTTTTTGCTTTCCCAGTGGATGATGTCAACACACGAAAATCCCATATCTATTAGAAACAATAATACTGATAATGCAAAAATGAGCCAGAGGATATTTCGCTGATGACAGATGCTAAGAATTCATTAAGCTTCACAATTGATAGCGCCCATGCGCAAACAATAGCTGTAACCTGGGGAAAACTGATGTTCGTCCTATAATTAAAACCTATTCCAGTCAGTATTTAGGTTATAAATAACCCTTGTAGGAATGAAGTATATACACAAATCAATCAGCAGAATGTTGTTTATGCAAGTATTGTATTCAAAGATTCATTTCGGTGAAGTTAACCAAACTACACTTTTTCTAGTTCATTTTGCATTCAGCATGGTCATCATCTTGATGCGCTTAGGAACAACTGTTACACCAGTTACTGAAAACTGCAGTTAGATTCAATCATCTCTCGCCATTTTAAGCAATATGACGGAGACTGGAACTATTTTGTGAGCAATTCCAAAGACGCATTACCATTTGAATAGATTTGTCATTAAGATTCTGAAAACAGAAGCTCATGTGCAGAAAAAGCTAGGAAATCTGTCGGCCTTCTTGTGCGACTTCAGTAACTTAAGTGTCACACACATTTCTTGTTAGTTGCTATATTTTGATTTCTGATCGGAAATACTTGTAGAGCTTTCTCAAGCCCTTTTTACACAATTCACAAATATACAGACATATTTTTCCGCTTCAACCTTAACCAGTAGTGTTCTTTGTGTTGAAATGCCTGGCCATTAATTCTCAAAATCCACGTAGAAACAAGGAAAACTGTTATGGTGCCATTACTGGATGGTGTATTCATTTTTCATGCATTAAATTTTCGCAAACTGTTGGTATGTGTGCATCTTTATTGCAACAATGTGTTATGTATACCATATTACTACTTGCATTACTATTTGTCTGTCGGTGTGAAATTGCTAGTAAGGAACTATGTGAAAAGGCGCATATTTCTTCGCTCGAATTATTATCTCTCTTTTTGTGTATAAAAGTTAAAAAAGAGGGAAATTTCATTTAATGTCTTTTCAATGACTTCATGAGTTTGCTCCCTACACTAAATACTCCCCTTTAATCATTAAATCAAGTCGTATGGTATCACAATATGAAGATTAATAGAAATACTTTTATTAAAGCTGTTAGCATTAAATAGCGAAACGTCAGTAAAACCAATATCGTTTTGCTTTTCATTCATTGGGAAATACAAAAACCTTTATTATAAAGCAATACCTTTATTTGGAAAAAGTGTTGAACACTGTTTGCCGAATTAAAGAATATCAAGTTGATTTGTTGACAGAAGTAAAATATTCTAATGGCGAACTAGCTAGCTGAAGAAGTGTACATTAACAATCAGGGGTATGATTATAGCTAGTCAAATGAAGTAAATAACTACCTAAATAGATAGTCACCCAGACAAACAACACTTTTGAATATCATCGAACTTTGAACTTGTAATTGTGATGAACTATTCGCCCTCGTTGAATTCATTATCATCAGTTTAGTTACTGAATCAGCAACAGGGATCTCTGGCACTGAGCGAACCAATCAGGAACCGATTGTGAAACAAATAGGCAGAAAGAAATGGAGATGGATTGGCCATACGCTGAGGAAACCATCAAGTGACATCACTAGACAAGCCCTTGAGTGGAACCCGAAAGGGAGGCGGCGAGTTGGTCGTCCAAGGGTGACTTGGAGGAGGTCATGCGAGGAGGAGATGAAAGCATGTGGACAGAACTGGAGCAGGGTGAAAAAGTTGTCAGAAAACCGAAGGCAATGGAGGTGCGCAGCTGAAGCCCTATGTTCCTCTAGGAACTAAAGGATACAATAATAATAATAATAATCAGTTTAAAACCCACCGCTCTTAGAAACTGATCTTTGTCTACTCTATTCTTAGGGGCTGAAAGATCAACAGCATCATAGGTGCATTCTACTGAAGCGTCACAAAACAAAACATCTACCAAGTACTTTCTCGTGCACAGTGTCCGTAGAGTCCACGGTCACGTTCTACAAACAGTCTCGTCAACTGGATGTAACTACAGTCCCCGGTGAGTAATTTTGTTCCCATTCAGACTCGGACCCAGTATTCTTCGCTTCAAACTCCAGGCCAGTATTCACTAGGCCACTTAGGCTACGAGAGCCACCTTTTGCGCAATGGGTATCAGTTTTTATTAGTCTTAGTCGATTTTGATAAGTTGCCAACTACTCAACGGGAAAATCAATACTGACTTAAACAAATAATATTTATCATCTTGCTACTTTGTAATCACTCTCCTTTTTATTTTTTCTTGAAATCATTATTCTGAATTTCCAGCCAATTGGTCTGTGTTGATACATCGGCTTCAATGATGCTTTAAGGTTAACATAATAGCTGGCACTGAAATCTCAGAAGCGCATTTGCGCTTCACTGCCCTAGCAGATAACAATTCGGTATTTGAAACGATGGGGAATAGTGTCATCTACTGAGGATGAATTTACACCAGGCTGACGAACCCTATGTAGGACAAATCACACGACCTGGATTTCAATGCAAACGAAAACCATCAACCAAATATTATGTTTCACATTAGATGAAAACAAAAGAGGTAAATATGCTAACGACAGTAAATAATGTATTCATATTCCGAATGTGAAAGTTTATTACTATCAACGTTTACCTCAACAATATGTGTGTGAATTCATAGATTTGTTAATGATTTATATTGTTTACATAGAAAGAACATAGTGATACCATCAGTCTCTTAAAACCTCTATGAGATATACATCAGTGACACACTAATTTAAAATTTGATAGGGCAAAATAGATTTCATATTAATTTCGACGTGTATTCGAAATAATTTACCTCAAGACTTTGTTTTCCTCTCCAAGAAGCTGTTAACAAGTAATTATCATGTATGTCTAATCCATCAGGACTGGCAATATGCGGTCCGTAAATCTGAAATACTGGGCCAGTTTGCTGTCTTGTATCCCATATCTAAGTGATCAACGGAAAAAAAGTCCACTGAGAAATGCAAATAATGAATTCGAATAGCTACATTCACCATAAAAGATTATTTTTTATTTACTTGAGGTGATTTACGCGATTATTGCTTTACGGATAGTGAGACTATCTGGGATGATCTTAGACTGGCAGACTAGAATTGAAATAATGAGTAACTATTAAAGGTGGAACGCAAGTCCGGGTCAGGGTAGGATTAGCTCCATAAGCCGCCAAAATACTATTTCACAGCTGTTCTTGTAAACTGTCATTTTCCTATCTTACTGTTTAGAAGTAACAATCATTTAGCTGTAAAGCACATCATTCTGTTTTTCTAATGTGAATATTTCTGTAAAGCATTTTGCAACACAAAAGAAAACTTTTAACGTAATAGGATTCAACCTGATGGCTTGCCAATTATCATTTTGATACCGTAGTAAGTGGGCTGTAAGAAGTTACTGGTAGTTCACAAAGCATCACACAAGCGATTTTGAGGACGTATGTTCGAATATCATGTAAACTAGAGCTTAGTTTCATCCTCAATTATTATGCGTTATAAGAATATCACCGTGTCACTCTAAAAATATTTCGGATAACCAATAAGTGTAATGTATTTTTGCGTTGACAACTGACTGTATTTATGAACTCATAGGTTTTAGGTACGTGAAAGAATGGTGTATGTGTATTGTCTTTATTCAACTGTTATCTCATAACTGTGGTGTGTATAAGAGTCCAGTAAGGATAATGCCAAATAATAATACATATGAGTTATTTTATAGTAAAAACGTGAAAGCAGCGCATGTATGTACCAGAAAAGCATCTAATCATAAGGTGATATTTGGATTTACAACGCTGTGTAACTTGATATATGTAGTCTAAACAACCAAGTACATATTTATATATTTATTTCTTGCCACATATTTCTTATTCCTCCCAGATCCTTAAGAACTCCTGATGCTTTGATTCAATATTGTGGCTGCCGAATTATCGGTCCTGTGATCTACCCACTGTGCCACGGGATCCAGATGACAATAAAGGCTTAATTACACCTTATTAATTGAATATTTCGCACAAGTTAAGTGAGTAGCATATAACTGTTTAGTCATCACTATCAACCTAGATGTCAGTAAGATTTTCTTCTTCCAGCTGTAATGCTGCTAGACTAGAAAGGAGTAGTGAATGGCTGGCTACCCATCAGAATATTCCAGATGGTTTAATAGGCTAAAATTAAGCACCTGTTAGCAAATGAATTTTGAAGTTCACTTGATGATGCACTGATTATTTAATACAGTAGAGTCGTGTCCGAGTCCTGATGTGACTTTAGCTTTTGCTTTAAACTTCAAAACTATCCCCTTAGAACAGTTCAGTCTTTTGCACCAAAACTGCACAAAATAGTTTAAACAGTTAAGATACACACAAAATACGTTATTTTTTGTATATGAAGGGGGAATATGAAATGACCAATGAAGCTAATGAATAAACTGGATATAAATAAATATGTTATGAAAACAGACCTAAATACAACATAGATTTTCGGCTTGATGTTCGTTAGTTTCTAACTAAGGTATTTTGCACAGTGTACTATAAGAGATTCAAATGAGAAATCACAATTACAATTATTCAGTTTTATCCAGCCTTTCCCCAAGAAACAATTCGAAATACCCCGAATATCTTAACTGGAATACTTTCCATACTCTATGTGTCTTAGAGTAACAGTCAGCCACCACATTCATAGGTTAGATATCTCAGTCTAACTATTTGTCGACTATGCGCAATTTAATTATAATTCCAACAGAAGTGTTCTCTTGTTGAGAAATGCAGTAACTTGTTATTCACAACATACTTCGAAGGGAGTTAATTAGCTGGAAACTAACAATTACATAGACTGACTTTAGCATTATTCACTCTGCAGTCCCATCAAACATAAGCAACAAACTGTAACCTTCTCGATATATATGTTATAGGTGGATGACCATGTCAATTCAGTTTGCATAGGAATGTATGATTGGTAATAATGTAGTGAAATTGCTAAAATCGATAGATATTACGTCACCTGAGAGTGCTTCAAACTAAGAAAAAGAGAAAATAAAAAGCAGCAGCCATAACAAAAGACAGTAAAACGACTATAAAGGTAGAAATTATATGGTGAAAAATAACATTAAGAAAATATACACTTTAAGTAGTATCACTAACTAACTGGTCACAATTACAACAATTATACAAAAGAATAAGGAATTCATGTGAATAAAATAGAGAGAAGAAAGTTAATACAAAATGGAAAATAAATTTAGCTCTTATATAGTTCATTATTCAGAGAAAATATAGCGATAGAAAGTGTGGTAAATAGCATGAAGAACTGATAAAAAAAACCTGATTGTATTGTAGGTCTCCCCCACACCAAACTGAATAAACTAAACAAACATTTCTCAGCAAAGTAATACATTCTTCTTTCGAAAGTGTTTAGTTGTGAAACTCTTTCTTGAATCACAGTTGAAATGTCAAAATTTAGGTAGCAGGAGAAAACTGATGAATCGTGTGAATTACTGAAGAAGATTCCCCAACACAATGAAGAAAGAAACAATCACTGAAGTGCGAAAATGCCCATGGAGCAATGAAGAATATAAAAGACAGTTTAGCGAAAGCAATCTTCCTTATAGACAAAGTCATCTTCAAAGGCAGTGTAGTTGTATTTATAATTGCTAAAGACTTCTAGTAGTCTATTAGTGAGTACAAGGGGAGTGTGACGTATTTAATATAATTACTCTGAAGTAGTTTCTTAAGATTAAAATGAAACTGAGTAATAGTCAATAACACAACAGAAGTAAGAGACCAAAATTTGATAAGGTGAAAATTGTTAGTAGCTGAGAAGTAAGGTGTTGACTATCTATCTGCCAAGTTTGGAGAAGGAAAGAAAAAACCTAGTAAAGTGCACATAGGGAACAAGTAAGAATGATAATACCGAATTTGTAGTAAGACTGGTATAGTGTAGATAACCAAGAGTACTATCAGTACCTTACAAAGTGCCCACTAAAAATAGAACTAAATAAGTAGTAAAGGGTTTAAGACTGGAATAGAATAAGAGGCTGACCAAACCTTTTCTGCGTACAAAGTCCGAGATTATATGGACGAGTCAGCACCGCCTCCGCCAGTTACAAGTGTTGAAAACTAACACCCCTTGCACCATTTGGTCTTACGTTGTGGATATTTTTAAGAGAAGACTTCGATGGAGCTGCGTGAACTGAGATTACAAGGTGCTCCAGAATCCAGTACGTAACTGACTTGAACTGTCATCCTGATAAACATACCGCACAATGCTTAGAGATGTGTTTGGAAAGTGTGAGCTTTCTACGGACAACATAATTAGCGTCACAGGAGCAAGTGAATTTATAAACACACATTTGAAGATGGCTACTTCACTAAATAAAATTTTCTTTGCTCAGTTGTGTTTTATTTTCTTCACGAAATAATTACCGCTTCTACTTCAGATTGTGGATTATTTAATGCCAAGTTATGTGTGTAGTCGGCAAACCTTCAAACGGCTTAGCAGGAATCTCTTACCAGAGACTTCATGTCATATTGAATATTGTTAACACTTGATTTATTGTTATCAACTCACAAAAACAGCTAGTTAGTAATTGAACGAACTTAACGATGCGGCCATCACAGATGAACTGACCCGTTCACAACAGTGACGAGTTTAGAAAAACGACTACCTAGTGTGTATGTCACTTCTATCTGGTTAGTGAAAGTTCTTCAGTGGTGTAAGTGATTTTTAGCCACTCATAGAAGTTATTGGTATATATTGTGCATTATCCTATTTTAGAAGCTTGAATGCTTTCAGTTTCCACACACTGTCAGAATCAGTAAAAATTTAACCTGAGTGGAGAGTCTGATAGCTAAAGATGTCACCAACATTAATTAAACACGTACATCAATCTTTTTTCAAACTTTTCACAGAGTCAATGTATAAACTGAAGAAATCTGGTGCTCACGATTTACTTATTTCATTGTTGAGCTTCATGTAAGACAATACTTCCAATTTATCTGTGCTCATAGCTTCTCTCACTAATATTTCTATATCTTCCAACTAAAGAGACAAACAGATGCATTACACCTGAAAACAATATTTATCATGAGAAATCACATACTAATATCGTTACTTTTATTGCGTTTAAACAGCTACGTGACATTTTTTGTTCAATTAAGAGAGACACAATTGACTCCATAATACCTAACTGTGAGTGAATAAATATGTTATTAACTACTTGTAATAATTATAAAGGTTTCTTAAATATACTTCGTATAATTCAAATAGTTATTCTTCTTCACTTTATTTTGCTAGTATTGACTTGATTTTATTACAGTGACCATAATCACAAGCTGAAACCAATTACGAAACCACTAGACAAAAGCCGAAAACTTGTGGAAATAACCTGTCCGAAATCAGTAGAAAACAGGTGTACAATGCTGTTCGCTTCACTGTGTAACTGTTAAGCCAACTTGACCTCTAGACAAAATTTGCCATGAAATTAATGAAACTTCTATAAACTCTTCATCTTAATAGTATTTAAATTATCATGTTTTCGACTTTAAAGTGGTTCTTATGATGATTCACTGGCAGCTAGAGAAAATCAAAACGCACAAGAAAGTAAAATTTTTCGTAAATCAAAAATGTGTAATAGTAGCCACGGAAAACGTTCGCGACACATCAAATCAAGTGACTTCAGATCTTCAGGCAGGTAATGAATAATTAAGCCACCGTTTGACGTTTAACTGCCTGACACATCAAAATGCAGCCTTACAAGAAAGTGAATCACTTCAATTCACCGCACATCAGAGAAGCACACAAAAGTAGAAAAATTAATGTAATTCAAATACAACAAGCGAAGACATATGGAGTAAAGAATAATAAGATTAAAACTAATGAGAAGTTTAGGAATCCGGAAAAAGCATAAGAACTCAACGCATTCCCGTCAAATCACCAACAGACACCTACCAATGATTATTAACATCTTAAAGAACTAAGCAGAGCGAGCTACACCTAACTACGAAACTCAGAACCACTAGTCAAGGACTTCACAGATCGATGACTGCTTACAAATCTTCTCTGAATCAATGCTTTTTAAGTTTACGCTGCTCATCTAGAAGGACAATAGCCCAGCGAGTGTAACACATGTTCTGGCTGTCTTAATGGATGGAGCTTCACAGCTGCTTCGAATGACCTGCCTTCCTTGCTTAAAATTCTGCAATTACTCTGATAACTACTCACCACGTTATTTCACCTAACATTACGTTACGCTGTGGGGGGAGGTGGAAACCTTATGCCAAATATACTTAGATTTTCCCATAGGGATTGATAAGACTCGGCATCTTATGAGCATCTCCATCTGAAAGGACTGTATCACCTGATTAGTCTACATTAACTAGACTTTTGCTAATAAAACATCAATACATGAAACATCTCAATGCATAAGGTTCACATCCGTTATTGAAAATAAACATAAGTGAAGACACTGGGAACTTCTAACGGACACCACTGGTTTTAATCACTCCAGATAACGACCTTCTATACGCTCTTAGACGCAAAAGTTCGAATAAAAATCACTTAGTACAACTTATTTTGTCAGCAATACTTTCACAAAGAGACATTGTCACAGCAATTCTCTTTAGAAGGAGATAAACACTGCCTTCGCTCCATCAAATATGCTTCTACTAATATACGAAATATCACATCAAAGTAAAATAAATTATCTATAAAAGTATCTGGTACTGTATTGAATAAAGTGACTAATGGTAACACAGATTTGTATACAGTTGAAGCGTTAAAATCTAGTATATTTATTTGGATAACTTTTCAATTACTCAAACAAAATAATAATAACAACATTAATGTTAACAAAGTTTAACTGAAACCACTCACTTGGATAAGGCATGTTTAGGAAAGTAAGAATAAGCTAGAAGAAAGGCTAGGAGCGGCAAAACTATTGTACGGTACAAATCTATGAAGCCACTAACTGCTGAGGTTAGCTGTGTAGAGTAGTGCAAATTTTCTGATTGACATTTTTACAATCATAGGGATCAATGATTAGAAACTGTAGTGGATATGAATTAGAACCGATTAACTTATCAATAATTTAGTTATATTATCACATTTCTCTACTTATTTTATCTTTTTTCTCTCGCCTTAAACCAGACTCAAACTTATGATGTTATTTTGATTTCTCAATCAATTTATCGAATT
The DNA here is from genome assembly GCA_944472135.2 of Trichobilharzia regenti. NCBI lineage: Eukaryota > Metazoa > Platyhelminthes > Trematoda > Strigeidida > Schistosomatidae > Trichobilharzia > Trichobilharzia regenti. The sequence goes on from OX235267.1 coordinate 20,602,914, forward strand.
CTACTCGATCTAAAGATATGATGTGTTGTAACTTGTGCTAGAAAATGTTAATACTAGATTCTCTAATGATAATACTTAAAGATTTGTAAATTATGGATGCATTTTTGAATGAAAACCTAATAATAAATTACAAAAAGTGGAGACTGAGGCAACTCCAATGTTTCTAGTAGTTTCTTATTTAACTCTGATTTACGATGAAAACACAGTATTTTATAATACTTGAGGGACTCAGTTTTGGAACATGTTCCTGGATGAACTTGACATGATAAAATAATTCCGAAAATAAAACATTACCTTGAATTTTGTGAAAAGAACTGCCGCACTGTTAAAAGGAACTGGACTCCTGTTTTATCCTCGTTTCATTTTCGTCTAAGAGTACCCGTTGATAACTACATGCGAAATAGCGTTCTAGACATTCAGATCTCAATGTAGACACATTACCACCCAGCCAACGGATTAAAAGTCAGTGATTCGTGGTTTTCAACTTCTACTTAAATGCACCAGTTCTCTACAAACTTTACAATGTAAAATATTCAGTCTTACTGAGTTCAACTCTTTTCATCACTGCGAGGAACTAGTGATTAAAATGATAGTGTCTTTAAAGTGTTATCATATTTGGAATAAATCTGTCTGTCTGTCTGTTTGTCTGTTTTCGACATAGAACTTTGCACATATGTGCGGCAGTTCAAGTCGCCACACTCCATGTAACACACAAAGCAAGAGAAGAAATGCATAATAGAGACAGTATTTGGAATAAATATGACTGAATGACAAAACCATATATTTAATTCCTCAATGTATCTGAAACCACAACGTAGGAATGACTAAATTTCACTATCATTCGGATTCGGTCTTGAATTTAGCGTATAGACCAAATGTTGTGGTGTCTGTAAATCAGTTGATCACTGTTATATTTTGTAGTACTAAACGCAAAACAAATTCTCCCAATGAAGTTTGCAATACAGTTGTGTAGCGTGATGCAAACTGATAAGAAGCGGCCAAAATTGAAATCATAATTTTAAATCAATGGCTGCAGAGGTAGATTATTCCTCAAGTCTGGAATTAGTTCACGTTGGGGACGCGAAATAACTCCCATTGGACCACTTGTTTAACCATGGGCCAATTGCCAACCAATCCGAAAGATTTAATCTCCTCTGATCTAGTCAAACTTTAATGTGACTCTGAATGGATAAATATGATGTTTTCCTTTAAAAAAAGGTCCGTTACTCAGTGTATCGAAATGTACTTTTTTTATTAATGTTAATAAGTTGAATACAACCTGTAGAAACATTTGCTCGAGTTGCGTTTCATACCGATAAACATGCTTCAATTAAACACGTGCACAAACGAAGTCAAATCACACGTCACTACAGTCGTAGATGTTGCTATAAAGCAACTATAGTTCCGACTGATGATGAGATTTAATGGATGAGACAAATTAATGACAGACTATGTGAATAAATTAATGAATGAGGTAATCTATAGTAACTATATTTAGGGACAAATGAAGCATAGTATAGTGTAGAATACTCACAAATCACACATTTGATCCGGGGTTTGGTCCCCGGTTGAGACACTCCTAAACCTCTCTTAGCAGGTAAAATATCCGGTAGAGAAAGAAGGCTGGGCATGAAGCTAGAAACCATACCCTATGGAGACAAACACTACTGCCACTGAAATTTCAAAGCTGAACCTTGATGCCCCGAATTCCACTAGGAACCCAAAGGAATAAAACCAGTAAAATAAAGTACACAATAAAGACTATAACGACGATTATTTCTTTAAACTAACCTTGACTAGATTATCCCAACCAGCGCTAATAAGCATAGCTGACTTATTTGGATGATATTTCAAAGCCATAATACGCATTGAATGTCCTTCAGTAATATTGATTCCAGGTGATGTAGCAACATATTCTCTTAATGAAGGAATGGCAAGAGGATTTTGTTGTTGATAATAACTATAAAAAGCTGCTGGTTCATGTATACTCAGTTGACTTGTCTCAGATGTACTGTAACACTGTATAACACTGTACGGTTTAACAGTAATATCAACAATTTGATCTGGTCTACCACCAGGATAGTTGGATCTACTTCGTTCAACAGCATTATTTAAAATTTCATAATTTTTATTTCTCGCTGTTTCAATTAAACTTCTCTTTATACTACCAGGCATGTGATAACCTGGTTAAAAAACAAACAACGAATACGATTCACTAAGATTGTTTAGAAACCCTGTCAACTAGGAGATGACCAATATTTACTCAGTAAAAATTCTGACCAATACAAGTAAATTCATTAAATCAGAGTGAAAATATTTCCCTAAGAATTTACTGCTATTAAAAATGAATCTTCCATATGTCATTATTAAAATAAGCGATTTCACCTACTTTGTTGGCATGTAATCATGAGTTTAATTGCCACCGTGAAATCACCTAAACCGGATTAGCCATCTTCCTCATTGGTTTCCTATACACCAGCGGTTCAGTGGTAGAATGCTCTCTAGTTATGCACGCCGGCACACTCTTAAACCCTCCCGGAAAAGAGGGACGGTTGAGAGTAAGGCCAGTAACCTCATACTGCATAAAAGTAACACCTCTGTCATTGGAACTTAAAAGCTTGAAACTCCATTCTCATAGTTAGGTAAAACACAGAAAAAGTCACTACGAAGCCTTGCTTTTACAAATCATACAGATGGCAGACATCGCGAGTTGAAATTTAAAAGCCTGTGATTTGATTTATTGCATTTGATTTCATCTCAAATAAACTTTGAAGATTTATACATTATATCGCGGAGGAAGTGTTTAAGTTCATATTGTATACACTAAACCTGAATCTTCCGCTGGAATTCACACATCTGTTTTACTTTTTTCGAACATGTGCATGACTCACGTGAATTAGCAAAATGATCATTCCCCCCCCTACTCACGTATTTGACAAATTAATTCCTTTAGATTATTACTACTGTTTCAATTATCCCAGCCCGTAGCCGCCATGTTAAGAAGCAGTAGTATTCCCTATATTTTTCAACACCCGTCCCTTCGAGATGTGAAGCAACAGTCAGCCACAAGCCACTGGATTTCAATCTAATGACCTAGTCATAAAATGTTCTTATTTAAATATGACGGCTAGGTGATGAATCTCTAGTGCAGTCATTGATGGAGACCACCAGGATTATAGTGAAAAGTTAGTCACTTATTTTTTTGTTTATAGTAATTCTCTAAGTGGTAATGTACAAGTAAATTTACTCTTGGACCGATCAGATGTCCACAAAGCCGAAATCTAAAGCTTTTCTTTCTTAATTATAGTCTTAATTTTCCTTGTTAACTCAATTACTAACCTTTTATTTGATTACTGACAACGTTCTGTGCATCAGACAGAAAATATTAGAGCTGTTAGTTTAAATTTAGCTGATTAAAAGCAGATTTTTGTTTCAATTAAATGTAAGAATAATAAACACTTTATAATATCTCTGTATGTATAATTTGATGTGAAAATTTAGGTTTTCACTAACCTTTACTCATATTATACGATGTTTCATCAGTTATTTCATACGGCAAACCGATGACACCACCTGGCTGCAAGGCATATATGCGAATTCTTCGATCTGTACCACCAGTTGCTAACTCTAAACCATCAGGAGACATATCCAGTGTATATGTCTGTTGAGGTTCTAAAAAATAAATTCAAAATAAAGTGGAGACAGTATTATCGATTATTTAGATAAATAATACAAAATGACAAATGAATTAAGGTCTCTATTACCAATAGATTGCACTGAAAAACTGGCCCAAGTTCATAAGGTTTTCTCACCTTTATAACTGCTATCAGTATTATAATTACAATGACAGCGTTATGAAGATGAATTGATACTTACATAATGGCTAAAACATTTGAGTATGCGCTTCATTCACTGACGTCTTTAAAACTAATATCAACCACATTATTGGAGAATATTATCATTATTCCTTTGGGCTCTGAGTTAAAAAATAGGGATTCAACAGCACATCTCCACTTTTCCCAATTCTCTACAGTCCCCTTTAACTGGCTTACAATAGCTCATTAGCTCTCATCTTCTACTTACACGATCTTCTCCAAGTCACCGTCGGACTCACACCTACTCATAGTTTCCCATTTGGATTCCACTCAAGAACCTGGCGTATGTTGTCACTCAACGGTCTATCTAGCGTATGTTCATCTCCACTTTCTTCTGCATGTTTTTTGGGCAATAGGTCTCCCGTCAGTTTGTCTCCAAAGTTCCCAGTTGCTAATACTTTCTGGCCACATGATCTTCACTTCGAAGTAACGATGGTAGCTGTTGATGGAAGCATGAAGCCTGTTGGATACGTTTCCTATGACAAGCCTAGTCTCTGAACCATACAGAAGTACTGACAACAATGGTGTTGAAAATCCGAATTTTGTTCTTTATGCTGAATCCAGAGGATTCCCACAGATTTCAGAGTAATGAATTTCTGTCTTGCTTTTCTCATTCTGCGTTTGACATTCCATCAGTACCGCCTGTAATTGAGACGGTACTGTCTAGACAAAAGGAAAACAACCTCGTTCAAATTTGTTCTATTATTAGTGACGGTTGCCAGTTTTTGGTCGATTAGTTACCTTCATCACCTTCGTCTTCTGAACGTTCACTTGAAGTGTTGTCTTCTCTTTTCTTCTGTCACCTTGTTGATATTCGCCTACAGGTTTTTGAATTTCTGTGATTTAAAGAATAAAGGAAATAAAACTGCTTGAACTTACAAATCTTTATTGCTATAAGACTGACTGGAGTATTTCTGTGCAAGCTGTCAAAACTAGTACTCCCCCCCCCAGCTGAAAGACTGTTTTGATGTACAGTTTAGCTTATTGAAATGAAGTCACAAAAAAATAAGTGATAGCTGTTAAAACATTGTGGATTTTAACCCATACATTCATGATTTCGACGAAACTGTGAGTACTTCGTATGAAAAACTTCTCAGCATTTACTACGGCATGGTGTGAATGACTTACAAAATGTCACACCTCGGAACCCAGTGATCCTCTTTTACGAGTCAGAGAGAAACTACTTTTTCGCATGGCTGCAGATTTATATTGTAAGTGATAACCAACGGGGAACTGGAAAATATGTAGTACTGTAATCATGACACAGTATTTAGGTGGCCATTTCTTTGTACAATGTTGAGAAGAGATTAGGTCAAATTTTAGCCACGTTATAATTATTATAAAAAATTCATTTAATTAAGGTTGAGGAAAAATAAACCGGAATAGCATCTAAAACACCATTACATGGTTTCAAATTACAAAACATTATGATAACACAAAGTGTAATTGAAGAGAAATAGAACAGTATTATACTAAAAAACAGATCTGGTCATATCAATCTCTTTCCTTAATGTAGCAGTGGACACTAACCGAAATTCCAGCATCACGTAGGGTAGAGTCATTGTTGTGTACTGATGAAAATTCATGGATAATCCCCATCCAGGCATTAATGAAAACAAAACACGTAGATCAGCGAAGAGTCTCTTTTCGGCGAATTCATTTTCTTAGCTGTACAATCGCAAATATATATGCATTGTTTTGTATGTATGTGTACATTAAGTTTGTCAAACAAAGTTACAATTGGTTAAGGTTACTTTTAACTAAACAAGTGGAGGATGGTAATACAGGTCAAGAAAATTAAGTGCTAATGAAACTAGGGTAGTAAAAAAAGTGATGAGTTGTCACAAACAGTTGTAATAATAATAGTGAGTTTTACTCAGGATGCACATAGAAACAAAGTAGATAATGCGAAACTATGTAAGAGATCTAAGTGGATACAAGAATTATAATTGCTTAAGGTTATTTTAACTAAACAAGTAAAGGTTGGTAATATAAGTCAAGACCATTAAGTGCTAGGGTAGTAACAAAGGTGATGAGTTGTCACAAACAGTTGTTAAAAGAAGTTATGCAATAATAATATGAATAGTTTGATGAGTGAGTTTTACTCAGGATGCACATAGAAGTTGCAAAATAGGATAGAATGTCCGTTCAGTACTCCTTGATTTCCAATAGTTCTTTAACTGACATCGATCAGTGGTCCAGCTTGGAACAAATTAAATCCCTACAAACTGATTCTCGTGATTTTTTTTCAATTGGGCATTCTTAAAGAACGTCAAACAAAAAAAGGGGAAATATAAATATATATCAGAATTACCTGTAAATAATGTTTCAAATCCTTCTGAATCTGGTTGAAAGCTAAATACTTCTCCGTGTGAATTACACGCAACAGCCCATTCATATTTAGTTGGCATAAATCGTATAGCTGTAACAGGCATACCCAATGTCCATTTAGACGGTCTAGGCAATATACGCTGTATACCGTCGGATGTTTGAATCACCTGGTTTAATTTATTTTAGAAAAGATGTTAATGAAATACGTACAGTAGGATATAAACTTATATAGAATATGCATAAGTATTGAAAATATTTACGTAAATCAGTCCCAGTACCAAAGATCTTTGTTAGTTGATGAATCATGATATTGGAAAATAATAAAAGATAACGTTCAACAGTAATCATAATAGTAGTCTGAACGGCTGTTGAAAGGTTTAAGGAAAAAACTAAAATTAAATGTGTTAACTGAACATTATATATTACGTACCACTTAACACCACTATCCATATTGAGCCGATATAAATACCAGTTATTCCGCTCATTTAGGACTGAACGCGTTATTGCTACGTCATGAAATCAGTTCACCCAAATACATATATTTAAACGCTATGATCATTTCACAGTGCGTCGGTGGTTCACCGAGAGCATACTCACCAACCACGCACGTGGTCTAAGGTTCGAAAGCCGGCCAAGGCAGTCCCATACCTAGCCGGTGGTAAACCTAGAATAAAGGGAAGGTTGAGAGTGAGGCCGACTACCCCACCCTATAAAAACATCACCGAAGCTACTGAAACGTCAAGGCTTCAAGTCTAAAAGCGAATGTTCCGCTTGGAATGACGAGAATTATATTATATCAGCACCACTATCGTCCCCTGTCATATTTCATTACTACTCTTCATATCCGACTATACAGACTTTATCAGTCTGGACTTCTCTGCAGAATTATAGGAAAATGGACCTGGAAGCTATTCATTTATGAAAAATGAAATGATATTCAATAGTGAAAAGTTGATTTATTTGCAAGTAGATTTTTTTTATCACCAAATCGATATCAAATAGGTAACACAGAATTATGAGGAACGATGGACATTTGTTTATCTATACACTAAAACACTCTTACATAGTACACTGAAGACTCTCTTTTGATGTACATCAATGGCGATATCGATTTGAAATCCACTTTTAAGTGGATCTGTCAAATTTTCATTGAGAAGCTACCAATGGTTGCTACACTTTATTTATTTTATTTTATTCTATTTTATTTTTATTTTTTATTACAGCTTGATTCCACACTGTATTTTTGGTACAAGTATGGAATTTTCAGCATGGATATCGGTAGCCCAAATTTCGCAGGCCGACCATAGGTGAGATGAGAAAAAAATCTCTTCTTTAACAAAACTTGATTTTGATCATGAAATATCCGAAGCTCCACCCCCCCCCGCAAAAAGTAAACACCACTGCTACTGAAAATTCACAGCTCAAGCTTGGACCCTTATTTTCCGCTCAGAGCGTTAAGTGGTGAATAGTATACTAGCTGTAGTATATGATTATTTTATGTCTCAACAACAGGTGCTAAGTCTATGACATAATCGTAGAAAATCCATAAGTTTTCACTTCTTCCAGACTGTCTCAGTTACACTGAACAACGATTGTTATAGCAAACTCAGAAATCAGAGAAGTGCTTGATGTCTGTAGTGGATTATAAGTCTATTTTTCAGCTAAGTGTTCTTAGACGGTTAAAAGAGCAACAACGACAACAACAAAAATCATATTTCCGGGTAACAAAAGTGAGCGTTCTATTTCAAGATTTCTCAGCATATTAGTTCACTTTTGTATAACACGTGAATGAAGTTTATTCTTCAGTAAAAAGTAACACTAAAAATATTATAATCTTGAAGAGACTTATCATTATTGGAACATTAATAAAATGTTTAACACTAAAACATTATATTTTAAAATAACAAAAAAAGGCTTACTCGAATACTTGTATTTGCAGAACCAGCTAAAATATACTTTCCATCTATACTAAATTGTATTGCGTGTATTGCATAATCATCCTGTAGACGACGCCATGGTTGCCTTTTCAGATAATCTCGCATATGTAAACGACAAGCAGTTGTATCGTGTTTGTTCACATCTTCACAGTCACCACTGCTTACAATTAGTTGTTTATCCCTGATATATGTATCTCTGTCTAAATCATCATTGTCATCATCATTCAATGGCTTTTTTAAATTCTCTAAACCAAAACAATTACATTTGGTGACTATATATGTATTATCATAAGTGTTCACTCTTTCATTGATCAATTTATCACTATCATCAACATCGTTACCATCAATAGTTAACTCAGCAAACTTGTTTGGACAATCATAATTCGGTGGGAAACAATGCCGAACAAATCGTATACGCGTGAATCGAAAACACGGTGCTATACCATATTCCATAAAAGCACCAGCTGCTAAAGCTGATTCTAAATGCCGCCTAGCCATTTTAGTGATACTTGAATGAGGTGGGCTATAAAAAGACAGTTGAGAAAATAATTGTTCAGATTACGGAAGTCCAATTAAAAGAAATTTATTAAATTATTTGGAGGGAAGTAACAAAAATAGTAGGGGGTCACTGGGGTTAAACTGGCTTGAGAAATACAAAAGTTGGTGAGGTTATCACTGGAAAAATTCCCCAAAATAACCTTGGGGACAAATGCACCAGGCATAGATGTGCTGTTGATTAACAGACCGGATCCTACAACGATCCAACGACTTTCAGAAAAGACAGGAAATCTGTCTTTAGTTGGAAATAAGTCACATTAATTTAACCTAACAATTTGATTACAAAAGCGATTAAGAGTAATGACAGACAATCACTAGTTAGATTTGCTGCAGTACTTGCTGTTGTACAGAAATCAGAGATAATACCTTGAAAGCGATCTACATAATTAATAATTTCAGTATGAATGAAGACAAATAAATATTTCCACAAATGTCACAGTTAACATAACGTAGCGTATAATATTTTCTCTGCTAACTGGAATGTGAAAACGAAAAACAAAATCGAAAACATCAGATGTAATTCAGGTTAAAGAAGAACGACATTGAATAGATTCAAACAATTCAACAACGTCTGCAACAGAGATATATTAATGATATTTGACACCCTCATTTTTACTGACCTAAATGCACTTTTTTGTCTAGTCCATGGAAAATTTATGTTTGCGTCTGAATATGAAAGAAACGTTGAAGTCTATTGTACTATGTTTACTTATTCAGACTGACACAGTTGCACCAAATCTTACACACAGTCATCATTCAAGGAGAAAACATTCAACTATATAAGGCAGGTTTTATTTACTTAATTCGCTTTAAATTTGTCACGAGTATACTGTGCGGAGGACTGTTTCTGTCGAGTTATATTTCACGAGCGGTGTGATGTGATCTTTTGATTGGACGCTAGTTAGTAACTAGTGTAATGTGTCTAGTCCTTTATTTGGTGAAAACTGAATTCTTAGAGCGATAATTGCTTCCATCAGAATTAAATTCTGAATTTATATATTTGTAGATTGAAAACTTGTCCTGTTGACGAGAGTTGAGACAGATAGGTTGTGTAAACATGACTACTACGTGTACATATACATTCGTAGGCTGCACTCCAAAATTAAACTGAGAGCGCACTGCTGTCACCTGTGCTTCTTATTAGTTGGTAAATTATATCAGTATCAATGGATTTATTGGTTGCTAATAGCTTCTAGTACTTAACTTCTGAAAGTTCCCCAGCATGTTTCGTGTTTCCCTTGTTCAAAACATGTACATTAGCCTGATCAAGTTGGTGACGACAGCTGTTGATATGCAGTTAAGTGGATAAATTTACGTCTTGCCGTTTAACAGCTAATCGATATCTATGTAAGCTGAGATGAAGACAAGTGCTACTCTTTCCATTGTGGTGTTTTTGGCACTTCTCACAGTTTATTTCCTTTTCATTGTATTACGTTCCTCTTCTTTTTTCCTCACATACTTCGACTTAAATAATATGGAGTGGAGAGATTACATAGGCTTGTGAGCTATTCAGAAACACTTGCTTCGATCTCCAATATATTCCAGACGACACTTCTGTTAGCCCTTATAGAATACTTTTTTAGTTGATAAGGGATTCGTCAAACACCTCTTGACAAATTGAATCGATAACCATTCTTCCAAAAAACAGAATGTCGGTAAATATCTTCCTTTCTCCGTATGGTTGGTACAACACGGTGTGTCTTTGTCCCTTTGAACAATGTTTGTACACATTTGATTAGATATTTGCTTTTTTAACTGAGTTCTTAACCGGTGTTAGTTGATGACGTCGTTATTAATTGGATGTATAATTTTCAAATTGAGAATTTTTGATTCCAGTAGTTGTTAATATTAGCCAGCGGAAATAACCAGGACTTGTTGTGCATAATATGATACTGACATCCTGAAAAAATGATGTACACTGAATTATAATTACGTTTGAATACTGCTGTGCGACCAGGATAACACATTACCAACCATTTATTTATTTTGAAAGCTAAACTCAGTCATGTGGATTGCTTGGTTGGCATCCTCGTAACTATCGACTAGACACTCTTGGTTCTGTCGATCAAGTCATTCACAGTGACACAGATATATCTATTACCCAAAGTCTTCGAAATTTTCAACATTTTTATTTAAATATTTCTTTCTCCATTGACTGTCATCTTTTCTCATTGTAGTACCATTACGCATATGTTCACCTGCTTTTGTATGCTATTCTGAAGGCTAACGACTTGAAATGATGCATTTATATGCAGGATTCTACGTTCACTTGTCAGTCGGTTTGCTGTGTAGGAATAATGGCTTTTTAATAACTGGGATATTTTCTGTGTTTTGAAATTTCAGTAGCGATGGAAATGTATTTCTTACGGAGTGGGGCTACTAGGACTACGCCTGACCTTCTCTTTTTACCGGTTTCAAAACCGGCGAATAAAACAAGCATTGAATATGTGCCACCGTAGACTCTTCATGTGGTGTATACCCACAACTATTTAAGGCGTCGTCCAAATGACAGCATAATGCTCTACAAACAACAACTAGATAAAGTCATTTTATAAAGTACACATAAGAAGAACCGCAACTGAATTTTCAGCGTAGAAATTAGCACAGAAATCTAGCAGTTCGACTGCCACGATTCATAAAAGCACACATAAGGGCAGAGAAAAAATAAAAACTAAGGGTGGAAATGTACAGGAGAAAGAATAAGTACAAACAAAAACATGAGGATTTAATGGATCTGGGATATCACTAACTGATAATTCATCCGCACCACTGGAAACGGTTTTGAGCTGTCACCAACAGTAGTAGGGGACGTTCGGCATACATGATACGTGTCCTGTCCATCTCAACCGATACAACTTCACAACCTCATGGACTGACTTTCCTACCTTGTCTAACACCTGACGCCTGACCTTACATATGGCTCACCATATTATACAGCTTAACACGAGATAGAAAACGGACACCTACGACCAAAAAAGGTGGCCCTCTTAAGTCTTCGACTTTCAGTGGCTATGTCTCACAGCCACTAAGAAGGGCAAAGTGAGCTGTTGTACAGTGCCAATATTCTTTGATCAATAGTCAGATATCACGATTCCATTAGAGATGGGAAAAATTAGCAAACCAGCCTTTTGAATCCGAGCTGAAATTACGTTGGCAGTCAGTTCATTAGGGGTGGTACCACTTCCCAAATAATTAAAGCGGTCAAAACACTGAACCATTTCACACCCTATTCTTAAACTAGCAGTCGGTGCACAGCAATTCTTCACCATCAGCCCAAATTTAACAGAGGCGAATCATGTACCAAACATACTAAGATTTCCACTTAGTGTTTAGAAGACTCAGCATTTTGTCACTATCTTCACGTAAAAGGATAGTACGATCTCAATAGTCTACACAAATTCTTCCCTGGTAAAATCCCAACCCCTAGGTCACCACAGTTTATCAGGGTCACACTTATTGGAAATATTTAAACAATCTTTTGTACATTTTGGAATTAAAAACGACAGACGTTTCCAAATGCTAATAACATAATAATAATAATATTTTATTGGTTCTCAAGTGTAATTCTCGTACTAGTCAAACTCATCAATGGAAGGATTGACCGAAAATTCCTATTTGATACTAGCGAACAGTTATTCACAGTTTAAAAATTCTTCCACACACATTCATGGGGACTTCATTCGTCTGCTTCCAGTATATGAAAAATTCGTGTAGATTACCGGTGAAACGGTAACTAGTTTGACTCTTTATTTCTAGAAGCTGATTTAAGTCTATGGGTCAGGTGTGCCTAATCAGCCAATGAGCTAAGTGGTAAGAAAATATAACGCAAAGCAGTGCATCACCATTTCAAATGTGTTTCCCTGCTAATCTACCCCTAAATTTTGATATCAAAATACAGTACGTAAAGTTGGCATTAAGTAGTGTATCTAACCACTCATTAATGTTTAGATAAATAAGTCAAGCTAACTAGTTGATACTCAAGGATTTAAATGTCTACTATGATAATCAAATTCAATTCTAATCAGTTATTATCCATCCCTCATCATCATAAGGCATGTTTCATTCACTGTCCACAAATATTTCTAACACACTTAATCTTCCACAACTACTTTGCATAGCTAAACACTGTTACTTATTCCATGATGATCAGTTTTAACGGAATTAGGGAAATACTGAAAGATAGACATACATATACACAGTGAAACATGGCACAAATCATTGAAATCCATTTAAGTCCGACTGAGTTGTGTGGGTTGTTTGACTGAGAATCATTAGCTTTTTAGCTCTCGATAAAGCCTATCATAATTATCGAGATCTACAGGCATTAATTAGCTTTATTTAATTTTACTTTCCTTCACATAGCAATTTTCGTGTAGTGTGATATTATTGTGTCTGTCCACATTGTTTCTGTGTAGTATTTCAAACAATGGAAATTGTAGCCGACACACTTCTATGTATCAATGAGCTCTATGCTATTCTATCCGTTTGTAACAATACAGAACCATAATCTTAGGGACTACACATGTCAATTCATGATGATAAAGAATAAAGTTTCGTAAGCCTTGTCTCCAATGTCAATATTTTTTTTCCTTCACGTTCCCCAGTGGAACATCGGGCTTCAAGCTAGTGGCTTGAAGTTTCTGTAGCAGTGTTTATTTTACAGGATGGGGTTGCTAGCCTCATGCCCAACCTTTCCTCTTTACCAACTTTATTTCTGGCTCAGCGAGGTAAAGGAGCGCGTCGGCCGGTGATCGAACCCCGGACCATATGCATGATCGGCGAGCGTCCTAACCGCTATGCCACCGACGCACAAAGCCGCCGCCCGATGGGGGGGGCACGAACCTCCGACCCTCAGAGTAAAAGTCTGATGCTCTACCGACTGAGCTAACCGGGCCAATGACAGTATACGCCTAACTTTTCTTTGAATCAAGTGGATATACATTGTTGTTTTTTTACGAATTAGTGCATCCAAGTAGGTTTTACTATTGAGGATGACCTAAACCACTTACTGTTAACTTGATTTCTTAAAAAATCAATTATTAAGTCTATGAAGTAGCTGAGTCTGTAACCTCTGGATCATGTGCTACAGTAAACCTAAGAAAGAAACAAGGAATCCAACAAGATTTCAGCTAAGCTATTCTTATCATAAAGATGACATCCAGATCCAGAGAAATTTCCATCAACTAACTTATAACACATATAGCAATATAATGCTTCTTTTGTGGATGAACTGGCAGCTTTATTTCATACTAGCCTAACAAAATCAATCATACAACCTGGTTTTCGGTACTAACGTAACAAAAGACAATATAGAAATAGAAAAAACTAAAACGTTAATAAATAAAGCCAGTATGCCTGAAACCTATACGGAACAATACTAATAACCAACCAACTAACTAACTAACGAAGAATAGAAGTGAAGTGAACTGGTAAAATAAGTATTTTTATTGTACAAAAAATGCGTGTATATGTGTACATATGTTAGTATAAGGAGCACAAACTATACAGAATTTGCAAAAATATCTAGACAAAAAGAAGTGAGTGAAACTCATTTACTCCTTCTAATATTATTATTAGTATTATGTGTAGAGGTAGTAGTAACAGTAGTAATACTTACAACAACAGTGGTTAGAAAAAGTAAAGATTATTTACAAAAGATAGTTTTAAAAAAGTCCAGGATAAACGACGAGAGACTGTTTCCATGCATTAAACCCATTCTTTGGGATGTGTGAGCACTTCGATAAGCGATTGATTTCTAGGATCTTTTGAATTATCATAACAATATGTCCATTGCTAAATAGAAAAATCAAAGCATGATATTACACATGAATGTATGAAAATAACACGAAAGGCTTACGGCCGATATAAAATAACATTATTTGCAATCATATAGATCAAACTTTTAATAGGCAAGTATATACCCGTTACACTTTCTTTTGTAATTCAACTACACACATTGGAATTATTAGAATTCATACAATCTATGGGCTGACTATCTGCATTGTAGTAGAATTTGTAAACCTTGTCATCAGGCTTCTCTGCATAGCCTTTAAAGCAATAGAATCGAATGATGATTACACATAAATCCAGATAGTGCACAAACAAGGCGGCCTGCTTAAATCATTGGGCTACCGAAATTACTTTCCTCCAAAATGCTTAATTTCATCTGTACTTATCATTGTTTTAATCGTCCAGTTATATCAAATGACCTATACATGAACTTGTGCGATGATTTAACTTGCTACCAACTAAACGCTGTACAATTCTTCAACGAAATGAAGATAAACTTCAGATTATTACTTTACATGCGAATCCTGTGTGAAGAAAAAAGTACTTTGGAACTGAATACACTGAAAATTTTTGTACCGTATATTCGCATACTGTCTTAAATAAAGCTTTACCATTATTTAAAAAAAATATGTTGGAGGGAATTTCCATGAACAGTTACTTCACACAACGTTTTCTTATTTTGAAAGTGTTTAAACACAAAGGTGTACGGATGTGGCGTGTGCTACTGACAAGATTTATCAGTAGTATATAAAGAAACTTCACTGACACAAAACAGTAAAGAGATAGATTTGACGTCATAGAGAAGAAATGAACCAGTATTGAGACAAAACGTGAGTCATGATATATATATATATACATTGATACAATAATAATAATAATAATCAGTCTAACTCGGAACTCAAATTTTTTTTAAAGAAACAGTCCATTAGGACCGAAGTTTACAGCCATCATTTACTAAAGTTACTTTAAAGTGCTTGTGCTGTTCACAGTCACACCAGAATTAATTAATCATACCGACTATGTAAAACAGTCTTCATATTTGTCAATGTACCACACTGCATTGACACCATAAAAACGGTTAAGTGAATAAAAACGGTTGGAAGTAATGCTTACAGCAAAAAGTGGCAGTGACATTAAAATACTTTCAATTCTCGCTTCTGGAGTAGCTAAGCCAAATTTTGTGCCACGATCATAAATTAGGTTAAACTCTACATAACGTCCACGCCTAACCAACTGCCACTCACTAAAAAGAAGAAATTAATAATAATTATAATAATAATAAGGGTAAAAAACATTAAGCATTATTGTATTATGAGCGATCTTTCCTTTTCAGTGAATAATAATAATAATGAATAATTTCAGATAGAACTTTTGATTTGCCTCCACATATTCTAAATTCTTAAATTCTTTTGCGGAAATCTTTTCACCTATATTACAAACTGAACCCATAGACTTCGATCAAGACAGTGAACCTATAAGCTCAAACAGTTATCACACAGTAATGAATATATGTGTATGAAATTTAACTAAGGGTCATCTGTAACACGAATGTCTTTGTGGTACGTCATCTAGAGCAGATGATGCAAATTACAATCCTTAAGGGTTGCATGAAACATAATAATGAATAACGAAAATTGCAAAACCAAACTTGATTCTCTCAAATTCTAAATTGGCTACTTTTTTCAAGATCATTACAAAAAACGTCTGTGATAAATAATTAAGCATGTAATCGGACTGTAATCGTGATCAAAGCAAAGAATAGTTCTTTTATTCGCTGGTTTATCGGTAAGTAAATCAGATTCATTAAAAATAACCGATAGCGGTTTCATAAGGTTGTCATGTCACTATCAATTATTCGGATACCAGTTAATAACCATTCACATTTGCATGCATTTGGTGATAAAGAAGGCCTATTATGCAAGAGCTGACGTCATTTCTTGTTTGTCCATGTCTTGGTAGACAGAACAGAGTTCGAAGCCATGGTCCATTGACTGAAAGACGAGTGGTCAAACAAATGAAACACACTTAGTCGCATAGTACCACTCTGCGTCTACTAATTAACGAGGAAGACAGATACACATAAAACCAATACATCATGTGCTGAAAAATAAATTAGTTTAAGCTTAAACTACAATATCTCTCGGAATTCGACTGGATTATTTATCTCCCAATCCATTCTCTTTATCTATTTTTCAAATAGACTAGTGTATTCTTGACCGAATGATACCATGAATATGACACTCAAAACTTAGCCAAGGGGTTAAAAGTTTGAATACTGCTGTGTATATTTAGGTATGAATGTTCAGGTGGTATGATCAATCTTCACAAAAAATGCATAAAAACCTTAAGAATATATTTTTTTAAACATAAGTCATTGGTTAATAACATCCCTCTCTACGTGATCAAAAAATTTGTCATCATATTGAACTTGCTTTCGCAATTCAGTACTATTTTCTACTCAAAATAATGATTCTTCTCCACAAAATGTTATTAGTCACATGCTATCACTGTTTCACCCTGACTCATTATAGTACGTATCAAACAGCAATCCTTCTCCACTAAGATCCAAACTTTTGTTTCAGCTTCAACAGTCTTTTTCACAGTAAGATCAATCTTATCAAAACTACAATTAGAATTATGTACGCATGTGGATCGTTAGACTTCCTCAACCACGTTGCATAAATTAATGATATACTTTGGGTAGAATGAAATATTTTACCTCTTTACAACACTAGATTTTACGCTATGAATGCATCTACACTTATGATAATTATTTTGAATTAATTGATTCCAGCTGTATTATATACATCAATCAAAAAGCCAATCTACATTTACAGGATATAGGCTAAGAATCAGACATCAAATTCATTTGTGCCGTATTTTCGTCTAGGTCAATTTCTCAACCTTCTTCACCTAAACTTAATCGATTTAACATCATTTATTGAAGGAAAAATCACTAAATATCCCTAAGATATGTCTCAACAAACTCATCCTAATTGGGGTGACATATTCATTTATTAATTTGTCTTTCTTCTCCGACAACAGTCTACAGCCGGTCAAATACATTGGGACAATAGTGAAAATAGGTCAATGATCAAACAGCAGAATGTAAATCATAAGTTATCATGATTTATAGTCATACACCTGATGATAAGTTGGTGGTTGCCAATATGCATAATCAATAATGAAACTCAACATGCAACGTAGATTAGGTCAGTCAGTATTACAACCTGGTTATTCAGATTTCTGAAGATGAGACAGAGAGTTAGGACTGACTCTTAAAAAACTTAGCCATAGTTTCACTAAGGATACGAGTACTTCAACCACTGAATAAAAAAGCTACTTATCATTTCCCTGGTAAGTTACATGCGATAGAGGAAATAGGTAAACTTTCACTCTTCACTAATAATATATGCCCCATGCATCACGCTATAAAAAAGAAGCCTCAACAAATCAAAATTTAACATGCAATAAATATTAATGTGCAACAAAAGTAAATTTACCGTTCCAAGTCAGTATACTTCAAGTTTTTTCGTTTTTCAACAATAGGCAAATAGGCTGGAATGATAGCTTCAGCACATGACTATTAAAAGAAATAATAATAATAAACTAGTTTATCAAAAATAAATTAATAGACAAAAACCTTAACTAAAACTTTAAAATCATTTTCAACAAAAAGTAACGTCAACTGCACAATAAAGAATCAAGGCACATCCCGTCAACAGTAAGGTCTCAGTGGAGAATTTCATTTAGGGCTCCTGTTAGTACTTTATCCCAAAGTTATTGAATAAAGATCTGTTGACCCATGTTTTCTTTATTCTAGTAATTTATAAAAAAGTATCCAACGTCGCTAATGCACATCAGCTTTCTTTTAATAGTTAGATATTGCATGACGAAAAAATAATAACTGATTCTATAATCATGTATCTATTGCGAAATCTTACAGTCTAAAGCTTAATTTCGAACAAAGCTGTGAGAGTGCATTAAGAATGAAACAACTGTATAATGCTTTTTCTGTCTGATAAACCTGAATGAAGACAAAAACTGTCTTGAAATCAGTCTGTTTCTTACAACTCTTTTAAGCGAATTACTAGGCACTTGATCAATCAAAACTAGGCTAATTATGTCTGATAATATACGCTGAAGCGATAATCACAGCTACAACTATATTTGAGACAACTAAAAAAAGTGATACAATTTATCACTACTTACTTAACATTATTGATTATAATACATGCACATCAAGGTTATCAGTGTATCACACTGTATAGTCTGTTTACTGGGAAGCTTTTAAGAAACCATTAAAATCATAAATACACAGCATATACTATCTACGATTCCCAGTCATCATCATATTTCTGGTTTGGTTTCTTTTCTTAAGAAACAAATAAGACTTTTACCACCATGTGTATCAGGCACTGAGACATCTACAAACGTGCGCTACACATTCTTTGTTTGATTTTTGCAGGACTCCACCTCTCTTTTAAGAGCCAATGGTGGGTGTTTTTCCATATGCTAGGATATGGGTGATATTTATGGTGTAAGGGCTGATGATACTAACCGGCTGCTTAAACTCAAGTAAGTGAAACCAGATTAGAACCATGAACCCATGGAGTGAAAGTTAAGTGTTACGGCGAATGAACCAATGGTCGGAAGGGGTGAATTTGAGTTGGGCATTACACTCATTTGAAATACCTACCAGCAGGACACACCTGAATGGCTGCAACATACAGCTATGATACGAAAACAAAACAACCTCTTTATATCAATAGGTATTCAGTCGTACTAATTATTTAATCCACTCATTAGTTTACACGACTATTAATATATCCATTGACCGATGCAGTTTGTTTTAAACCAGTTACAACAATATAAGTATTGTTAAGACAATTATTTAAAATAATTCAGGCGTAATTAAGAAAAAATCAAAACAAGATTTTCCTGAACGTTTCGCTGTGTAAGCCACAGCTCCATGAACCTCCGTGACCTTTATTAAAATATTACCACGTTCATCGCATGTGAATTGACGTCTTTTTCATAGGACAAATAGCATACACACATTCATACAGACAAATATGCACAATGACAATTTGATATTAGTCAATAAACATATATAATGACTGCTTACAAATTTCTCTTGGTACAAATGTCTATCGACAAGTGACTTTCAAATGAACTGACTTCAATATGTGTAATTTTTGACTGTATATTTTAATGATTAATAAGATTCGAATAGTTCCGCTGAAAAAGCTGTGGCTTACACAGCGAAACGTTCAGAAAAATCTTGTTTTGATTTTTTAAATAATTTATAACGATTCAATCTTACTCGGCGCTCACATTATTCCAGGCCAGATATGCGCAATCGCCGTTTCACCGTCATCACATGAAGGTAGTAAGTAGGACTTATCTGGCAGAATCTACAAACACATGGTCACATGATAGCATTTCGAGAGGAGGACTGAAGTCTAACTACCCTCAGCCGTACCACGTCGTTTGTGGAGGCCGACAAAAATCAACGGGCACTGAAGTGTTACCTTACAAATACTATTCAGGATAAAGTCTACGACAGTCATTTCCTTTTGGCCAGCACATTAGCATTCACTCAGTTCTGTCATATCGTAATACAACGTAATATCTATTATTATCTACCAATATACTTAAAACAATTTAGGAAATTAAATGTCAATAAAATATCAATGATGCATTTTCAAATAAAACCTACTTTTACAAAACCGAATACTTTCTCTTGTGATGTGTCTTCTAAATCATCGAAAAATATCCCACCCACACCACGCGTCTCACCTTGAAACAGAGATGTATGTGATGAAAATAATAATTAATAATAAAACATAAGTGAGTACAAGAAATATTTCGACGAATGTGTAGGAAAAAATGTTACAATGAGTGTTAATACGGATAAAGAAGCTGTTGTTTACACAATGAAATGACTCAAAAAATCTTGTTTTGATTTTCTAAACACACTGGGATTATTTTAAATAATTTTATAGAGTCTAAGGTCGGCAGAACTATACAGTCCACCCTGATAACTACTGGACTTTCGATGACTTACTCACAAAGAAATAATTACATCAATGTGTCGGAGCTAACAATATAAACCATATAGCTAAACCATCATTTAAAATGTGTTCAATTATTAGTAGACTAGAATTTGGACACAATTATTCCAATGTATTTCAATAACCTAAAAGCATGTCTTTTACCGTCAGCAGTCTGTTGGTTGATTGACTGATGGCGGCCTGCTTAAATCACTGAACTACCAGAATTTCCATCCACCAAAATACTTAAACTCTTCTGCATTTTTGTTTTAATCATGTAATTATATCAAATGATCACTACATGAACCCGAGTATATATTTAATTGGCTTTCAACAAATCGCTGTGCAATTCTTGAAAAAAAGTGAAGGAAATATGTACAAAATTGGTTCTCTCTCCATATGCAACAAACACTGAGACGTTGTATGGTGTACTTCAGATTATTACTTTACAAGTAAATCCTGTATAATGAGGAAATATTTTGGAACCAAATAAGCTGAAAATTTCTGTACTGTGTGTTTGCATATTGTCTGAAATAAAGGTATATCATTACTTATTTAATTCAATTAGTACTTTCTGGTTGATTAATTGGACTGAAATGCTCAGCCTCAGGTTGAAATGTCGGCTCCGTGTGCGAATACTTCGACGATGTCTGATTATTTAACTTGAAGTAAATTGGTGTACGGTGACTGGCAGTTAAATAATCAGACATCATCGATGCATTTGTACAAGGGACCGACATTTCAACCTGAGACCGAGCACTTCAGTCCAGTAAATCAACGAGAAAGTTCAAATTGAATTAAATAGTTACTGATACCCAAAGTGGTCTAGTGGATAATGCTTTGGCGTTTGAAACTATGGGTACTGGGTTCGAGCCTCACCGGTAACACTACCATTCACTGGAGAGTGCAGGCATAGCCAGATGACGAGTCAAAATACGCATCGTGAATTCCACTGCTAGTCATCATCCACCAATCATTGCTTTTAAAACACTATAAAGGTGAACAATACAAGAAAAGAATGCACACACAATACGTTGAATATACAAAAGAAGACATACCTCGATGTTTTAAATAAAAGTAATCATCACACCATTTTTTGAAACGTGGATAAAATGATTCATGATGTTTATCACAGGCTAGTTTAAGTTGTTCATGAAAGTGTTTAGCATCTTCATCGAATAGATAATATGGTGTTAAATCAGCACCACCACCATACCACCATGATTTACGATTATTACCCATATCCACTTCAAAATAACGAAAATTAAAATGCGTCGTCGGTACATAAGGGTTAAGCTAAAATCATATCAAAAGCATAAATAGTAAATATGCTCGTTGGTAAGGTGAAAGATAATATAAAATAAAGTTGAAAAGTTGCTCACTGGCATTAGTAACATTTAAAATACTCTATTAGCTGACCCACTAGTTCTCAATTTCACTTCAAATATTAAAGGTCTCAAATCAGTAAAAAGGGACATATGATAGGACAACTAATTACACGATGAAATGTGAATCAATCGTGCTGAAATGCAATAAAGTGGGAAAATAAGATGACTGAAGTGTCGTCATTAAAGTAAAATAAACAAAATGTTAGAATATGATAACGGAAAGTGAAATAAGAGAAAAGAAAATAGAACAATACGAAATAAAGAAGTTTTGAGAACCATATGGTAAAACGAAAGAGATCGTACAAATTATCACTGTACACAAAGTTCTGGCTTTATGTGATGTATGGCTAAAGCTTCAGCTATACAAAGCAAATGCACTCATCTGACTCTCAGTAAACTTTATCCGACCTTGTAGACGATGTCAAAGGATGCATCCGAAGCTAAATGGTCATTAGCTACTACAACGTTGCGATGTAGATGAATCAATTTGTGATTTATAATCATCTACACTGATATTACCGCCCTTAGTATTTTCACTCACTATTATATTTTAACAAACACACAGCAAAACTATTGAAGGTTTTATCAATTTTCCATCTGGATAAATTATTTGTCACTGTCAATCAATCATCATCCTCAGTAAAAGACAGTTGGACAGCTAATACTTTTATTACGTGAAAGGTTTGTTTTCAAAAAGAAAAATTTAGACCAGACCATAAGGTCAATTTGTATTTTACTTTGTACAGCGTCAGATCAATCTTGTGTCAATTTGAGTTTTATCAAGACCCAAGTCCTTATTTCAACCTCAAAAATTACCTGACTATATCAACAGCAGTGTTTCACAACAAAACTAGCTTAGATGGTCTCAGGTCAACTACGCAGAACAGATTTTCCATGTACAAGACTAAGAGCAATACGCAAAGAATATGAGCTGATGATACTAACCAGTTGTCCAGACTGAAGTAGGTGGACCGAGACTCAAATCCGTGACCCATCGGTTCACCAAGAACTGAGAGTTATTAAATAATAAATGCGATACCACTTTATTAAAAAATAATTTATATATCTCCCAATATTTAGTCTAAGTAGCTTAAAAAACAATGGAAAAGTCACTTGCTACATGCTTACAAATCAACGTGTGGGCTTTGAGTGTTAAAAGATGTCAGGAGTTGATCATTAAGCTCCACTCCACTTCAGTTTCGTGTTATTAGCACCCATCAGTAAAGTGTATTTGAAACATGAAAAAAAATTTCAATCAATAGACACGTTTAAAATAAATTATGGCAACAGACATTAACAAGATACTGGGAATAACTGAATAAACTTACAGGATGGATAACTGAACTAATGCCACAAGCGAAAAATTTGCAATCTGAGTCTGGATCAATATCTTTATGTCTACACCATTTTTAAAGATAAAAACACAAAATGAGATAGCCAAGAAGTAAATACTCACATAAGATTTCATAATCTATGAGTATCATTTTATTTTATTTTTTTTATCTACACCGGAACACACAATAAGTTGTGATTATAGCATATAACTCATAAGACCATTTTCATTTAACGTTGGAAAATGGAAAATCCCGAAGGTGACTGATGAATATGATTACATAGTTTTAAACACAAAACCATTTTATCAATCTTTGTCGGACTTTTGAAATACTAACTACATATTTCAACCAACTCTTAGTTTAAGAACATGGATTAAAGTGTGAATGGAAAGTTTAAATAAATTTCATTGACTGGCTGATGAGGAGGAATACAAAGAGTTTACTTTAGAATCGACATTTCATTTAACTTCTTGTGACTCATTGGCTTCAGTACTCCGTTTTCAGACAACAAGTTATAGGCTTAAGTCCTGCTCCACCAACTTTAGCCTAGACAACTGAATAATATGATCAGCCCTCACATGATAAGTGTCTCTTAGGCTGGTACATTAAAAATCTGTTCCGAGAAACTGAGTCAAAATGTCAGTCTAGGACAAGTGAGATAATTCAATTAATAATCAAGAGTCGCGTAAGAAGACAACTGCACGCTTTAAATCTTAGGTGACATAATAACAACGCACCACTTTATCAGTTTGTGAAACCGATGGATTTCAATAAACTATATTAAGCGAACACTTGGAAACTGAAGACAAAAGCTATTTTACGATACCGTCTCCCTCCTCCACCTTATCAGTCACAGAGGTACACCAATAATCAGAGACTTCATTCATTCCTAATGTTTAAATAAAAAGGTTATTTTAAGGGGAGATGAAAATAACCCAAAACACAATGACCAATCTTAATTTATCTCAATTTGCGAAAGACTAGCACAATTTATTGGAACATAATAAGTTACCTCCAAAGACGACAAAAACAGACACCAATATACAGTAAAACAGACAGGAAACGCCTTCGGTTTATCTCCGGTAAAGGTGTGGCTCACTGGCCTAAGTAACGAGATTCACACACTACTCCACCTGATAAGGCCTAAGTGACTAGGTACAACGTATAGCTCACAGCTTACTACATCAACCTGTACCAAGACGCTGAATCAAATTTTCAATGAAAATCCAGATATTTAAATCAGCTAATACCACATTTGGACTAACCTTGCACGCATTTCCTTCACAGCCATTGGACTGAGGTTCCCACTTATAACGCTTATGTTTACACCAGCCTTTTCAAAGACTTCACCGTTTTCTAAAATGCAAGAAATTCCGCCGCCACCCTATAATGCAATCATGATAGAGATAACGACAACTGT
The DNA here is from genome assembly GCA_944472135.2 of Trichobilharzia regenti. NCBI lineage: Eukaryota > Metazoa > Platyhelminthes > Trematoda > Strigeidida > Schistosomatidae > Trichobilharzia > Trichobilharzia regenti. Next base: position 20,627,603 of record OX235267.1, read on the forward strand.
AAGGAAAGTCATTTTCAAACATAGTGATTAATTCAAAATTAGCATAAAGCCAGGTGTTCAACAGTGGTTCATAGACGATGTCTTTTCATTATGGTCGCACACCTACATCTTATGTACAGATCGAGGACAAATAACAAGATCAACTCCACTAATGCATTTATATACTTAAATACCACTAATTAAATCTTCAGTTAAATATAATTATAGGAAACATTTCAGTACAATTACATGAAATATATTACAAAGCAACTTATACATGTTCATTACGGCTACTGATCACATTTACTGTGTAATTGCTAGCCAAAAATATAATATCTTGTTAGATGGGAGCAGTGAACTCAAACCCACAGGTCCCAACCTTATTAATAAAAGGGAACTGCAGATTCTCTATATAGAAATAATAGAGAAGATTTGTAGCTCATGTGGGTGATTTTGGCGCTGTGTTCTTTGGGCTAGATAGTTTAGCTGCCAAGCTTCCATTGCCTTAGTAGACAACATCTTCACAGCATACTTCAAAGAAAACTGCACCAAGATTCCGTACAATCAAATTTGCCTGTTACCATCCAATCAGATAGGCAGACCACCCGTAAATGTATCCAGGGGATAAAACCGACCAATGTTAGCAGGCAGAAGTCACCAACAGTGCTCTCCAGTCACACCTAAGTGATCTAAACATCGAACAGTCGCTTTATTCGTTTGGAGCTGAGTTTATGGAAAGTTTCTAAAGAAAAATGTAGTGAAATTCCACCTTGGGGTGTGCACTCCGCAAAATAAGATCATTGAAAGTATTTGAAACACTCCTAGACAGAAACAAAATTTATTCCTATAGCACAATTTAGTGACGTAACTAAAACACAAGTCCCACTTATTGTGTGGTGGGTTAAGTTTGATGACTCAAACGAGTAGGAGCTTATGACACTGTCCAGCTACCAACAATATGAGTTAATTTCTTTTTTATTGGGTCGATGATCACTCGCATCTCCATGCGCTTGGGGATGAGCGACAGTTGTTGTATTAGTACTAACGATACTACTTGACTGTCCAAACCTCAGTGTGTGGCGAAGGGTTCAAACTCATGACCCAGTGGTTTACAATTCAGAGCCGAGACTAGTGAGCCACAACTCCTCTCACTGCTAAACGAAAGACAAAATGGATTACATCTTGTGACACCACATAAAGCAATAATAATCTGTTTGAAGTCAGTCAGGTCTACTTTGTATGAAGATATCAAATTCAGATGATTACAACCAAAAGTACAAAACGATACCGCTAGAGACGGATAGCTATAGAGCTAGCTAATGTGTAGTTTTCACGGTTGACTGATTCAAAATCTTCTTCCTACGAACAAAAAGATGGTGTAAATAGAATGCGGTTCAATTAAGTGGAACACCTTACTGACGACACACCTGTACTAACAAGCAGTACCTCCAACGTAATGCAAGCTATTTACGTCAGTACTGTACCTACATTTAGCCTTACTGCCGCCTAAACAACCCTTTTAAAAAAGCAGGTCCACAGGTAAAGACCGTTTTAGAAATCATAATATGAAAGCCTTTTCAAAGCGTGGAGGTGGCAGTTATCCGTCACAACAACCAATGGTAATACTTGACCCCTCAAACATCGGTAGGCAGAAAGGAATTTAACATGACATATGAACAGACAGAACACAAAACATTTTTTGAAAATAAACCGACCCACCACCTAGGTAAAACAATTTATAAAATTAACTTCAAAGACTTAAAAATACTACGCCCATCAATCCACACGTCAGATGACCCAAAGAATTTATGACCGTCAGCAGACAAAAAATTACACTGGTCTTAAAAAGTTTCCAAAACGCAGGCTTCGAGAAAGGTCCGCCAAAGCCGAGCATTCACAATTTACGACTGCATAAAAGATATGTGGATGACATGTTCATTATTTGTGACAACAGTAATGACCCTCAATCTACTGCTACAGACATTTAACCGTTGCCAACCAGCAATAAAATCACTCTTGAAATGAGAAACGAATCAAAATTTCCCTTACTTGATGTGGAATTAACAAGAAGAACTTATGGGACACTAGGAGGATCGATCCATAGAAAAGCAACTTGAAATGGTTAATTAACAAGCTGCTATAGCTGGGCAAAAGCAGAATTTAATTAAATCCGTTTCCATCCTCATCCAACGCATCTGTAGTCTCGATGTTTTAGAAACAGAATTAGATATTCTGAGGGAAATCTTCATCCAAAATGGATAGCCACCAAGATTCATTGATAAAAATATCAAACCAAGAATTTGGAGGAATTAAACTTCAATTGAACCTAAAAAGAGACTCTACATGAACTTGGATTTCAAGGGAGATTTAACAAGCGATATTCTGAAGAGAAGGATCGCATCATTTCTGAGAACATTCTTTGCTGCAACGCTAAGAACACTATGTTCTGCAGTCGCCCGCTGATCTGCAGAAGCCTTAAGGAAAAGATCCTACATCTGACCATTAGTATGTGCATATATCAGTTCACCTGCTGCTGTGGAGCCAGGTACATCGGTCATTCGACGCGCATCCTGTTCAAGAGGATTCAAGAACACTATCCGGCATGGTTGCGAAAAGGCAATGATGATGCTATAAGGTATGCGATAATTGAACACCTGGTTAACAATAATCATTCCATCCCAACAAATGCCTCCTTCAAAGTAATCTGCTACCTTGACGTGGTGGTCGGGCTTGAACACCGCAATGACCTAATCAAGCTATACTGGCTGAGACTTATGTCTCTTGAGGTTCTACCATGCCAGGCAGGTTGTTTGGATAGCGGTTAAACAAAAAGCAGCTACCCAATCCAACATCATGTCCAATACAAAATTACAAAATTTCATGCCGGATCGGCCGTGGCCCGGATTAACAACGACCGCGCTTCCTGCTGCCGTGTCACAGGGCGGGAGTGATAAATCTGCTACTGAGACACACCAAACAAAAAAGAACGAACAAAAACAGGCCGCGTGTGACCGGCCTCAAGCAGTTGTCCCCTGGGCTCTGCGGTCACGCAACCAACTTCCACGGTGTGGGCAGCCGGGAAGTAACAATCGCCCTCACAATCCGAAATGCACACGAAACCTCTCTATTACTCACTCATCTTTGTCTTCATCTTCATCTCTATCATCTTGCCTTCCTTCCACTGATGCAACTCCTCGACTTGATAGCTCTCCACTTCCTCTCCACTCTGCGTCCACTAAAAACGATGGAAGCCAAAAAACCACCACCGACAGCCTCTTAAAGCCGCGCCACCAATTTCATATAGGAGCTCTTAATGTTAGGACACTTTGCCAAATAGGACAACAAGCATCACTAGCCAAGACCCTGGCATCACGAGCCATTGATGTATGCTGTGTTTCAGAAACACGCATACAAGACCCAAGTGTGGTTATTCACCTAACCCCACCTGGCCAACAGGTTGAATCTGCAAAATTCACCTTGAGGGTGTCAGGAGATGCCACAGCTAGTTCACGAGGATTAGCTGGCGTAGGGATAGCTTTGAGTACTAGGGCAGAAAAGACATTGCTTGACTGGATCCCGGTAGATAGCCGAATGTGTGCTGTCCGCCTGAACGGATCAGTAAGAAGGAGGAAGGACTGCACTACTCGCCGATGCCTTTTCGTAATCTCCGCCTACGCCCCCACTGACTGCAGTTCAGATGAAACGAAGGATGAGTTCTACCAAAAGCTGTCTAGTTTGGTGGAAAGGCTAAACGCTCAGACATAGTCGTTCTAGCTGGTGACTTTAACGCTCAAGTAGGGAAATTGTGTCAATCTGAGAAGGATGTCGGTGGCACCTATGGAGTTCCGTGCCAGCGAACCGACAACGGTGACCGTCTCCTACAGTTCTGCTCTGATAATCATTTGTTTCTTGTAAGCACTAACTTTAAACACAAGGAGAGACACTGTTTGACTTGGAGACCCCCTTCATCAAACCAACGCTGGACACAAATAGACCACATAGCAATAAGCTATCGTTGGCGTGGGTCGGTAGGAGATTGTCGCTCCTTCTGGAACACGTGCGTAGATACCGACCATGCACTGGTCCGCGCTCGGGTGTGCTTACGACTGAACGGACGTAGGAAACAGCTGGCGGTAAAACCATCACGTCCCCAGCTCGATCAGGAAACTAAATCCGTATTTCAGGAAGAACTAGCTAAACACATATCTGTGTTCGACAGCTGTGCTCACCCTGAAGAAGCTTGGAAAAATATCCAGGCAGCCATAGATACAGCTGTAAAAGCTGTGAATAAGGTAAACCCAAAGGTGAGTAAAAACCACTGGATCTCCACCGCCTCATCCGAACTGATAGATGCTAGAAGACTTATTCCGGCGAGCTCCGAATTCAATGAGGAGCGAAAGCTGCACAAGAGGAAACTTACGAAAAGTCTCCGCAAGGACCGTGAACAGTGGTGGGCGACAAAAGCCAAAGAGATGGAGAAAGCTTGAGGATAGGCAACACCAGGCAACTCTTTGGACTCATCAGGGAAACGGGTGGGAGAAGACAAATCATTAGTGAGACAATCTCGGAAAAAAATGGCACTATAATTAGCTCCAGGATAGACGACTGGATCGTTGGAAAGAGCATTATGAGGAGCAGTTTAATTTGCCCACAGCCACGCTCAACCTTCCGAGCATCCAACACCTCCCTGAATGGGATATAGACACAGGTCCTCCGTCACTAACTGAGGTTACTAAAGCTGTCACCAATCTGAAACTAGGCAAAGCAGCGGGACCTGATGGAATGACTCCAGAGGTATTTAAGTACGGTGGAGACAGCTTACTGTCCGGATTAACTGAGGTACTAGGCAGCGTCTGGGAATCAGAAGAAGTCCCATCGGGTTGGTGTAAGTCACTGATTATCCCCATATACAAGAAGGGAGACAAGTCTTCCTGTGATAATCACAGAGGGATTAGCTTGACTAATATAGTATCTAAAGTCTTAGGCTCAATAATCATGCGTAGACTGAGTGGTGCTCGGGAAGCACAAACACGAGAGAGCCAGGCAGGCTTTAGACCAGGAAGAGGGTGTATTGATCATATCTTCACCCTCCGACAGATTCTAGAACATAGGCATTCCTACCGGCGTCCAACAGTCATTATATTTCTTGACCTAAAGGCAGCATTCGACTCTGTCGATCGGGAAGTTCTCTGGAGATGCTTGGCTGTAAAGGGAATTCCAAGAAAATATATTGCACTGATTAAGGCACTCTACTCGTACTCATACAGCCAGGTGAGGGCTTACGGCGAGCTGTCATCTGAACTGATGACGACCAGTGGTGTCCGTCAAGGATGCCCATTATCTCCTTTTCTATTCAACTTCATCATAGATGTGTTAATGGACTTAACCCTAGGTGACTTCAGCGACTCAGGGATTGACTTGCTACCGGGGAATAATCTCGTTGACTTGGAATATGCAGACGATATAGTCCTTCTAGGCGAAGACGCTGACGAAATGCAGAGTCTTCTAAACACCTTGAGCCGCAATCTACGAATGTTTGGCATGCGATTCGCTCCCGCCAAATGCAAGATGATGTTACAGGACTGGACTACATCGACGCCTAGTTTAAAAATAGGAAGTGAAGTGGTAGAGCACGTTGACCGCTTCACTTATTTGGGAAGTACCATCAGCCCCAACGGGCTGATCTCTGACGAAATCTCAGCACGAATACAAGGGGCTCGTTTCGCATTTGTTAGTTTACGCCGACTCTGGCGTAGACGAGATGTTCGACTATCGACCAAAGGGCGGGTGTACTGCTCATCAGTCCGCTCCGTCCTCCTTTATGGTTGTGAGACCTGGCCACTGAGAGTGGAAGACATGAAAAGACTAGCTGTCTTTGATCATAGGTGCCTGCGTTCTATTTCCCGTGTAAAGTGGCATAATAAGGTGAGCAACATGGAGGTTAGGCGTAGAGTTCTAGGTAAACAGGGGAAATCAATCGACGAAGTCGTGAAGCTACAAAGACTGAGATGGTTAGGACATGTGTTACGTATGCCAAGCCATCGCCTCCCTCGACGAGCAATGTTAGCGGATATAGGGTCAGGCTGGAAAAAAGCTAGCGGCGGTCAAACAAAAACTTGGCATCAGTCAATGAAATCCACAACAGTTGGTCTAAGCCACGTAGGAAGGTGTAGACTTCCAGGCTGGGGTCCTCGGGACGGTAAAAATCTATGGTTGGAAACAATTGGTGACATGGCTCAAAATCGTTCTCAGTGGCGCAGATGCATCCACTCCCTGTGACTTATGATCTTCAATGAAACTGTTTTGTATTTCTTTATTACTCCTTTGTCTCACACCTCTGCTCACTGTTTCTATTATGCTTTTCTTGTACTTTCTTCTCTTGCTTCGCGTGCTACACGGAATGTGGCGACTTGAACTTCCGCACATTTGTGCAAAGTTCTATGTCGAAAACAGACAGACAGACAGACAACTACAGAGTCGCGAATAACCTACCGAAAACAATACGGTTGTCTTCTTTGTATCGCTGAAGATCTGGCCATTCACACAGAAAAACCGGAGCTGTGCATACAAAAGAGAATTATTCAACCACTTCTACTATTATGGCAACAACTTTGTTGACTTTTGATGACTTGATTTTGTTTGTTTGCTCGTTTCCCTAATTGCTTATAATTCTTGGATTCATTACAACTCTTACGTAATTTTGTATTCTCTACTTTGCTTTTATGTGCATCCTGATTACAACTCAATCATCAAACTATTCATATTATTAAGTAACCCATTTTTAACAACTGTTTGTGACAACTCATCACCATTGTTACTACCCTAGTTTCATTAACACCCAATTTTCTCGACCATTTTTGAATTAAGTAACTCCACCCAAAACTTAATAATTCTCACCTGTTTAGATGAAATAATCATAACCAATTGTATTTTTTTGACAAACTTAATGTACACATGCCTACAAAATAACCCATATATATTTACGATTGTACAGCTAAGGAAATGAATTCACCGAAAAGAGAATCTTCGCTGAACCACGTGTTTTCTTTTCATTAATCCTGAGATAAGGATATTTCATGAATCATAATTTTTTGTCTTGAAGTAGTATAGTGTGAGCCCATACAAACAGCATAAAATGTTGCCCTTAACTCTCAAAAAATAACAATCAACAAGCATATCAACACAAACCCAGTAATACACAAATATCATTATCGACACATTAAATCAAGGGAGAAAGCCCCACGTTCATACTATAAACACTTCATTCTCTTTGTACTAAGTTACAAAGAGTAGGGTAACAAGGGTTAACATATGACAGGAAAGCTAACATTGTTCATGACCTAATAAAATTAATGACAAAATCTTCTATAATAAACATTCACACCAAATGAAAATATCATTATTAAAAAGTGTTACAAAATCAGGTAGTCAGACGGTGAAGCACCTCCGTGACTGAATGCCAATTAAAGACAGGGTAAAGTAAAACTAAATCAACTTAAAATCAATAGTTTCACGTCTGCTTAGAGTTATACACTTCATATATGTATGCAAACAAACCTGTTACATAACCGTATCTACTGACAAATACATTCGAACACCTTTGTCCAACTAAACGTTGGAATTGTTTATTTTGATAACGTTGAGCTTTATACAAATATAACTTTATATGTATATACTCATTCCGTACCCAATTTCCGTATAACTACTAAGTCAAATCTCACTCAATAAGAATGAAACATACATATAAAACGCGAGAAAGTATAGCATAGCTCCTAAAGAGTATATTAGCAACTTCTCACTCAAAATATGGATAAAGTTTGGTCAGAGTATGCAAAAATTCCACAGACACTGCATTCACGGAGGATATTTGGAGACTATCGGCAGCGAACGCTAGACTCAGATCTCATGTTTACAGGCGTTTGTTACAAGGCGTAGGTGCAACGTCGAAGAAATGCACTCCCCTACAGTGAAACTATCTCACTTAGTATTGCAGTCAGACGTTACGAACGAACTATTCTCGCAGCGATTAGTCTCTAGAAGAACTATAATGGGCAAGCTGGTCAATTACCAGAGTAACCAATATCACATTCTCTACAATTCTGTGCTGATCAAATTCCCTCAGGTAAGTTTTCAATGTGATCACCAAGGTGCGTTACTTCCTATTGAGGCACACTTTGAATAGACAACAAACAATATATGATACGTTAGATCTCCAAAACATGAGAAATCGAAACTGAGAGAGAATATACTACTGATTATTCGACTTACGGCACGACGATCCCATTTATCCACGCGGAACTTAGCCTTCCCATCAATTCTTTCAATTTGTTTACACAAGTGACCCTTTAAACACAAAGTGAAAAACAATGCACGCTATCAAACACAACGAAGTCTTCAAGATAAATAAATCTCTATTAACAGAATGTTTTAAGAGAAGTCTAAGTGACTAGTCCGAGATACCAAGAACAGAACGTGAAGCCATCGACTGTTGCTCGGAGGCGTACAGGGCAGTGTAGATTTTCTAACTACAGTTTACGAGGTGAACGAAGTTATAACTAGGACCAGTATGAGAAATAGCAACTAGCCAATAGTCACACAGTGTTAGAATGTAGCAATAAGCCATAAAGTTATAAAAAAAATTGGATTTTCAACGCAGATGGTTAGCCCAAAAAGCTGTCTTGTAAAGAAAGGAGCGATCTGAAATTATTTATGTCTTGGATAAATATTCAGAAAATTGACTGCCGATATGTTGAGTTGAGGCACTTGTACAAAGTCTTACGCTAGTAATTCAATCCAGTTCAGATATATTATTAGTCATTCTAGCTGTGACTAGAAAAAGACCGAGCATCTCCAATTAAACCACCAAGTATAAGATTCCTTTATATAATGGTCGAGTTACACAGGCTATTAGGTTATCCATTAGAAACAACCTATACATCAGGCCTTAGCTGTTTGAGATTTTTTCTTGGTTAATTTGCTTTCAACTCAATGTCTATCACAATACTTCGCACTTCAAAGTAAGATTTTCACACAGCAGTAGAAATGAAATAAAATCCTTCTTGTGTGGATTCTCCCTCAGTCTTGGCCTGGGTAGAATATATTATTTCGATACACAAGTATATTACATCATGGGCATTTATATACCACATGAGAGACTGGCTACTTCGGTAACAATTGTGAGCTAAAGCCTTGAGTGACTTTGGATTTAAACAGGATAATACCTTTAAGCTATTTACTGTTAAAAACATATCTTAACAGTGATAATATGAGAATTTGTTTTCGCAGCTTAAGACTTAAAGGACCCTGGTATGGAGTATCAAAATGATAAGTTCCTTATGACTAATACCACGGCCCTGCCTTTGTTGATTGTAACACTTGACTTTTCTCACAAAAAACTAACATATCAATAACCTAAACAAAAATCGAACTTCACTGTACGAACAGGTGAGTCATCGCAGAAATTCGCATACATGTGCATCTTTTCAAATTGCAAGATTCCAAAAGAGCAGACAGACAAGAGAAGATAAATTTTATGGAACGACAATGGACTTAGTACTTATAAGTAACTAACTAGTCAGAATTTTCAGTGAGGAGACATGTTGTGAAATATACAGAATTACCTCCCTAACCATCTCCGGCTATTAGATTTTAGCATTATGAAGTCCCGACAATCTTTGGTGTCAACAATCAGACAGAAGTGAAGCCTTACGCATGGTATCGTGCCAGATCATATGATTGCTTCATTTGTGGAGTACGAAACACTGCCCTCCGAGTACGATTTTTTAGCACTAACTGAATTAATAAAGAATGCACTATTAATCTTAAGTATTATCAGTTAATTCAGTACGAGGTGCTATTTTTCAGCACTGAAGAGATTCCAATATCCAATATCATACACTACAATTAAACCAAACAGTAAACTATTATTTTTTGTCCGACATTCAACACTTTTTAAATCCGATTTATTTACCTGAAGCTCCATACACAACATCTCCATTTTTGTTCGATAGCACTCATCATTAATCTGTGAAATATAACAAAAAGTGAAAATTACCTTTAACTGATCTATTGATGAAACTGGTGAAGACATCCAATCATTGAGGTTTATCTCAGAAAACTTTGTAAGCAATGGAACAGTGCTGCAGGAAACGACGATGGATTTATTTATTATTCGTAAGCCATTCATTTTGGTAACAGCCCAACCTCCTCCAGTAACAAAGGCTGATGCACTATTATGCAGAGAAATTCAGAACGGAAACCTTAATTACCCTAATATACACGCAAAACCCTTGAAACAACGCTGGTTACAAAACTGTCGTAATGTGTGCATAATTGTTACGTTCCACTCAAATCAGTCGGGTATCATGATATCCAAAGTCCAATATGGTTGTTACGGTCCTTGGTAAAAGAGACAGTAGTCTAACCAGCCTGTTATTATCCCTGAAAGATTCCTTCATCGGGCATACATTGACCGAAGTGAATAATAGTATCCGAAAAAACCATCGATCACTTTAACGAAAATGGTAACTACTCAGTAATTTAACCAGGATCTTTTATCTTTGTGTGATCAGTAACAAAACAATCATTTTTCGAGGCATTAAATGTTGCAAACAAGCTGACGCGTGAGTCTCCTTTCCATATGTCGAACACTGGCATTATTCCTTTTCCGGCATCCAGTAACTTTATTGACGAGATCGTTGGATTACGTTTCCTCGTTGACAAACTATAACCTGTTGGTTTCTAAGGTGGCATGACACTGATGTTAAGGCAGTCCCCCTACATGGTTCAGAGAATTGGCGTTTTGCCAGAAAGATTCCTAGCAGGCTACTGCAGACCTTCATCAACCTCTGCCTGTGCTCCATAGTAAAGATCAAATGGCCATAAATTTCTAACCAACAAATAGCCTACTGCCTAAAATATATGCCCAAAAAAATGGAAGCAGAGGGTAAAATCTCATGTAGACCGGTGGATGATATCTCGCATTAGGCTGCTAAGTTGAACCAGATTAGGGAACGACGGGTTGGGCGTCTGAGGTTGACATTGAGGAGATCCTGCGAAGAGGAAGGAATGTTGGGAATGAAATGAGGATATGCTGCTGAAGCTCTACGTTCGACCTGGCACCTAAAGGGATAATAAGAATTACCTATTAGTCAGAGTACAGCACATACGAGTGCTGCTTTACACAAAGTCAAACCCTGGCAGATCTTCACCATGCGTTGACACTCTGATTCACTTAAAACAGGATCTGACTTTTATTGCATCCTTCACAGACGGTAAAACAGAGCTCTAAACATGAAATTTCACATTCATTATATCCTGGTTCTCCACTTGGCTATTTCCCTAAAGTCTTCTGAGATAAATCGGTAAATACATGTTCACTGTCCAAGCCTTCACAAAATCCTACCTTGCCAACGTGATAATCGTATCAGCCATTTACACGGTCAGTCTTTATCCTTCTCTGCCTTCTCCCAGATGGACTGTATCAGGATTACCTGAGGAAGGGGAGGTTTAAGCAAGAACTCTAAATGAACCAGTATTCTGATTGATGAAAGAAACATGTAATCAAGAGAAGCAAGGTCACACAGAGCTTACGCAACCCCCTGGTTTTCAAATTGGTCCTACTAGCCCTAAACTATCCTCACCGGAAGTTGGTGAGGAGAGGGTAAACCACAGCTGATAGCTAAGTTCATCGTTTTCTGAGGTGGAAGAAGTTAGTCGTACTTTTATTAGAAAACTTCTGATATCCTTTCGTATAAAGTCAACTAAGCTAGCCTCGGATTATGTATATATATATATTATATATATATATATATATATATATATATATATATACATGTATATTTACATATATGATATATTTTGTCTAGTCGCCTCATACTTCTCACAGGCACATATCAGTCTTTTCTTCTGATTTTTCAGTTAGCTCATATAAGCAGAGGGTATTAGAAGAAGAACAGTCATGTTCTGTATTCTGTTGAGTCGTCTATTGCATTTCATTATCGAAACCGAGTCAGAGCATTATTCACCGCAGCTGTATTATTTTGGCAACAACAAAGTCATCTGGTTTAAAATTTCTATTCCTTTCAAATTTTTTTAATACATTTTTCTACTGCAGCAAGCTTGCAATCAAGCAGTCTGAATCAAGCCAGCTGATGCTCACCCAAAACACCTCAGTGGAGTACTTTCAACATCCCATCCAGTTGTCTTTTAATGATAGAGTCAGTATTTTTCATAAATATTTAGTAAGCCCCCATCTCTGTTTTATTGTCCATGCCAGTGTCCTCAGTTGCCTGAATCACCTTCCGATGGGCGCTCCAGTATTGCGAAATTCAAATCTCATGGAATGAAGAGCGATCATCTTATATTTCTGACTTCTATCTGTGATTTGAAGAACCCTTAAATTATAATTATCTGCACCAGAATTTCGTCAAGCATAGAAAAACATCCGAGAATGTCTTTGTAGATGACAACTCCTGCTCGACTAGGGATACAATATCGTAAAGAACATATCTCAGCTACCTGGCAGGGGTGAGAGCCAGAATAGGAGAAGCCTAGAAAGCTTCATTCACCATACGGGAGGTATTGGTTCGCTATGAGTTTTTCATATGTGGATCACACTCATATTTATTGTGAGCCTTCCATTCTCTATAGACCGTTGATAATGGCTAACAACCTTCCGATAACTTCAGCAACACTGATCCCTTCTCTTGTTCAGCAGCAAATTAACAATGAGCACTTGCAAATAAAATTACTATCTCTTTGATTGTGGCTATCTATTTTGCTGAAAGTTTGATATAACGCCATTGTCCAGTCAACCGGTTCAACTACCGCATTCAAAACCATTCAATGATATGTCGACTAGGCCTTGAATAACAGCATGTTTATTGACTGATACAGTGATGAAATTGTAATAGAAGAATACTGACAACAGCTAGACATATTCTGAGTGTTATAAGATTTGATAGTGTGAAATATTCCCATATTATGACTTTTAATTCATAATATTCTGAGGGATTTGGGCTATATGTAACTACCATAATCTTGACATACGTCAATTTCGCTAGAAATATTCGAAACTTTTGGGGCAACATGTTGTCAATGAGCGGTTTGCATGCACTACCTGGTTTTTAAGTCACGTTAGGTTACTCACTTCCAGGGTGTCTTTTAGGCAACTAAGATTACTTCCTGATTATAGTAGTTTATACCGCCGCCATATCCTAAACTGTGCTGAGATTGTTCAACCATCGGCCGACTGATTACGAAAGAGTTCTCCGCCTTTTCATTTTTTCCTGAGGCCATTGAATGATTTCCAAAGCCACGCAATTGTTTATCGAAATGACGCCACTCAACAGAAGAGATACCAAGGAATAAGTGTTAGTTGTTGATTTCGGACTAATCTTAGAACGAGAGTCAAAGGGATAATTTTAGACATAGTCATACTTCACGGAAAACCATATTCTTTCAAGGTGCGATCGCATAGCACACGCAAAAAGTTAGTTACTGCATTTACACCAGCAAAATATTACACGAAGGCTGTTGATGGTCTTAAGTACCTTATCAACAAATCACTTGTGGATTGCAATCCCAATTATTATTAGAAATTAAAGCATCATTTATAATAGTTTTCCACATAAATTTAGGCCTCTGAAGTAAACAACAAGCCTTCTTCGCAGACTTTACCACACCTCAGCAATTATACCATGTTTTAGTCGTCGAAGCGTTTGCCTTTTCTGACTCTTAAAACGTTATTAGTAGTAGTGTTTCGATGGAAATCAGGTTTATTCAGCTGAACTCAGCGCTGAATATAAAGCAATTGCTACATTAAAGTCTTCACCAACACAGGTTCAGCGCTGTTACGTAATTCTTCCTGGCGTGCAAGCCTTCATACTTAACAGCTTCAAGCATTTAACTACCGCTGTTTCGGCGAATTGTTTCATTGTTAACTGGTCGAAGTGATTATATGGGTAAGTGTTAATGCCATGAACGTCAATGTAAACAGTTTGTGAGTTTTTCAGTGCAGTATACACTTGTGAAACTCAAAAAGTCAGTGGTGGTATTAGTATTAACTTAAGGTGCCACTCAAATGTGTTCTTGCTATGGAAAGATAGGAAACACGAAAATAAACGCCGACAGAATGGGTAGAAAAAATTAACAATATCACCTCGAGTATTCAGATTATTAAACAATGCTGATAAGTGATTCGGGAATACAGGGAATTGCAAGTAGACTACTCTGCGTAGTCAGAATTGCCATGAAATGTAAGTGAAGACGATATCTAAGCAATTCATTTGGAATTAAGTTTTCAGGTGCTTAATTATTGCAATGATAGGTAAAGATGATAAGTTGATCGGTGTGCTCCACAGATAAACGGGCATTCGGGCTGCCTGGCTGCACCAGAGAAACAGCTAGAATAATTGATTTCGGTAAAATTGAGTGCTGTTGCACTATGAAATCCTCAAGACCCTGGAACACCTACCGCATTTTGTGAATCAGTAAAAGAAAGCTGAAAAAGGCCACACGCTGATCCACATGTGGTCTTTATTCTTAATAGACAAGTGATAGTTATCAAACCAGCAGGTCAACCGCCATCATATCTTTGAGAAGGAAATGTGGACCGAAAAAATTCTAATTTTCCCGTAGGGACTAATAATATCAGAGAACTGACGGTTTAACAGGTTCAGTGTGGGGGTCGCAATAGGATAGACCAATGCATTCCGCTCGGCAAGCAGATATAAAGGCGGTAATTGATGGATGAAATACTGAATCAATGCACATGGGTATAGTTGTCATTAGTCCATGAGAGCTCATCAGCATTTGCATACTACTTAAACTTGATGTTTTTCTGATGGATTTGAGCCCTGAAATCATATTTTTTGACAAACTGAAGTCCTTTCTATTTAGAGCAGATACTACATGAAATTATCAACCGTGCTCGTGCTTTCAGCCACGAAAGTTCAACTCCGGACTCGATATACCATTGAATTGAGTAATGAACTCATACCTAATAGCGAACATGTGATTCTCATTACTAGGCGCGTACATAACAGAAATGTGAGAGTTAACCACTTTGCCACTTTTGCAGTGGTTTGTCTGTCTACTAATGCCTGCAGCTATTAAATGGGCCACATGATTTTATATGATACGCTCTAATGATCGCGTATTATGGTGATGAAGTGGTGGGGTCACTGTTTTCATTATAGCCATCACGAACGCTGTTAAACAAGATAAAAACGAAATAAGTTGAGCTGACCGGTTGCCTGTATATGACTGACAGGCTAGCTATGGTGAGATAATACGTGAATTCACATTTCGGCTATTTTTATTTATTATCCTTGTTCCCTTAGTTCTTTTGGAAGGTAGAGCTTCAAGATCACAACTGAACTTTGTCCTATTCTTTTTGGTCTTCCTTAACTTGTCCCATGGCTCTCCGTAGTTTCTCATCTCCTCACACGATCTCCTCTATGTCACCCTCGCGCACCTGACTTGATGACGTTGTGATTACCGTAATGCATTCCCTAAAATCTTATGTTACTCACGAATAAACAGGTTACAATTGAAAAGTCCCTAACCCGTCTCTAACCGAATCAAATCACTTCCGTCTAATCTCTGCATGACGAAAACATTTGCATGAACCATTTCAGAATATAAACCAATAAATGTTACGGTTCATCAGGGGAGTATAGCAGATCCTCACTCTACAAACTGGAGATAAACAGCTCCTGATAATACTTTCTATTGGCTGAGGAGTCAGTGCATTGGAGTCATCTCGTAATTGACTACCATTACCTTTGACAACCTTGAATACATTCCTTACGATCATCGAGGATCTTCCAAATATTTGACACAGGATATGCATCACCTCAGAGTATCCTTCTTTTGGCTTCATAACCTTACAGCACTGGACAGCTCTTGCAGCAGCTGCTGTGCAGTACCTTAACAAATACATTAAATTCATTTCGTCATTTATTGCAAATCCATCTAACATGACTTCAAACTCTTTGATAAACTGCGGGTAGTCGGCTGGGTTTCCACCAAAGTGCTGAGGTTCAAACTTCGGAATTTTAAAACATCTATTATTACTAGACGGCGTAACGTGGATATCAATCTTATCATGCTTAGCATTACACACATCATTACATATAACAGGCAACTCAGCATTACTTACATTCCTGTCTGCTTCCAAAACGCTTTGTCCTTTCTTTGACCCAGGTATTATTGAACTAGATCAATAGATCCAGAAAAGTCCCAGATAATGCTTGTCCAGAGAAGACTTGCGGACACGAGAAAAGGCAAATTAACAACAAATAATACGAATAATTTCAGGGGAATCATCAGAAACCGTCAATGTCCAGGTCTAACTACGCTGGACTTCACACTGTCCTCGGAAGACTTTCAGAAACTATGCGTATTAACTAACACGAAAATCCAGGACGCAAATTGGTGACTCAAGAACCGTTTATTCCTGCACCACTATAGAGCCAACCACTAAGTTATTGCACACAAGGTCTAAGAATAAATGTCATAACAATAAATCACAATAATACTTCTGATAGCTTTCTGCCTTCCAACGAACAGTGAACGATGGAACGATGACTATAGTATCGGTAACTCCCGCCAAATTATAGAGTTGGGTTTGAGCAAACATTCATGAAATGATCGTTCAATCTTCAACTGCATTGACACGGCGTTTACGTATAGATGACTGGAGTTTACATTTACAGGCATGATCAGTGACTGCTAATTAACAGTAGACTGGATACCAGGAAAATCCAACAACGTCCATGTGTAGTGCTCTCAGTCGCATATATGTGGCCAAAGTCTCGCATTCAGTTTGTCGTTGCAGGGCATACACATCTAGATCTGTGCCATACTTAGGACAGAAACATTCACATAACTCGTCATTTTGGGAGTATATCCACACGTATCTGCTAGATTTATTTTAACGAGAAATTTTTGTGGTTATGAATGCAGAATTTTTTCCACAAAATATGTATACCTGACTACTGCTCATTTACATCCAGCGGCGCACAAACAGTAGACAGATTGATAGTTGAGGATTTACAAAGGTACTTCACACTAAAGGTGTTCTCGACAGACATATGTAGGCGTGACCGTAAACACTGTGGCTAAACTTGCTTCTTTGTTATAAGTCATTAATCGGGTAAGTTTTTCAGTTCATAATGTGGCACCATACACTTGAATGGAACTGGCTGCAACCTGAGACAAATGAACAATAAAAAAGCAGCTCAGAGAGGAGTTTTCGCCCGATCAGATATTTTTTGGTGTGGACATACTTACAAAAGGAGTTATAATAGGCAGTGACTTAAAAACAACGGCAAATTGTAATCGAGCCACAGCTTAGGCTTTTCGAATGCTACGGGCACTTCGAAGAGATTTCAAATGATTAGACGAGTGCATGTTCCAAGCACTCTATGCAACATATACCGAACCTCGCCTAGAATACTCCATATAGTCGGTGAGTCCATGGTTAGAAAGGAGTGCAGACGATGGGAACAGAATTAGTTAGTGGTGTCTCACACCTTCCTTATGATAAGAGGATGGAGCATTTAAATCTCCACCCTTTATCATACCGAAGGAAGGGAGGCGACTTAATTTTGGCATATCGTCTATTAAAGGGTGATTTAGAGATCGACCTTTCACCCCCTATCTCTTCCTCTAGGATACATTCGTGAGGTCACCACAAAAAGATGGGCGAACCGAGGTCGAATTCAATACGTGTGGAATTTAGATTCTATTACAAAGCGGACAATGACTGGAACTCCTATCTGATTCAGTATCAACAGCTCGATCGGTGAACGCTTTCAAAGAGAAATTAGACCTCTGCAGAGATAAATATCTCAAGGATTAACATTGGCAACAATACCCGCCTTCCATCCTTATACTCTGAATGTAGCCGCATTTTTAAAACGGGTATGTCGAGGGTCATCGGGCAGCCTGTAGACGGACGTAGGTCATTTGATCAGCTGATGGATATAGGCGTTATTTATTGGAAAAATGTCAAGGTTAGGTCATTTTTCGTTGTTTTTCACACTTTTTTACCTATATTCCTGCTAAAAGTTGATGAAATGCGGCCTATTTAGCAGAAAGAGCATATGGTGGTGCTCTTATCCGGACGTAGGTCACAGACAGTTTACAGTTTGCTGAAAATACATAATTTTTCCGTTCAGAAAATGTCTAATTACTTGAAGACACATGTTATAATGACTTTTTGTGAATTTATTTTGCAGTTTAGTGGATTACACATGGACGTGATGAGGTGGGATAGCTCGTTCTGGTAATTATTTCACTTACTTTGTTGTGTACTTTGCCTAAATGCTGACAAGGCTCCTCCACATGTATTTCTTTAAGAAAAATCTGCAGAAATACTTGGAAATTATATATGCATAGTATTTCCTTATTTTATGGCATAAATTGGACCTTTGCAGGCGGATGCAATATCGATTTTGTATTATTGAAAAATGTTTACTGACGTAATTATATACAATTCAAATAATTATTTCGTCATTTCAAACATATTTAACGGTTAATTATTGTGTTTACACTGATAACAATGTCTACATCTGTATAATTCTTTTGTTCTTTTTCAGATAATATCTACTTTCGGGAATTTCATGGATTTGGGTGATAAAGAAAAAGATACCTGCACTGTTGTCGATTTTGTATTACATGTTAATTCATTAATAAATGTATTCCTTGTTATTCGTTTGTTTATTCTACTTGATAAGACCGAATATTAGCCCTTGCGTAATCTGTGAGGTGTAGAGTATGTGAGGCTATCTTTGAAATACTAAGTAGGAGCAGATATTCGGAGAAGCCTATTGGTTAAAGATTATGTTGTAGTCAAATAAAGTAAATATGTCTGAAGTGTAGAGGAGGTATTGCGATTATAAAGCGTTTCGAGTTATCTATCGTCTTAGCAGAATACATATACTGATTCGCGATTCATAGTCACAAAGTGAGAGTAAATCTACCTGAGATAGTTTGCTTGTGATTTCTGCATGCCGCAGTATACCATAAGGAGAGACTATACCTATGCTGTTAGATGTATGACTCAGTGCAACTACGGTTATCGTAATAATTAAAAACAGAATGCCTAGGGTTCTCAGCCAAAGAACACGATACGTTGCTATCTGCTCATATAATCACGTAAACAAAAGTTTTCCAGACGCCGCATTTACTCCTAACAGTTTACCCTCAACTTCTAACTTAGCACGTGCTACTTATGTTACTGGAACACAATCGCATTACAACAGAAGGAAGACAGATTCATTGAAAAATTGTTTATTAAACAAAAATCAGATTTCAAATGTACAGATAATTCAGATGAGTAGTCCTCTGTTACCGTCAGTAAGTTCCATCTGCGTACACGGTACATATATGTTTTTCCATAAGTCTGAAAAGGTTTAAGAAAAGCATAATTAACTTGGGTATTACATGTATGATCTGAATAAAAAAATTTTCCTGATAAGCATTTACAAGTAATCACTTTACAAACAATATATATATATATAAGTAGCCCAATAGTTTTCACTAAACTTAAGGGACTTCGCAACTTATCGTTTGTCGATATCTAGTAGGTCCATCGAAGCATCATGAAATGATAAAATTATTTAACGACAAGTTATGCAGTAGTTTCCAAAGCTTGTACAAATATTTTAGCAAAAATGACAACAACTTTATGACAAATAATAGGTCTTGACAGCAATAATAATAACGTTCATGTTCATAGTGACTATAAAAACAATAACAGGTATTATTATCGCAACGAATTCATCATTAACTTAGATAGACAACTAATAATAATACAATCATATCAAATAAATGTATCACTTAATCTTAAGAAGCATGTGTTTACTTACTTTCACTGTATTCTCTCAATACTGATGTGCTCAACTAGCTTATTCCAACTGAATTTAAGATTAATTCTGAAAGTGAGTGGAGATCCAGTTTATGTCAAATAAAAACATGTAACTTACATGTATTACACTGCTTACTGAGACATCTGGTACCTGCTTTCCGATCTTCGTGACAAGAACACAGTTCATCTAGGTTTACCTACATATACAAAAGTATACGTATATGCTGCATCAACCATGCCGTTTTTATCATGATTAGCCAGACCACTGTGTATATTATACTTATTTAAGGATCTCTGAAAATAATGGTCAAGCGATAATTGAAGTTGCGTGAAGTTATTACCTCTTCAAGACATTGTTTGCATTCTTCCCAGCTAGCATTTTTTTCGGGCGCATTGCAGAATTTCTGGGGCAGACTTCGGGCAAATTGCAGAATTTTTGGCTAACTTTGGGCGCATTGCAGAATTTTTGGGGCAAACATTGGGCAAATTGCAGACTTTTTGGGGCAGACTTAGGGCGCATTGCAGACTTTTTGGGGAAGACTTCGGGACAGTGTCCCACGTAAGTAGATTTACCCGAAGTTTTTGCCCCAAAAATTCTGCAATGCGCCCGAAGAAAATGCTAGCTGGGTTGACACTCCTGAGAAGTCCTAAGATCGTAATTTGGCATGAATTCGTTGAATTCAGCAAATAAATCTACTGCTATATCATTTCTTTCCTAAGCTGTAATAATTTGTGTTGTCAGTTATCTCTCCAATTTGATAAAACGCTCACGAAAATTCAGAACTTTAACCAAGCAGCAAAATGATGTTTGAAATTACCTCAACTCGAATGACAAACTGGCCAATCACAAGCGAGCGAATCGCTTGTTTATCTCATTCGCGGTCACTCAAAATTACGTCCGTCGACAGGCTGTCAGGGTCATCGTCGGTAGTGTAGTTCCTCGGGACCCGAGTTTTTCTGTTGTAAGTACTTAGATTTTGTTGAGTTGATTACAACTTAATTAGCCGTTTCTTCATATGCAACAGATTTGCTTATTCTTTTGAAGGGTTTAAACGAAGAGCGTAACGTTGAATGGATGTACATCATATTTATTATGACATGCGATGTTTACAGAACTGTGATTCCATACCCATAATGTAGTTCTCAGTGTCTTATTAATATCAGAACATAATATCAGCTAAGCAAGTAGCCATTACTGACTGCTTTCCAGTTCACGTGAACTGGAAAAATGATACAAAATCAGGGAAAAGAATGCGCGGAACCAATTTCACTGTCCTTTTTATTTCCCTTGTTCCACTCTACATCCTACCAATTTCTCACGTACATACCGCTATTTTTACTTGTTTTCGTTCGACGACCTTTTGTCATTAATATCCCACTGATTTTCTTCAACAAGCCTACTTCGCTGTTTCACCAGTTTGCAACATCTCCAGACATCTGTTAGTCACGTCGATCACAAGCCAAACCTATATAGAATTGTGCATAGGCTTTTGACATCCCCAAAGAAAGTGACAACAGAACGACAGGCGATGATAAAACAATTGTTTATTGTGATTAGTCAATCAATACCATAAAACAACTCTTGGTATTTTCAGTATTCAGTGTGCATGGATGTGTATGGTTATCTTCATAAGATTGTAAAACCCTAATTCTGGTACCTGATTCACTTGCACATTGTTGTAAATAAAATAATAAGATAGTATTGAATGGGGTTACTAATAAGGATATGCCATTATTCCCTCAAGTAAAGGAAAAATTTCAACTGCCTATTCATTTGACCCCTAAAGCATCACTGCCACCAACGATCTGTTCAAAAAGTATGAAAAATATAAAGTTGAACTGCATTGCATGAAGTAAAACTGTAAGTACGTACTTACTTTCCTCCTCATATTCCTTTTTCGAATATCACTGGTTGCTGTGAATGTAGTATTGATGATGATAGTTAATCCTTTTATGATTTCTTACCCAGTTACTCTTGGCACAAACACGCTTGCAATTACGGTTGAGCATTTATGTATATTGGGTGTATCTTACAAAACTAACGATTCTTCCAGGCTGATTTATTTGTCCTGTAGGTTGTATCTGTCTGTTTGTTTTCAACTTAGAGCTTTGCACCGATGTGCAGTAGTCCAAGTCACCACGCCATGTAGCACACAAAGCAAGAGAAAAAAAAAGTAGAAGAAATGCACAGTAGTGACAGTACACAGGGATATGAGACAAAAGGAAGTAATAACAAAGAACAATATAGTTTCATTGGAAATTATAAGTCACAAGGAGGGAATGCATCTGCGCCATTGAGAACGACTTTGAGCCATATCACCGATTGTTTCCAGCCATTGGATTCTACTGTCCCGAGAACCCCGACCAGGAAGTCTGCACCTTCTTAAGTGGCTTAAACTAACAGTTGTGGATTCCATTGACTGGTCCCATGTTTTGGTTTGACTGCCGCTAGCTCTTTTCCAGTTTGACCCTATGTCAGCTGACATCGCCCGTCGAGCAAGGCGATGACTAGGCGTACGTAACATATGTCCTGACCATCTGAGTCGATGTAGCTTCACAGCCTCGCCTATTGATTTCACCTCCTTACCTAGCACTCAATGCCTAACATCAACATTATCCAAAGGTAAGTAAATATGCTATTCGGATACATAACGCTCTTCCTCTTCCATTGTTAGAATGTACTTATGTGTTTTTTGTCTACCTCTATTATTCATTAATGTTTTGTTTTATTTTAAACTAATCCTGTTTGTCTACCCTCGTAGTCCACTTTGTCCACATAAATTGCACTCTTCTGGGGACAATTTACCACTGACACTCAGTTGAATTGTCTTACACCGAGAATGTTCAATCAGAAAATCGTATCATCTGTTTCCGGGTGTATTTTGTATCATGCCCGCAGAAACTTATTTACAGGTACAATAAAATCTGGATAATACTTCTATGTAGCTCAGACAAAGAAATTCTACAAAAGTGTGACTGTATCTCAGTCAAAACATGAAAGTAAGTGGAAAAATATAAAGTTAGATATTCTTGTCTAAAAGTGTGAATTGTATTAGTTGTTATTTTCGTATACATTAGAATTTTTGAGTACTAAGGAAGTATTGTCCAGAATAGTTTGAGCGGTTAGGGTTTTATGATTTGATTCCCACTGCAGCTGGCTACCAGTCTTCTAAGCTTTATGCAATAACCTCTTGGTGCCTATCGTTCACTTGTTGGAAAATTGAATAATATGTTTAGTTATTTGTATGACTTCAGGGTAAATTTCTACAAGAGCCGCCATCATCATCTGAGAACGTATTGAAAACTAAGGAAACTGAATTGTATTGGGTTAGTTTGGGATGCCTCAGCAGTACTCATTTTCCACACTTTAGGTCCTGCGTCGTGGTCTTAGATAAATAGTGTACACGTAAATGGTTTTGTACCCAACACGTCACCATCCAAATAATATTGGATTTTAATGGCCCAGTGTGTATAGAGAATGTATTCTGATCTATGGCTCTTCTAGAGGTTTATTTCTAAATAAAAATTTAGTATTTGGGGAGCAACACAGCATCTTCTAATTCATTGCGAGTGATGTCGCGAGTGTAACAGAATTCTTAGATAATTACTTGTTAGAATACTCTACGTGGTTAATAATATACTTCTCAGCGATCGTTGTTGAAGTTATTATACATTTAAAACATCTAAATCTGACTCGTTTGTTGCACCAGTTGTATATTTATATTGTTGGGCAGGAACTAGGGCAACTTTCATCTTCAGATGTATTAAGCTTATTTACTCCTAGACATCTGCGTGTGGTCATGAGCTGTCTCAAGTTAGACAACTTGCGTTTGAACACAAATGTATGAGCGGTTACAGTGTAGTATGTCACCTTTATTTCTGCCTTGGTATTTGTTTGACTGTAAAACGTTGCTAGTAAAAGTTTTGGCGCTAGTAGTATTTATTTTTACATGTCACTGATAAGAAGTAAATCTTTGAAATATAGAAGTCAACAAAGGTCGCATCCATTAGCACGTCTATAATGAAATTCAATAAGTGTAATTGCAGTGGACATCCCTGTAAAACACTATTGATTGGCATCATTTATATACATGTGGAAGATGCAGGAACGCCTGTTAACAGCTTGCTTTTCTGTAGAAATCCTTAGTAGTGGAGATTGACTTATCCTTAACAAATTTGAACCTGGTATTGTCAGAGTGAGAGAGAGAGATTAGTGCTGGGCCACGAGCTGAAGCGCATAATTTCGCATTGCTATACTTCAGTACACCACACAGAGGAATGATTTGATTCAATTTAGATTTTCCTGTCGATTGATTGAACCGAAGTGCTCTCGTGGCCCAAGTGGTCTATTGGATAACGCTTTAGCGTTAGAAACTATGGGCACTGTGTTCGAGCTTCAGTGGGAACACCATCACTTACTGGGAAATGCAGGCACATCAAGTGACGAGTCCCAGACTGGACGAAATGCGCATGCTGGATTCCAGTACTAGTCACCATCCACCAATTGAATTCAGGCAGTGAATGATACTATAGTGTTCAAACATGTTTTGAGGAGTGGAATCTATGAATCTTCTTAAAATTTCAATGGTAATAAGGGGGGAAATTATTTACGCTGTTGTGAATAATTATAAGATATTCCACCATGAATCTTCGATCACCAAATCTTAATATCTCAGCAACTTAAGCTGGCAGTGTGTACTATTCTAAGTGGTTCAAAAACCAGAGACTTCATAAACTGATCCCGTATTTCAAAGTGACAACACTTGACTCTTCATTAACATGATCTTACTTCAATTAACACTGTTCTTCCACGAAGGAAGTGGAGTACATTGTGTGACAGCTCCAGCTATGTATTTTGAGAAAGACTGAATTATCTTTGCCTAACACTATGTTTAGCCTCAAAACTTTCTACCGTATTACACCTAAACTGAGCAATCGAAGAGTGATAACTATGGTTAAGAATGTAAATTTTGATGCTCTCACAGACGCAAACCAGAAATGTTGGTTAGTAGCCTAATTCCTCCTTGATGCGAAGGGTGAGTGATTTAAAAAATGCTCAACAGGTCTCTTGTAGCTGTCGTGATATTCCATCGGGATATGTGCGAATTCCAAAATAAGTAGGACAGTCAACATGTTTCCAAGCCTACTGGCGAATGCTATTGTTCGCTACTGGATTGCATTTCCACTCTTTATTTCACTATGATATTCCATTTTCATCCTTTCCATTCAGACATTTTGGTTGGCAAGCATGTTTCAGTGGTTGTGTTTTAATATCGGAGAAATTTTTTTGTTTCTTCTAGGTAATCAGTATCCTACTTTTGAAATCCTTCTTGATAATCGTAAACTTCGAACTCCTACTGGTCGTTATTTTCAAGTACCAAATCAAGCCTTGGCTGTTGCTGTCGCACACGAATGGGACAGTCAGAAGGATACAATAAAACGATATACAATGCCTTTAGTAGGTTCAGTGTATAGTAATTATTACGGAATATAAATTCTACGGTTATATGTTTACAATTTTCTAAACGGGAGATTTAGCTACTTACAGTAAATTGATTTTTAATTATGTAAACTGTCTTCACTGCTGACTGTATTGGGATAAGAGTTGAGTTTCGAACTAAAATTTTAACTGACTCCTTAGTGCTGGCATAATTTTGCAGAGAATAAAATATTTTAGCCTTCAGAATATTCCGATTACTTGTTACAGATTTCATTATGGCGAAAATATTCATTCAGACAACTATGAAACAAAATGATTGAGCAAAGAATATCCTTTTCGAAAAATTCCTCTTATGGCTCTACAATTATATATGTTTATATAAATAGAATATTCTAGATTAGTAGTCAATAAAAATACAGATTTGTATATACTGTAAGCTGCGCCTAAAAGTGTTTGATGATTGTTGATTGCCTAATTCAAACTTGTTTTACCTTTCTGTACAAAATTCTATTGTAAGCGCTCCGTAACCTCAGCGTTCCTTTTTTAAAACCATGTTGATATTGTTAAATAGTTAAAACCAGTTGATGGAAACGCTTTACGCTAAGTTAGCTGCTCATCAGTTACAGACAAGTCTGGAATTACCAGGAGACTAGATGGCCTCCCATAAAAGATTAGAACTGACCGGATCGATGTAGTTGTTTTGATGGCATTCGTGATATTTACGTCTTTTCGTATTTGACATTAAGGTCTTCCTTCACAAAGACCGCGCCTCAATGTTCTGATCAAGTTATGTAGATTTAACTATCCAAATTGCATTTTAATATTTTGTTTGTTTGAAAACAATGTATCAGCTAGCTTGTTTGTAAATTTTTTCCGCGATTTCTCTGTGATTACTTGTAATGCATGTTAACGGTGTTTCGCAGAGTCGCCATAACTTTTGTATATCAAATTACTACATAGAACTCCTCAGCATGACATTGAAATGTAATAAGCGAACTGTAATTTTGCATATCGTAATAACGATGTATAAATCCACATATAGTACTGTATAAAGGTATACGTCGATCTTCTGAAGTGTCAAGAAACTGCTTGTCCGTTGAAGCTTAAATGTAGAAATATAACTTAACCACTTTGTTGGAATATAATTTCGTAATAGGACTAAGTTATATCAGCTTTCCGTCATATTACATTTTAACACCTAATTATCATTGCTAGGCCAGAAGTTTTTTTTGTTTCTCTCGCCTGAATATTCTTTAAACCATTAATTTCTATTGATTCATTTTTATATTTTTTCTAATTGAAAACATCTTTTACTTCATAGACAACACTATGCAATCGAGCATTGGACACTCCAGATGATGAACATGATGTTTTGGTTGGTGCAATCATGCAGTATGCTGACACAGATACCATATGGTAAATACCTTAGTTGCATTTATGAGGTAATTTGGTACTTTCTTATCCAGCTAAGGATTTTTGAGCAGCTAAATTAAGATGTTCGGTAATAAATGAGATAGGGAGGATGAGTGAATTAGAAATTCATGCCTTACATTGATGGCATTCTATCGAACAACCGATCTGGTGCTGTGCCAAATCTGTCTGTCTGTTTTCGACATAGAACTTTGCACAAATGTGCGGAAGTTCAAGTCGCCACATTCCGTGTAGCACGCGAAGCAAGAGAAGAAAGTACAAGAAAAGCATAATAGAAACAGTGAGCAGAGGTGTGAGACAAAGGAGTAATAAAGAAATACAAAACAGTTTCATTGAAGATCATAAGTCACAGGGAGTGGATGCATCTGCGCCACTGAGAACGGTTTTGAGCCATGTCACCAATTGTTTCCAACCATAGATTTTTACCGTCCCGAGGACCCCAGCCTGGAAGTCTACACCTTTCTACGTGGCTTAGACCAACTGTTGTGGATTTCATTGACTGATGCCAAGTTTTTGTTTGACCGCCGCTAGCTTTTTTCCAGCCTGACCCTATATCCGCTAACATTGCTCGTCGAGGGAGGCGATGGCTTGGCATACGTAACACATGTCCTAAACATCTCAGTCTTTGTAGCTTCACGACTTCGTCGATTGATTTCCCCTGTTTACCTAGAACTCGACGCCTAACCTCCATGTTGCTCACCTTATTATGCCACTTTACACGGGAAATAGAACGCAGGCACCTATGATCAAACACAGCTAGTCTTTTCATGTCTTCCACTCTCAGTGGCCAGGTCTCACAACCATAAAGGAGGACGGAGCGGACTGATGAGCAGTACACCCGCCCTTTGGTCGATAGTCGAACATCTCGTCTACGCCAGAGTCGGCGTAAACTGGCAAATGCGAAACGAGCCCCTTGTATTCGTGCTGAGATTTCGTCAGAGATCAGCCCGTTGGGGCTGATGGTACTTCCCAAATAAGTGAAGCGGTCAACGTGCTCTACCACTTCACTTCCTATTTTTAAACTAGGCGTCGATGTAGTCCAGTCCTGTAACATCATCTTGCATTTGGCGGGAGCGAATCGCATGCCAAACATTCGTAGATTGCGGCTCAAGGTGTTTAGAAGACTCTGCATTTCGTCAGCGTCTTCGCCAAATGAACTACAAAATCTAGCTAGAATGCACACTAAGTGAATAATTACAAATCACTCATTTACAAGACTGCTGGCTGAAACCACTGACAATCGAAATAACACTAAAATCCTTTTAACGTCTGGGACTCAGCGCTGCGAGACTAAATCCTATCTTCTCAATTAAAGTAGCCGGCTCAGCAAACACAACCACATGAAAAGCATCCACCTGAGCTAAAATACGTCGGCGTTTACTTGACCTACGATTTTGTTTTAAATCACTCACTAACTTAGGTGGGATATCTACATCGCAGCCTCTGTCTTCATATGTTTTATTGGATTATTTATCTTTACGTTAGTTTTCCTTTGCTTCAATTTCTTTTTCCCTGTGATTTTAAAATAGTAGTTTTCTGAATTGATGAATTACCTTTCAAAGCTCTGCTTTAGTCTGTCTTTTTGTCCACCTCCTCTTTAAGTATCCTTTATTCACCTCCTTAAAATAAGCTTTGAAATTCTCCTAAATGTAAATGATCAGTAATTCTCCCTACTTCGACATTTATTCGCATTAACTAATGGTTTCACAAAAAAGTACTTGTATTTAGGCTGCTGTTTGTTCCTAAAATATGCTTACCGTTGTCTTTATCCAAAATTGCACTCGTCCTTTATATAAAAAATTAGAATGTGGTGCTTGCTGTCAGAATCTGGTTTTCAGTTCCGGAATATTATTTGTCAGACTTCAGGATTCTACAAGCTATATCGTTTGTTAAGTATATGGATAACACCCATTAAGATTTACGGACATATCAGTGTAAATAAATGGGTTAGTAGTGGTACTTAATTTAGCTGTCTGATTCCAACTGAGCCAGTTGGAACCCATCGACCAAGTGTGCAGGATGGTCATTAAGTCAAGGAATACAATACTGTGACATATATTCGATTTTCAAGTATTGGTTTTTGTAGGGATTTTGTTTGATTGCATGGAGGATTTAATCATGAGCTGACATCAGTTAGAGAACCACTGGAAAACCTGGGAGTACTGGACAGCCGTTTCGTCCTAGTTTGGGACTCCTCAGCAGTACGCACCCACCGGGATTCGAACCCAGGACCTTCTGGTTACAAGGCGAGCTCGTTCGATGTCAATAGTATTGAGTGGAAATGCCGAAACATGGTTTCTGCGTTTATTGGCACTCATCAGGTCAATGTATCTGCAAACTTGAAGAATCTTATGCCTTTACCAAGTTCCATTTTGTCATCTAATGCGGGCGTAGATGTTTAGGTCCCGACTACCCCAGGCATGACAATTATGTATTGTCCAAAACTGTGAGTGTGCTTAATACTTCTTATAACTGCTTTGCGTATTACCTTTTTGATATGTATCCACATATATATATTTATGTGTGTGTATGTTGGTCTCTCTTTCTGTTTGTCTGTGACCATTTCACTGGTATGAACTTGTCTCCTTTAACAATGTGTATTCTCCTTATATTATATTATATATAATATGAGTGTTTGTTGACAGTCCGTTGCTTGGTAACATATATCCATATATGGTTATTGACATGTCTGCTATATTCGCTATGTATATTTGGATCGACACTCCATTATAATTAGCCATTCATGTTAAGACTGTCTAATGATTTGTTCCCACGCTTTGTCTGGAACATTCATATATATTTCGCATTCACAATCTTGTGACTTTACTTTACTTACTTACCACTTTGGTGTGAGACCATTTTATTTTCGTCTCCTTGTGTTTGGACAACAGAAGTATCATCGCAAACCTACTGGTCTTCTGATTTCCGCCTTCTCGCGTCAGGACTATTAGTTTCTCGACCAGACCATAATAACAATTTAGCGACGAGTACATAACACTTTTGTTTATCAGTTTTAGATGTCAAGAGCCAGATGACCTGGTCACTATACAATCTGCTGCCTGGGATCCTATAATTAACTGGATTGGCAAACATTATCAAATCAGTCCTGTACTTACTAACAGCATGACGTCGTTCGCTAAATTATCTTCTGAGGATAAGGCTAAATTGGTTCGTCATTTTGGAAGTTATAATATTTGGGGATTGACAGGTTTGTTTTTAGTCTTATTTTTCATTAGTTTCTAAATTATTATATTATAATACTTTGATAAAGCTATTAGCATTAAATAGCGAAACGTCAGTAAAAACAATATCGTTTTGTTTTTCATTCATTGGGAAATACAAAAAACCTTTATTATTATGGGTTTCTAAATTATTTCAAAAGAATACCCACTATCGTAATGTGTTCCTTGGACGATGTTTACTTGGTTTCTATCAATGTGCATACTACTATTATAATAGTACTGTGCTACAGTGATGAAACAGTTATTGTAAGTGAAAGATATAGAGACGTCTCCGGTGTTCCACTAAAATATTTGATTTTTCAATAAATCTGCATCATCTCTTAGCCTGATCGGATGATCAATGAGATATACATATATGATCACTATGTTATTCGAACATTACGACTTATGCAGTCATAAGGTCGCGCAATCAGGGTACTGCATTGTTATTGGTCTAAAGTGCCGATCTTTTCAATAATGTTAGATTAACAAATATGGATGGTCGAAAAATACAAATTGGGACCTTTCAAGGAGGCACATTTGTGCAAATGGTGAACTTCTGTATTAGAGGGGTAGACGGTTGATGTTGTAACTTCAAAGTTTAGTAGTTTTAAGCACAATCCGTTGTTAATCCATGACTGATCAAAGCTGAAGAGTCCAAAACCCAGTACAGAAAACTATCCAACATTTAATAGCTTTTAATCGCTGTTGCTGGTTTTTGACAGAATATATTTTAGAGTCATGATCACAGTGTATTCTTTTCGTCTTTCGTAATGCAGGTATTAAGTCATGTGTCGAAAACTTAAAATCAGTATACCTTACATTGGCTATGTTGGATGGATATTGTTCTGCTGCGAAAGCTGTGGAATTAAGTCAGATAGAAATGTTATTTCAGGTCAGTTTAATTCATCAATGCTCAATTTCTACTGTTTTGGTCCCTTTAATAATTGTGGTTTAGTATATGTACTGTTTAATCCGAAAATTCGTAGGCGGTGACCATGACTAGTCTCCAAGCTGATTAATTCAGTCTTGTAAATGGAATAAAGGTACATATCTTTATCAGTGTTTGAAATTTATTCATAAAGGTTTCAGTGTACCATCTTATTATCTATTGGTAGAAAAAATGCTACTAGTTACGCGTAATGTAGCTTGTTATTATCTACTTACCAGTTGTATCTACATGTGTTACACCATTGTTTCAAAAACGTCTTTTCAATGAAGATACCAGATACTGATCTAGACAGTCAATGGTTCACTGTATCCAAAGGACGGCACTCAAATTCTAACATGTAGTAGTGGCAACTTAAGATTCACCTTATAATGATGTACTGCTTTTCATAGATATTTTTGTAATATTTCTTCTTACTTCGAAGTACCCTTTACGACGAGCTTGAGTAGTCAGTAGAAGTGATGCACTCGTGTATGATATTCTGCATTAGTTTGTCAGTTGAATTCTTTATTAATACTACAGGTTATTGCCAGACTTTTGTAAGTTATTGTCAGTGGAACACAGCCTAGTGTATTTACTTGCATTGTGTAAGGCGATTCAGGGAAGTCACTCCTGTGATTTGTAGTTGAATAAAGATCAAATGTCTCGCTATGTTTGGACAAATAAGTGCTATGGGAAAATCTTATTGCACTTGAAGGAAGTTGTGAAAAAGAATACATTTCAAGATAATGTGTTATTGTTGTGGTAAAAGCAGTTACAACATTTCTTCCAAGTTACTTTCGAAGGTTTCACATCTATATAAAAATGTAGTTGCCCGTAATACTTCTTTTTACCGATATACGACTTTGTCTTGAAAAGGAGCAATTAACTAAGTCCCTCTCTTATTTGTATAAACCTTTCTCTGTGATACTAAGTACGCTAATTGCGTCATTGCGATTACGAGTTCCACTAGCATTTCTTTGAAGTAATGACTATAACAAATGTTTTCTATTAATCTAAATTACACCCAACTAAAGGACGTGAGTATTCCTATTACCTTTCAGGTTAATCGGTGGGGAGATGTTCCATCCTACCATGACGTAGAGAACGCTGACCTAAATTCGCGCGTTTCAGCTGCCCTCCTTTTAGCCATACTAAGTCACCACCAGCAAAATACAGAAAAGAAGTTTGCAGTGAAATCAGTAAATATGTAATAACTTCAAACAAGAAAAAAAGAATAATCAAAATTAAACAACATAATTACAATTACGTCTTTGTTTTGTTTTCTTTTATACAGTAATATTAAAGAGATGTTAAACTCGAACAACAAAGTGGCATTGTTAGTTATGTGTCGTCATTAGCCTTGTGAAATTATTTGAGAATAAGGGTTTTCAGCGATTATTGTCCTCTGAAACGGCTGCATTTAGTGCTTCTGTTTGTCTGTCAAGCAATGCCCTTCGATCAACGAAACCAAACCTCCCTTTTCCGAAAGAATTCGGTCCACAAGAAGTTGGAGTGTATCTAAAAAGAGTTATGTATATATGTTTAGCTCGTCCGTAAAACAGCGTTCCGCTGCCATCATCATGCGCATAAATGATTCCGAAACTAGATGCAGTTATTCAGGCTGCAAGTGTTCAAGTCAAGGTGACTCTTGCTTTCCATTTAGAAAGGACCTACCTTACTTTCATTCAGTTAAGTATATAGATTTCAACATCTCGACTGAAAATAGGCATGTTTAACATTTCCCCCGCATTTGTCAAATGCAAGATGTAGCTCAGAACCTTGTCGCCAACCCTATTTATAAGATTTCTAGATAAAAACAGAAAGCTTATGTAGCATTTGCTAACTTAGTCCTACGGCTTGGCAAAATATCTATCGGAAGGGTCGATGCATTCTATCCTATTTTACAGTTATAAAACATAGGTCCTAGAGATGGAATATAAGTCATGAGTATCTTCATACGACTGTAGAACTTTGCACGAGGGTGCCACCTTCCGTAGGGCCACAGGCAAAAATACAAACATACGGGAGAAAGAAGTAAATTGGAACATGACGGATCTAGAGATTCACAGTGCACGTGCACTATTGAGTAAGAATTTGAGTAAAATATTAGCCCTTGGTGTTTCTAGGATTCCAACCAAGCAGTCTACACTTCTTTACAGCGCTCAAACCAGTTGCCAAAGGAATTCATAAGACAGTGACAAGTTTTGTTTTGACCACAACTGACTATTTTCCAACTTGATCTTATGTCAACTAGCATTACTCGTTGAGAAAGGCAGTGGCCGTGACATCTGTTCTAGCCACCTTGGTCGATGTAGCTTTTCGACTTGGTCGACTGACTTTCTCGCAACACCTAAACTCGATATTTCTCAACACATGGTGCCATCTAGCACAGAGGAAAAACGCGAACATTCGTAACCCAAGAGAGGTAACCCCCCTGGTCTTCCAATTTTAACGGCCATATTTCAAAAACAGTGGAAGTGGACTGCTGTGTGGTACATACGTCCTGTGACCGATAGTCTGATTTGACGTTTACGATTGCTTATATGTGAAGGAAATACAGAGTGAATAATGGTAGTAACAGATGTACTGTGTTTCGTAAATAAAGTAGTCAGTCACGAAAGTTAAATATCTTTATCGAGTAGTCCAATCATCCCGAGTTGCCCGCCTTCTTCATGATGATCGCAAAGCAGAGTTTAGTCTAGTCGAACCGGGACACAACCAATTTGTGAAATCAGTGACTGTAGGGTAGGACCTTATAATCACAGATCTTCCGGTCAAATTCATGTTACAAACTAGTAACTGAACCTTGTCAAGATAATGTTACATATACAGTATAAATATGATCAGCTTAGGATCACCATCTATGAAGTTCACTCAGTATTTCCTTGAGCGCTGATGCCATTTATTACTTTGAAAAGCTTGCTGGTAGCCGATAAAGAAGTTTAGGGATTAAGTCTATCCACAACGGGGAAACCTTTCATTTCATATGTGCAGACTGCCAAACTATCCCTTGCTAAGCAAGAAGCATAAGAACGTCGATAAACAATTTCACGTTTTCAAACTTGCGTAGAAGCAGGCAACGTGCACTAGCGGCAGGTACCGTATAAACAGTTTCATTTTAATGGTCCAATCATTATAACCGTTGTACTAATAGTGAAAAAATGCAACGATTAAGCCGGAAAAAACAAGATACTTTGTCGAATAATCTGTCGGTTCGTTTTTAAAAATGCATTATCTCTGGACATAATACATAAAGGAGTCAACAATTATCTGTATTTATGTGGTGGCACTGTTGTTGTCCGCCAAGTGGATGAAGAATGTCATGAAAATCGACCCGTTACCCCAGATAAATTGGGGGATTTATTACACACACAGAAACACTAGTGACCGAAATATCATAGTCGTCAGTGCCTAATATAACCAAGTACTAATGCTCAATATCCTAAAAACTTCAAATAAACAGCTTATAAGCTGTTTATATAATTATATGTCTCAAGCTGGCAGTTAGTGTTTTATAAAACGACAAGACCTGTTCCGAATATGATTAGCTTAACGGTTCAACTATACTTCTCCACTGAATTTGGATGAAGCATCGGAAACGGTTTTCATACCTAGCACTCTGTAGACTTAATCAACGCCTATAACAGCTGCTGAACTAGTACAAAATATTTCGTCACCTATTAATGACAAGTACTAAGATTCGCCTACTAAACAGGCGGATACAGAGAACTCACGAACAAAATTACCTTCCTAAATTTCGCATCCGTATTCTGGCTTCCGTCGGAATTTCCTCTTCTTCACTCTGAAGACGTGTATGCTATGGCATCTAACAAACTCACTTCTTCATCTGAATTGAAGATTTCTCGAAGTTTGCTATTCACACGTTTTGGTATTTCCGGCAGAGGTTCCTGAGGAGGCAATCTACACGATATTACTAAGACTACCCAACCTGTGCAGGTATGTTTAGTTTGATGGGACTTATAGACAAGGGACGTTTCGAAACCCCTTTTGTATTTTCGGTTGGTTTATTTGCAGCCTGATCACTAACAGGTTCATCAGGTTTCCTTTTCAAGGACTTAGTTCCTGCGAAACTCAGTAAACAATAGGCTAAACGTACCAGAGCTCATACGCGAAACGCAGCGTCAAAACTAGAATTGGCGGCTGGAAGTGTTAAGTTATCCAGTATTTTCATGATTAGGTCATATAATTGTTGTGATTTCATGGCTCTCTTACTGGCCATTCGTAGTCATTGTGGATCTCTGGAAGATTTTAGTGGTTTAAACGACCTTCAAACTCTGTAGGGGAAGGGTCAGTCTTTTTAGAATGAACGTTTTGCATTCGCGTTACACTTGTAGACGTAAATAATTCCCCAAAATTATTGACCGTAGGAATAGATTATGTCTAAGAGAAGAATTACATCGTGACTATAAGAATCATCAGTGAAGATTGGATGCTGACCCTTAGAGTCGACTTATTTAGCTGAAGGCTTCCCGTCAAGCATCCCCGCCATTTGGTACTCCGTCGTGTCACTTTCGTGCACGATAAGTAGCTAGCTTAGTTTCTGCTTCAATCAGAGATTCGGTTTCGAAACATATCTCGTAATTTGGACAATCAATTGTTGTGTTTTGCTTTGCCTTTGGTACGCGAGAATCAAATACGATAGTCGTTGGTATGAGATCTTGCGTTAATATACTCAGTTCTGTTCGCGAACGTCTATAACACCAGCCTCTAAACTGGTGAGCCCAACCGCGAACTTCATCTTAGATAAATACGCAAGTAACTTCGGTGAGTTCGTTCCTTTTTCTATTCGTTCTTGTACTATATTTTATTCGACATACTTTTCGTCATGAATGATCCTAGTCCCAAGGTCATTCGTATTCGCTCAACTCCTAAAACCATTCAGCTCGTACCATACTGGCCAGATAATGCTGAATCAGATTTTTGTGAGCATGGGGTAACCGATCAACGTTCACAGTTCCTCGCAGTTATTCATGCCCTACCGCGAAAATTCAGCAAGTGCGTAACTTTGCAGATGTCTAGTCCCGAGGTAAGTAACTCGTACATATTGCTCAAATCATCCCTCCTCAGGAGAAAGGTTCTCACGGATCGACAACGTCTGGACGAATTATTTCGTAACACCGAGTCAGGGGATCAGTCAGCCGTGAGCATGCTGACAAAAATGAGACAGGTTATTGGCCAAAGTCAGTTGGATGAAGGGCTTTTTAGAGAATTCTTATCCAAGCTGCCAAAGTCCGTGCAGACCGTACGTGTGACACTTCAGGGTGTTATTATAGATGAATTAGCTATTTCTGCAGGTAAGATTCTAGAAATAGCTAAATGGCCAGTTCCTGAAATATGCTCGGTGGCCAAACAGACTTTTGATTTTTTATCTACAGCTTGCTTCCACACTCTATTTTCGTCCAACTATGGAATTTTCAGCACGGATATCGTTAGCCCAAATTTTGCAGGCCGAACATACATATCAGGTGTGCGTCGGAAGAGGATCGAACCATGAACCATGTACATGGTCGGCGAGAATCCTAACAACTGTGCCAACGAGGAACAGTGATAGAATTATGCAAATCCATCGAGCAGATGTTTATGTTAAACATGACTTCTAACTCCTCCGGGCGTCCTCCTCAATCCCCTCAACGGGGAATCTGAGGTGTTCGATCTAGGTCCAAGCAAAGTTGACTAGATTGCCCTCATTGGTGCGGGTATCACAACACCCATGGCCAGGAAGCGAAATGTTGTCGAAAAACTTGTAATTTCGGCAGTGCCTCAAAGACTGTAGGAAACTATTCTGCCGACACGTGTTATCGGCAACCGTCGCCGGTGTCACTGGCCGCCTGCTTTACATTCGTGATACGGTTACCCAGACCCGATACTTAGTCGACACAGGCGCCGTAATCAGCGCCCTTCCTGCCACAGCAGCAGATCGACGAAAGGAACCTACCTTCAACTTACATGCTGCAAATGGAAAACCTATTGCAGCTTTTGGTAGGAAATACGTCTATCTGAACGTAGGTTTACGCAAACCTATTCGGTCGATTTTCGTTCACGCTGACGTCACAATGTCCATCATCGGCACAGACCTACTTAATCATCATGATTTACTCGTAGACGTCCGCCGAAAACGACTGATTGATAATACTACTAGTCTGTCTATCAAAAGCATCACCTGCGTAGGTCCCAGCTTATCACTCGTTAAGATGAAGGGAATCCTTTATCCAACTTTCCAACCGTTGTTGATGAGTACCTGGAAATTAATTGCCCGTCCAACGATCTACCGTGCATAACCAACAATGTTGTGTCACATTATAACCTCAGGACAACCGTGACATGTAAAGCACGATGACTTGCTCATGACAAACTGAGACTCGGTAGAAATCAGTTCAAGCATATGCTCAACCTGGAAACCAGTCGACAAACGAATAGTCCATGGGCAACCCCAATTCATAAGGTACAGACAAAGGATATAAATGGCTGGCTATCCGCCGGTGAATACCGGCAATTGAACGCCAAATAAACCTCTGACTGCTATTCAATGCCTCGCATAATCGACTTCATGGAAACTGTCAATGCAGTTGAAGATTGAATGATCAATTCATGGTTGTTTGCCCAAAACCAACTTCCCCAATTTTCGCGGAGACATCGATACACCAGTCATCGTCTCATCGGCCGCTGTTCAGAAAGAAATCAGGCCAAAATTGTCGGAAGTAATATTGTGATTTATTATTCCAATATTAGTTCATAGACCTTAGTTTTAAAGCATAGTTTTAAAGTTGGCTACATGTTGGTGTTACATTAAAGAATTCTCGAGTCGCCAATTGGTGTTTTGGTTTTGCGTCCGTTATTACTAAGCGTTTCTAAAAAACTGCAAGGAACAGCGTGAGCCCGAGCGTAGCAAGAGCTGGGCATTATCGGTTTACGAGACGTGGCTGACAGCTTCTGGCGGTAGAAACAGACTCTGGAGGATTCAAACAGTTGGTGAAAGTTTGGATAGTCACCGTTCATCTTTCCTGGTGCCGGTCAAGTCCTCTTTGAACAAGCAATATCTGGAATTTTTTTGGAATTGGGTCAAGTTCAACAATGCCTGGGTCAAAGAAGGGACAGAGCGTCTTGGATGCAAACAGGAAAGTAAGTCATTGTGACTTGTCTGTTAATTGTAACGATGTGTCTGATGTATAGGCGCCGTATAGGCAGTGATTTGGAATGTGACGTATTCCGCAGAGAGTCTCCGTGTCCATGTGAAGCATACATATACTTTGAATGGATTACTTTGTTGGCTCCTACCCCCACTGAGTGTTTACGACAGCAGCTGTGGATTTATGTATTTCCTCGCCATTTTGGATAAAACATCGTCGCATTCTTTTTGGGAAGGAGACCAGTTGGTGGATTATAAATGATATTCAAGTAACTTTTACCTTTTCATGTGGTGTTGCCGTAAGTTTCGACCTTGTTTTCTCATATTTCATTCGTGTGCTGGTTATGGTTCGCCCTTTGTACCAGGTACACATAGTTCGATCGACTCTTAATTGAATGGGTGTTATTGTTATGGCTGCTGCTTTTTTGCCTGGAATTATAAACAGAGGCAAAACAAACAACAGGTGTAGCCTCTAAGTTCATACATTAAATGGGCCTATGATTTCTGAAAATCTTACATGGGAATTAGCACTGGTATCAATTACAAACTCATTTAGTGTGTCATTAAGTGCCTTTTCAAAGGAGGCCAATGTGCTTGCTAGTCGCATTTTCTCAGGTAGTTTATTCCATATTTGGGCATACCTAATCAAGAAAAACTTTTGCCTGGTGGCTGTTTTACATGGTTCTATAGCCACTGTACCTTTAGTGTGTCTAAGGTTATATCCTGTGTCTCCTGAGAACCGAGTATATTTAGCAGGGGTATACACTATTTGGTTAAGAAGCTTATAGAAGTGTACCAGATTTAGTCGCAGTCACCTTAACCATAATGTTTCTAGTCATAGGATTCCACATCTGGTAGAGTAGTTTGTGCCGTTATCGGTTCCGAGTACATTTCACGTGAAGTACCTCTGTACTCCTTCTACTTTCAGTTTGTCTTCTATGCGTGTACTACTAAGTATGAAGGAGCAGTAATCTAGGAGTGGGCGCACAAAAAGCTTGTACAGTAGCATTCTGGATTCGTTCCTGTAGAAGATCCTGAGTAAAAAACCAATAAGCCTGCGTGATTTCCATACTTGATTCGAGATATGCTCAGAAAAAGATAGAATGTGTGAATATTTTAGTCCTAGGTCTAGTACAGATTTGAGGCTTGGGATTTTGTGGCCCCAAATAGCTTGGTCGAGTTCAAAGTTACAACAGCCTACTCACAGCCATCCACACGTCTTTACATTAAACTCGAGTCTCAAGATGTCACACCATTTACAAGAGGTGAATACAAACGTGAGCTGTGAATCAGTGAGCAAGTTCAGTGATAAGCTAAATGTGAAATCAAGGTCTGACTCCGAATTGTGTGACGAAAATAGCGCGGTGTAGAAGCCTGTAGTTGCAACTGGTAAGCCATTGTTTAATAGAGTGTCACAGAATAGAGCTAGTGCTTCAGAGTGCAGTTCTGACTCCATAAGTTTACAAGGTATTACTAGTCAGAGTGAAGGCATAAAATCTCTAGGGATTTGTGAGAAAGAACCAAAATTGTCTACTTCTGTCATTAAAGAGTTTGAAAATGATGAAGTCGACCAGATAGATGATGGTAAATTGACTATTCGTGATAATGATCATGATAGTGCCGATTTGTCTTTGGTTGATCATGATGAAATGGGGGGGAATGCCTACTACTGCTTAGTTGAATAAAGGTTCTGTACAACTACAACGTGAAGTAGAATTGAATGCAGATGCAGTTGCAGATGGCATGCATACTTGTGAGACAGTCAGTGTAACTGATCAGCGTGTAGCCCACATATCATCAGATGATAGTGCTAAACCCGAACTAGTAGTGAAAGACAGCAGTGGTGGTAATCTTGCAGTTAGACAACTATCTAAAAGCCGAACAACAACAGCTTCTGATCCACCGCTAAGTTCATCAACTGGTATCAATCAGTTGTCGTTGGTGTTGTCATCCACAAAGAGGAGGACGCCCATCAACTCCAGTATCTTGTGCAATGACTATGATAGTATTGGTGCGTTTGAAAACACGAAAGATATTGCCCGGTTTAGTGAGGATAAGCCAGGTGTAAACGAAAGAGTAATTGTTAAATTGACTTGCATGAATAAATGCATTTCTAATTTCAGGTTACTATTTGAACGCTATCTTTGGTGTTAATTACTTTGTGCCTACGCTTGGCTGACCAGATACGTCGTATGTTTGTTCGTCATCTATATTTTAGGATACAATGACATGAGCGTGCTACCGTTCAGATTCGAGGATATAGCTGATAGAGGAAAGTCAGCAAATGAACTCTGCGACGATTTTCCAACCTAGGGCGTCAACCTGAGAAGGGTTGTAGGCGTACTGCTGTAAGTTCTACAATTCTTCAAAGGGTAGCGCATCAGTGAGCAGTGCAATGTGCTTGGTGTGTGATTTTGTACATATGTTCATATTGTATATACTGAATTGATATCATCTGTCATCTAGCTGTTGGTAATTCTGTTTGTGTCCGGACGACTTCCTCTTGGATCATGACCTGAGAAGGAATGTAGGCGTACTGCTGTAAGTCCTACAGTTCTTCAAGGGTAGTTTGTCGTGCCAGAATCCACAACATTTGATGTGTTGATTGTACTTATGTTTGTGTTAAATAATTGTGTGAGTTACAATTGATGTAATTGTTGGTTAATCTTGTGTGTGTCCGGACATTCCACAACTTACAATCGTCAACCTTTGAAGGGTTGCAGGCGTACTGGTGTAAGTCCTGCGATTCTTCAAAGGAATTCCATCAAGATGTGATCCGCGAGTTTGTGTGTACTGTTTGTATATACGTGTGGTGTGTCATATCAATTGGTGTTTTTGGATCCATTGTGTTTACTTGTTGTTTTCGTACCTTGCTGTTATTGCATAATTTTGTTAAAATTCTAGTCGTGATTACTTCTGAAGTTGTTTCGAGTCATCTACATCCGCGAATGAATTGATTGATGTTACAGACAGCAGATGGGTCGTATACGCCGGGGAGGCTAGGCTTTTGCTGAGAATGAAATGCATACGAAGATAATTGTTAGCTGCGGTCCGGCAAGCCGGGGAGAAAGAGTGTAAACGACTGAGGCTCGCATGCGTCACCGCTGCTAGAACTGAGGCAGAATGAGTGACAAGCGATCGCAGTGGTAATTGGTAGTGAGTAGATAAGTGGATGTGCGTAGAGTATCGTGAGGTGGTGCTATGGTCACGTTGCATTCTGCAGGAGTCATTCTAGCAAGTGGCGATTGTGTTGCAAGATATCAAGAGGGGGTCTCTATCTGGGGGCGCAGGTCGTCAGCGATGTGTGAGATTGTGCTGTGGGTATGCCTTTGGTGTGTTGGCTTTTCCGTTTGTTTTCCATTTCAGCTCTGTCCGTGTGACCCAGGTTCTCTCAATGGCATCCAAGTCAACGTGTATTGGTTGTGATGGAGAAAATGGATGGATCCATTTTTGCCGAGGAGTGTCAATGTAGTTGAAGATTGAACGATCAATTCATGGTTGTTTGCTCAAAACCAACTTCCCCAATTTTCGCGGAGACATCGATACACCAGTCATCGTCTCATCGGTCGCTGTTCAGAAATAAGTCAGGCCAAAATTGTCGGAAGTAATATTGTGATTCATTATTGTAATATTTGTTCATTGACCTTAGTTTTAAAGTTGGCTACATGTTGGTGTTACATTAAAGAATTCTCGAGTCGCCAATTGGTGTTTTGGTTTTGCGTCCGTTATTACTAAGCGTTTCTAAAAAACTGCAAGGAACAGCGTGAGCCCGAGCGTAGCAAGAGCTGGGCCTTGACGGTTTACGAGACGTGGCTGACATTTACTTTTAGTTCCTTTGATTATGAAGTCGTTCCGCAACGACTTTTATTCCCAAACCCCGGTATTATAATACGGAATTCATATTGCTTTGCAATTAAATTTGAGAACAGTATATATTTTTGTCTGTTTTTGATCGTCTTCGTAGAACTTGTAC
Organism: Trichobilharzia regenti; assembly: GCA_944472135.2. Lineage (NCBI taxonomy): Eukaryota > Metazoa > Platyhelminthes > Trematoda > Strigeidida > Schistosomatidae > Trichobilharzia > Trichobilharzia regenti. The sequence continues at coordinate 20,669,604 of OX235267.1, forward strand.
ACGATCGAACCATTCACGCCTTCGAGTAGCTCACCAGTGGCTATCAGTTCCAAAACAAACTTTCAGTGTTTATGTCCATTGACAGTGAATTTCCTCTCCGTTCAGCAGTGCTCAAGTGTGTGACCTATATATTATGAATATTTTGACTGCGTTCTTCTATCGAACTTTCCCTTTTCTGATTGGCCTAATCCCTGGAAAGGCGAAAAGGGGATTATTAACTGGTATCCACTCAGGATACGAGTGCATTTGTTAGTACGCTATTGATCTTAGTGGAACTGTTCATCACAGGCATCAAACATATTCTTTGATAAACTTGAAGTGGATTTTTTTCGACTGACCCATGTCACTTTAGTTTGAGTGGTATTAGAATGTTTATATTTTGTAAGCTTGATACGGAGATGCGGAATTCATCCACAACACTCATTAAACTGGAAGCTTGTGAATTCTGCCTTCTTAACAATGAATACTCCTTGAAATCTTCCAAGGATCGCGAACATTTGTCCAGAAAACGCGGCAGTTTAGGGAACTAGTTAGCTCAGCCTCTTGAACGACTTTGAGCTGTCCTTTGGCTGACTTAGACGACAAAACATATTCATGATTAATTTGTAATCATCTGCCCCCACCAGATCCCTAATTTGTCCACACTACTTATTAGCTCTTTAGCTTGATACACCTGATCCAGGTAACCAGGGCTTTGTTGACAAGGCTCTGACTATTGAGGGGACACTATAACACTTACAGGTGCCTAATGATGTGTTTATCGACAATAACAAGAAAATAATGTGAGGATATACAGTCACTTAAAAACGGGGCTGCCGATCTCTTGTCTCTCGAAGATCATATTCTCCACCATGTATTTCAGTCTGCACGGACTAACAAGTTAACCGTCGAATGGCTGAGGCTGAACCGGTTTGATGAATTTTTTGATCCCTCTGTAATTTCATATCACTTCGTATATTCCTGGCTGTCAACCACGTCTCAAAAGCCGTTAATGCCCAGCTCTTGCTGCGCCGGGCCTCTCGCTGTCCCTCGAAGATTTTAAGAAACGCTTAGTACCAACGGACGCAAAAACCAAAACACCGACTGGCGACTCGATAATTCTTTATTCAAACACCAACATATGAGCAGATAATAAACTAAGGTCTATGAACAAATAATACAACAATAAATCACGATATTACTTCTGACGGTTTTTGATCTTCCTTCTGAACAGCGACCGATGAGACGATGACTGGTGGGTTGATGACTCCGCGAAAAATATGGAGGAGTTGGGTTCGAGCAAACAACCATGAATTGACCGTTCAATCTTCAACTACATTGACACTGGCTGTGTGTTGATCATTCCGATTTGTCAGACACTGAAAATCTTATAATCAGCAACATCTTGACGTCAATAATTTTGCCACCATACGATTCCTGGAAAGCTACATAAAGCCCTTTGACGAAGTTTGGTGACATCAAACGCCAGGTGAAGTCAGACATTGGAACGGTCTTCATCGGTCACTAAGTCCACATAACTTCTGTCACAACAAGTTGAAAGCTCACCCAATTAATACGCATGATATCCTCGGCCACTCAACCATCAAGGTGAACTGGGTCTAAAAACTTTCTCGATGTAGTTTGAAAACGTGATTTTATTTAAAATTTCAAAATTGAGTTATCCATCGCCATTTATCATTCTTTTTTGTAATTGTTATATGACATTGACAGCTTGAACAATCACTGTTGCATCTGTAATCATACGGAGACCCATTTCTTACTGGTTGACGTCTATTTTTGTGCCTACATCATACCCTTCAAACACAACACTTTGGCTTTATTTTATTCCAATGAAGTTGAGAGAAATCTCATCGGAGCCTGCCACTGATCAGTGGGGTTTTAACAGCATTGAAGAGTAGCTGCCGTAAATTCTGAGCTTTCGTTGGACCTTGATACACGGCTAATGGAAATCAGGTTCCATCGCTCGAATGCCTGTGTAGCTGACCACCTTTTTTATGGATTATGCTACTATTTTTCAGCCTTCTTGAGCAAACCATATTGACTTATGTGAACAGAAGTAATACAGGTCCATCAGTGATGCTGCATTTGTCATACCAAACTGGGTAAACCAATAAGCAATAGGAATTTCCTGGAGAGTTACTGGTGTAACCGAATACCCGAATACAGAGCCTGGAAAGTTTTACCTTTTCTAACCATTTATTGAGGATACAGACGGTGAAATGCGTCTTCATTTGGGTTTAAACCAGGATTCTTTTTCAGTATGACTGTTTCTTCGTAACCATTAGAGCTGCTCACCGTTGTAAAATGAGTCCTAGATGATCAGGGTTGTCTACCGAACCACTGAGAAATCTCTGCCAAATAATCAACCTCACCAGTGCCGCACCCTGCCTCGTTAACGAAAGAGAATCACTGAAGAAAATGTAATGATCTATACAGTTAAACGTAGCACAACACTTCACCAAAATGATCTCGGAAAAGTAGAGGTCCTTAGAAGCTGGAGGGAAATGTGAAAGCGCAATGGCTTCAAGTAGAAAAGCGAAGCTATTGCTATGTAGTACTCCCCAAAGCAAGTAGAGCACTTGGACGCGTTTGGAGTAATTAGTGCGCACGCTGCATGTTCGACAGGATAATTCATGCTCAACAATGCGAGTGTCAGCCAACTCTCAGTAACCGACACTGTCCAGCTCTTACTACTCTGGAGCTCACGCTATCCCTGGAAGACCTTCAGAAACAATTCGTAATTACCAACGCGAAAAACCAGGACACAGATTAGCGACTCGAGAATCCTTTATTCTAACGCCAATATGTGACCAACAATAAGGCTATTATACACAAGGTCTATGAATAAATGTTATGACAATAAATCACGATAATACTTTTGATGGTTTTTAATCTTCCATTGAACAATGAACGATGAGAAGATGACTGCTGGGTCTATGACTCCCGCAAAAAATATGGAGGATTTGGATTTGAGCAAACAACCATGAATTGATTGTTCAATCTTCAACTAAATTGACAGTGGGCGTATGTCCGACAGACCTGTTGTCACCACATTGCCGTACTGTATACTGCGTGCAGTGTGTTTTGCTATGTGAATGGGGAAACCAGACTGCTCACAGATCACAAGCAAGCATTCTGAGTGCGTTGAACCCATTCTAAATTAGAATATACGTCTCCAGACGGTCGATGTTCAATCATGAATGGCTACGCACGTGGATACTACTAAAACGCCAATAGATTTTCGAAACTATGGGCCGCTGAGATTTCTGATACATCACTAGCTCTCTGCCTGTCGATAACAGTCTTAAAATTAAGACTGAGATAAACCACAGCAGACCACCGATTCCTAAATAGTGGGCCAAAACTCTGCATGTCACTCTTCGTGAGCTGTTTCACAGCTGGTCATCAGGCGAAAGCGGACTAAGTGCTGGAAGTTGCATATTGTCTCCTGTTTTACATAACATTGTGACAGAAGCCTGGTTTCCGAATGCCTATAGCACTACTGCGAATTTAATAGAAATTTTGCTCAGTGATAATTTTAGGAATTGTAAATGAGTAGAAACGAGATGCTATACGGTGCTCAATGGGGCTGCGATGCGCCGGTAATATACTAGAAGCTTGGAAAGTTTGAATACCATGCTGGTGGGATAACACTTGCATTCATAAAGAAGGCTTTTTTCTCCTTTGACATGAAGTCATTTTCTGAAACTTCTATGAAAGTGGAATCGTCAATCCACATTACTCATGGATTCAAGCCCATTAAAATGAGAGGAATAACTTACGAATATGAATCACATACCATTTTTATGGAAAATTTCATCACTACAATGTGCTAAAGTCTATTCTTGGCCTATTTTTATTCTTCTCCACCAAATAAATCAACTCAGTTGTTCTGTTTATCTCGATAATAAAACTGTGCAAATGAGGAAGATTCGCTCACTATGTTTCTAAGTGTTATTTACTGCTTAGCGCAGTAGTTTTATCTTTATTTAGAATATATCTGGTCTGCCTTCCAGACTACATTTGCAAGCCAGAGTTTAGAGGCTGGCGTTATAGACGTTTGCGAACAGAACTGAGTATATTAACGCAAGATCTCATACCAACGACTATCGTATTTGATTCTCGCGTACCAAAGGCAAAGCAAAACACAACAATTGATTGTCCAAATTACGAGATATGTTTCGAAACCAAATCTCTGATTGAAGCGGAAACTAAGCTAGCTACTTATCGTGCACGAAAGTGACACGACGGAGTACCAAATGGCGGGGATGCTTGACGGGAAGCCTTCAGCTAAATAAGTCGACTCTAAGGGTCAGCATCCAATCTTCACTGATGATTCTTATAGTCACGATGTAATTCTTCTCTTAGACATAATCTATTCCTACGGTCAATAATTTTGGGGAATTATTTACCGCTACACCTCACCCCTCCCCTAGTGGGGTTGTGAGGACCCTAAGACAGAACCAGCCAGAAGTAAAAACTCTATGGTTCCCATTTGGGTGAAAAAATCTTCCGAGTGGCTTGGTGGCCTGCCTGCTGCTCTGTCTGCCTATGCTAATAGGGTGTTTGTACATCGCTTCCTTGATATTGTTCGTTGGATCCTGTGATTCATTTGTTTCTAGTCCAGTGCCCGTCGCACCTGGAAAAGAAATCAAGAACGCTAAGAGCCTTGTTGAGGAAAATGTACCAAATCGGCGTTCTTAAAAATATTATGTGGATCTAGCACACAGTAAAATAATGCAAACTTTAGAACATAAAAAAGTATACATATAAATATTTTGGTGCATGTAACATGTACTGTTAAAGAAAACAATTTTACTTGTGTTTAGTGATATTGTATAAAAAATTGATGCGTCTGAATAGAAAAGAATAATTAATACCCCGAACAAATGAGTTGGGTGAATCACACGAATTCGTTATTTCACATGGGTGTGAAGATATTCTGGAAAACTTACGGTACGTACATAACGGGTTTTCTTAAGGGCTCAACAGAAGATTTGGTAGCTGTCGCTGTGCTAGTGACTTCTTCGAGGATCTTCGATTTCCGGTTACGAGGTACGCTTAGCTCTATGCTAACAGGATTACCTTCCAAGTAAGCTGGTTTCAGACGGTCAATACTGACGGTGTCCTCGCGGCCTTTTTCGTCTCAGACAAAGAATTTATCCAAACGTTTAATTACTTCATAAGGTCCGTCGTATGGGGGCTCCATAGGTCTACGTACAGAGTCGTGACGAACAATTACATGTGAAGAAGTTTTTAAACATGGGTGAACAAAAACATCAATGGACTGTAGACGAAGGGGAGCAGGTTTAACTGAACGCATCGCGTTTGTAAGCCTGCTGACGTAAGAAGCGTGATCTACCGCTGGTGGGAAGCTCGAGGGAGAAGCAAATTCACCAGGCAGTCGTAGTGTCGTGCCATATACTAGCTCGGCGCTAGTACAACCAGCATCGGTTTTCAAGGCGTTTCGTATCCCTAGGAGGACTAACGGAAGGGATTCAGTTCAGTGGTTATTGTTTGCAGCTGACAGACCGGCTTTCAACTGTCTGTGTAGACGTTCTACCATACTATTAGCTTGAGGATGGTAGGCTGTTGTTCGAAAACGCATGCAACCTATGATTTTAGTCAGGGCGAAGAATATGCCACTTTCGAATGGCCGCCCGCGATCAGTTGTTATGGAAGATGGGCATCCAAAGTTAGCGGTCCATCTTTCGACAAAGACGCGTGCGACTGTTTCAGCAGACACATCCTTGATGGGTACTGCTTCCGGCCATCGTGTGAAGCGATCGATGAAAGTTAAAATATAAGTATATCCATGGGATTCAGGAAGGGGTCCAACCAAATCTATATGGACGTGCTCGAAACGAGTGTCAGGGAGAAGAAAGGTGCCAAGTGAGCTTTTGGTGTGTCTTATCACCTTGCACCTTTGACAAGCTAAGCACGTGTGTCAATCACGTCTCATAAACCGTTAATGCCCAGCTCTCGCTACGCTCGGGCCCACGCTGTTCCTTGAAGATTTCAGAAACGCTTAGTAATAACGGACGAAAAAACCAAAACACCGATCTGCCGCTTGAGATTTCTTTATTGTTACACCAACATATAAAAAGAATAAGTGAACTAAGGTCTGTGAACAAATATTACAATAAGAAATCATAAGATTACTTCTGACGATGTTTTACTCTTCTTTCTGAACAGCGACCGATGAGACGATGACTGTCGTATTGATGCCTCCGCGAAAATTGGGGAAGTTGGTTTTGAGCAAACAACCATGAATTGATCGTTCAATCTTCAACTCCATTGACAACATGCGTGCCCATCCCCTTACTTCTTTATTAATGCCAGGCCAACAAAACCGACTAGTCACGACCTTGACAGTAGTTCGCATACCTGGGTGAGATAATCCATGCAACGTATTGAAGACGTCACCGCGATAACTTTTAGGCACGATGGGGCGAGGAGTACTCGTGGAAATGTCACATAGAATAGTATATCTTCCCGTACCTAAGGGCTTCTCAGCTAATTGTAGAGTTGTTTTCGACAACTCATGTTGAAGCTCAGTATCTTCTTTTTGAAGACGAGTCAGTTTTACAAGGTCTATGTCGTCGGTTTGGAGGAGGGAACAAACGCGCGGCAAGGCATCTGCCACAGTGTTGTTTACTCCGGATACATGGCGAATATCTGATGTGAACTGTGAAACGTAATCCAGTTGTCATGATTCCCTAGGTGAATACTCATCTGAAGCTGAGTTCAGGGAGTACGTCAGAGGTTTGTGATCAGTAAAAATTATGAATTCACGACCCTCTACCGAATGTCGAAAATGACGTATAGCACAGTACATAGCCAGAAGTTCTGTGCCGAATGTGCTGCACTTCGTTTCAGCTGTTTGCAGGCGCCTCGAGAAAGAGGCGAGTGGTTGCCACTCTTTGTTAACTAGCTGTTGTAGAACTGCGCCGATTGTAGTGTTTGATGCATCAACCGAGATGCTTAAAGGTGCCGTTGGATCCTGATACATCAGAAGTGTGGCATTCGCAATAGCTTTTTTAATCTGGGTAAAAGCATTTCGAGCAGACGCGTCAAGTTCTATGGACTTGCCATTCCCTCGAAGAAGGTCTGTCAATGGCTGAATCAGAGAGGCACAGTTGGAAATAAAGCGTCGATAATAACTTACTAAGTAGTTAAAAGTGCGGAGACTTTTCACTGTCTGTGGCTCTGGAAAGTTCAGTGTAGCCTCGACCTTAGTAGCCAGCGGGCGAATGCCCTTGCAGTCAAAAGTGTGACCCAGAAAGTCGAGTAAGCAAACGCCTATCTGACATTTTTGAATACTGATGGTAACACCATGTTGGCGTAACCTTTCAAATGTCAACTCCAAGAGTCAAAGGTGAGTTTCCTTGTCTGGACTGGCAATGAGGGAGTCGTCTAAGTATGGATTTACAAAGCCGTGACTGCGAAATACTTCGTTGATGGAGCGTCCGAATGATTGTCCTGCATTCCGGAGACCGAATGGCATACGTAGAAATCCACGAAAGGCGTAATGATAGCTGTTTTCGGAATATCTTCTATTGCCATTGGGATTCGGTTATACGCTTTAACAAAGTCGATTTTAGAGAATATAATTGTGCCAGCTAATTTTGTCGTCAATTCGCGTATGCGAGGCAATGAATAGCAGTCAGAGGTTTATTTGGCGGATAGCCAGCCATTTATATCCTTTGTCGGTACCTTATGAATTGGGGTTGCCCATGGACTATTCGTTTGTCGACTGGTTTCCAGGTTGAGCATATGCTTGAACTGATTTCTACCGAGTCTCAGTTTGTCATGAGCAAGTCATCGTGCTTTACATGTCACGGTTGTCCTGAGGTTATAATGTGACACAACATTGTTGGTTATGCACGGTAGATCGTTGGACGGGTAATTAATTTCCAGGTACTCATCAACAACGGTTGGAAAGTTGGATAAAGGATTCCCTTCATCTTAACGAGTGATAAGCTGGGACCTACGCAGGTGATGCTTTTGATAGACAGACTAGTAGTATTATCAATCAGTCGTTTTCGGCGGACGTCTACGAGTAAATCATGATGATTAAGTAGGTCTGTGCCGATGATGGACATTGTGACGTCAGCGTGAACGAAAATCGACCGAATAGGTTTGCGTAAACCTACGTTCAGATAGACGTATTTCCTACCAAAAGCTGCAATAGGTTTTCCATTTGCAGCATGTAAGTTGAAGGTAGGTTCCTTTCGTCGATCTGCTGCTGTGGCAGGAAGGGCGCTGATTACGGCGCCTGTGTCGACTAAGTATCGGGTCTGGGTAACCGTATCACGAATGTAAAGCAGGCGGCCAGTGACACCGGCGACGGTTGCCGATAACACGTGTCGGCAGAATAGTTTCCTACAGTCTTTGAGGCACTGCCGAAATTACAAGTTTTTCGACAACATTTCGCTTCCTGGCCATGGGTGTTGTGATACCAACACCATTGAGGGCATTTTAGTGAACGTGGTCCGGATTTAGTGCGACCACGTGAGTTTCGCCGTTGAGGGGTGTTCGGACGGCGATAGAATAAAGTCTCTTCGGCAACTGAGCATATTTCAGGAACTGTCTATTTAGTTATTTCTATAATCTTATCTGCAGAAACGTCTATAATAACACCCTGAAGTGTCACCTGAACAGCCTGTGGCATTTTGGATAAAAATGTTCTCTGAAAAGTCCTTCATGAAACTGACGTTGGCCAATAATGATAGGATCCCACACACTTTGTTATTGACTGTTTATCTCGCATGAATGGTATATCATCATTCCCACACACTTTGTTATTGACTGTTAATCTCGCATAGATGGTATATTATCATTTCTCACGCACTTTGTTATTGACCATTACGATCAATTATTTCAAATGCTGTCAACTGTCTATATTGTTGCAAAAATGTATAAATACCATGAATTTTTTTGTCGTTGTTGTTGTACTACAATACACAGTCACAGTCCAGCCTTTGTCTTTTAATATTTGCGTGGTTCACTGAATCGGAAGGTACGACAAGCAGACAGGCATATTAGTCAGGAGCAGACAGAACAAGGCGACAACGTCCTCATTTAATTTCCTACCGTTAAAACAAATAACTTCCCTCATTCTTGACAGTATGCTCACGGCTAACTGACCCCATAACTCGAAGTTGCGAAATAATTCGTCCGGACCCATGAGAGCGCGTCTCCTGAGGAGAGTTGCTTTAAGCAACTGATACGGTTTACTTACCTCTGAGCTCGACATTTTCACAGTTACGCACTTGCTGAATTCCCGCGGTAGGTCGTTAACAGCTGCAGGGAACTGTGAAAGTTGATCAGTTATTCCATGCTCACTAAAATCAGACTCAGCCATCTGAAACCACGATTCAGCATTATCTGGCCAATATGGTACGAGCTGAATGGTTCTGGCAGTTGAGCGAATACGAATGACCTTAGGGGTATGGTCACGCATGACGAAATATATATAGTTAGAAAGTAGTAGAAGAACATATACAAAATGGAACGAACTCACCGGATTTGTTTGTGTATTTGCTAAAGATGGGGTTCGCGGTAGGGCTCACCAGTTTAGAGACTGACGGTATTGACGTACACGGTTAGTACGAAATATACTAACGCAAGTTCTAATATCCACAACTTCTATAGTATTTGTTCCGCGTAGACCAAAGGCAAAGTGAAACACGATAGTTGATCGTCCAAATTACGAGATATATTTCGGGACCAAATCGCAGTGTGGGAGGATCGCTTAGCTGGCTAGGGACCGTGCAAAAATGAAAGTGACACGACAGCGTACCGAATGGCGTGGATGCTTGACCGGAAGCCTTCAGCTAGACACGTCTACTTAAACAGTGAGTATCAGCATCCAATGTTCAGTGATGAGTACTGTGGTCAATAATTTTGAGGAATTATTTACCGCTACACCAGCGTTCAAGTATTAGAAGCTTGCCAGTGCTTTATTGGTCACCATGCTCAGGCTGACGTAGATAAACTGGTTGCACATGCTAATGCTGTTAAATATTAGGCAGAGTAATTTCAGCAGAAAGCAAGCCTTATTGGCATCTAATTTGAAAGACACCATGAACTTGATGAATAACTTTCATTTCGGTTGAGGAAAATGTATTGATAAAAGCTAATGGATTTCTGTGATGTCCTGGCAGTTTCTTGACGCTTTTTGGAAGATTCTGGCAGATAGAGAGTATAACATCTGGCGTAAGGCTCTTTAGCATAGAATGAAGCAGCACTTATACAAGAACCACGAATCCATTCACGGTAGTAACAGTCTTAACACACCTCATACTACAAACCACATATAGTTAATCCCAGCACTTCTCCTTTTGGAGTCAATCAAAGCTACGACAGTCGAGTGGCGGGACGAGCTACGCAGAAGTTTACCAAAGATCAGGAATCTATACCTCACAATAAAGAGGTGAACACAAAGGAATCAAACTGGTTTATATTAGCTCGTAAAAACGGTATTGGATTATTCTCAATACATAAAATTAAAGCACCAAACAAGACTATGTTTAATTTCCCTTGCATGTAGGGTGTCTACATGTTTATAGCGTTTGTCTGTCACCAACACACACCCCGAAAATGAAGCCACAACTAAGAGAAGAATTGGTTGGAAATACTACTGAATGATCAATACGTATTAAATGGCAATATCAGTTAAAATGTATCCAGTCTGTTTAATAACTTACTGGACTGTGATGATGGTCTCATAGTCTAGAGGAACACAAGGAACTGTGTTTGAACAACAAAATGATGGGGAAACATAAGTGACCGATCAGGGTGAGGGTATGCTATAAGTCTAATTCAACGCAGTAAACTTTTATGGTTTGAATGAAGACAGTCAATCACAACATGAATTTGCTCACATAGGTGATGTTGGATTAGGGACCTGCAAGAATGCTGTAATCATAGCGAATGCAACATTTGGCTGTTTCAAAGGTGTTCTACAAACTATTTAAGGCAGCCAGAATCTGTCGTGACATTTTTTGTACTGTTCACGTAAACACCTCACGACGGCCTTTATCCTCAATCGATTAATAAACCGTACGGTTGTGAACATAATAGAACTTAGGAATAATGCTAACATATATGAATAATTCTCCCTCAGCTTTTTCACAAATCCTAACCTAATTTTGAGAATCAGTTCGCGGAACTAATAAAACCATACAAAGGAATTAAGTTTTTTTAACAGGTAGGTGAGGACGAAACTAAAAGTGCTTGTCCCCTAACTATGAGAATCCCATATTAAAAGTGTTGCTTTAGGCTACTTGCTATCAGTATACATATTCTAACTATCAAAAAAGAACAGAAACATATTGTTAAAAGGTGTAATATTTTTCTGCAGATATTGAGTTATCTTAAATAATACCATTAAGCAAATACAAGGAGGAATATCACTCAAATTGTCGAACAAGCAACAGTTAATTATTTTTCTTCAATGATGAGAACAGAACAGCAGACAATAAGGAATCATCTATAAGGAAGGTATCTTAATGATGCTGACTACACATGTGAAGAGTATGAAAGCTCTCAAGATATATTGAAAAAAGAAAAGAAAATAGGAGAGGGAGGAGTATGCATATAGCAGGAATCAACTGACTGCTTCACAATAATAATGACGATAACAGTGACAATGATAATGAAGACAGCGAAAAATTGCGTTGTTAAATATAAATGAGGTTAGAGTATTTCATAACGTAGAATAACATTGGTATATGTAATTTCTTGCGTGCATCTCGCCGACTGCATATCCAAAGTCACGAACGGTTACTGAGTAAAAAAACAAATAGATGAAGAAGGATAATAATAAAGTAAAAAAATCATTTTTAAATAAGCCACTCACAGTATACTTACGACAACGACGGATGGTGCTGAGAAGTCTTCTAAAATTGACTGCAGACTTCATAGAACAACATAGTGAAATGCTTCAATGAAATAAATTCACAAAGTATTTGCTTACATCCCAAGTATTTCAAGATATCTGTCAAAGGAACGGTATACAACAGGTGCGGACGTGACGTTATCAGGCGGAAAGTTTTGTGGACACCTTCAGGGGAGTTATAGTAAAAGTAGGGGGGACGAACTACACCAAAAATTATACAACAGTTCCATCGTGTATACTGCACGACGCCAACGACAGGACAGAAGAAAAATCCAGCATAACTTTTAATGGGATGAATGTTGCGCACCCAACACCATATAGTGTTGCTGACACCATTAATCCATGGGAATAGTGCTGCAGGTTATTTCCGGAAGGGTGACACCTAGTCTTTGATAGAAATGGATGGGTCAAACTAAGGGTACACATGGGACGGTGATTTATTAGACAGAAGTGGGGAATGAAACATGGATGGGATACAAATATTAGTTAAGACAGCACCCCATGACGTCTTCAAAACCTCAGATACCTCTAAATCCTCTACTTGAAACATTCAAACTACCTACAGTTTATACAAAGATAAGCAAACAGGAGCGTCAGGGAACAAGGAGTTTTAGCGCAGGAGGCAATCCAATCCCAAAAGACCCCAGACAGCACGATTTTAAGATGATCCAAAGAAAAGGTACTAATTCTGTCGTACACTTTTCTTCTTATTTCCCTGATAGAGGGTGTTACATAAACCTAATTATTCTAAAACACTACATTTATCTTTACGGTGTTTTTTGTACCCTGCCCTACACACCGCTGGCCTTCAACCCTATCGATTATTGCTGATTGCTTTAACTTACCAATGCAATTAGCATTTGTCAGGGACATTTAGAGTATACATATACACAATTGCTGTCAAGGCTTTTCGTGGTTGATTCAAAGACAGTAAAAACTCTCTACGTCGACAGTCTGCCTTCTTGAGTCGTGGGTTCAATGGTACCGTATCGTGTCGCCGATGTTTTTAATAGTGACTAGAACAGTAGGCCCACAAATCGACTAGTTGGGAAGTCCGTTAGTGCAGACTACCAGGTGTCATAACAGTGTTATCGTAATGAAAGCATTGAAAAACTTTTATAAATAAAAGTTAGTCATAATTACTCGAAAAACACGTAGGAAATGACCAGCAACTGGTCAAACTAAAATTTTATCCACTACTTTGTCATTAAAAAATTTATAGCACCTAAACATGATGCAGAGATTTATTTTTGTGTACTACACAAAAAGGCACACCAGGTGTGAGTGCACGATACCTAGGTGAAAATAGGAGTGGAATTCGAATCCTAGAACACGCTCATCGACAGTCTCAACATTTAAGTACAGTTAAAACAAGAGATCACAGAAACCACCTGATTCCATGTAAAAGCTCAACTAACAAGTTCGAAACAAAAGCTTATAAATATGTAAGCCAACAAAGTGATATCACTGATACACTGCAGCAAGCTGCAATAGCAAGTTTTCTGAGAAACCGAAGATAACAGAATTGAATACAAGTATAAAACCTATAAAATAATACTGGATGATATGATGTGAGCTACGTTGGTGGTGACAATGTATAATTTATTTGCCAAATACGAGATGATTAGAAAATGACATTCTATGAGACAAGAGTAAACAAATTTTAAAAAGTTCTACTACCTAAGCGAATAGAAATGCTATTCTTTATTGAACTCTTTCTACAGATAATATCATCATAGTAGTAAGGATAAATAGTGATTACAATTGATGAATTTATCTTTAGTTACGTTTATTTCCTTCACCTGAATACAGGATATCAAAGGTATGTGTCTATCCTTTGACCTAATATCTTGAGTTTATGAGAAAGGATTAAATGGAGTAAACAACAATTCTTGTACTTAATTGATAGGATCCCGCATAAAGTAATATATAACCATCTCTCACGCATGTTGTGATTAATTATGCGATCAATCATTTCCCAAGGTTGAGGCCTACTTTATTGTTGTAAAGAGAATGTATAAATACCATGTGTTGTTTTCCTAATTGTTGTGATTACAAAATACAGTCACAGACCAGCCCTTATCTTTTAATATTTGCGTGGCTCAGTGAATCGAAAGGTACCACAGGCAGATAGGCATTTTAGGCAGGAGCAGATAGAACAAAGTGACTACGGTTCTCATTCATTTCAGTATAAGTTATAACATTAATAGGATAAATACCAATCCGTTAACATGTTAAAAAGAGTGCCAAAATATCTAAAAGGAGACTATATAATAATCTAACATTAACCACACGAAGATTTTCGAGCATTATGAGACATTCAATCACTTCTGTTTAAGTTGATTCAGTGAAAAAAAAATAACATAAAGGCAACGCGTGTATCTAACAAAAAAACATGTGCGAGTACACGAAAAACAGGAGTTATACGGTATCCAACGTGGTGGGTTAGTCAAACATCTAACACACTCTAATTGTCTATTTTAATGCACTACGTTAGTGAAAGGAGAAATGCTATGATCTATATCTTCAGTAAACTGAGTGGACGTTTGTGTGGGAATAGTAGTACTGATGCATTGGATAACTCAACTGATATGCTAAATACGTTAATTTGAGCGTGGTAATCTTCCGCTTCACTGAGTCATGTAAATATCAAAAGACAAAGACTGACTTGTGACTGTTAGGATACGATTTTTTATTTAAGATATAAAAACGTTATATTTACACACTTTTTACACACACGCATTTCGACTACTACGCTACATTTTGCTTACTAATAAAAACTCTTATTTCTGTGAAATTTTATGCCAAGAGTTTCCGGAAACTATCATAATTATTAACCTTTCGAACACTGAATCCAAAAAATACAATCTTATTGACAGATAATACATATAACTAACTAATTGGATTTGTGGAATTTTTAAACATAAACACATCTATAATTGTATATATTGTTGGATTTATATGTTCAAGTTGCTCCAAGTCAGTGAGTTTATGGTTAAGATATCATTTTAGTTAACTGTACTGAACTATATTGCATGTTGTCTTATTGTATAGTTGTCGTCGCTTTTTGCCCTTTTTTCTGTGAACTGTTTCCTTTGTTGATGTTGTTCTCATTGTTTGTCCGTTATTTTCTGATTTTGAGGGGAGCAACCCAAAAAGTTGCTTCTCTCTAAACTTTTACTTAATGTAATCATTCTTTTCTCAGGCGTGAGGCTAGCAACCCCACCCTGTAAACAAAATTGCTACAGAACTTCAGCAATGAACCTCTTTGCACCAAAAGAAAAAGTCTGTGTAGGAACATGGAACGTCCGAACTATGTACGAGACTGGAAAGCTGCCCAGATCGCCAACGAGATGAAAAGATACGGAATACAAGTGCTGGGAATATGTGAGAGCAGATGGAATGGGAGTGGACTCACCAAATTGTCAACAGGTGAGTCAGTGATCTACTCCGGTCACCCAGAAGATAACCACACGCACACCGAGGGCGTGGCTATCATGATGTCACCAACGGCAACGAAAGCCCTGATACAATGGGAGGCGATTTCGTCCAGGATAATGACCGCCAGGTTCAACTCCAAAGGAAGGAAAGTGTCAATCATACAATGTTATGCACCCACAAACAACGCAGACCTCGAGAAGAAAGAAGAATTCTACAGGCAACAATGGACAATACTCCAGCTGGCGACATGAAAATACTAATGGGAGACATGAACGCCAAACTGGGACCAGACAATACGGGAAGGGAACTCATCATGGGTAGAGAAGCTCTAGGAGAAATGAATGAAAACGGAGAACTCTTCGCCGACTTCTGCGCCTTCAACGAACTGGTGATTGGTGGCAGTGTATACAAGCACAAAGATATCCACAAGGCTACATGGGTGTCACCAGACGGGCAAACCAAAAACCAAATCGACTTCATCTCAATCTCAAGGAAGTGGAGGCGCAGCCTACTGGACACAAAAGCAAGAAGAGGAGCAGACGTTGGCTCAGACCACTATCTCGTACAAGGGACAATCCAAATCAAATTAAAAGCTTTCAGGGAATCAGGAGCTGCAGATAGACCACAAGCCAAGTTCAACACTCAAAAGCTGAAGGACCAGGCTACAAAGGACATCTTCATTGCAAGCATAAAGGACAAAGCCGAGACACAAATCAACACTAGCGAAGGTCGGCGTTGAAAAGCACTGGAACAACTTGAAAACGGTGTGGAGCCAAACCTGCATAGAAATTCTAGGCAGAAAAAAGAGACAGGACAAACAGTGGCTCACTACGGACACTTGGAAACTAATAGAAGAGAGAAGGACAGTGAAGCAAAAGATTATCCAGTGCACTGACGAGCAACAAAAACAGGAGCTGAATGCAAGCTACAATACACTGAACAAAAGAGTGAAGAAAAGTGCCAGGGAAGACAAAAGAAAATATTATGAAACCATGGCAAACGAAGCAGAACAAGCTGCAGGCAAAGGAGACCTCGCCACACTCTACCAAACAACTAGGAACCTTTCGGGCAAACGTTCGACACAGATTAAGCCAATAAAGGACGACAATGGAAAGTCAATCACCAAAGAGGTGGAACAGAGAAAGCACTGGGTTGAACACTTCAAAAGACTTCTAAATCGTCCGCCACCTACAACACGTCCAGCAATACCAACAACGGAAGCAGAACTACCAGTGAACACTGACCCCCCGACGAAATCAGAAGTCCTGAATGCAATCAAGATGCTTAAAGCTGGGAAAACACCGGGACCAGATGGAATCCCAGCAGAGGCTTTGAAAATAGACCCAGAGACAACAGCGGACTTGATGACACCACTACTGGAGAAGGTGTGGAAAGAGGGCAAAGTACCCGAGGATTGGAAGAACAGTTACTTATTCAAACTTCCAAAGAAAGGAGACTTAAGTCAATGTAAAAACTGGCGTGGAATTATGCTTCTGTCCATTCCAAGCAAGATACTAAGTCGCATCATCCTGGAGAGAATCAAACAAGCCCTAGATGAAAAACTTCGTCCGGAACAGGCTGGATTCAGGAGAAACAAATCATGTATTGATCAAATCGCCACTCTACGGATCATCATTGAACAAAGCTTGGAATGGCAGTCACCTCTCTATCTCAACTTCATCGACTTTGAAAAGGCCTTCGACAGCGTCGATCGAGAGGTCATTTGGAAACTACTTCGCTACTACGGGGTCCCATCGACAATTATACACCTCATCCAACAGTTATACGACAATGCTGCATGCCAAGTAATCCACAACGGGAAACTTACGGAAGCCTTCGAAGTGAGGACGGGAGTGAGGCAAGGCTGTCTACTATCACCAATGATCTTCCTGATTGCAATTGATTGGATAATGCGACAGACAACGGCAACCAACGAGGGAACAGGCATAAAATGGACTGACACAAAAGACTTGGAGGATCTGGATTTCGCCGATGATATATGTCTGATTTCCCATAAACTGGAAGATATGCAAGTGAAAAGTAACAAGTTGGCAGAAGAAGCATCAAAGATAGGACTTCACGTGAACATAGATAAAACAGAGATGATGAAGATTCCTAGCCAACATCAACAGCAACAACAGACCACAATAAGCATAAATGGGAAGAACCTGAAAGAAACAACCTCCTTCACCTACCTGGGAAGCATCGTCTCAACTACAGGCGGAACTGACGAGGACATCAAAGCCAGAATCGGAAAAGCAAGACAAGCTTTCATTACTCTCAAATCTGTGTGGAGGTCAACAGCACTCAGCATCAAAAATAAGATCCGGATTTTCAACTCCAATGTGAAGTCAGTGCTACTATACGGATCAGAGACTTGGCGAGTCATAAAGAGCATCTCAAACAAACTTCAAACCTTCATTAACAACTGTCTCCGCTCAATACTCAAGATCAGATGGCCAGAAAAGATCAGCAACAGGGATCTCTGGGAGCGAACCAATCAGGAACCGATTGTGAAACAAATAGGCAGAAAGAAATGGAGATGGATTGGCCATACGCTGAGGAAACCATCAAGTGACATCACTAGACAAGCCCTCGAGTGGAACCCGAAAGGGAGGCGGCGAGTTGGTCGTCCAAGGGTGACTTGGAGGAGGTCATGCGAGGAGGAGATGAAAGCATGTGGACAGACCTGGAGCAGGGTGAAAAAGTTGTCAGAAAACCGAAGTCAATGGAGGTGCGCAGCTGAAGCCCTATGTTCCTCTAGGAACTAAAGGATACAATAATAATAATAATAATTATCACATTAAAATCTGCTCAGGGCAGTGGGAACAGATAGTTCTGACTGGCTGTTGATTTGACCAAAACTCAAGATAAGAAAAAGATGACGAAATTTCGCAGTTATCCGATTACACAATAAATCATAAGATTTTAAGCTAATTCATTTCGAGAACTAGGTTGAATGGGAGTCACCAGGAAAAGATACCGTCTTACTTAAATACCGGTGTAATATATATGTAAATATATGGTGTGAATTAAAACCCAGTATCAGTAACACGTTCGATCGAACTAACTTTGTTAACAGACTAGTCATTCATGATGATAATAAAATGAATCACGCACAATGTGTGATGTGAAAATAATGTGTTAAAATACCATTGGAAAAAAACCCTGAAGTAGGCATCTTACCGTAGGTTTTCCGCTTTCACTTAACGGCTTCTTCTATACAAAAAAAGAATACAAAAGAGGGTAAACAATTAGTCCCACGATGGGAAAAACCATTAGCAAAATATTAATTGACCGACAACCGGTAAGCAAGTTTAGAATTAATTACCTTGATATTAGTAGTTCCCCATGTTGGTTGGCCGCCCAAACTTGAAGCTAGATTTGACAAAGTACTATCCAAGGCATCGAGAGGATTTTTATTCTGAGAAGCAGTTACAACAGCTGGACGAATAGGAACAGTTGCAGGCACGGGCTTCAAGCCTACATCACAGTATTCCGAAAGATGAAGATGCATAAGAAATCAAAAAAAGGGAAACCAACTAATTAAGAAGAGAAACATCCATCGGATATAGACGTATACAATAGGCCTTACGTTTTTGATGGAAAACAATGAAAAAAGGAGCAGCCTTATTCCGAAGTTGTCAACACCATCTGACGATATGGCAAATATAATCAGGAGCGAAAACCAGTTATTGAACCAAGGAAAACCAAAGAACAAGGGGCAACAGTTTCACTAACCCTATATATATATATATAAACGTTATTCATTAACACGTTTAGCTATCAGTTACTTCTTCGTAAGTTTTCTTTTTATTTGATAGATGCGTTAGTATTCATTAAATTGATAACCGCACTACAATATTCCAGAAACACCTAATATTTGTCCGAAGTCACTCCTGTTTCATACATAGTGATGAACAGACACTGTGCTGTCAACAAAGACAGTGGGAACCAAGATATCGGCATATAAATGATGTGTACCCGTCGCCAATTTAGATATGATCATTAATACACTTGGTGGTTGTGCCAACGAATTCCTTATCTAGTCGATTCGCAAGTCTATTGTTCTAGCCAATGTTAGGAACAACAAAGACACCACGGTACGATACCACTGGAAAAGCGACGAAAGAAATCACGAAGAAACGATTGACCGTTGACGTGTAAAGTTTTTACTTTCTCGTATCAACAGCGCTTGCGTATAAAGGCTTTACAAGACCCTGAAAGAGACACTAATTACATTGCTATATCAAAACAGTCGACAAACAATAGCATTTCAGAAGTCAAAAGTGGGGTGAGAGAAAATTAGGTCTAAAAATCAATAAGTTGGGTGAGAGTTATACAAGCAGACAGAAAAACGACATGTAGAAAATTAAGTATTTATAACCGTAACCCAAATGGTACCACTTGAGGATATTAATCATGCCACCAGAACAACAATCCTACCGTAATCTCATTCCAGCGTTATTCATACAATCATAAACCAGTAGCGCAACGAGACCACACTAATTAAATCACAACCCAACAAACACTACCATTATACCAAACTAGAATGGTCAGAAAGTTGCGCAGCAAATTAAATCCCGCTGGTTTTGGAATCTGCTTTAGCTGAGAACAGATAAGCTTACTCTTCTCTAATATTATTAAACATTTATAGGCTGGTCGTCAAAATAAAACTGTTTTCTAGTTACTTGAATAACACTCTTATTGAACTCATCAACCTTATCCGAACCAGTTCCGTTTGCATATTACCCCTCTTCTGTCTAACTACCATAGGAATCTGAGAGGACTTGTGTTATGTGGTGGAGCAATTACTTGATAAAACATACTATATATGCAATGATACCTATCGGTCGCTGTCGGAATCTCATAAACGTATCCACGAAATTGTTTATTAAATCAGGATCAAAAATAGAGATTTTTATTCAAAGATGTTTCTGTGTCGAACACAATCAATAGTTTAATAAGCTTCTTAGGATGGGACACTGGGTGATGCAGTAGATACCAAACTTATCAACTATCATAATCGTCTCTTATCATTTCAGTAAAGGCTCTTTTAATATATTGCGACATTACGTTAACACATCTTCACAAGGGTGAGTCATGAGTGAATTGTTTTCTCAACGAATTTAAAAGAATCATCGACAATTTTCTATTATTGGGTAACTTGTTGTCGATCCCATGGAATTGCTTGTAATGGAATACTTGCTTGGGAAATCCCTCTTGAATAACGTAACTGTAATACTTATAATTATTTAGATGTTTCAACTATCTTTGGAATTATTATTCGTTTTTCTTCTAGACTGTATATAATTGTTTTGACATTTGCATATCATATGTTGACTTGATCCTTATTATTCGTCATTGCCCCAGCGTCGGTGGCACAGTGGTTAGGACTCTCGCTGACCATGCACATGGTCCGAGGTTCGATCCCCTGCCGATGCACACCTGATATCTATGGTTGGCCTGAATAATTTGGGCTACCGATATCCATGCTTAAAATTCCATACTTGTACCAAAAATACAGTGTGGAATCAAGCTGTAAATCAAAAATCAAAAAAAAATAATTGCCTTTGTTTAATTTCTAATTTTAATGCTACTCTTTGTAGTTTTTCGACACATCAATATTGTTTTGTTTTACAATGTGATTTTGTTTGGGTGAATCAAGGTCCCTGGACTGTCTGTGGGGGTTGTTGATGTATGATTCTTGTGGACATAGTTCTGTTCCCACCTTGTTGGTATTACTCTACTTGATTCTAAGGTGTTTTTCCCAGTTAAGTTTTGGCTAACTAATTTTATTCCATAGTACTTGTTTTTTACTTGGATATTCTTTTGCCTATATAGCAGCCTAACAGCACTGTTGAGGTAATTTTTAGGTTTTTATTGTTGGATAGAATCATAGATCCATCGACAAATAACTTTCTTTTTGCTGTCTTTGAGGAGTTTTGTGATTGTGCGTCTCTCTACATTCAGATCGCAACGAGTCTGTTTCGGTCGTTCCAGTGCTATCTGATAATATCCATCAACTTACTGTATGGATTTAGACATATTGCCGAGAGCTTTATCATCTTCCCAGGATGCTCTACGACAAGCCTTGCGTCTGACCCACTATCCATAAGTGAACAGGTTTGAGCACCCTTCCACTATGGAGAACGCTTCCCCGATTTCTGTATCGTTGGACAAGTTAATACGACTACACTGTTGAGCGTGAATGTGTAAATCAGTTTTAGTATCATGGAAGAGCTCCTATCTTTTGTATAGTGACGTATAGTGTATGAAGAGAACTTGTGCACCATGGTAGAGTATAATTCCATTGTGGACAAAATTCATTTTGATAGTCTCAGTGTTTTATAGTAATATTTACTGATGACGTTTCGAGCGCAGTTTATTGCTCATATTCATATCAAGTTGATGTATGGTGTCTGCAAACACAAACTCCAACTGTAAAAGACCTTGAAGACGAACAGTATTTTGCTATATGATTTGCTTTCAAACAGAATTTGCATAGTTTTCTCTTGGAAACGAATTTTAGACGTCTACTAAGGTCTTTATTTTTAAGCTGCTGACATTAATCTAAGAAATACTCTCCAGAACATAGTATACCAGATGGAACAAACAAATAGGACTCCTTAGAATCGCTAGTCAGATTTCCGATATTGGACTCTTAAAGTTGGGAAACAGACACTTGATATCTAGAGTCTGGGTTCGAGTTCTTCTTCGTGAGGACACCCAATCTCTTTATCGTCTCTTTCAGTGGGATATGCTCTAACTAGCAATCTATACCTGATGTTAGCAGTATCCGACTGCTCCTTAACAAGTAAAGGGTAAATCACTAAACAACAGTTAGCGACTGTTCTTTATGTCGTAAGCAACTTTTACTCATCCTTGTTGTCAATGGACGAGGAGTTTCAGGACTGGGTGTTTAATAGTTCTACTGGAATTCAAATCCGAAATTTAATTTATTTATTGTAGTGTTAGCTTCCATGATAATTACATCCCACTAGACAACTTCCTCAATAGTGATGAGTCACTTCCTCCTCCTATATTCGGGAAATTTAAAACTTTTACTATGAAGGTTGAGGCTACAACACGCTTCTGCGAGAATGTATGCCCTAACAATTCTAGGGAATCATTTTAGCCTTCTTCCGATTCTAATGGAATATAATAATTGATAAGCTTCCTTTGCCTTTCCCTCAAAGTACTGAATCAAGTAATTCAACTCAGCCCGATACCCAATATCACCATTATCTACCCAGTCTACAAAATTCTTCATAAAATTCAAACAGTTTATAGGACCATCATCACGTTTAATAGTCTGTTCTTCAGGCATATATATTACGTTAGACCATTGCCTTTGAAAACTTATCACTGGGAGGAATGCCATGTATGTGTGGAGCAGGAGGTGTGTAAGATGCCTTTGTTTTCAGCGTGAAATGACCGAGACTTTTTGGATGTTATATCCGTAGTCTTCCTTATTCTGTTTTCTTTATTATCGTTTTTTCATTAGCTTCTGTTTTATCACCGGATTTTATCAATATGGAATTTTGATGGTGATATGTATCCATCTATATATATATATATATGGTGGTCTCTCTTTCTGTTGCTCTCTTAGTCTGTGACCATTTCACTTTGATGAACCTGTCTCCTTTAACAATGTATATTCCCTTATATTATATGTAATATGTGTGTTTGTTGACAGTCTGTCCTTGGTGATATATATATCCATATAATATGTGTGTTTGTTTGACAGTCTGTTATATTTCGCTATGTATATATGGATCGATACTCCATTATAATTAGCCAGTCATGTTAAGACTGTCTATTGATCCGTTCACACACTTGTTTGGACATTCATATATATTTTGCTCTCACACTATTGTGTGATACATTTGATTCTCCTTGTGTTTGTAAAATAGAAGTATCATCGCAAACCTAGTGGTCTTCTGATTTCCATCTTTCTTGCGTCAGGACTATTAAATTATCGACCAGTACATAGCAATAATTTGGTGACGAGTACATAACAGATGGTAATTTCCAGTCCGTTCGATATTAATGTTGATGGCGGTGATTAGGGATGGCTGTATTCAAATATGTTACCGCAGGTAAGTATGTATGGAAGTATATGAAAGTTTATACTCACCGGCAGGTAAACCACTAGCCCCTGACCCGGGAGGATTGGCTGACTGTGGTTGAGAATAAACAGGTGCAGCACTGGTATCGTCTTTCGCCAGTAAAGGATCAAGTGATAACAAATCATCGATTGCTGCAACAAAGTAAAACAAAAGTGAGGAATACTATGTGAGAATTGGATTTGAGACTATTATTTTCCACTTCTTAAACGATAACAATTTCAGATTTACACCGAAAACTGGTTAAGGTTACCAAATGTGAAGACAAACGAGTTGCGGTCGAAATTCAAGTGAGTACGTAGAATGTAGCGGATGAAAATAGAATCGACTGATTAAAAGAATCTATTTTTACCAGCATCGAAATAGCTATATAACAATATCAGGTCCCACACATTAAACGCAGCTAATAGCTCGAAGCATAAACTTACACATAGTGATGTAATACAGCACAAATAAAAAATTCTATTAAATCCGTCAACACTCACAGCGACATTATTTGGGAAAAGAAATAGTATTGCAGAAAATGTAAATACAACCTAAATTTTGATTCTAGTTAAAATATATACAACTATATGAGACTTTTTGGTAATGTGAAATTCGGGCAAAAAGGTAAGTTGGGTAAAGTAATTTTGGCTAGTTATTTGATAGTTGTCAAACGACCAAACCAACAACAACAGTGTATACCAAAAATTCATGAATAATTCTCATTCAGGTGCTAATGACAAAAACATGTAGTTCAACAAAGACTTTTTCCAGAGAATTCATTTCCTTTAGCTGTGGAATCGCATTTATATACACTCTTGTTCACAGGAGACTCAACTTGCAATATCCTTAGGAGAAAATTTCTAACATCTTTGAAAAAAACATTCGTCGGAGTAACGCTAGGTATAGTGTTCTCTAGTCGTCCATTGCTTCACTTTTACGTGCATATATCAGTTCACCTGTTCCTGTGGAGTCGGGTATATTGTTCCTTTGACACGTCTTAAACTGTTCAAGAACACTATCCGGTATGTTTGAAGACAGACAGCAGTCGTCCCATAAGGACTGGGATGATTGAATGTCTCGTCAACACGGATGGTATTATCGCAACAAACCTCCCCTTTAAAGTAACTTAAAAAGTGAAGAACAACCTGTCAAAGACAATACGCCTTCATCTCCTCCGCATCACAGCATCTCCCTTCATTCAAATAGAGAAGTCGGAGCTTTGCATACAAAAGAGAAGTACACCACCACTTCTACTATCTATCATGAAGACACTGTTTTCCACCAACTTGATTTTTGTTAGTAACTCTTGTATTTCTTTCGAACTCCTGCGTAATACCATACTTCGTTTCTACATGTATTCTGATTGCATCTCATTCATTAAATTATTTACCTTATTACATAACTCCAACACCTTTATTCAACTCCTCCTATGTATTGATTGATATTAACAACTGCGATTATGACAACCCACCACATTTGTTACTATTCTCCTCTAGGAAAAAACCATACATGAATGCCATCATGCAGCTAGAGAAAATGAATTTCCCGAAAACACGCTCTTCGTTGAAATATTTGTTTTGTTCTTTTCATTGGTACCTGGATGGGGATTATTCATGAGTCTTTCATTATCATCAAATTGTTTTATTAATTAGTGTATTGACTTCACAGTCCAGGTTATACAGAAAAGTTGATAATTCCTCTCTTTACTTCCCTTGTAAGCACAAATCTTCACTGAACAAGTAGTCGTTAATAATACCACAGGGAAATGTAATACGCTGGTCAATGGGGAACGCAAACAGGTCTAACTCCACACCTATTCATTCTCTTAACTATCTCCGTTTTATTTTTTAACTGTCATGAAACTATTTTATTTTTATCATGAGGAACAGTACGTCTTTTTCTATGGAGACACAGATCGATCGACAGGACCTTATATATATATATATATATATATATATATATATATATATATATATATATATATATATCATATCCGCCTGAGTAAACTATTTTACAGGTGACCGATTACATAAGGTAAAATTATTCATTATCAATGTGCTTGAAGGATATTGTCAGAATTTTCGGTAAATAAATAAGGCTATCATGTATCTCCGATTGAACTGTGAATGGTTATAAAACACTTTTGTTTAACCACGCTGGTTAGTGTTCCGAGCACGAAAAATTAGGTTCCTAGAGCAACTAACGACCATTATAACTGGTTTCACAGGAGCAGTCGAATGGATAGATACAATAACAGGTGGCTAACCAGGGTACTTCGTCTTTCAGTTTCAGAATCACAACCAGTTGTGTGGAAAGTACAAGCTGCAGCTTACCGCCGTTAATCATTCTTCGAATCGATTTTCTCGACTTGTTGGCTATTATCTCGCTTGGTACATCACCTCTGAACTGCATTCGTATATATATATATATATATATATATATATATATATATATATATATATAAACAAAGGGAAGTGCAATTAGGTGTGCTGTCAGTTAAGAGGAAGTTGTGTAATAATTTTATTCTTTGGTCAGACTTCAGACTCCATAGCCTTGGGATGACAACTCCTCAAATTCAAGTTTACGTGGGGAAACTATTAAATCAATTTTCTAATGAGAATATTTAATAATCTAAAAGCCAAAATTCGATAAACGAAAATGTTTCTATCCAAAATTATGCTTACTTGAAGTAGTATTAGTATTTGCTGTAGACTTTGCATCATTCGTATCTGCTGGTTTAACTCCTTGAGCTGAATATGGAATAGGCTCAATATTAGACTGTGGTAAGGGATCAGATGACAACAGATCAAGACCAAGTAAATCATCCAGCGCTGAAGGATGGCTAGTTTGAGATTGTCCCGCATTAGCTAGAAAATGTATTCAAAATAGATAGAAATAATTAAAACTTAGGGTAAAAGCTGATACTCTTAAATTAAGGTTTGATTTGAAGCTTTGGTGTAGTTTCTTTAGTTAATCAAAATTACTCTGAGCACAATATATGCGACGCAACTGATGTGGCTAGTGGTCAAGCTATATCTCGAATTGGCAGAAGTTGGAATCCATGGACAGACCGTTGAAACGGGTCCCAGGGGCTTAATGGTCTACGAGCTGGCCTTGTAAGTGGAATATTCTCAGTACGAAACCCAGTGGGTACATGCTGCTGAAGAGTCCCAAACTAGATTGACGAAGGAGCTGTCCAGTACTACTAGGTTTCCAATGATTCCGTAACCGATGATGAAACCTTGTAAATGACTACTTATGTGTATCATACTGCAATATTTAGCTTGAGTAGCAGGGACCGAAGGAATTTTAAGGTCAATAGGTTGAAAGCTGCTGTTAGCATAGTTTGAAATAGATAACATTTCTAGCAGTTTTTAAACCTAAAAGTTTCCCATATGTATTTCATCATTATTTGCTTTTGCCGTGCAACGCTTTTCCATTCATCTTCAAGCGAGACGAAGTGTACTAAATAAGATTGATACATTCCCGTTCCAAGCTATACGCTTATTAACCCTCTACTAGCTAACTTATTTGATGCATCTGCAAAGCAAGGCAAAGCATATTGGCATAACATACTGTATCCACGCTATCTCCTACCACATACGACATACTAATCAAACGGACTGTACAGATTTACAAATGAAAAATGAGCCCACCTGATTTATCCGACCAGCCAGTAGTATCTGCAGCTGGTGCAACAGGCTCTTCATCCCCAGCAAATGGGCTACCACATATAGGAGACGCATCAGTTTGCTCGGCTGCTTTTTGATCAAGGCCTGAAGTAGAAAAAATTAAGCAAACAGAAGTCGATATTACCACGAATAATAAGCCGTGAAAACGGACATCAGTATGCATGTTGAGATACAAATTTATAAAACGCTTAATTTACAACTGTGATACAGTTGTAGTACAATAATAAAAGTCTCTTTTACAGAAAACAAATAGACTTAAGAAGGATACTACGAAGTAAGAAATACTTCATATCTCACGTATTCACTGGAATCATCATCTGTGCATCTTAAATCAAGAAAACAGCTGTGCGTATGCTATAACTGGAAGCTAACAGTCTCTTAAACAAAACTGTGTAGAATCAAGATTAAAAAACGAGATGCTGTTGGAAAAATTTATTAGACTGCTGTAACACAACTGACCAACTGAATGTACTTTGACACGATAGTTGATTTTAAGGTCAGTGTCATCATAAAAAGATAGTATTACCTATCCGTATTAAGGGTTTCATAAATGGTTCAGTTCATGACAGTCATTTTTATACCTGAACACGTTATTGTTAAGTCACCGGATCAGAGAAAGTCAGTTGACAGTTTCAGTATGTGTAGATATGACAAGAATTTGTAACTAGAAATTCCTGCATTTAAATCTTTCAGAGGTATAGTGAAATAAAATCCTCGATATCTGACAACATTGGGCCTAATATTTCGAAGTTATGAACATGCGTGACTGAAGAGTCCCACACTACGACAAAACAGCTGGCAAATACCATACAGTTTCAAGAGTCTTCATCAAGCTTATTTTGAATTATAAGTTCACTTTGACGCACATATGTTCATTTGACAAATCGATCAAATTGAACATCAAGCATATTGACGGTGATAACTTAGCAAAGTACGATGGGAACATGCAGAGTCTCCGAATTTCACTGAGCCAAACTGTGTAACACTTAAAACTTTCTATACACTACCCCTTTATAATCATTTCATATGACCTTTCAGACATTACGTGTTATATCACTCTAGTATCCTGACCTATATTACATAGAAATTAACTATAATTTTTGTCTCATAAAACTATTTATTTTAGAACAAAGCCCCCTAAGTGTAACATTAGATTAACTACGCAAAAATTAGACGGTAAGTTTCCGGGATGCCAGACAGATCAGTTCACTAAGTTCTATATTTCCGTCTTGAGACATTAATAAACGAATTACGACTAGGCTGACAGAAAGCCAAAGGTAGTCAGACTAAGACATGATATTAATCCGTGGTCAAACTCGTACAAACAAATCTAATCCTTACAAACCAAACTCTTGAAAATGATACAAATTCATGAAATTATTTGTCATAGTCGGTGTAATGTATCTTTCTTCATGTTACCACCTACTGAATGTGCAGACAAAAATTTCTCCAACCGGAACCACTATCAAGAAATGTCAGGTTTATACTTCTGACCAAATGACCACCTGTTACTTGTTGCAGATGCATAACTAATTACTACGTGCAGACAAACCAAATAATTATCAACATGCATGTATATATATATACGGAAAACAAAAAGACGTATCATACCTGGCAAAGATAAATTATGTTTCGTTTTATCGATGTCTGCATTCAAATGAGATTTCTCCTCTTCCATTTCACTATCGCTTACACTGACAGATGGTCGTTTGGGGACAGCAGCAGTATGACTAGGTGAAGGCAGTGGACGAGCTGGTGAAGGTGACCTAGAACGAGTTGGTGGGACCGAAACAGTACGGTGTTCGGATCTATGTGTGAAAAAGAATATTAATAGAAAATCATGCGTATGCATATTTGTATATATATATATATATATGTGCTATAAATTATAGTCCAGCCAGACAAACCGCAATAAACACTTCATAAATAGCTGTTTGTAAGAGGCTTCCTTCTAATCAAGAGAAACTTTTTGTGTGAAAGACACCACGCCATTCACAACGCACGCGCTAAGAAGCGGAAATGGAGTTCAGGGAGACGGAAGCTGAGTAAAGCGAGCAGATTACAAGCCTCGTTGGGATTGTGTTGATAAGATTTTCATTATTCGTCAACAAAATGCCTAATTGTACACTACCTATATTTCTTGAACTGGGGGAACATTAAACACTGTCACTAGGGTGAGGGTTGTGATGCTGTCCGGTTGTAAAGAAAGTGCCTATAAAGTCTTATGCATTTTGGAGCAATTCTATGGAATCTGTCTAGTGTCAAGAGCTTATGAACAATTGTCGTCTGATGTAATGACAATCAGACGTCCTCTAGGAATGGTGAATTATCTTCATTATTACAAATGCATTGGTATTTGCGATCATGGTGACTTCAACATCACACGAATTCACTTTCTGAAAGAGAACATTGAACATAAAGCATATTGATGACGATAACTTAGTAAAAGTACGATAGGGACATGCAGGGTCTCCGAATTTCACTAACCCAAACTGTGAATACATTTGGCATTTCTGTTAAATATTAAGTGACATTACGAAACTTAACTCAATTGAACCCTAATTAAAGAGAGCAAGTACTGACACAAGTGATAGTACTGACCAATTCACTTATTTGAAAGTCGGTTGAACTTTAATGGACTGATCAGTTAAGAAAATCTCAGTACAGATACAAAATGTTTAGTTGGATTTCATCAGTTTCTAACATTTTTGATGCCCATGTAATAAAAAACTATTCATCTAAGGTTGTTTGTACTGTATAGCATTTATTTTCGCCTCAACTTAAAGAAATATAACATGATTGGAGGAGGCAGATAGCATGAAGACTACAGGTTTTTGACTGTAAATGTCTTAGTTACTCGGGATGTGAGTCATCATCCATATACTACAAGAAAAAGACTTTTCATGTACAGTCAATCTTATAATAAAACAAATATACAGAAATAACACTAACCTTCCTAATTGTGTATGAACTGGAACATTAACGGCAGATGAGCGTTTAACAGCCTCATTACTCTTTACAACAGTTTCCGACAAATGTCCTCTAGCAGCTTCAATTATCTCCTCTTGTAAAGCAGAAGGTAATCCATCTAAAATGACAAAATAGAATGAACAAAGAGGGGTTGGCAATAATCAGCTTAGACAGTAAACAGTTGAAGTAGAAGTAAGTACACAGAGTAATGTATAGTCCAGGTGAATGGCCCATTAGAATAGTGCTGACTTCATTCACTATCTTGCAGACCAATATGATCTCAGGTAGTATAATCGATTATTCCGACAGTTATTGAAAAACGGACTTCATCTGAAAAATGGAATGTACATGAGAAATACACACACATACACACTTATTTGTCTATAATAATTCATGGTGAGACTAACTGGGTTGAGAGACAGTCACAGGTGCCAAAGGTAATGATTCAAGGTGAAATGGAAATTTGGCAAGTAGCAGAATTCGAGCCAACTAAGTAACGATACCTAACTGCTAACCGGGTCATCATTCCACTGCAGACGTGACAAGGACTAAATTTTGTCCTCTGTAAGACTACGTAATTCAACTGATAACTGCGGGAAAAGCCGAAAACGGGCTCTATTACAAACCTCAATATTTCCCAGGTGATTACGTCAAATCGCATACTGCATACCAATTCACGTGTTCGGACGCGCACATGCAGGAAGGAAAACCGCCTTTTGCGCGTTTCAAGGAAGGCAACTGTGCACACGAAAAGAAAACAGTTCAACACCAAAATCTTGAAAAAGCATGTCGTAGACTACCAAATTTCGCCTGTGACAAAACAGGTTACAAGACGATAGCCCAAAACATACAGGGGTGTATGTTGAAATATTCTGGGGTAATAGCCTGATGTGAGCAAGATCGATTTATTGTTACACTTAGCTTATCTGGGTAATCACCTTCTGATTATATCACCAGTAGTGTCAGTCGTACTCCTTCTTTCTCTTTACCAAATTATTATTTTGTTCATTTATACTTTCACTATTCCCATTCATACAAAGCGAATTGACAAGTAGAGATGTGCTATTAGAAATGTATTGTATAAATACATCTTTCAACAACGTTATACAAATTTATTAAGGGAAATAATCGTATTAACTTAATTATTATCAATAAGTTATTCTATTCCTCCCTAATTTAAATCGGTTGAGAATGGAATGAGAAGATAAATTAAGGAAGCTTATATGATTATGGATGAACTGCCAAACATTACTGATTAATACCCAACGACGAGGTTGATGACTGAAGAGAAACACAAATCTGCTCGGCAGGAAGGTTAGTTGAGAAACTGAAAAATGTTATTTTGGAACAGAATAAATCAATATAAGTAATTAACCAAAACTAACCTTCATCATTCACTATAACAGATGGATGTGGAACAGTTGGCTCTTCGATATCACTCGACTGTTGTGCTTCCTCAGTAAGATTCACTTCTTCAGTTTTATGCGTCGTTGAAGAGTTATCAGTTTTATTTGGTTGTGGTTGTTGAACACTACTTGTAACTGACTTGCTACTATCATTGGAGGTCACCTTTTGATTTGGTATAGGGACAGGTACAGTCGGTTTCTTTGGTGCATTTGCTTTAGAGCGAGTTGTTTCACTTGTCCCTTCATCTTCGTCATCTGATCTGGAAGAAAAGAAAGAAAAGAGACTGTCACGGCTATTTAGAAACGTTCAGATAACATAATAAATAGAATTAATACTATGTAAGCACGCTACCCTTATACACTGAAGAGAGAATGGGCGGCTTACTCAGCCCTAATGAATAAAACCTAACATTTGCATGTATGTTATGATAGTTTGTACGATATAGCGAATAACAATGCGACTACAATTGAAGATTACGATCACATACCCTTTTTTACTCTCCAAGATTTGTAAGTGCTGTTCCATTGCGTGAATAACTTTTTCTGGGACCTAACAGTAAAGAAGAAAGGAATAATGACTAAGTGATGACCACCAAACGTACCCTAGTGAATTCAAGTCAGATTCTTTCACCCAAATTAATCCAACACAAAATAGAAGTTGTGAAAAAATATACGAACTTTTGAAAATTAGCAATATGCATGAGATAGACAAACAGATACATGTAATCATCATGGCAATCGGCAGTGTTGCTTAGTGGTTATCACTTTCTCAACTCACATCACCATTAGAGTCTGGAACTGTGCTGCAATGGTTACAGCACATGACTTTAAATAATTAGGTGCGGGATGTCAATTACATTTCATCTAAGTCGTTCAGAGTGACCCAAACATACAATGTAGCTGATACTCCAGAGGGTAATTTTACTGCATGATTAAAATAAAAAGCAATGTGACAGGAAGGAAAGTAGTGAAAATGACAGAATCAAAAGAAGTAAACCACAGTAGGACAAAAGCTGAAAAGGGTGATGAAGAATTTGAAGTAAACACATCTGATTTAAAAGACAACTCAAAAACAAGCGCTTCAACTGTCAAAATTGGTACCTAGTCTAGAAACTCAGTAATAACTTACCGGTTGTAATCCGAGACTGTCCTTGTCACCGATTCCCATACTCTATGTGAAGGAACAAAAACATGTATAATTAGTACCAATCGGGTAAAAGTTCAAATATACAAAACACCAAGGAAAACCTTAAAATGAGCAAATATCTCTAAAACTGAAAACTAAGGCCAATCCATTCTATAACACAAAACGTGCGATTGGTTTGCCTTGTCTGTACAACTGACATCCCAATTACCAAGATATCCATAGAAAATTATGAGAATAATCGTAATTCCTGCAGGGTATTATCCTGGTGACCAGGTTGATTTCGTCAGAAATAAACATTGACCACAGATACAAGTAATAAAGGTTATTAAATCAGGATTTAATGAATTCATCAAATTTCGGTAGAACTCGTCAGCTGAATACTCTACATACACGGACATATATACTTTTGAAATTACATTGGGAGATATAAGATTGATTAGTAAACAAACTACATTGAATTAC
Organism: Trichobilharzia regenti; assembly: GCA_944472135.2. Classification (NCBI taxonomy): domain Eukaryota; kingdom Metazoa; phylum Platyhelminthes; class Trematoda; order Strigeidida; family Schistosomatidae; genus Trichobilharzia; species Trichobilharzia regenti. The sequence goes on from OX235267.1 coordinate 20,702,741, forward strand.
TCATGCAGAAAGACAGGTGCGAATGTTTTACAGGTCATGTTCAAATAGTTAAGGGAAAGACATTATAAGAGATCGAAATTAAGATAAATTGCATTACGCTTCAATTACATCACTTAGATAAACAATTAATCATTAGAAAATATAACAAGAATTGCAAACAGAGTAATAGCAATAGTAATAGTTAAAATAATAATAATAGTGTTAAAGTGAGTTAAGATAATGCTATTGATAAAGGATAGTCTTAAATGGATCAAGAATAATACTAATAAGAGGTAGAATAATAAGTAAAACGTATTACCATGGTAGATTCAGAGTCACGACCATCTCCTTTTGTACACAGGGACCTGGTTCGTAAACTCGAATTGCAAAAGCCTCTGCAATTGCAAGCATCTTCTTGTTTCTTTGTCTGCTGACAATAAGGAATGACTTGACAGAGCCGATATCATGTCCGTGGTCCACAAGATGCTTCGTTATTGAGGATTTTGGCACTTTGCACTCAGCTATTTTCAACCATTTTGGCAAATGCTCCATCATGCGAGTAGACAATCGCCTTTCTGTACGACCTATGTATTTGCTTCCACAAACACACTCAAATTGATATACACAGTTTGAAGTGTCCACGATTGGCGACTGGTCCCTCCCAGATTGTTGAAGCACTCGCTTAGTGATGTTAAGGATAACAAGTTTTGCAGCACAATAAGTTCTCTTGATGGCTTTATCGAGTCTTCGTTTGACTACTTCCTGTACATCATCTCCTTTGAATGGCAAACTGATATAGGCAGATTTCTTCGGAAGTGTTTGGATTGTTTTGCAGGGGCTAATTTCTTTAGAGTATTTATTAATGAACTTCTCTGGATATTCATTCTTAGATAAAATATCCTTCAGAAATTTTATTTCATGCTCAATAGTATTGTCAGAACAAATTTTTCGTGCTCTATTGAACAGTGTTCTGACAAAGTCCTTTTTATACTGGAGTGAAACAAAACTCTTGAAACGCATGTACTGTCTTGTCCATGAGGACTTTCTAAATATAGATCTTTCGATTGTGCCATCATTCATTTTCGCTGGAAAAACGTCTAGGAATTTAATAGTATCGTTTTCTTCGTGTTCTATTGTGAAATTGAGATTTGTATGGCATGAGTTGAATTTTATCAACATGTCTTCAGCTTGTGATGTGCTTCCACAGACAATAAAAATGTCATTAACATATCTTAGGTATACATTTGTTTCTTGTATATGTTGCTGCAAAGTACCGGTTTCTAGGCTTGACAAGAACAAGTCTGCGAAAAGTGGTCCCAAAGGGATTCCCATTGCGACACTATCAACTTGACGGAATAGACGTCCGTCGAATTGGAATTGGACATTTTTAGTACATCAAAGTAACAATTTCCCCAATTACGATGTTGGAATGGGTATGTCTTCAGCTTCTTTACATATGAAGTCAATAGTCTCAACAAATGGCACATTTGTGAAGAGGAAGGTAACATCGAAAGAGACCAGATCCTTATCAGATACATTGGAATCTTTAATTTGCTTGAGAAACTGAAATGAATCAGAAACTATATACGTTCCAAAACGTTTTCGCAAGGGCTGCAACAATTCACAATTTTGAAGGAATGTATGCAGACTAATGTATATCCTTGGACATTTTACAAATCCCTGCGTAAAGATTCTACCTCTTCCCCAAAGTATTACAAACATTTCAGTAAACCTGAAGTAAATATTTGTTATATATATATGAACAGGAAATTTAAAATAGACGAAACATACCTCAGCAAGGGTAAGGAATTCTGTTAGTTTAGACAACAAACCAGGAAATGCATGGTACAAATCCAATCCAAGTCGACACTGTCTTCGTTTTAGAGTGAAATACTTTTCTGTACAGAAGGTATACACATACAAAGGATAAACACTAAATGTTATCTTCATAAAATACATCTGATTATAGAAACTATAAAGTTGAACGTGTAACTATTCAGTAAAATCAGATCGGTTGCTAGCTGATAATACGCAACGACTGAGATGGCTCCATTTTGACCCGATAACAATAGTAAAGATGCAAACTGCTACTTTTGTTTTTCTTCTCATAGATGCAAAACAGTTGGGGTTAACTGAACTGCATTTAGTGCAGAGTACTGTTGTTTTTCCATAGGGTTACTTCCTTAATTTGCTAATTTTGTATGTGAGCAATTTAACTCTGGCAGAAAACCAGAAAGCTATTCATACGACCTATTCTTTACTTCATCCAGATTGGAACCAATTACTGCATAAGCGGATACTAATGATAGTATTACAAAATGACATCCACGATTGTCACAATCTTTTTTTAGTTTCTTTTCAGACATACTCAGGTCAGCCAAATACATACGCCTATTCAAGAAAGTCCACCTACGTAGTGAAGTTCCTCCTACTGAGCTTAGTGCTTTTGACAGTAAAACCAGGCAAAGATTCTCACTCACACTAAGAATTCTGCAAATTCACAAGGTTGGTTAGTTTAGGGGTCAATCAAATATATCCACTTAGGTCTTATGTGTACATATCAGATATACAAAATGCATTCAGAGCCCGAGAAATCACACGTTTGCCCTGTATGGCATGTTGTGAAATTTCGCGTGGAATTCATTAGTTGAAGACACCAAACATTAAGTTGGTATAACCTTTCTGAAAGGCGAGAAACGATGTTTGTCTGACTCCACCAGCACGGGAGTTATATTTTTTATAAGACCCAGACTAACAGACGGCTGCTTCAAAGGCTGTTATTACCTGGTAGTTTGGGACTAACTAGAAGTTCCAGATCACTTTATGATATTCTCTGCCTTTTAAAAGTGCAGGATTCCTATTCAGTAGGTAAACAGTATTGTTTTAAAAGAGATTCTCTATAAAACCATGAGATGTTATCAGATACGACACAACAAAATGACTTTGTTTGTCAATAAGATTCCTTTTCATAATTTCCAAACTCGAGAACTCACACTTAAATTGGAAGAAATACATAAGCATATCAAACAAGAAGTACACCAACCACTTACCAATCAAATTAATCATACCCTCGTTGTATGAGGCAAACAGACGAATTAGATCTTTATATAACAGTAGGAAGGCAGCATTGATGATCGCGTTATTTAGATCCTTTTCAAGAGCCTGTGAAGATAGGAACAAAAAATACTAGCTTATATGGACAAAACTAAACAGCACTGTCTACTTCTGGTAGCTTCTAATCTTCAAAATTGTACTTCTTTATTACAATAACCAATTGTAAAATGCTGACTCGGACATTTGTTTTTTAATAATCTGTAATGCCTTTAAGTGTATAGTAATAAGTCTACCATAATAATGCAAACATCTTACACTATAGTGGGGCTTTGGAGGTGGTTCACAATACTGTATAAACAAAATTATGACAACAGTATGTTTACCTCGTGCAACCATCATTTCGCCTACATGACCTTTCCAGTCTAATGAAAGAGATTAGCTCCATAAGTGCGCACTTTTGTATACTTTATGGCAATGTCAGCATTAAGCATATCCTATGAGGAATTAACTCCACAAAATATAACAACTTTAAACACGCCATATAAGTTGTCTCTGTTGGGCTTTAGTCACCCAAGACTTATCATATTTTTGTTTCAGCTAAATCAAAGAGCCTTCATCTCTAAATGTTGGAAGTAGACTTCTATTAATGCTTAAGTCCTAATAAGTGACCAAAAACTGACTCATTACATATAATCATCAATTAAATCAGACTAGTGACAATAATAATTATAATTATAGCAGTGAATAATGCAGCTTAGTAACCATAAACAGCTTCCTCTACATGGCTATAGTAGCCACTCATCCTTATTGATATTATCTAGTACGCAGAGGGAGGATCACACCATTGGCCATCATGTTAAATAACCAAATTAACCTTTATATAACATGTAAAAATCTGACGAATACTACAACATTATAATCACTAACTCACATCGAACTCAAGAAGAGTTAATATTTGTGACTGCATTACTGGAAGAGCCTTCAAAAGCTGAAAAATGTTATAAAATGACAGTTACTAAGTGAATTAGTGGTACAATACACCTATGCTCTGTCTAACCAGTATCATCATGCAATTGACAATAACAAATGTAGTGAAGAGGAACAGAATGACGCTACAACACAAAATAATAGTGGTAGATTACTGTTCAAGAAGCATTGGGAAACAATGTGTTTAGAAAAGTAATCCCGCCAAATAGACTCGAAAAATCTTAATTACTAGTTTTAGACGCTGTTCTATAGCAATGCTCTGCAGGAACTGGCACAAATAACAGGTCTCAAAGTGATTGAAAACCACAGCAAAGACATTCATAGAGTTCCAGCTTTTCGCATATCTTTGATTCTTCACATAACAGAGAAGCGAAGCAAAAAGGTGAATTGACTGCCAAAAAGTACATTCACAGATGAAGCTTACTTGCTACCTAGGTTACCAATAATTTAATTTTAAGAAAGACAGTTCAGTTAATTGATCGGTCTAAGGTTTAGTACGAAGGTGACACCAGTAAATATATCTTTGTGCAATAAATAAGAAATAAATATACTTGAGCTCTCAAATTAATAACCTGTCTACAGCTTAAGTGGTCCTAGTATAATTGTCCTACTCAATCGACAATCAGTTGGTAGTTAAATGCTTTCCTAATAAACATATCAATGATAATAAATGGTATGAAGTAGCTGTCTTTTTTTTACAAATACTGACCTCGATTGTGTCTGTGATAAGCACACATATAGCGAACTATTTCGTAAAGGACAACAGTAGTCAACCAAGACAGACACTTTTTATATTCGTCTAAATCTATTTTGAGCCTCATTTATATTCCCAAGTGCTGTTTAATGCACTATCGATCAGCGGTTATGATACCTTTTCCGTACTGCCAAAATTAATGAGTTATTCGCACACTTACGGGAAGGCAATGTAGGGTTAGGATAGTCTAGAATGCATCAAAAGGCACTGAGTTCTTGTGTTTTGTTCATTCAGACTAGGTGTAACATTCAATAGTGATGTGTATGATTATTAGATACGTCTAAATGAAGACAATGTAGTGAGTGAGCCAAATATGATTCAACAGGAAACATTAAGTGGACTGCATAATTAAGCCGACTGTCTTACAGCACGTTATACTATTAGTGGTGCTTGTTCTCACAACCTACACCAACTTTCTTACCATAATAATAACTAGCCCATCTAAAGTTCACCTTTTATCATTTTTAGCACGATTTGCGAATAAATCCGAGGAAAAGTAATTTGGAGTATTTCATTTACAAGCCAAAACACCTCACATCAATCCTGACAGTGGGTTTGCTCTTACTAACCAATCACATTAAATGCAAGGAGCGAAGCAACGAATATTATATGAGTAAATGACTACATGTACTGACTACATACATGATTCACAACATATACAACCCACAACACCGATTACCTTATCAACTGGCATCGTTCGCAATACTCCATCGTCACGTCTGAGAGAAACAAAACTAGTTAACTACAATTTCATGACAAAATGACACGCTACAAAAGCGGTTAGAATTATATACTTTGATGAAACTCAGCTCCCAGCATATTTAGGTGCGCAAGTGCAACTAAAGGATGACTTAATTGTTGCGAAAATTGAATACAATGCACGCTAATTTTCCAGGGGAGTGATAAAGTCAATAAATATATATTATCATATTTATGGCAAAATTAGACTGTAGCAGCCATCCCAATCAACCCAACCAATTACCTTGAGTGACTAATCAGATATAATGAGGTATAGTTCCGCGAATTGTCGAAAAAAAATAACTGCATATAGTGTTTATGAGATGCATTTATACCTCGTTTAATTAACTAAGAAATATCAACAGACCAGTTATCCAGGCAAGCTCACTATTAAAACAGCAATGAAACACAAGACCTTCCGTGAACCTGTCAAGTAAATCCAGAATATGAAGCACTTGATTTGGTTATACCACCGGTCATGTACCAAGGTGGCTAATTCAGTTTAACTTGGCCTTTGTGGCTTTAATATCACTCGACGGTAGACGCAGATGACCTCAGAACTGTAATGCAATACGATGGGATATCGAATCAGTCAATAATCTCATTATGTAGTGAACGACAGGATGATTAATAGTCCCAAAAGTCGGGTTGCGTTTAAAGGACTCAAACAGTATGGGTCGACGAAAAAACAAATAAGGACTACTAATTACATGCCTTTCTTTAAAGTTTCAATAGAATTTGGGTACAGCCTCACTGAAACAAGCACTTTCTGTGAAAAACATATTAATATTGTGACATAAAACCCATGCCCCAGGTAACTCAGAACTTGCATTTACATCCTATGGAACAAAGTGTAGACTCTGAAATCCGTTATGTTGAAATTCTGGTGCCGGAGGAAACAAAATTGGCCACGGAGAAGGTTAGAAAAATTAAGGTGGATCCACAACGTACATACAATGTATGATAATGATTGAGACCATAGCAGACCAATGAGTCAATACGATGTGTCACTCTTTGGAATAACGCGACGCAGAACCAATTGCAGGGACACAAAGTAAGCAGACGCAAACAAAAGCTGGACTCCAGGAATGAAAAAATAAAGGCATCAAATAATTTGTCTGTGAATTGAAACTTTCGTAGGTGACTATCAGACATACCGAACTTCCATTTACATGAAGCAGGCTACTGATCTTTTATAGGGAGACACTATGAATCATATTCACACGTGTTATGTTGCTCAAAAGGAAATAAAATATCCATGTAAGAGAACCAAAGTACCACCTTTAAGGACTGATACAGACTGTACATGATAAACAAACTAAACTGTCCCAGTTCTTGTATTATGTTCTTACCCACTTCCACTTAAAAGCATAACAAGAACTACAACTTAATGTGTGTAATGCCACCGCTTACTATTCGGTATCAAAGCCAAACAGATACTGATTTCTCACACAAAAAACTAGTGAAGCCGTAATACAGACAGGCGCAACCCGGAGATGATGACCACAAAAATCTGTACAGTGTTGCTCATATGCACAACAAGCATCAAATAAACATTCGCATTGGAAAGAATAACACTATAACTCACCCTCGCTTTACTTTGCAGAAATCAAAAGCCATAGCTCTGTATGAAGCAATCTTTTCGCTTAAATACTTCGAATACTTGCGAATGAACATCGACATCTCATAAGCTACAAATATATCATGAAACCAATGGACATACATTGAGAGCTCGTCTTGTCATTGAAACTAGGTAGATTAACTGGGCAGTTGTTTGAGGCAAGATAGTGAGAGAATTTCTGAAGTAGTGAAACATTATATCATTTCGGTCTTACCTCATTTCCGAAGTTCATAAGGTTATGAGTCGTTATAAGTGCCTTAAAAACAATCACCCATGACTTTTCTTGCGTGCGCTCTACCAGAAGTCCAGCAAGTAAAGGGATGGAAACATTCGGCTCATTGCTACAGTTTACAAGATCTAAGAAAATAACTTTCAACAGAATAGAACACACAATCAATATGCTTCTTCTTGGGGGCTCCAATTTCTTCTGTTGTTGCTTTTGCAACAACTTTACCCAAACCGGAGCCCGCTAGGCTATATTTTGCCTGAGTCACTCGGTCCATCAAACTCTGACCTGTACCACTCCCAGCTAGCTGTTTAACAACTTTGCTAGCTGCTTTAGCTGTCATTTCCGACGGCTGACGCAACACTTGAATCGCCCTCTTCGGTACGATACTGATATGGAGGTCAGAACTAAATGTTCAATATCCAATATCCAATATCGTTTTTACGAGCTAGTATAAACCAATTTGATTTCTTTGTGCTCGCTTCTTGATTGTGAGGTATAGGTTCTTGATCTTCGGTAAACTTCTGCGTAGCTTGTCCCGCCACTCGACTGTCGACTGTTGATGTAGCTCTCTTTCTCATAGTGCTGAAAATAATGTGGGATTCTCAATGATTCTCCTTAATCTGAGCAATCTACTATGAGTTTATTTTCAACATACTGTGAGAGTGCTCTGTGCATAAAAATTTCCCTCTCTAGAATCACGTAAGTAGCATAAACGATTTTCATATGCTGGTGATTGCAATCAGTTAATATGGTTAACTAGCCCTCCCAGATTTTGTTTAAGCTATTTGCCAGGAATATAATTAGATTCTCAACTCATTTCATCCTCTATGTATCAGTGAAATTTTATATCTATATTGGTAGCCGGTGATTTGCATACTCTTCGCTACCCAGCTGTCTTTGATTGGTGTCAACCTATTAGTTGTGGTAATACAGACATACGTATTCATGTAAAACAGTTTATTTACAAGAAATACATGGAACTTTAACAGGTTCGACTGCATATTATACGGATTCATGTAGTATAACGTTGAATTTGTTTGCTGGGATAATTTTATCTAAGTGTTTATTCAACACAAGCTATTGTCTGAACAGATGCATATTCATCCTAAAGGGTATCTTAAATGTAGTGGTGATTTCTGGATATGTCCCTGGACGCTTATTTAGTAACCACTTTCGAAGTAATGTAGTTAAAGCGCGAAGTCAAACACACGGAAGGATAGTCATCACTCATTACCGTTGCTTTGTGAAAAGGAACTTTTCAAATCATGAAGACATAGCTTCTGCCATGGTAACTCATCCCATTCCTCCACATTCACTGGTCACGAACTGCTTACTGAGTAACCCTAAAATATATGATACCTCTTGTGTGTTTTAGAGACTCTTCATTAACATCCTTCTGAAAACGAGTTCCGCCTCGAAAAACCATTACACAAGGCCAACGACATTTCGTGACTCTTTCACGGCTTAACTTTGCAGGTCTATCTAGATTTTTTTGCACCATAATGGAGAAGCATGCCGGGATCGAAGGCGTAAGTGATGAATTCACACATATCTACTTCTAAACATCAGACTTTTACTTTTATGCCATAAATGTCACAATGTTGCGAAACGAATTTTCTGTCAGTCTGTGGTTACTATGGTCGTGCTCTTCACAAGAAGTAGACTTCCCTAGATTTTCGACCTGTATGTCATCATTTTCTGTCCATGGCCTAGCACGGTACAAACGTCTTCTTTTGACAGGAACCCACTCCTAGGCATATGACGCATCCTAGTTTGTCGGCTTTTTGGAATTCCGCGTGTCATTTCTAATATAATGCGGAAGGATAGTGCTCACACTGATGATTCGAAGTTGCCCCTGAAAGCACCCCCTAGATGTGTGTTTGTGTGCGACGCTGGATGACCAAACAACAAAACCACTGATAAAAATGATGTGTTGATTTGTTTATCACTTGGAAACTTCAAGAACTTGTCCTTGTTTCCTAATATCACCGTAAAATTATATGGTAATTGTCATCACGACATAAGCATCGTGACGTTTGAAGGTTTAGTGTTTCCGGTATTATCCTTATCAGTTATGCCTTTATTATTTTTAGCTGGTTCAAAGAACGGTTATCCAGGTAGGCAGGGACACCGGGAACCTCGGAAAGTATTAATCTGAGCGACACAGTGTGACTGGGCGAATTGCAATAAGTTAACAGGAAGAAGTTGGAAATGGCGCAAACATAGGTGGGAATAAATATATATTTATGCCGAACAGAGTCAGCCTAGTTTCAGCCTATAATACTGAAATATAAGACTTAATATCAATGAGGTAAGGACGGCTTCCCAGTCGGTTAATTTTTTGGACCTGGCATATTTGGACGAAAACGTGGGATTTTTCCGCTCAAATTTGGGCAAAGTGGGAATAAGTGGGCTGTCAATGTAGTTGAAGACTGAACGATCAATTCATGGTTGTTTGCTCAAATCCAACTTCCCCAATTTTCGCGGAGGCATCAATACACCAGTCATCGTCTCATCGATCGCTGTTCAGAAATAAGTCAGGCCAAAACTGTCAGAAGTAATATTGTGATTTATTTTTGTAATATTTGTTCATAGACCTTAGTTGTAAAGCTTAGTTATACATTGGATATATGTTGGTGTTAAAATAAAGAATTATCGAGTCGCCAAACTGAGTTTTGGATTTTGCGTCCGTTATTACTAAGCGTTTCTAAAAAACTTCAAGGAACAGCGTGAGTCCCAGCGTAGCAAGAGCTGGGCATTAACGGTTTACGAGACGTGGCTAACAGTTTCTGACGGTACGGCGTCAGTTTTTGACGGTTTTGAACAGTTGGTGACAGTTTGGATAGTCACCGTTCATCTTTCCTGGTGCCGGTCAAGTCCTTTTGAACAAGCAATATCTGGAACGTTTTTGGAATTGGGTCAAGTTCAACAATGCCTGGGTCAAAGAAGGGACAGAGCGTCTTGGATGCAAACAGGAAAGTAAGTCATGGTGACTTGTCTGTTAATTGTAACGATGTGTCTGATGTTAAGCATGACATGGTTGATGTTACTGTTTCGCCGTTCAGGGATAATAGGAACATCAAACTCCCTAAATTTGAACACGGTGTTTCGGTGGAAACCCGGCTGATTATTTACAATTTGTAAAGGAGTTTGAGATCATGCTGAGTAGTATTTTATTAAGTGATGAATTGAAATTGATGTATTTGATGAGGTATTGCACTGGAGATGCTTCAAGAGCTATACAGTGCTGTAAGCTCATGCCCCCTAATGAGGGATACGCTGAGGCTATGAGCATATTACGTCAAAGGTTTGGAAGACCTGCAATGATTGTAAGGAACGTATTCGAAGCTGTCAAAGGTAACGGCACTCAACTACAAGATGATGGTTTTTGTGGTAAGGTGTCAGAATACAGGATGACAGTCCATCCATTTGGTGCCACTTCCTCCCCGTTTCGTGCTAATTTTGCTCTACAAAAAGCAGTGTCCACATTTGGTTCTAATGATCTGCTAGACGTCATCGATTGTTGCTTCTACGTGGATGATTGTTTAGCCTCCTTCGATGATGATAAGTCTGCAGTTAAATTTGCAGCAAGCATTACTGAAGTGTTAGCTAAGGCTGGCTTTCGTCTAATTAAGTGGGTCTCGAACAGCATAGACGTTTTGAAGTATATAGTTCCAGAAGACGGAGCACCTACTGTACGAGATTTGCCTGTTGATACTCTACCAGTTGAACGTACATTAGGTATGCGATGGGATGTGAACTCTGATACCTTTGGATTTAGTGTTGGTGATATTTATAAACCAGTTACCCGGAGAGACGTGCCCTCTGTGTTGTCGTCCGTGTTTGACCCATTTGGATTAGTAGCACCTTATCTACTTCCGGCTAGGAGGTTATTTCAAGAGACATGCAGGAAAGGGTTACAGTGGGATGACCCATTAAGTGAGAGGCAGAGAGAAGAGTGGAAGGGGTGGGTTAACAGTTTAAGAATGCTGAATCTACATTCCGTCTCACGTCCACTTAAGCCATCAAGAAATCATGATATAATTGACTTCCATGTTTTTTCTGATGCCTCTGAGGTTGGATTTGGTGCAGCCGTATACATCAGAACCACCTTAAGGAATGATATAGATGTTAGCCTGGTGATGGGTAAATCTAGAGTTGCACCTCTAAAGACGGTTTCGATTCCGAGATTAGAACTTAATGCCGCCTTACTGGCTGCGCAGTTATTCACAACGGTGTGTAAAGAGTTGGATTACCCCAAGCATCCCGTAACGTTTCGGATTGATTCGATGTCTGTGATATATTATATACGCAACGAGTCAGCAAGATATGCATGTTTTGTAGCTAACAGAGTATCTCAAATTCGTGAACTAACAACCGTTGAGCAGTAGAGGTACGCACCGTCTGGAAAAAATCCAGCTGATCTAGCCTCGCGCGGAGTTATTGTCAGCCACGTCTCCTAAACCGTCAATGCCCAGCTCTTGCTACGCTCGGGCTCACACTGTTCCTTGAAGTTTCTCAGAAACGCTTAGTAATAACGGACGAAAAAACCAAAACACCAATTGTTGACTCGAGGATTCTTTATTGTTACACCAACATATAAATTTTTATGGCTAAGGTTTCTGACGGTTTACTGCTGACTTCTTTCTGAACAGCGACCGATAAGACGATGACTGTCGTATTGATGCCTCCGCGAAAATTGGGGAAGTTGGTTTTGAGCAAACAACCAAGAATTGATCGTTCAATCTTCAACTCCATTGACACTCCTCGGCAAAAAAGGGATCCAACCCTTTTTTCCTTCACGACCAATACACGTTGACTTGGATGCCATTGCGAGAACCTGGGTCACACGGACAGAGCTGAAATGGAAAACAAACAGAAAAGCCAACACACCAAAGACATACCCACAGCACAATATCACACATCGATGACGACCTGCGCCCTCCAGTTAAAGGCATCCTCTTGACATCTTGCAACACAATCGCCACTTGCTAGAATGACTCTTGCAGAATGCAACGTGACCATGGCAGCACCTCACGATACTCTACGCTCATCCTCTTATCTACTCACTACCAATTACCACTGCGATCGCTTGTCACTCATTCTGCCTCAATTCCAGTAACGGTGACGTATGCGGGCCTCAGTCGTTTACACTCTCCCTCCCCGGCGTGTGTGACCACAGCTAACAATTATCTCCGTGTGCATGTCATTCTCACCAATAGCCTACCCGGCGTATACGACCGATCTGCTGTCCTTAGCATCAATCAATTCATTCACGGATGTAGAAGACTCGAAACAACTTCAGAAGTAATCCCGACGAAAATTTTAACAAAATTACGCAATAATAGTAAGATACGGAAACAACGAGTAAACACAATGAATCCAAAATACACCAATTGATATGACACACCACACATATATACAAACAGTACACATAACTTCACGGATCATGTCTCGATGTTATTCCTTTGAAGGGTCGCCGGACTTATACCAGTACGCCTGCAACCTTTCACGTCCGTAGAAGTAGATGACCGTACACAAAAAAAATTATCAACAGACAGATGAAAGATGATATCAATTCAGTATATACAACATGAACATATGTACAAAATCACACACCAAGCAAATTGGACTGCTCATTGATGTGCTACCCTTTGAAGAATTGTAGGACTTACAGCAGTACGCCTTCAACCCTTCTCAGGTTGAAGCTCTGGGCTGGAAAATCGCTGCAGAGTTCATTTGCTGACTTCCTTCTATCATCTATATCCTCAAATCTGAATGGCAACACGCTCATGTCATTGTATCGTAGAATATAGATGACGAACAAACACACGACGTATCTGGTCAACCAAGCGTAGGCACAGAGTAATTTACACCAAAGATAATAACATTCAAATAGTAACTTGAAACTAGAAATGCTTTTATTCGTGCAAGTCAATTTAACAATTACTCTCTCGTTTACACTTGGCTTATCCTCACTAAACTGACCAATATCTTTCGTCTCTTCACACGGACTGATACTAGCATAGTCATTGCAGAAGGTACTAGAGTTGATGCGCTTCTGTTTCATTGTGGATGATAGCACCAACGACGACTGATTGATACCAGTTGATGAAGTTAGCGGTGGATCAGAAGCTGTTGTTGCTCGACTTTCAGAAATTTGTCTACCTGCAAGACCACCACCACTGCTGTCTTTTACTATCAGCTCAGGTTTAGCACTAGCAGCTGATGATAGGTGGGCTACACGCTGATCAATCACGCTGACGGTCTCACAAGTATGCATGCCTTCTGCAACTGCGCCTGCATTTATTTCTACTTCACGTTCAAGTTGTACAGAAACTTTGTTCAACTTAGCAGTAGTAGGCATATCCCTCATCTCATCATGATCAACCAAAGACAACTGTGAAGTATCATGATCATTATCACGAATATTCACTTTACCGTCAAGTTCATCATTTTCAAACTCTTTAATAACAGAAGTAGGCAATTTTCGTTCCTCCTCACTAATCCTAAAAGGTTTTATAACTTCACTCTGACTAGTAATACCTTGTAAATTTGTGGAGCCAGAACTGGACTCTGAATCAGCAACTCTATTCTGTGACACTCTATTCAACAATGGCTTACCAGTTGCAACTACAGACTTCTTCACCGCACCGTTATCGTCACACAATTCGGAGTCAGGCCTGGAGTTTACATTTAGCTTATAACTGAACTTGCTCACTGGTTCACAGTTCACCTTTGTATGCACCTCTTGAAAACGTGTAAAACACAACCGTGCTTGTCTTGCATCTTGTAACTCATCTGTTGAGGATGTACTATGAAACCTGTTACACTCACTAGGCCTATATGCATTACTGGACATCATGGTGCCTTCTCGATATCCACCTCTCTGAGGCCTATTCGTCATCAATGATTGCGTTTTACCCTCAGACTGCTCTATTCTAGGGGTGAGATTCAATATACTGGCGAACTTGCTCATCGATTGATTGACACTATCTTTTACCAGTTTCAGGATATCATCAAACTTTGGCTCGATACCCTCATCCTCCATACGGGAGCTCATCTTCACCCACTTCCTTTGCAGTCGAGTAGGTAGGCGTCTCGCCATTACTTCTAGTATAAAACTCGAGTTGAAGTCACTCATGCAATTCATAGAAATCAAGGTATTCTTATAAGTCAAAAGATTATCGAAAAACTCAGTAAGTGCCTTGGAGTCATCTTGAAGTTGACTGCCGTTACCTTTGACAGCTTCGAATACGTTCCTTACAATCATTGCAGGTCTTCCAAACCTTTGACGTAATATGCTCATAGCCTCAGCGTATCCCTCATTAGGGGGCATGAGCTTACAGCACTGTATAGCTCTTGAAGCATCTCCAGTGCAATACCTCATCAAATACATCAATTTCAATTCATCACTTAATAAAATACTACTCAGCATGATCTCAAACTCCTTTACAAATTGTAAATAATCAGCCGGGTTTCCACCGAAACACCGTGTTCAAATTTAGGGAGTTTGATGTTCCTATTATCCCTGAACGGCGAAACAGTAACATCAACCATGTCATGCTTAACATCAGACACATCGTTACAATTAACAGACAAGTCACCATGACTTACTTTCCTGTTTGCATCCAAGACGCTCTGTCCCTTCTTTGACCCAGGCATTGTTGAACTTGACCCAATTCCAAAAACGTTCCAGATATTGCTTGTTCAAAAGGACTTGACCGGCACCAGGAAAGATGAACGGTGACTATCCAAACTGTCACCAACTGTTCAAAACCGTCAAAAACTGACGCCGTACCGTCAGAAACTGTTAGCCACGTCTCGTAAACCGTTAATGCCCAGCTCTTGCTACGCTGGGACTCACGCTGTTCCTTGAAGTTTTTTAGAAACGCTTAGTAATAACGGACGCAAAATCCAAAACTCAGTTTGGCGACTCGATAATTCTTTATTTTAACACCAACATATAAAAATAGTAACTGAACTAAGGTCTGTGAACAAATATTACAATAATAAATCACAATATTACTTCTGACGGTTTTCTGCTGACTTCTTTCTGAACAGCGACCGTTGAGACGATGACTGGTGTATTGATGCCTCCGCGAAAATTGGGGAAGTTGGATTTGAGCAAACAACCATGAATTGATCGTTCAGTCTTCAACTACATTAACAGAAGCCTTTGAATGTTTGTTCTGCATCCCTGAGGCCGAACGGCATACGTGGAAATTCGAAAAGCCCGAAAGGCGTAATGATAGGCGTTTTCGGAATATCTTCTGTTGCCATCGATATTTGGTTATACGCTTTAACCAAGTCGATTTTAGAGAATATAGTCGCGCCAGATAAGGTTGCCGTTAAGTCGTGTATGTGAGGCAATGAATAGCAGTCAGGGGTTGATTTGGCATTCACTCTCCGGTAATCACCGGTAGGTAGCTAATTATTGCTATCCTTGTTCGGTATCATATGAAGTGGGGATTCCCATGGGCTATTCGAAGGTCGAATGATCCCAAGGGTGAGCATATGTTCGAACTCATTTCCAGTGATTCTCAGTTTGTCAGGAGCAAGTTGTCGTGCTTTAGATGTCGTGGGCTGTCCTGAGGTAATGATGTGGTGCATAACATTGCCGGGTATGCGCGGTAGGTCGTTGGACGGGCAGTTAAGTTGCGGATATTTATCAACAATAGGTGGAAAGGTTGGATCAAAGATTACCTTTATCTCAACGAGTGACAAGCTGTGGCCTACGTAGATTATGCCTTCGATAGACAGACTAGTAGTATTATCAATCAGTCGTTTTCGGCGGACGTCTACGAGTAAATCATGATGATTAAGTAGGTCTGTGCCAATGATGGGCATTGTGACGTCAGCGAGAAGGAAAATCCATCGAATAGGTTTGCGTAAACCTACGTTCAGATAGACGTATTTCCTACCAAAAGCTGCAATAGGTTTTCCATTTGCAGCCTGTAAGTTGAAGGTAGGTTCCTTCTGTCGATCTGCTGCTGTAGCAGGAAGGACGCTGACTTTGGCGCCTGTGTCGACTAAGTATCGAGTCTGGCTTATCACGCCATGGATGTAAAGTAGGTGGCTAGTGCCACCGGCTACGGTTGCCGCTAACGCGTGCTGGCGGGATATTTTCCCACAGACTTTGAGACACTTCCGAAGTTACAAGGCTTACGGCAACACTTCGCTTCTTGGCCATATGTGTTGTGGTACCAGAACCAGTCGGGGTTTTTCAGTGAACGTGGTTTGGACTTAGATCGACCACGTGAGTCCCTGAGTTGAGGAGATTTAGGACGACGGTTGGAGGAGTTAGAATGCATGTTTGACCTAAACATCTGCTGGATGGAGTTGCATAACTCTATCATTGCAGTATCTGTAGTAATTTATTGTACTTGAAATATTAGATTTTCGAGATGACGGAATTAACGAATGAAACCAAAACTCAGAGAGGGCAGCAATCCGGAATTTGTATTTAGCGGAATTAGAATGCAATTCATATAAGAAACATATCAACAGTCAAAAGTAAGTATTTAAACAATACAGAGATAGAAATTGTCAATCACCACAGTATCCTTACTCGAAGTCCGCTTAGTCATCGAGCATATTTCGGGAACTGACCGTTTAGTTACTTCTAGAATTCTATCTGCATAAATAGCTAAGTCATCTATTACAACACCCTGAAGTGTCACAAGTACGGTCTGTACAGACTGTGGCAGCTTGGTTAAGAAGAGTTCTCTAAATAGTCCTTCGTCGAACTGACTTTGGCCAATAACTTCTCTCATTCTTGTCAGCATGCTAACAGCTGTTTGATCCCCTGACTCGGTGTTACGAAATAATTCATCCAGACGTTGTCGATCCGTGAGAACGTTCCTCCTAAAGAGGGATGCTTTGAGCAACTCGTACGACTTACTTACCTCAGGACTCGACATCTGGACAGTTACGCACTTGCTGAATTCCCGAGGTAGGGCGTGAATAACTGCAAGGAACTGTGAACGTTGATCGGTAATCCCATGCTCACAAAAATCTGTTTCAGCTATATGAAACCACGTTTCAGCGTTATCTGGCCAGTATCGTAGTAGCTGAATGGTTTTAGGAGTTGAGCAAATACGAATGACTTTGGGACTAGGATCACTCATGACGAAAAGTATATCGAATAAAACATAGTACAGGAACGAATACAGCAAAGGGAACAAACTCACCGAAGTTTTCTGCGTATTTATCTAAGATGAAGTTCGCGGTTGGGCTCACCAGTTTAGAGGTTGACGGTATGGACGTTCGCGAACAGTATTGAGTATATTAACGCAAGATCTCATACTAACAACTTCTATCGTATTTGATTCTCGTGTACCGAAGGGAGAGCAAAACACTACAATTGATTGTCCAATTTACGAGATATATTTCGGACCAAATCGCGGAATGAAGCGGAAGCTAAGCTAGCTAGTTATCGTGCACGAAAGTGACACGACGGAGTACCGAATGGCGGGGATGCTTGACGAGAAGCCTTCAGCTAAACAATTCGACTTAAACTCTAAGGGTCAGCATCCAATGTTCACTGATAATTCTTGTGTTCACGATGTAATTCTTCTCATAGACATAACCTATTCCTATGGTCAATAATTTTGGGGAATTATTTACCGCTACAAAGCCTACTATCATCTTGGGACAATTGGACACCATGTTGAGATATGAATATTCCAGTCCATATCGTCTTCCTAGACTTTGAAAAAGCATTTGACACAGTTCGCCATGACTTCTTTGACTAAATAAGTCAGGAAGGTTTGGGGTAAGCCGCTTCTGTCTGTCTCTTACTTTGAATATCTTCGCAAATTACATCTATTATTATTCTCTTTTCTATTGACGACGATCTCGGAGGACTAACTGATGAAAGGATCAGCTCCATTCACAATAATGTGCTTTTCCTCTCTAACCGGAAATATCCAATTTTGTGAATTATTCGTTTGGGAAACCTGATCTTCCTACCCGGCGAATTTTTATTCAACCATTTCTTCCTCACCGAGCCTGTGTGTGGTACTTCCCGCTGTCTCGAACTACTGCCAAAGCTTCAGGTGCTACTTCTGTAGCAACACCCTCCTCACTCTTTCAAATATACAGGACTTGTGGGTCTGTTACGTGATTGCTGTGAAACCGAATAACCCGAAAGTTACAGGTAAAGTCAAAAGCTTTTACTTTAATACTTTATCCTTCTTTTCTGTGCTCTCTATTGTCTTTTGCTGTAAGTCTATTGGACAAAATAACAGTCTCTTATTATTTAATCACCAGTATTAATTTAGGAGTAAAATGACAATAGATTCTCAACCTAAAATAAGTAATGGGACATCATACTCTGTAGTTACCAGGGCTTCAGCCAAACTAGGCAAACAGGAGAAGGTGATGGACTCACGCATACCGGTCCTGAAGACCAGGGCTAATATTCCCAGCTCGTACAGATTACCCATGTCGCCACAGTCCTACAGTGAAGCTGTGCAAAGTCAGCCAAGTGGATGTGGCTCCACCCCTGTTAACACGACTAGGTTAACAGATCCGAGTGGGAAAATTGCACTAAGTGAGAACTTCATAACACCCATCCCCATGGTAGACCATGAAACAAATAGGAAGGCCAAAAAGAAACGTTCACGACGTCGCAAGACGACAAGAACGCTCCCCAAGAAGACAGACGACTGCAAGGTCTGTGCTTCTGTTGTCGAACAAGCAGACTCTGCTTTCGAATGTAACTTTTGCAACCGATGGGTGCATTGCAGATGCGACAGTGGGGTACCAAAAGCATATTATGACTTTATGCGTAAAAACCCATGCCAATGGTTCTGGTACATATGCCCGAGTTGCCGTCCTGATGTAGCCTCGCGTAGTCCTTTGAAAACTAAAGATGGCACAGAAGTAGCGGGGAAAAAGGTGAAAAGCTCGACCCCCACCAATCCGGAAGTTAGTACAAACGCGCGTAAACCGGGGATACCAAAATCCTCACCGGTTAAACTTGTAACTCTTGCCATAACCGCTCCAGACACAGAGGCTGGAGAACCACGGGTTTCCGTCGTTGGAAAAAGACCCCAACCGTCTACCAGTAATGCTGGCCATAGCACTGAGACACATAAAAATACCCAGTCGCACCAGTCAAACCAAAACGGTCTTAAAGGTGATCACAAACGTGCGAGGACCGAGCCCAAGCCCACGGTTAGCAGATCAAATTGTGTAATCCTCTTTAATGTACCAGACTGTAGCAGTAGTCTGCTGAAAGATAGGGCCCTATTTGATCAGGAACAGTGGTCCATCTTGTGTAGCACACTGGGTTTGGACATCCAACCAGTAAATCTATGCAGATTGTATAGGGGCACTGCTGCACCTGAAGGCAAACCATCCCCACTGAGGGTAACATTGGGCTCTACCGAGGATGTTGAAAAAGTGTTACTGGCTTCTCAAGTCCTTTCTATAGGGAGGGCCTGTAACATACGTGTTAAGCCAGACAGGCCGTGGAAGGAAAGACAAATGGCGAGGGAGTCGCCAGAGCTCATTCCTTCTGCCTCCATGGTTGTGCATGGCATTCCCGAACTGGTAACTGGGAACGCCTGCGAAAAGCATTGTCATGATGTACAACAATGGAGATGGTTAGCATCCCAGATGGCCCTGGGAAGTTCAGGGGCTGTCTCTATTTATAGACTGCCTCGACCCACTCATCTTATGTCAATTAACTCGCCACGTCTGTTAGCTGTCAAGTTCAGCTCCCAAGACCAGTTGAATACCGCTCTCCATAGATGGTACGAGACCAAGGACAAGGTCAGCAAACACATTCGCTGCTGCGAGAGCCGGCCTCGCACTCAAAGGAGAGAACAAAGCGTAGTAAAAAAAATCCTCAACCCCTAGTCACACTACAGCGGTGCAGCACGGACGATGATAGCCAGTGTCATCCGAGTGCTCCAACTGAACTAGAAGAAAAAAACGCCAACAGGCCGGTTCCTGGGGAATCGGCCAACTAGTTCGTAGGATAACTCCTCAACCGATAGCCAATATCAAGTCAACTACCCCCCAATACGGGGAAGTGGTGAGACTGACTACCAGTTGCCTGTATAGTAATGTGAGAGGGCTAAGAGGCAAAATAGCTGAACTTAGACACCTACAATCACAACTAAACTCCAAAATCATAATACTGACGGAAACCTGGCTAACCCCTACGGTGGCAGACAGCGAAGTCAGTATAAATGATATGGTCCTAGTCAGGCGAGATAGGGACCTGAAAGAAGGAGGTGGAGTCGCCATATACGTCGACAAACAGCTCAGATGTGTTCACGCGATGGACCCTCCCCTCACAGAGCTCCCTGACTCCATATGGTGCCACTTCACCGTTGGGTACTGCAAATATCTAGTGGGCAGCATTTATCGATCACCTTCATGTGGAGCAGACCACAACCAGGTACTGCTAAATACAATCTCAGCAACTCAAGACATGGGTTATGATCAAATTGTCATAGCTGGTGACTTCAATGCCCCATCTCTTAACTTGGTGTCGGGAAAAGCCCATGATAGATTTGATCGAAATCTGCTGCATACCATCAGGAAGGCTGGATTCACTGAAAATGTCAAGATGGATACTAGATGGGGCCCTGATGGGAAGTCTTCTAGACTGGATTACGTGCTCACTAGTGACCAGCTACTAGTGGAAAACGTTCAGATCACGACTCCCATAGGTAGTAGTGACCACGCGGTCATAGTATTCGACATAGTCCTCCGCGAGCGCTTACAGTGGGACAATACACAGCCCTATCTGTGTTATAACAAAGCCAACTACACCAAAATGCGAAGACTTCTGTCTGAAGCAAATTGGCCTAAAAAATGGACAGAGCTAACAGTAGAAGAACACTGGAGAGTGGTAAAGGAGATCATTCACCAGGCGGTCTCAGACACTGTTCCTTTAGTCACACCAAAAGCTAGGAAGCAACGATCATGGCTAAAAAGGGGGACACAACGCCTTCTGCAGGCAAAGCGAAAAGCCTGGTTCGCGTGGCGACGATCGAAGAGTCAACCCGAATATGAAGTGTACCTTGAACTCAGGAATCGATGTAACATACGAGTCCGGAGCGATAGAAGGACATTTCAGGGAGACCTCGCCAATAAGCTTCTCGTGAACCCCAAAAGCCTATACAGGTTTATGGCCGAAAGAAAACCGACCAACCAGGGAGCATGCAATCTAGTGGGTTCTGATGGGAAATCTCTTACTAGTCTTGAAATGGCAGAGACATTCAGCCTAGCCTTTCACAGGCAACTAAATAGTAACGAGGATATTACCCCTACAGAACATCCAGATTACATCGCAAAACCAACACGCGAAAACCTGCTGGGTACATTTCAAATTACCCCGGCTATGGTACTTGCAAAATTGGGAAGGTTGGCTTCGGGAAAGTCTCAGGTTGTGATGGCATCAGACCATCTGTCCTGAAGCAGTGTTCAGAAAGTCTCTGTCAACCCCTAAGTGATCTGTTCCAACACTCCCTTGATGTAGGGAAACTTCCATGTGAATGGAAACGTGCAATCCTATCCCCTATCTTCAAGGGTGGTGACCGGCAGAATGCGACCAGTTGCTCTACTTCCAGTGGTATCGAAGATATTGGAAAGTCTCATTGACGACCACATGAGAAAATACTTCGATGGGACTAACCTTCTTCACGAAGCACAGCACGGTTTCAGGAGGGGAAGATCCTGCGTGACGAATCTTCTACTAGCTTGGAACGATTGGACACTATCCTGGGACAAAAAGGTACCAGCCCACGTGATCTTTCTCGACTTTGCGAAAGCATTCGACACAGTTCACCATGGTCTGCTCCTTCACAAAATAAGCAAGGCGGGTGTTTCTGGAGCACTTCTCGCATGGCTGAAAGATTACTTAGGCGAGAGAGAATTCTGCACCAAAGTCAACCGCATCCGATCATCCTGGCACACCTCGGCATCAGGGGTTCCTCAGGGTTCTATCCTAGGGCCGTTGATGTTTTTGATTTTTATCAACGACCTGCCCCCCAACTAAACTGCTCTGCGCTTCTTTACGCTGACGACGTAAAGATTTGGAGAGCAATAAACTCATCGGAAGACTCAGATAGATTGCAGGCTGACCTGCAAACTCTGGGAAATTGGGCTTGGCTAACGGAATGCCTTTCAACCTAAAGAAGTGCAAAGTAGTGCAACTTCATTCCGGCAGGTCACAGAGTGTAAATTACACCCTTGGTGGCCAGAACTTGAGTTGTGTTCCATCAGAGCGTGATCTAGGTCTTATTCTAACAGAAAAGCTAGACACCAGTGGAAATTACTCGAGGGACGTCGCCAAAGCCTACGCAACATTACACTTTATGCACAGGCAGCTGGGAGCTCTCACTCCCGAACTGTTCTTAAGGTTATATAAGGCATATGTGAGGCCACACCTTGAGGTGCATAATATCATTGCACCTCCGCTACTCAAAAGGGATGCTAACATTCTAGAAAGTGTCCAGAGACGAGCGACAAAATGGGTGATCGGCCTCCGCAACAAATCATATGAGGAAAGACTAAAGAAATTAGGTCTTTTCACACTTAGTTACCGTAGGCACAGGGGAGACCTCATCACCGTCTACAAGATCCTAAATGACCAGGCCCACCCAAATAAAAGCATCCTGCCATTAAGTGATTATAGGCTTCCACGAGGTAACCCGCTAAGGATAGCACACCAGAGACCAAAGACTCGAGTGCGATCACATTTCTTTTCGCTTCGTGTTTGCCGTCTCTGGAACGCTTTACCGGCGGCCGTGACTACAGCGCCATCTCTGGAGATTTTTAAGCGGAAGCTAGACAATCATGCAGAAATGCAAGGTTTGTGTCTCAATGGCTTATCCTCATAAAACTTAAAACCACACTGTCAATGGATAAGCGTACAAACTAAATCCCCACGACCTATTCTGCCTTCTCTCACTACTCTATCTTTTCCTTAGGTCACCTTTATTATTCCACTTATCTCAACCTATATTATCTACACTACAACCTATTTTTATATTATTATTATTATTATTCTGCTTTTATGACTACACCGAATGACCAACGGGAGTTAGGTCAAACTCCATTCACGGCAGCAATACAGTCCTAACATACTGCATACTACAAACCACATCTCGACCAATCCCCGCACCACTCCTCTTGGAGTCTACCAGAGCTAAAGCAGTCGAGTGTCGGGACTTACTACGCAGAAGCTCACCGAAGATCTGGAACCTCTACCTCACAATCAAGAAGCGAGCTCAAAGAAATCACTGGTTTATACTAGCTCGTAATCAGGATATTGGATATTGGATGTTAGTCCTGAAACACCCCATACTCCGAAAAACGTATGACTGATCCCAGCATCCTTCTGGAGTCAACCAAAGCTACGACATTCGAGTGATGGGACGAGCTACGCAGAAGTTTACTGAAGATCAGGAACCTATACCTCACAATCAAGTGGCGAGCAAAACTAAATCAACCTGGTTTATACTAGCTCGTAATAACTATGCTGGATATTAGATAACTCATAAAAAGGCTGTTGGATATCGGATTGTTATAGTGCTCCAATGAGTTACTTTTGTTTCTAGTGTCTTCTTTGTTTTGGCGTCGTATTGGAGTATTCTCTTTTTTTTTATTTTTACTGTTTTCTCGCATCATAGTTTCAATAAGAACTGTGAATCGATATTTTCTTCACAAAATTCCTCATAATAATGGATGATAGAGAGAAGCTGTTACTGAATGCCATGCAATTGTTGCATACACTTGGTTAATTGCAGGGTTATTATAAAGAGTTATGAGAGAGCTTTTTCGATATTAGTAAACAGATTCACACAAATAAATTCGCATCAAGTTTCGCTTCTTGACTGTCCCCAACTTTCTTTGAGTTCTAGAATAAATGTTACAGTTGGTTAGCTAGTTGTCTATACCACTACATGAGTGAACTTACTAACCGTAGAACCCTAAAAGAGGTTTTTGATGACCGCCTAAGTCGTCAGATCGGGAACTTTATGCCACACATGTCAGTTCAGTGAGCTTATACCTTGTAAACTCATACATATGTATGAGTATGTATTTCTAGAATAGTGAACAATTCCGTTAACTTAGTTTGTTATTTCGGTGAGTCAAATGCTTGTGAATTTTCCTTGTCTTAAATACTTAAAAGCAGGGTGTAATTCACACTTCTAGTTAATTTGTGCAGCATATATCTGGATGTATTAAATTACCATTTACTAGAGTCAGTTTTAAATATAAATTAACACTAACGATCAAGTAATGTTAAGTATACGGAAGAGCGCAATATCTTCTATTAGGTAACAAAGTTTGTTCTTCCTTGACAAGTAAATTATCGCTTATAGTCGAAGGATACTGAGCTCCCCTCCTATATCATAACTATCCGTAGGTAAGATTTCGTACGATTACTGTGCGTTAAAAAAGCACTGCTATTAAGTTGGTTTACCTTCTCTAAATAATCACATTTATGCCTGTTATAACTAGTTCAAACTGCTTGCATATTATATGCGAACACACCATTATAAAGTTTGAATAAAGTAAAACTGTCGGGAAATTAGGCAGACTAACATGGATTAACCTATGTGTTATTAGTTTTCATTGAGCTAAGTACAATCTACAACATCGGCTGAAAAAAGTTGTCACTGGAACGTAGTGTATCCGGATTCATCATAAAATATTCCTACAGACAGTTAGAAAAGGATATGGAAAGTAATGTAATAGAAGAAGATAATAGCAAGTCGTAAGGAACATCATTAGAGTTTGTCAGATTTTAATGGATAATAAACAAATAAAGCTTGATATTGGAGGACTTGGGCTCTTTAACTGTTGCCTTATGAGCTCGATGTTAAATGTAGGTCTTTTCAAAAACTATCGTAAAAAGGAGTCTGAAATCTATTCGGTTTACTCCTAGCAGCATAAAATTTCGAATTAGATCTCTTAATAGTATACTTCTCCTTAGGTGAGTGACTATTTTGCACATTTGAACGAATAACTGAATAAAGTTTGCGAAATCTGTCGCGTTAATTATTTGGAGTTTAGGCGTTTGAAGTATTTCAGGCCTAGTTTTTTCATAGATAAGTACCACTTACATGACTTTAAAAGATTCGACGCACTTAACAACTGTCTCTTCCTGGTTATAGATTCTCCAAGTCTCCGTCATCGTGACTCCCAAAGGATGAAGCCCGAAATGTCCTGTTCATGTGATAAGTCTGTTGTAATTTGGGCAGTGGATATTGGTATATGATGAAACCAAAACATCGTTACGCCTTCCACATCATAATCCGATAGTCATGCATTCAATCCTACTAAGATTGATAGGCATTCACTGCCATATAGTGCAAAACCAGGATAAAACTACTGTTCATTTCATCTTGATTTTCGATGGTTATTATAAGTGATATCGTTTTGTAGCCAAATAAACATCACAAACTCTACTTTAGAAATTCAAAACCCACGCAGAAAAGATTTTTTAAAAGATTATACGATTAAATGAAAGTATATTTTAAGTAGAAATTTACAAATCAGAGAAATAACTACGACTGAATGGACTTGAAATCTGGATCAAGTTCTAGCTTTCTGGTAACTACGGTCTTGGCAAAATTCTTTTTCATCAAGGTAAATTCAGAGATGTCCACGTGACGTCTGTATTGGCTAGATGTCAAACCAATCTGCTGTTCAAAGCGTTATTTACTGCGAGTCATGAGACGCATGCTAAAGAAAGTGCACTCGGAATAGCAGGGCTTGTACCATGACTTAGTACCCTTACATGAAGTCACTGGTTCTTTTTCTATCTGTCCAGGGAAATGTAAGTTGCATGGCTGAGATTTGCATTGCTGGACTCACGATCTATCGGTGACTTTGACGATTGTCGAGAATCACTTTCAGCGCCGCATATTCATGTCCATTTTATTTGAAGAGCAACGTTTCTGGTTCTATTTTATCTTCTTTCCTACTAAACTTTTGATTGTATGGCTTTCTTTTTCCATTCTTATTACGCTGTACTTCATACCGCAGAAACAAATCATAAAAAAACTGATGAATATGCGTTGATAATTCTTGTTCATTTCTTACAATTTTTTAAGTTTTAAGCTGATCTATCAGTCCGTCAGTTGTAAAGTGCATGGGAAATTTTTGAGATTAACATTTGAACATCACAAATAATTTCTTAAATTTTCTCTTTTCTTTGCTTATCATGTTGCAGATTCATTGAATTGCTTCCTTATAGTACTATAAAAAACATACTTCAATAGAAATGGAGTATAAAATTTCAATAAGTTCTTGGTCCAAGGAAAAGCTGGAAGACCAGTACTTACGATTGTATGATGATTATCTTACACTTAAAAAACATGCTTGTAAACAAGAAGAACGGATTAAAAAGTAAGATAAACAAAAATTAACTCAAGAGTTACCTTTAACTTTCATTACTAGAATGGCAACTAAAATTTTGCGGTTAGCTAGTGATAAAAATGATACTGAACCAGGAGCTGTTTGGAAGGAAGATTATCAAGAACAAATTGAAGTATTAGAACGGAAAAATGAGGCACTGACACGGAAAGTGGGTTGGTTTAATTGTTTTGTTTTTAATTACATCTCTTGTCAAGTTTTTAGTCAATTAAATCCATTACAGATCACACTAACAGCTGTACTTGGGGACAAAGATCAGTTTTTTCGTAGTATTATATATCAGCTTTTATCATCGTGTTGAAAGACGGAAATTCTAAGTATAGTCCTTTTTAATCCATTCATTTCTCTTGAATCCATTAAGCAACTATAGTAATTTAATTTTTTCACAACACTAACTAACAGTACGGCACTGATCAATTTTTGTCGAAAAAAAGACTTTTCATACACTGTGAGGAATTAGTTATCTATTTGGTAAAGGATAGGATGATAACCGAATATTCACCTTTTATCTTATTTCGGATTCATTGGACAAATGTATGGAGAAGGCTTAGGCATGGTAGTTTTTGAGACACTGTTTACTGAAGTTGAAGTCATAGCGGATATCCAAGCATCCAGTAAGTTTCTGGTACATCCAGCTGTCCAGCTGTGCATAAGTCAAAGTCATGCATTCCCCCCTGACCAAATATATAATCAGTCTAGTGATATCTTGCTGCAAATACTATCATATATTGCTTTGTTACTTAGAGATATTCTATTAGATGTCATCGAAATAGATCAAACGGTTAATGTGTTTCAGTGAATTCGTATATGCAGGTCTTAAGAATAGACTGTTTAAAAGTAAGTTTAACCAGCTAGAAACTACTTGTAATACTTGACTACATGAATGGCGCCACCTTAAAAGTTACTTACCTAAGCTGGTCATGTCTACTTCAAGGGAAAGTTAAGATTATTACAACTCTTTGTCCTTACTGGGGATCCTGCTATTCATGCTGTGACAGGTGTAAGCGAAACAGCTGAATGTATTAACTGTAAGACTAAATTAAGTCCCTTATCTTCCCTCATGTTATTTACCATGCTATATATAAATTTGAAGTGCATCAGGTTGCCAGTTTAAAGTAGTTTTGCGTTTTATCTTGATATGTTCGTTGGTTAGGGTGACTGTTCGTCAAACATTTCATAAATAATGTGCATTCATCAGCAATAAAATCATTCCTGTCCAATACAATTTGCGTTTATAAATTGCAGTTTTGCATACGATTTTCAATATGAAATAAATTAGGATAGGTAAACAATCGTTAAAAAGCACTTAATTACGTCTTCCTGTCATGATTTATGTCACACGGAAAACTGTGGAATTTTTAAGTTTAGAAAATCAAAAGATTATTTTGAGAAACTGACTTCTCAGCAAAATTTCACTCTCTTTTTAAGTAGTTAAGTACTCCTGTTTCTTCATGGAGCATAAAAATGATTTCAGGAAATAGCACATAAAAAGTGATCAGCTTGGAGCTTTACACAGAAGTAAATCACTCTGCTACCACAGTTCAGATTAACATACAAAGGGAAGGTGGATACGAAATATGAGTGTTAAAGGAGAGTACCAAATATTAAGGTATTTAATAGGAATTTTTTGAACTTTAAAGATGATACGAAGTGAAGTGCACTACTGTTATTGGTGCTGTTATTTCCACTAAAAATATCCACCTGCACCGCTGTAACCTGTCTTATCTCATTTTTATTCAAAGGCCCCAACTATGGATGCTTACCTTCACTAGGAATTCTGACTGGCATCTGACACTTTCCTACAGTATTGCTTTAGAAAGTAATTGACTTCAGGACTGATATCATGTTATTTCTGCACTTTTGGCTTTCTTCAAGCCTATTCATGTTTGAGACATCATGGCTTGTCGTAAAGGTAGTAGGTCAGCAAGAACAATAACGAAAATAACAAGTACTCTAGATAAATTACGAGTCAATTATGAAAGCCAAAAGAATAGTCAAAAGAGGCTTTACAGAGGAATGGGAGGCAGCATAGCTAACAGTGTGGAAAACGCATTCGTACGACACCTTACTTTGTTTTATTTCTTCCAAAAATTCTTATTAGACGATTATTTCTATCTCATATTATTAGGATTGTAATCCATATTATGTAATGTTGTCTCACTTGCTTCCTAAATCTGATCATTGACCAAACGTTTGACTGTAAATACGCTGGAATGAAAACTAATTCGTCGAAAATATAATTATCTTCAGTAGAAATGTGACCTATAACCACCTTTACTTCTTCCCAATATGGAATGAGGCAAAATCAGATCGATCTGTAAAACACTGTCAGATTCGGTATGTCCTAGTTACTTAGCCTTATGGAATTACAGGGTTAGGACCCAAGTTTAAAATGTCTAACCAATACGAGACATGGTTTGTAGCCCATGAGAAGTATTTCAACTGTGTTATATTCTGTCATGCAAAAAGGTATGCGTGAAACTTTCATTGTTTCTGTAGATAACATCATCACTATTAATTCCCGAATTTAAAGACCTGCATAAAGTTCACCCTGAACGACTGAGTGGTGTTATGATAACATCCAAACACCATAGCCAAAGTTTAGGCAAGTGGAAAAGTCAATAAAACACATGCACCAACTGCAACAATAAAACTACAAAAACAACTACATTACTGTCTTCACTGTGATTAGTGACTTCATTGGATGGCTAGTTTTCTCGGTTTTCTAACTACAGCTTATTTATTTGAAAAGATGAGAGCATCACATTTTTCATTTTTAGACAATAAAAAATTACTATTCTTGATGACTGCTATTAATTGCAAATCATCCACCTGAGCTACAAATCTTCTCTATTATTTCAAGATAGTTTCATTGTGCGTCGGTGGCACAGTGGTTAGGACTCTCGCCGACCATGCACATGGTCCGGGGTTCGAGCCCACGCCGGCGCACACCTGATATCTATGGTCGGCCTGCAAAAATTTGGGCTACCGATATCCATGCTGAAAATTCCATACTTGTACCGAAAATACAGTGTGGAATCAAGCTGTAAATCAAAAATAAAAAAAAAATAAATAAATTGTTGTCACGGTCAGTTTGAGCAGCATTTAATAGTTACTGGTTAATCCATTTGAAGAGCGGTGTCAAGTAGTCAGTTAGTCAATTTTAGACAAAAAGCAAAGTGGCACAATCAGTGATTATCGATCAGAAGCTGTAAACTTCACATGCAGAAGGATCATTAGGGCTTCGGGGCACAGTGGTTAGGATTCTCGCCGACCATGCACATGGTCTGAGGTTCGATCCCCTGCCGACGTACACCTGATATCTATGGTTGGCCTGCAAAATTTGGCCTACCGATATCCATGCTGAAAATTTCATACCTGTATCAAGAAAATACTGCGTGGAATCAAGCTGTAAACAAAAATAAAAAATAAAATGAGCGTATAAAATATATGGTAACGATGGTGATATTAATAGTTATTATCAAAAAGTGTCACCAAACGGGAAAAAAAGAAATGGAGCAAAAATTTCTGCAAACAACAAAAAATAACACTCATCAACATCTAGATTAGGATAAATCACATGACTTTGTCTGGAGATAACTTTTACTCTCCTCCAGATTTTTAGTTTTGATTGACATGTGGGCAGTGAATTCAATAATAATTCACAGTGCAAATAAGGCTAAAAGTTAAAAGTTTTTCTTTCAATCTTTACCATGATCATTGTGCAGTAGAATATACTATTTTTGTAACTTTATTAATTCACCTGCCAAATATCAAAGTTTATAACTTTACAGTGAATGAAGTTCTACCCTATCCCTGTTAAAGCTATCTTTTACTAAACTGAGATGTTTTTTATGACTGTAGATGTTTCCATAGAGTTGATTGCATCCGGAAATGTTAATAAGTGACTGGTTTTGGCTTCTTGAGACTTGTTTTTAGACAGGCTGCATTCTGTCTTACCAAAAATGATGCCATCTTGAAACACTAGATTTGCTATTCCCCCTCAGTATATGATCTGATTGTGCCAACTTTTTCACATTTTCAGTTGTTTTATCACTTTGGTTAAATAGCATTTGGTTGAATCCCAATAAGAAGCATGTAATGGAAAGAAACAAAATTTCTGGACTTTATCATCAGACACTATGAAAGGTTTACATTATATTCACTGACCTCAATTTTCAGCTTAAGTGATTCCTATTAGGCTTAGTAAATCACTAACACCACAGATAAATAAAATCCAGTTTTCATTTATTCCTTATTTTATATTAAATGAATTCATGAAAATTTGTTCGTATTTTATGTCTATTTGGATAAAATACAGAAATGTAAAATAAATTTCCATAATTTTTCTAATTCCAGTTAACTCTTGTGCAGAATCAATTAAATGTACAGAAGCAACGTGTTGGAAGCGCGGTATGTCCTCATAATTCCTGTTTTGATTTAAGAGAACATGAAATTATTCGACGATAGTTTTTTTTATTTACCCCATAAAAACCCGCATCAGGAAAAATTAAATAGTTATATCCTCTTGGAGAATAGCATACAATGGATAGGATTTATATGTCATCAGTCAGATGATCCACTAAATGCTTACTTTAAAACCTGATAGTTCAGGTCTCGGTTCTGCTCTCTATCTTGGATTTACACTTCTAAGTAGTCCCAATATGGCAATAAACAGCTGCCTAGGGATTCTCTATTCCTCATGGCTTTGTGATTAAAAAAGGATTAACATTTAACACCCTTTAATTGGTAATACAAAAACTATGAAATATGAATGAAATGTCGTGTATGTGTTTATGTGTATGTGACAAAACTACCTTACCAAAACAAATCATTTTACTGAATCTGTGGTACTGCTTACTTATTATTATTTTAGTGAAAAATATGACTTACGCTGATGTACATATTTCTTGAAGAGGTGACTGACACGTGACACAATCAACAGCAGAGAACAATTCAATTTACTAGAGTATGGAAGAGCGCACATGAAACTAAACAAAGTAAATCTACCAAATGTACAATGATAAAAGATGTATGAAGGAGGGAATAACCGAACAAAGATTAGCGAAGACTTTTCCGATACAGATAGAGTTTTATTTCCAATTCAACAAAAACTATCTAGCATTTTAAATTGCCAAATATTCCAAGTTCGTATACCAAAGATATAAATCAGTCATCTTCATAAACACAATATTTAAGAAACTGAATCCATTTAAAGCATTAACAACAGACAGGAAGACTGGTGACTAAAACAAATACGGAATACAAAAAAACAGAAATGTAGTCTGACTTTGAGGAGGTGAAAATCCTTTTTATAATCCAATTCTTTGAGTTTTTCATACGCTTACAATGTATCACTTGGGGACAATAATCTCACTGCTCTTAAAATTTTCGGTTTAATGCTATTGAGTAGCCTCTAACACTGACGCAAATTTTCCGAATACATTTTGATTTTTGACAATAGTTTGTATAACAACTGTTGCTTGGTACTCATAGTGAGTTTTAAATTGGGATACCGATTTATAACAATTAATATTTCATCAAATTTGTTGTTCTTGTCATTTTTGGTGTTTACTGTTGATTTTCTCAATTTTTTATCTAAATAGCCCCTTTCTGCCAGAAAGGCGAGTTCAGTTAACGTTCAAACAACAAACCGAAACTCAGTTATCGATGAGAAATCCATAAATAATTCAAATGCGATACAAACCTTGAGGTTTCAAAATTCTGCTCTGTAAGACCTCTAAAATATATGTATATAATTTGTATCATCTATATTTTTTTTTTGATTTACAGCTTGATTCCACACTGTATTTTTGGTACAAGTATGGAATTTTCAGCGTGGATATCAGTAGCCCAAAATTCGCAGGCCGACCATAGATATCGGGTGTGCGTCGGCGTGGGCTCGAACCCCGGACCATGTGCATGGTAGGCGAGAATCCTAACCACTGTGCCACCGACGCACAGTTTCAGTATCTTGAAGTCTGTGACTGTTTTCTAAATTCCGCTAAGAAATAAAATGGCCAAGATGGTCGATAGGATAACTAAAACAATCAGTTATTATGGTGTGGAAGTTGCTTCCCGATCATAGTTTCAAAGTACCAATTATTTTTAATATCTTTATTTCAATTTCATCCAGTCTTTACCGATTTCGTAGTTTTGTCATTTTCTGAAGGTAGAAATCTTTAACCAGTAAACATTTTTGCAAAGTCCTGTCTGGATTGTTCATTTTTCTTCACGTTTATCTCTTTATTTCTTTCACACATGCACACATACAAACTGTTTAAAAGTGAAAAAGTGTCTACATTCTGCATCAAATTAACTTATATACTCCGTATAAAATCGCTGATTTTTTCTTTGTGCATTCAGGTGAATACATACTTGTTCTCTCTAAACTTTAATTTCCTCATTAGCTTAGCTGTCAGAAATTATTATTGCTATAACAATTCAGAAATAATTTAGGCGTAAACTCAAATGCTCCACTGAAATCAAAAATGGATATAATCAAAGTCTATTAGGTAAATATATTTGATCTATGCACTCAAAAAAGCTTGATCTGACTTATATCTCAACTCTTCAACATTTTACATAGGTTAACACATAATCCAGACTACCCTATTTGTAGAATCAGAATATATACCTCGAAAGTTCATAGTTTAAGTCGTCTACGTGACTTCATCATTGTGTTTATACACAGTATCAGAAAACTATTCAACATACGCTGCTTTATATTTTTTTTTTCAAGATTTATGTTTAACAGGCAATCTAGATGAACATTTTAAATAATATCCTACTGAGTTGAAATCAGCCTGGAATAGATAAAAAAATCCAACTGACAACTTCGAAATGGGACGCAGTATGAAATTTCAGTCGATACTCACTTATAATGATAAAGCAGTCGGCATTATTTCATCCGAGTTTGAGTTTGAGTCAGAATAATTATACTCGTCATAAGACAGGTACCTATATCTGACGAGTACTAAAGAGGATCAAACATATGTCATGCATAATATTATCAACCAATGCCAAACATATATGAATAATTTCATTCGGTTCAGTTATGTTGAGTACATTGACATTATCATCTAAAATTTCAATAAATGAGGAGATGTGTTGAATAGAAATTTGGATGTTTACGTGAGTTCTATTCACACATAAAACAAATTTCACTTAGAAATGAACTGATTTTTTTCTCATCAGCGGTGTGCTATAGAATCTACTCATATTGATTGGTCAGTAGTATCTACCGTATAATTTAATTACTTACATTCTTGTTGCCAATTGTGGCATGACCAACCACACGAAATGTGACAACTCCAGGATGGATTAGGATATATGCGTTGATGAAGAGTTGCAATCTAGAATGAAAAAATGTCAGACTGCTCCTCCTCTAGCTATTATTAGTTTCTGCTGAGAACTTCTACATGTCATAGTCTTTAACTCTGATTACATTCTGTTTCAGTGTATCTGATTCAAAATGATGTGCCTTAAATGCCTAGTACAGAAAAGTGGTACTGTTTGCTCTGTAAAGTTTGCATTTGCTGTGCTTACAAAATGAACTGCCATTAAGAATTACTTAATCTATATACTGTTAATTCACATTAACTTTTAAAACTGTGATTTAGTGAGAAGACTATACAAAAATTATCTGAACAATTGAAAGAACGTGATGAATTAATTGGCCAACTGAAAGGAGAATTGCAAAGCAAAGAACAAGCACATACGCACGATTTATTTGCTTTAGGTGAACAGGTCACTTCTAAGCAAAGGTAAATATCTTTAGGAAAATAAATCCGTAATCTTTTGGATGATGTTTATTGATCAACTAGTTACATGATGAGCGATTTATTCTCTTTTTAACTTGTCTGCTTCCTGTTAGTAGTTGTCGATTCTCTATCTTCAAATGTAAATGCATCATCAGTCATTTCCAACTGAGAAGAGTTGTTTTTTAAAATTCTGGATTATCGGAAATACCTGTTTTGGATGTATTGTTGCAACATATTGAATGCCTAGATAAGGACTGACAGGAGCATAGAAGTAGATTTATCAACAAACGGACATCAGTTAAATGAATATCGACAGTCAAATAGAATTAAACAGCTACTCTACCTTAAGTTTAAGATATTTTAGCAGTACGCCCACATTACCTCAGCAGTTATCAGACTAAGGTGTATCAGACTAAAAGGCGAGTAGCTTACTGTTGGATCACTGAAATGGGATCCGATGATCCATTTGTCAGTTGACTCACAAATGCAGCATGTGAATGTAATTTCAGATATAAAAATACGTTATTACCGATTCTACTTTCTTCAGGTAGTAGTTTTCAGGTAATTTAATTCTGGCGACTAGATAGTAGAAATAATGAATGCGAACTGGTTGATTGTTCAGATTACGTGTAATAACACTGTGTTTTTATAGAAAGGCATACAATTTTACTGCACAAAGTATTTATGCATGTGCTTAATTATTTCACAACTAACTCCGTTGATTTAGACAGTCAGCTGTGTACATGTGCTACAGCTACATGCAGCTGTCCCTGTAACCACACAGATCCAGTCCTTTCTTCCTCCCAGGCATGTGAAGAGGAAATCGAAGTCTGCGTGACGGTCAGTCGCAAAATATCAACGACTTATACGCTTGAATTAGCATACAATGCACTTGTATTCATCGCCTCTCATCTTTCCGCCTTCTTTTCATTGGTGACAGTGTCTTCCAGAAAGTTTGTTTACTTATCCTGAACTTTGTAATCATCGCCAGCAACTTAAACTGGAGAAATATTGTCGAGAGTTTTTTAAAACAGTTGTTTTAATCAAATATTAAAGCAATAAACTTCTTAAACATATGTGAAATTGGGCAACATGCCTCATAAATCTAGGATTTCGGCTTTTCGCTATGTGTTGCATATCTGAGACACTTATACAACAAGCAAGGTAGTTACTCACTTTAAAAATGAAAAGCTTAGCAGATCTGTGAAATTCATTTGATAGATATCACCAGACGTTTTTAGCTAACTGTAGCAGACCAGTCAGCGTGAGGATAATGTCTGTAGCTGATGGAATTTCTGTCCAGCTTTATAGATCCAAGAAAATGAGGAGTGAGTGTGATACTTGTCGCGACCTATTCATAATTTCCGCTCATACATTAACTGCACGCTGTTTGCAGAAAGTAAAGAATGATTTTATGAGAAGATGTCTGGCTTCATGAAGAACTTCAAATGTTGAGAAGTTACATTACCAGCTTACTTTAATGCTGAAGTACGTGAGTTGGAACAATAGCAAATCACATTGGGAGTGTCTGAGAAATTCAGTGTCGGCAAACTGACACTTATGATTGTCCCTTATAATTTTGGTCAGATATCCAGCAGTCTCTGACCAACACTTCATTTAAGCATAAGTAGAGACAATGTTCTATTTATCAGCCATTAACTTTGACTTAACAATCGACAGACTGGTCGCTTTTGCTATAATTTAATATTGCAGAGGACTGATGGAAGATTATCGGTCGTTCTTGGAAAACTGTATGTTGGTAACGAATCACTGAATAGATCAACTAAAGCACTAGTTAGTGTATCCGAATCCGAGATACTTCTATGGGCTTGTAGTAAGTCACTGCTTATGTCAGTCAATAACAAAAGAAAACGAAGGGTTCAGTTTGACTAATAATCACGGTTTAATTTCTAAAGAATACATAAGCATATGGACAAAAAGCAAAGTGGTTGTAACTATCTGAATTTTATGAAATTGACGTATTATTTTGCTGTGAAGGTGTTTAGGGGAAAAAGACTTATCAGTTATTCAGAGTTTAGAGATGAGATAGGACAAAAATTAAAACAGACCAAGCTGTCAGTGACCTGCTGGAATGAAATCTGATTGCTTCTTCCCTCTTTAGCACAGTCCCTGGAAAATGTTTACTGACAATTTCTAAATTATATCAAAATAATTTTTTGATACCGCGTGTTTATGAATAATTTGAAGAATAAAGCCATTCTCTGAAGAAAACCACCTTGAAATCGAAAACGATACATATAAATCCTTCAGGATTTCATCATGAGCTGACATTAGTTAGAGAACCATTGGAAAACCTGGGAGTACTGGACAGCTGTTTCGTCCTAGTTTGGAACTCTTCAGCAGTACGCACCCATCAGGATTCGAACTCAGGACCACCCGGTAGGGTGTGAGGAGAAATACTCGCCGAAGACATTGGCTAGCGGTCGCGCTATGTCGTGAATTAGCAGAAGTTAGAATTCAAGGACCATTGGATCGGGTCCCAGTGGCTTAATGGTATACGAGCTCGCCTTGTAACCGGAAGGTCCTGGGTTCGAATCCCGGTGGGTGCGTACTGCTGAAGAGTCCCAAACTAGGCTGACGAAACAGCTGTCCAGTACTCCCAGGTTTTCCAATGGTTCTCTAACTAATGTCAGCTCATGATGAAATCCTGAAACCAATCAAATCCCTACAAACCAACACTTGAATAAATCCTTCAGTTTTAATAAAATATTTTCATTACTTTAGTTTTAAAAATTAAATTACAGTATATGTACTACTTGTTAACGTATTTATTTGTTGCATCACTACAGGGTAGCTTTACAGGAAAATATTGATTTAATTCGTACACAAAGAGAATTACGGGAGAAACAAATGTTGATTACTTCTTTAGAAGCTCGTATTAGAGAAGCAGAATCAAACTATGAAATTACAAAGACAACAAATCGTCAATTAGTCTCTGAAGTTGAACGTTTAAGTCGTGAATCAAGTCAATTAGAACAAAAATTGTTCCGTGTAGAATCAGACAGTAATGCTGCTTCAAAATTACAACTGAAAATATTAGAAGTAATCATATATTTTAATAGCTATTTGTCTTACCATTTGCTTAGTTTTCATGTGTATAGACTTATGAAAATCTTCCAGCTCCACAAAAATAACATTCAGAATTAAATGAAACCAGCTAATTATTTGTAATTAGTGAAAAGTAGTGTTTCATCAGAATTTAACGAAAACAGATACTCTTTCAATTATGTGTATTATTAATTTTACCATAGAACTTATTACATAGTTTAAATGTTGGGAGTATCTCGCCAAACTTTTGGAAACAAAGATTGTATTAGATTTTAATGCTCACATGATTGCAATTTCAAACTCTATGGGATTTTAAGAAAAGTAGGCATTTATTCAGTGGTTTGTCTTTAAAATATTATTACTTGATGAATTCCGCTATAATCAGTAAAATAGACAAGCAGTTTTATGAAACGTATCGTTATGAAACCTACTTTGTAATAAATTAAATTATCCGTAAACGGATCATATATATCTATGATTAATGAAGGCAGAGATCCATCGATTGATATGCCTGGCACACGTGTTACACATATCCACCTACAAAGTTCCTCAATGAGCGATTTCATATAAAGTAGGATTAAACTGGACAATAGTTGGGGATGGTAAGAACAAAATAATTGCGCTGACCCATAAAGTAGGAAGGTACAGACTACCTAGCTGGAGAACCCCTACGATTTTAAGAATTAATGCCTGGAAACTAATAGTGATTTGGATCTAAATCGTGATCTTCCAGATTTCAAAATGCTCACAAGTCTTGATCTACTCACATTTTCTCACTTAAATTTTCGTCTATCTTAGCTTCATTGTATTTTACTTCCTCTAATTATATGTATGCTTCGCCAGAGTGCGATAACTTGAACGAATTCATGCTGGGAAAAATCTCCATTATCATTAATCACTTATGCCTAAATAACTTATTTCAATTTCATTTTTTTCTTTTGTTTTATTCTTAGCTTCAATATGCCTATGATGATGCTAAGCGTGAAAATGAAGCGCTTAAAGAGTCAAATGAAAAACTTTTAACCAAGTAATTTGATTTTTGTATTTTAATCTATAATCCTTTAGTTATTACAAACACTTTTGTTATTATGATAGTTTATGATGAAGTCTTAATCTTATCTCTAAAAATAATCAAGTCTGCTGATAACATTAATTTATTTCCACCAGTAGACACAATAGGGTTAATGTTCAAATTACATATGTCAATAAATCATACTTCTCTGTTTCAAATATCAATTGATTTTTGATGAACCGCTCATTGGTCACTAGTGAATAGCTCTGAGATCAACTTCTTAAAGTTCTAATGCAAAGAAATAGTCGATAAGATCAGTTAGAAAACAGATAATTTCCCATCGTCAGTGTGTAGCTTAATCTCAAGAGATTGCAAACAAAAATCAGTGTTTGCTTCCTAATCAGTCACAAGAAAATGTAGATTTGATTCTACCAGTGACGACAATTTCACCCTGCTGAATTTCTTCACAGTTCCCAGTCATCCGCCACATAACTATAGTTCATATTGTTAATATCTCTGAAACTAATAGTACATGCAAAGTACAGTTTATTTCTGCTTCTAAGTAACAAATGTCAGAATACTTATTAACAGATAATCACTGAAATCAGAAGCAAAGTAAACAATGTATAGTGCATTCACCTAGAAAATCACTTAACATCTTAGCTAAAATATTTAAATCTTTTGAAAGGCAATGTATCATTTATTAATGTCGTTTAATTTAATGGCTCAGATTTCCTTCCACTAAGTCATTCGTATGTAAAATATCCCTTATAGACAAATATAAAGAATTTTTAGACCATAAAAAATCCATCAAACACAATATATTAGTCATTTGAGTTGAGTCGACAGGAAGCTTATTACTTATGATTTCTTCAGCAAGATGTGTTTGTGGTCTATGAAGCAAACTGGTGAAATCCGTATTTTTTTTAGCTTCAAAGTTAAATATTTGCTGCCAATATATTTTAGTCCCAACCAGCTTGTTATATGACTAGATTACTAACATGAACTGACTACTGGTTGATAACTAGTGTGTAAACAGTTAGTTTCGTCTTCAGATCAAATTAGAGATATGGATAAAAAGTGAAAAAACGTAACATTATTATCTGATGTTAGATTCTGTGAATCCGGAGTTGATGAGTGCGCCGACCAGTCGAATGCAATTAATAATTTGCGATGGAGATTTCTTGCGTCCGTGGTTCTGTGATAGAATACTCACCACTGACTCCTTACGTGGTTCAGGTTCGACTCCCGACCGACACACTCCTAAACTTCGTTTAGCTGGTAGCAAGTCCTATAAAGAGACAAGACTGAACTTGAGAATGACTACCGTATCCCATAAAAAATAAACTATCACTGATGAAACTTCGGAGCTGGAGCTTGAAGCCACGTTTTCCACTTTGAACGTAAAGGAATAAAAGATAATTGAAAAAATGGACATATTTCAAAGTGTGATTCCATCAAGATCTTGTTTTTACACCCTAAATACTCATTTCACAGCATGTGGACTTCCTGACACTGTTTGAGTGACTGACATAAGAAGCAAAGACTGCTTTTGTCTACAAGTAGCGCTTGTCAGCAAAACAGAGGTGATCTAAACACCCAGTGATCGTATCACATTATTCTGTTAGCGTTCAACGATAATTCTGTTTGGAAAGCTACTGTTTGATATCATCATGATTTTCTTTGTAAATCAATATAAGACTTAACTGTGGAATGGAGAATTTCTCTTATCAACAAATTATGAAATTGTAGAACAGTAATATTTACTTTTAACTTCTAAATTTTTATTTAGATGCCGAAAACTGTAAATTCACTTATAAGTTAACTATTTTAACTGTTGTAATTCTGTTACTTATTGTCTGTCCAATCAATAAGTGAACTAACCCACTAAGTAATTAACTTTCTCACACATACACATGCACACAAGTGCACATATTTTTCTGTGTTTTCCTTTGTGAGTATTGTCTATGTTTCAAACTGTTTTCATGTTGTATTTACACACTCAGTGTATCCTGAATCAGTGTCAATGTTCTATTAAGTGAAGTTCTGTGAAGGCTTTAACTTCCTACTTAGAATGGATATCCTCCATAAATTGTTTTCGATAAGTACTATGTAATTTGAAGACGTGTAAGTTAACCAAGAGTATACTTTTCCTAACTTCTTATCAAAGCTGTAAAGTTAAACTGTGTTCCGAAAGGTCATGGAGTGATTTAACCAATATATAATTTTGACTTATACAACAGTTTTTATGTCACCCATGTTCATTCGTTTTTCATTTTTCTATATTTTCAAACATCTAACTCCAAGATGTACTTTTTAATAATCGGAATCTCTTACTCTTATGTATAATATTCGTGCTTCCAACAGCTTATGTCTTTAATGATAATCATTTCTGGACATTGTGCATCACTTAGTGCTGTCAGATTACGCAACACTATTTACCTAGGTTTCTCAATTTATCAATTTTCTCTTCCTGATATAAAGTTTCATGTTTCAGTACCAAATGATGTGAATAGTTGACATTTGTAGACATTTCCATGACCTACCTTTGGGAAGTTAATTTAGCTGTACAGTTTTGATGAGAAGTTACCGGAAAAATATTCTTTAGAAAGCAGAATATTCTCTGCTGACCTATGTCTTTCTAGTTATAATGTATTTATTTTCACTTGTTGTGTACAAGTCAGATTAAAGGTATCTGAGGGTAATTTTTAAATCTCTGTAACTTAGAGAAATATGATTCAGCCTAATTTATGCAGCTGAGTAACTATCATTGATTAGTAGCAGGTAAACGTTGTTAGTGTAAAATAATAAACACTATCGGGCGAACGGTATTCATTTTACTTTGTTTCCTCTTAATCTTCCCCATAGGTACCAAGTTAAAAATTATGTACAATTCGCTAATATATTATCAAGTGTGAATAATTTGGCACAGTTAGGTGATACATAAATCACAAGGATTGCAAATTGTTCTCAAGAAAATAAATGTTAGTGTAAAATCGAAAAAGGCCAACGAAACAAAATGACTTTACATACTGACGATGAGGAAGTGTGAGTGGAGTTCAAGTTAGTGGAGAAATCTGATGAAAAAGAAGATAGCTAAGATATACATAACAGAGATGATATGATAAATAGATCAAGCAAAGGTAAAACCGTAAAAGGATGTACCAAGCACAAAGACTAAAATATAAGC
This sequence comes from Trichobilharzia regenti, assembly GCA_944472135.2. Taxonomy (NCBI): domain Eukaryota; kingdom Metazoa; phylum Platyhelminthes; class Trematoda; order Strigeidida; family Schistosomatidae; genus Trichobilharzia; species Trichobilharzia regenti. Next base: position 20,744,550 of record OX235267.1, read on the forward strand.
AATTCAAATAAGTTAAAAAATTCTAAGAATAAGAATAATGTTTAAAAATGACGTAGAAAATGGTGAGATAAAAAAAGTAGAATAGTAAATAAAGCAGATAAGCAGAAAATTACCAAGGTGATGAGATGTGAACGATAAAGGTTTCTTTTACTTACAAGTTTGGCTTTATTGGATATGTTGCTCCCCTATTCTGTTATTACTTTGTCTGTTGATTACTTGAGAAACTGACCTTTATCAAGGTGCACTACTAGGTAGTCTTGCACATCTTCAGGGATTCTTTCAGCAAGAATTCTCCTCTTCCTTTCTGTGTATTATTACAAGTACAAGTAATTAGACAGTTATCATGAAAAGTAAAAATATTATACTGTTTGTTCTTCTTTATATCTCTTATTGTAACTTTACTCGTGATGCGAGGATAAGAAGTGTGGTGAAGTGGACTACAAAACAGTAATGCTGCCTATCAAGTGTATGATGTCTGGTCACTGCTTTGGTCCATTGAATTTTTTGGTGCACTATATCGTGGTTTCTTTTTTTCCATTTATCTATTTCTTTAGATTTCTCTGTACAGGGGAGTATTACTATTTACAAATAAATATCATGTTTACGGGGAAATAATTTGAAAATGACTGATCTTTCTCTTTCCTATATCAGTAAAACTGCATTGAATTGCAGACTGATTGCTCTCTCTTATTTTGACAATTTTCTATATAGTGCATTTGCTATAAAATCAGATCAGAATTGGACAATGAAAGAACAAAAGTTACGCGGGCAAATTGATCATTTAGAAATAATGGTACATAATTTACAACAACAGTTAAAAGAACAAGAGGAAATGAAACGAAAACAACAAAATTCATCTGATTTTCCTGTTGAAGAACAAATTCTATCCAGTAAGCAGCAATCCAATCAACTGCAAAGTGTTCCAATTCGACAAGACAATAAGTCGAATTCTTATGAACAACCTCCAGTAACTCATATGTTTGCCCAGGTAGTTATAGCCTCTACTTCTTTTTTATTAATGAGATAGCAATGTACAACTATGGAAACAACCCTGGATTTTAGTATCATTTTTGTCTTGTTATCCAAATGCTTTTATTGCTTATCAAGAAGGTTTTTCTTCCTCAAGTGATTATATGTCACCGAGTGAAATGTGGAACCACCATTCCTTTTAAAAGGTATTTGACATGTAATTTTATATCATATTTCGAAGCAGTTTCGAAAGCTACACAGTATTTGATCTACCTGAAATCTTGCAAGTCATGGTGACTGGAATCATATTAATCTACACAGTGTATCCTATTGATTTCCAAGGATAACATGAAATCAGTCACGTTAACCAGAAGTTTTCGCTAGTCAAAAAACAGGCAATCTAGTGATTATAAAAATTACTGTTCAACTGTCAAGTGCAACTGATTTGTGTCCATGTATATCTCGCAGAAGCGTGTATTGCGTGAAATCATAAGCACTTCATACTCATTTGAATATTGTAAAAACGTTTTAAATTTTTGTCATATAAGTCAACTGGCTAGTTTAATATCAATCACAAAATGTGCTTTAGTAATGGGGATGTGCAAAATAAGTTCACGTCTCTTCATCTTTCCTTTCAAAATGTTTGAAATCAAAAGACATCTCATCATAGTTAACTGAAAGGGTAATTCCACATATCTATCTTACACTGAATTCACGACTGTTATTTATCCCCGATACATTTCTATCGGACTGAAACTTGATGTTTCATGGTTTATAGCATGTACTAATTCTTTACGAGGCACATTTTTAATCTTGTGAGATGCAGTCTAGTTGTCTTCATTTATTAATTCATCCATTTTATCAATCAAAATATTTGCACATATGACTGTAAATTCTTCCAAATAATAAACTTAACTCTTATACAGATTACTGGATTCGATGTTGAAGAGTTAGAAGACGCAATCATGATCTTGAGAGAGCGTAAATCGAAATCACAATCAGTAAATGAAAATATGAATTTTGCTGAAAGTTATCCCTTAGAACAAAATAAAGGTGAGTTCAACTGTAAACAAAACTGTGTACTGTTTAACACTATACAGAAAAAAGATTGTGTTTTAATTAAAAGAATTGTTCAGTTCAATAGTAAAGATAGTGATAAGTGAAAAATTAAAGTTAAAACAATACTGCTGACATAGAACTAAATAGATACTTCGGTTAGTATACGACATCGAATGCTTACTCTAAGCCTATTATTGCAAGGATCTAAATATAGTAATGGTAAAATTTCTGGTTCGTGATACGGATTCGAGTCCCAGACGAATCATGAGTCTTCTCAGAGTTTGAGATAAGTATTTCGAATGAGTTCGAGTAAACTCAGAAGTTATACGGAACACAGAATCCTGTTAATTTAGTTTTTAATATTTTACTGCAAATTAAGAATAGTTTTGATATTAACAGTATGACTGAAAAGAATGATGATGACTTCAATATATTGTTTTATGTGGATATATAGGAAATGAACCTATAACAGACATGTAGTTGTACGAAACAAAAACTAACATAAATGACACATATAATTATGTCTCATTCCATATCTATAAGACGATATAAAAACTAACAACTGAAAACTGTCGAACAAGATGTGGATCTTGTGGCCCAGAAATCGTATACATGATGTTTCACCGCTTCAAACGATACACCTTGGATATAAGTCCCAATGGGAACAACAACATTCAGTGGGATGAAGATATATCCAGAAGACGGGTCTCAAACAGAAGGCATTATGCGTCATGGATCCTTTGGCTATCCAGTATCTGTGAACAGTTGGTAAGCTGAAATGAACGACATTATCTAATCATCTGTTCTAGGAACAAATATATAGACAGAAACTGATGATTTCTGCCTGTTAAAAACAAACGACGACTTTCAATAAATTCATAATTTATTTAGTGTCATTTTCAAGTTTAAGAAGGTGTATCATCATCAACAGTTACTGTTCAGAATAATTAACCAGACTGTTAGTTTCTCTTGTAAATGAGTGAAATACTAATACATTCAACAGAACAATGAAATACTATCAAAATATATTCATGAAATGTTAAATGACAATGGAAATTTCAAAAGTTGTTGTTGTTGTTTAAATTTTCTAATTGTAGATTCCTTGAAACAGCTGAGCGAAGCTGAAGCACTACACGCTGAAACAATTACTGAATTGGAGAAAACTCGCAAATTATTGAGCGTTCAATATAAGATAAATAAGGATTATCAAAGTGAAATAAAAGAATTGACTGAACGCCTAACAGATTTAAAAGCTGAGTCAGAACAACGTTTACATGAGTATGCTAAATTATTAGATATTCGTGCAGTTCGAATACAACAGTTAGAGAAACAAATTCGTGATTTAGCTTATGGGTCAAACAAACGCAAGGTAAGTACTTTAACACTGTGTTCAATACTTGTTCATGGTTAACACGTTTTCTAAGGCAACATCAGTAAGTAGGATAAAGTATAAGTATTGTAGACGAAAGGATGATCAAAGGACTTAAACAGTGATTCCCTCATATTGGGAAGTTATAGTTTCAATGGCACTGATGAAGACAAGGTTGCCTGCTATATTAACATATGATTGCCGAAAGGAGCAAGGGGTCCAGGTGTTACTAATGACCTTGAAAAGATATTTGTCTGGACACAGAAAAGAAACAAACTGAAAGAACAGGACAGTAAGGAATTTCTACATTAAAACCAAAATGGCAAGAGGGACGTTTATCTAGGATGTGTATTTGTATTAAGTTTATTACCTGTGACCAGTCTCCTAAATATTTTAATGTCTAATTATCGATCTATATAATAGCCCCAAAGGAAAGCTGTAACATGGTTTGAAGGGAACTGGTAGTTAGTGTTCATAGTGTAAACCGTGTTTAAAGTATGCTGATTAGTCACACTATGAGAAATAATGTATCTTTTAAGCTGTAAATGTTAACTAAAATCTATCTTTCACGCACATAATTTGTTCACGGCATGTCTGCACACTGTGGTGTACTATTATTTGATGTCAGCTGTCTGAAAAATCAATCTTCAGGAATCCATTTGATGCATAACTTAAGCTTATTGACAGTCGTCAGAATGGTGTGTCTGCGAATTCAAGAAGGTTCATTTCCCTCTTTCAGAGTGGAACTCACAAAATCTGGTACCACTCTGTTTGTAATTGACTTCCATGTGGTACTGGATTATGTAGGAAAATCGGCCATCAGATAACAGAGATTTTCGTCTGTCTAGTTGAGTATTAATTGAAACATGCGGACCAGATGTGGAATTATTCAGTAAGCTGAGTGAAAGGCCACTATTTTAATCTCTAAATGTGGATAAATCTTTGTGAGAAATCTAGGAACTTCTTTTGTATATGTTAGCATAGCTTATAGTTAGTGATGATCCATTCATTGTGTGAGATGAAAGAAGTTTCAATCATTCACCTTCACTTCAGATAACACCATTAATTTAAGCTTTGAAGCATAAAGATAACTGTTTAAGTTTGAGCAAGCATTCCCAGTCGGTAAAAATACCCGATAAAAAAAAATTTGGGGTAGTTTTAAACTTTATTTTGCAGTCTTTTAGAATTTTTTAAAAATTTGCAGTACCTGAGCTGTATTTCTAATGTTCAAAGTTAACCTTTGTTGTATTATTCTCTCTACAATCATTCTTAAGTATTCTTAAGTAAAGTGATATGATTTTAACTATAAACCTGGTGTCCCTCAATCTACTTAAAATAAAAACAGTTGTGCAGTATTTATTTGAATGATTGCTGAGTGATGAAACCAAGCATATTTATTAGAGTGGAATTAGGATGTAGTCGATAAGCGATTGGCCTTCACAGCTCAGTTAACGCGAAATGTAACCTATATTACATAAATCTGTGAACAGAACGCTTAGTTGTTAGTTGTCGCCCTAACGCTCCTTCAACTCTATATAAATAAGAAAAACTCAGTATTCCAGGAGAAAACACAACTCACTTGAGAATTTAATAAAAGTAAATAATATACTCAGTAATCTTTAACTCATTTTGCAATGCCTTCTTTGTAGTATTGACTGATAACTCTTTTGTTTTTCTGTTATATAAATGAACTTTATCTAAGTTATACTATTTTTCAAATTTAGGCTGTACCAGGTGATCACTTGTCAAGCGATATAATTTCAACGGATGATGCATTGAAACCTGGAGAAAGTCTAATTGAGGTATGTGTGCATCAAGAGCAGGAAGATTTAAATGAAAGAAATCCTTTTGCATTTTCAATCTATAAGTGTTGATTAAATATTTTTTTATTTGGTAAGAAATCATTTGCAGTAGATAAATTATTATTGCTGTGTTCCATTCAACACATGATCTATGAATAAGTGCAACCCCATTCAGTTTTATTACTCTGCTCACTGAACGCAAGCATATAAAAAATTCCACATAAGCTATAAATCATCTTCGCCACTTCAAATTTTTATCAATGGAATACGCTTGTCTCTGTGCGAAAGTGGCAGGACTTTGTTAAAATAGGTGTCCACTTCAGAGAAACTGTTTTTTTCTTCACAAAACTCTTCGTTATGAAATTCTACTGACTAGTATCAGATACAAAACACTGATCAAACATCATTTTGGATGAAAATTTTTGTACAGTGCGAAAAACAAATGGTGAAACTTATGAGGACTCACGCACACTATTAGACTTGACATTCGAACATGTTTTCAAGTTGCTAGAACGAAGTGTTAGCCCCGAAACACCTATCAACACTTAACACATCCATCAAAATGTTAAATAAGCATCACATAGAATGAGGACGAGACATCCTCAAAAAAGGGCTAACCAGCATTGCTAAACAAAAAAACGATAGGGCTAATACTTCATAATGACAAATGACTTCCTGAACACAGCTAGTGCAGTGTTCAAGCTGGAGGAAGCCCATAGATTTTATTTTTTCTTATTTTTAAGACATCAATAGATCTGTGCCTTATAACATATTTTTTCGAATCGCTGACATGATAATATGCGAACAGATACAAATAACATCAGTTGGATTACCCATATCGGGACTAATAGCTGAAGCTGCTTTGCAAAGACCGAGTATTCAATTACGACAGTAATAATCTAAGAGCACACGAAATAAATTAGGTATGAACATTATTCAAAAGAGCTAAAACACATTTCAGCACTCCGTTCCTGAGCAGAATAGTAAATAAATATTTATTAATTGTCTTCAAGAAGAATGGATCCCTGTACAGCTTCATCAAAAAATGCCTTAAAGTCAAGTCAAATTACCGGCCAGGAATCATCCCCAGAAACCACAAGCAAATTCACGATAAAATATATGAAGAATACTTCTAAAACAGCGGCTAGAAAACTAAAACCATTTGTGATAAATATCGCGCATAAACCAACACAATCACTTCATTGAATACTATACAAATCGAAAACCTAACAGTAGAAAAAAATAAGAAATGCATGTTTTGTGAAAAACACTATACAGGTCAAAGTGCCCCCTTCAACGTCGAATTCAAGAATATAAACTAGACGTTAATGAACACAACATATATTCCATGACACCAGCCCCTATAGACAACTAGGGACACTAAGTGGGCTGAGAAAATATATAAATTTTAAGAAGCGCAAGTACTAAAAGTATCAGATATTTTCCAAAAGCCTGGTATTCATACCAGTTTCCACTGCTTCAGCCAACCAAGAACAGGTCCCATTACAAAAAGGCCGAATTCCAGGTAATGAGACTATTGACACCAATAAAAATTAATATAAGGGTAAAAACATCTGAAGACAATCAGTTATGCCAAATGTAATCAAGAGAGATAGTTATATCTTCTGTAGGCAGTTCCGAAAAACCTCATCACATTGAAATAATCGCTGATAATTTTGCCTAGAAGGAAAGAAAGAAAGCTTGGCGACTCAACTCCGACAACATAGCTGCATAAAATTTAGCCACCTAAACTGCTAATCTTCCGCATTATTTCAAACAGTTTACCATAATAAAAACAACTTGGTAAGATTTCAGAGAACTTCTAGGCTTTTGTCATGTGCTGAAACTGCAGCATAAGCAATATACTGTTTAACATACAGCTCTAGCTAAAGGAGGTCGATCAGTTGATAAAGTAGGAAGCTTCCATAGACTATGGTGACTCAAGCATATACACTCATTGTCTTCACCAGCTAATTGTGATAGCTGGTGCAAAAGCAAACGAATTTTGAGGTGATTAACACATAGTGGGATATCAACCATTGGTTTCATTCCTATGAAGGAAGTAAAGGTTATTAGGATAGATTCAAAGAATGTCTGCATAATTTATCTGAAACTGCTTATATTTAGTTGGTTTAGGGGAAAACTATTCACACCACATTCCTCTTTTGAATGAAACATTACATTTAACTCTACTAGTTCTTCAGTTATCAGGTAAAATTCTAGTAAATTTGGTTAACTTTATAAAACATGAGATTTAGCCGTTATTAGGAAACATCTATGTCAATAATAAATGCTTCTGTTTCATAGGAAATCAAAAACAAGAAATTATACTGTGTAGTTTAAAAAAAAATGCATTTTACATTCTAGCTGTTACTGTTACAAAAACTCGTTCCCTCCCTAGGCTTCTCAAATGATCCAAAGCAGTTTGCTTACAAACAGGGTAGAAGTACTTTGGATGCTGCTGCTGTGTTTCATCACAACATTGTATCCTCCTCAGACAAAGGGGCCAAGTATGTCCGTTGTACTTTCCTTGATTACATATCTGCTTTTGACTCTGTACCTAGAGGCCTTTTGTTAAACAAGCTTAGCCTAATCAAAAATTCAATTCAATAATTAATATGACCCGTCGCACAAGAGGTGGCTCTCGTGGCCCAAGTGGTCTAGTGGATAACGCTTTGGCGTTTGAAACTATGGGCACTGGGTTCGAGCCTCGGTGGGAACATCATCACTCACTGAGAAATGCAGGTACATCCAGTGACGAGTCCCAAATAGGACGAAATGCGCATCCTGGATTCCACTGCTAGTCACCATCCACCAGTTGTATACTAAGCTTAGCCTCACAGAAACTGAGTCCTGGGCTATCAACTGGCTGCACTCTTACTTCTCCAATAGGATGCAGTACACGGTATATAATGGTGTAGCTTCCTCTCCTTTGCTTACTGAAGCTGGTGTTCCTCAGGGTGCTGTTCTCTCGCCGTTTCTCTTTTCCTTCTTCTTACATGACTTACCTCTCTCAGACGAAATCAACTTCGTCAAATATGCAGATGACCTGACTGTTTCGCTTCCCGTTAAGTCTCAGTCAGACTGCTTCAAATTAAATAGCTTCCTGTCGGACATCAGTCAGTGGTCTAAACTAAATGGCCTCATGCTGAATCCCTCAAAATGCCAGACTGTCGACTTCTCCTTTAGGCATAAACGAGATCTACAAACACTAGTAAGCACTCATGATGCCAGTAGAATTGAGGGGACTATAATTGAAACAAAGTCTAATGCAAAATACCTCGGATTAGTTATATCTTCCGACCTTACTTGGTCATCTCATATCCAAATGATTTCCAAGAAAGTGTTTCGTCTAACCTACTACATTAAGAAACTCAGACTAACTGGAGTCCCTCAACCTCTGCTTTCACAATTTGTCAACTCTCGTATCCTACCTATTCTACTTTACTGCTCCCCGTTAGTCTTTCCTGGGTTACTGAAAAAGGATTATACCATCCTGAGAAGGATGTTGAAGGTAGTTAGTAGGACTAGCGGTGTAAAACTCAGTCAGCTCGTCACTACATTAGTGGATAAGCATCTGAATACATGCGAGAAATGGTCTAAAACCATACTCTCTGACCCCCAACACCCCCTCTATTCCCAACTCTCTCCTTGCATCTCATCAGGTAGAACCAGAAATCAGTACAAAATAATATATGCTCGTACAACCAAGTATAGGAACTCAACGATACCATATTTGGCCCGTGTTCTAAGTGACAGAGACAATGTTAAGCGTGAAACCTATGACTTGCTTTGTTGTTAATAACATAATTTTGGCCCTTGTTATTTCCCCCTTATACTCTCTTATTTGTACTCTATAGTGAACAACCTTCTTAAACATACTTAGCTACTTAATATTATTATCATTGGCTTACTTTTTTTGTACTTTACTGTATTCCTTCTTTTGTATATCTACTGGGTCCGACTATATTATCACTATGATTATTACAAAATTGTCCTGTCATTAACCATCATGTAATATTAGTTTTGTGGTTGTTCTTTGTTCGGCACTATTTAACTGACAATCTTGTTTGTGAACGCCACTATCACCATCTTAAAAATTTTGTATTATGCAGGTTTACTCACACTACCACAAACAAACACTGCATTAGTGCTGACAATAAAAAAAAAAAACCCTGAAATGTTTATTTTATGATTGTTTAGTGTTGTTCAATCAAATTAACTGATCATCTTGGCTATAAACATTCTTAAGAACATTTCATAACTTCTTGTATGATTATAGCTGTTACTGTTCACCACCCATACACATATCATAGCTTCCACTACCCAATACTGAAATATTTTTTTTCATTATCGGTGTTTATCTTCCTTTCTACTTGGTATTTTATTTGCATTTTTTTGTTGTTATTTCTGTGTTTCTTTTTTGGTTTTTTTGTTGTGTTTTTTTATATTTATTTTTTTTGTAATACCCCTTTTAAATGTACGATAAAATTAGATGCAATATTGTAGATATGCGCTGAAAATTCCACACTGTACCACAAGTACTGTTTCTGGAATAAAAGCGAAATTGTTAAAAAAAAAAGTTAGCTATTATCAAAAACCACCACTAAATTAAAAACTACAGTAAATTAGTCAACAAAGGAGGTACTTTTCGTAGAAGTTCAGGTCTCATAACGTCTTCCTGTCGTTTGCTTCCAATCACCTAATAACAATTTCCTAGCTTATTTAAGAGATCTGCCTAAACAATATTGCATTAAATACCTTTAGAATTCGACTTAATTACATTATTCTGCAACTACTAGGTTAACTATCTAGCTGTCGATTGTTCATTTTATTGCTTTGAATTCAAAATTATTGTCAAAATGAATGAAGCAACAGACAGCATTTCACACAGAGTTACAACTGACTTAGGAGATTGTAATTTTCTGAATATATATTTTAAAAATTTAAGGCAATATTAATGACTGAATACATCTAATAGCTTAGATTAAAACCCAAAACATTTTTATTTCTAATAATACAACTGTTGATTTTAATCATCCCAGGTATTCCCGTGCAAGGTTCAGGTTAATACGCAAGAAATTTCTGTGTTTCTTCTTCATGAATTACAAAATTCGCTACACTCTTCATGTCAACGATGAATCTGCATATATTACACTGATTTTTGACACCAAGTTTGGCACACAACAATTCAATGGTTTGTTCTGCTTATAACAATCGGACTATGTTGCATAAATTGTAACGTCTATTGTAAAGGCAACAATAATTTTTGTGAAACTGGAGAAGTTTCTGTAAAAGAAAAGTAGGGCAGGGGTGTAATTCTGCAGAGAAATGATTAGGCAACCTAATGTTTCTATTAGAAACAAACAGTGCCTAAAAATGTCTATTGTCATGGTATTTTTCTTTACTCGATTCAAAATCGCCATATAGCATATAATAAACAGTTATTCTGAGAAAAATTCATAAATTTGGTCATGTCATTTGATGAAAAATTTGTGCGTCAACTCATTTACGTCTGTACAGAATGCATCAATGAACTACATTGCATCTTTAGTGGGAAAGTGCAGTTTGTACAATTTTCTGATGACGCAGATCTACGAACAATTAACACTTTCTAATAATAATTAGAAGAAGAAGAATGCAACTCGCACATTTTTATTTAGGTTAAAATAAAGATATTAATGACAAAATTTGGGAAACAGATTAAAAGCTTTTACTAAGAAATAAGGTCATTCACAAAGACTGAACTAAACGAAAATGAAGAAAAATGCAAAATTAATTCCATGGGTGATAGAAAACTGGAGAAAGAATGGATTTATAACGGTTACCCCTGGCAACTGAACTGTTTTGATTTGAACAATGTTTATTAATAAAAATGTAAATTTGGAGGAATAACGAAAGCAACAAGTTATGGAATATTTTATATGAGAGACATAAATTTTCCTTAAATTACATCGAGTTAGTGTGAAAACTGGAGACAAATAAAATGATGTGACATGATTCTTTGATACTGGCCATCATTAATCAGAGAACAATTAGAAATCAAAACGGTTGCTTCTTAGTTCAAAGCTTTACAGCATTATAACCAAAAACCTTGGAATTTCTAGACAAGCATGGTTATAACCCCGACAAAAAGGAGAGGTTGGGCTGAGGCTAGCAACCCCACTGCCATTGAAACTTCAAAGCGAAAGCTTGAAGCCCTATATTCCACTGGGAACGCAAAGCAATAATAGAAACGTTACTGCGATGTTAAAGAAATGTATTCCAAATTTTCATGCCTCCAGCTTCTGCTAATAATGTTTATTAATATGAAAGTGCTTTGCGCATATATTTAATCGTAAGCAAAGAAAATAATTCAATTTAACTACTATTAAATTTTAGATAGGATCGACTACACCATTGCTTAGTTCAAGAACAGCACAGGTCGTGTGATATTTTTCAAAACTCCTCACATACATTTCAATTAATAGAAAAGAATCGTTCTTGAAATCTGAGTGTGTAGCGCACAAGCATTTCTCACTTAATTAAGAAGACTGTCTTCGGATTGAATTATTTACGCAATATGTTTCATTCAAATTCAAAAGAAAAAACTTCATTCACCAGTAACAGTTTGCTGTTGGAGCTTACGTCTGTATTCATCTGACTAGCTAATAAAAATGGGGAGATTGCTAAATAATTAATTATAATACAAATACCTTTCTTGTATCCATGTCAAAAGCAAATAAATTAGGTCAGTTGACAAACACATCTCTATCTTACCCTATACAATGAAGAGAAATTACACCTGAAATAATCTTATAAGTATAAACGGTTCAGCAATAAGGAATACAAAAACTTTCACTGGGAAGGCATTTAGCACAGCTGATGTGAAAAATGCAATAATTTGATTACAGTATAATTTAAAGAAATCACTTGAATTTAATGAGCTAAGGCCTGATCTGTATAACTACAACTAAGCTACTGGTTAATTTTTGAAACAATGGACTATAAGCACTTTTGGAAATAATTACCAAGGGAATAAACAGAAGGTGAACAAAGTTCATTACTGACAGTAGACAGAATCATCACTAATATTCAATGCAGAATGTGAATCTAGTTCATTAATTTTCAATGTCTAGCCTGACGTTTGGTTGTTACATAACCAGAGTAACATCCTGAGTGTTGGTTGACATCAGTTGATCCCAGTTATTGATTATAGAGCTCCCAACAAGGAAAACTGCATACAACTTTATCAAACACATTTAAAATCTATCATTTCAGCACTTTTGAATAGCATCACAAGTTTTCAATTTTTTCCAAAGTAAATTGCGTCTGTATTAAATATACCAGTTCTGTAAACAAATTCTTCTTCAGGATCTGACTACTTTTCATTTGAGATCGTTTAGTTTTGAAATCGATGATATCTGGTATACCTTTTTATTAGTTATATGAATATCTAGAGAAAGCATGTATTCTCCCTCACGTTCCCCAGTGGAACATAGGGCTCCTAGATAGACGCTTGAAGTTTCTTTAGCAGCGCTTATTTTACAGGATGGGGTTGCTAGCCTCATGCTCAACCTTTCCTCTTTACCAGAATTATTTCTGGCTTAGAGAGGTAAAGGAGTGCGTCGGCCAGGGATCGAACTCTGGACCAAGTGCAAGGTCGGCGAGCGTCCTAACCGCTATGCCACCGACGCTAGTAAATGCATGTACGTTGAGCTTAATATGTTGATGACTTTCTTTGAAGCTGAAAATTACTATTATTCATTCGGTGTTATCTGAAAGAAGCCTTAGGCTTCATCGGCACGTCTCCACTCACTCGGTCCTCCTCCATCATTTTCAACTATTTCCACAACTACTAACAAGCTTTCCTTTCATAATCACCTAAGCTTCGCCATGTTGCCCTGGAACTCTCACTCCGTCCCTTCCTATTTAAGTCGATGATGGATATTAAACGGAGAAAATACGTTTCATCATTATGCTCAGCTCACTGTACTTAATCATCCAGAAATGGAGACATGTATTTTTCCTAGTGTATAATTATTATTAACTGAGCTGATTTATTATTATAAATTCTGAAATGCTACTCATTTCTTTTAGTCAGTTTAAACAAAGCTATCGTTCATCCGTTCTTTCTTTCTTAACATCCTCTTTTTTAAATATCTTCTCAAAATAGTTACACATTGGTCGATTATATTTGTTCTCTTCTGTGCTACAAAAATTGCAAATTGATCACAGCTTAGCTGAACAGTCAATACGATTATTTTTAACTTGGGATTTTTATGATTTTGAAACTCAAGCAACTCCAATTATTATTGGTGATTCAGTTGATTTGAATATAACTATACAATATCCTGTAGAAGTGAATGATACGCTGATGAATTATCTTCTGAAGGTTAGATTTAACTTATGTGATAAATTCTTTTACTTTGATAAAGTTTAATTAAACAGTTTTATTCAGTTTGCTTAAATTTATGTGTCATTGTTTTCAGTTGGTGTTTTTCAGTCTATCAAATTTAGGATAACGTCTAAAAACATGTCTGTATCACTTTCACTTCTCAATTATAATCGTAAATTAAAAATATGTATGAACTACTCTATATATTTTGGCAGTGTAATCATCTTTGAGTGCATTGGTAGACGAGGAAGACTCAGCTTGGATATCAAAGGCTAATTTTAGCATTTGCCAATTTGTATTATAGCTGACAGACAGATGAGACATTTAACTAAAAGTATTGCTTAGAGTATCACTCAGTAAACTGTGTACCTGAGTGATACACTCAATAAACGCAGCAGAACCGAATAGATAACGGAATTTTTGATAATATATGCCCATGAAAATTTGTTTTCATCTGATAAAATCACAGATTTACTAATCACTATCAGATTAAAATCCTAAATAAACAAAGTGGAATAATTTATGAGCTGGTGTATCGTTATTAAATAAAGATGAGTGGAGAAATGTTGCATATGACTAGTTATTACCTTCCTAAAAGTGGAATTTTACTAACTCTACGTTAAAAAATCTTGAAGACATCTCAACAACAAAGAGGACTGGAAGTCTTTTTGATCATTTATTGACTAAATGTAGGAAGGTGTAGGTTGCCAGGATGAAATCTTCAGGGTGCTGAGAATTTTGTTGTTAAATACTCTTAATGATATGGTTGTTAATCATCCCAAAGCTGTTGAAATGCATGCTGATAACCTTATGTGTTCGAATGAATCAGTAACATTCCTTATTCAGTGAAACACCAAACCACACAATGATATTACATTACTAGTTGGATATTGTTTCAATTACAATTTACTTATCATAATCGGATCACATAGTCTAAGAGACGAATATACGGTTAGATGCGAGAAATTAAAGTTAAGCGAATCAGAGCCTAACACTTGGTATACGAGTGTTTCAACAATGACACTGGGTATAAATATGTATATATATCTAGTATTGTCTACTGGATTTCTGAGCCAGGAATGTCTCTGCTGGGAGCAGATATGTTCGTCGGTGGCACAGTGGTGAGGACTCTCGCCGACCATGCACATGGTTCGATCCCCTGCCGACGCACACCTGATGCCTATGATCGGCCTGCAAAATTTAGGCTACCGATATCCATGCTGGAAATTCCATACTTGTACCAAAAATACAGTGTGGAATCAAGCTGTAATCAATATATATATATATATATATATTGAGCATTTCCGTTCGATGAAGTCAAAAAGCTGAATGTTCGAAAGGCTCAACGAGTAGCTAACGCATAAATTCCAAGAGAGTCAAATGCTAGTGAATTTTTTCATTTCAGTATGATAAGAGGAATTTGTCTATTTTATGGATGAATAATAAGAGACAATTTAAATGAAACATATTCGGTACCAAGGAACGCAAAATGAGAACTAGGTACCATTACACCCAAAATAACAGTTAAATTTTTAATAAAAGCAGTCAGTGCAATTAATGTCAATAGGGAATCTCCTTTATCTTTCAATGTGTCCACATTTTACTTCTATGCACAGAAATATAATGATATTCAGATTGATTTTACAAGATTGTGAACTGATAGTTGAAACTGACAAGTCCTATGATGTAGGTCTGTTAACACACGAAGAAAACCAATGCAGTATGTCAAAAATCTAGACTAAACTAGTACATTTTTATATTTTGTCTACTAATATTGTAAGAAACTCATTTCATTATATGCCTTCTTCTTCTAGGAACCGTGTACTTTAGAAATGCATCAAGTAACAAATTCTACTTATCGTACTATTGCCGTCGGAAAATTAGACTTTTCTCAGTTGTTTACTTCAAAAGGTATGTATTATTAATATTATCAGTCTAGTAGTAATTAGCAGTGGAATATTCGAAAGTATATATTGTCCTATTATGAAGCCTTCATCTGAATGAATTCACCATATCTTAATCAATATTAGTATACCCACTGCGACTCGAATCAAGCACATGTTTTCTTAAACGTCACAGCTTAATCCACTAAGTGAAGATAGTCAGTTGTTAAACAGCAGACATTATCCGTTATCTTTTGTTTTCAAATTCGACCCAACTTTAAAGCGAATGAAGGGGGCTAATTCAATAGACATCCCTCAAAATACTCAAACCGACCAGCATACAACATCATCTTAACTGTGTGGAGTAATCCATAATAGTTCAAATCAATGCAGTGATGAAGAGTAAAAACAAGTCAGATCACTGATCACTCACCAGCCACGAAGATATGTATTCATTGAATAAAAATACGCTATTTAATCCGAAATATTTTATTTAAATGTCCTTGAAAGAATACAGATTTGCATTTCCATGAAACAGTAGTGTTGAAGATGACTGGCAGATTGGTAGTGAGAACTCTGTTAAGTGTTTGAAGTTGAGGAACATAAGCCACCCAGGTATTTAACAGATAACTAGCTCATTACATATAAAAAGTGAGAGTTTTAGGAATAAAAACCAATAATTATTTTATTGGCGAATTCACAAGAGTGATTCTGATCAACCTTTTACTTTAAAACACTCACATGACTATTTTCCTACTGTAATTGAGGTCTGTCTAATATTATTACATTTCTATTTATGTTAGATGAAGGCTTAGAAACCTATGGACAAGGTGCTGTCATCCGTCGACAAGGTCAACTGGACCTCTTCCTTATTCCTACCGTTGACATTCATTATGATACACAAGACGATGGAAAAGACAGAATTCAGATGAAGCTGGGCACTTTAGACTACTGGATCCGGTTGTGTGCTCCAATGCAAGATTCTCTCAAGTAAAATTAATTGTTCTTAAGTGAAACTATATCTTTAGGTTGATTCGTTCTCTGAAATAAGGTTCTAGTTAGTAATATCTACAAATTCAAGTCAAATTTTATGAGTGCTATACGGTGAAGTAGAGTAAACAGACTTTGTATGATTATTTATAACACGCAGATTTGCTTAATTTCACAGACTGTTCATTTATTGGATACGTAGGTAAGTGTTAAATTCTATTGGTTGGTGAAGATTTGCATTGAACTTCTCGAGACTCCTTGCAGCTGTGATTGGTCAATTTCTCTTATGATTAGTTTAGTTTTCCGGTCTTAACGAATTTGTGAAGATTACAGCAGTCTCACGGGTTAGTCTGAAATAGCTGGTGGCGAAAACAGAACTTATCTTGAACTAAATGATTAACAGTTTCCCAATATGTATGTGTTATTTTGAGAAATGAGGAATGGTGTGACGGTCATGAGTTTGCATGACCTAGCCTCTTAAAATAAGTTTGAATGACAACAGAATTAAAATTAACAGATTCGGGACTACTAGTCTGATTGTCTCTCTAACTGAACTCTGCCAACCAACTATTAATCAAATTTCATTTTCTTTCCGAGTATTCCGAATTTCAGCTGGCTAGTATGTGAGTAACAGAAGAGACAATCGTCCAGTCTTTATCATTTTCATTTCTTATTCAAAGTTTATTATTGGAACAAAGATTTACTGCAGTGAAAAAATCTCTTTTCTTGGGCTATTTGTTGGAAATGAATTTAATGTGATTAACTTTGCGATAAAGTCTTATGCTACAGCATTGGGTGATTAAAGTTAAAACTCCTGAGGCTGGCAGTACAAGTGGCTAACAAATGTCAATGAAGCTTGATCCCACCTATGTGAGCATCAGCTTCCTACTGTCAAAATATATCCATAACAGTTGGTTTAGCGAGCTGAGAGTGATTCCAATGTAGAAAATAACTAAAAACTAAGGAGCAATTAACGCTTGCTTCATCCCATTATAACAGTCCCAATCTACGATCCTATCACAGACAACAACCAAGACATTATGGGTGCATGACAAGTGTGTCATTATACGGTGACTATGTTCGAATCCAGTGGTCCATAAGTTCTGACTCTTTTCATTTCGTAGATGTAACACCATCCCATCAAATCTCATCACATGAAAATTAGGGGAAATTTATCTCAAAGCCAGTCAATAGTGAGCAGTAAGCAAATAGTCCGATTATGAATACTAGAAAAATGCATTGCGAAGCCAGAAGTGATGAGCTAAAGAATACCAGATGGCTTTTACTGAAGTCTCGGGCTAGGACATTGTGGCTACCTAGTGCTCCCTTGTTTTTGAAGGGACCCTAACTTATCTCAATTAGTGATGGAATCTTCCTTGGAACGAATTACTTATTATTACCATAGATACTTTGAGTAGTTTGTTTTATCAGTGACTATAGTGTTTCTTCAGAAAGAACGCTTTATCTAAACATATCGTGCTCAGCCATATACTCTTTCGGTATTTAATTGATAGCCGGTGGTAGTACAATCCAGGACTAATGTTTCACTTCAATATGAGACTAGTAAGTGTGCAATAAGGATCTTGACATAGATCGATCAAAATACCAAGGCGCTTTTTGCTATGTAACTAAACCATGAGCGTCCGTACTAGGATCTGATATGATGACAGAGCTCAAGTATTCAGATCTAATGAAAGTGGACAACGAAAAACTTACAGTGCCTTAATTCGTCCACTACATCTACCTATTCTATACACCTATCTATATCAAATATATTATACGAACATTTCTGTATGCTTCTTAATCTGCTTTTCATTACTCGGCTTCTTCATATGATAATTAAAATAGTTTTGTTGTCATAATTCTATTCCATTGCTTAAATGTATTTATGTAATAAGGGTTTCTAAATATCATAAATTTACTAGTGTGCAGTTTGATAACAAATTCTTTCGGGAAACTTTCGTTTGCTATGCCCCGTTTGCCTGCTATCAAGATAATACAGTAGCTGATTAATGGGCTTTAACTAAACGGCTGTGTGATTACATGTCTACTATGAAATCTATCGGTTGTGGACTTGATTTCACATGAACTGCATATGCTTTCATTCTGCTTAAAAGTTTCATACTAGTGAGCAATCATGCTCTAGTATGATTTATTTGTCCTGAATTTTTTTGTGAGTCATATCTAAAGAAAATTTAATTTCGGCATTCAATAACTCTTGTCTAATTCCTTGTATTACACGGTTTTTTCCATCTATTCAATTTTAGGCTTTATAAGGAGAGATTTCGACAGCTGCCTGGATCCAGTACACTCAGCAAGTCTACTGTTCATGATACACTGTCAGGAACTACTTCCTTAAATAACACTCTGACTATTGAAATTATAAAAATTACAAATCTGGTTTATAAACAACAAAATGGTCTTCTACAACCATCATTATATTTTGTCTATCAGTTCTATGATGAGCCAGAATACGACTCACCAATTATCAAGCAGAATATTTCACCTGTATTTAACGATTGTCATAGAATAGAAATAAAAATGAATGATCAACTTGACAGGTAACTGTTCCATGAAAGTGTTACTTTCGTTTCGCAGTCAGTTTTTATCTTATGTTGTTACTTCACTTCATTTTAGTAAACAACTGAGTGGAATCATGCCTCACAACTTCAGGGACGAGGTACATGTAGATGGTATGGAGTGCTCGTTGATGTGGATTCCTTGAAATTTGCCTTCAGCTAGTGGACACATCTATAACTTATTCTTTCCGCAAATTTGATGGATGCAGTTAAATCAACTTATGGTAACAGAACTGTAATGATAATGGGGTGATCAGAAAAACTTACATCTTTTGATGGAACGAAATTAGCGATGTCATTCCACTCGAATGTGGAGAGAAACAATTTTGTAATTGCTGGTAGCTTGTATCATGAAGTGTTCAAATACAGTAGGTATGATACTAACTGTAATGATTAAGGTAGTATACAGGATTTGTGAGGCACAGGTTGTAGACAGTCGTAAAAATTGTGGGAAATGGTAACAGTTGGGTTCGTGCTCCCCCAGTACATTTATCGTTCCTGCTTTTTTCACGTAACAAGTTCCTGAGACTTTACTTTTATTTTTCCAAATTTCATAAAACTGGATTTAATTTATTAAAGATACGCCTTCGAATATAAATATGAATTTGATGGCACACTTTACCGACAAGTGGACGGGATGGCAATGGGCTCCCCCTCTGGTCAAGTTATTTGGCCGTTGCTCTCGGAACTTGATTTTTTGTGCTCTACATTTACATATATGCTTAAATAAGGGTGCATCAATAGATCCATATAGAACACCTGGTCCAAACCGGCCACCAAGTCAATATTGAAGAGTGCTTCTCCATCATCTATCAGGTGCTAAACAAACTGCCAAAAATGTTCAATAGTCAACAGTGGATTTAATTCAAAATTTAAATGACAAGATCAGAGGACGATACAATCAAAATTATCAACCATTTTAGTTATATAAAATAATGAATTAGATGTTTCCGTACAGTCATCAACAGCTATCTTAGTTCCATACTCAAAATCGGATGGCCTACCAGAAAGGATTAGGGACATGAAACTCTGGGAACAAACCAATCGAGAACCTGTTTGCTAATCCAACAAAAAGACAGAAGAAAATGAAGATGGACTGAACATGTGCTGATGAGACCACTGAGTAACATCGCGTGCCAGGCAGATCTTCTAGGGAACCCGAATGGGTAGTGACGAGATGGATGTACTGTGGTTACTTGGGGAAGATCATGTGGGGAAGAGGTGAGAGCCTATTGACAATGGTGAAGGAAGCTAAAGACGACTTTGGAAAACAGGATGATTTGGAGATGTGGTGTTGAAGCCCTATGTTCCACCTGGAACCTGAGGGAATAATGACATTAATAATAAAGGAATACAACATTTTACTGAATACAACTAAAAAAGGTTAATAAAAGTAAGAAAAAACTCATCATCACAGATGACGCACTGTAGTTAACTGTGACCAGTCCAGTCGTTTAGGACAATTATCAACTGATGGTTGTAAATTGTTGTAAATTAGTGGGTAGGTGTTCGGTAACAAGAAGTATCGGCCTTTGATCGTGTTGCTGAAAAATTGCTTGTCACTCCTGAAGTCATGAGTTCTCACAGATGCGAACAGGATAGCTGATCACTGCTCTTTCGTTTTTATTCATCTTCTTGTTGAATGAGTATAAAATAGTTAGAAATGAATTTTTAATGTTCACAATGTGAAGTCAGTTTTAAAAGTTTATATAATCGAATATCAAAAATCAGTTTACAAAATATATTATTTTACGTAGTCATTTATTACTACACCCATTTTAAGAATAATGTGATCATTGTCATAAATAAACACTTTTGTCGTCTTAGTAACAACTGCCACTCACTATTTTCACATTGGCCAATTTAGACAGTGGTCATCACATCACACTACGCTAACATTCAGAATTCAGAAGTAACTCACTCTAACATAATATCAACTGATGGTTGTAAATTGTTGTAAATTAGTGGGTAGGTGTTCGGTAACAAGAAGTATCGGCCTTTGATCTAACATAATATTTAACTACTTCAGCTCGACTGAATGGCTTACTAGTTGTACTTAAAAACTTCTCTTTAATTCAGACAGTTGGTCACATTTGCATTTTTTTCAGCACTGTCTTATTTCCAGCTAAATCAGGTAAAAATAATCCACATAACTTTATAATAAGTTGGAATACAATCAGACTTCTGGCGAAACTCAGAAGTGTAGTGAATGTAGATACGTGGGAGTATCCGAATAAAAAGAATAATACTTTAATTGAATTTTTGATTTTCCCGTCGATTGATTGGACCGAAGTGCTCGGTCTCAGGTTGACATGTCAGCTTCAAAAATTCAATTAAATTAATATGACCCGTTGCACAAGAGGTGGCTCTTGTGGCCCAAGTGGTTTAGTGGATAATGCTTTGGCGTTTGAAACTATGGGCACTGGGTTCGAGCCTCAACGTATTACCAGTTCATCCAAGTAGGTGACCAGAATTAACGTGATTTGATCCGATTCACTTCTCGGAGATGAGTTAAACTCGAAACACAGCTCATGAGACCCATCCCAAATGAGTCAGACGACCACCTGATGTTCAGACCACTACGATATGGCAAAGTACTACTGACTGACATAGGTTGTAGCCAAGGCCTCATACCAATCCATTAGTAGTATATAGCATCATGCACATGTTCTGTTTCATTTTCTTAATAGTAAACTGATCTAAGAATCTAAGTAAATTGCCATTATTTTGTCCGTCAATTATTCCAGATTCAATCCAGATACTATCTACAATATATCTAATATCTTTCAAATAATTATTAATAGAATTAGTAAAACTGTTTTCCTCCTTGTCACATGACTGATGTTATAACAAACAAGTTTGTGTATCATGGAAATGGCTCTTATACATTGAAGTTTTATTCATCCCTGGAATTAATATTACACATTATTTCATCGTATTCTATAAACTTTGGTCTTCCTTTACTGAACTTCCGTTGACTGGTTTGTTTTTTTACTATTAATTCTCAGTTATCTAAGAAGTGAAAGCCTTAAAATTTACATTTTGGATAGTTCAGCACCGGATCCTGAAAAAAGTTGCCTCGGTGTAGCTGTTGTCCCACTAATTGGTCTAATCCATAACAAACAACAAATTGATGGTGTCTTTGAAATATTCCCACCAAGTATTCTACTGCAATGGCAACAATCAAATCGACCTGAGCAAGTCACTAATCAAATGAGAAGTAGTTCTACAGGCTGTGGTTTATTACATTTAAAAATATATTGGAGTCAACCTTATATTACTGAATGTACACAAACTGGAGTATATAATCAGCCAAGTGTCAAAATGTCAAAAGATTTGGAAATAGAGCCAGTGAAACAAGCTGCAGAGGTAGGTTGATAAAAAATTATTCCAAAAATACTATCTCCTATCCTTTAATATATTTGAAAAATTAGGCTATACGAAGAAGCATTTTTCATCTGTTATTCCACGTCATCATGTTTTTGCCTCAAATATAGAAAGCCCTTACATAGATGTACATCAAAATTCAACAGTCTTATTTAGAAATAGAGAACAAATGTTAAAAAAGTAGGATTTGATGAATTCATCAGAATTCGGTAGAACACAGCTGGCTATCCTGTATTCAGTGTCATATATACTACAAGAAATACACTAGGAGATATATGATTAATTAATAAAATACAGTGAATTAGTCATGACAAAATGAAAGAAGAGAATGTTTCACAGGTCAAGTTCAGATAGGTATAACGTGGAAGGGGTATAAGAGATTGACACCTAGGAATAAAACAAATTACAGCGCAGTTACGTCAACATAATAAACAGTTTGTTATCACAGAGAGAACATAAAGATTTAAGGCACTGCAAAATGAATAATAATAATGGTGGAACTAATGAAGATCATGACATCGACAAAAGAACTCACGTCCCTTCAGCATGAAACCTAGGCTTAAGGTTTCCTGCCGTTTGCCTCCAGCCATGTAATAACAACAATTCACAGTGTACCGTGATGGCGAACCAACTGGCATGGTGGTCACATTGCAAACTTGACCAATAGATTTCATTCCGCATCAAAGACAGGACTAGACACATCACACTAGTTACCGACTAGTGTCCCATTTAAAAAGTTAGTTTTGAAACGTTAGTTAGTGAGGTCTTGTGAAAGATTAGGATTTTTCCATCAATATATATATAGGACTAGATAATTATACTCAATAAAACTGGGATACAAAGTTTGCTTACAGTCTTGTTAGTTTTAAAGTAGGGGAGGGATGAAAAGTTATCACGAAGCCCAAGGATAAATTTGCAATTTATCTAAAAATCCTTCTAAGGAAGATGAGTACAACAACCAACAACAATCAAGAATTGGATAATGCATGTATAGAAATCAGCTATAAAATTTTGTTCTTGAGGCAGATAAAAGACAGTTCACTGAATAACATTTTTGGTTACTGACTAAGTCATCTCCAGACACTGAATGTATCAAAATAAACAGCTTCCGTGGAATTGTTAACGTAAGCTTCGACTTGGGTCTCAATCATATTTTCAGATGGACAACGTCGTAAGGATAATCTTTAACTCCAATGTATGAAAGCCCAACGAAATGCTGGAGTCAGCATACAGGTAATGTAACTGGTTCAGTCAAATCAATCAAATGAGTATCTTCACGAGTGAAAGACAAGGTCAAATAACCCATTTCAGTTCTTCGACAATCAAACGCCGACTTAATGAAAAATATTTAAAGCAACTTTGCTGCGATAAATCTTTTAAAAAATTGCCTAAAGAGTTCCACTGCAATCTTGCTCAAAATAGCACTGCAAAACTGTACATTCAAAAATAGTTATTACTGAAAGGTTGTTGATTCCTTATCTCCCATGTCTGAAAATTTCAGCTTTTGTTGGTTATCTAATGCTAGCTGACTGACCATGCTGTGAAAAGGGTCGTTCCGTTATGTAATTAAGGACAAACATATTAACCAACCCATATTAATGATACCAGACAACTCATAGAATTCTTGTCGAAAAAGGAGTGTATGCTCATCAAATATCTCTAAAGCATTTCTTCCAGGAGATCAAAATAAAATGAGCTGTTTTCTTTATTTCTTAAATAAATGTTGAGCATGAATCCATTATCCTAGCATCCAATGAAAATCCTGAGTGTAATAATGATTTCAAGTAGTGAAATACTTAAGCTCCTTCTCTTCCATCACTCAAAGGTATTCCAAAGTACTTCCAATCACTATTATTCCTTTGACTATCTCGTTTTTTGTGGTGTATTTTGTTTTTAACCTAACACTTTCTGGATAGTTTACCGTTTTTCTACACATAGAATGAATAGGTGAATTTGAAAACAATGGTATTTAAAATAATACTCTTTTAAACTATATTGTTCATCTACTCTAGAAATGATCTTGAAAGACGACTCTGGTGGAGCTACGTGGCCTGAGTTCACCAAATTCTCGAGAATTGAGCTAGTAATTGTCTTACATTGTCCCTTTGCTAACCATGCCGGATAATGTTCAGAGATGCATTTGGAAAGCGTGCGCTTTATGCGGCCAATATAACTAGCTCCACACGAGCAGGTGAATTTATAAACACACACGCATTGATCCAACAAACAAATGACCTTTCTGCAGCGTCCAACAAATTATATGAACAATTGAAGTCTACAGTATTAAATAGCTGCCATCAGTACATCAATACGAAACCAAACGTCAGAAGATTGGTTTCAGCCGAGCACAGAAACCAACTACGTGGGATTCTAAAGAACAAAGACTTCGTTGTGACACGCCCCGAAAAAGGTTCTGGCATTGTCCAAGACTACATCGATAAAATGTTATCGGTCTTGTCAGATGAAAACAAATTTTCAGGAGAAAGTAGCCAGAAAGACTAAACGGAACAAATTGAAAGCAAGCTAACACAAATGCTGAAGAATATGAAGAACGAATGGATTATTAGCTCTGAATTATTCGAGCAAATACGACCATCCGGTTCCGTGATTCCTCGCTTATACGGTCTACCGAAAGTGCACAAAGAGAACGTGCCACTATGTCCAATCTTAGACATGACAAATTTTCCATATCATGCTACTGTCAAATGGCTCACAGAAATCCTCCTACCTATCAGAAATAACCTAGGAAAGCATAGTGTTTCTGATTCGTTTGAACTCGTCGATTCAATAAATGATGTTAATGTATCCGAGAAGAAAATGATATATATGGATGTTAATTCGCTTTTCACCAACGTTCCCCTGAAATTATATGCTTTATATGCAAATTCATTGAGGATAATAATGTAGACGTATGTGTTCCGATCCGCTACTTAAAGGAACTAATTTTGAGGTGCATTCTGAATGTCCAATTCAAGTTCAACAACACGATTTATAGACAAAGAGATGGAGTAGCAATAGGGTCACCATTGGGTCCTTTACTACCAAACTGCTTCTTGGCTAGTTTGGAGAATAGTATTTTACGGTCTACTAGCGACAGTTTTCATCTGTACCAAAGATCCATGGATGATACTTTCATCATATATGACGACAATACCGACGTCGAATTGATAACTAAGGAGTTTAACAGCTGCTATCATGCCATCAAGTTCACGTCAGAATCAGAGATTAACTCGGAATTCCATTTTTTGGATGTTTTTCTAAAGAGGAGATCTAATCGTTCTCTTCAAAGATCAGTCTACAGAAAACCAACATGGAATGGTCATTGAACAAATTTCCATAGCTGGGTCCCTTTGAGAAGAAATAGAAATCTGATCCATTCCTTATCCTCAAGAATAAGGAGGATATATTCAAGTGATACAATCGATGGGGAACTGGAGTGACTCAGACAAGTTCTCATAGAGAATGGATATCCTCCAAGATTCATCGAGAAAAACATGGAGTTAAGAGAAAAGCCTGGAAGAATCCAAACGGTGCCAAAGAAACTGCTATTTATGAGTGTTGAATTTAAAGGTGATAGTGCAGCTGAGATCCTGAAGAATTGCTTATGCAGATCACTGAGGAAAGCCTTCTTTATGGCTGAGCTACATATCAATTTCTACAGCCGACAAATGATTAACGGATGTGTGAAGGATAAACTGCCGCTTTGGGCCACCTCAATGTGTGTTTATAAATTCACCTGCTCGTGTGGAGCTAGTTATATTGGCCGCATAAAGCGCACGCTTTCCAAATGCATCTCTGAACATTATCCGGCATGGTTAGCAAAGGGACAATGTAAGACAATTACTAGCTCAATTCTCGAGCATTTGGTGAACTCAGGCCACGTAGCTCCACCAGAGTAGTCTTTCAAAATACTCTAAAAATGATGTTCGTTTTTAGGTTAGTTTGATTCTTAGGTATTCCTTTATTTAAATTGATCCCTTTTGGCTTCAAAGATGCTTAAAAATGAAATAGACTAGACTAAATAAATCAAGAAGAAAATTGACCGCATACTGCCGATTGGCGTGATTTGGAAATTTCAATTAATTCAATAACTATAACATCAGAAAGATACTCGGCTATTTATCAGAAAAACGTCATTGTACGACAGCTCATTTCACCGTAATTTGTGGTTTTAAAACACGGTTGATGAAAACATACGGTACAAGAACATTGCGCTACGGTACTACTATCTCTGAAATGTGCTAAAATCACATTTGGGGAGAATACTAAAGCTGAATGCAGGAAAGCAAACTATGCTATATATCGGAGATCTTCGCTAACTGAAATTCCTTTCAAATATGTCGCACATAGGAATCCCTCATCGTTTCCAGCAGTCATTGTTGAGCAGGATACAGTCATCCTGAGAAAAAGCTTGGTGTGTTCGGAAAACGCTTTAATCGTATCATATAGTGGATAATTGCTTTTTTTTACTTATTTTAAGAGGTTTACTTTGCCTGGCAAGGATTGAGTGTAGACTCTCAGGGGCACAGCATGAAGTCTTACACAAAAGAATAGTTGTATTTAGTTTTAACTGTCTTTACCACCTTGAATACTCTCCCTTATCTTCGTTTAGTCATCGTCGTTCCTCTCACATACATTTGTCCGTTGCAGTATCATTTTACTTCTCTTGCTTCATATCTTTGTGTGCAATGAAAACGTTTGACCATATGTATGCTATTTTACGTTGACTTGTCTGTTTTTATTGATATAATGCACCCAAAACTTGAAATAGTTTTGCTAAATTTCCATTTGGCATTTCTAACAGAAACCATACAAAAGTTTCGAACAGTCAAATAAAGAAATCAATTCAACATCTATAACATCGTCTTTCACTAGCCCTACTGATCTGTCTTCTAATCACTATTCATTCAACACTCCATCACAATCTACACCTTTAAAGAATCAACCTCCAGCCAATTTAGAACCAGTTAAAGAAGAATTAATTGAAAAAGTTTCAAGGGTTAGAGTCAACCAGGTAATGGTTATTATTCGGTTATAGCATAATTGCTTCCTTTTTTATTTTATAATCCACTTTGTACCAGTCAGCGAACTACACTGAACCCAGAAATTACAATAAAAGGAAGTAAGTGAAGAAAAATGGTTAACAGCTCAGTTAAGATTTGGTAAATTGACACACTTCTGAGTACTCTAAGGCGAAAGTGTATATTTAATGCTAATAAACACAACCATCAGGTCTAAAGTTAGTAATTGCCAAACATGTGGTTACATATAAGTGCCACGACCGAAGTTCTTTGGCGTGGTACGTTGAGATTTTTCAGATCACTTTAACGCAACTGTCACGAAGCAACGCATAATATGATTATTGAGAATGCAGCTTTACCATTCGTCCTCCCATTTTTGGTGAGATGAGATAGTAGTATAAAATTAAAATCTTCATATTAAGTTCGACCAGCGTACTTCACTTCAAAAAAGTAAGTAATTGAAAGATGCACACTGGGGTAACTCGAATATATATATATATATATATATATATATATATAATCCTTAGGGTTCCGAGTGCAACATATGGCTTCAAGTTTCAGTAGTTGTGGTATTTTCTATGGGATGAGGTTGCTAACGCCACGCCCAATATATATAGGCAGAAAATCAGTACTTAGACATCAACTGTAAGATTTATGTTCTTATCCTATGATGGAAGTCAGCTTGACCAGTCCCTTCGTCAGTGATTCATCTGAAGATAAGGACATGCATTTTTTCAACTTCAGGAGTTCATAACTCGAAAGTCAGACTCATTACTTGGAATGATATATCCCTGAAGTTTTACCATTGTTTTGTGCTCGAAGTTGTTTAGGCAAGGAATGAAAAAAGAAAAGAGGATAAATTAGACTCTACTTAGTTCCTTACAATCTTACAAAACATAATTAATTATTTTTTTTACTTAAATAATAATGCGACTTCATTTGGCGGTAATCTGAACTCTTTCCAACAGATCTGAATCATATTTTAAGCAAGGGCCTCTTGCTAATTAATCATTGTTATGTGGTGAATGACAAACAGGTTGCTCACCATTCTAGCTAGACTTTTAAATTTTATGGAAATCAGTATAAAATACCCCTCTGAGGCTGTGACGTTTCATCGGGATATCGAAGTTAAGGCCCACTGTTATCTCTTTGTACAAAAGGTAAGAGCCGGTTGACCTTGTTTTCTGTTTCACACTCATGATCCATAAGATGATCAGACATCTATCTATTTTAATAACTAAAATTCGTCCCATTGAAATAATTTGTATTATAAACTTGAATAATGTAATGAGACAGACAAAACACTTCGCAACTACATCCGACTGCCGAAGCTTTCACCATTCGGAGGACGAAGTACGTATTAGACGTACACAGAAAGACTACTACTAACTTATTATCACCTTGATCTGCATTTGCACCTTCCAATTTTTCTATTCCTTTACGTTCCCAGTCGAACATAGGGCTTCAAGCTAGAGCTTTGAAGTTTAGGTTGCTAGCCGCATGCCCAACGTTCCCTCTTTACGAGTCTTATTACTGGCCCGGTAAGGTAAATGAGTGCGTCGGCCGGGGATCGGACCCGGACCACGTGAGGCGTGGTCCACTGTGTAACAGACGTACTGCATTTCCAAATGAACTCTTGAAAAATTCATCACTTTGACGTAACTTGATGTTCACGACCGTACATTAAAGTATTAATCAACATCTTTATTAATGTCTTTGTTATGACCGTTTTTGTTTTAACAAATCTTCACATGATTACATAACCAACGTCACTTATGTGTGAATTCCAGAATATTCATCTCCTTTTAACATTAAAATCCCTACATTTTGATAGCGATTTACCAGCAGCTTAAAAATCTCCTAATAAGTCAAATAAAAGGAGAGTACCTCAACTTTATAGACTTTGAGAAGGCCTTCGACAGAGAGCGTTGACCGCGAAGCAATTTGGAAGCTACTCGACTACTACGGCGTACCCTAAATATTCATCAACCTTATTCAACAGCTGTACGACAACCGCAAATGTCAAGTGATCCACAACGGAAAACTCAGCTAGGCGTTTGGAGCAAACACAAAAGTCAGACAAGGGTGCTTATTATCACCAGTGATATTCCTAATTGTGGTGGACTGGATTATGCGTCAGACAGTGGGAAACGAGCAGACAAGGATATCCTGGACCAACGTGAAAAACCTAGAAGACCTGAATTTCGCGCGTGGATGATTTATGTTTGATGTCACACAAAATCGAAGGCTTATAAGCGAAAACCGACAAAGTGAACGAAGAAGCAGCTGGCAAAGACAGGACTCCAGGTGAACATAGACAAGACGGAGGTTATGAAGATAACCAACCAACAACAACAACAGGAACATCCGGCGCCAATCACCATCAACGAGAGGGATTTGAAAGAGGTCACTTCATTCACTTATCTAGGGAGCATTGTTTCAACTACAAACAGTCGGAACGGATGAGGATTTCAAATCGAGAAGGCGAGAAACACATTCGTCAGCCTGAAACCAATCTGGAAATCTTCGTCATTCAGCATCAACAACAAAATTCGGATTTTCAATACAAACGTCAGGTCAATCCTTCTATACGTATCAGAAACTTGGCAGGTCGCAAAGAATATTTCCAACAGCCTGTTGCAGACCTTTATCAACAACTGTCTTCGCTGAAGATCAGATGCCCGGGCCGGAAAGAATCACCAAAAAAGAAACTATGGGAACAAACAGACGAAGCAAGAACCAATCGCCAAACAAACATGCAGGAGTTGAAACAGTATGGACTAACATGGATGCAGGTGAAAAGTACAGCAGAAGACAGAAGCAAGTAGAGACGTGCAGTTGAAGCCCTATGTTCCACTAAGAACCCAAGGGAACAATAATAATAATATTCAAAGAGAATGCCCGTTTTGAGCTATATCATTCTCGTACCATACAACTGTATGAATATTTATAATTTACAAGTAAGATAAATAAGTCCCATACATGAAATCCAGCGAAATGGTCAAAACACTAAACGTGGCTAACAGGACAGTAGTGATTTGCAAGGGAGATATTGCAAATAACTAATCAATCATATATAAGTGAGTGGTCTGCAGTACATCTTCAGTATCCACTATCTTATTAAAAGGAGGTGACTGCAATTAATTTCCAGTTGTTTACTTTGTTTGTTTTAATTATAAACTTTCTTATTAACTTCAGGTTTCAAATCCACCTGCTGATTATTCTCTGAGCAAAAAGAAGACAGAAACTGTATCTTCTGTTCAAGTTGCATCACAAAATACAAGCGATAAGCCCAGTGGTGAGAGGTTTTGTTAAGTGATGATTTTTAAAATTTAACCTAAAATATGTTTAACAATTAATTTATTTGCAATTAATAGTGTTTTCTGAGCTCCTTGGTTTAACTGCGGAGCTTTCATCGTCTTTCTGGACGACATCTTCAGCGCAGTATTTAGGATAAAGTGAATTGATTTAAATTTCTTCATGAGTCTCCCGGTAACCATCTTTAGATATTTATTGACCGTTTTCTATTGATTGGGATTTTAAACTTTCTGATCACCTGATTTACTTCTTATTAGTTGGTATATTTCATCTATATTACAGTGTTTATTAATTGCGTTTTCATTTGAGTACCAGGCTTCTAGGAATTCTCTGGCACATTTGGTGTTTCCTCTGTTTAAGATTTTGACATTATCCCAATCAAATTGATGTCCATGATCGTCTGAATGTATTGATACTAAAGAATTTATATCATGTCTTTTCACGGCTGATTTGTGTTCCTGGATTCTTATTCGAAGGGGACGCCCACTTTGGCCGATGTAATGTTTGTTACAGTTCACATAATTTATTTTGTAAATGGTGTTAATTTTATCTCCCTTTTCTATCGGATCTTTTGGTTTGCATAAGATGGAATTAAGCGATTCAGCTGGTTTGTGTGCTACATCTATATCAAACGGTTTCATTATTCTAGCCGTTATTTCAGAGATGTTTCTGATATATGGTAGGATGAATTGCTTTTTGGTCTTTGGTGATGGTTCTTTGTTGGTGCTTTCATTCGATTTTAAACACTTTTTGATGAAATTTTTTGGATAACCATTCTTCTTGAACACCGTTTGTAAGTATCTTTCTTCCATTCTTTTCAACTCTGGTGTGCTACAATGTGTTTGAATTCTTCTAAACAATGTCTGCACACAGTTTCTTTTGTGAGTAATTGGATTGTTGCTAGTGTAGTTGAGTATTTGATCTGTGTGCGTTGACTTTCTGTATACTTGTGTTTCTAAATTTCCTGTGTTGGTTCTCCTGATTAAGACGATGAAAGCTCCGCAATTAAACCAAGGAGCTCAGAGAACACTATCAATTGCAAATCATCCACCTGAGTTACAAATCTTTTCTATTATTTCAAAATTAATTTATTTGTTAACACAGCGTTTTGTGCAAGAAAAAATCGTTCCTTATGTAAATATTTCATGAGAAACTGGTCAGTTTTCATAATAAACTTTGAATATTCGAAGAGTACTCAATGACTATATCACCTACGTTCAAGGCATATCGTAAGTGAATACCTCCCATGTACTGTTTGATAGTTTAGGGGATGACATTTACCAATGCAAGTAGTTTTCTTAAAACTCCTAAATTATTTGTTCTGTGTAGGTCAAAGGTAAAATAAATCATCAAACTGATAGTCCCAAACTGATCCCAAAATAAGAAATATATTTTGGGATCAAAATCGTAGTGCGAGGATGATTGTTTATCTGGCCAAAAACCGTGCACTAAAGAACAAACGATCGTAACACGAAAGCGTACCAAAATGGCGTAGATGATTGATCTCGAGTCTTCTGGATAACGAGTCGACTTAAACAATAAGTGATGAATACTTCAGGCTAGTAGTTTTGGGAAATTACATACCACTACAAAGGTTTGGCTTTTAAACCTTTACAGGAAGAAGATCACTTACAGATAACTTGTGACGAAGTTGTAATATATTTGGCATAAAATATGAAAGCATTTAATTTTCGTATTTCCGACGATGCACGAAGTGGAATGAAACGGTTGGGCGTCAACCTGAACATTTCTGCTGGTTTCAGTTCGTGATGACAAAGAGCCTTATACATGTGGTGTGTGCTACTTATAAGTAAGTATAAATAGTATACCAAGTGATGTCTTCAAAAAGGCTATGGCAATTTGTGTCAATGGAAAAGTCAGTGAAGAAGAGATGGTTACTTTGTTTCCTCTACCTCTACAAATACACACATTCCACTAACACATTCACGATGACTGACTATACAGATTATACGGGCACTTGCAAAAGTCTATTACTATGACGATCAGCTTGATTATTATCCTTTAATTCATGTACCTGAACTTTGATTCCATTATTTTACTCGTCTATGATTGACAGGTTTATTATATAATTGAGGAAAAAAAACTCCACTAGATATTAAAAAAGACAAAACATTTATTTATTTCAAAATTACAAACCAACTAAAAACGTAATATCATAACCATTTATGTAACTGTGTCATTACTTAACATGAAATTATATTTTATGCCTTAACTAGTTCCTACTCCACATCCAAGGACAAGAACAACAGAGTTTCATGACACGAAAGCTGATACTCTTAATTCGACTTTGACTAGTGGAGTTAAAGAAAATGAGCTACAAATGATTGCTTTAAAACAACAGAGTAATAATAATAATCTTCAAAATTCTGAGCAAAATCCCATTATTCAATCGTCAACAGATGATAATCAAGTGAAAATTGAACTACACGGTTTACATTTAACTGATCTATCTAAAATACCAAACAATCAGATACCAAGTCAGATATTTGTTGAATACTCATTTCTTGGTTATAAAGAACCATTTGAAACTGGTTCTTATCCACTTACAGAGTGGATGGACAATGGAAGAAAGATATTGAAATCGAATTTTTATTATTCTAAAAGTAAGTTGGAGACTGATTTATTTATTTAGCATAGAGTTACTGATGCGTCATAGAGAATAATAAGTCAAGAGTTTGTTTGTAGGGGTTTGATTTGTTTCAAGTTTGATCATGGATTGATTTAAGTTAGAGAACAATTGCACACCATGGAGTACCGGACAGATGTCTCGTTATAGTTTGAGACTTATCGGCAGTACGCACTCACCAGGTTTCGAATGCAAAATCAATCTGATGGTTTCTAATGACTTGCTACAGGACGAAGTTACCAGGAGATCTGGTGAGAAGTCATGACCAGTGGAACCCACCAGGTCCGGAATGAGGACAAATACTCGCCAATGGCGGTGGTCGCGCTAGAATCACGAATTGACAGAAGTTGGAAATCATAGGCCATTTACTCGGGTCCCAGTGGCTGAATGGTCTGCTAGCTTTCCTTATAACCGGATGATCTTGGGTTCTAAGCCGGCGGGTACAAACTGCCTATAATTCTTTGACTAGGATGAAACATCTGTCCACTACTCCCTGGTTTTCAATGTTTCTATAACTGGCATCAATCCATGATCAAACAAAATAATATGTCAGTCGATATCATGTCAACATAACTGTAAGCGCAATATCGCTTGAAATTAAGTTACGCGTAGATAAAGGCTATCCCGGTCCAGAACAAACAAGAAGCCGGTCACTGTTTCTACGGTAATATTAATAAACAAATCAATAATTATAAATACAACAAACGTTAACGGTTTCAAGAGTACAAAGCACAACACTTAACAGGAAGCAAGGTACCGCTATCAGAGCGGAATAACGTTAAAGCCAAAATTGCGAACTAGTCGGAATCAGACACGACCGTTCAGGTAAGCAGTCAGTACAAGAATGAACCCAAGTAAGGCATGGCATAAAACAGAGAGCGGTTAAGAGACAGACAGAGCATAGACACAAAGATAGAATTTAATTGGCTACTTAACCAGGTAGGAAGATACAGATGAAGATCAATAAATAAGATAAACTCAACAGAATAGTACAAAGTAAGACATGGGTCAGCAAAAATAACAGTTCAAAAAATACTCTGACTGGGTCATGAGTTCAACTGTCTGACTAAACAAATCGAGGTAAAAACACATACACCCAGTTCATTAAACAAGGGGGGATAGACACGTTAGGCATGGATAATTGGGCTGCATCAACGCTAGGCTGATCCGGGACAGATTGACTTGATTCAAGGATGGGAATTGAAATGATCTTACAATAACTATCCTACTTCCTAACTGTTATGTACTGGTCAAGTAATTAATAGTCCTGACGCAAGAAGGCGGAAATCAGAAAACCACCAGGTTCACGATGATACTTGTATTTTTTCAAACAAGGAAAATCAATGTCACACAAGTGTATGAGCGAATGTTCAAAAATGAACGAATCAATAGACAGTCTTAACATGATTGGTTGTAATGTCATGTGACAACAAGGTCAGACATGTTTGTTTAGTTAGTGGACAGACAAAAACATATTGTCAATTATAATGGAATATCAATCCATATATACATAGCAAAATATAATAGACTGTCAAAAACAAAACACACACATTATGTGGATACATATCACTAACTCAATTTGCTTGATTCAACCTGTATCTCATTCCCTATTTTCAAATAGACCAAATGTGCGATTTATTCTTACTTAACGTTTTAGGTACTAAATTGATAAGCAAGGAGTGCATAATCAGCCTGCATTTTCGTACAACTAAATCGAGTTTTCAGAACTG
Organism: Trichobilharzia regenti; assembly: GCA_944472135.2. Taxonomy (NCBI): domain Eukaryota; kingdom Metazoa; phylum Platyhelminthes; class Trematoda; order Strigeidida; family Schistosomatidae; genus Trichobilharzia; species Trichobilharzia regenti. The sequence goes on from OX235267.1 coordinate 20,779,681, forward strand.
TTACCTCATCCCACCCCAACATGTACCACTGAATGGATAGTATAACGCAAATTTTCCTCTGGATTACTTACGTTGGTAGGATCTGTCATTCTAAATTTATGGGAATTCTTGTTCTGTTAGAAGCTGAGTGACCTAAGTCTATTGTTACTATGTAAACTGAACTATTCTTTCAAATTTGAACATTTAAAACCTAAAGATGATCATTTCTTCATTAAGTCACTTTGTAGATATGAGTACCCACTTAACTTCAGTCTAATCATGAGTTATACATTAAGTATCAGATGTGCTAGATTTATGCGGAAAATGATGTTACAGTTATTCTCTACATTACTATAGCTTAGCACTTTTCAAATAAAATTGATTAGGGTAATTATTACACAGGCTTTATTTGCTTTGGTTTAATTTTTGTAGTTGTTAATGAAACTTTTGAAAAAAAAGATGCTAATACTTAAGATAATAATAGTATGAAGTGTAGTTAGACTTTTTGTGCTTATAAGCATAGTTAACTATGGTGAGATTAAACTTTAAGTAACAGTAAGTACCAATAGACAAGTGGCCTTGAACACACTAACCACATGAGAAAGATTTCCAATTGTAAAGTACTTGTATGCTTGTAAATAAATAAATAAAATGGCATGAAACTGTTGCACAGGACACCTTCCTTTCATGTGTGACAAAATACCTCCCAGTTTTGCATAAGCGTGTCAATAAAGAAATTAAACCATATTCTGTACATGTATTCACCTGATTCTTCTAGCTCTAATCTTAACCATATCTTTCCTTAACCTAACCCTGACGCGAAACTATCCCTAAACTAACTCTAATCTACCTTGAAACAACCCTAATATCTTACTTCCTAGGTTATCATAATACTAACCTGTCCTAAGCCTAAAACTTAACTTAATCTTTCCCAAATCTAATTTAAAACTTACCAGATATCCTGTTTAATATCAAAACACTTCAGTGCACATATTTTGTTCATGACTATAGTGTCATTAGCTTGGTTCCACTAACTTGTTCACTGAGCTTTCCAAGGTTACTATTGTAGCCGCACTCCAATGGCATTTACTGTTGCTTGAAGTTTAGCTTGGCCTTAAATGTCAAATGGTAAAACAAATAATGTCATACATAAAATAATTTACTAATTCTCATTGTAACATTAATAACACAATATTCAGACTCTTTTCAACGGATTAATTATGAAGCTCTCTCTCTCTCTCTCTATATATATATATATATATATATAATCCTTCTACGTTCCCAGAGGAACACAGGGCTTTAAGCTAGAGGCTTGAGTTTTCGGTAGCAGTGGTGCTTATTTCTACGGGATGTGACTGCTAGCCGCGTGCAATTCCCCTTTACTAATCTTATTACTGGCGTAGTGAGGTAAAGAAGTGCGCCGGCCGGACATCGAACCCCGGACCACGTGCGTGGTCTTAATTAAGAAATTATATCCCGTGGGGAAATTTTGCTGAATATACCGAATAGTTCATAAGATGTATAGACGTTGGAAGGGGTGTAAAATTATTAGATTGATAGGCAAATAAAGCCGTTAATTAACATGGTGTGAAATTCGCAAACTTACAATTTGATACCGCTAAAAAAATCCTGATTTAGAATGACAAGCAGGACAAGTGAAATAATACCGGAAACAGTTCAAAGTGAGAATAGTAAAAATCGACATAACAAGGGGAGGATATACAAAATGAATAAACAAAACGAAAAAAATAAGTACAGCCACAGTTTAAATGGGGATTATCACACTTTAGTAGGGACGGATTAAGGCCATAGGAGTTGGAGGGATTGAACAAACTTTTTTCTGCATACAGAGATATGGCTTTCCAATTTGATGGCGAAAGCTTCAGCAATACAGATGAGTCGGATACGCAGTGACTTAGGCAAGTTATTTCTCGTCTTATAGATTATTGCTCATACATTAAGGCAGGGTTGCTATCATAGAAACAAAAATATTTGAATCTGATTATTTTTTAGAAAACTGTTGAAACCCAAGGAATCATAGAGATTTGTTGCTTACTAGTGTAGGTTTCTCTAGTAATGACGGCACTAATGAAGTTGATTGGTACAATATTACCATGAGAAAAGTATGTTCTTTAGTTTTCGACGATTCCCTGATTAGAATCAATTTTGATGAAATATATTTTGGAATTATTCAGATACCTGTAAATCGAACATCAGAATATTGAACTGTAACTAAGAATACATGAATCCACAAGATCTCTTTTCGTAACTTCACTTCAAAGCTGTACAGTTATTTTGGTGGTTTATGTATACAACGTTAGCTGACAGCAAAGGTCAGAGGTCATTGTCAGTTATTAGTAACATAAATCTCATATACTTTGATTTCTTTTATTACAAACTGATAGTAACCTCTGACCTTTGTTATAACTACATCGGGTGGAAATTTTTCCCATTGAACTGTACCAAGTAAACTGTGTATTGTCATCCTTAGCCGACCTTCCATTTAAGAGCATAATAGTTAAGAAATTACATCCAACCCTGTGACATAAACCACATTAATGGCATTTTTTATGTTTTAAATGCAAGGTATGGTGATTTACTGAATTGTTCTCAAATACTTATTATCACTTTTCATAGTCTATGGAATTCCACAAGCATTATTGTGTTACGTAGTCCACCACCCGACCGAAAGCTGCTACCTTGACGTGGTGGTCGGGCTTGAACACCGCAATGACCTAATCAAGCTATACTGGCTGAGACTTATGTCTCTTGAGGTTCTACCATGCCAGGCAGGTTGTTTGGATAGCGGTTAAACAAAAAGCAGCTACCCATCCAATACCATGATCCAAACAAATTCACAAAATTTCATGCCGGATCGGCCGTGGCCCGGATTAACAACGACCGCGCTTCCTGCTGCCGTGTCACAGGGCAGGAGTGATAAGTATGCTACTGAGGCACACCAAACAAAAGAGAACAAACAAAAACAGGCCGCGTGTGACCGGCCTCAAGCAGTTGTCCCCTGGGCTCTGCGGTCACGCAACCAACTTCCACGGTGTGGGCAGCCGGGAAGTAACAATCGCCCTCACAATCCGAAACGCACACAAAACCTCTCTAATCCTCACTTATCTTTGTCTTCATCTTCATCTCTATTACCTTGCCTTCCTTCCACTGATGCAACTCCTCTACTTGATGGCTCCTCACTCCCTCTTCACTCTGTGTCCACTAAAAACGACGAAAGCCAAAAAACCACCACCGATAGTCTCCTAAAGCCACGCCACCAATTTCATATAGGAGCATTTAATGTTAGGACACTTTGCCAAATAGGACAACAAGCATCACTAGCTAAGACCCTGGCATCCGAGCCATTGATGTATGTTGTGTTTCAGAAACACGCATACAAGACCCAAGTGTGGTTATTCACCTAACCCCACCTGGCCAACAGGATGAATCTTCAAAATTCACCTTGAGGGTGTCAGGAGATGCCACAGCTAGTTCACGAGGATTAGCTGGCGTAGGGATAGCTTGAGTACTAGGGCAGAAAAGACATTGCTTGACTGGATCCCGGTAGATAGCCGAATGTGTGCTGTCCGTCTGAACGGATCAGTAAGAAGGAGAAAGGACTGCACTACTCGCCGATGCCTTTTCGTAATCTCCGCCTACGCCCCCACTGACTGCAGTTCGGATGAAACGAAGGATGAGTTCTACCAAAAGCTGTCTAGTTTGGTGAGAAAGGCTAAACGCTCAGATATAGTCGTTCTAGCTGGTGACTTTAACGCTCAAGTAGGGAAATTGTGTCAATCTGAGAAGGATGTCGGTGGCACCTATGGAGTTCCGTGCCAGCGAACCGACAACGGTGACCGTCTCCTACAGTTCTGTTCAGATAATCATTTGTTTCTTGTAAGCACTAACTTTAAACACAAGGAGAGACACTGTTTAACCTGGCGACCCCCATCATCAAACCAACGCTGGACACAAATAGACCACATAGCAATAAGCTATCGTTGGCGTGGGTCGGTAGGAGATTGTCGCTCCTTCTGGAACACGTGTGTAGATACCGATCACGCACTGGTCCGGGCTCGTGTGTGCTTACGACTGAACGGACGTAGGAAACAGCTGGCGGTAAAACCATCACGTCCCCAGCTCGATCAGGAAACTAAATCCCTATTTGAGGAAGAACTAGCTAAACGCATATCTGAATTCGACAGCTGTGCTCACCCTGGAGAAGCCTGGAAGAATATTCAGTCAGCTATAGATACAGCTGTAAAAGCTGTGAATAAGACAAATCCAAAGGTGAGTAAAAACCACTGGATTTCGACTGCCTCATCCGAACTGATAGATGCTAGAAGACTTATTCCGGCGAGCTCCGAATTCAATGAGGAGCGAAAGCTGCACAAAAGGAAACTTACTAAAAGTCTCCGCAAGGACCGTGAACAGTGGTGGGTGACAAAGGCAAAAGAGATGGAAAAAGCATCGGCGATAGGCAACACTAGGCAACTCTTTAGACTCATCAGAAACGGGTGGGAGAAGGCAATTCATAAGTGAGACTATTTCTGAGAAAAATGGCTCCTTAATTAGCTCTCAGGATAGACGCCTTGAACGCTGGAAAGAACACTTTGAGGACAATTTAACTTGCCTACAGCCACACTGAACCTCCCCGATATCCACCACACCCGAATGGGATATAGACACTGGTCCGCCGTCTGTAGTGAGGTTACAAAAGCTATCAGTAATTTGAAACGAGGCAAAGCGGCAGGACCCGACGGAATTATTCCGGAGGTGTTTAAATATGGGGGTGACATACTAGTTTGTAGATTAACTGAGGTACTAGGCAAAGTCTGGGAATCAGAGACAGTACCATCAGACTGGGGTAAGTCACTTATTATACCGATATTCAAGAAGGGAAACAAGTCCTCGTGTGATAATCATAGGGGGATCAGCCTAACGAACATAGTCTCTAAAATCCTAGGCTCAGTAATCATGCATAGACTAAGCAGAACTCGGGAGGAACAGACAAGGGAAAATCAAGCAGGCTTTAGACCAGGTAGAGGGTGCATAGATCATATCTTCACTCTTCGACAGATTCTAGAACATAGACACACTTTTCGGCGTCCAACAATTGTCATATTTCTTGACTTGAAGGCGGCCTTCGACTCCGTGGATCGAAAGGTACTATGGCAATGTCTGACTGTGAAGGGAGTGCCAAGAAAGTACATTGCACTAATCAAGGCACTCTATTCAAACTCACGTAGTCGTGTAAGGGCTTATGGGGAATTGTCATCTGAATTGGTAACAACCAGTGGTGTCCGACAGGGATGTCCACTTTCCCCATTTCTGTTTAACTTCATCATAGATATGCTAATGGAAGTATCCTTAACTGAACGTAATGACTTAGGAATCGACTTGTTACCAGGGAATAATCTTATGGACTTAGAATATGCAGATGACATAGTCCTGTTAGGGGAGGATGCTGACAAAATGCAGAGTCTTCTGAACACCTTGAGCAGCAATCTTCGTATGTTTGGCATGCGATTCGCCCCTACAAAATGTAAGATGCTGCTACAGGACTGGACCACGTCAACCCCTAACTTAGTGATAGGGAGTGAAGTGATAGAACATGTTGACCACTTCACCTATTTGGGAAGTTGTATTTAATAATAATAATAATAATAATAATAATAATAATAATAATAATTGCTTTATTCCAAAAACAGTACTCATGATACAGCAAGGAATTTTCAGCATTCAGTACAATATTGCATCTAATTTACCCAAAAACGACAAAAAAAATTAAAAATACACAATACATAATAGTAATAAAACGATTGTTGTAGCAGCTGCGTAGCAAAATACTGTGTGCCATACGGAGAAAAATATGTATAAAGTACAAAATTGTAGTAATAATAGTAATACCAACTAATATAAAATAGCAGAGTAACGATTTAAACGATAGAAAGTGCAACACCATAAAATACAGAAAGATGAACGATAAAAGGGTATTACCACCAACGGACTGATTGGCGATGAAATTTCAGCACGGATCCGAAAAGCTCGAGCTGCTTTCGCTGACTTACACCATCTCTGGCGTAGGTATGACATCCGGTTATCAACCAAGGGACGTGTGTACTGCTCAGCAGTTCGCTCCATCCTTCTCTATGGCTCTGAAACATGGCCAATACGCGTTGAAGACATGAAAAGGTTGACTGCTTTCGATCATAGATGTCTGCGATCCCTGTCTCACGTTAGGTGGTTTAACAAGGTAAGTAATGTTGACGTTAGGCGTAGAGTGTTGGGCAAAGAGGGAAAATCAATCGACGAGGCTATAAAGTTACATAGACTAAGATGGCTAGGTCACGTGCTGCGCATGCCTAACCACCGCCTCCCCCGACGGGCATTGCTAGCCGATATAGGTGCAGGTTGGAAAAGAGCCAGTGGTGGCCAAACAAAACATGGCATCAATCCATGAAATCCTTGTCAGTTAAACTGAGTCGGTCAGGTAGGGAGATGCAGACTCCCGGGTTGGGGCCCTCGGGACTCTAGGAATCAATGGCTGGAGACAATAGGTGTCATGGCTCAAAATCGTTGTCAATGGCGCAGATGTATTCAGTCTCTGTAATCTTTCATATTCCTTTCTACCATTACCCATTCTGTTTCACTCTTATACTTGTCAGACTGTATTGATTCTCTTCACTCATCTTCTTGTCTACCTCTGTGTGCTATTTGGAAGGTGGCAACTCGAACTGGTGCACTTCGGTGCCAAGTTCTATGTTGAATCCAGACAGCCAGACTCAATAATGAGCAAGCAGTTAAAAACTACTTGTATTATTAATTGTGCTTGCTGACAAGATCGAAACAATTTAAACATCCGATTAGTTTTGCTCATTTTCAAAGCCTACCCTATCAGAATCACAGTCCGGTTTCTGATCAGTCACACCACTCCGTTGTATGCGTTTATAAATTTTTTGCTCACCTTACTCTAGTTGTATTTGGATCAATTCAACAAAAGCCAAAAGGTCTTTTACATCTAAGATTTCATCAAATATTTGTCGAAGAAATATGGACAGTATTGATCAAATTGATTCTTTCCACGTCATCAGAAATTTTCACTCCCTAGAACAATATTCACTGATTAAAGCTATTCAGATCATCATGTCTGATTCCCCTACATAAGTTAAGACCTCAAGGAGACTGGTTAATAATACCAAATTGTATTCCTTAAATACTCCTTGAAAGTAACCCACTGAGAAATCCTACCTCATCAAACCTTGAAGGCAGTTACTCCCACCAGTACACCTGTAATAAAGTCAAATTATGACATCGAGCATCCCTGTTGATCACCATTAGTTGTCCACAGATTCGACTGGCACCTTTAAGTCAAGAATTACGACAAGCATGGAGATTTTTATTTTCATTGCTGGACGCATCAGACAATAAATATTTTACTCGTTCATTCTATTGGTTCAGGCTTTATTTAAACAGTTTGTTAGTTCATAAAACTCAGATGCCAGCTATTAGATATAAAGCCTGAAAACAATCTGACTCTTGAATACTGGTAACGGAAGTAACAACTGGTAACAAATCAACAGTCAGACAAAAACGGAGATTTAAACATCTAGTTGACAGCTTTGACCACTTCAATGATCTAGTTTATGTAACAAAATTCCCCAGCGAAGTGAGTCTTTAATGGCAAGATTGATTTAGAATCAATACAACTTTCATCCAGTGTTTTAAATTACTGTAAAATGGTTAACGAAATCAACAGCTAAGTTTGGTTAACTCCTTACTGCTTATTTTATTTACTAGTACACATTCGCCCAAACAGTCTTCTATTCCATTTACTCTTTTGGCTTTTTTCTTTCAGCATTTCCAGTAGACTTTACAAATAATTATGAACAAAGACAATATTTAGCTAGTCTACTACTTCCTCAAGATCCAAATAATGGAAAATTAGTTTTTGTAATTGTCGCTGAACCATCCACTATGCAGTCGGCATCAAGTGAATGTGAAGAAGTCGGTTATGCTGTGATAAATATACGACAAATGGTGAAAGATAATTCTCTTATTGATCATGCATTTATTCCAAGTAAGCAATTGCTAACCCCATTCCAATAATGATTATAATCACTTTGAGAAAACCAGCAGAAGATAATCATATGACTTTTAAATCTATAGGAAAAGTCTGTCTTCGACAAGATGGTGTGGTGTATGGAACTGGTTGACTGATTTAAAAATCCTAAAGTGAACGGAACGGATTTCCAAGTACTCATGCTAAAGAGCCAAGTCTCCATAACACCAATTAATAGTTGACTTTTATATGAGTTCCTCGGTTTTCTAATTGAAGGCTACTATCTGTAAAATTAAGCAACTCCCAAATAATCACGTTTGTCAACAGAAGTTATCAGATGATGATAGCGGTCAAGTTAAATGAAGGATTGGTGAATTACAATCATATGACTTCTTATGAGCAGCATAAATTCAAATTATAAGTGATTTGCATTCAATCACTTTAGTTCTGTTGTGCTCACTGATGAAAAGGGTCACGAAACGAAAGTAAACGAAAAAGAATATGCGAACTCATAATTTGTGTAACTGAAAACCTACAAAATCATTGGAATGGTAATAAAGTATTCGTTTTATTACTATAATGAAAAAGTTATAATAGTATAATGTCAGAGTAGTGTTAACTAGCATTTATCAGATGAATACGAATTGATGAAAAAGGTTGTGAGAAATCAGTTCATTTTGAACTTTGTATAACACCATTGAAAGGCAAGAAACAGTAGACACTGTTTCAGGTCAGTTGGGAACTGCTAGATAATATGGGATTGAGACAAAAGCCTATTGGATTCTGGCTTAGTAAATGACGTACTCACAACAAGACCTGCTTGTCGATCTGGGAAGTTATGTTATGGGCAACACTCAGAAGTCCTGAACATGAGGGGAACAACTGTCAAATAGTTTTATTTTCAATGGAACCATAACTGGTGGCAGTAGTAGAATACTTGTTAACTACGCAAGTGGTACGTGGTTCGACCGGCAGCTAACCCATTCCTAAACCTCATTAAGCTGGTTAGTAAGCCAAGCAAAGAGGAGAGGTTGGGTGTGAAGTTAGCAGCCTCATCCTTTAAAAAAAAACACAACTGCGACTGAAACTTTCAACCTAGAGCTTGAAGCCCTATGTTCCACTAGAAACGCAAAGAAATAAGTGACACATGAGTAGTAATTTTGTGGGGAAAGGCCACACTAATCGATGCTTCATGACACTCGCTCCAAAAATATATTTGCAGTTTTGAGCACACTTCAAAAATGCCGAACTAGATAACACAGTAATGACTTATCACTTATCGTTGTGACATCTTCTGTAGAGTTCGAGTAGTGCATATGAATCGGTCTTTGAACAAACTACTAATTGTGAGAAAAAATTACTGGAATTTGTAGTGTTTCCCCGTTTATGCGCACTACTTTTTAGATAACCAGTATTATCGTTCATCTTTCCACTGTTCTGCTCTTTGATTTAGTTACCTCCGCTAAAGATGTAAACGACAAAGCAGAAAATACGCATGAGATTGGAAAACTGTGTGTGTCACTGCACTGTTTACCTGCGCTTCGAGCAATAATTGCTGAAATGCCAGACATTAAACTCGCCATATAATTGTGCTACTCTCAGTGTGTACTAAATACACAAAAACGTTGAGACAAAACCTTACAAAATGTATGTTTCACTTTGCCTTGCTGTTAATATCTTTTCATAAAAAAATATTATGCATAAAAAGAAAGTTGACTTTTGCCATCATTCTTCATAGACTTAGAATTTTTCTTCATAAGTAGAGATCTTTAAGTAGGTTAACTATTGAAAACTAAGGACCATTGGTTCTATTTTAGAAATTCAGTATTGTGTATAAATCATTCCATGGAGTCTAAAGTCACAGACCACCAAATCTTGCAAGAAGTGTGCTGTTACTTCTTTTTTATTGGAATAATCTAATTATCTCTTGTCTATAATCAGAACAGGCATAACATGAGAGAAGCTTTAACGGAAACTTACTGCAATATCAGTAATCGTCAAACATACACATTATTCGTCTAGAAGTTTTTCTCAATCTCAATAAAATGGGAATAAGTTGAGGTTTACGGGTTATCGGATCGGGTCCCAGTGGCCGAATGGTCTACAAGCTCACCTTGTAACTGGGAAGTCCTGGATTCGAACCCCGATGGGTGTATACTAATGAAGAGTTCCGAACTGGGAAGAAACTGTTATCCAATACTACCTCGTTTTTTAGTGGTTCTCCAACTGATATCAGTTCGCGATTAAGCTTGCAAACCAACATTTGGTAATCGATAAATTTGTTTTATTGTCTCAGTCAAGTAGACAAGATCTTCACAACAAACAGTGCTAGCCTCAAACAAACCACTTATGCAATTGAATTTATACCAACTTCCAAGTCTGGGAGGATTCTGAATTTATAAGGCTGACATTGCTTATCCTTGAAGGCTGACGCATGATATAATTAACACTTTTAACCATTTACTACGTAAGCATACCTTTACTGGATGAAGTAACACCATCTACCTGGTATTGCTATTCGGAAACTGGAATCAGGAAAATTCATTACATGCTGGTTTCTTTACCAGTTAAATATGGCGACTCCAACTCCACCGTAGAAACAACGCTACTGTTACTAGAACTTTAAGGTTTAAAGCCCTATTTTCCACACAAAACGGAAAGGAATGAAGAAATAAGAAAAGAAGGTTCATATAGTATTTTAATATTTTACAGAAATAATATATACATGTAGTTTTTCTACTGAAATAAAGTGAATTTCCTAGCTGATAGAATATTAATAGTAATAATCACAATCTGATTCTGTGTTGCTTTTTGATCTGTCAGAGTCACTAGATGAACTCATTTCATCAGGATAATCATTTCGCCAATTGGATTCACTATTCGAATCATCCTCATCATCATGGTTACGCACATCACCATCATCATAAGCTTGGTCATCATCATCACAGATATAATTATGCATATTTTTAATCAAAGGATTATCATTTGATGATATGTCATCATCTGGACACCATATTATTGATTCAGCTGAATAATTTGAATCTGGCATCATTTTGTAAATATCATATACAAAGTTCGATTCACTAGACTTTTTATCATTTTCGTTAGTATTGCCGTCATTCTCATCACCATCAGTTTTATTGTTACATTTTAATGAAGTCGACAGAGTAGATTCTGGAATTAATTCAATTATTTTGAGTATTTTCGGAGGACGAGGACCAGTGGATTTGTCAGATGAATCAACATTGAGATTATTGAATTGATCAAAAATATTATTAGAAGCTGGACGTTTTAAACTGTTCACTTTGACCTAAATACATGGGAGAAAAGCAAAATACCGAGGACAATTAGTGCATCTATATAGCGAATACACAATTAGAAACACAGAAGTAAATAGAAGTATTTAGCTGAGAGAAAAGATTTTGATTGATTTTCATATTCAAGTGGTGGTTTGCAGTGATTTGATTGGCTACATCACGAGCTGACATCGGTTAGAGAACCACCGGAAAACCTGAGAGTACTTGACAGCCGTTTCGTCCTAATATGGGACTCTGCATCGATACACACCCATCGAAATTCGAACCGAGGACCTCCCTGCTACAAGGCAAGCTCGTAAACCATTTTTATTAACGTGGCTTCGAACATCAGTCTAAAAGTTTTGTACAGTACTGCTTGACAAATAAGTCAACGGTAACCACACCACCCAACCGTATTCTCAAATACATATATATTATTTGACTGACTGGCGAATTTAGAACGCTGCTCACAAGTACATTAGTCTAAGTAACCACTTCAAAATAGCAATAAAGTAACAAATAAGAAAAGAAACACGATTATATTAAACTAAACAAGCATGTGTAAAAGGAGAGGATTTTGTAAAAATATTCAGAATTTCGATGATATGACGAATACATTTGTCACATTGTGAACGACATCAAGATAACTGCAAACATTCCCTAACAATAGTTTCTGAGAATCCTGAGGACGCCAGTCGGACCACACACTCGACTCTATGTAGCTTAAAACAATAAGTAGAGACTTAATAAATTACAATCACAATTTGTTCTGACCATCTGTAACATTTCTCAAACCTAATATTACTTCAGTCAGAAATACTCTGAGGGAGGTGGTAGCTCGACATGCGTAACACAAATCATGGCCACCTTGACTGATGGAGATTCATTTCTTCATTGACTGGTTCACTTTCTCTACGCAACATTTCGTGCCTGGTTTCAACAATACTTATCATGAGAATCCATCTGCAGTAAGCAATGGAATAAATGCAACTACGATCTAGTATTGTAGTCTTTTCACATCTTCTTCCAGAGGTTACGTATCAAAGCCCTACATTAAAAAAAAATAAACTGATTGACTGATCACTATGAAGTAACTAACAGTCCACAGTAATGGTGTCAGGGAACTTAATGGTAGCGTCTCTGAATTCAGCAATGGGTAACTAAAGTTACATTATCTGAGGAGATATCTGATACTTTGAGGTTGCGAATACGACTTCGTGACTAATGCCGATAGGTATGAGATTGTGATCTAGGGCTTTCTACTGAGTGCCACCAACGGCGTATAAGAATGAACTGGTGATAAGTAATACATATCCTTTGACAATTTTCTCAGTACCTATCCAGAGTTAAAAAGTGACTCGAATCGCAGAACATCGAATAAGTCGTCAATATTTGTGTTGAGGTTTCTTCAGAGACCGTATTGTCAAGACTGACATTACTTCCAAAGTAAACAAAATGATAAGTCTATTCAGTCAATTTACTGTTCATTTTTCAACTAAAAGTTATCCAGATAAGTCCTACAGTATTTATCTTACATTTCACAAAAGACAGAACATGTAGATTTCTGACTTGCCCGTTCAAGCATTCGACTTTTAATCGATGGATCACATGTTCAGACCTTATTCCACCTAAAGAGCTCTACGCAAGGTCGATGTAAGTGAGTAAGGTTGCTGTGTAATATTTCATTATACATAAAACACTCGAAATTTTCATCCATGTTTAAAAGCTCCAGCACCAAACCAACCGGCTCTCTTCTTTTTCGCAGTTCAACTCTCTAGACGTCAAAATTAGAAGTTATGTATATCACTGAACTGTTTATTGAATATATCACACAATGAAATAGTATTACTTGCGAGATCACATTTCGAGTACCTAAACCAATAAGTCATAGACCAGCTACTATTATTGCAACATAGTACCATACTTTTTATGTGGTAGGTGGAAGAGAAGTGTCACTCAATGCGAAGTAACTCACTGAAATGCAAAGCCGCTTGTTTACACGGTTAGGAATTACTCCTCTTCAATGACATATTCTAGAGGCGGTTAGCAAAACTAAGATTACTGGGTCATTATTTTAGTAAAGAATATTATAGAATATCAAAATATAAACTATGGTACTCACCTGACACTTTACTGAGCGCTCCTCATCGACAACGGTAGCATCCGATTTGTTACAAACAATCTTGCATAATTTATCCGAAGACTCACACACTTCATCAATTTTATCCGTATGTGGACATTTTGATGTTTTTTGACTACCAATATAACGGAACTTGACCGACTGTACATCGTTTTTTGGGCGTTTAATAAGATTTTCTGTTTCACAAATACTACTCGGGAAATCAGAATTGGAACGTTTAATCCGCAAGTAGATATTCATATCCCATTGAAGCCTGTAAAAATCAAAAGAACACTTTCCAAAATCGCTAAAAGCTGAAATATTGACATGCACACTGTGCTGTATGTAAACTCTGTAACTCTTTAGGACAACTCTCTAAATACCATAGGCTGTTTCTTACTTTCCTGACATCTTATGATAATAGCCAATTTGTATACGATGGAGGCATAGATCCCCATCTAACACAACGAAGTCAAGGCTGGATTACGTCAGTCACTGACCACGCACCAAAAATGCATACGTCGAAGGTTGGGAAGAATGATACCGTAAGTTTGCAGACACAAACATCAATGAAGAAATTAATAACACTTCTTTGTACAGGGAGTGCGTCGGTGGCATAGTGGTTAGGACGCTCGCCGGCTATGCACGTGATCCGGGGTTCGATCGCCGGTCGACGCACTCTTTTACCTCGCTAAGCAGAAATAATGCTGGTAGAGAGGAAAGGTTGGGCATGAGACTAGCAACCCCATCCTGTAATAATAAACACCACTGCTTGAAGATTCCTATGTTCCACTGGGAACGTGAAGGAAAGAAAAAAATACAGAGGGTAATTGTGAGCAGGATGTATAACACGTTCATGTCAATGCAGAAGAGTAGACCTAGACGTCTATAAAAACAGAAACACCACTCCAACTAGAAACAACAATTTCGTTGAACGACATCAAAATCATAGTTAAAAACATTTCCGAAGTCAATCTAAAAAATAACACGATAAGGGGTCGCGTTTTCTTTTCAACATACGCTGTATTTGAGCAACACACTTCAGACATAATAGAGAAAAACAGGCATTTGTCATACACATTTATCAAGAAACCGGCAAACCACAAACGATCACAATCTTTATCTACGCAAGTGAAATGTTTCAAAGGCATGATAAAGCAAACGGGCGTCATTAATGAGGCGAAAGACATGTCGTAAAACATAGGTCCCGCGACAATACTCAGCTGTGAAATGCAAGTTCTGTCGTAGATTAGCACACCAACAGAAATCCAGATTAATAACAAGTAATTTTTGCACCTGTCTGTTTTCGTCATAGAACTTTGCACAAATGTGCGGAAGTTCAAGTCGCCACACTCCATTTAGCACACAAAGCAAAAGAAGAAAGTAAAAGAAAAGCATAATAGAGACAGTAAGCAGAGGCGTGAAACAAAGGAAGAGTAATAACGAAGCACAAAACAGTTTCACTGGAAATCATAAATCACAAGGAATGGATGCATCTGCGCCACTGAGAAGGATTTTGAGACATGTCACCGATTGTTCCCAACCATTTATTCCCGACGACCCCAACCAGGAAGTCCACACCTTCCTACGTGGCTTAGACCAACTGTTGTGGATTTCATTGACTGGTGAGGCCAAGTTTTTGTTTGACCGCCGCTAGCTCTCACTTTTCCAGCCTGACCCTATATCCGTTAACATTGCTCGTCGAGGAAGGCGATGACTAGGCTTACGTAACACATGTCCTAACCATCTCAGTCTTTGTAACCTCACGACTTCGTCGATTGATTTCCCCTGTTTACCTAGCACTCGACGCCTAGCCTCAATATTGCTCACCTTATTATGCCACTTTACACGGGAAATAGAGCGCAGCCACCTATGATCAAAGACAGCTAGTCTTTTCATGTCTTCCACTCTCAATGGCCAGGTCTCACAGCCATAAAGGAGGACGGGGGGGACTGATGAGCAGTACACCCCCCCTTTGGTTGATAGTCGAATATTTCGTCTACGCCAGAGACGGCGTAAACTGGCAAATGCGAAACGAGCATACAAAACACGTTTAAGAATCTTCATAGCCCTAAAAAACTTAAGTATTTGATCCAAACCTGTTTTATATACAGGTTTACAGAGATTATTGAAACCAAATTTGTAACATGTCTCTATGGTGTGCTTTGTGACTGATGATCGACATCCATTTTCCGGATTAATCGAGTCCGGTGACTTTATTTGTTCTTGCAGCCACTTCGAAATGTGTTCTGTAGCTCTGACCTGAAGAGATCAATGAGTCCTTCCTATGTATGTGAGGCAATACATGTAAATACAGCGGAATGTGACACTATTATTCGAATACTTTTTCATTCGCCTTTTTCCACTACACTAGAACCTTTATCTGATCTGACAGTAAACCTGCTATTATTATGTTTTAGTTGTTTGACAGCTTGATAGTGTTCAGATGTAGGATACTTTTTTGAACTGTACGACCATTGCAGAATAGGTGAGCAATATCAAATAAGTTAGCTTTAAACCAACCATGTTGATCATCAGAAATGGGGACAAGAGACCTCAGTTGATCATATGGGTTCTCAAATTGTGCCTGAATTTCCACTTCTGAGGATCACTTTTCTGACCTCACATACATAGGGAGGACCCATAGATCTCTTCAGGTCAGAGCTACAGAACACATTTCGAAGTGGCTGCAAGAACAAATAAGGTCACCGGACTCGATTAATCCGGGAAATGGATGTCAATCATTATTTTTTTTATTTTTGATTTACAGCTTGATGCCACACCGTATGTTCGGTACAAGTATAGAATTTTCAGCATGCGATATCGGTAGCCCAAATTTTGCAGGCCGACCATAGATATCGGGTATGCGCCTGCAGGAGATCGAAATTCGGACCATGTGCATGGTCCCCGAGACTCCTAACCACTGTGCCATCATCTGTCACAAAGCACACCATAGACATATGTTACAAATTTCGATTTAATAATCTATGTAAACCCGAATATAAAACAGGTTTGGGTGAAATACTTCAATTTATTAGCGCTATAAGGATGCTCCCAAAATCCAACATCCTGATTACGAGCTAGTAGAAACCAGTGATTTCTTTGAGCTCGCTTCTTGATTGTGAGGTAGAGGTTCCAGATCTTCGGTGAGCTTCTGTGTAGTATGTCCCGCCACTTGACTGCTTTAGCTCTGGTAGACTCCAAGAGGAGTGGTGCGGGGATTGGTCAAGATGTGGTTTGTAGTCTGCAGTATGTTAGGACTGTGTTGCTGCCGTGAATGGAGTTTGACCTAACTCTCGTTGGTCATTCGGTGTAGTCATGAAAGCAGAATAATAATAATGATAAAAATAGGTTGTAGTGTAGATAATATGGGTTGAGATAAGTGAAATAATAAAGGTGACCTAAGGAAAAGATAGAGTAGTCGGTACAGTGAGAGAAGACAGAACAGGTCGTGGGGATTTAGTTTGTATGCTTATCCATTGACAGTGTGGTTTTAAGTTTTATGAGGATAAGCCATTGAGACACAAACCTTGCATTTCTGCATGATTGTCTAGCTTCCGCTTAAAAATCTCCAGAGATGGGGCTGTAGTCACGGCCGGTGGTAAAGCGTTCCAGAGACGGCAAACTCGAAGTGAAAAGAAATGTGATCGCACTCGAGCCTTTGGTCTCTGGTGTGCTATCCTTAGCGAGTTACCTCGTGGAAGCCTATAATCACTTAATGGCAGGATGCTTTTATTTGGGTGGGCCTGGTCATTTAAGATCTGGTAGACGGTGATGAGGTCTCCCCTGTGCCTACGGTAACTAAGTGTGAAAAGACCTAATTTCTTTAGTCTCTCCTCGTATGATTTGTTGCGGAGGCCGATCACCCATTTTGTCGCTCGTCTCTGGACACTTTCTAGAATGTTAGCATCCCTTTTGAGTAGCGGAGGAGCGATGATATTATACACCTCAAGGTGTGGCCTCACATATGTCTTATATAACCTTAAGAACAGTTCGGGAATAGGAGCTCCCAGCTGCCTGTGCATAAAGCGTAAAGTTGCGTAGGCTTTGGCGACGTCCCTCGCGTAATTTCCACTGGTGTCTAGCTTTTGTGTTAGAATAAGACCTAGGTCGCGCTCTGATGGAACACAACTCAAGTTATGGCCACCAAGGGTGTAATTTACACTCTGTGACCTGCCGGAATGAAGTTGCACTACTATGCACTTCTTTAGGTTGAAAGGCATTCCGTTAGCCAGAGTCCAGTCTCCCAGAGTTTGCAGGTCAGCCTGCAATCTATCTGAGTCTTCCGATGAGTTTATTGCTCTCCAAATCTTTACGTCGTCAGCGTAAAGAAGCTCAAAGCAGTTCAGTTGAGAGGGCAGGTCGTTGATAAAAATCAAAAACATCAACGGCCCTAGGATAGAACCCTGCGGAACCCCTGATGCCGAGGTGTGCCAGGATGATCGGATGCGGTTGACTTTGGTGCAGAATTCTCTCTCGCCTAAGTAACCTTTCAGCCATGCGAGAAGTGCTCCAGAAACACCCGCCTTGCTTATTTTGTGAAGGAGCAGACCATGGTGAACTGTGTCGAATGCCTTCGCAAAGTCGAGAAAGATCACATGGGCTGGTACCTTTTCGTCCCAGGATAGTGTCCAATCGTTCCAAGCTAGTAGAAGATTCGTCACGCAGGATCTTCCCCTCCTGAAACCGTGCTGTGCTTCGTGGAGAAGGTTAGTCCCGTCGAAGTATTTTCTCATGTGGTCGTCAATGAGACTTTCCAATATTTTCGATATCACTGGAAGTAGAGCAACTGGTCGCATTCTGCCGGTCACCACTCTTGAAGATCGGGGATAGGATTGCTCGTTTCCATTCACATGGAAGTTTCCCTACATCAAGGGAGTGTTGGAACAGATCACTTAGGGGTTGGCAGAGACTTTCTGAACACTGCTTCAGGACGGATGGTCTGATGTCATCACAACCTGAAGACTTTCCCGAAGCCAACTTTCCCAATTTTACAAGTACCATAGCCGGGGTAATTTGAAATGTACCCAGGGGGT
Organism: Trichobilharzia regenti; assembly: GCA_944472135.2. Taxonomy (NCBI): domain Eukaryota; kingdom Metazoa; phylum Platyhelminthes; class Trematoda; order Strigeidida; family Schistosomatidae; genus Trichobilharzia; species Trichobilharzia regenti. The sequence goes on from OX235267.1 coordinate 20,798,173, forward strand.
TTTCGCGCGTTGGTTTTGCAATGTAATCTTGATGTTCTGTGGGGGTAATATCCTCGTTACTGTTTAGTTGCCTGTGAAAGGCTAGGCTGAATTTCTCTGCCATTTCAAGACTAGTAAGAGATTTCCCATCAGAACCCACTAGATTGCATGCCCCCTGGTTGGTCGGTTTTCTTTCAGACATAAACCTGTATAGGCTTTTTGGGTTCACGAGAAGCTTATTGGCGAGGTTTCCCTGAAATGTCCTCTATCGCTCCGGACTCGTATGTTACATCGATTCCTGAGTTCAAGGTACACTTCATGTTCGGGTTGACTCTTCGATCGTCGCCACGCAAACCAGGCTTTTCGCTTCGCCCGCAGAAGGCGTTGTGTCCCCCTTTTTAACCATGAATGTTGCTTCCTAGCTTTTGGTGTGATTAAAGGAACAGTGTCTGAGACCGCCTGGTGAATGATCTCCTTTACCACTCTCCAGTGTTCTTCTACTGTTAGCTCTGTCCATTTTTTAGGCCAATTTGCCTCAGACAGAAGTCTTCGCATTTTGGTGTAATTGGCTTTGTTATGACACAGACAGGGCTGTGTATTGTCCCACTGTAAGCGCTCGCGGAGGACTATGTCAAATACTATGACCGCGTGGTCACTACTACCTATGGGAGTCGTGATCTGAACGTTTTCCACTAGTAGCTGGTCACTAGTGAGCACATAATCCAGTCTAAAAGACTTCCCATCTGGGCCCCATCTAGTATCCATCCTGACATTTTCAGTGAATCCAGCCTTCCTGATGGTATGCAGTAGATTTCGATCAAATCTATCATGGGCGTTTCCCGACACCAAGTTAAGAGATGGGGCATTGAAGTCGCCAGCTATGACAATTTGATTATAACCCATGTCTTGAGTCGCTGAGATTGTATTTAGCAGTACCTGGTTGTGGTCTGCTCCACATGAAGGTGATCGATAAATGCTGCCCACTAGATATTTGCAGTACCCAACGGTGGCACCATATGGAGTCAGGGAGCTCAGTGAGGGGGGCATCGCGTGAACACATCTGAGCTGTTTGTCGACGTATATGGCGAGTCCATCTCCTTCTTTCAGGTCCCTATCTCGCCTAACTAGGACCATATCATTTATGTGAACACATAGTCAGGCGAGATAGGGACCTGAGAGAAGGAGATGGACTCGCCATATACGTCGACAAACAGCTCAGATGTGTTCACGCGATGCCCCCCTCACTGAGCTCCCTGACTCCATATGGTGCCACCGTTGGGTACTGCAAATATCTAGTGGGCAGCATTTATCGATCACCTTCATGTGGAGCAGACCACAACCAGGTACTGCTAAATACAATCTCAGCGACTCAAGACATGGGTTATGATCAAATTGTCATAGCTGGTGACTTCAATGCCCCATCTCTTAACTTGGTGTCGGGAAAAGCCCATGATAGATTTGATCGAAATCTGCTGCATACCATCAGGAAGGCTGGATTCACTGAAAATGTCAGGATGGATACTAGATGGGGCCCTGATGGGAAGTCTTCTAGACTGGATTACGTGCTCACTAGTGACCAGCTACTAGTGGAAAACGTTCAGATCACGACTCCCATAGGTAGTAGTGACCACGCGGTCATAGTATTCGACATAGTCCTCCGCGAGCGCTTACAGTGGGACAATACACAGCCCTATCTGTGTTATAACAAAGCCAATTACACCAAAATGCGAAGACTTCTGTCTGAAGCAAATTGGCCTAAAAAATGGACAGAGCTAACAGTAGAAGAACACTGGAGAGTGGTAAAGGAGATCATTCACCAGGCGGTCTCAGACACTGTTCCTTTAGTCACACCAAAAGCTAGGAAGCAACATTCATGGCTAAAAAGGGGGACACAACGCCTTCTGCAGGCGAAGCGAAAAGCCTGGTTTGCGTGGCGACGATCGAAGAGTCAACCCGAACATGAAGTGTACCTTGAACTCAGGAATCGATGTAACATACGAGTCCGGAGCGATAGAAGGACATTTCAGGGAAACCTCGCCAATAAGCTTCTCGTGAACCCAAAAAGCCTATACAGGTTTATGTCCGAAAGAAAACCGACCAACCAGGGAGCATGCAATCTAGTGGGTTCTGATGGGAAATCTCTTACTAGTCTTGAAATGGCAGAGACATTCAGCCTAGCCTTTCACAGGCAACTAAACAGTAACGAGGATATTACCCCCACAGAACATCAAGATTACATCGCAAAACCAACGCGCGAAAACCCCCTGGGTACATTTCAAATTACCCCGGCTATGGTACTTGCAAAATTGGGAAGGTTGGCTTCGGGAAAGTCTTCAGGTTGTGATGACATCAGACCATCTGTCCTGAAGCAGTGTTCAGAAAGTCTCTGCCAACCCCTAAGTGATCTGTTCCAACACTCCCTTGATGTAGGGAAACTTCCATGTGAATGGAAACGAGCAATCCTATCCCCTATCTTCAAGGGTGGTGACCGGCAGAATGCGACCAGTTGCTCTACTTCCAGTGATATCGAAAATATTGGAAAGTCTCATTGACGACCACATGAGAAAATACTTCGATGGGACTAACCTTCTCCACGAAGCACAGCACGGTTTCAGGAGGGGAAGATCCTGCGTGACGAATCTTCTACTAGCTTGGAACGATTGGACACTATCCTGGGACGAAAAGGTACCAGCCCACGTGATCTTTCTCGACTTTGCGAAAGCATTCGACACAGTTCACCATGGTCTGCTCCTTCACAAAATAAGCAAGGCGGGTGTTTCTGGAGCACTTCTCGCATGGCTGAAAGATTACTTAGGCGAGAGAGAATTCTGCACCAAAGTCAACCGCATCCGATCATCCTGGCACACCTCGGCATCAGGGGTTCCTCAGGGTTCTATCCTAGGGCCGTTGATGTTTTTGATTTTTATCAACGACCTGCCCTCTCAACTAAACTGCTCTGCGCTTCTTTACGCTGACGACGTAAAGATTTGGAGAGCAATAAACTCATCGGAAGACTCAGATAGATTGCAGGCTGACCTGCAAACTCTGGGAAACTGGGCTCTGGCTAACGGAATGCCTTTCAACCTAAAGAAGTGCAAAGTAGTGCAACTTCATTCCGGCAGGTCACAGAGTGTAAATTACACCCTTGGTGGCCAGAACTTGAGTTGTGTTCCATCAGAGCGCGACCTAGGTCTTATTCTAACACAAAAGCTAGACACCAGTGGAAATTACTCGAGGGACGTCGCCAAAGCCTACGCAACTTTACACTTTATGCACAGGCAGCTGGGAGCTCTCACTCCCGAACTGTTCTTAAGGTTATATAAGGCATATGTGAGGCCACACCTTGAGGTGCATAATATCATTGCTCCTCCGCTACTCAAAAGGGATGCTAACATTCTAGAAAGTGTCCAGAGACGAGCGACAAAATGGGTGATCGGCCTCCGCAACAAATCATATGAGGAAAGACTAAAGAAATTAGGTCTTTTCACACTTAGTTACCGTAGGCACAGGGGAGACCTCATCACCGTCTACCAGATCTTAAATGACCAGGCCCACCCAAATAAAAGCATCCTGCCATTAAGTGATTATAGGCTTCCACGAGGTAACCCGCTAAGGATAGCACACCAGAGACCAAAGACTCGAGTGCGATCACATTTCTTTTCGCTTCGTGTTTGCCGTCTCTGGAACGCTTTACCACCGGCCGTGACTACAGCCCCATCTCTGGAGATTTTTAAGCGGAAGCTAGACAATCATGCAGAAATGCAAGGTTTGTGTCTCAATGGCTTATCCTCATAAAACTTAAAACCACACTGTCAATGGATAAGCGTACAAACTAAATCCCCACGACCTGTTCTGCCTTCTCTCACTGTACCGACTACTCTATCTTTTCCTTAGGTCACCTTTATTATTCCACTTATCTCAACCTATATTATCTACACTACAACCTATTTTTATATTATTATTATTCTGCTTTATGACTACACCGAATGACCAACGGGAGTTAGGTCAAACTCCATTCACGGCAGCAACACAGTCCTAACATACTGCATACTACAAACCACATCTTGACCAACCCCCGCACCACTCCTCTTGGAGTCTACCAGAGCTAAAGCAGTCGAGTGGCGGGACATACTACACAGAAGCTCACCGAAGATCTGGAACCTCTACCTCACAATCAAGAAGCGAGCTCAAAGAAATCACTGGTTTCTACTAGCTCGTAATCAGGATATTGGATATGAAACTCATGCAAACGATCTTCCCTATATACTGCATAGTTTTTCGTGGCTCCCATGCGAATCGAAGTGAGAAAACGTTTCAAAGATAACAGGAAATTATCGGTGGATTATTATATGGGGTTCTATCGAAGCAATATTAACCAATTAATTATAATACTTGATAAGGGCTATTCGGCAGCACTACGGAGAAACGAAAATTGGTGCGAAAATGCGCTGTAGAACAAAGCTGGTTAATTGAAATTCAACCGTGAGAAGTACAGTTGAATCCAGTAGCACATACCTCACGAACTTGACCAAATCCCATCGACAGAAGCATGGAACCAACGGTTTGCGAAGGCCATCGTAGGTCACAATGACCTTGATTCACTTTTCAATCGTAAAACAAGACAAAATTATTTGGATCTGTTCAGTCCCAAATTAGCAGCAAGTGACCTTTGTCGTCCTTAGATTCCGAAGATAATCATCACTAAGTTATCTTACCACACATTTGGTTTTTCCCCTGGGAAGAGATCTGGACCTGCCTGTTATTTTTCCGGAACATGTCTGCTTCTAAAATTCTCCTATGGCACAATTCTCAGTAATAAAGCCATATTTCAGGCCTAGGCATGCGTTACAATCTGGTTTTCCTTCCTGAATCTCCGCTTGTATTATGTACCCCTTATGTTCCCGCAGAGATACTGTTATATTTGTCGGACTGATGAAGTTCATGACAGATTCCCTGTTAACACTCTACATACAATCCCAGTGCTTATTCGCCATTAGAGAGTGGCGCTGTTGTGGCTTAGGCGCCAAAATCAGTGCTTTCTTTATTCTTCCTTTACTAATGTGGCATAGGGAAAGGTAGTTACTCTTCGTTTAATGTTCGCATGCATTCGTCATCTTGAAATAATTTATAAAGCTTGACAGTCGGAGTAGATTAAATAGCCGTCTAGTTAAGCTACTGGGACGACTTTCAGTTGGATACCGGTTGGCTTCAACCAGATACAGCGCTCATGAATTCTTTATAGCCACTTTTTCCGCTAAAACTCCTCTTTGACCATGCTATCTGTCAACTCTTTAGCCTGGTCAACCTAAAGTGGTGGCTGTTCGTATGAGTGTTTCTAACGATGCCTTCGTGGTTCCTGTTATTTTTCGCTTACTACAGAGCATTTAGTTGGTTGTTTCTTTAACAGAACGACTGGAAGGTCGTTTTCCATGCATGGCGCTTTTACAGGATCGATAATGCAGTAGTCTTTGTGACTGTCTCTGTCTAAAACGAAGGTCAGATGGATAACATCTCCACCAGCGGCAACCTTAGGCACATGTAATTAAATACCTCAACAGACAGTTTATGGGTACAGCCAATGCGTCAGCGGTACACGTTTACGAGTAGATGATGACAGATAGGTGGGTCCGTGCCTATAAAAGGCATAGTAACGTCAACAGGATAAAAATCACCTAAATATGTTTGCATAAACCTACTTTCGGATGGATATGTCTGCCCCAAGAGATTGTAATCAACCCTCCATTTGCCACCTGTGAATTGAAAGTCGGTTGCTTCTGGCGGTCTGCCTCTGTGGCGAGAAGGACGCTGACTTCGACGCCTATGTCAACTGACAGGTCTTAGTAATTTAATCTCGATCATAATGTAGGTGGGTATAACTACCGACTATGGTTGCCTCAGATGCGTGTCGCTGGTGTAGCCTACAATGTTGTTTCATTTCCTGTTGAATTTGCAGGGTTTCCGGAAGCGTTTAACTTCCTAGAAATAGGTGTAATTAATAATGTGCTTCGTATAAACGGGAAAGTTTACGTGAAATGCATGCTATTTTTACAGGTACGATCAGTTATGTTACAAACTGCAATCCTGAAGCATCATAAATTTATAATAATAATAATAATAATAATGTATATTCTCATATAAACATATAAATTTACATGAAAATGCATGCCATTTTTACAGGCACGATCAAGTATGATATAATATCAAATCGTAGATTGTCTACAAGTTAATAATGTTTCAACAGTTAAATATTTGATATATATATAAATACACATTGTCTGAACTAGGCTGTATAGTTATTGAATTGTACAGTTGTCCTCCAGGTTGAGCGGGAAAATCGACTTCGTCTCGTTTTCATCCCGTGGTTGTCGGCATACGATAACCAACCAATATTGAGGTAAGTACAACGTTTACAAGGGATCGAAAGCTGTTTTAGAAAAGTAAAAGTGCTGAGGTGAATCATTAAATTGTAATGAAATAGGTAAGTGCAAGTATCATTAATAAATGCATTTTTCATGTTTTAATTGTTCGATAATGGTACAATCAATCAGAACAGGTTCTTACAAATGCTGAATTGTAGACCCTTCTCTAAAGTTACTATCAAAGTTGAGCGACAACCCAAACTTCGTTCCACTTATTGATGGTCGTTATGGCCAATCGATAAACAACATATATTTCAGTGAGTGTTATGTCATCACGCCACTGAACGCTGTTTGAGGAAGAGAAGAACGTCCTGGGCAGCTGCAAAATGTCATAAAATGCAGTTATGGATGATACATTACTGAAAGTACACTTACAAGATAAACACAAGAAGGTGCCATAAAGTACTTGAAAAAACAGTACACATTCGCAATGTTCACTGCCAACCGTATTGGTTTTACCATGTAAAACTATGACATTTTCGACGAAAATACAGTTATTCTCAGATATGGGTGTTGTTGTTACGTTTTTCTTCATCAAAGCAACCAGAATGTGGATGAAAAGAGTAAACTTTAGCTTTATAAAGGTCTAGGGAGCTGAGATTAAATCAAGCATAATAGCAATTAGATAAAAGGATTGTCGTGATGTATGCAAGTGACATTTCGGAGAGAAGCGGCTTGAGAGATTAGAACCTGTCGGATATGCTGACCTGTGAGATGTCTGACTAATCTGTTTATGACAAGGGGCTGATCATGCTTGTAGATGGCAGGAGCTAGAGAAGGTTTTTAAAATTTAGATCTGCGCAGTCATTATTATTATGGTGCCAATACCGATGGAGGTTCTTAGATGAACATAGGTTGGATTTCGATCAGTTACAAGATTCGCTACGCTGGAATGACTTTCTTGGGTGATTGGGAAAAACACAGAGACTGCTTGGCCTAAGTAATCGCTTAACAAGGCCATATAGCTTTGTCCTTTCAGAGTCACTGTTCGAAGGGTCGTTTATTGATCGAGCCAGCTACAATAACTGCCTGCCGTGATACTTCCAAAATTCTATCGGCCAAAGCGGCTAAATCGTTGGCAGCGACAACTTGAAGTGTTATGAGTACACCGGCCATGGTTTCCTGCAAGTTAAGAAAAAATTTAAGTTAGTGTTATTTGTACAAGTACTGCTTTCATTACCCTGCCTCCTCTCATTTGGAGGTCACGTCCTAAGCGCCTGAAGGAAGAACTGAGGACCCTTTCTCCTTAAATGGCTTTAACTTGATATTGACGAATTGTGATTGGTGGACTGACGGGGATGGGAATAATTTTAGAGAGGAATGTGCAGTGGGTTTCAGCCCGTGTAATTCTAGCTAGATTGTGGTTTCGCTATGTGCCCTTAGTATTCCCCACACGCTGCCGTCAAAGTGGCATGATATAGCTTAAGTCGCAGGAGCAGAAGACCAAGGTAGCGCGCGTTTTTAAAAGCGTGGACGCCCTGTATTCACCAAGACTGCTGTGCTTCGTCTATCAACGGTGGCAGTTAGAGTAATAGGAGTGGTGCCGGCTGAAAATGCAGAAAGATTGCATGAAAAGAGCTCACTCATTTGATAGCGCCGTTTTCGAACCAATCGCCAAGTTCTTCGACCAGATTTCTCAAAATAATAACATTTTTCATGGGGAACGTTTTGTTCTGAGTTGTTTAGGGATGGTGATGCCAATTTTTCGGCCCTGACACAATCTCACGGCGTTGCTGAGGAGCGCTGATGCATGATCGTCGTCCTATGGGCTCAAAGGACTAAGACAACGAGATGGCAGTTGGCAAAGGGCAGCAGCCTACACTTTTGAATCTCTTCACTAACTCCGGAGACACTGACTTATATCTCACTCGCGTGTGCAGCAAGTGCAATTCCATAGCATGCGTGTGAAGTCCTTGGGTGAGGCGTGAGCAGATACACCTGTCGCGAGCACAGTTAAAATTTGTAGGGAAAGCAGGGACGCTTTCTTTCTCACCTGATGCAGGTATTCAACTGCTTTCTTGCTAGGTTGTTGCTAGTGGTTAAAGAGGGAATGAGGGCGGGCGGCGTCCTACTGACGAATCCAAAGCATTCATCCAATACCATCCAGTTCTTCAGCAAGTGTGTTAATTAATGAAAAACCTGCAGTGATCGCTCGATGGAGAGCATCATCATTCAGAGCCAACGTGATCCGCGCACACTGATCCTGTGGTGAGAAACGCCTGAGGACTCACCGTATACAGAACTTCCGGAGTTTCTAGTCCCATTTGCTGTCCAGAAATGGCACTCCCTGCATTTGTCTATATATGGATATGGACACTCTACATTGTCAGCTGGAAAGTCGGTAATCTACTCCGGTCAACCAAACGACAACCACGAGCATACTGGGGGATTAGCTACCGTGATGTCAACAGGCACCCAGGCGTTTCCTTTGTGGGAACCAATCTTCTCCAGGATTATGGCAGCAAGATTCAAATTGAAGGGCAAGAAGGTGACATTCCTCCTATGCTACTTATACACAAAGAACTCTGAACAAGAGAAGTAGGAATATACCCATAGACAGCTGCAAAGGCAAATTGTTATTATCATTTTTCACTTAACTATGATGCATCGTTTCAACTACAGAGGGAGACATGGAGTGTGATCTCAAAACCAGAATCCGGTAGGCAAGATATATGTTCATCACTCTAAAATCAGTCTGGAAATCTTCTGTACAACATAAACAGGAAGATTCGGATTTTCAGCATCGAAGTTAAGCCAGTCACTTCTTCTATATGGGTCAGAAAATTGGCGCATCACGGAAAGTATTTTCAGCAGGTCTCAGAATTTTAACAGAAGCTGCCCTTACTCTTTATTGACTGTCAAGTGACCAGAAATAATTGGCAGCAGGAAACTCTGAGAACGAAACAATCAAGAACCTATCATCCAACAAATATCCCGAAGAAAACTGATATAGATCAGATGGATATTGAGGGGAGTGTCGAATGACTTCACATCTCGTAACATTACTCAAGGAGAACCAGAGAGCTGAATACCGAGTTTGGCGTTATTCTGAGGGTAACATGTATCAGTGCTTCCCCAGTAAAACTCTCACCAACCACCCGTGTGGTCCGCGATTCAATCCTCCCAAACCTCACTAAGCTGGTAACCAGACGGGTAAATAGGGAAGGTTAGGCATGAGGCTTGCACTTCGACCCCTCAAAAGCACCACCGCTACCAAAACTTCAGAGGTGTAGCTTGAGGCTTTATGTTACACTGAGAACGTAAAGGAATAAAATAATACTAGCGCGGTTGACGTGGAGGAGATCATGACAAAAGGAGATGAGAGACTACTGTCAAACATGGAGTCAGCCAAAGTGTACTTCAGTGAGTAGGACGAAGTGAAGATGTGCTGTTGAAGACGTACGTTTCACTTGGAACCCAACGGGAAAACGGTAATTATAATTTGCGGTTATGAATTAAATCATTCAAACAGATGGTTTGTAATCATCACTAATTAGCATTAACGCCTACCTAATTAACCACACATCGGGCACAGACAACTAAAAGTAACACAACACTTGTCAAACGATGCGGGTCCTCGACGGCGTAGTTTCAGCCTAACACGTTGACCAATACAGTGGAGGTCATCACCTAAAGCTAGATAATGATGTCGAAACTGTAGGCTAATGATTTTGGGAAATTTTTCATCTCCGCAATCTCAGTTCGCAAGATTTATCTCATATCCTATTTTATATGCTTTTTAAGTAGCTTGCTATACTACGACAGCTTAGAACTTCAGGGTGTGATCTTCAACTTCCAGCTTCTGTTTTATCCACATGATGCATTTTGCCTCTCTTATAATATCCTCCAAAGCACTGACTTCCTTTGAAACTGATTGCACAGTTATGAGTTTGTTTTCCAAACAGGAAGTGAATACTAGATATAGATGGAATTATCTACGCAGTCAGTGTGCAGCAACTATAATTACGTCTGTCTACTGTGGACTCATCTGATTGGTAGCTCAAGGTTACTAGGGCGTTTCGTTGAGAGTCACCAGTACAGAACAGACATCAACCGCAGACGGCCTTGCAACCACCAATCAGATTCTTCTAGGTGAAAAGTGGTAATTAATTCACAAAGAAGTGTATATAAGATTTATATGTAATAAAAACTGAATCACACATGGTGTATATCTCTAATATGCCGCAAAAACTAGTCCTATATTCGCATGGCAGTGGTTATGGGCATATCTAAACAATTTATTCTCTATTTCTACAGCTGTAGCAAATATTGGTTGCATATACGCAATATGTTACTTTAGAGGTTGACGGAATTCTCTTACACAGCCTCTAACCTATTTGTTCTCGCGTACCAAAGACAAAGCAAAAGCCAATATTTGATCGTCCAAACTACGTGATATATTTCGGGACCAAAACAAGCCGTCAGACGAACGCTTAGCTGGCTAGTGATCGTGCACGTGACACGACGGGGTACCAAATGGCGGGGATGCTTGACTGGAAGCCTTCAGCTAAACAAGTCGACTTAAACAGTGGTGGTCAGCATCCAATGGTGAGTGATTGCTGTGGTCAATAATTTTGGGGAATTATTTACCGCTACAGATCACTGCTGTCCCAGCGGGTTTGTGAGGACCCTATGACAGAACCAGCCGGAAGTAAAAAAACTCGATGGTTCCCTTTCGGGTGAAAAAATCCTCCGAGCCGCTTGGTGGCGTGCCTACTGGTCTGCCTGCCTATGCTAATAGGGTGTTTGTACATAGATTCCTTGATGTTGTTCGTTGGATCCCATGCTTCGTTTGTTTCCTGTTCAGTGCCCGTCGCGCCTGGAAAAGAAAACAAGAACGCTAAGAACCATGTCGAGGAAAATGTACCAAATCGGCTTTATTTTGTTTTAAAAAAATGATGTGCATTTACTATACAGTAAGATAATGCTAAGTTGGGAGCACCGAAAAAAATACATCTAATTGAAATTTTTTTGTGCCTGTTACATGTACTGTTGAAAAAAATTAGTTGTGTTTAGTGATACTGCATAAAAAAATTGATACGTCTAAAAAAATAGTTAGTACCACAAACGGATGAGTTGCTTGAATCACACGACTTCGTTATGTCATATAGGTGTACAGATATTCTGGGAACCTTACGGTGAGTCCAGAACGGGTTTTCGTAGGAGGCTCAACAGAAGATTCGGAAGCTGTCACCGTGCTAGTGACTTCATCGATGTCTAAACGATCTTCGGTTACTCCTGGATTATGGGGTACGTTGAGCTCTATGCTAATAGGATTACCCTCCAAGTAAGCCGGTTTCAGACGGTCAATGCTGACGATGTCCTCGCGGCCTATTTTGTCCAAGACGAAGAGTTTATCCGAACGTTTAATTACTTTATAAGGTCCGTCGTATGGAGGTTCTAGAGGTCTGCGCACAGAGTCGCGACGAACAATTACATGTGCAGAAGTTTTTAAACACGGATGAACGAATACATCAGTGGACTGTGGACGAAGGGGAGCAGGTTTAACTGAACGCATTGCGTTTGTAAGCCTGCTGACGTAAGAAGCGTGATCTGCCACTGGTGGGAAGCTCGAGGGAGAAACAAATTCGCCGGGCAATCGCAGTGTCGTGCCATATACTAGCTCGGCGCTAGTGCAACCAGCATCGGTTTTCAAAGCGTTTCGTATCCCTAGAAGGACTAACGGAAGGGATTCAGTTCAATGGTTATTGTTTGCAGCTGACAGACCAGCTTTCAACTGTCTGTATAGACGTTCTACCATACCATTAGCTTGAGGATGGTAGGCTGTTGTTCGAAAACGCATGCAACCTATGATTTTAGTCAGGGCGAAGAATAAGCCACTTTCGAATTGCCGCCCGCGATCAGTTGTTATGGAAGATTGGCATCCAAAGTTAGCGATCCATCTTTCGACAAAGACGCGTGCGACTGTTTCAGCAGATACATCCTTGATGGGTACTGTTTTCGGCCATCGTGTGAATCTATCAATGCAAGTTAAAATATAGGTATATCCATGGGATTCAGGAGGGGGTCCAACCAAATCTATATGGACGTGTTCAAAACGAGCGTCAGGGAGAAGAGAGGTGTCAAGTGGGCTTTTGGCGTGTCATATTACCTTGTACCTTTGACAAACTAAGCACGTGTGTGCCCATTCCCTTACTTCTTTATTAATGCCAGGCCAACAAAAACGACTAGTTACTGATAGGATCCCACACATTTTGTTATTGACTGTTAATCTCGCATAGATGGTATTATCATTTCTCACGCACTTTGTTATTGACTATTACGATCAATTATTTCAAATGCTGTTAGCTGTCTATATTGTTGTAAAATGTACAAATACCATGACTTTCTTTGTCGTTGTTGTTGTACTACAATACACAGTCACAGTCCAGTCTTTGTCTTTTGATATTTGCGTGGTTCACTGAATCGGAAGGTACCACAAGCAGATAGGCATATTAGTCAGGTGCAGACAGAACAAGGCGACAACGTCCTCATCTAATTCCCTACAGTTATAACAGTTACGAGCCTGATAGTAGTCCGAATACCTTGGTCGGATAAGCTATGCAACGCGTTGAAGATATTACGGTGATAACTACTAGGAACGATGGGGCGAGGAGTACTCGTGGAAATGTCACATAGAATAGTATCTCTTCCCGTACCTAAGGGTTTCTCAGCTAATTGTAGAGTTGTTTTCGACAAATCATTTTGAAGCTCGGTATCTTCTTTTTGAAGACGAGCCAGTTTTACAAGGTCTATGCCGTCGATGTGGGTGAGGGAACAAACGCGCGGCAAGGCATCTGCCACAGTGTTGTTTACTCCGGATACATGGCGAATATCTGATGTAAACTGTGAAACGTAATCCAGTTGTCGTGATTCCCTAGGTGAATACTTATCTGAAGGTGAGTTCAGAGAGTACGTCAGAGGTTTGTGATCAGTAAAAATTATGAATTCACGACCCTCTACTGAATGTCGAAAATGACGTATAGCACAGTACATAGCCAGAAGTTCTCTGCCGAATGTGCTGTACTTCGTTTCAGCTAATTGAAGGCGCTCGAGAAAAAGGCGAGTGGTTGCCACTCTTTGTTAACTAGCTGTTGTAGAACTGCGCCGATTGCAGTGTTTGATGCATCAACCGAGATACTTAACGGTGCCGTTGGATCCTGATACATCAGAAGTGTGGCATTCGCAATAGCTTTTTTAATCTGGGTAAAAGCATTTCGAGCAGACGCGTCAAGTTCTATGGACTTGTTATTCCCTCGAAGAAGGTCTGTCAATGGCTGAATCAAAGAGGCACAGTTGGGAATAAAGCGTCGATAATAACTTACTAAGCCGTTAAAAGTGCGGAGACTTTTCACTGTCTGTGGCTCTGGAAAGTTCAGTATAGCCTCGACCTTAGTAGCCAGTGGGCGAATGCCCTTGCAGTCAATAGTGTGACCCAGAAAGTCGAGTGAGTCAACACCGATTTGACATTTTGAATATTAATGGTAACACCATGTTGGCGTAACCTTTCAAATGCCAAGTCCAAGTGCCTAAGGTGAGTTTCCTTGTCTGGACTGGCAATGAGGCAGTCGTCTAAGTATGCGTATACAAAGTCGAGACCGCGAAATACTTCATCAATGAAGCGTTGGAATGTTTGGGCTGCATTCCGGAGACCGAATGGCATACGTAGAAATTCAAAAAGTCCGAAAGGCGTAATGATAGCCGTTTTCGGGATATCTTCTGTTGCCATCGGGATTTGGTTATACGCTTTAACCAAGTCGATTTTAGAGAATATAGTCGCGCCGGATAAGGTTGCCGTCAAGTCGTGTATATGAGGCAACGGGTAGCAATCAGGGGTTGTTTTGGCATTCACTCTCCGGTAATCACCGGTGGGTCGCCAATCATTGCTATCCTTTTTCGGAACCATATGAAGTGGGGATGCCCATGGGCTATTCGAAGGTCGAATGATGCCAAGGGTAAGCATATGGTCAAATTCATTCCTGGCGATTCTCAGTTTGTCAGGAGCTAGTCGTCGTGCTTTAGATGTCACAGGTTGTCCTGTGGTAATGATGTGGTGCATAACATTGCTGGTTATGCACGGTAGGTCGTTCGACGGGCAATTAATTTCCAGGTACTCATCAACAACGGTTGAAAAGTTGGATCAAGGATTGCCTTTATCTTAACGGGTGATAAGCTGGGCCTATGCAGGTATGCCTTTGATAGACAGACTAGTAGTATTGTCAATCAGTCGTTTTCGGCGGACGTCTACGAGTAAATCATGATGATTAAGTAGGTCCGTGCCAATGATGGGCATTGTAACGTCAGCGAGAAGGAAAATCCATCGAATAGGTTTGCGTAAACCTACGTTCAGATAGACGTATTTTCTACCAAAGGTTGCGATTGGTTTTCCATTTGCAGCCTGTAAGTTGAAGGTAGGTTCCTTCTGTCGATCTGCTGCTGTAGCAGGAAGGACGCTGACTTCGGCGCCTGTGTCGACTAAGTATCGAGTCTGGCTTATCACATCATGGATGTAAAGTAGGCGGCTAGTGCCACCGGCGACGGTTGCCGCTAACGCGTGCCGGCGGGATAGTTTCCCGCAGACTTTGAGACATTTCCGAAGTTACAAGGCTTACGGCAACACTTCGCTTCTTGGCCATAGGTGTTGTGGTACCAGCACCAGTCAGGGTTTTTCAGTGAACGTGGTTTGGACTTAGATCGACCACGTGAGTTCCTGCGTTGAGGAGATTTAGGACGACGGTCGGAGGAGTTAGAATGCATGTTTGACCTAAACATCTGCTGGATGGAGTTGCATAACTCTATCATTGCAGGATCCTTACTCGAAGTCTGCTTAGTCATCGAGCATATTTCGGGAACTGACCGTTTAGTTATTTCTAGAATCCTATCTGCAGAAATAGCTAAGTCATCTATTACAACACCCTGAAGTGTCACAAGTACGGTCTGTACAGACTGTGGCAGCTTGGTTAAGAAGAGTTCTCTAAATAGTCCTTCGTCGAACTGACTTTGGCCAATAACTTCTCTCATTCTTGTCAGCATGCTCACAGCTGACTGATCCCCTAACTCGATGTTACGAAATAATTCATCCAGACGTTGTCGGTCCGTGAGAACGTTCCTCCTGAGGAGGGATGCTTTGAGCAACTCGTACGAGTTACTTACCTCGGGACTCAACATCTGTGATGTTACGTACTTGCTGAATTCCCGCGGTAGGGCGTGAATAACTGCAAGTAACTGTGAACGTTGATCGGTTATCCCATGCTCACAAAAATCTGCTTCAGCTAGCTGAAACCACGTTTCAGCATTATCTGGCCAGTATGGTAGAAGCTGAATGGTTTTAGGAGTTGAGCGGATACGAATGACCTTGGGACTAAGATCACTCATGACGAAAATTATGTCGAATAATATATGGTACAAGAACAAATACAAAATGGAACGAACTCACCGGGGTTATCTGCGGATTTATCGTGGATGAAGTTCGCGGTTGGGCCCACCAGTTTAGAGGTTGACAAAATTCTCTTACACAGCCTCTAACCTATTTGTTCTCGCGTACCAAAGACAAAGCAAAAGCCAATATTTGATCGTCCAAACTACGTGATATATTTCGGGACCAAAACAAGCCGTCAGACGAACGCTTAGCTGGCTAGTGATCGTGCACGTGACACGACGGGGTACCAAATGGCGGGGATGCTTGACTGGAAGCCTTCAGCTAAACAAGTCGACTTAAACAGTGGTGGTCAGCATCCAATGGTGAGTGATTGCTGTGGTCAATAATTTTGGGGAATTATTTACCGCTACATTACTAAGGGAGATTTTTGATTTTGGGAAGAAGTGTCTTAAACAATCACCATTGATGTACGACTTACCAACCCTTACAGACTTCCTCATATAACAGTTGTTGCATATGAATATATAACCATCAATAGCCCGGCAGTAAGTTTGCAGAGTCATAATCCCTCCACATATGCAGGCTAAGTCCTCCATATCAACCCATTACACCTAAATGAATAAAGTGATGTCCGTTTAAAGTGGTCACCAGATGATGGGTGACACAATTTTCTGATCTTAATAATCAACTGAAGTCTATCAATTAAGTGTGGAATATTATCATCAAACCAATTGCCACGACACTCATATGCCCTGTAGTTTGACATTAGGTGTTATTAGGATTTATTTGACACAAAACCTTCGATCTAGGTTATCAACTTGAAAGACACTGAGGGAGCAAACATATCTGCAGTTCGGAGGAAACTCATATTCACTGTGAGATTTAAACTTGCTTCAATCAATACCGATATCAAATAGCTGACTACTAAGTTTACAAGGTCGTAAATGATCCTGTAGAGAGCATAATTGTGTGTTGGTTGATGTATCAGTGTAGTCCTAAATCCCATTCTAAATTCATGGATTAGTATGTAGTAAAGAAGCTAAATGGACCTGAATAGTTTAATACCATAGTTGATGACTTTACTACTGACAAAGGAATACAAGTCTCTCTAAGGTTGCATATGTGTTGTTCTTATGAATGCTTATAAGCACTGAAATGGGATTCAGGTTTGTCTGTAGTGGACCGAGCGACTGAGTATGTTCATACACGCAATTAAAAAAGACAAAACAAACACTTATATATATATATATATATATATATATATATATATATATATATATATATAAGGTATTTAGTCAAGTTAGTATACACAAAAATGGAGTTATTTAAAAACTGTAATAGTCACAAAATTCTAAAAATATAAACGTAAAAAATGATAGGGATGAAATTGTCCTTTTCTTGAGTATGCAAATCTTCAACTACACATTAGAGATGCCGAACTCCAGAGACCACTTGCGTAGAGAAAAGCAGATTGGAGCAAAGTATCCTAATGTGGATGTGTCGATCGGTACGAGGCAGAGTTGGTCGGTAGATGTGATAAGTGAGCAGCTGGAGAGAGGGAAGAAGATTCGTCCGTTGCGCGTGGGCAAAGGTTGCGTCCTTGTTCAATCTCATACAACAACCACGATTTTCTTCGAATTCCTTATTTTCACTATTTCTCAGTGAACGTATAATCTGATATGTTTTTCGGCCGCCACATGTCAACTAGTTGCAGAACTACAATAAATTAGAGTGTCAGGTTACTTGGTCATAGAGTACTCAGAAAGTTTCCCTCAACAACCCATTCTGGGTAGCTAAATCGGTCATCATCTGAGAACTAGTCCATATACATTACGAAGTTAAGTAACTGTATTGACAATGATATAGTATAAATAATTAGATGGGTTATAATACAATTAGTACTGAATGTTGGATTTGCTGACCCGTTTATTGCACAAATTCCTAACGAAAATGAAATGCTTGCTGTTGCATATAGAGTCTACTAAATCAAAATATCATTAGGAATTGACCAAGTATTAGTTAATTTGAAGACAAAAATATGGCGGATTTTCAGTAAGCTTTACGACCCCATTTTTATCTCATATTTGACCGTAGATGAGCATCGATGAAGTTAGTGACAATGAACATCTGTTCACCGTTCATCAGTTTTTTTAGTAATTCTATCGTTAAGATTGATTCTTGCCGAAATTGATGTCAAGATCATTCGATATCCGAAAAGCACCACGCTTACCTTTTTCTACTTTGTGATATACTACTGACAAGTAGTAGCATAAAAATTTTGAAATTATCATTTCTATTCACTTTTTCATTCTATGCAATATAGCTTCACTGATACACATGATGTATGCAACTATATGTTTACTGGAAGTAACAGTTGCCTAACTAACTATTTAATATGTCATATACTTATTTCCCCTTTCTAGTTTAAGCAATACAGTAAGAACGGTGTTAATACGACATAACGAACTTTTTTAATTCCATACATATTTAGTCAAATGTCTACAACAGGAATAATTGTAGAAATAAACAAATCAATAAGAAAATCATGACACAGATTAAATAAGAGGTTAGGTCATCTTCTTTCAGAGTAAAAAAGAGTTTACATAGGTATTCTAAAATATGAAAGAAAGTCCAAATACTAACTGTTTCAATGAAAGTAAGCATTTCCCTCCACTTTAGCTTTCAACTTTAGTGTAGCACACAGAAATACAATATTGTATACCAGGTGGCATTTTGAACAGAGTTTATTGCCAGTAAATACATTAAAAGCAGTCACATAATTTCAAAAATCAGTATTCACGTTTCTTTAGTGTACTGTTTTCTCATTTTTATTACTGAAAAACTTTTTCAAATATAATTTCGGTTGCAGTGCAGTGGGTGGTTACCTAGTTGATCTGCGATAGCGAGATGGCATGTTAGACCTTATATTTTGTTGAGAACTTCATAAACACTGATGTATTTTTGCAACACAACCAGAAATGCACATTTAATCCTATTTAAGATTCGTCAACTGGAAATACCCACACCTTGATGACTGATGGTTTTCACAATCAGTCAGAAAATCTATCATTTTGATACAAACGCCAAAATGTCATCTAATGAACTACTTAGCTATGCAAGCCATTTCTTACGTAGTGGGTATCAATTCTGAATCGCTGGAACTTGAAGTTTCTTGTGATATAACATGATGCTAATTTTAATTTGGGGGCAAGAAGTGCCTAAGATTCATCACTTTCTTCTTTTAAACAGGTACTTCAGGTTTCCTTTCGAATGTCAATGGATACAGTACTTCGAGATACTTGTGAAGTGCATTTATATTCACCACTGTAAAAATCTTACTATGTAGCGATGATATTCCATAGCCAAATGATAATTTACTTCACTGTTCCGTGGAAGTGAGTCTTTCAGTATTTTTGTTAGACAATCGTCTTTCCGTTTTTCCTACGCTATTACTACATGAAGTATATGTGAATTTTTATATGTAATTGATACTGACACCAGATGAAGGACGTCTTAGTTTAAAAAGTTAGTTGAATACATCACTTTATGGATGAGGACGTTCGTAGTAGCTGAGTATGTCCTAGTAATTAGCTCCTACTTAGTCTTCCAACTTTCCCTTTCGTTTTCTGCATTAATATTATCTCACTCTCCTAACTTCACAATAATTCATAAATAATTCCTTACCAGACAGCGAAAAAGCGCTTTTTCGACGAATTCATTGACTAAGTTGCACAACTGCATGCAAATACAATTATTCTTGAAAGAGGGTAGTAACAAAAGTGATGAGTTGTCGTGATGATCAACTAATATTGGCTATATATATATATATATATATATATATATATATATATATATATATATATATATATATATATATATGCTTACAGAAACATTTCTGTAGCTGTAAACAAAATGTTTTACTCATGAACTTATAAATTATGTTCGAGTGATTTCCTAACAGATATGAGTTTCGCGTCGTCTTCCCTTCAGCAAAACAATAAGAGAACTGCACTGTAATGCTTGGAATGAGCGATAACTACATTGATGATTACAATTTAAATATTAGTGTCTTGATATTGATAGTTCCCCATCTCTCCAGTATACTGAAAGAGTATAACTCCTTTATTTCAAAACCATAAACCTCTATAAGAAGAGTGTTTTCAGTTAAATACAGAACATCATACAAAGTTGCGTCATATTAGATGGTTGGAGGAAATCGGCAGGAAGCCTTGAACCTAGGTTTCGAGCTAGTTCGCACCCATCAGCAAGACGTATCTTCAACCTTGAAGGAACTCATCTCCCCTCTGAGTCTGGAACCCGCGTCCCCCAGTGCTGGAGTCAGAGACATTACCATTGAGCTATTCAGGCTCGCCGATCGCCTCCAACCATCTAATATCATCAAATGAATGTGCGCCGTGATGGCGAGCTAACTAGAATGGTGGCCACATTACAAAGCTGACTGATAGAATTCAGTCTGCAGTGAAGAAAGGACCAGACACATCACACTAGTTACTAGTGTCCAATCAAAATAAAGTTGCGTCAGTTAGACATCTACTGACCACACAAAAGAAATAAGCAGGTAAAGATAAAAGATGGAGATGTAATAAGAAATAATCTGGAATAGTTTAATAAGCTTCAAAATATGTTGAGTCTTGCTACCTTTCACTAAAAATATCCAACCACTGAAACATCTGCATGATATGCATCATCATCTGAAGCAGTAGCCAATATCTTCTTGGGATTGTCCTACTTCATGTAGTGACGAAACTTTTTCAAAAACACCCTCAGATTGTAGAATGAAGAATTTCATTTCCTATTTCAGAGTTTTTGTACTGCCAAGTTTGACGGTTTAACAAGCACATATACACAATGTGCAGCGAAAAGTGAAGCGTACATAGTGGAATATAAAAAGCATCAGTAATATATACTAAAATCTTAAACATATTCCTAACATTTTAGGGAATTTGAAGTGCTTACAAATGGCACTGACTTGACTCAGTCTCAGTTCCTGACATTCTCCGTGTAATAAGTAACCATTTATATTTCCTAATAATTTCATAGAGCTTACCTGACGCGTGTTTAAGGAAGATATGCTGTTTTCGTAGTTGACATCCATTTCCGTTAATCATACAAATGCACAGAAAAAAACAGATCTTCGTTACAGAAAGTTCACTAGCTTTCCGATAAACGATTAGATGTGGACAATTGATTTAATGGCAGCATTCAGTATTATTAATCAAATAATTTCTTTGCAATATAATTTCCGTAACCACTGCTCATTTATGTTCATTATTTCACTGATTTATCAGAAATCATCAAACGTATTTTCTAGGTTAAAGATAAGTAAAGAATCTATTGGTTATATAAAATTATTTATAGCAAAACAATATCAGTTAGAAAATCATCTGAAGACATCAAGGATAGCATACATGTTTCGTCTCACTTACGTACTCTTTAGTAATGCAAGTCAAGATTCTGTCCCATAGTAACACCCTCAGAAATAAAATGCACGAATATTGAAATATACAGATAAATTGTAGAACTGATGAGGCATTAAATTCAAACGAAGAAACTATTAAAGGTGGACATACTGAAACGTAACGTGTAACTTCATTCCTTCAAACAGAAACGTCTTTAACTTCGTAGTACTGATTTCAACACTTTAAGAACTGATACTTATGTATTGCATCCTCCTAATCCTCACAAACACCTGATATCTATTCATAACATAGATATTCAATCAGTTAAATCGTCAATGTTGTGACAGACTGATATCATCCTGAGAA
The DNA here is from genome assembly GCA_944472135.2 of Trichobilharzia regenti. Taxonomy (NCBI): domain Eukaryota; kingdom Metazoa; phylum Platyhelminthes; class Trematoda; order Strigeidida; family Schistosomatidae; genus Trichobilharzia; species Trichobilharzia regenti. The sequence goes on from OX235267.1 coordinate 20,819,736, forward strand.
TCAATGCAAAGCAAGAAGCACTAAGTAATAATCATCATATTCATCGTATTTCTCAACACTTCAGCAGTTCTAAAGTCGGCATGCTGTTTCGACACTCATAGGTGGATAGATGGATAACATATGTCCATATTAAAAGTTCAAACAGAACGAATATCACCTTGTTCGCAATTCTTCTAGTGTGATTGACTTTAATCCTTTACCGTATGGATGATTACACACAATAATTCAGATTAAACTACGAAAGGTTCCGAATGAGGTTCACAAGATTTTATTTCCTCAAGATGCAAATATTTTATCGAAACAGAATAACCTGGCTTGACAAATGCGAATAATATTTACATATCATAAACTCTGTGTCGTTCCACATTCAAACCAAGAGAATATTACACCTTGAAGCCCAAGATTTGAAATTTCCCCATATACTTAAGCGCATTAATTGGTCACTGAGAGGAAATAAACGTCATGCGACTTAATACTTAGCGCCGAACCAATTCTACCGATAAACTTTGCAGCGTGATAACGAATCTAGAAGATATGTCATCTTTTTACTTTTTGAATGAAGTAGGATCATTCAGGGCAAATGGAAGAAGGCCTAATTTACTCTAGGTAAGCCCATTCCGGTTGGCCAGTAGCGTTTTCTAGCTTGACCATCTTTATGTAAACACCGTAGGGACGTTCCACTTGTTCCCGGAGAAGCTCATCAGCTAGACACTTAGTCAGATCCAGCTCAGAAAACCAAATATATTCATATTGTCAGAATTCCGGTTGGCTACTTGTGACAACCGGTATTGTGGAATCGAATCTATTATTTTCACCTCTGTTTGACTAATTTCTAAGCATTCATATGAATCAGTGGGATTTAACGCCACGATTGTTTGTTTTCTCGACTGCCATTCATGATATATATCATATTTTAATCTAAATATCTCTCGTTTCAAAAGGAATTGAGTTGAATTTTCATCTCAAACTGTGTAATTTTCAAATAAAAAATTGGATCTTATTTTATAGCAGGTGACTTCATGATGAGCCGAATTACTTAAACTGATCGATCACTAACGAATTTAGTTATCAAATATATAGATAGCATGATGCACAAAACCCCCTTCAGTGTTCATCGAATAAGCCTAAACTAGTTATTTATAAGGTAAATCACATTCCTAATATGGCAAATTACTAAAGGGGATACTGAATACTTTTCAACCGTATATGTGACTTAAAAGTGACTGTCAACAAACTGAAAATCCATACGAACTACAGTTCCAGACCACTTACCACCTGAAATCAATCAGCGGTCTTAATTCGGAAGAAACTTCACTTCTCACCTATCTGAATCGTACACCCTTTGACTGACATTTATTCTTGTTATTTAATCTGAAAAAGGAGAAACGCTTAGCATAGTGATGCTTACTAGACTTTTATAACACCTAATTTCACAGGAAGTAGTGTCAGGATGAAAGCTAATTGACGATGGCATAACCTACAAAATATTTGCTGAACCACTAATTATGATTTATTACTGCAATGAAAAACAAACATAACAGAAGACTTTTATAGTAAAGAAGACGTCAAAATTATCTCCTAACATTAAGTGAAATTATACTTCGATTTCAGATACAATTATTTAAGAGAATAAAATGTCATTAAGCCAATAATTATACGTCATTTGTAATTCCATTTTTTTAAAACTGAAATGAACGCGCGCAATGAATCTATCCTAGTGGTAGCCATACTTGTTTCCTTGTTTGATTTTCACATCTCATTTGAAGGGAAGTTGTGTTTATCTTTCACCATATGTCTGTCCTATCATCAATCCTACAGAACGAGCTAATACCGCCCACAGCTTTTCTTTTTAACCTGAACGACCTTTATAAAACAGCCAATACTGGACTTGTATTTGTCTTCTTATTGATTGAAATTGCTAACTGGTCGATTCCCTATTTTTGTTCATGCTAATCCACGATAACATTTAAGTTGGCACCTGACAAATAAATAAATAATAATGATGTCATGTTAGTTATTCCTCATTTGATGGATCTTATATCTTTCATTCAAGAAAAACATAACTGAGTGCCATTATAAAAATTTAAAGAAATCTAATTAAAAGACAGTGTTCTTATTGTAGTCGGTGAGTCCATATTTCTTTTTTTCTAAGCAAACAAAATTGACTCATTTAATGCTGAAATATTACCTATCCACTCTATTACTGCTTCACAGTCCATACAACAGCCTGACGTTCATTTTACCTCTTTGTCTCTTTATGGCTACATCTACAAAAATGATTACATTCGATGATAGCACTGTGTTTAGGCGTGACGGGGATCCGTACTCCAAAAGCCTAGACCCCTACACCTTGGTCACATCTTAGTCATGCTATCCCAAAGTCTTACATAGTGAAATACAGCTAAGTCTTGATGTTGTGTTGCAGAAAGAAATTTAATTGTTTCCACGTTTGACCATGATATCTCAAGAATCTCAAACAAGGACAAAACAGCGATCCAGCACTCCTTGGTTTTCAATAGTTCTGTAACTGAAGTCATTTCGTAGTCAAACTTGAAATCAACTCAATCACTGCATTCCAATACCTGAATATATAACTGTGTTGAGTAAATATTCATAAGGGTGCCATGATCACTTAGAAGTAGTTCAAGAGACCATGTGTAATCCAGTCGCTTAATTAAAAGCCCTTAGTAGTAATGTTTTTTAGTCAGTTTCTCTAGAGAAGTAATACATTACGATGAAAGTTTATGAATCTTTCTTATTTGACTGCTTATTCTCATGTGCTCAGTCTTGTCTTTTAATATTATATCTCTTCTGTTTTCGTAATGTTACTGCAAAGTACGAAGTTCACTATTGAGTGGGAAGTCGTGACCAGTAAGGTGCAGCAGCTCTAGTGTGAGGACAAATACTCGCCGAAGACATTGACTAGCGGTCGCGCTATATCGTGAATTGGCAGAAGTTAGAATTCATGGGCCATTGGATTGGGTCCCAGTGGCTTAATGGTATACGAGCTCGCCTTGTAACCACAGAAGGTCCTGGGTTCGAACCCCGGTGGGTGCGTACTGTTGAAGAGTCCCAAGCTAGAACGAGGCAGCTGTCCAGTACTCCCAGGTTTTCCAATGGTTCTCTAACCAATACCAGCTCATGATGAAATCCTGTAAACAATCAACCAAATCCCTACAAACCAATACTTGAGACATACATTTAGTTTGGTTTGATAAATTATTTTTCTATTAATTGCATTCTTTGATTCTTCTTATCATAATGAACTCACAAAGTGGTATAAAATTTTGTATAGAAATGAAGCGAAATTCAGTACCTTTTTTGTTTTGTTTGCTTCAGTTTCCGTTTACTGCTGCTTTATTGTTGTGCAAATTTAATAAAAGTAGTAGGGGTGTATTTAATTGTCTGGATTTCATCTGACGCAAATGTGTAAAATGGAGAAATCATTTTTATTTAATTTATATCACACAGAACTCAAATAGAACAATAAGAACGCGTTACAGTAATAACTTCATTGGCGCTGAATTCCAGTAAGATTAGTCAGAACTGATACCAAATGCAATAAGTTTCAACAAGGTAACTCAGTTTTAATCAAAGTCGATAAGGAAAGTGTTATAAGTCAACGGTTGATTATTAACAATTGATCATACCGACACAAAAGCAGATCCTTGTTTATTTCAGTATCGTTTATTGTCATTTGCATTTTTCTTTATTTAAAGTTTATTTTAAACTTACGGAAGCCTTCAAAGTGAGGACGGGAGTGAGACAAGGCTGTCTATACTATCCCCAATGATCTTCCTGATTGCAGTAGATTGAATAATGCGACAGACAACGGGCAATGAGGAAACAGGCATAAAATGGACTCACACAAAAAACTTGGAGGATCTGGACTTCGCCGAAGATATATGTCTGATTTTCCACAAACTGGAAGATACGCAAGTGAAAAGCGACAAGCTGGCAGAAGAAGCATCAAAGATAGGAAGGAGTTCAGGTGAACATAGATAAAACAGAGGTGATGAAGATTCCTGGCCAACACCAACGGCAACAACACCACAGAGAACAATCAGCCAGCATAAATGGGAGGAACCTGAAAGAAACAACTTCCTTTACCTACCTGGGAAGCATCGTTTCAACTACAGGAGGAACTGACGAGGATATCAAAGCCAGAATCGGAAAAGCAAGACAAGCTTTCATTACTCTTAGCATCAAAAATAAGATCCGGATCTTCAACTCCAATGTAAAGTCAGTGCCACTTACTATACGGATCAGAGACTTGGCGAGTCATAAAGAGAATCTCAAACAAACTTCAGACCTTCATCAACAGCTGTCTTCGCTCAATACTCAAGATCAGATGGCCAGTCACAGAAGATCAACAACAGGGATCTCTGGCAATGAGCGAACCAACACAACAGGAACCGATTGTGAAACAAATAGGCAGGAAGGAATGGAAGTGAATTAGCTAGCCATACTCTGAGGAAACCATCAAGCGACATCACTAGACAAGCCGTTGCTCGAGTGAAACCCGAAAGGGAAGCGGCGAGTTGGTCGTCAGTGCAAGGGTGACTTGGAGGAGGTCATGTGAAGAGGAAATGAAAGCATGTGGGCAGACTTGGAGCTGAGTGAAAAAGCTGGCAGAAAACCGAAGGCAATGGAGATGCGCAGCTGAAGCCCAATGTTGCTCTAGGAATTAAAGGATGTGATAATAATGTTGTTTAGAAAAAATAATTCCACTTGAAAGGATATGCTTTTGGGGCATCAAAGTGGCAGTGTGTAATTCATTTGACGCAGCACACATTAGTGTTGTAGTATTTGCTGATGTCACTGCAAAAATAAATTATTGGTTAAAAGTATGTCAATGCGAGCAGTTTCCTGGTCCTATTCATAAAGTTAAGTTGTTCGTTATCACTTTTTTTAGTGATAGGATTTTTTTCCAATATACTCTCTGTTAGTGCTGCATCATTTCCATTGTGTATGTATAGTACTGACTTGAGAAATAGGCATTTCATGGAGGATTTAATCATGAGCTGACATCAGTTAGAGAACCACTGGGAAACCTGGGAGTACTGGACAGCTGTTTCGTCCTAGTTTTGGGACTCCTCAGCAGTACGCACCCACCGGGATTTATTAATCCATTTTATCTTTACCCAACTGTATTGGCTTTCCAAATTGTTTATCTACTCCAATATATAGTACGATTGTAGTAGTGCATTCATAGACAGCGCTAAAGTTAGCAGTCTGGGAAAACACTTACTGCTTGATGTGAATATACTTAAATAACCATACAGTAGGATGCGGTAGAGTTATAAATCTTAATATTAATGTTATTTGTTGAAGAGGAAATTCCGATGATCGAATTAATGCTAATCAAATCGTAACCCAACAGATGAACTAACCCAAGAGTAGAGGATATCACACTATATGAATGAAATTCACAAGAATTTCTGAGATGTATTGCTAGCATTCAATAAATAAATAATAAGGAATCACAGTCTCTTAAAAATTGCCATACTATAATCAATCATACTTATTATTCTAATGGCTTTTATTCATCGCATCTCACTCCTTCTACATAGATGTTTTTACTAATTCCTTATAACGTATCTAAGTTAAAATAGTAATTTACATAACTTTACTGACGCGTTGTCAATTATCCAAAGGTAAGATTTAGACATACTTAAAAGTCTACTCAGGAGTTTCTGAAACATGGTTAGGAGGTTCGATTGTGAACATCAATTAGTCATAAAAGTAATTTGAAATCGTTAAAGTGTTCTAAAACTGAGTGAATTCTTTTGAATATCTCACCATCCTTCTTTGAAGTAGAGTTCGATCGACTCTAATATACATTTCTGTATTGATCCTGGCCTGATAATTACAGTTTTTCATCCTTCTGAAATTTTTGTAGACATCAGTTTTTACTGAGATATTGGCGAATACTACTATTCGGTGAAACCTAATTTCTTAAATTTTCAATTTTGTTTACAAGAAACAGTTTACAGTGGTAAAATTCTATTATCAAAGTTTTCAGACTATTTTTCATATGATGCGAATACAAAAGGATGTAGTATCTTGTCCTTAAACAGAATTCTAATCTCAATACTAGATGTCACTTATCATTTGACTCTGAAATGTGATCAAGTAATTGAGTATTTAAAGGTAGGATACATTGTTGTCCAGTCTTCGACTTTCGATTATGCTTGTTCTGGTAAGGCCTGCATTACTCAAGTTGGAGTGTTTCCCTTAGCATACTTTTGATATCAGTCTAGACATCTTTATTGTAGGTTTATGGAAAAAGGACGTGTCTTTACTTTACATGGTTGGTTGCATAAAATATATTTAAGGACAAGCATCATTTGAGTATTTAGTGTAGAATTTTCTTAATTGTTGCTGCTGTCTATCCGCTTTGACGTTCGGTTGGTGTTACTTCTTCTAATGTCCATCTTTGGTTCATTTAGTTGAAATGCTATTGAATTAATCGTTGACATTTTGTTTACAGAAGTAGATTAAAACGTTAACTGTAATTTATTTTGGTTGAATTTCCACCCTTGTTCTCAGTTTGAATAATCTGTATCTTGAGCTTTCTATTAAAGGATAAATTCCCACTAGCTAACTCTTTAAAGTTTACACCTGTGATAATAATAATATTATTAAGGTTCCCAATGTTCATTCTGACTTAATCCATCTTCAACTTTTGGTTTTACAGCAATGACAATGTTACAGTGCATTTTTGTTTAAGAGGACCATTTCGAAGGTTTCCGTTTTTTCCAAAACTGCTTATTGCTTTTCAATTTAGCAAGCTGGTTCAGTTTTGTTCTCTAGTAGCATTTTGTTCATTCAGGACAGTACAAACTAGTGGAGTAATTTGTTTTTAAATGGTGTTCAATTTTACAAGTATATTGACAGTTAGGGACTTCAGTGCACTTCTCAAAGTAGACTTAATCTGAAATCCTTACGCTAGCCAGTTCAGGAAAAATCCTGCATATTAGATAAGTTTATCTGATATAACACAAAGTGATGCATAATGAATATCTTCATGATATTCCGAGTATAATTTATTGCTTATAATCGCATTAATGTATTTACATGACTTCCTAGCATACTCTATATGGCCTCAGTCTTTCTCGCTTTTATGCGATTGTAATTTACTTTTAAATTCTTGATAAATGACAATTATGAAATATGTCAAATTTGTTTCTGAGTAAGCCGCAATAGATGTTAAGGTGCAGGTTAGTGCCAAAATCTGTGACTGCGAAAGTAGAATGCTGAAAATGAATGAAACTATACTAACAACAACAAATTCATTGCTGCTCGTAAATCGATTATATGAAAGCGTCCGAGATGAAACATGAAGTAGAACAAACAATACATCATCAGATTGGCGACAGATAAATCAGATTTCAGTTAGTAAAAGATCCATAATAGTTTGCATTCATTTTATCACAACAAAAAATGTAAACGCTGAGCAACAATTTAAATTTATTCCAACTTTTTTATTCATTGAGTTTCAGGCATTCTGAAATTTCAGGTTTCAAAAATACAAAGAAACCCTTTTATTTTATCCCCTACTAAACTAAAATTAAGTTGAAATAAACTTCTTTTCTCAGTGATGGAATTCAGTGAAATCTGATTGTCCACTCTTCTCGAAAGTCAGTTATGAAGAAAGTAGCTACTACAGCTGGAAGGCAGCCATGAGTAAAACATTTTCAGAGCATCATAACAAATTAGGAAAAATCTCACTGTAATCCATGATAATACTTAAATCACTACAATTGTCACACACTAAATGTTCTGTTTAGACGGAAATGTGACACAAAGGACAACTGTTACATTTTTGTACAAACTCGCATATAACTTAATTTACTGATTTCCAAGATTTCAGTCTTTTCTGTGGTGACCGAAAAATGCTGAATTTTAAAAATGACGACTGTTAGGATAAATAAAAGTATGCTTAGTGTGTATGTGAAGTGCTTTACGGAATCTGAAAACTAAGATGAAAGTTAGCAAAAAAGCAGCTAAGTTTTTTCCTCATATTCTAAATATGATAAAAATCAGACTCCAACAATCGAATCCAAGTATTTTAACTGAGCTAAGAAGTATGCCACTAGTCAGCTTCGAATACTTATTTCTAATCACTTAATCTGTGATATATCACCGAAAATACCCATTGAGTCATGATGAAAATAAAAGACAAATTCAGCGAAGATAATTTTCTTTATCGACGAAATCATCTTCAGAGGCTGTACAGTCGTATTTATACGTACAAAAGGTATATACTGGTCTAATATTGAGTAATAGGAGTGAGGTAATTGGTATAATCACTCAGAAGTGGCTTTAGATGTGAAAATTAAAAGTTGTAAATTACGTGGTACTCAACGGAACAAAGTTAGAAATTTGATAAGGTTAAAATTGCTTCTGAGTGAGAATAAAGGTATTTGAGTGTCAATTTAACAAGTGTGAAGAGGGTGTGAAATGTACGGAAGGAGCACATGAGAGTGATAATAGTGAATTATTAAAGCAAAGGCAAACTAAAAATAACATTAAAAAAGAAAAGAAGAAAGAAAACATTTTTTACAGGGAACGACTTGTGAAAAGGTAGAATAAGAGACTGGACAAACTTTATCTGGGTTGTATTAACGGATTGCCAGCGCCTCCACCATACACAAAAGCCGAAACCTGACGCCCTTTGTACCATTTGGCTTCACTTTGTAGATGACCTTGAAAGACGACTCTGGTGGAGCTACGTGGCCTGAGTTCACTAAATGCTCGAGAACTTAGCCAGTAACTGTCTTTCATTGTCCATTTGCTAACCATGCCGGATATTGTTCAGAGATGTGTTTGAAAAGCGTGCGCTTTGTGCGGCCAATATAACTAGCTCCACACGAGCAGGTGAATTTATAAACACACATTGAGGTGGCCCAAAGCGGCAGTTTATCCTTCACACATACATTGATCATTTGTCGGCCGTACAAATTGATACGTAGCTCAGCCACAAAGAAGGCTTTCCTCAGTGATCTGCACAAGCGATTCTTTAGGATCTCAGTTGCGGTATAACCTTTAAGTTCAACGTTCAGAAATAGCAGTTTCTTCGACACCGTCTGGATTCTTTCAGGCTTTTCCCTTAACTTCATGTTTTTCTCGATGAATCTTGGAGGGTATTCATTCTCTATCAGGACTTGTCTGAGTCGCCTCAGTTCTTCGCTGAATTTTTCTGTGATATATGCTTTAAAGTGGTTATCAAACATAATCGATATGAATTGAAAAGCCTTTCCATATATAGAAATACTGAACATGTTTATGCTGCATTAGATTTCCAGAAGGCTTTACTATAACATGATAGAATTATTCGTTATTCGTCATAAGTGTGTAGTCAGTTGTTTGCGACCTCGTGTGACTATCATATTGCACTAGCCTTCTTAAGTTTTCAGGGCTAGAATGATTGACCTAGAAAAACACTTAGCCATTTCACTGCATGTAATATTACAATAGGATGGTACAAGGTGAAAATTTTGCTTTTGTTAGAAAACCAACACATGCAATTGAAATGACGCAACGCCTACACGAGATATATGTGAAAATACGATGAATACCAAGTGGAAGAGAAATATATGAAGCAAATTATGAGGGCGTGTGAATACATGGATATCATTATGAGTATTAAATTGTGCTTGAAACGTCATCCAGTTATTAAGACTTGTATCTCCATGTGTCGGTGGCACAGTGCTTAGGACTCTCGACGACCATGCACATGGTCCGGACATAGAAATCTCTACGAGATGTCCGGTGTCAAATATTAAATAGACAAAGGACAGCAAATTTACTACGATTTGCCGAAGCAATCGCAATCAAAAGACTTAAACCAGACTTATGCATACAGAAAGAGGGTGTGATTAACCTCTCACTTCCTTGGTAACAGAATTTTGATTTTGATTAGTCATCTAATTCAGTGATCTCAACTCACTGAACAAATCTTAATCTCATAAACTGTAACCATTTTTGTTTCTTGAGTTGCTATGTGAACCTAAAAGCTAACACTGTTCTGTTAATCAATTTTTTCTGTTTTCTGTCTTACCCCTCACCCTCTTTTCAACTTTAAAAGCATATAAATTGATGATGAAAACTTAAACTAAAATCATTGTGATGCTTTCATTTAGATGCGTCAATTTTATAGTATCTCTTTTCTACCACCACTCGAACATTAAAGTATGTTATTATCATCTATATAACCATTGTAATTTCAGGTAGTCTGCAGCTGATGAGAACCTGTGAAATAGAATGATATCATTTTATACTGCAAATTTCGTCTTACTTTCTTTAATGAGAAATAAGTAGGTTGGAAAACCGATGTCATATTGTTGTATTCATTTTTTATAGTAAAATCATGATTATCAGTTTTAGGTCCATAAAATTGAAAGTATGATAGAATAAAAAATATACTCCTAGTGTAAAAGTAGGAAATCCGTTGTCTACTCATGTCTCATGTTTATTGTTTTGTCCTCTCTTGTGATTCCCTCAGCATGGAAGTCGGAAACTTTATTACTCGACTATTCAGGAGACGGTTAACATCCTTTAGACATAAATGATTTATATGAATTATTTGCCTCGTGGTATCCAGTTTTTGTGTAAATATGCAGTTCTGTAGATCAAGTGTACTGTGCATTAAGGTTCAGTGAAATTTGATACCACATTTTATTTCATTTGTATTTTAGTCCTTTACGTTCCAAGTGGAACATAGAACTTCAGGCTAGAGCAGTTTTAGTAGCAGTGGTGTTTATTTTTACGGGATGGTGTTTCTAGCCTCATGTCCAACCTTCCCTCTTTACCAATCTTATTACTACTGGCTTACCAAGGTAAAGGAGTGAGTCGACTAGGGATCGAACCTTTGACCATATGCGTGGTTAACGAGCATTCTACCACCGACGCACATTTCGATACCATAGGCTGTTAGAATTTAATGAATTGTAAGACATGGACATAGGTCTCTTACATCATAGATACTGATCTGCTAGGCCCAATTGGAACTTTGCGAGAATTCGTTCTTATACAATGCGGAGTTTGGTTGTCAAGACTGATTCACAGTCACTTTTAATCGTCTGTTGTTTTTGTTTACCTGCGTTCAAGCCAAACTTTTCCTTGATGCTCTCTGGTTACACACACTAAACCATATGCCAAGTCAACTTGCTTACTTTTAAAGTCCAAGGCTGCAGATGTACTTCTGTCGCGTTGATACCATCTCACTTTAAGTTATACATATACCTTGATGTTTTACCTTGCTACCTGTGTTTATGTATTGAATAAGCTTTATCAATTTTTTTCCTTTTGAAATGATTTCTTTGTATTTTTGTTTATTTCTCAGAAATAGAAATGATTCATTCAATGTGTAGGAATTTTCGTTATCAATGAGATAAATTCAAATCATCAGTGTGTAAGTTATTTGTCAACCAAATGGTTTACAGTGAAGCTGCGACATAAAATCAGTAACAAGTTTTTCTGTGCCATCATGTAATGATATAGCAGTTACAACATTCATGTGTGCTCTTCGAAGGGCAGCTCTATTTCATGAGTTGACCAGGTTAGAATTCAGGGGTCATTGAATTCCAGCCCAAGTAACTGAATGACCAACGAGCTTGGTTTTATAACCTCGGGGTTCAGGTCTCTATCCCTGGAGGGAGAGTAGGTGCGCACTGATTAAGAGTCCTGAAATAGGACGAAGCAGATGTCCAGTGCCCTGTGATTTTTAATGATCCCTCTAACTGATTTTGGTTCTTGACGAAAATCGAACAATTGAAATTAACCGTAAACCCTCACAAATTTCATAATCTAAATTTCTGTGTGAATTTCTACATCTGCAATCCAACGAAAATCATCGACGGAGTCGTCTGACACTAGTAGTGTGAATGCTGCATATTTACCGTATTGGCTGAAATGGATTAAGTGAAAAGCAACATATGTCTCAAAGATACAACAGAAATTCATAGCCAGATATGCATGAGCTTTGGGCATTTCTTTTTATCACCCAATAAGGCTCAGTGTTGAAACGTCGAAATTCCCAATCGAGAATTTACACAGTCTTTTAAAGAGACTAAAAATGATTGTACACTCTCCCTATACCGTAGCAGAACTGACAGAATTGCGTAGGGAATAAAATTAGCAACAGTAGAAGGATATGATAAAGCTAAAGAGCTTAGATGACAGATATATGGGTTTATGTAGCTGATGCTAAACTGTGGGCAGCTAATACTTCCTGACTGCTCATACTGTGTAAATGGGCTTCATTTTGGGTAATACTAAAGTGAAAGAAAATCACTTTTTATGATCCCAAAGCTCAAAGGTTGGATGCTCGAGGACGGTAATATTTGAACTGTTTAAAAATAATGGCATTTATAGAGTTTTGTTCGCACGAAAATCATTTCTAGTGTATACGAACTTCTTGGGTTGTTTTGGGATGTATACCATTTTGGAAAACAGGTGTCCATGATAAACATCTTGCTGTCGTCACACCCCCGTTTATCAGCAGTTTTATGTCGTTCTCATATCTCCGTTATGGTGTAAGCAACTTATTCTTTGGTGATAATTGGTTCAAGTCCAAGTTGTATTCAATCTATCTTTTCCACATGGTAAGCCAGATTTCCAGGAATAATCGGCTTCATCACTGTGATATCGAGGCAATAGTACCACAGTAAGGTGGAAACTACCTGTCAAGATATCAGTATATATTTTTATCACTCATGACATTCACACTCATCATATGATAATTCTCTCCTCTGCAGCTAAGATGATAAACAATCTTTAAATTATCATGGTTTGCAACTAGTTCATGACATTTGCGCCTAACTGTCATTTTCGATTTTTCCTTAATTTTTAATTTTCCCTCTTTTATTTTTATTTCTACTGGTAATATTTTCCATAAGGACTACTTACCTTGGAAGTATAAGTTTTATAAATTATTGTATCAATTCCAACACTTTAACAACTTATAACTTTGAGAGAGATTCAACCTTTCTTAAGATTTAGGAGGTAACTAACAGTTGATAAGTTGTAATGCCTCTCTGAATCTAAGTCCAAGTGGTAAATATTATTAAACGTATGTTATATTTACAGTTGGTGAATGTCGTTCATCATATGCGTTAGATTCGCACAAATCTAACCGTTCGATTCTGGACAAGTGATTAGAGAATATCCTGGTAGCCAACATGCATAAATGACTTTAAGTTAAATTTTCTATTCCATTCTGAATGTGTTTTGTTGAACCGTCTCAAACTAGAAAGAGTTATCGAGCCCTGTAGGCACCCCTGTTGTCGTCTAAATAATGTCGATTCTCGAAAAAAACTGTCTTATTAATTTTTCATAGTAATAATAGCTTCAGTCTAGAGAAAATGTTTACACAATGTACAGAACTCTCAGTGTAATAAATTGCATAATATTTTCTCTTCATCTAGAATCATCAAGTAAAACACCAATGTATAGTATATCATGTGAAGCAATGCTGTTCGTTCAGCAGCATAAACCAATCTTCCATAATAGTTTTCTTTTGTCTTTGTAAAATGCACACTGGGAGTTTGAAGGTCAATTCGAAATGTGAGTGGGTATATGACTCAAGAACAATAACTGAATGGTTGAAACAATAAGAATAGGAAGAAATAAGATGCATCGTGTTGAATGGCAATTCAGATCGCCCAGTGATTCAATTAGGAATACATGGATGTACATGACACTTTTTCCCCTTTTCTCACTTATCTAAATTATGTAATTTTACGGATTGTTTTTCAAACACTTTAGTCTTCTACCTTGTTACGCTTCATGCATACATTACGCATGATTTTCATTGACAAGGTTAAACGTCGATTGGAAAAAAAAGTTAAATTAAGTAGTAACTTGTTTTATTTGGTCAACTTTTGTTTGTATTTAATAACGAAACTTTTAATAAAATTGTTATTCACACCTGTTGAACAAACACATTCACTGACTTGAAAAGTATCTTACGAAATAAGCAGAGAAGTAATAATATCAATAGTCACTGGAACTTTGACTATCAGGTGATTGTCTATAGTCTAAAATTCCCAGTCTAAAAAAAGGTGTGTTCTACAAATTTTATGTCCACCTACAAAATAACACACCAACAACGAATGTACTACACTATTCAGCATAAATGTCTGACATTCATGCAGAGCGCAGGTTTTTACAAATACAGATGTAAAAATGCGTTGTATGTCATGTCTATGCGTATATGTAAAGCTGAACTGTTTTCTATCTGTAGTTTTGCAAACCTGCCTGCAGGACTTTTGTACTTACAGTTTACCTTGGTTGATGTTGTGACGAATAAATAAGAACTCATATTAGTTGGTATGGTTATGTAGAACAGGTTTTACGGTCTTTGTCTCTCTGTAGTGTGTGTATTGTTGATATGTCTGTTTGGGATTAGATACTGGCAGTTGTGTTCTGGACAAGATTTCACGTAATTCGGGGAGGAATCTAGAAGGGAATGCCTTAGTAAAGACTGAAAAACGAAATGTGTGTTACGCAATGACCTAGTCAGTCTGAATGTGTGAAACGGAAAAACAGTTAGTGTACACAGAATAAGATGCTTAAATAAAATGTATGTCAGAAATTCAGTGTTCTTAATAAATAATAATAATGACGATAACAAATTACAAAACAATAATAATAATAGTAGTAAACCAAAACATCAAACAATAAAATGAAACTAAATTTTGACAAAATGTTACTCTGGCCATTCTAAGGCAAGTGATGAACACAATGGTCTCGTTTTAGGCCTCAAATAGCCACTGATTTATTTACCTACAAATGGCGTATTGCACTTTCTTTCATGCAACTTTCATGCTACTGGGGAACTTTGTGCATCATTATGAAGCAATTATAAAGGAGTGACTGATGATAGAATTATTACTACTGTGTTTGTATGCTTTGGCTAGCCAATCTGTGCAGTGCTGGAAAATAGATTAACGGACTTTACGTTGTGTGTGGCCGATCTAATTTGCACCATAGGAACAGGTAAGCTGGTAAATACACACTGAGATGGTCAAAAGCAGTATTTTCTCTTCAACTCATGACTGGATTAATTGTCAACTGGAGAATGAGACTTGTGAAACGGCAGCATAAAATTTCTTTTTCATACCCTCAGACATGAACATGGAATCCAACAACACTATTTTAAAAGACGTAAAAGCCAATGAAGCCTACTATTGTACATTTGGTCAGTCTAGAAGTGTTGAGTTAACTAAATATCAGTTTGCTAATTAGTAAAAAAGAAATTCCCTGTAACTGCTTATGAAAATGTATAAGATTCACTTCCTTGTGAATTAGGAGTAAAGGTGACACCTTAAATGTTGGAGTAGACTTTAATTACTACATTTAAAGCTGAAATAAAAAAATAAAACTAACTGCTAATAGTTCACATATAGTCAGATGAGATGTCTGCTGAAATTTCAGATTAAAATTGTCCCCATCTAATCCTTTTTAGTTAATAATACCTTATTCAAAATACTATTTAAGCCTTGAATCTTTAAAGGTTTTAGACGGACAATTGTCACAAGCGTTTTACTTACACAGTTGATTTTCACCAATTTTATTACACTGAAAAAGAGACAGATACATATCCGACTCACATGAACATATACTAATATGACGTCATACTTTTTTTTACTTCACCTTCCCCAGTGGAACATAGGATTTCAAGCTAATGGCTTGTAGCAAGGTTTACTTTACAGAATGGGGTTGCTAGCCTCATGCCCAACCTTTCCTCTTTACCAGCATTATTTCTGGCTTAGCTAGGTAAAGGAGTCCATCGGCCGGGAAACGAACCCTGGACCATGTGCATGGTCGGCGAGCGTCCTAACTGCTATGCCAACGACGCACTCGTCATACTTTACATTGCGTTTTTTTCCAAAGTCAGCAAATTTTACTATTACTTATACTGATAACAAATCTTTGTCTGTTTAGTAAGCAACTGTGTATTAAAAACACAATGCATTTTTATTTCTTTTTTAAAACGCATCTTTTCAATGGTCTTTATCTTGAAATTGTTTACTGACCACCTCATCATATGACTTCTGTGCATAGGCTAATCTAATATACATTGACTATTTTCACCTATGATAACTTTATCGCATTAATACAATCAAGGATACAGCTGTTTTCCAAAAATTAGGATTTTGGTTTTCTTGCGAGTTATTTTGTCGTTTTCTTTTTACCCACAAATATGAGGATCGATAAAAATATACATGTATTTTCACGAGATTATAAATTCATTAATAGTGCCATGCAGTTAGGGTTTTGAATGACTTTCTTCCAATTAACAAAGATTATTTTAGCCATTGTTCACCGGCCCAATGGTAACTGGCGTCTTATTAGTATGTATAAAACTTGGGTAGCTTGGAGGTATGTAATTCTATATTAGTTTCTCCAGTCTTCTGCCAACAGCGTGTGATAAGATCACAACCTCAATTATTGTCTCCTACCAAAATGAAGATCCATTCGAATAAACAAACCATATGTCGCTGATTCCATATTCATCAACTTTGACAACTCTTTTATTCAAAATGTGACTTGCATGATATTATTCTTTTGCTTCCTTCATCGCTTTTGCAACGTTTGATCATGTGAACTGATGTGATGTTTTATTTGCTGACTCTGAGAGATGAATTATTAATTGGTTATAACGCATAAAACCCAAACAATTTAGAAGCTTACATGGAAAATATAAAAGTTTAACTAACCAGGTTTATTAACAGTACAGTCGAACAAGATGTGTGTTTAGGATAATGGAGTACTTAAGCTATAATAAAAAATAAAGTGTGAATGCATGTTTTTCATCAGGATGTGAATATCACTCCCTTCCGTTATGCAGACACGTCAGGTATAAGGGTAGACAGAACTGTTTATCACAGTGAATGACATACGAATATTAATAAAACACTCAACACTTCACTCAACTTTGTTTATAGAAATAATTACTGTTTCTCATGTTCGAAAATCGTCGTCACCTCACAGTTTTTGTTTCTTCTTCACTCGTTTCTGGGTATTTCATGCCAATATTTACTGCCTCAATGTCTAGAATATATAGCCAGCATCTAATTTCAGCTCTTACGTTGCCAAATCCATCACATTACATACTTACGCACAAGTACAATCTACCACTGTAAAGTGTTTCTAATGAATTTATGACTTTGCAACCGCACTGTCCACAGTGATGTGGGTTGTACACAGTTCACTCTGATGGTTTTATATTGCTATCCAGTCACTTTTTTCATTTTTTAACTTTAAATTTTTAAGAGTCAGTTTGTAGGGATTGGATTTGTTCAACGTTTTACCACCTGTTAAGATCAGTTAGAGAACCATTGGAAAACCATGGATTACTAAATGTCTGTTTCATCCTAGTCTGAGACTCATCATCAGTGTGCACTAACTGGAGTGCGGACCAAGGACCTACCTAATTACAAGTCAAGCTCGTAGACGATTCAACCACTTGGATACGACTCACTGACCCGTGAATCCTAACTTCTACGAATTCATGTTTTCTAGCGCGACTGGCACCAGCCAATGTCATTGGCTAGTATTTGTCCTCACACCCAACCGGATGGATTCCATTAGTCGCGACTTTCAAATAAAAAACAGTTTGAAATATGCAGTGAATGAACATGTGCGTGAAACATGTTTTAACCACCTCAGCCTGTGCAGTTTTATAACACTATGAGCTGGTATGCTTAAGCTTCACTGTAGAAACTGTTTCGCCCATATAAGTGGGAAGGATGGGTGAAAGTTATACAAAACTTGCAAAGTAGTGGTTAGTTATTTAGAAGATGATCGTACTCATTGCTGTTATATGAAGTATTTTCAGTCTAGATGAATCTTAGGGCTATATTCACTAACTGACACACAGGTTACCAATTTCCATTTTCATTAAATATATATGTATATAATGTTCTCTGTTCACTTCTTGTAAACAAGTTGACTCATTCATCCTAGGTGTGGTAAATAAATATTTATCATTACCATACAGACAGTAGTACACCCTGAAATAAATCATGATTTACACTGTATAAATGTTTACAAGACTTGGTTTCTATTACTTCTGTCTATGTCTCTCTCTTTCTCTCCATACTATCAACCTGGACTAGACACTCATGTTTAATATTGATTAATTTAATATAAATAAATTAGGGTATAAAAATAACAATTGTAGAAAAAAAGAGAACACATTAACTCGTCCATTTTTTGTGGATGAAAATTATTTCATGTTATCGTCTATTAAAACAGATGACTTTAATTTACAGGTGTTGTACACAGATAAAATAATTATCACAATTTGTGTACAACCTGTTGTTGCTCCTTTCTTTATCCTACTTCTTCGTCTTCGTCAATGTCTTAAGTGCATTTATCACATTCTAGGTATTTTATTGAAATGTATTTTATTTTATTAAAATTAAGAATTAGGGTCATTTACACAAAACAATAACAAAGTATTTTTGAATTTCAATTGACTTTTTTTATGCAAATCAAGTGGACAGTGTAGTCGAGGTTAAACAGTAAAAGAAAAATGTCTTCCTTTCAACTTTTCTTTTATCTATATCAACTGATATTTGTGTGTGTATGTATGTGTACACTTTGGTAGATTTTCAAGTTTTTCTTAGATATGCAATATTTATTCTAAGAAATTAACGTGAGAGTTGAATTAAGCATTCTTAACTATGTCGAAGGATATCATAGTTGTTGGTGAATTGGTAACGTCTTCATTACCAGAACTTTCAATTTCGCGGACACTTATGAAAGGTTGAAAATTTATATTATTGACGCTATGACGAAATGATACTGTGCACTGTCCGTCTATAATAACTTCCCCACGAAATAGTCTGAGATAATTATTGCCTGATAACTGCAGAATAATACACGCATCGCAATAATAATTCCTCAAACTCATTTTTATATTCTCCATAGATGGTTCTTTATTGAGTAGGGCGTTAGCTACAGCTGCGATTTCAACTATCTTCATTCAGTACTTCACTTTCTTCTGGTGAAGCTGTTATATGACAAATTCTGGTCTTGCGTCCAAACTAGATTTCATGCGTTTTTTCAGCTGTTACTGATGAAGCAAAATAACTGTAATAAACTTTTCTTGTTAAATAAAATGATGGCACTTGTATAGATAATTCTCTCCTTTCTCCCACGGTGGGAGGAATCTGATTGAAAACCCCCACACTTGAACTGGTCTTATTTTTTGGTTTTTTACAAATTGTGTCTTCACTAGAATTCAATACATTATTGGAATCCAGATTATCAATCTGATTTTTAAAATTAATTCGCATGGTTTCACTGAAACCGAACTGCGCAAATAATGCATCAGCTGCAAAATTGTTCCGTACTTCTGTGGCTGACTAGACAACTGAACCTATATTTCCAGTATGGAGATAACTTCAAAGACAATCTGGTGGTGAGCATTTTGATCAGTTTAACTTGGAAGGCTTCCTAGTGCTTTTGTTGTTCTTGCGACAATAACTGAACTTGCTAAAAGCTAGAGGATATGAATAAACACTCCAGCGGAAATTGATATGATTAGATGCAATGCTGAATTATACTAGAATTCGCGATTGTTTGAACTGAACTGAATAATCTTCTTGCCAAAATATGTTTAGACGGCGTAATACTGTGTACTGTCCGTCTGTAATAACTGACAAGTCTGAAATATGGTTGAGCAGCTGTCAAGAGATTACTAGTTTTGATTATTTACTTTCATTTGAATCGTGACGGATCAATGAGTTGTATGGGCAAGCATACTGAGTGAAATATATCCAGTTTTCGAGTGCTTTAGAATACAACAGTAGACGATATTATAGGTTTCCAGACCGTAGGTGTTACGAACTTCCTGGAATAATTTGAGCGCCGAGTCAGATTGATTCATTATAAATAAATATAATTAATCATGATTAATTATAATCCCAATAAAGAATCTGCTGAAGAAGCTGTGGCTTACACGGCGAAACGTTCAGAAAAATCTTGTTTGATTTTCTTAACGCGCTGGGATTAATTTAAACAATTTATAATGAGTAGACGATATTGCTACAATTGAATAAAGATCTCAAAAGAGATATATATTTATATGCATATAGAGGAGTATCTTGCATTGTCAGTTGGTTTATAATAATGCTTCAGATTCTACAAATACTATCATTATTGTTGTTGTGACTCTTATTATTTGCGCAACTCACCTTCTTATAACTGCTCCACTTCCAAGTCACCATAACTGTTGTATATTTCACGTAAGGCTACGCATTTCATGATGAAGCATGAGAAAGATTTAGCTGTAAATAGTATCGCTGTAAAATATGTTCTAATTTAGAAATTGTGACGTAATATACCACTAATTTGACTTCATCTCGTTGATTATGCTTTGCACAATTGAGCGAAGAGAAATTCAAAAATAAATAATGTGTATGCGGTTTCTTCATTGAGATCAGTTCTTAACTAATATTAGAATTGGTTGGAGGATTTTATCGTGAGCTGACATGAGTTAGAGAACCAGTGGAAAACCTAGGAGTACTGGACAGCTGTTTCGTCGTCGTTGAAATCCTCAGAAATATACACCCAACGGGGTTTGAACCCATGACCTTCTGGACCTTGGATATTACGAAGTGGTTGCGCTATGTCATTAATTGGCAGAAGTAAGAATTCATTGGCTATCGGATATGGTCCCAGTGGGTTAATGGTCTACAAGCTCGCTAGCCTTGTAACCAGAAGGTCCTGGGTTTGAACCTCATAGTGTGGGTGCGTACTGATGAAGAAGAGTCCGAAACTAAGACCAAAGCAGCTGTCCAGTATTCTTAGGTTCTCCAATGTTTCTCTAGCTGATGTAAGGCCATAGCGAAATCTTTCAACCAGTCAAACAAAATCCTTACAAATCCAATGCTTGAAAATATTACCAGAATTACAAATAAAAAATTAAAATCCTATGTCCTCTTGTTTCCTATCAATTATTTACAAATGGTTATAAACCACTTAACTTATGAGTTGTTAACCCTGTCGATTACGTAAGATTGTTCAGTTTTTCACACATTGTTATTACCAGAATTAATGAACTCTGGAACCTGAAGTCTGAACCTGACTAAAACAAATAAGGTAATAATAATTACCTTATTTGTTTTAGTGAGGTATCTTGTACTCCGTATTTACAGCCTAGATAAACAGTTGACAAACTTTATGTACTCATCCTATGCATCGATTTGATAATGCGAATTAAAGTGAAGTCAGCGTAATTTCAGCAACTGATCAACTTGCCATACTTACGTATAGTGTTAATCTCAACACTTCGATCGATAGTTTCTTCAGGTTCCAGTAGTGCTTTACATTGAGTTATGACTGAAGTTCTGTATTTTCATCACATTGTTTACCTTCAACTCTACATATACCCAAGCATTATGTAAATTTCTGTGAAGATATTGTGAATTCGTAAGTTCTAAAGAAGGTATTCGTTTTCAGCTGTACCGTGTGAAGAAGAATGAAATATTTTAAAACAAATCTTAATTCACGAAAACTTAACCCTCATATTTAGTCATGACAAAGATACTTAAGTTTTGTTGGCTAGTTGATAAATATAACTGTGTATACTTTTAAATATAGCTAGAAATGAAAACTGAAACCACAGTCGATATAAAAGTTCGATTTTCGTGATCATTTGTCTGTAGTAGATTATAAAAGTCGGTCGTAATGAAGTTTCCATAAGGTTTCATACTCATTAACACTTATTAGAAATTTATTTCAAAATTCCTAGACATCATTTCCTTTTCTCAGTAAAGAACATATTTGTGTGCTGGATTATCATCGTGTTTTTACCATCTCCTTTTTGTACCGTTTTGAAATGTGTCGATTTGAAGTGACGTACGTGTTTTCAAAGTTCTACCTTGATGTGTTTGTGAATAAGGTTTACTGAATGTCAGGTAAATGATTAGATACATGATAATTTCGAATCTGTTTCAGTGGGTACTTCTGTCACTAACTGCTCCGTCCATAAAATTGATTAAAAACTACTAGATGTCCTGCTCCACCTTTAAAATTCAGAAGTGACTCTCAGCAACTGAATCAACAATAGTAAGAATTCACGGATTACTAGATTTCAAAGGGCTCTCCTCGTAACCTGAATGTCTTGGGTTTGATTTCCGGTTGAACAGTTGGTATGCACTTCTGCTGTGTCCCAAACTAGGATAAAACAGCTCTTGAGTGGATCATGGTTTCTAACGATTCTTTAATTAATATTAACTTAAGATGAAATCCAAATTGAAATTATACTACGTCTAAACTAACTCTTTTGAGAAATAACTACCTTTTGTGCATACAATTATAGTAACTATAACTAGTATTAAAATGATTTTCGGCACATTTTAGTATGGGCTGTTATAATGTTATTTGTGTTGTACTCAGGTGATCGCAATGACAAGAGATTGGTATTCAAACCACTACACTTGTGTATTATAAGTCGCAGTGTACACAAACAGTGATCAAGTCTAATAGTTATTTTTAGGAGACTCATGAATTTGTATTGACTTATATTTAATCAGTTTCTGAAAATGAAGATCCTTCAGAAGACTAGAACAATTTACAGGATGCAAATCATGAAAGTCATTCCATTGACCACATCAAGACGCGTACTTAAACTGCTTTCAAATTCGAAATTGATGGTAAACCTGGATCAATGGGTTTTACACAATTTAATCTGTTAGTGTTTCCTGTCGTGTTTTCTGTCATCATCATGACTCTTTTTTCTTTTCGATAACATCGTGGAGATTGGTGAATCGATGATCTCTCTTCTCTAAAATATTTTAAATATTCAAACTTAATCTTAAATTATTCACACATTTACTAATTTGTAATAATTTCATTTTTCCCTTCCAGTTAATTTATCAGTATTTCCAACCAATTGATAAATAAATGTAACTAAAATGTTAGCTCAGTCGCCTGTACAAGAATCATCATTGAAGTATCAACATTTATTTAATCAAAGTGTTAACACCAACAATACTAATAATAACAGTAGTAATAATAGTAACAACAGTACACAACAAACACCACCAAACACAGTGAGTACACCAATTTCGACACAGCATAATAACAATACTAATACTAACACTGCAACTACTACTGTGACTACTATTAACAATAATACTATTAGTAATGATAATAAAAATCACCATAATGACATTAATAGTAATGGTAGTAGTACACAGACTGCAGCATCATCTAAAGATCGTCCACAGAGTGCAGAAGGCTTACCCATAAGTGGTCCACTTAAATCTCCTTCAGGTATTCCAAGATTATTATCTTTAAATGAATCAATCAGTAAGTATATTTCACCGTCAAACAATGAAAAAAATAATAAAACGCCAAATGGTGGAAATCATGTATACAGTAGCAAAATTTCTAATCATGTCAATCACAATAATAATGGCAGTCCTAATAATACAAC
This sequence comes from Trichobilharzia regenti, assembly GCA_944472135.2. NCBI lineage: Eukaryota > Metazoa > Platyhelminthes > Trematoda > Strigeidida > Schistosomatidae > Trichobilharzia > Trichobilharzia regenti. The sequence continues at coordinate 20,843,200 of OX235267.1, forward strand.
TAATAATAATGACCCTATAACCAATTCATCGCATCCACGGAAGTGTACTCCACCGAGTAATAGCTTCACAACATCTGCTGTTGCTAATAATAATGGTTCCAATGGTCAATATGTTTATCGATCACGTGCTACTACACAATCAGTGACAAGACAAAACAGAACTAACTCAGAAAGTAAGTACGCCTTGTGTTTTCTTTCCTTTTATTGTATATTTCCAGAACTTACTTAAATAGTACTGAATCCTAAACAAGGACTAAACAACTGTCTAGTACTCCCTGCTTTTCAGCGGCACCAATCGGCGATCAGAAACTTGGAACAGATCAGATCCCTTGATACTAACTCTCGCAAATCAATCTGATGTTGGCTAAATACTGGCTACAGAACAAATTTTCCTGAAGTTTCAGTGAGAAGTTGTGACCAGTAGATTCCACCAGGTCGTATGTGAAGATAAATACACGTTGAAGACGTTGGCTGGTAATCGCACTAAAAGCAAAAATCAGGAGACGTTGGAAATCATAAGACACTGGGTCGAGTTTCAGTGAATGAATGGCCTACGAGCTTTCTTTTTCGACTAAAGGGTTCTGGGTTCGAAACCCAGTGGGTTCGTACTGCTTCAGAACCCCCAAACTATGACTGTGGTATTTGATTGTTATGCAAAAGTGGAATAAATGGTAGGTCCTGTCATTAGTGCTCGATAGTTCCTCAACTGATGCTTTTCGGTGATGAAATATCTAACCTCAGTAGTTTGAAGATTATTCACTAACTTCAAATCAAAATCAACATAATAAAAGCTTTATAAAATACAAATGAATGAAATAGAGAAGTCGGTTAGCCTTTCTGTTTGATATTTTCTTAGTAATTATCTGTCTTCTTTGTTGGCTGTGTTGTCAATCATCCAATTTCATTACTCGAGAATATATGACTATTGTCAACATTGTCGTTATGATGGTTATCATTTTGTTTTTCGTCATTTATGTTATTCCTCTCAAAACAATAAAGTAGCTTGTTCGTTTTTTCGCACACAAAAACTGAAGGAGCAGTGAAATTTGGTCAACTAATCAATGGTTTGACTTATTTTCACATCCTATTGGCCCATAACTTGTTATCAAGTCAAGGTCAATTCATTCCAATGGGAATTACAAAGACTTGAACGGTAGAAGAGGAATAGAAATAAATTTAACTTACCACCAGATAGTTAAAACACACCAGTTTCTTTGTTTGATATTCTCATAATGTTACATCATACTCCCTCCTTATTTAAGAAAAGTGGAAAGCAAAATATTTGAATGATAATACACTTTCATTGTTGGGTTTTGGAATTCAACTAATTTAATTCCATGAATAAGGAAAATCAGATTTGTTCAGTGAAGATAATTTTTCGACAACTCTTCATTTTCGAGCTGTACAGTTTTATTTATATTACAGATTTTATTTTTCTTATTTCCTTCACGTTCCCAGTGGAACATAAAGCCTCAAGCTAGTGACTTGAAGTTTCTGTAGCAGTGTTTATTTTACAGGATGGGGTGCTAGCCTCATGCCCAACCTTTCCTCTTTACCAGCATTATTTCCGGCTTAGCGAGGTAAAAGAGTGCGTCTGTGGCCGGGGATCGAATCCCGGACCATGTGCATGGTCGGCGAGCATCCTAACCTCTGTGCCACTGACGCACTTACAGATTTTATCATTAACCAATATGAATTTGAAAGACAACTGAAATCAAAGGACTGTACATCGCCAGTTTATAGGTAGAATACTCACCATCTACCGACATGGTCTGGAGTTTGATCCCCAGCCGACTCACTTCTAAAACATCTCTTACCCGATAGTAAACCCGGTTAAAAAAGACGTTCGTGTGTGAGCCTAGCAACCCCATCTGAGGTATATAGGAATAATAAAATTGTGAATCAGTCGTTTTATGCTATCTAGCAGAATTATCAAGTCTCAAATGTTGTACAAAGTTTATTGATCGAGTGTTTTGTTTATTCACTATACGACTCGACAGTACTCCATATTATGGTATAACATAATTTGATATTAATTATAATAGTCCAATAATCGTCTGCTTCGGCTATTATCAGAAGACTGATTTCCATACGCGATTCGAACCTACAAGGAGCTAGTTGTGTCTTGAATAACCAAATGATAAAATCAATGACTTTGATATTAAATGACGCAAATTCATATCTCAGAAGTTAATATAAATTTCACCTTGTTAGTTGTTTCTACTCGAGGTCCAACACAAAACAAAACTGATTAAGTTCATGCATACGTTTTGAGATTATTTTACAGGCATCATATATCAGACTATAATTTAACTTGATATACGTAATATATATCTTGGTAATTTCACTTATTGTAGAATGCTTACAGCCACGTCTATTACTTTAAAATGTTACAACCATTGACTGCATCTGAAACTTCTTTTACATAATAGATGAAGTATTTTAAGCATACAATGGAATTCAGTATGGAATAAATCCAAAAAGTAACAAGTTAAAGAAAAATTCATTCATCTGTTGAATCATAAAATTCATGAATATTTTTAATTTGAAGAGATATGCTAATTTGTGAAATTAGTTGCATATTGTGGTTATGTCAGATGCACTCGAAGTTCACTAGTCAAATTTCCTGAAATAAACGGACAGTTTATCCTGTTCACCATAATCCCTTTAGAAACGAAATGGCCATTCAGAAAAGACAGAAAGTTAGGCATCATTAACACAAAATATCATTTTATTGCTTAATTATTCAAGTTATCGGCAATACAATTACCAGATAAACGTAGAAGGCAGAATAAAAGAAGACAAGAATATATTCAATCATCCCATGGAATGAAATAAAAACGAGGGAAGGTGAATAAAGACATGTGATATTATAGTTAAAACGACGAAAAGGCCGATGTTGAATCATGTCAAATTTGTACAGTACCCCTGACCTTTATTTAGCTGTAGGAAATGTTGTTTGTGCGAAAAGTAGTGCACATTGGTAAAAGCTATTGAACCTTTTGGTGTTGTTTGCTGATGTTTTGTCAGACACCGATCCACAACGTTTGATATAAATCTTCAATTCAGTGAGATGGTCATCGTGTATAGACATTCTAGTTTTGTAATTAGATAGTGAATCCCAGTAGAGACCTATATGGATAACAGTTAGGAGTAACAGTCGATAAGTTTTATCTACTATGTTTGATTTATATTAAGTGCGTCGGTGGCACAGTGGTTAGGACTCTCGCCGACCATGCACATGGTCCGGGGTTCGAGCCCACGCCGGCGCATACCTGATATCTATGGTCGGCCTGCAAAATTTGGGCTACCGATATCCATGCTGAAAATTCCATACTTGTACCAAAAATACGGTGTGGAATCAAGCTGTAATCAAAAAAAATTATATTCGTAAATTGCCAGTGGTTTACGCAAGCTGGCCTTACATGAGAAGTTTAATTTCGTATGCTACTAGACGGTCGTAATTGTAACAGCTTGATGATGTTTTTTCCATTTCCTGGAAATACGTATTTGTAGTAGTCATAAATAACAAAACTACAGACCATCAGAATAATGCCATAATTACTTCCAAAATAAACCCTCATATACATTTTAGTTTGTATAACGGAGGTACGTTTATAATATGAAGAATAAACCTAATCATAACCATTCCGATATAAGGAAAAATTAGGGCAGTGTGGTAGAGTATAATACCATTATATAATTCCATCATATCAAGTTGATATGGTTATAAGCAATAAATTGTTCTCGAAATGTCACTGTTAAATATTACTGTATAAGAATATGTGACGTTATCAAATTAAATTTTATCTATGATGGAATAAGCATTTTACTCCACGTCACCAACCGTCATCAGGACCCCAACAGGGCAGTCTAAAACCACTAACAAGGTTCAACTAACACTTAAGGACTTCATGGAATAACGTCGTGGTTCTATTCAACTACCCTTTACTCTCTTCCGACCTAATCCTATGTCAGCTAATATTGCTAGACAAAAAAGGCGTTGACTCGGAATGAGCAACACGCATCTTAGCCGTTTCAATCGATGTAGCTTCACAACCTCACCACCCCTACAACTTGATGACTAACCAAAATTTTACTCACCTTATTGTACCACTTAACACCAGATATATATGACAAACATCTGTGGTTAAAGACAGCTAGCCTCTCCATATCTTCCAGGTTCAATGACCATTTTCAGATCATTAGTAAGGACGGCGAACTACTGCACAGTACAGATGTCTGTTGATTGACAGTCAAAGTCGCGTCAATAGCATCAAAGACGTAGGATGCTAAATGTCTTGTGCCAAGGTTTCATCAGCAATTAGTCCATTAACGCTGATACAACTTCTCAAACAGGTGAATTAGTCGACAAGCTCAAACAGTTCATCCAATATTTCTAGACTGGAAGTCTCTTCAGCTCATTCCTTCATCTTACGTGTGACTGGAGCGAACTGCATGTAAAGCATATTAAGATTTCTGTCCAGGATATTCAGAAAACTCAGAGTTTTCACGTTGATGGACTTTGTCATCTGCAAAATCTAAATCGGCTAGGGTCATCTCTGATGAAATATAACAAAAATGGGAACATTGGGCACCCCGGCGGATACCACTGATGGACATCACTTATGAGGATAACACTCCATAAGAAATTATATGGCTACACGAGTTTGAGTAGCCTACCTTGATTAGTGAGATATACATTCTCGGTACTCTTTTAACTGTCAGATATTTCCAAAGCGAATTTCAGTCAATGGATTTAAATGCTGTCTTCAAGCCAAGAAGCCTGTCCATTTGTCTATATCCTAGTAGCTGTCAGTGGCGATCATAAGGTTGTTAGATTTAAAGAATATCTGAATAAAAGCGAATAAACATGATCTTAAATACCAAGATGATAAAGAATGAATTCATCCATGTCACTGGTAATTCCTCTGATCCATTCCACCAAGAGACTCCAACAACTGGTTTTTTTGTAAATAATACATTAGCTTTCAGTGTTCATGCTGAAGTATCATTGCAAACCGATCTATCAAGGTTGGTAGAACTTCTCAAACAAGTGAAACTACTAAATAATCTGGGTAGTTTGAAGAATATCTTGAAGTTATTAGTTGTTTTAGACTAGTCTTGTAGCATCATCTTAAAGTAAACAAGAGTGAAACATTTATCGGAAATACTTAGATTTCTGCTTATAGTAATCATTATAATCTCTTGACAGTGGTAGCATAAATCCACTTTTCATTACACGTGTTTTCATCCCATTTTATGCTTTTTAGCGAGACTCATTTATCACCCAGTCAATATTCAATAGTACAATTTCATATACCACCCTAATAAGTTACACGAGTTAAATTTGTCTACCTGTCACTGGTTCTTGAGTTTTTCCTATTAATAAAATTAAAGAATAATATGATCAATATCTTTTAACAGAACTACCGTAACTCAGCTATTCAAAGCATGATACCGTGACCTTCCATGTACTGCATTTGAATTATAGCTGATGCAATGACGTGGGGGAGGAGAGTTTGTGTCATTGGTTGCTATGATGCATACATAATTCATTAATTAGTTTAAAACAAGACAAAAATAGTTTTCAAGCTTTTCATTGCTAGTCACAGCAATATATAACGAAATTTTAATTACTAGAAATGACAGAGTAAAAACACTTGAATACTTGATTTATTAGATTAACCCTATCAGTCAATACTTTAAAACTTCAAGTAGCAATCATAATGACAATTTTATCAGTTTGCAAAGTGCTAAACGTTCACGTTCACTTGAAGTTATTCGAAGAACAACAGATTGTTATGTATGCATGAGTAAAATGTGATTGATAGCTCTTATAAACGAATTGATTTTATTGCTTAATTATGTTACAGAATAGCTGCATTGGCTCTCGATTTTCGTTTTCATCTTTCTTGTCTTTCAGATCCATCTAAGTCATGTGATACAGAATCTGACACATCAAGTGTAAGTTGAACTGAGATTTTGATCGACGTATCTCAGTTATCGAGCTATATCACAATATTAATTGTCACTTAGGATTAAATTTGTTTTTACGAGTTGATCACGGATTGATATCAGTTAGAGAACTACAAGTAAACACTACATTGTCATTGTAAACTTGATTAAATTAACAATTCTTTGTACTCAAAAGCCGAAACTAACTATTTATTTTGTAGTAAAATAGATCAATGTGTTAGATGTTGAGCGTCAGACGACGAAACTCCAACTGTACTTAGATTTCACATATGTTAGCAGTTATAAACAAAGTGTATTCTCAACCTCAGAAATTCAAATTAGTGTCACTCAGCACAGGTATTCGAGTTTTCAGGAACAAAGTCATTCAAGTCACTACTAAACCACCATATACCTGGATTACGGTGATGATTGGCGACCGAGACTGTTGGCTTTTCTATAATTCTGCTGAAAACCGATTTTGTAATGCACAGTCTAACAACTTGTCTGACATGAATAACTTTGAAGCTAGGCGTCTGACACGATAGTTGCGTAGTTCAAGTTTTAATCTCACATATGGTATGAATTTCTCGCGAAGTTTTAAATATTCCTTCTAGTCACGATTAAGCAGCACTTCATGCCTGTGTTCACTGTTAATATTTAACACCAAGTCATGTGGAAATTTCTACCACATCTTAATTCAGCAACCATATTGTTTATTTAGTCACTAGAATTTTATGAGTACATAAGAATAGTCGGCTACAACTATCTCCTGTTTAACTAAGGTTTATCATGCATACCAGAGTAGAGATTTTCACCTATAAGCACCATCTTGCTCAATCATATTTAACAACAGCGTAATACATAAAAAAGCTGAAAGTAGTAAAGAATAGTAAAATTTACAAGGAGTGAGCGGAGTTGAACTTTCATAGCCAAAATCAAGTCAAAAGTTGACCTTCTAAAATCAATCAGATTTAGGGAATACTATGAAAGGTCATTTCAAATCAAGTCATGTTGCCTTTATGGACTTGGTGACGGAAGATATAGCATACCATATATTCCCTAAGTACTTTTTCTTTAAATTTGTACTGTCAGGTAAGTTCATGGTTCTTAAGTTAAAGGTTGGGGTCTAGGGTTAAGGTTAGAAATTAGGACTAGGGAGTAGTATTACGGTCAGAGTTAAGCGTAGGTTAAAGAATGGTATGAGAAATATCAATTGATCTCAAAGTACCATAATCTACAGTAACCTTCATGAATATATTCGTCGCACGTGGTATTACTTCGATATAGTCTGTCCGTGTAGTGACTGGAAGGTACTCATACAAGACATAAGCGACAATTATCCAGTTTAATTTCATGTTTGCAATGTTTTTAATGCGTTCTTCAGCGATTATGCGAGTTCTTGCATCTGAATTTGTATTGATGGTTCAAGGTCACTGTGCCTTTGAGTATGATAGTTTCTCTTCGCCGGTAATTTCATAGCGAAAATACCGCCTGCTGAATCAATTTTTCTTAGTTTGCTTTTCAGCTTATCGTGCTCAGTAAAATATAAATAAAGGACCTTGTTTGTTAGATTTTTAACATATGTTAGGATTTCTTCCTTATCTAAAACATTGAAATCAAATCGCTGCAAACTAAATTCTTAGTCCTCCAAAGAGGGTATCTTTAAGGATTTTATCCGGTAAAGCGAATAATTAGAGGCATTGGGCGACACATAGACACCCACAGTTTTCCAGTACCATTTTGGTTTACTGCCTTCTCCGCTATGGTTGCCATAAATCTTGAAATGACGTTATGAGTATGAATGCATTTATAGGTATTTGTAAATATTTACGATTGACCTTAACCATATATTTCATTGACATATTTCCGCATCATATTACAGTTAAATATCGTTCTGCTATCTACTACTGACAAAGATGAAGTCTAGTTCCTGTTGTATATGCCATCGATTACCCCAAATAATTGTATGGATGTGTTTTGGGAATCTCACGTCGTGAAAATAAAGTTTTATCTATCATGGAATTTCATTTAAGCAAATATGTGTTCCTAATTAGATCCTTGTATATTTACTCAAGTTGGTTTTTTTTCTTGTTTTTCAGGTATTTTCCAGCAGCGGTAAGTTGTACAAATGCATTCAGATATTGACTACTACATTAGTATAAAATAATTAATTGCTGATTAAGGTCACATCTGAATAGTTTCCGCCACAATCTGAAGTGAACAAGAAGAGTTAGAAAAACACACACCATTGCCTAGTGGTTTCATTCCGAACTCAAACTTTACATCAGTGTTTGCAAACTTCAGAAGGGATTTAACTTGTAAGATTTAATTTTTCATCAGGACTATAGATAGTTTAGGTTATAGACCGAAGATATTTAGAAGGAAAATAATGGCTTTGCAATGAAACTATTCCGCTTAAAGGACATTCTCTGGTGATAGATAACCTCTCTTGATTAGGACTATTTCTCAAACTAACTAGTTTTCTACAAGCCAATTAATCGGGTAAAAATCTAGTGTTTATTATTGAATTCATGATAGATTTCCGAAAGCTTTATATAAACTTTGTTAGATATGTGAGGACTTACTCAGCAATTAATAGATCTTAAGTATATGTGTTGGCTAAATTTAAAAACCTTGACGGTTGGATTAATGTTTTATGCCTGAGTGGTAATGCAGTTATTTCAAGATCTGAAGGTTTTAATTTTCTGTAAAGTTAAAAGTTCACTTCCGACTTAGCACAAAGAGATTTCACGGTGGTACTTGTATTTCAAAAGTTCTTTAGCTAAGATTGGTTTTTAAAGACTGACACTTTAAGGTATTTGTTCACATAAACATTAAGGATAGGCAGCATTACTACTTTTTATCTGGTGAACAATACAGATGTCAAGTATGATTGATCGATTGTACAATACTTACTAATTAAGTGGTACTACACTTCTATAGATTGCATTTCGATGTCTCTTGGGTAGGTACCTTTAATAAATAAGTATTGAACTCATGTAGATGTTTTAACTTACCGACTAGTTGTATCTGAAACTTTGGAATGACATATATTGCTTCAGCGCAAAAAACCTACTATAGAATCACCAATTTATGAAAAGCATTCCGTGCTGTGTTGGTCATCGATCTCAGTGGATTAGTGTTATAGTTTTGGATTTCATTACGTAGTCCTATAAATTCGAATTCCAAAAGGAAAAATGAACTTTACTGAACTTTTTTTAGCTAGTCCATTTCAATAGGATTTCAGTTATATGAGTCTTTATACTAATCAGACTTCTTTTGACTTTAACTTTAAATTAGTAATCACTTCATAGCGTATGAAATTATGCTAGAAACTCCAATTTTATGCAAACTAATATCTCTAAACTGATTTAATGTACAGTATCCATGTTTCACAACACATACACAGAGTCTGTTCATTTGATAATCTGAGACCTAGTTTAGGCAGGAAAGCCAATTAATTTGAGTGGACAGGTGATATCAGTCGGTAGTTATTGAAGCAGAACTAAAATCTGATTATAGACTGGCTTTCGTAGCTTAGTTGGTACAATATTGTAGGCTGAAGTAAGAAAGCCTTTGGCTGGAATCCTAACTTATCTCTGACTTTCGTTCAACTGCCTCTATCAACTTGAGGCTATTTGACTTATTACTATTATTATTGTTATTATTATCAAAGTGAGTAATTTATTGACTCCAAGTTGCAGTAAGTAACGTTATTTATATTTTCAGTCTCAACTTGTTAATGATTTTAGTTAATTCTATATTTTTTGAAATTTTTATTAGGTCCTCCAAGGCCAATATCTTCGAAAGTAGGTTCATTGCAAAATGCAAAACACAAACCAGGTGGAGGCAATGTAAGTGGAGATATTTTTTCTAATGATCTCTAAAGTTAGCGTTTTTATTAATTTAAATGAAGATATTTTGAATTGTTTACGCACAGAAATTTGACGGAAATACATTCATTATTGAATTTACCATGTACTGAGAGTAATAAGAAACTGTTAAACTTCCATAAATTTTACTTTAATGCCCCAGTTAAAATTGTGTATATATACGCATATGTAACTTTAAATGCCATACGCTTTGTTTGCTAAACCAAAAGTTATTTATTTATAAGTTGGTGTCTCAAGTGATGGTTGTATTAGAAGTGATTGGAACTTTTGTTTAACTACTGTTATTCATTTAATAACGTTTACTTTCTTCTGAAATCTTTGTTAGTTAAAATTGAACTTAGTATGAAAGTTGATAGTGTAACGTTGTGACACTCATACTGTGTGATATTCTTCTCATAATAGTGTTTCCTACAGAAAATGATTCTATACTAATGCTAACATGTGCCACCTGTGGCTTTATTAACGTGTGAATACTGAGTAGAACTCATAATACATTAACACAGTGGTGTTGGTTTCCAGCATTACTACTATAAGAACTATGTTATTAACAATAAGAATGATTGTCTTAATAGCTTAGTTTCAACTTAACAAGTTTATGTATTCATCTATGAGATACATTAGTTCTTCTGGAAAGTTAATTTCACCATATAACTGCTTAAACTCAAGTAGATTTCGTATATTTCTAATCTCAGGAAGCAATGACAAAATGTTTAATGATTATTTATTTAATTACTAATAGTTGCGAAGGTTTCTATACGCATAGTTATGTATGATTAAGCTACCACTTCAAATTAATCTGCCCAGTTCTTTATGAACGGATAGCATTACTGAATATGAAAGATTACGTGGAATCAAGTGATTGCAAATAGTTTCCCTCTTTATTTACAACAATTACTAATTGTGAACTAAGCAGCACCGAAATAGAATGTCAGCTGTGTTAAATCTCAAGGTGTCAAGCTTTAGAAGAAGCAAACAATTGTATATCAAATCATCAGCTGGGTAATCCAGCTTGATGATCTTGAGATTGAACCCTAATTGAGTAATGACAATATAATCTCACACAATTTTGCATGCGGCGATCAAACACCTGGCCATTTTTTTTTGTTTTTTAGTTTTTAACGGTTGCCTGTCTGATTTTGGTACATTACTCTAAAGCACGACAATTACTATACTGTGGAGTGACTTCATTTTGTCATCTGTTGAAAAAAGATGAAAATCTTACCAATGCAGTTGTTGCTAAAAAAGCCTCTTATGAATTGTGAGAATAAGGATAATGAAAGTAACAATATGCAAAGTTTCCTTCAGTCAAAAATCTTCAAGTATTATGTGGTAGTACAAATTAATGAAAGTTGATAGGCAAAATCTCTGACATCACAACAAGGAAATTAGTACAACTTACTATTTTGTCCACTTAAAAAGACTTAATGAACAGATCAAGTGAAAGACGATTGAACAACAATCAGGATGAAAATAAGAAACGTTGATGTCTAATTACATAAATGTTTCTAACTAAAAGTATTTATTGTTTGGGGATCTGTGGGTATTGAATTTTCTTCAAGGTAGATTTCTTTACTAAATCAATATCTAGAAATTAATCCACCAAACGTTAGTGATAAGCTTTGAAATGGAACAGTTGACTTTCTAGTTTAGAAGTTGTGATCACTGAAGTAAATCAGGTTGAGGAGGGTATTTCACAAATTGCAATATATGCCGTAACTGATTAGGTTTCTTCAAAACCCTCAAGCCGAATAACAATTAAATATTCACTGGTGACTGAATTCAAGGTGGATTTTCAAAATCCATGACTTGCGCATAACTTCACACTCATAACTTTGGATTGCAAATGCACTAGCACAAAGTGAAATAAGTAGACCACTACCATATTTTGATTGACTACTATGGTTGACTGATAATGCACTCTGCATAAAACAGGATATATTTGTAAAATTCAGCCTGCATAGTGTCGTATGAGTTAACTACTGAAAAGCTTGTAACTATAATAAGACAACTGTCTAATGCTTCTTTATTCTCAGTGTTATTCTAATTTGCATTGGTTCTCATTGGAATCTATATTGAAAGTAATCAATTCCTTGAAAATTTTCAAATCAAATAAATTTCTTTTTCTGTGCAACTTACTTATATGACTTATTTTTGTACTTATTGTTATGAGAAGTATCAAGTGAACTGATTTACAGTTATATGAGAAAGTCTATAAAAAAAACAAAGAAGCTGCTAACACATTAGTATAACACTACTGCATCACGTCCCGATTCAGCTTATCTCACGCTAACCACAAGGATAAAAAATAGAATAAGCATTGGGTGTACAATTAGGCAGGTTCATCATCGTATTTCCGAACATCATCCATAATGGTTAAGCAAGGGAAAAACAAGATCTGTTCGTAGCTCTACTTTAGCACACCTTGTAGATAGTGAGCATAAGGTGGACGTTAATACTGCATTTAAAATTATTTATCGCATTCCGACTAATCTCAATTTTGCTCTACGAGTTCGTCTTATACAGACAACTGAAGCAATAGGAATCCACCTGAAGAAGACAAACCTGTGTGTTCAGAAGAAATTTGTACAGCCACTTCCCTTACCGTGGCCATCGTTACATGAATGCATAAACAGGACTACTTCGTCCCCATCCCCCTAAACCTTTAAAAATTATAAAAATTATAACTGTCCAAATTATTTTATTTTTGATTTGTTTTGACCACTACATCTTTAATTACGTATTACCCTTGTGAAATTAATTTATTCTAACCATTTCTACCTCTTAAATGTGTATTGATTTCAAATCACGGAAAATATCCATTGAGTCATGAAGAAAATAAAAAACAGATTCAGCGAAGAAAATTTTTTTTATCAACGAAATCATCTTCCGAGGCTGTACACTCGTATTTATACTTAGAAAAATGTATAGTGGTCTATTATTGAGTAATAGGGGGTGACATAATTGATAATTGATTTTCTTCGTTAATTATCAACCCACTGACATTTTGACACTGACTGTTTATTGTTAACAAACTTATCGCCACTTGATCGGTAAACTATTCTGTATTGTAATAAAATTGCTATATATATTAAAGTAGAGCCAGAGATGAGGATCTGATTGAAAAGTAAATATTTCTTCGCTCAACCTTTCTCTTTTCTAAATGTCTAAATGGAGATTTTTTCTATATTGAAAGTAAAATATATTTCACACAAACATCCATTTGAAATGCATAGAACAATAATAATGGCAGCCTAGTATATACAGAGATCCGATATTATCATTAAGCTGAGGTTAATTAATGGAAGGTAAAATTCATAGGCCATCAGAGTCCGTCCAAATGGCTGAATAGTCGTTGACCCCGCCTCGTAAGCTGTAGATCCTGGATTCAATACTCAGTGGGTTCTTAGGTGCGCAGCGATGAAGAGTCCTGAACAGGGACGAAACAGCTGTCCATAGTTTTATAGTGGTTCCCTAACTGAAACAAACCCATGAACAAATGTGAAACTGATCAAATCCCTACAAAGTGACGCTTGAAAATAAGTTAGAAATGCCTGTTTCTCAATGAAGTCAATTTTCATCCAAACCACCAAGAATCTGGATTATGACACATACACACATTATTCTATAGTTGTGTATCTACCAAAAGATGAGTGATGTTTCATTTTCTTTTTTTATCATTGAATTGCTTTATTAATTGGTGTATTGACTTCAGAATTCAGGTTATACAGAAAAGTTGATAAATTTCTCTCTTTGCTCCCTCTTTGTAGGTACAAATTTTCAATGAAAAAGTAGTCGTTAATACTGTCACTGGGAAATGTAATTCACTGGCCAATGTGAAACATAAACCAGGTATAACTCAACGCTTATTCGAGCCTTTTTATCTCTTTGTCTTAGTCTTTTTATCACTGTGATACTGTGAGACCCAAGGAGGAATAGTAGGTCTTTTTCAATGAAGCGATAGATCAATCTGCAATTATAAAGTCAAGATCTTGTCAAATAATATATCAGATCTGCTTGAATAGACTTTATCACAGGTGAATGATTTCACAAGGTTATTTCATTATCAGTGTGGTTGAAAGACATTGTTACAGTTTTCATCGGGTGAATAGAGCAATCATGCATCAAGTTTGACAATATCATATCTAGTTCGTGGAATTTTTCGTTACAGTTTTAAATAAATTTCAAGGATAACTGAATTCTGATATATTGGTGAAGTCAAAAAAATATAACCACAAGAATGACTTTATCATTTATTATCATTTAACTGCAAAAAACTACTCCTCCAGTCTCAGTCAAACAGTTATTGATCCCATCTTTCTGTTGCTTATCCATAGACGTGTAACTAATCTCACTTTTAAATTTGCTTCAACTCTACCTATTACTTTTAGTTGGACTTTTAAGTCAAGGACGGTACTCATTTCCACCTTTCCTTATATTAATGAAATAACTCGGTTGTTTAAATAATTTAAATTACTAGCTCATAATGCCTTCACAAATGATATAAACGGCATATTTGTTTTACTCCTGCACGTTCCCAGCGGAACATAGAGCTTCCAGATCGAGGCCTGAAGTTTCGGTGACACTGGTGTCTATTTTTACGGGATGGATGGGGTCGGTAGCCTCACTCCCAACCTTCCCTCTTTACCATTTTTATTACTGGCTTAGATAGGTAGTGGAGTGCGTTGACCGTAGATCGAACCCCAGACCACATGCATGGTCGGCAAGCACTCTACCTTTTTACCACCTACACACATAAACGGTGTAAGTGCTTTTAATCTCGAAATACCTATTAATATGCTTTATTGTACAATAAGGAGAGGTAACCAACATGATACTGTGAAAGCCAACCCATTGACCAAAAGAAAAATGCAGGAAGAGATGAAGAAAGACTGAACATACTCTGAGTGTCATCACAAGACACGTCTTCAGTGAAATCCGGATGGGAAGCGACCAGTTGTGTGTCCAGTGGGGATATAAAGAAGAACTCGAGAATAGAAATCAAAAGCTTGTGGGCAGTAACACAGCGGCTGAAAGTAATAGCAGAGTATCAGGTAGAATAGAAATGTATCACGGAGATCCTTTGTTCCACTTGGAACTCTGAGGACTAATAATCGTAGTATGACGAATAGCTAGTCCTCTAATAAGCTAGCTGGTGATACTTTGTAAGGAATGGAGAAATAATTGGAATGCAAAGAGCTGTCTCTATAGGGAAACCATGGAACAATTCCCTAATACAAAATCTTTTAAAACAAGCATAGGATAATCTGCTCACATATACAACTACCGAACTGTTTAATTTGCTTTTCTTTAGATTATTTCAGCTATGGCATTCAATGATAATAATAGATTACTCCTAAAATTTGAATTAATGCATAACATAAGGTACTTTTTTCATAGAAAAATCAAGATGGACTTCGAAAAATATTTCTTTTCCCTTTTACAAGGTGGTGGGAATGTACAAATTGTAGATCAAAAACTTGATTTCTCTTCTAATACACAATCTAAAGTTCAGTCTTTTAAAAATGTCAAACACGTTCCGGGAGGTGGAGATAAAAAGGTGAGCTATTCACTCAAGGTTTTCAGATAGACGTCATAATTTAAAAGTATTTATTGGTGTAATGCATTTACTGTTCATATGACGCTTCGGTTTTATTGATGTGATATGAATATCATCATTTTACAGAATAATCAGCTAGTCAGTCATTATTGATATTTGACTTAAAATGATTACATTATGATCTAAGCTGCTACATTTCATACTTTTATCTCTATCAATCAGAATACAATAAGACTAAACGTTATTTGTCTACCTGATTTCATTAGCTAAACAGTATGGTAAGTAATAATACGACTAGATGTTCAGTGTGAGGTGAGGATAAGATGTCAGTCGTTGAAGTTATAAGTCTTCGTCGACTGACTGTTACTCACGCTAAGCCAAAACCTTCCCTGATAAGCTCTTCAACATCTACTGGATTTTGGAAATTTTTATTAGTGTCCATTTAACTATTCTCTACGTCACACCTATGGTCGTCTATTCTGGTATGATTATGTCTCTACCTGTCAGTCAAATAAAGTAGACAGCAATGAAACGAAGCAAAGTGAAATTAATCCGTGATCCGACTTGAAACAAATCAAATCTCTATAAACTGACTCTTGAAAATGAATCCGACGCTCATAAGTGATTAGCTACATGAAGTCGCCTGGAGTTTTAGTGAGAATACGTGACCAGTGGGGCCCACCAGGTCGGGTGTGAAGACAACTACCCACAGATAACACTGGCTGACAGTCATTCTAAAATTGCAAGTTAACAGAAGTTAGAATTCATGTACCAATCAACTTTGATTCAAATTGTTGAATGGTCAAAGAGCTTGACTTCTCAAACTGAGGTTTCTGGGTCCAATCCTCGGTGGGATAGCGATTGCTGAAGAATTCCCCACTGAGATAGAACAGCTGCTCAGTATTCCCTGGTTTTCAGTGTTTCTCTAAATGACATTATTGTAAGATCAAACTTGGAAAAAGACAATCTGACTAAAAGTCGAGGTGTTAATAAGGTACAGGCTCTCTAACTAATGTCAGCTCATGATGAAATCCTGTAACCAATAAAATCCCTACAAACCAACACTTGAATATCAATTTTTATTAATTCTGACACATTTCACTTAGAGTTTTTAACCATTTTTGACGGTCATACGAATGCACTAAACCCATAAAATCTACATTTCATTACAAGACTGTGAACATTATTTAATCAGTTCACTGCTTTTACTATCACATATTGGTTTGGACAACTTAATTCTATTCTTACATATCATCATGTGATAGATGGTGAAAATATATGTGAAACACATGACCTAGTCATTTAAAAAGCTCCAAGGGCCTTTAGTTTTCTCGTCGAAATAAATCCTAATTGGCGGGTAACAATATGTTTAACTGTTACTTATTTGGTGCCTTCACAGTTCATAAACGCAATCGAATAGTCATCTGACATATTTTTTATCAGCAAATTAAACCAGATATCAGCTAATTTTTTATAAAGATGCAGTTCCACCATGAACCTATCAGTTGTAAAGTTGTTTTGCTTACTACAGCGATAAAAAAAGAGATGCGTCAAAGTGTCAAGTACACCTCGATTAATGGTAATAATAAAAATCAGGAAGGTGCAGTTGAATTGAGTCCTAAGTTGATTTACTCCTAATATCTGACATATATGCCATCAGAATACTACAACTGTGTAAATAATAAGTGACTGTTCTTCTCTTTTCAACTCTTATCATTTAATTTTTTTTCAATCAGTATTTCTTCTCTTCATTTCATCAAATCACACCTCTTGCAAGCGATAAGACCTAAAAGTAGTAGGGAACAGGCGCATTAAAGTACAATGTCCAATTCTGAAACTGCGAAACATAACAATCGTAGCAAGAGATTTGAAAAAAATTTACTTCTTATCAAATATCTCTGCGTCACATTACTGAGAATGTAAAAGAGACATGAGTGAGGAAGGTTGAAATTAGTCATTGAAGGTTAGTTGAGTAGGTATTCAACGACTGAAACTTTTGAAATATTTAACACCCTTTCTAGGAAGTCAATCCCAGCAGAAGTAGGGAGGGCTAAAGCATGAAAATGTTAGATGTGTTTAGACTAAAACATATAACCGATTTATGAAGTCTTCAACTGCTGGTCTTGGCTATGTAGAAAAATGTAGAATGAGTCCTCAACATGTTAGAAATAAATAGTTGCTCAAAATAATTGACAGTAGGGTAATTTTCTTTACTCTTTCTTATACCTTCAAGGTTCTGTACGATTTACTACAATTTAATTATTGTCTCCTCTTAAGTCCATGTTTCACCACTGCTCTGCAACATCACTTTTCACTTTATACACATGCATTATCAGGACGAAGCATGGTAGCTTGAACTGACACATTTCTGTAGTGGAACTGGGGGGCATTTACATCAACCTCTCTGCCCATATTCACAGTACACTAAAGCATGACACGATTCGGTTGATGAGTTTCTCTAATATCCTTTATACCTTAATTAGATATCTACAGAAAAACTGGATTTCATTCAAAAGGTGACTCCTAAAATTGGCTCATTTGCAAATATCAAGTACAATCCCGCTGGTGGAGACGTAAAGGTATGCGAAATTACGTATATATAATTCTTTCACACATCATGCTAACACGAGCGAAATGATTTGTAATATAATTACGACATGCTAACCAGTTAACCCATATATTTTTGTGATCCAAAGTACCGATCAATTCCTATCAATCGAATATACAAATGGTAGCATTTTTCTCTCCACTATGATATATTTTATCCACTCTTGCATGTAAGGTGTCAATCTACAGAAACCCTAGGTTAATCTAGGTGTTGATTCTGTTGTCATCCGTCGATAAGCTTATCTTCTGTCGCTGTGCTGATAGTATATTCTCTGACTTCAAGTTCAGATCGATATGGAAGCATCCCTTTCTTTGGTGTTGAAAGTATAATGTGCTGAGCAGTATGAGCATTCACGAAATCTCAGTGAGGTTATACTGTGTGTCTATTAATGACTCTCAACACTTTAAGAGTTATATTTTCTCTGCCACTGAAAGTTATCCTGTGACACTTACAAGCACATTATGCTTTTTTCCAGTTAGTTTCAGTGCGAAAGTTCACTAATTGATAGCAGTTTACAGTGTTTCATCTAAACCGAATGTATAAAAACTCTGTCTTTACCTAAGTCTTTGTTAAATCGAAAAGTGGTGATATTTTTATTTGTTTTACATTTAAAAACACTCAGCATTAAGACAGTATGATAAGTAATTTATCACTGTAGAACCTCGCACAAACGTTCGTCGTATTCAAGTTGGTACACTTCAAAACAACGTGTCAAATAGAATTTTCAACCCAAATGACTGACTTATCTCTGTCTAATACCCTAAATGTGATATCAATAGCATTCAGTCTGGGATTTAATCACATGTGGGAAATTTTGTTTGAAACCTGTAGTCATCTCATATCTTCTTCTCTTCACAATCAGATGTTTGTGTCATGTGGTAAATTTGGCTGTCATTAGGCTAAGAATCTCTTCTATGGCAGAGATTTTATGATTTGACAGATATCTAGAGGCGATTTCATTCTTGTCGTGACTTTGTTACCAACCAGTGCTTTGGGGGTTGATATAGCCTGCCAAACATCTGAAGCAGTCATATTATTTGACCACTTCACTCACTATCTTTAATCGTATCCTGTCCCATGCAAAAGAGTGTTACATCGATGAAAATTAGAATAACCGTGCATATAAAAAAAGAAATGCACCTTACTTTTATTCATAAAGTCATTTCAGAAAGTTCTATACTTTACCATGTAAATAAAAAAAATAATAATAAAACTATTTTTATTAGAGAAAACTGGAGAGTGAACCACAACACATCAGTCTAACTTAAATTTAACTGTTCACATGTAAGATAGACCATTAAACAGCAAATGAAAGTTATATAACGAAATAAAATTTTACTGACAGTCTAGTTGTGAGCTGTCAGACAATGAAAGTAGAAGCATAGTGTATACGCTAACTAATCTAAGTCATGGAATTTTGTGAACAGTAACAGTTAGTTCTTTCTGTCGTGCGTGTTGGTTAGTATGATTGCTTATTGTAAAATTATCATACACTTAGGAAAATGAATTTGTCTACATTTGATTTTATATGAGAAGGGCTCTCTATCGTGATTTGGAGTACAATAACAGTTTAGTTGTCTTGAATAAAGACACTAAAAAAATTTACGCAGACTACTGATGCAGAAAGGAGTTGAATGCAGACGCAAAGTCAATGGCTTTTTTTTCCTTCACGTTCCCAGTGGAACATAGGGCTCCAAGCTAGAGGCTTGAAGTTTCGGCAGCAGTACTAATTTTTACAGGATGGGGTTGCTAGCCTCATGCCCAACCATTCCTCTTTACCAGTCTCACTACTGGATTAGAGAGGTAAAGGAGTGCGTCCAGTGGCCGGGGATCGAACCCCAGACCATGTTCATGGTTGGCGTGTGTCCTAACCGCTGTGCCACCGACTAATCATTTTGAAATGTGCAGAAAAGTACACTTATCTAAAAGTTAGGAATGATTAGTTACCGATTCAAAGTGCCACGAGCCATAATCAACCAAAATAATCAAGCTTAGTTAATTCATCAAATTCCCAGTTTGCAAATTAGTTCACAATCTTACAAATTAATTCGCAGTCTACATAGTCGAAGGTAATTATTTTTCCAGTTTCCCTTTAAAACCGAGATTATTCAGATTACAATGTGTGATCGAGTGAAATGGAAGTCTGGTTTTTAGAGCACACTTTGATCTGGCCGGCAAGAACTACTAGTTGTGATGTGAGTGGATTACAACTACTCATCTCAATCAGTCAGTAGTGTAGATGGATGTGCAAGTTTAATTCACTCATGTTTTTCTCCAAAGCTGTAAATGACTTCGCTTTTCCTCTTCACGATCTGCTTTTTTTGTCTGGCTTTGGTATCGTTTTATCTGTTGCTGGGTGTACTTGAATAGGGTCAAAAGAATCCGGTATTTTGCCTAATCGATTCACAGACACATCACATTATACTTAAAGTAGAATTACAATACTATCATAGCTGTATACTTTTATAAGCAAGATACAAGCTGGATATTATCAGTTTTTTGATAGTATTTTATTAAAACAAGATTTTGAGCGAACAATTGTTTTCGATAACTTCTTCTTCAGGCTCTACAGTTATAAATCCATGAATAATAGAGTACATATAGCCAGTAAAAGCAAATGAAAATAATATCAGAAACTGTATTGGGGTGCATGTGTAATTTGAGATGATAGTCCACTAGTTGACATAGTCAATTAAATGTGTATAGGGTGTATAATCAGAAAAAATGTGATGAAATGTGAATGAACAATTGGGTGACATAGTGTTGTTTTATAGTCAACAGAATACAAGCGTCCTTGGGGTGAGAGAAATGCGATAACCACAAAATACATACAAATACACATTAACAAAGGAAGCACTGAATGTGACGGCTGACCGATAATGTCTGATGATAAAATAAAGAGGCCAAATTGTAAATTGTAATAAGATGTTACAGAATTGGTAGGCTTAGTATAAAATCATAAAGGTTGACAAAAATTAAGGGTAACAATGAAGTGAAATAAACTGGGTGGTGAAATGGATAATAAAGACACGATATCAAAAAATGTTAATAATGATAATAATAGTAAGAAAAAATTATGATCCTGGTGACCTTATGGTGGGCCACGGTGAACAAAGGGACTGAATAAGTTTTTTCTGCATACATAGGTCTGATCTCTCTCTCTATTGAACTCTAAAGCCTCAGCCATGGCTAGGAGGCGTAATCATGTGCCTTTGGGGAGATTGTTCGGTACTCGATACACAACTGTAAATGACTCATCAACTTTGATGCTGTGTTCGCTATCCACTAGATGAGACAGAATTGCACTATTTAATGATTTGATTGCTATTTTCCCAACCCAAATAGGAATATGTTCACGAGTGCGTAAAGATAAATTCCTCTGGGTACGACCCATATAACTAGCTCCATAGGAGCAGTTGTATTTATATACACGCATTGATGTCGCCATTTTGGGCAACCTATCTTTAATGCACGGTGTCGATATCGGTTTGGTCGAGAAACTGACATGCAGTTTTGCGGCATTAAAGGTTCTTTCACTTGATCTCGTTAATCTACGGTTTAATATATCGCTGGCTATATCGCCTTTGAATTGTACATTTAAGTAAAGCTTTTTCTTACTTACTGTGTCTCGGTTGGATTTATGTGTAGTTCTATAGATATACTTCTTTACAAAGTTGGTAGGATAGTCATTTTGTAGCAAGGCGTTTGTAAGATTTATTATTTTATTATTTGTAAGCATATATTTTAACTAGCTAGTTATTCACATCTCATTCCTGTTTATTAATATGCACTGAATGACTGAAAATGGAAGTATTTATATGAGGGAGAGAGAGAGAGACACCGTGAATTTTTAAGAGAAAAAAGAAGCAGAGTATTTTTTTAGAAGACTGCCTCTCAAATAGTGTCTGAACATTAATTCAGATTATTATTTGTTTTCTTCATCCTAATATGGATATCTGTTGTGAGTGTAGGATAAAAAAGGAACTCATGTTTTTTTTTTTTGATTTACAGCTTGATTCCACACTGTGTTTTCGGTACAAGTATGGAATTTTCAGCATGGATATCGGTAGCCCAAATTTTGCAGGCCGACCATAGATATCAGATGTGCGTCGGTGCGGGCTCGAACCCGGGGCCATGTGCATGGTCGGCGAGAGTCCTAACCACTGTGCCACCGACGCTCTCACTGATGAGAGCTCTTCGTTGTGTGAAAACTTCATGTTTAATTCCAATTTTATTTTAAGCCTAAATTTTAAATTTCTTATCATCACAGTACATACTTCGTTTCATTGGGATAAATTATTCAATATTCCAAAAGGTTTTGATAATACGATGATAAATGGAACCAATCACTGCTATTCTAGTAACTGACCTTATATATTAAGTTGATTGATCAGATGGAAGTTATTTACAAACAGTAGCTTGAAAGATCATTTTTGATTTCATTGTTTACATAGAGGATTGATTTTATGGGAAAGTAAAATAGAAGTAGAGTTTTCTGAAAAACCTCTTAGTTACAGTCATGGATAAAAAGTAAGTAGATATGTGATGGATTGAATAGAAGCAAAGATTTGAAAATTTACTCTAAAGAGTTCAGACGTAACACTGAGAATTTTAAGACTAGTTATTGATTCCATGAAGAGTTCTCAAATGAAAGCTCGGTTGTGCCTTTGAAGTGAAAACATGAGTGAGACCAGGCCGCTTACAGTCCCCGGTGTTATTCGTGATTTAGATCGATTAGATCACCCTATAGAGCAAGCAGATGGGTATACACTGGGCTGACGGGAAGATACTGGAATATCTGAGCTTCGCGGATGATTTATGTCAAATGTTAGACTAACACAAAGATCTAAAGATGAAAAACAAACGACAAGCATCAATCACCATCAACGAGAGGAATTTGAAGAAGGTCAACTCTTTTACTTACCTTACTGAACAGAATTATTTCAACTACTGGTGGCATGGCTTGTAGTGTAAAAATGAGGATCGCGAAAGCAAGTGAGACCTTCATCCGGACCTTCAGCACTGCTGTCAAAGCAGTCAGCGTTTTTATAAAATTCAGATACTCACAGTGAGCATCACGGAAAGCGTTTCCAATAGGCTTCAGACTTTAATCAACAGCTGCATTCTTTTCTTACTGAAAATCAGGTAACCAGAAAAGGTCAGCAGCAACAGAGCTGCCAAGAACCTTTTCCCCCAAAAATATATCGAAAAAGATAAAGGTGAACCGAAAATACTCTGTGGAGACATTTGAGTGATATTACGCGCCAGGACTTGCAGTAGGACCCGAATTGGAAACAACGGGATGGACAAGACAAAGTGGAGATATGCATTTGAAGCTGTAACTTTCACTTTGAACCAAAGGAAAAAATAGTAAAAGTCAATAGTAGTAATAATAATAGTTCATCCTGGATTTCATTTTATCTTGAAATGAAATTTCAGATTGAATAAGGTTAAAACCACACTGTCTTGACAACAGTATTCTGCCAAAGCCATAGTCTTCTATGTGTTGTTCAACCTGTTTTTTCAGTGTTGCTACATTTCTTTTATACTGAGTGGTTTATCTACAGACTTTCATTATCATTCTATGTATAAAAACCAGCAGTAACTCATAAAAATAAATTAGGTTTTGTGACCCTTCGCAAGTGAAATAAATTCTAATGGTCCTAACTACAATGGGAGTTCTTTGGCGGATTTTATAGTCTTTATATTTAGTTGTATTCGCATTCATTTATTTTTTTGACCTAAAATACTATAATTTTTATTTCTTATTTAATGACCTGTAAATCTGACCTATTGATTGCTGATCAATCTAAGCACTACTAGGTTTCTATAAATTTATTAGTGTACTTCTAGCTTTCTGTTTCGAAGATTTATACTATTCCTCGATATTTGTTGATGTTTTGGCATATCTCTATGATGAATAAGGCTTTCTGTCGATTGTTGTATGCGAAGATGAATAAGATGTCAATCTTGACCTATTTAGTGTTTTTCAATCTATGGATAGTTTAGCTATCTCCTGTTTTGTACTGTCAGTGTTTTCCATACATGACAATCTTGATTGATCTAATAATGCTGAAAAATAGGATTAAATAAACCCTGTTGTGGTTTGAGTATGGCCATATGTAAAGCAGTCGGGTGCCGGAATAATAAGGCTTTTGCTGATGTATTATGATTTTATATATGAGCATTCAATTTCAGTTCGAGCAAGCTGGAATGTAGTCACCTAATCGATTAAATGTCACTATCTATCAAGACAAAGTCATCACTTAAAAAATTCCACTGTTCACGGCGAAAATTTCGCACATTTTTCTAAGTAAAGCAGAAATATTCAGATCTCATCTGACTAGTTGCATAAATGATAATCAGTAAAACTAGAAATAGTGCGACGACGGTGTAAACTACTGATTTTTATGACTAGTTCAAATTCGATTATACGTGCTACCAGCCCTCCCAAATGGCTAACCAGAATTCAGGCAGTTTGAACTGATTCTAGTCTCTGATCTGAGCCACCTGTGATTAGCTCGTCTCCAAGTAAAAGAAGTGGCCATGTGGTATTTAGATTACACTGATCTGGCTGGAAAGGACTACCGTTCGACTTGAGTAGTTTCCAACTATGCACACCAGTCAGTTAAATACAGCAATATCACTACACATATATATAGCAAAACATTTCTCCTTTTCGTATCATGATATCAATGTCCTACAAATCAATTAGATTTCAAAATACTAGTCACTGTACAATGACCAATGTGAGGAAATGCAACACACCGTCAGTTCTCTCATAGTCAAGGTAAGCAGCTGTGTTGTGAGGAAAGCTGCATTATAGCTTCCTTTGACCATATTCTGGGGTGTGTGTGGATACCGAAGTAAGGCAGTCTTTCATTCATTAACCTTACTGTCAGCATTTTGTAAGAATTTCATCATATTATTGGTGCCTCTACTTTTCTGAGAGTAACAGGTAATTGACTGGATTACACTGCATATATAAAGTCACGCCAAGAACCAAAGGTGGTGGAAACCCTGGCTTCACAACATTAGAACAAAATATGACAATAATCAATTAATTCATTCGAAAGTAGACGTTATGTTATAATTAATTGAGTGAAACTATCAAAACCTTAGGAAACGGAACAGTTGTTTTCCGAATCAGCAATTCACAGTAGTGATTCCATGTACATAATGAAGCCTGGAAACTGGAAATCATACTCCTCTATATTTTGACCCAGAAGCTGAATGATAACATACTCAACTCAAAATTTGACTGTTTTAGCCTCGATTTCTTGTGAATTTGTAGGTAGAAAATGCCCGAAATTAAACAACCTTTTTGGCTCTCAATTGTTTCTTAACTAATGTAGATTTCTGAATATATAATTACTCTGAATTCAGTTGCTTCTCGGCTGATATTATAACTATGGTTAATATTGGATTAGGGGTTTGTTCTACTGTTACTTCAACAAAACAACAAGAACATACAACTGATCACTCGAATACTACTTCTACACTGAGAAAAACTGAGGAGGCAGATTTATTTCTCTCTTTTAAAAAGACTAATATCACTATAGTTAACAACTGATTACAGGGTTATTTTACCTGACCAATAAATCATTAGGATAAGAAATTTCTCTAGAAAAAAAACTATGTTTTGACAGGGTGGTATGCACCGCTAAGAATTCAATGATGTGACCCTTAGTCTACGTAAACGTCATTTGTCTAGCCTATAGGTCAGGTGAAAACCAAGTCATAATATGTCTCCTCTTGTCTCAACACCAACGAACTCTCTCTCTCTCTAATAAAATCACTTAATAGCTTGTAAAGGATAAATTATGTTTGCATATACTCAGTGTAGATAACTGTGTATTGTATAAATACTTCTCTAAACATAGTGATTCTTCAGATGTATATAATATAATATTAGGCAGCTAGCCAAATATACACCGCAGTGGAAGACCTAGTTGTAAGTGATGTACTGAAATTCTGGCATTTATCAAATTTTGTGTGATATTTACTGAGCAAGATAATGCTTTTGAGGGTTATGAGAAATACGCTGACTGTATTAAAAAATGTTTATTAGATCAATGAAAACTGCATGACATTTCTGTGTAACTCAGTTCGATTATTTGTAGTATCAAGAGTGTGAGACTGTTAGTCTGCAAAGCAAACACTTTATATGCACACACTCACGGAATATCGCAGCCATCATCCAGGGCCATTTACGTATATCTGTCTGCAAATTCAGTCTTACTGACTTCATAAATTGATTCTTTTTGAAACTTCAAAAAATGAAGTCTGAAGTTAATTGTTTATCCTATAATTCGGCTGGAAAGAAATGTTTACTAGGTTTCCAGGATTTCTCTATGCCTATAAGTCAACTTTCTTTATGAGTTCTCGTGTATAAACAAATGTCTAGGTGGTATGGGTTTGGTACAAAATAGACACTAATAATAATAATATAAAGTTTTTAATATAAAGTTAGCTATAACTAATCAATAATTTAATAGACTAATTATTCCAGTGAATTAGATAGTCGACAATTCTATCGATTTTGCTAACTGAATTATGGGTGGATGGCGTTTGTTTTCATCAGTGTAAAATACGAATAATCTAAATAAATTATTTCTTTTCTAATGAATGACACAGATAAATTAGGGCGTTAACTTGAATCCAGTCGGATGTGTGCTTTGCCATTTAGCCTTCTGAAAGAAAGAAATTGTTAATTTTGAAGAAAATGATCATCATGACATGAAATTCAACTGTTATTATGGCCTATTTTAAAACTCTTTAGCGATGGGTTGGGGTAGGAACCATCTTAATTAAAAAATTACAGTCAGGATGTTGGTTACTAGATGATGATTTAAGTGACTTCAAGGTTAGCTTCGATCAGATCCACTTTTGATGTCGTTTGTTCTCATGAGCGAAAGTTTTCATACCAGCAAATAACAGCTCTTCATTTCTCCCTGATTGTAATCCTCTATCCACCTACAGTCATTTAGGGAGGAAATTATTGGTTTAAAAAAATGCTGTCAGTTTAGAATTTTCTTGTAATTACTTTCTACTATGTTAACTGAAAAGATATGATGGACATTGTCATCGTAAAACCTGAACTATATGCTCTTTTGTGATATCTTTGATTACTGGAGGCAAATGAATGAACATAATTTGATCAATGGAGTTACAGATTGCAAGACTTCTTTGACAACATCTCATCATATGTTGTCATTAGTCGAAAGTAATATCACTATTTGAAAAAAGTACCATTAGACTTTAACATGCTTTAACTTAATCTCTTTTAGACTGTACTACGAAACCGAAGTTGTAACCTAGATCAGATCATTCATCACTGATTTATAATAAAACTAGTTTGTCAATTAGGGGCTCCTCCTTAGATAGTTTAAACTGTGATTATTCAGATACTTCGTCCTTTTTAATTAACTTCTTTATGAATCTAGACAAAATGATACACCAATGTAGCTGGTATATGTCTATGATTGAAACAACCATATCATTCACAAGTACCTTTACAGGACAATTAGATAGAGTTTTCAATCTAATAAAAATTTGATCCACATATGAATTTGAGATTTGACTTATCAGTGTTATTTATCGACTGACACATAGAGCAATATGAAATCTTGGAGAGAAGTTCATCGGCTTAATTCACCTTATTTTTCAACAGCATTTCATTAATAATATGAAATGAAAGTGAACAACACTACAATAAGCAAAAGACGGTGAGAAAGGAGAAAGAATACTCAAGAAAGTCCAGCAGAAACGACTCAGCTTCCAAACAGCATGTAGCGCAAGTACATATGTGCCACTGTGATCGATTTAAAACTATATGATGAAACATTTTTAAATGGCGATCCTTTGCATTTTGGTAAAAGTATCTAAATCTGCTTATGCTTCTACGACTGAGAGTAATAGGTTGCATGAATCAGTATTATACCTTGGATTGATCACGACTGAGTTTTTACTCAGATAATTCTGATTCACTTAATATCGCTCACTAAGGAAGGTAGTGACAATCTGTTCAATACTGCATATGATATCTGTATAGAATCTGCACCGATAAAGTGACTTCAAGGGATTCAGAGAGTCAGTCGGTTGGTAGGTAGATGTGAAATAAATGAAGTCATCATCAAGTCAGTCAACTCTTCTTTATTCCAGAATATGTTCACATAGAGACATATGACGAACTTTTGGTTGATATCAGGCAAATTAACGCGTTAGTGATCCCAAGGCAGCATTGACATATAGTGTGGTGAGAGCAGGCTGCTAGCCGATTGGTTGGCACTAATCTACGTTAAGGTCTAGGTCACTAATATGGGCCGTGAACAAGCCTGAGTCAACAACCAATCACAGCAAAGTTAACGTGGCAAAGTATGATTCGCAGAGAGAACTCTATTTGTCAAGGAATCCCGAAACAACCAATCAGAAGCCTGCGTTTGTCTACCTAAACAACCAATCAGATGACTGCGCTTGTCTATAATAATGTAGTTGAAATATGTATAAATACGTGTTGATTTTCATAATAAAACGATCTGTTGCCTGGCCCTTGTCTTCTGTTGTTACAATAGAACTGATGACAAACTGTCTTGTACTTGATGGAGCTACTTCATTGAATTATTATTGCTACCTAAAGAGAAGACCGCCAGGCAGATAGGTCTGACTAACGGTTATATATATATATATATATATATAAATCGTTGCTAATCATCAGCAAGACAAAGTCGCAATAGCGGAAATGATCATGCTCCATAAGAGATTCAAACTAGCACCATTTAGTATCACAGTCAGATATTTTTCTTGGAAATAATAAATAAGGCTGGATGACAGTTGATCACTAGATATTTAACGCTAACCAATATAGATAATCATTTCTAGGTGTGCTGATAGAAACCTATCGATCAGGTTTATTCAATTCTACTTTTATACCTTCTGAAAAAAAACATTATTTTAAAATTCGACTATGCAAAGTAAACCAAAAGAATGCAAACAGATATATGCTGACTCAAAATATCAGGCGTCACATAACCAGACCAAAAAGAAACATGAAATTGCACGGTTCAAACTGAAGATTACCTTGATATTATTTTAAATACTTGGCAAACGCAAGTTTTGTGAACTTCGCAGACATTTTGAATGTTTAAAGAACACGAGTACTTGTTGCGTTTACACGAAGAAATATTTCATAACTCTAAATATTGAAATAACACTGGAGATTATAGAAATTACAAGTGACTAAAAATAATAATAATATGATTCAAAGCTCTGACATAATAAATATCAGCTGTTTGAATGAATACTTCAACTCCAACAAATAACCAAACAGACAGTTCATACCGATGGAATCAATTGGATGTTGATAAATTGTGGTACTGGTGTGTCTAAGTGGCTTCTATTAGCTTTATTAAAGTTATTATTAGCGTCAAGATCACACTAACCTTATCCTCCAACTTTCTCTTTCTGAAAAACTTTATACTGAAACACCACAGTTTCGGTTATATTTACCTATATGGCCTTATTCATGAATTGAGAGTGAATATAAAAACTTTCTATTGCTCAGTATAATAAGAGTATCTCAAACACTGTAGTGATCAGTGTCTTATAAACGATTAGACCATTCGCAGCATTCAAGAATCTCTCAGATGTTGTAGGCGTATGACTCATTTCAAAATAAATTTCGTTACAAACTGATACCAGCCACAGAACCACTGAAAAGCATTGGTTACTAGACATTGGTTTTACTTTGGTTTAGGGTTCTCCAGTGCTCTTCACATTTGGTTTCATCAGGGTTCAAGCCCAGAACACTCAGGTCGTGAAACAGGCACGTTACTATTCAGTTAGTTGTGTTCTCTGAGCTACAAATATTCTCTTTTATTTCACGTTACTATTCAGCTAGTAAGTCAAAATTCACTATCGCATAATTTATATCTTCTCTAACTATAGCGCCACAATTATCATAGTTAAGAAAACATGGATCACTGAGCTCCAACCGAGTTGCAGTTATAAGCCATAACTTTGATTTCTTGGATCTGAACCATGGGGGAACCATGGGTATGCACTGGTGAAGAGCTCAAATTTGGGATGAGACCACTTTTCAGTACTTCCTGGTCTTCTGTGGTTCTCAAGATCATGTGATAAAATTAATGGTTTAATTTTTAACATTACTTTTAAACTGTACATTAATTAAGACTAAAAGAAAATTATCTAATCTAATTTTTATAAACAGTTTTATTTTCTTTTATTTCTAAAGACATTTTTTTAATCAACTTGTTTTTCTAATCATTTTTAATTCACTAGATTTTCAACGAACATCTTCCATGGTTGAAGTACAACAAGCCTAACTTATCAGCAACAGAGAAAGATCGTATCAATAAACGTTCAAGTGGTCATAATAGTGATATGAATGCCTCAACGACATCTGGCAGTACTGGTCATTAATTAGTTACACAGAAAGAAAAAACCTCCCTGTTTAATGCATTATCCATGAAACATTACAGTTTAGTAACTGTTGTCTATTTCGTCTCTGGTTTGTACGTGTATGTGTATACCTTTATCCATGAAACTGTGATGTTCGCTGTTTATGCTTGGTCTCTTTTTAAAAAAATCAATATTCTTCTTATTCTGAAGTCACCACAAATGTCATCGTGCTCATTAATTGGTTAATTATTCGATCAATTAATTCATTTCGTCACTATTTTTATTTAATTTCCCTCCTACTTTACTCTTCACATTTTACCTCTTAAGAGCACTGCAAACAGCCTTCATAAAGGTGTTGAAACAGTCGTAATAAGAAGGCGTGAATGGAAACTGAGAAATTGATATTATTGTAAGCGTAGTCAACAGTTAATAAACGCTACGAAACCTTCTTGTGAAACTGTCTGAAAATATAAGACATTCATCAGTAATCTACTCCTCCCACCACCAACTTTCTAGTTCCCAGATTTACACTTCATCGATCATTCCCTATGGAAAAATAGGCTTATAAATATTTTTTCCCAATTTTTGTGTAAGTATATATTCATTTTATGTATTATATCAGTCATCGCCTTTTCTTTCAAATTTACAATCCCATATTTTCAGCCCATCATATGAACAGCTTTAAACATTTATTTCAAATTGTAAAGTAAAAAAAGGTATAGTTCATTTCAATAATTTAAAATGTTTCCACAACGTTTTTAAATAAAAACTTTAATTTCTCTCATTCACCTGCCCTTTCTAACGGTCGTTTTATTTAAATCAGTAATTTCCGTTTCCAAGTAAACACCATCGCAATTTTATTAATAAACACAATTCTCGCTTTCATCACTATAACTATGGACGTAGCTATATCTGTGTCTGCACGTCTATTTTCTATTCAAAAAAGCTACCAGTATTTAAAGTCATTGACTAGACGAAAAATTGAAATGATGTGTTCACATATATTGTTGGATTTTTTTTACTCCGCTACTGTCGTATTGAAACATTGAACAAATAATTGACCATTGATGATATTAACATTATAAATTGTTTACTATGATGCATTTTCTTCTCTTTTTTTCTTTCTCTGGATATCTTTTTACGACTGATATAACAGATCATGTTATAAATATATTCTTCAGTTCAAATATAAAATAAACGAACAAACAAACGAGTATTTTTGGGAGTTGTTAATTCTGCTTTGTGCGACTTTGTCTTTTGATAACAAGCATGCCTTCTCAGACAGCTAAATCACGTGGTGTGGACTCGGCAGTCTCGATGATCCCATGAGATACACTGTTGACTATGTTGTCAATCTTCATTGTATAATCTTGCACATCTTGGAGTATCTTCTCAGTTGATGAATTAGGATTGAATTGTACAGACGTATGGTTTGTTCGATGAAAGTATGATATTAGTCCATGAAGTCTGTAACTGTCAGTCTAAGCTATGAACACAGTTGTAGGTTTCTTGGCTGAAATTCTTGATACATTAAAATTGAATGATAACAAACTTTTAAGCTGTCATAACTTGGAATGATTGACTGTTTGTTAATTAGACTTAATCTTGATAACTTAAGGAGTCAAAAATCAGTCAACAATGAATTTTTGTCAACAAATTTATTTCATTTCAAGTATATAAATGCTGTTTACACTAAATTCACCAGTCTTATTGATACTCCAATGACGGAAAAACACAAAAGTCAACATGAAACTACTCATGAGCATGGTATTTTGCAACAAAGGGCTCGCTAAAGAAAACAAAATAAATAAAATGCTATACAGGAAACAGACATGCGTGATAGGGGGAGTCATTAAAGAAGCGACTTGAATGTTCTCAGTATTTCTATGGTGGAATGAATATGAATGAGTTATTGCCAACACTTCTGGACTATTTCACTTCTGAATTAGTTGTGTTCTCTGAGATAGTCGATTTTAATTGGGAAGCTCTCGTCGTTCTTCTTGACAATATCTTCAGTGCAAGTTTCAGTATAAAACGGATTTATTTAAATTCTCCATGAATGATGTAATTGTATGTCTTGGCAGCCACTGTCGTAACTGTTTGTTAATATAAGTCTTTAGAAGGATGGCGAAAACTTCGCAATTAAATCAATCAGCTCTGAGAACACAATTCAATATCATCCACCTAAGCTACGAATCTTCTCCATTATTTCACTTCTATCATAATAATAGGTTGAAGGTGAGGACGGTTATTCATCAAAGAAGACATTGCGCAGTGGTCGCGCTGTGTCGTAAATTGGTAGAAGTTAGAATTCATTAGCCATTGGATCAAGTTTCATTGGCTTAATGGTCTACGAGCGAGCTCGCCTTGCAACCGTAAGATCCTGTGTTCAAACCCCAGTGGGTGCGTAATGCTGAGGAGTCCCGAGCTAGGATGAAACAGCTGTCCAGTACTCCCAGGTTTTCCAGTGGTTCTGTAACTTATGTCAGCTCATGATAAAATCATCCAACCTATAATAATAGTGGTTTGTTTTATTCTGGAACAGAACTTGTGACACAGTGAAGAGTTTTAAAGCTTGTCCGTAGGGCAAGTAGTGTACTACTAAGTCAGCTTATTACTACTGTAGTCACCAGACAAATGAACTCATGCAAAAAATGATCTAAATCCATCCTGTCGGACTCTCAACACCCTCTCTATTCAAAACTCTGTCTTCGCATCTCATCAGGTAGGACTATAAGTCATTATAAAACAAAGTTCAAAAACACAGTGATACCCTATGTGGCCCACGTTCTATGTGATAAAGATAGTGATCGGTATGAAAATCACTACTTATCATATAATTAGCAAAATGAATAGCTCTTTGTGATGGAAAAAAGTAACCTTCTCTGAAGCTGATGCATTAAATTTTTTCTTTTTGATTTTGTAGTCATCAGCACTGATATATTGTATTGAATGGATAACGCCGAAAAAAGTGATCTTTTATTTTGTGAAGCCTAAAAATAACGTCTATGAAATACACCTCACATTGTCGCCTTTCGTATCGATTTATACTTAGAAGAGACCAGATTGATGTACGTGACTTACAGTCCGTTTATGTGATCCGCCTCACAATTAGGATTGAAGAAAGATAAAAAAAAGTGTTTGTAAATATTTATACATGATTGTAGAGTGATAGTTAAATATGCTTGGAAATATTACCAAAAATTGTTAACTCATGTTGCTTTTAAACACACCTTGAGCGTCATCTTTCACTTTATTGTGATTCGAATTTTTTCAACATTTTTGTCTGGTAATAAGCGTTAACAGTTGACATCATAAATTTTAAGCGATCGATTAACTGTTTGGCTTTTAAATGTCAACAAGTTAAATGAATAATTATATGACTGTCAATTCACTTGCAAGATGGAATGCAAACCACAACTGTTAATTAGACTATTAACTTTAGATAAACTTTTTATTAAGATCAGAATGCAGGAAACCTATCTTTGCGTCCCACCGTACTAACACAACATCCTTGAGGCATATACAGTCACAAAACTCTCCAAAGACAGCAAAAAGACGACTGCCTATAGTTGGAATCAATGTGTGGTTCTGTCCAACGATAACAATATCAAAATTTCAAAATTATCTGAACAGCGCAGCTAGACAGCTATACAGAGCAAGTACTACAGAACAAAATTAGTTGACCGAACTTCAACCGTGAGAAGTACATTAAAATCAAGTACAGTATTCCCAACATGATATGATCAAAACATTATTCACAAGATTCACACACCAACAATTCCCACAAACAGTCTGGGGTCAGAAGAACATTGATTCACCCAAACAAACTCACATCGTTAAACAACACATTAACAATGTGTCAAGAAGAGAAGCATTAAAATAAGAGATTAAACAGGAACAAGGAAAAATGATAAGGATCAAGTCAACCAAAAAATGATATGCAAATATCAGAATAATGATATGCCATCTAGGAGAAAAACAGATAATAAGTACAACGTCAGTTGAAACATCCAAATAAGCATAAATATTGTGATTAGTTGTTCCGGAGGGATTTTTCAAAGATTTTTTTTCGTTACATTTCTTACCAGCCATCTCTCTGTCTAGCGTGTCTGGCTAAATGAAATTTAAAAATTCACTCCAAGACGCCTGAACATTTTGACTGAGTCAAAACAAAACAGTTAATTACAATGATGTCGTGATATGTTTAACACTTTGTTTTCTAAAAATAACAGAAATGGAAATAACTAATGAACAACGACAGGTTTGTTATTACTTACTATCAAATATACAGAAGAAAATGACAGAATTTAAACATACCATCATCTCATGTTATCACTTTGACAACAGTACTGAAGTGAAATAACAGTGATCAACTTCAAATGACACAAGATAATCAACTATTATTATCATGATAAAATCATAAAATCTCTAAAACTGGTTCCTTTTTACTAAGACAGAATTTCTCAAAGAAACACTGCAAAACAAGATTTGTTTATAATTGAGATGTAACCAAAACACCTATTTTTCTTTTTTTTTCTTTTTCTATCGTCGTCTTACAGAGTATTGATTTCCATTTATTGTTTATATTATTATTTTATACAAGGCGGACTATTTTTTCTATACTTCATCTTGTTTACAATAAATCTCATTGGCGGGGTTTTTTGATATGTTAGCTTTACATTTAGATACATCAGTTCAGTGTATTGAAGTTGCTGTAATGTAAACTAAACATCTATTTGCTGAAAGGTTTCTTGCTCATTACTTATAATTCACAATCATAATCAGTATATTTTTCACTAATTATGGTTTTTCTTCCTTTCGAAATTTTTTGTGCGGTGGTATCATGACTTTAAAAAGCTATACCAAATCAACTGATGGGTTTGTTCATCGTTGTGCTATATGTTTGAA
This sequence comes from Trichobilharzia regenti, assembly GCA_944472135.2. NCBI lineage: Eukaryota > Metazoa > Platyhelminthes > Trematoda > Strigeidida > Schistosomatidae > Trichobilharzia > Trichobilharzia regenti. Next base: position 20,878,547 of record OX235267.1, read on the forward strand.
GCCTACTAACGCTAGAGAGAGTGAGCTGATAATTTTAATATTTCGTAGGAACTTTTTTCGCTAGGTCGCTTCTCTCCCTAAAGATAGCAGATAGAAAAGCAACTACTCTTATACCTATTATTACCAGACTTGTTAAGCGGGGGTCAATTACACACACCGACGAGTGGAAAGGCTAAAATTCACTGTCATCTCTGGGATGTATCCATCATAGAGTCAACCATTCAAGTGATTTTGTGGATCCCGTTACGAGGACACATACAAATTCTATTGAAGGATTTTGGGGCAGGTTGAAAAATAGGATAAGGGCTATAAATGGATCTCATTTATGGTCATTTGGATGAATATTTGTACAGGATATGGTGTAATTTCTCCATTGACAGTCCCATGCTAAACTGGGAGATTTTTCTCTCACATGTTCGAGAAAGATATCCCATGTAACTTTTTAATTCTCTATTTTATGCTTTTTTCTACAAATATACATTTCCATTCATCATATATGCCTCTTTAATGTGACTGGTCCGTTCAAGGTCGTTTGCTGATTGGTTGTTAGTGGTGTCGAAAGTTTAACTTTGCCCATTACTTTTATTCCTAATGTAAGACAAGGGCTCCAAGTTTTAAACTTTTTAATTTTCAGCCGGTGAGGTTGCTAGCCTAACGCCTAACCTTCCGGCTTTTTTTCAGAAGTTACTACCGGCTACGCGAGATTTAGGAAATCGAAGCCTGACCTTCTGCCTGGCTGGTGAGTATCCGACTATTTAACCACCGACGTACAACTTAAAGCAAAAGGATTATCCATTGAATGTGCAATATGTATCTCATTATCCTGATACATTATTGTAATGTGATCAACGCAACATCTACCTTGTCTTCCCTATAGTGGGATTCCTGTAAGTCATTTGAACCGTCCAATATTCTGTTGAGATTACACATTTAAAATACTCCTGTTTTGAGTGAATCAATCAAATGATACTTCAATTCGGCTTATTTAATATTACGTAATCTTTACTAGTTAGGATCATCGTAAAATACAGTAGTAAAAAAACAGTAAGAAAATAATCTGAAAACAACCCGAGTGACTCTGAATAGTTAACTGATCTTAGTCAAATAAAGTATAATTATATTTCAATAGTTTACACACAATGATAAGTTTTCTTATTGGTAATATTTCGAGCAAAATTACTGCCCGTGTTCACACGACTGTTGGATCTTAGTCAGTTTGGTTGACTTGAACGTCTCTGATTAATTATGTTCCCACCGAGGCTCGAACCCAGTGCCCGTAGTTTCAAACGAGGGTTCGAGCTACGGTGGGAACATCATCACTCACTGAGAAATGCAGGTACATCCAGATGAGGAGTCCCAAATAGGACGAAATGCGCATCCTGGATTCCACTGCTAGTCACCATCCACCAATTGTATACTAATTAAATGCCCAGACATCGTCGAAGCATCTGCACAAGAAGCCGACATGTCAACCTGAGACCGAGCACTTCGGTCGAATCAGTCGATGGGAAAGTCAAAAATTCAATTCAGTAGTCTCTGAGTAATGTTCACGTAAAAAGATTCTATCAGTCTTGTCTGAAAAATGTCAGCCCCTTTGCGTTCTCCCTTTGTTATCCATGCACACAGTTTGATAACAGAGCATCTGGTAAATTCTGGACATTCAGCCATATTTGAAAAGTCCTTCAAAGCTATATATAAGATTTGATCTAACCTAACAAATGCAGTGAAATCAAGACGTCTAGGAATAGCTGAGGCACTGGAGATCCAAAAACTCAAGCCTATTCCATGTGTCCAAAAGAAATACGTCCAACCGTTGTCCCTACCGTGGCCATTATGAAAAGTCAGTCTCAACAATAAGGATTATCCTACTACCTTTTTCATTCAACCTTTACTTTTGTTTGTTATATTTGCCTTTTAAATCCCTATTTGCATTATTAGATTTGGTTACTGTTTTTATTTTTATATGTCCTAACCTCCTACCTATTTAGTTAATACTGCATCCTTAACCGGTAATTATACAAACTGACTACTTTTCTAGTAATTATAATCCTACTTTTTCTTTTCTACCCGATCTTCCTGATTATTACACATCGTAATTTTTAATTTGATCTTTGATCTGAGATATTTCTAGAACAGTGCCACTACCTATCTTATGTTCACCACACTTAATAATTTTATCAATCTCACTTCTGACCGGAAATATTTCTGGAACATTCTCACACATGTAATATGAATACACGAATGTACAGCCAAGTTGATGACTTCGTCGAAAAGCTATTTATTATTCTTATTATCATTGAATATGTGAAAAAAATTGGTAAGAAGTTCTTGTGCCGATTCTCTTACTTTTGAGGTTTTAATCATTGGTCTACAAAACACTGTTGCCGCCACTGACGAAAATGTTGTTACCCAAGATGTAATTAATGCCTTATAGTGTTATCTCTGAATCGTCTTGGAAGAAAACAAAGTATATATGGTTGATTTTGCTAATACCTTACTCTCACCCTAGATAAAATTCCCAGCACTAATTTCAAAATGAATTTCACAAGTAAACCACCTAGCTCAGAGAACTCAGAGGGAGGTTTTAAGAAACTTAACTCATTACATTTAAGTTTTCGTCACCAATCAGTGCATATTACACAGTTATTGTTTTTTGATTCTTCTTAAATGCTTATCTGCGATGGTCTTTGAATTTTCAAGGTGAGCATGTTAGCATTTGACCGTTTCGGTTATCAGTCACTGTTTTCCGAATTCTGCTAGATATGAATATGAAAATATGAAAACTGCTTTGTCTTACATCATCTTGTAAGTTTAGTTCTGACAGGTTGTCTGTCAGATATACCAGGAAATAGAAACCATCAGATAGCTAACAGTTATCCGGAAAACTTTATTGTACTTCACAGTAAAGAGAGACTGACCCTTGAAAAGATAAAACTCGGTGACCAAGAAAGCTATCTTTATTACACTACCATTCAAGGTTGATTAAATCATTTAAATGACAGCCCAAATTCTTTAGTCAGCCATGAAGCGCACATTCTACACTGCATTGCTTTTCTTTACATCTTGAATATTTTCAGTCCTTGTGTTGACAATTAAAGGATGAAATTCTGTGGCCTCTGCTTCACACTGTATCTGCAATTTTATCTACAGTTGCGAGGATACATATAGAGGTAGAACAGTTGTGCAATTACCTTTTTATTTCACCTTTGTAATGCCAAACCGATCAATATTAGTAGTAGATAAGAGTTGTCAACATTAGTCAGCTTACTAGAATGTCTGTCATTGACTGAACACTTCCCATGTGACAATATAGAATTGTGTAGGTGTGATATTAGTGAAATCAGCAGTCGTTTATTTATTTTTTTAATTTTCAGTGCTTCTCATAGACATTTTTTAAATGCCATCAGTGTATAATAGAATAACATTAAATGTCACATGACTGTACTAATTGCATGATTAGTAAGATATGATAAGTTTGACATTGTAAATGATGTTACTGCTGAGAAAAATAAGAGTCATTTAGTACTTTCTACTACTAGCTGATGTGAGTAGTTAACTAATCTTATTCATCTACTTCACAGAGTAACTCAACTGATCGAAATTGTCGAAATACTTCAAGTTATATGCTTTAGGTATGGAAAATGTAGTGAACAGCTGGCAGATGTGTACATTCTCAAAACTTTGCAGCACTGACGAACATTGCGACTTCTTGCATAACACTGGACGATAATCATGCCACAATACTGCTAAATCATGTCGGTGGCACAGTGGTTAGGACTTTCGCCGACCATGCACATGGTCCGAGGTTCGATCGCCTGCCGAAGCTCACCTGATATCTATGGTTGGCCTGCAAAATTTGGGCTACCGATATCCATGCTGAAATTTCCATACTTGTACCAAAAATACTGTGTGTGGAATCAAGCTGTAGTCAAAATTTAAAAAATTAAAAAGGTACCTTTGATATCTAGTTTTAGTGATCTTCATTGTTATTTTGACTTTCACTATGTCCTTTTAAGTTGAACTAAGTCTATTTTTCTCACCTCCTAACGCTTTGTTATATACATGCTGAGATTTTGTAAATTCCGGTTTAATAATACTTTGATAAAGCTATTAGCATTAAATAGCGAAAGGTCAGTAAAAACAATATCGTTTTGTTTTTCATTCATTGGGAAATACAAAAACCTTTATTATAATGAAAAGTACACAAAATTTGTCCAGTGGTAAATGATTCAAATACTCCAGAGAGCCATAAAATCAATATTTTTCATGTTTTCATCGGTAAATTATACAAGTAATGAAGTATTCACTTCTTATCGCATGCAAGTGAATTCCAGACTAGCAATGACATCTGATATATATTTTTTATAACATAACACACAAAAAATTACTTTAACCAATCGATTTTTCTAAATGATTAGAACTTCATTTTATTGCATTACGCTTTATGAAACGATGATGCACATATTTCTGTGATAATGGGTTGATAATGAGCATTTTTAAAAGCTAGACTGTAAGGAATTAAGCCATTTACTGTATTCTAAATACATTTTTATCAAAACAAACAATTCGTTGCTGAACAGCCTATTTTCCGGTTGTAACTAATGTCAACCACGACGACTGAGAAAACAGGTCAGACTTTGTGCACGAATTTATACGAATAACTATTTATAATATCACTTCAAGATTTATTTGTTACTGGGATTCTGTTTTTTCATCTCTGTTCCCTAACTGCTCTTGAATTTCTACCAGGAATTATTAAGGAATTACGAAATATAAATGCATGGCCATGGATGACTTTAAAGAAGTGCTGTAAATTCAGTATCTTCATATTTACATCATTCGGTAGGACAGATAGATGTCCCCAGAAGATATTTGATGTTGCTTATTAGCAGCTTATTACTTTTGAAATAGTAGAGACAATTTGACACTTAGGTAGATGTTTTTGATATTGTGATGTTCTCTGAAGATGTTGCGTAGCAGGACAATGAAACATTCGCCACTTAACCATCAAGCTTGAAGAACTCAAGCAACACTAAAAACTCAGGTAACGACAACGCTGTTTTTTATATTAGTCAACCGAAAATTTTCAGATTTCACAAGACTGGCTGATAGGGTAGATAGCCCGGATTTCGGAAGTGATTTCAATCCTGTTTCTTCCTCATTCTGATTAATGACTACAGGCTATACTACATCTCACCTCTTGTGTTTCACTTCTTAGCATGCACAACTGAAATATAACAAACAGATTTCCAGTAGGTTGTGAATTCAGTAGTTAAACCACAATGCGAAAAATAAATCTAAATCAATAAGGCTACTGACGTCCAGATAATTTTCAGTCAAGCATGCGTTCTTTTAAATGTTTCTATATGATGAGCGTAAAGTAAGCAAAATAAATATGAGTCTGTTTGATTTTAATGCAAATATATATATATATAATTCTGTATTCAGTGGTTTATATTGAAAACAGTTTAGAAATGAAATGACTCATTGATGACTTAAAATTAGAGTAATCAATAATAATTTTAATTTATTCAAGATTAGAGGAGATTGAATTTACATCACAATCAGCTGTACTAATGCTTGAGGCTATATCAAAATGAACTAAAATTTGAAAAAACTGCTTCAGAGTTATTTTTAGCTGTTTTAATGAATAACGTTCCTGACGAAAAAGAAAGACGATTACTTTTTCTTGAAATTCTACCCCAAAACGAATAGTTTATTTTGTTAAATTAGGTATCTGTACGACAGGAAATGACGGTAGCGTTTTCTCTGATACAATTGTGTTTTTTGTTTGAATTTTCGAATTTAACATTTCAGATCATGGTTACTAGTTTAAAATTTTGGTCGATTGGCTAACGCTTAACCAATAAAAGCATTGCATCGTAGTTTTCCATACGAGTTGAAGAATTAACTGGTCAGGCTATCTTAAGTAGGAGTTTGAATCTCAGTATAATAATGCGTATTTTTGTCAGCACTGAAAGTATCTCTTGTTGATTAGTTCTATAGAGGTTGGAATCCATGTTCATCAGCTCCTATCGATTGAATTAGTGAAAATCATACACACATGGATGTTTAACTGTGACGGAATCCAAATAAGTCACTAACATTACTTGCTGATGAGAAGTATAAATTTTGTTTTATTGAAATGTCAGTTTAGTTTGTTCAGTAAATAACATCAAACACATCAAAGTATGAACATTTAGCTTAAGAATGATCATTTACTACTTTTTCAGATCAAAATTTGAATATACCCCTATGGAGTATGTCTCCAGTTGTTCTGTTTAAGCCAAAATCTTGGTTAATTAGTGTTTGCCGTAATAAACAAGTTATAGGCAGATTTTTTATTGTCTGACAGTAATGCTGCATGCATAATCCTATTTTCCTCAGCACCATTCATGACGCAAGTGTTTCGATAATACAAACTCCAGCTTAAGTGAGTTCGTACCTCTATGTTGTCTCAAGGTTTCAAATGCGATTTGATGATATGGACTCATTTTCATGAAGTCTACCTAAATTAGAACTTTTGTTAAACACAGTTCACAACACTCTACTTTTGTCTACTTCAGAAAGCCATATATATTTAGCATGGTCGAGAAACTCCAAGCAACAATATGAACTTCAACTATACATATACATTGTTTATCAAACAATAATGATTTAATGGAAGCAGAAATTTAAAAGTGAAGCAGTAGAAAATATTTACATATCAGGATGTTAATTGTAATTGTGAAATGTCCTCCAAACTTCAGGAATAACTTCACCAAAGGGTGATGCGTGTATTTAAGAGTTACATGACTGTCTTCTTGTATTTTGAACTCAGTTCAGTCGTGAGTCAGAAGGGAGAGATTTTTGTCATATAGACATTCGATCTTATAGTCTATTAGGATAGATAAGGACTAGTTTTGTTGTGTTGCGACGCCTTCTGGCATCTATCAGCGTGAATGGTTTTCTGTTAATTGTTTTAACTTATATGTACACCATAAGTGACTTAATGTCGTTCGAACTTCAGGTTTCTTTCTTTTAGTTTGGTCATTGTAAGATAACATTAGCACGATCAAAGTCATGACCGTACTTATCTAGATGCATAGGAACCAATAAGAAAGAATCGTATATTCATACTGCTAGTTGATGTCCTTGAATAATTTAGTAACAGTCACTGAGGTTGCTTTTGCAAATTATCTTTGTCTTGCTCCCCTGTAGAAGGTGATCCATCAAATCCTCACAAATCCAACAACTTTCTTTTTGTTGTATGAATTTAATTAGAACAAGAAAATGATATGATTATGTGCAATAAGTTGGGCTCGAAACGTCATCAGTAAACATTACTGTATAACACTGTGAGACTTTATCAAAACAAAATTTACGCATAATGGAATTACACTCTACCACAGTGCAGAAGTTTTATTCTTATATCAAGAAAATAATTTTGATATTTTCGAAAATCTGTTAAAATCATATTTTCCAATCTTCTACAAAGATAAGCATCACATGACGTTCTTCACATATTAATTGTGTTAAATGCAAACTGTTTATATTACTAAATAAAATTCACTCCTTTTTCCCTTCATTTTCCCCTTTTTCATTAAACTACCATCTTTTCTTTCTTTTGTAAGTAGTACACGACAGCCCTCAAGAATTAGTTTGACAAGTATACATGTACTATGACGAATCCCATTAAGAACTGAAGAATCCTTGTTACACTTTATTTGACATATCCTCAACAGCACATGTTTCGCAAGTAGTATTTAGTTAACCTTAGAGGGAGTGAATGCAATAGGTTATATAATCCGTTATTGAATATCTTGTGTCTCCTGTGGGGGATTTAATCACTTACTAATCAGATGTACTTGTTCGCATTCCATATTTACAGAAATTTATCAAACTGTCGTTTGAACCCAGTGGATCGAATCAAAAGTACTGGGTTTTATGGTGACACCAACTAACTATCCAATGGTCAGTGTCGATCTGTAACACAATGTAATTGTCATAAAATATCCACTTTATTAGGAAAACTTTTGCTTGTTTTTACTGACGTCTCACTATTTAATCCTAATGGCTTTATCGAAGTGATGATGAATACCATAAAATACTATCAAGAAGCAAGGATCTTAACTCTGTCAAACTTAGAAAAACAAATCCGTTTATATAATAATCTTCAACTTATGAGTAAACTTCGAAAGTTATGCATAGTGACAGTCTATGGTCAGCCTATCTGTTTATTGAAAAACTTAGTTGTCATTGGTGGCGCTGAAAACATTCCTCGTCAAATTACAACTAGTGACTAAATTCCAAGGTGATTGTCACAAGAGCTGTGGACTGAATCCCTAAAAAGTAGCAGGTTAGCACCGAGAAAGTGAAGAATGACCTGCCAAAAACAATACGCTTTCGTCTCCTTTGCATTGCCAAAGCTCCAGCCATTCCGACAGAAGAAACAAAGCTTTGCTGACAGAGGAAAATTATTCAGCTACTTCTACTATCAAGGTAAGAATCTTGTTGATTTCCGCTGACTAGACTAGCCACTTCTAATCGTATCTACCAATTCAACTGCGCTTGTGGAGCGAGATATGTTGGCCATTGTTCTAGGAACTTGATTTTTTGTGCTTAAGAACATCTCCCAGTATGACTAAATTTAGGTGTAGTAAAAACCACCAACAGTTCGATATTAGACCACTTGGTCCAAACTCGTCACAAAACCAGCACTGAAGACTCCTTCTGTATCATCTATCGGGTGCCAAATACATTACCAAAAACATCCAGGTACCGCATACTCGAAACAGGATAAGGTGTCGCGATCTGCCTTAAATAACCAGTGTCGTGTTCTCAGAAAATACAAATCTGGTCACTACTACTACCCTGGCCAGCCTTCAGTAGAAACTATAAATTCATGAATTTGTAATATTATCTTTCCTAATTTTTCTGATATTCAGTGTACTATTATGTTTACGCTGTCGAACTGTAATCCATTGGTATTATTAGTGATTCGATGTTATTTCAACATTAATATTATTAATAACGCTAATTAATTCACTATTATGTATGTGTAACTGTAGAACCTGATGATGAAGTTATCCAAAAGAATATTCTTTGTTCAGTAACCATTCTTTTGAAAGACGTAATTTTTGTTTGTTTGTTTTTCTAACTCCTTAAAACTCTTGTATTCCTTTGGAAGTTGAATAATTTCACATCTTCCTTCGTCTCTCTGTGCGTCCTGATTAAAAGTGATATTTTAAGATTATTCGTTGCATTACGTAACTCTAGTACACTTATTCAACTCCTTGTATGCATTGACTAATTTTAGAAACTATGTTTGTGACATCTCATAACTTTTGTTACTACCCTCTTTCATGAAAAATATATATAGAGAGAGAGAGATAAAGAAAGTGAATTCTCTGAAAGAAGCCTCTTCTCTAAACTGGGTTTTGTTTTCATTAAAGGCCAAAAAAGATAGAAACTGCTGTTCTGTTTACCTCAGTTGCCGGCGGTTGAACGATTGCTATTCATCTACAAAAACGACCACTGTGATAATAATACTTTCGTAACATTGTGAGTTTACTTATAATTAGCTAGTAGCTTGATAGGGCGTGATAAAATAATCTTGTAAATGATGTGCTAAAAAGCATACTCGACACAGAACGGCGCATGAGATGCACCGATGGGTGAAAAATCACTTAGTCTAATTCAAATAAGCTGTAACTTTATAATGTTGGTTTCTGATCGGATGTTTTTTATTGGTTCTCAGGGTGTTTTTTTGACTGTATCAAGTGTGAGTATTTTCTTTGACTATTTTCACATTCTTGTTGATCTCAGAGTTAGAAGTATCTTGATTGGAAACTATGGTAGCATTCTGTAAGTTGTCTATCTTATAATGCGGTAATCAGTAAGGCAATAAGAAGTATACTGACGAATCAAGGAGACTGGAGATGACACCTAGACATCTGTGAATATGATAAATGTTGGAATTTAAAAGCTTGGATCATTTCTTTTTTGAAATCATTCTGTATCAAATTTGAGGAGGTGACTAGGTACAATGAACAGAGAGGCGTTTATTCATCTGCTCGTGCCGGTCACCTCAAGAAAGAAAATACTTCATAGTGGGGCAGTTGTTTTCAATTCTTAACATCCTTATTGATAAAGCTATTAGCATTAAATAGCGAAACGTCAGTAAAAACAATATCGTTTTGTTTTTCATTCATTGGGAAATACAAAAAACCTTTACCTTAACATCTTTGTACTTCCGAACACCAATGAATCATTGTCTCTCTTATGTTTTTACCTGTAGTAATATCATTAAATTTCAGTCCTCTGACTTCATATGCGTTTCTTCAAAGTGTGAAAACTTGAACTGACGCGATTCAGTACACCTTTTTACAGTAATTCATTAGTCATTCAATTATCTGAAGAGGTTTAGCCACACTTTTTCATGAAGTAAACTACTTCGAATTTATTCCTAAATCTGCACCCTTTTAGTCTGAATGAAAATCCAGAGCAGAAAATGCGATCAGTCTTGACTATTGGAGTTGACGGAATGGCGTTTAGAGAAAGTTACTCCTAGACGATTTTAGATGATAGTAATGAATAAATACAAAGTAGCTAGAGTTTATGAACAAGGACCATTTGTTTCCAGCTCACTGAACTAATAGTATGGTGTTCAACCTGTGATTTATCGGTCATGGATGATCACTGGCGAAATTTTCGAACTAAGAAGTAATACTTTAATTTTCATTGTTGAACATCCAAATATCACTGTCCCCTCAAGGAAAACTACTTTAGAATTCTGTTTCACTCGCTTCTCTTACTTGCTTCATAATAATTTTGATGAAGTGTTCATGTATCAGTATATAGTTCAAACGTCACAGAAACTAACCACAGATACTGATTAGATTAGGTGAGCATGGTTTGTCTGAATACCTCATCAGTTTAACAAAGTAACACTTGATGTAGAGTAAGTAGGCAGATCTCGCGTCCCACTGATGTAATGGATATTGTTTCAAAACAACGAGTTGTGGATTTTATTTCAACTGGAAAACAGAGGCACTCTAGTGACAAATAGTAAGTAACACGAATCATCTCTCTTAGATTCTCATGTGCAAATAACAAATATAAATCTGTTCATCTTGTTTACTAAATAGTTAGTATTATACATAAATTAGTATCTCAGTTGAACAGCTGAAACTAACCTGAAATAAAGTGATTGGTTAAACTAAGTTGGAAATGAAATATGCTGAACAGTTGTTTCCTTGAGTGCACTTTGTTTTAATTAAGAAAAACAGAATGCGGATCAAATAATTAACAAGTGTTATTTAAGCATGAAAGTTATTTTTCACTGTATACGTCCAAACCAAGTTCACTTTAAACAGTTTGAAAGCATTTGGGCATCGGGTATATGAAAAGAAAATTTTCTTTGCTGCAACTGTCTTCCTAATATGAATTATTATAATAGTTTTCGTACTTCACAATGAATCAAAAACAAAACGATATTGTAGCTTTACTGACGTTTCGCTATTTAATGCTAATAGCTTTATCAAAGTATTATTAAACCAGAATTTAGAAAATCTCAGCTTATATATACAACTTAATAATCGTTCCTCAGCATGAGGTAATTTTTACGTTGTAGTCAATTCGGTCAATTGGTAAAGACAATAAAAGTAGGTCCAGATTATTGGATTTGATAAGTGTGTAAAATTATAAAAGCAACGTGTTTACATAATGAAATTGCTTATCACATTCGTGTTGATATTGTCATTTCATGGGGAAGGGAGGTGTTGTAACTAGGTCAAATTCTGTTTCAGTCCATCATTCAGACTATTCAGACAATTTGGATTCCATTTGATAGGAAGTGCTTCTGATATTAGACGTTCTTAGACTTGATTTCTGAAGTTTTTCTGGATTATTTCAATACTGTCAAAATAAATTTTGTGGCCTGATTTTATAACGTGTAGACATATGGCTGGCTGGTGATTTTTCAAGCTTTTCTAGTTTTCTCGGTGGTCTTACAGATGCTCTACATTGATTATTTCTTCTGATTTTGATTTCTCACGATGTAAATCACATCACATTGCAAGCATATTTCTTTGTAGACACAATTAGATAGAGAATCCTTGGGGATTCGGTCTTTCATATGGACAAGGTCGCTTTGCAATGTGTCTGATGTTTTGAAGAAAAAAACTCTGATATTGCGTTAATTGGGTACTCTTCTGATATCGTCTGACGTTTCTGATCTATATGGAATGACAACCACTGAGGTCCATGTCTTTGGAATATGTTTTCGACTATACTTAATATCGGTGTTGATTTTTCTGATGTTCTTTGAGTAGTTATTTTTCTTATTTTCACCATACTATTTTACCATATCTGACACAGCTGTTATGTGATGAGAAATCCGTTAGGTATGACACGATCAACTTACTGCGGCACTCTAACAAATGGTCCCAGTAGTTTTTGTTTTCCTTTCCCCGTTACTATTACACTGTTGTTCTCATCTTCTATCACACACCAAATTTATATTTCATATCCTGTGGTGCATTGTTTGAAATGTAAACGCTACGCTGTTGTTTTTATTTTTTTTTATTTATCTTTTTTTGGCGTTGCTTTTTGATTTTTGATTTTAAAAATCTTATAAAATTTATGAGGTAATTAGATGCAATATATTGTAATGCACGCTGAAAATTCCATACCTGTACCACAAATACTGTTTGGAATAAAGCTGTTATTATTATTATTGAAAGTTTCAGTGGTGTTTGATTTTCTTCTTTTTCTTTCTCATCCGTTATCAAAGATTGTGCTCATCTAAGAAGACTTGATACCACGGATACATTTTCGCTGCTGGGGTTTGATGATCCGAAGTCTAAATATTTTTTGGAGTGGGTTTTCTTCCTGATTACAGATACATTAAAATATCCAGTATAAACGTTCCCTGGTGAAATGTTTGTTCTCAAGGGCTCGAAAAATATGTACGAGTGACACTTTGATGGATGAGCTTCGACATATACATTCAGTTTTACTAGCCAATGGTTATCCAGAAAACTTCATCAGTTGTCACGGTAAGGATAGACCACATCCTGAAAAGACAGCTTCTGTACCAAAGAAAGCCATCTTTATTAATCTACCATTCAAGGGCGACCAGATTATGCAGTTGACAGCTCAAAGACTTCGGTCAGCCATCAAACGCACATTCTACGCCGCATCTCTTTTTCTCACTTGCCGAACATTTTCGATCCCTGTACCTACGATTAAAGGACGAAATTCTGTGGACTCTACTTCAAACTGTATCTACAAGTTCACCTGCAGCTGCGGTGACACCTATATAGGCAGAACTAACAGAATGTTCCAATGTCGTCGAAATGAACATGTTCCAAAATGGCTAGTAAATCATATCGAAAATCCTAACGCGATTAATCTTAGTAGAAATCCAGCATCATCCATTGCAAAACACTTATTAATGTCTGGTCACAAAATCAATATTAATGACTGTTTCACAATTATTTCACATAACTCTAATTCAAGGTTATTGAAGGTGATGGAAGCACTTTGGATTAATCACATACAGCCTAAACTGTTTATACAAAAATCAATAGACTTCAATCTTCGCCCACCCTGGACTACATGACCTATCTAAATATGATTGGTCATTAGTATGTACTTTTGTTTTTATTTAACTGAGTAATTTTCATGAACTTTATTTTATCATTGTTAACCATGTTAGTTGTAAAGCGGTTGTAAAGAAACTACGAAATGATATCATCTCGCGAAATTTGTCTTCTTAATGCCTTATTCAAATTAAAATATCCGTTTTCCTACCTCTCAACGTTTTCACTAAATGAAACGGATACACGAATTCCCCCAAATGAATTTGAACAAAGTAATGATAACAGATGGAGTAGGATAAAACGGATTCATTTTATGCGTTCATATCTTCTTAACTGTACACAATTTTAATACACTGGAGATAAGATATGTAACAATAATTAAGAATAACCATGACATAAAGATGAATCAAAATGTTCACTTAATTACTGTAACACACTTTATCTTCAATGAGCTAAATTTCCATACAGTTGGGAAGATTCCGATGAAATAAAATGGATCCACTTATTTCGGTCCATTTATCATTATTGCTTTGTTTAAATGAAAAGACATCAAACTACATATGCTATTTTAATACACAGAAAAATAATAAACTATCCATGTTGTGGCATAAATCACACTTAAAAGCATGAAAACATCAAATATTACTTAGTTTACTGAAATGTTAATTTTTAATTGATTAATAATGTCCCGGGAACTTAGCCTTCTGTGATTGGGAAAACACACAAGTGTGTCTAAATCAAGATTTGGTAAAAAAGGTCAATAATTCGATGTTAGACCACCACCTGGTCCAGACAAGCCATTAAGCTAACACTGAAGAATCTTTTTCTATCATCAATTGGACACCAAATAAACTACCAAAAGCCTCTAGGCACCAAATATTTCAAAGATCAGAGGTCATTGTGATTCTCTTAAAAAACCAGAGCTCCATGTGCTAAAGGAACAGGTCCAGCCACTATTGCTACCCCAGCCTGCTGTGGAACCTATAGATTCATAAATTCTGTATTATTTTCATAGTTAATCTGCTACTCATTTCAGTGTTGTATTTATCAATTGTATCACTTATAGATCGTTTTGAACTCTATTATTATTACTCCCTTGGATTCCTATGGAACATAGGGCTCCAACAGAACACTTCCACTTTGTTCTGTTTTCTGTAGTCCTCTTCAGCTGGGTCCACGATAGCTCAAACTCTCTCATCTCCTCCTCGCCACATGATCTCCTTCATGTCACTCTAGGACGGACCACTCGTCGTTTCCCATTTGGATTCCACTCTAGCGATGGCTTTCATTCCGCGTGATGTCGTTCGGCGGCCTCCTCAATGTATGCCCGATCCATCTCCATTTTTTCTCACTTATTTGTTGAGTGATCGGCTCTTGGTTGCTTTGTTCATTTCCAGAGTTTCTTGTTGCTAATTCTTTCTGGCCGGCATTTGATCTTCAGTATGGAACCAGAGACGGAGACAGTTGTTCATAAAAGTCTCCACTAGCCTGTTGGAAATCTTTTTTGTGACACGCATTGCAAGTTTCTGACCCCTATAGAAGAACTGGCTGACTGACTTCATATTTGGGCTGAAAATGTGAATATTGTTCTTTATGCTGACTGAGTGCAGAAGATTTCCAGACTGGTTTCAGATTGATGAAGGCGTATCTTGCCGTTACGATTATGGCTGCCTTTGACATCTAAATCCTTTCCGACTGTCTGTTGTTGAAACTGTACTTCCTAGATAAGTGAAAGAGGTATCACCTCCGTCTTCTCAGTGTTCACCTGCAGTCTTGTCTTCGCTACCAGCTTCTTTTGCCAGTTTTTTGGTTTTCTCCTGTAAGTTTTCGAGTTTGTGTGACATTGAACATAAATCACCCATGCGCGAAATCTAGATATTCTGAAGTCCCCTTATCAGTGGTCCAAAGTATTCCTGTCTCCTCGTTCCCCACAAACAATCTGACGTATAATCCAGTCCACCACAATTAAGAATATCATTGGTGATAACAGACAAGCAGCCTTGTCTTATTCCTGTATTCACTTCGGAAGCTTTGCTGAGCTTTCTGTTGTAGATCATGTGACACTGTCATATAGCCAGCTGTTGAATGAGATTAGTTAGACTGCAATCTACTGATACTATTGATTCAATATTATTTGAAACACTATTGTTGTTAACAAAAATAACCCTGCAATTATTGTAGGAATAAAACTGTAAAGCGTGATGAAGAAGAAGTTATCGAAAAGAATATTCTTTGTTCACTAATGAGTATATTGATTTTTTCAAAATTAAAATTCTGCATATGGTCTTAGTAACTTAGATCCATAGACTTGTTCCCGGTAAGAAACAATTTCTTTTCACGCCCCAGTCAATGTCATTACTGATGAAGGTAAGGACCATAATCTGAACCGTGAATCAGCAAAATAATTTAATTCGATGATCAAACATTGGATAATGAACTTGCAGTATTTTACTTAGCCTGAATCACTTATTTAGTATAAATTTTTTGCATATTTGTTTATCTTTTCGATTAATAGTGAAATCCTTTTAACACTATCTATTTTATTGAATATACTAGGGTATAAATGAACAATACTTGCTTGATTGCAAGATAAGAATGTAACGAATCTGAAATTATGTTTTAGATTACTGAGCAATCACCTTCAAGAGAAGTAAAAACTGTGTATACATTAAGGGGTTATTTACTTAATTGCCAACCGATGAGAAGCTTGTTCACCACACCATATTCCTGTAAACTGGAATAATATCAATACCAAACACTCATTCATACACAAAGTTTTCTAATCGACTGTTAACCTAGCAATCTTAAACAGCTTTGGTTAGTAATCTGGTCCGACGTACCGAGAGTGTTACTGTTCCTGTAGTAAGTGAACCAAACTAAAATACTACACCAAGTAAACTGGTATCAACTGCTTTTAAATCTCTCGGGGTATTTTATGCCAGAAGGCTATATGAATTAGTAATCTGTAGGTGTTCAACAACCATTACACCAGTTACTCAATCAAATTAACCTGATCCAGTCAAAATTGATCTGAACTCAAGAAAGAGAGGTAGAGAGGGAGAACAAGAGCAAAAAAATGACTATTACTTTGGTTATTAGATTGTTATTAAAGAGGAACTCTAAGAAAAGCTGTAGGTTTGCTTCCGTTCATTATAAGACAATGAATGACACATCCATTTACAAATGTATTTCACTATGAAATTTGTTCACTGTTTGGACTGTATTATGGAAAATGGATTCTGTAGTTTTAGACAAGCTACCTTGATGATTTTATGATTTGCCATCAACAAACACGCTTATAAACATAATCCATAAATTCGTGCATTTAAACAAGCAAGATAAGTGGGAGAAAAGCAAAAGAAATAAAATTAATGAGATAACATCATTATCATTAATTAATTAAGTGATTAGTTAATTAATTATTTAATTGTCGTTTATTTGAATTGATTATTGGGAAAAAATAACTGATTGATAGACATTGATAATTGAACGGAATTTACAGCTCTTAGTGTTTATGTTTTTCTCACTAAACTGTTTATCTTTTCCAAGACACTATTTTGTATAATTGATGGTACAGGTCATATAAGGTTAAGTATGTTGACTGTGTATGATTATTGACAACAGTATGCTTTATTTTATTATATGCTTGTTTTAATGGACAGGGAGTTATGAATAAAGTGAATACTTATCTTTGAATCTATCATGAATGCTAAGTTATTAGATTTCTGGTAATTTAAATGACTTCAGACACAGTATCATCATGAGTTAGAAATAACTAGTGAACAAGTGAAAATTAGAAACACCGGTACTAGATAGGTCTATTCAGCTGGAAAACTTTCACTGCTGGGTATCAATAAATAAGAAAAAATCTACAGTTGAGGTTTGTTGGATCATAAAATTTCTTTTCAGAATAAAACCTTGATAAGAAGATATGCGTCATCCCATGCTTAAATATGACAAATATAAGGAGTTCCGCAGCTGAACTTTTTGCTAACACTGATCATTCTATCTGAATGAACTAATCCTTCAAAGTAATCTACAAAGTGAAGAGCAACCTACCAAAAGCAATACGCCTTCGTCTCTGTTGCATTGTTAAAACTTTATCCATTCAGTTAGAGAAACTGTAGGTTTGCGTAGAAAAGGGAATTATTCAACCACTTTTACTATCATGGCAACAATCCAGTTGTTTTCTACAAACTTGATTTCATTTCCTTCATTTCTATGTGCATCCTGGTTACGACTCATTCATTAAATTATTCGTCTTATTACGTAATTTTAGTATTTTTATTCAGCCCTTCTTATGCTTTGACTAATATTAAAATTTATGATTCTTACTACTCACCACTTTTTTTTACTACTCTCATTCATGTGAAAAATCGTTTATAGTTGCTATTGTACAGCCAAAGGTAATGAATTCTCCAAGAAGAGCCTTTTTGCTGGACTAGTTGTTTTTTACTACCTGGATGGGGATTATTCACGAAATATCTCCTCACCGACACAATGATAAAGATAATATATACGAAAGGTGACTTGCCAGCTGATATCCTAAAAAGAGAAGGCTATAGATTTCTCATTGAAGTACATTCTTCCAATAGATGCTGAGATTAATATCTCTTGTCATTCAGTATTCATTAACACCACCAAAGATACACTCTTTCATGTTCGTCTATTGGGTTGTCTCCTCCTATGAAGCAAGGAAATTCAAGTCATTCGTAAAGTCTTATCACAAAGCACTAAGTAGTATTGTCTTACCTAATCTGAATGTTGAAATAGTTAGTCGATTGAAAGTTCGATAACTGGACATATTCTCAACACTGGTCATTCAGTTTCGAGAGATATTACTTCCAAGGTTATTTATAAAGTAAAGAGAAATATCCTAAAGATGAAAGGCATACTCATATTCTGTATTGCCAAAACACTAATCATCTACATGGAGAAGCCTATTCTATGCACACACAAAATCTGAAGCAACCAATTCTTCTGTCTTGTTCTAGATTTCAATTTACCTTAAAAGTCTCTTAATATCCTTTGTAATTATTCATGGTCATTTGTTCTCTTCACCTCTTAGTTGTTATCCACTCATAGATGTTTATATTCTTTTAATAATTACATCTGACTTTCTAGATGATACATCATTATAGGGCAACCACTGATGCGAATTCACTCATTTCCATAATATTTCCATTATATTTTTATTAACACTCTACCGCTCAACCACCGATGCAAATCAATACACTAAACGTATCTAATAAAAAATGTATACAAACGCTGTTGCACAGTTGTGTGGATTAAGTCGCTGGAAAGGGACTCTTCACTGATCTGCTTGCTCATCTGTTTTTAATGTCCCAGTAGGTATCTTTAGCATACTTCTTCATTCATAGGATTTTCGTCATCAGTCTGGAAGTCATATTCAGTACACATTAACAGGGAAGTAAATGCTGTAAACTTTTCACCAATATTTACAGGAATAATAATCAAACTGAGTTCGGAAAAAATTAGAGGCATTATATAGCATCACTAAGGAAACCTGTCTGGAGGAACATTGGGACTCTTTGAAAGTGATGTTGTTGGAAATCTTTATAGCTGCCTTAGGAAGAAAGATGAGACAAGACAAGGAATGACTCTTAATGGACAAGTGAAAGCTAATAGAGGAGAGAAGGGTGGTAAAATAGAAAATGAACCAGTCCAAAGATGGACAACCAAAGGAAAAACTGAGTTCTGTGTACAACCCAATGTATAAAAGAAGTAAAGAAGAGTGTCAGGAAAGAAAAAAGACAATTCCACGACACAGTGAAGCATAATAGACTTCAGACAAAACAGATTTCAAAACATTACTTCAGATAGCCAGGTCACCAGCCGGGAAGAAACCAGTACACATGGAAACAAGTTAGCAAAGAGGAGGAAAAAGGAAACAGTTAGTTGATCACTTCTAAGGACTCCCTAACTGACCATTTCCTGCAACACGTTCAGAGTTATCGCCAACAACACTCATAGAAATGCCAGTGGACATCAACTCTCCAACGAAAGCAGAAGTCTTGGATGCAGTCAAGCTACTGAAAGCTGTCCCTGAAGTCAGCAGGAAAGGATGGAATTCCCCCCAGAAGCAGTAAAAACGGACGCAAAGACCTCAGCGTATATACTGACATCACTATTTCACAAAGCTTGGAAAAAAGGAAAGGTACCTACCAACTGGAAGAAGAGCTAACTTATGAAACTACCAAAATAAGGCAAGTTAATCCTCTTTAAGAACTGATGCAAAATCGTGCATCTATGTACGCCGATTAAAATACTAAGTCTTGTCATCCTGGAGAGACCAAACGATGCACCGGATGTAAACGTTTGCCCAGAACAAGCTGGATCCAGGAAGATTAAGTCATGTGCTGATCAAATAACAACGCTACGCATCATCATCAAACAGAGCATAGAATGGCAGTCAGATTTCTATATCAACTTCATCAGCTTTGAAGGGATGTCAACCTCATCCAATGGCTATATAGTGATGCCACATGTCAAGTGTATCGAAACGCGAAACTAAGCAAAGCCTTTGAAATGAAGATGGGAGTTACACAAAGCTGCGTACAACCACCAATGGTATTCCTGATTGTGATGGGCTGGAGATTGTGTGAGGGGAGGGGAGATGGTAGCTTATGGGTAATCGTAAAGCCAGATAAAAAGGACTGGAAAAAATCTCATGAAATGGCAATGTGCAGTTGAAGTCCTATTTTCCACTTGGAACCTAGGGGAATAATAATAATAGGCTTGGATGCGAGGTGAGGTTGCTGAGTAACTATTTTTTCTTAACTGATTTTTCAACGGAAATCCAGACAAAAACCAAGTAAATCGAGTTGCGGATAAAAACTCAGTATGAGAAGACCAGTAAAACTACTGTTATTTTTTTCAAGTCTGCGTCGATGGCACAGTGGTTAGGACTCTCGCCGACCATGCACATGGCCCGGGGTTCGATCTCCTGCCGACGCACACCCGATATCTATGGTCGGCCAGCAAAATTTGGGCTATCGATATCACATGCTGAAAATTCTATACTTGTACCGAAAATACAGTGTGGCATCAAGCTGTGATCAAAAATAAAATAATACATACCAATAATACAACAATATCCTGTTATGTGTGGAACAGTAAAAACTAATTGAATGTCTAATAGAATAAAGTTTACGCCTTTTCACTTTAAGCGCAAAATCTAGCGGTCTGACAGAACAGAAAGCTGAAGCATTAGGTGTCGGCTATTCAGAATGACTAAAGATATCAATTGATATAAATGAGGTGATTGATGAGGCTATCACGAAGGAACGTTGGATACCAATACATTATGGGTATTTCACAATGCATGCATCTACATCGTTTTGTTGGCAGCCAAACCTCAGTATATTAACATTTAGTTACAAACTAAAGTGTGAGTTAGTGAAGCTTGTTGGGAAACCTTGAATGGATGGTGCAACCAGTCTCATAAATACTGACTCTTTGGAACTTATAATTTTGCCTCAGCTGCAGTTAATTATGGTGCCAGGTATGTCATCTCTTATGGTCTAAATACTTTAACTTCCATTGAAAACCATAAAGGGGATTCCACTTACGATCTCGTGTCTTGCTAATATGTGATTCGTAACTACGAGTACACTTGATTACAGCAAGGAATAAACTAACAGGAAGAACTAATAATATGCTACAAGTTTCGCTTCGTGAGGCTAAATGGTACAAAGGGTGTCAAGTTTCGTCTTTTGTGTACGGCGGAGGCGCTGGCAATCCGTTACTACAACCTCGACAAAAAAGAGTACTAAACATCTTCTAATAATGTTATCTTAAAGTCTTGGCAATATGTTACATTTCCGATCTGCAGAATATGTTATTTTCCATTTTTAATCTTCCAAATTATCAAACTTATCAGTTTGACTTTTTAAAAAATATGGTTCTATGTGTGTTAAAGATCACCAACAATTGTCCAAGTGATTTCTGTGAACTATTCTGAAGCAAAATATTCATTATAATATGAAGTGAATTCATCCTGTCATCTACTGAGAAAAGTGAAGACGTTACTAATGCATTTGTTGATAAAAAAGGAATACAAATCTGATATAGTCGTGATAATGAAGATAATGAAAGTAACAATATGCAAAGTTCCCTACAGCTAAAAATTATGCGGTAACAAAAATTATTGAGAGATGACAGAGAAATTTTCCGCGCAGTTAATTGTACAGAAAATGAGTAAAAGTTATTGAGAACCAACCAGAAAAACAGTAGAGAAATTTAATGCATAATTATAATGATATTACTTTTGACTGCATAACAGTAATTGTGTGAAAATTGTAAATAGAATGACAATCCACTTTTTTCAAAAGAACGGATCACATTGTGTCTGTTAAATGAAGAGACTTCACAAATTATCAAATGATACTAAGAATATATCACTAAGACCATCTTGGATAGCTTCAGATTGGCAAACTCCCATTCATTCAGTGAAGTGATGACTGCTTCAAGATTCGCAACAACCATCTTCAAACTGCATAACTGTTGCATAGCAACCGATCTTCGACTTTCAGCAACCATCCAGGTCACAGAGATTTAATGGAATGAAATCAAGATTTGATAAGTAACTGGATCCTTTACCTCACTTAGTAAATATCCAGATTAGCAACCTGGAAGTGGTTGGTTCAAATTCTGTGATAACCTAGGTCTTCCTTTCTACATTAATCTTCACCCGGTTAAATCAAAATAAGGTTAATATTAGCCAATAGATATGCTTAAAACCATATGTAGTTTACAAAAGAAAGATATACTAGGACAAAACTGTAGGGCACTTTATGGCGAGCTCGATAACGGAACAAATATTAGAGTAAAAATACAAATTAGTGAAATAACACTGTGACAGTATATTATTTAAAAAAATACAGTTAATCAGTTATATAAATTAATGATTACTTGGTGATTCAGTTAATGTTCGCTGCTACAAATTATTATTGTAATCCACAATAGTGTTAACTGCTGGAGTCATGTCTACTGGTAGAAGCTGTGAACCGGTTGTAGAATAGTATTCAGATGAGAATGAGAGGTTCCTGCAAAATCCAAAGTATACAACACAGTTAGTAGTGAAGCAAGTAGACATGATGGACCAGTGAGAAGACGAAGCGTCAAGTAGCACACTGTATTTTAGTTTGTATTCCAAAGTAGTGTATATTTCGCCATGAGTCGTTTTAAACAAAAGCTGCCTACACTGTTTCTATTTTCAACATCTTGCAAAAAAAACTGTACAATCGTATTGTTTTAGACCACAAAACAATGAAAGAAACAGCATAGTGTTGAATTTATTATTTGGGATGCATCCCATATTAAGCATTGAGGTAATGAAATGATACTTTCTGAACCATAAATTATTTTTAAAAACATAATCTATGACTAACATCTCCATAAAGCTTAACAATCTTTCTTCTTGTCTATCAATCAAATAAAAGTTTGTTTGATTTTCAGTGCTGGGCTAATCCAACAACCACAACCCTAAGGTGGAGATAAGGATTTCAAGTAACTTTGACTTAAAGAGCTATGCTGAATGAAACAGTTTCCAATTAAGTTCCTATCGTTACAAGAGTGTCAGCTGAGTGATGGTAAAACTAAAAGTAACTTTTGTCATAGCATAGATAATATGCACTATAATGAATCTTTGTGTGAAACTTTGTACTACTTATTAAAATAAAAGTAGCAACAACTCAATTTTTTCAAGTGAACAGCAACCTAGTTATATCTCCTACAGACTATGTGAAAGAAACTAGCACATCGAATGAGTTATGCGTTTACTGACTAGGCAAGTGAATAGGCGAATGATCTGATGTCTTCCTTGCCCAGTCTGTTAGGAATTATCTCATCAGGAGTTTTGACATCAAACCTAATTACCATATTCTGTACTGCTTCACATGCATGGACTCTGGATAATTTTCACAAGTATTTTTAGAACAAATTCCCCCAAGATTAAACTGATTTTTGATTTATTGTTGTGAACTTGACCATAAGTTGCTGTGGCAACTTATTTGCTATCTCTTCTTAGTCGACTTCATTGAGGTCTACTTGTTAAGTTGGCTACCTTAGGAAACTTCGATGAATTTTATTTCACGACGGCGATTAAAAGAACAAGCAATCAGCATACATGTGGATTTAGCAAAAATCTTTATGCAGGTGACAGAATGTTTCCTAAGCAACCATCCAGTTTAAATTATTCTAAGGTAGTTCAACTTAGTACACAAACAAATTCAAACAATCAGCCTAACGACAGAATGTCAACCAAGAATGAACAGTAAAACTGCTAGCAAAATGACCAATGGTCAAATAAATAAAACCACTACAACAGACCAATCAAGAAGAATAAAACTCATTAAAAATCAATATCCTATTTAGCGTAGAAGAAATTCTCAAAAAATATACTTGTGAAAATTACTCCATACTCACCTCTATATGAAGTGACGGTGAATACAACGCTTAAATTGCAATCATAGGATGATTTAAATAAAATCACAGAAAGATGGGTGAACACTTCAACTTAAAACTTTGCAGAGAAAAACGTCGTTTCAGCTTATCACACTCACGAAGAAAACGGAAACGTAGTGATACCTCAATGGAGAAGATGAATGTGTGAGGGAGAATACTAATTTGGATGTGGTTTTGTTCTCTGAGCTGGATGGTTAGTTTGCGAAGCTTTCATCACCTTACTGGGTGACATCTTCAGCGCATACTTCAATTTGAAGTGAGCTTTTAGATTTCTCCACGAGTTTATTAATCATCTCTCCTGGTGACCTTGGACGTGATTGGTTGTTTGTGTGTGTTTTCACACCTTCTAGGTTACTTGTATTGGAACCGGTTGTTTCTTTGACTTGAATTTTGACCCTTTGTCTGTGAAGTTTCTTTCTTATTGGTTGATAAATTTTGTCTATCTCGATGTGTCTATTGATTGATGATCCACTGGAATGCCAAGCTTCTAAAAATTCTCTAGCATTCTTGTTATTTCCTTTGTCTAATATTTGAACGTTGTCCCAGTCGAATTGATGTCCGTAGTTGTCTGTGTGTAGTGAAATGAGGGAGTGGATATCATGTCTTTTGACGGCTAGCTTATGTTCGTGGATACGAAGACGAAGGGGACGTCCACTTTGGCCGATGTAGTGTTTTTCGCAGTTGTTACAGTTTATTTTGTAGATGATGTTGGTTTTATCTTCTTTCGCTGTTGAGTCTTTTGGTTGACATAGAATTGAGTGAAGCGACTTTGTTGGTTTGTGTACGACGTCAACTCCTAAAGGTTTGAAGAGTCTTGTAGTGATTTCTGAGATATCTTTTATATATGGTAAGGCAATTTTCTTTGTGTTTCCTTGGTGGCTTTTGCTTTGGTAGGTTGGCTTGGGGGTATATGTCTCTTGATGAAATTCCGTGGATATCCATTCTTTTGGAAGACGTCCATGAGATACTTTTCTTCAATTTTTCTTAAGGTGGGAGTGCTGCAGTGAGTCCTTGCCCTCTTGAATAGTGTTTGTATGCAATTCCTTTTGTGTGTTATTGGGTTGTTGCTGTTGTAATTCAGTATTTGGTCTGTGTGAGTTGATTTCCTATAAACTTGAGTTTCTAATTCTCCTGTAGTTGTTCGCCTGACTAAGACGTCCAAAAATGGTATTTTGTTCTCGGATTCCTCTTCTCTTGTGAATTTGATGTCGTTGAAGACGTTGTTTATTAAGTTGTGAGTTTTATCTAATTCGTTTCTTTTGATTATTACAAATGTGTCGTCGACGTAGCGTATCCAAATCTTGGGTTTGATCTTTGGTAGAATTATATTTTCGAGTCTTTGCATCACTGCTTCTGCAATCAAACCTGATATTGGCGATCCCATGGGTGTTCCTTTGACTTGTTCATATATTTGGCCGTTGAATTGGAAGTATGTTGTTAGGCATAGATTTATGCATTCCATCCAGCTTGTGTGTTGCATTTTTGATTGTTGTGGAAGTTGTTCGTCGTTGCTAAGTAATTGCTCCATGGTTTCTTTTGCTAGGTTTTGTCCGATGGATGTATATAATGCTGTCACGTCGAATGATACCATTATTTCTTGTTCATCTATTTGGATGCCTCTGATTTTCTCTAGGAATTGGATAGCAGAGTTGATGGAGTGATCGCAAGATTCCGTTAGGTGTTTTAGTTTTCTGTATAATTCTTTGGATAAATTATATGTTGGAGTTCCTGGGAGTGATACAATTGGTCGTAATGGGATATTTGCCTTGTGTATTTTGGGTCTGCCGTAGAATCGGGGTAGGACTGGTCCATTGGATTTCATTCGCCATTGGTCTTGTTTTGTGATCTGTCCAGTTTTGGTGAGCTTGTTTAAGGTCCTTTGGATGCGGTTATCCAATGTTTGTATGGGATTTGTTGGGAGTTGTTGATATACATCTTCATCTTTGAGTAGTTCTTCTGCTTTCTTGGTATATTCTTCTCTGTCCATGACTACTGTTGTTCTTCCTTTGTCGGCTGGTAAAATGACGATGTCCTTCCTATTTTTCAGCTTTTTGAGGGCCTTTAGTTCTTGAATACTAATAGAAGTATCTATGATTTAAAGGATACTAAGTAGTGGGCGAATTTATGTCATTCCATCGAGATTACAAACATCGATTTCTAGCCACACGACTCTCGTACACTATTTAATGACCTCTACAGGTAGTGTCACATTTTACCGCACCCCTTAGCTGTTATCTAATTTGTTCTTGATTCTTCAAGGAAGAAAGTAGTTTAAATTGCGTAATCCGAGTAGATAGTGAGGTGAAGTGACTTTTTTCTACGAATTCATTCATTTAGTTCTACAGTTTTAATTTTTTATGATTATTTTTATATACGTGTGTACATTTAGACTGTAAAGTACATCAAATCGCAAAATAAACCTGATATCGTCTCTTGCTAACCGGATCCGAAAACTCTTCAGTCTAAAGCCATTAGGTGAAGAGGTAGCTTTTTTGAGAAAGATACCAGTTGAAAATGGGTATCTCCCGCGTTTTACAGAAAAACACATAAGGTCCAAGCCCAACAAAGAAAATCCTATCTTTGTTCTAAAGATGTTATACACGAATCTAGGATTCAATGGTGACCTTCTGGTTGACACCGTAAAGAAAAGCACATCAAACTCTTTGAAAAGAACATTCCTTGCATCTAAATTAAGACTGATGCCCTTTCTTAATACCAAATAAGATAAATTATTACACCCAACCACTTATATGTGTATCTACCAGTTTACTTGCTCCCGTGGAGCAAGATATATAAGTTGTATAAGGCATTATATTTAAGAGAGCCAACGAAGATTGTCACTCATGGTTACAAAGAGGTCACTACTGTTTAATACGGAGTGTTACAAGTGAGCACATATTCAACACTGGTCATTCAACAGTTGAGGAAAATTCGCTGAAAGTTATCTACAGAGTCAGAGACAGGGATATCCTAGCCCGACGCGAAGAACCTAAAAGGCCTGGATTTCGCGGATGATTTATGCTTGGTGTCACACAAAATCGAAGACTTACAAGCGAAAACCGACAAACTGGTCGAAGAAGCAGCAAAGACAGGACTCCAAGTGAACACAGACAAGACGGAGGTTATGAAAATAACCAACCAACAACAACAACAACAGCAACATCCAGCGTCAATCACCATCAACGGGAGGGATTTGAAAGAGACCACTTCATTCACTTATCTAGGGAGCATTGTCTCAACTACAGGCAGTCGGAACGGACGAGGATGTCAAATCGAGTGAGAATCAGGAAGGCGAGAAACACATTCATCAACCTGAAACCAATCTGGAAATCTTCGTCACTCAACCAGCATCAACAACAAAATTCGGTCGGATTTTCAATACAAACGTCAAGTCAGTCAGTTCTTCTATACGGATAAGAAACTTGGCGGGCGGGTCACAAATAATATTTCCAACAGCCTGTTGCAGACCTTTATCAACGCTGGATCTATACTGAAGATCAGATGGCCGAGCAGGAAAGAATCACCAACAAGAAACTATGAGAACAAACAAAACAAGAACCATTCGCCAACCAACAAATATGCAGGAGAAAGTAGAGATGGATCAGACACTCGCTGAGGAGACCGCTGGGTGACATCGCGCGCGCGTCAGGCCATTGTTCGAGTGGAACCCGAAAGGTAAGCGGCTAGTGGAACATCGGTGTAAGAGTGAAGGAGATCGTGTGAAGAGGAGTTGAAAGAGTATGGACTAACATGGATGCAGGTGAAAAGTACAGCAGAAGGAAAACAGAAGCAAGTGGAGACGTGCAGTTGAAGCCCTATGTTCCACCAGGAACCCAAGGAAGCAATAATAATAATATCTACAGAGTCAAAAGAAACCTCTCTGAGATGTATTTTTCGTATTGTTGAGGTCTTATCCACTCTTATAGAAAATTCTGATTGATGCATACAGAGGAGACTCCCCCACCTAATTTCCTACCTTGGAAATAATCCCAACCTCAACTGTTTCCAGTATTTCTGTGGTGATTGACAATTTCTATCTCTGTATTGTTTAAATACTTACTGTTGACTGTTGATATGTTTCTTATATGAATTGCATTCTAATTCCGCTAAATACAAATTACTGATTGCTGCCCTCTCTGGGTTTTGATTAGATTCCTATAATTCCGTCATCCCGGTATATTAATATTTCAAGAACAATAAATTACTACAAATTGGCGTCGCGATGGAGCTAAGTAACCTGGGAAAATTCCCCATTAATGGGTCTCCGCGGGAGATTGCTGATTATTTGGAATGCTTTGATGCGTGGTGCATTTCCAAGAATGTTCGGGATGATAAAATACCTGCTCATTTCATCACCGCTATTGGTCTTGATGCATATAGCCTGGTGAAGAATCTGGCGTTTCCAGATAAACCCATTTCTATGCCATATGCTAAGCTCCGTGAACTTCTTATAGATCACTTCCATGTAACTACTTTTGAGACGAGAGAGAGGGCTCAGTTCAACAAACTGGTACGTTCTCCCAATCAGAAGATAAGAGACTTTATACTACAACTCCAAATTCAAGCCTCAAAGTGTAATTTTGGAGATCAGCTGCATACACAACTACGTGATCGTCTAATTGCTGGAATCAACATTCCTAAATTAGAGAAAGAGTTAATTCAGATTCCCTCTTGTACGTTTCAAACTGCTAAAGATTTATGTATTACATATGAAGATGTCAATAATGAATACTCTGCTCCCACTACGTCAGTGTCTGATGTTATGCTTTCTAAAGTCGAAAATACAAGTGTTCATGGAAAGAAATCCAAACTGCCGTCCACAGGTAATAGAATGCAGCGAGAGATCAAAAACATTAAACCGTGTTTATCCTGTGGAAAGTTACATCTACGAAGCACTTGCCGTTTTCGGAGTGCTAAGTGCTATAAATGTGGTAAAGTTGGACACATCAAGACGGTTTGCAGGAGTTCGAGTACTTATGTTGCTCAACATTCTTATAATTCTCCCAAGCTGTCTAGTAAAATGGAGTCTATGTGTCTTTCAACTTTTCAAAATACTCAAGCTAATCCAACGAAAACCTCTACTGCAAGTTCAGCAACGCAAGTATCAACTGTATTCAAAAATGAGGTAGCTAAGTTGCAATGTGAACTGTCGAAAGCACGAAAAGACCTGAATGAGATGAGAGAGCAACTGAATAAAATTGAGGAATTACTGCATATGCATAGACTACGTCTGGTGAATCCAGAGCATACAAGTTCTTGTGAAAGTCCTGCAAAACTATTCAAATCTCGAATTCTCAAAAAGCATCTGATGTCCACTACTTCTAATATACATTATTACAAAGATAATAACTACAGACCTTCTGTTGGAATTATACTACAAAAAATGGGAAATCGAGTGGTGAAGATATTAGACATCAAAGATCACTCAGTTCATAACGGACACCTGGACAAAGTGACAATAAATGAAGTAGGTCGTTCCAATTATAATATTATTGATTCCGCTAATAATCCTGATTTTGTAGATAATTCAGAAATAAGTCCAGATAGTACTGATGAAAATAATATCACAGAATCAGTTAGCTCGAAGCTACTTGCAAGCAAACCGAGACATCGTTATAAATACGCGAGGAGATATTCGAGGTGTGGCGGATGTGGTGATTGACAATTTCTATCTCTGTATTGTTTAAATACTTACTGTTGACTGTTGATATGTTTCTTATATGAATTGCATTCTAATTCCGCTAAATACAAATTACTGATTACTGCCCTCTCTGGGTTTTGATTAGATTCCTATAACTCCGTCATCCCGGTATATTAATATTTCAAGTACAATAAATTACTACAATTTCTCTGTTAATACTATCATTTTTCCCAAGTAGTTCTCAGTATTACAATTATTAGTATCGCTTTTCCACTAACTTTTTGTTCATCCCGTTTACCTATTACATAAAATATATTTATATCTACCTCTATAATCTTTTCACTGACACTATTTTTTGCAAACATTTTTTGTACTACGCAACCTTTAGTCTAAACTCATTAGTCTTCACTTCCTCAGTTACAACTTGATTAATAGTCACTATTACAAAACATTTTGATGATGTGAACAATATTTCAAACTAATTTTTTATTCCTTTTTCCTACGCTTTACATACCGAATAATCTATATGCATATATAAAAGTAATTATATATAATCGTGAATTTAAAGCTAAGTCAATGAATTCCACGAAAAGAGTTTCCTCCCTGAAATGTTTGTTCTTATCTCCATGTCTTGATCGGTATTTTTCGCATATAACCTGTGCAACACAGATCTGAATAATCTGTATCAGTTAACATTCACAACCACGGTTGATTTGTCTTCGTTACCAAACAATGTTCTGCTACCTTTATTACCACTGACATGCTTTTCCATCTAATGTAAGCAATCAGACAAAGAAATCCATGGTCACTATCCCGTTATATCCCTATATATTCTACTTCAATCAAATAATATAGCACGTCATAAAGCAGTGTACATGTCATTTGACAGACTTAAGTGTATATCTTGAACTCATAATATCATATGCATAGGCGAAAAATCACCAAGTCTTTTGTATCTGTGCTCACATGTT
Source organism: Trichobilharzia regenti (assembly GCA_944472135.2). NCBI lineage: Eukaryota > Metazoa > Platyhelminthes > Trematoda > Strigeidida > Schistosomatidae > Trichobilharzia > Trichobilharzia regenti. The sequence goes on from OX235267.1 coordinate 20,909,233, forward strand.
ACCTACTACCAGCTGATTAGAGCTGATGAAGTTTCCCAAATAAGTAATGTGGTTAGTATTTTCCCTTTTTCAACTTACTATACTTCAGTTTAATTCTTGTGACCTAGTTCTTTATCAGAATTTGACATTCGACTGTGGAAAAGCATATTTAAAATTCGTATTTGTGCTGAGGGTTTTTAGGTTTTTCTCTCTTAAAAACTAAATCATCTAATTCTCTTAAGCCAACCAGTTTTATCCTTGGCAGCAATTCAGTTTCTGAGGTGACAAAGTCAAATAAAGTCACTTCCATAGTGGAAGCAATAAAACTAGATATGACTTCTGATACGAGTCCTTTCTAAATGAGACGACTAGATTTTGTTACCTTAAACAGAAGTTCCATTTAGAATAAGTTACTGTCATTAGCACTCCTTCCGAAGTAAGACATTGTTAAAATACCTCTCGATCTACAGAAACAATTACTGTTTCAGGTCAAGAAATATGTATTTTTTCTAAATGATAACTATCCTTGGCCTGTGAACATCAACAATCAATAAGCCTGAATTCATCATTTACTTTTGACTTCATGTGATAACTTTGTAAAACAAATTTTAAAAAATACAGTCGTTTTTAACTGCCTTAAGCATATATGTGTTTACCTCTGCTTTCCAGTCACTAAATGGCATCCTTTATACTACCTGATTTAATTTAACTCATGTCTTTACACAGTTTAAATTAGTGTTTGTCTGGACTCTACCTATTAATAAAACGACTTCTAGAGGACAATAATCTTTCGCACACAAAAATAAGATCGAGTGGATATTAAGTACTTTACAGTAAAAAAGCAGTACAAGAACAAAGTCGGCAGCTCACTAATATTGAAAGACTAATGGGATCTGTTCATAAATAATTCAGTATCAAGCAGATAATAAGGCTGATATTCTGGCAGTTCATAAAACTTTCAGTCGAAGAGAATTCATTTAATCTATACTGTTTCCAGTAATGGACTATACTCTAGCAATGCTAACTTGATAGCTGATAAAATAGGAATTCCATATGTAAGCTTTATTCTGTTTTAGGTTCGTCTGTTGCATGCAGTCACCTTCTCCGGATATCGATTCTAGCATCCACGATTTCAAGCTCTACAGTAAAAACCATTGCACTCCCTCCAAGGTCGGATAAAAATGGAAAATAATTTTCAAAATCAACTACGCATCACGTAATTAATTTAATTGAAAAATGAAAAGAGCTCTTTGATGAGATGCTTTTTTGTAGAATCTTTCGTGCATACAACTCTGGAAGTAAGGGAAGCAGATATTCACTGCTAATCGATTTTAATAGGTTTCGCAGCTAATGCCGATTTATAATAATTAAAATACTACACCGATAATCAATGCTTCATAAACCTTCCTATTAAAAGTGAATTTCTTTTTCTGCAGTAAGTCTTAGTTTTTTTATATCTTGGTATACATAGTTTTAAATAACAAATTGAAAACACAAATTGCCAATGATATGTGTATCAACTATTTTTTCTAACACTTCACAAATCTACTTTAAAATAATGGAATTTGACTACAAAGGTCTTTTGAAACAATTTTGAATACACTCATTCATAAAGATGTCCATAAAACGCAAGATCATTCAACAAATCCATTATTAGCATACTAGTTGTTTAAATGAAGCTCTGTCAGTGAAAATAATGGATTTTTAATCTCGAAGTCCCTAGATTCAATTTTGGACGATCTTCAAGATATTCGTTTCCACCTTGTAAAATCTTTATATGATGAAGGAAATGGTTCATTAGAAATGTTTGCTCTTCATCGTTCGTGAAAGATTTACACGAATTTAGTATTGGATGGTGTGGCCAAACGTGTAACTCTCTATGTACTTTTGCAATTTTGCTGATGCGTTTTGTATCTTCTAAGCGACTTTTGATATACTTTATGGGTTCATCAGGTTGTTCTAGCATCAGCCCACCGACAATTGATTCAATAATACATAATAAATTAAAGTGTTCAGCTCTAGATTTGGAAGATAGATAAGCTTCAATTTCTGAAATCTGTGGAATTTGTAATGGGTATTCAGACTGAAAATACCTGGACCATTCCTATGCATAAGACGCCACCAGATTAATTGCCAACGGAGATTCAGCTTCCCTGAAAATGACTTCGAAGCAAAAGTTAGTGCAATAGAATTACAAACTAAAAAACATAAAAGACGGATAAGAATTAATACAAATAATTCATGACAGTTTTTAACATTAAATAAGGGGAATTTGAGAAAGGGACGAAGATTTTGAGGTTATCTTCACTGCTAAAACTGCGGGGAGATTCATGGATTAGATGATTTGAAATCATGAAAATCACCACATTCAGTTAAAAGACTTTTCAACGAACTTTCCATCATGTTGTATCATCGTAAATATATGACTTTTCAAGAAACTATATCCCACGAAAAAAATTTAAACAAATACTTAAAATGATAATGAGAAATGAGATAAAATGTTTGTGGTTACAATCAATATCAAGCGAGAAAGATAAATAATGCCAAATGTAAAATAGCTCATAGAATTTTAGTCCTGGAAAGAGGTGTAAAATAATTGAAAACCCTCAAAGAGCACATCTTGACAATTACCATCTTTTTGGGATAATACCCTTTGGAGGCCAGCATCACTCATCAATCCCAAAAATATTTGCAGATTTCTAGCGCACTTTCCAGAGACCCAAAATGCGGCGAGGTTTAAAATAATTAAACATAAAAAAGCCAAACTTACAACCAAACTGCCTTTTTGATGTTTAACTTCTTTCAAAACGTTTTTAACATGCATGCATCGTACTAAACGTGAACGCTGTTTTTATACCTCATTCTGCCGATCATCAAACAGAGCTGCACAGTGTTCTAGGTTAGGTAAATTGCTTAACATTTGCTATAAACTATCCGAAATTCAACCTGTCACATACATAGCTGTTGATCGCACACTTCTGACTAGTTCTGTATTTTGTTTGTTATCCTCACTTGCAGGTCAGGCAAGCCATTGTTTAACTTTGTACTAATTCATGTCACTTTCCGTTAGACTGATTAAGTGTTGATTGTACATCACACACTGATTGTCTTGTTATTTTCTAAATAAGGAGTGAAACGGGAGCGACTTATGACAAACACTGTTATAAAGTCCCCACATTTTGACTAATTCGAAATTTGCTAGTATTTTTCTGAAGGTACGATATAGATGTGTAAGCATCCCAATCGGACAAAAAAGGGCGAATAGTAGGCACGGCGAATTTAGGTTTCATGACCACTTTTCCCACTTTGAGCATTATTTGGCCAAAATTAACCAATATTTTCTCAGTTTAAACATTATTTAAGCAATATCACATCATTCAGATCACTATATCACCAATCTTACCACATATCCAAAGTCATGGCCGCTTTAACTACTACTTCAACATTCTTCGCTCATTTTGTCCTACTGGAACAGTTTACAGATTTATATTTGTAGAAAAACATTTAATTATTCGTTAAGCACCCAGCTAGCATTTTTTTCGGGCGCACTGCAAACTTTGGGACAAAAACTTAGGGCGCATAAACATACGTGGGACAGTGTCCCTAAGCCTGCCCTAAAAAGTCTGCAATGTGCCCTAAGTCTGCCCCAAAATATCTGCAATGCGCCCAAACAAAATGCCAGCTGCACCCCTTGTAAGGGGTGTTCGTCCTAAGAGTCTTATACGGACGGTATTTCACTAAAATGGAAATGACTGAAGCTTTTGATTCGGTCTTCGACAAACAACATTTCGAAGAGTAATATCTCTACTAGATGAAATGACCGTCATTGGCGTCCTGAGATGGGCTTGTAATACGTCTAGTCCACATAAGCCCTCACTAATCTAAGGCAAAGTGTAGGAAACTAGCCACGGAGTAACCTGGGAAATAAACCTAGGCTTACTACAGTTGTAGTCAGAGTAGGACTGGTTGGCGTCATATTGTTACAAAGATATCCGATTTCACTCTATTGCCCCTGGCTTTCTGAGGCTCAACACGATATTCCACTCTCTAAGACATGTAAGGCATCACCGGCTTGATTCTATTGTTGCTTGGTAATACGTGGACAGGAGAGAATCCTCCGAGTTAGCTACCTGGACATATATCCAATATCCTGATTACGAGCTAGTATAAACCAGTGATTTCTTTGAGCTCGCTTCTTGATTGTGAGGTAGAGGTTCCAGATCTTCGGTGAGCTTCTGTGTAGTATGTCCCGCCACTCGACTGCTTTAGCTCTGGTAGACTCCAAGAGGAGTGGTGCGGGGATTGGTCGAGATGTGGTTTGTAGTATGCAGTATGTTAGGACTGTATTGCTGCCGTGAATGGAGTTTGACCTAACTCCCGTTGGTCATTCGGTGTAGTCATAAAAGCAGAATAGTAATAATAATAATAATAATAATAATAATATAATAATAATAATAATAATACGTTGTAGTGTTGAGATAAGTGGAATAATAAAGGTGACCTAAGGAAAAGATAGAGTGAGAGAAGGCAGAATAGGTCGTGGGGATTTAGTTTGTACGCTTATCCATTGACAGTGTGGTTTCAAGTTTTATGAGGATAAGCCACTGAGACACAAGCCTTGCATTTCTGCATGATTGTCTAGCTTCCGCTTAAAAATCTCCAGAGATGGCGCTGTAGTCACGGCCGCCGGTAAAGCGTTCCAGAGACGGCAAACTCGAAGTGAAAAGAAATGTGATCGCACTCGAGCCTTTGGTCTCTGGTGTGCTATCCTTAGCAGGTTACCTCGTGGAAGCCTATAATCACTTAATGGCAGAATGCTTTTATTTGGGTGGGCCTGGTCATTTAGGATCTGGTAGACGGTGATGAGGTCTCCCCTGTGCCTACGGTAACTAAGTGTGAAAAGACCTAATTTCTTTAGTCTCTCCTCGTATGATTTGTTGCGGAGGCCGATCACCCATTTTGTCGCTCGTCTCTGGACACTTTCTAGAATGTTAGCATCCCTTTTGAGTAGCGGAGGTGCAATGATATTATGCACCTCAAGGTGTGGCCTCACATATGCCTTATATAACCTTAAGAACAGTTCGGGAGTGAGAAATCCCAGCTGCCTATGCATAAAGTGTAGGCTTTGGCGACGTCCCTCGAATAATTTCTACCGGTGTCTAGCTTTTCTGTTAGAATAAGACCTAGATCTCGCTCTGATGGAACACAACTCAAGTTCTGGCCACCAAGGGTGTAATTTACACTCTGTGACCTGCCGGAATGAAGTTGCACTACTTCGCACTTCTTTAGATTGAAAGGCATTCCGTTAGCCAGAGCCCAGTTTCCCTGGACATATATATATATATATGTATATATAATTCAGCCTAGATGGAGATATTACAAAACCTTTAATTGTACATCAAACAGAAACCAAACTTGATGTAAAACCTCCCATCACCAGGAGGAGACAAATACTCTCCAACACCCTTAGTCGTCTATTTGAACAATAACGAGTAACTGGTGTTATAGCGACGTCATCCAATATCCAATATCGTGTTAACGACAGTAGAACTGGTAAACCAGTCTGATTTCCTTTGTGCTTGCTTTTTGATTTTGAAGTAAAGTTTCCTGGTCTTTGTTAAACTTCTGTATAGTTAGTCCCGCCTTTCAACTGCCGTAGCTCTGGTTGACTCTAAAATGAGTGGTGCTGGGATTGCTTATATGTGGTTTGTAGTATGTGGTGTGTCGAGGCCGTGTCACTGCTGTGTATGGAGTTGATCCTTGACCAGCCAGTTCTTTGGTGTCGTCGTCAGAGGAAAAGAGATAATAATAACAGATGTAATTAGTGTACGTTATTCAGACTGAAAGAAAGAAAATATATAAAGAAAAAGTAAAAAAACAGTAAGTTAATTAAATTTGTGGTTGATATATATATATACAGATATACATATATATGTATATAATATGAATAATAATTATTATTGTTATAATAAGTGTAAGTGTAGTAGTTGGCGTAGTCAGGACAGTAAAACAGGAGAGAATGTAAATTAAAACAATGAATTTAGATATCTACCCATTAATTGTATATGAGATTTTGAGGGGATAGGCCATATGGACACGGTCCTTGTTTTGCTGCATGATTGTCCAGCCTTCGCTTAAGGGTGTCCACAGACGGTGCTGCAGTCACATCTCCCAGTAGGGAGTTCCAGGGACGGAAAACGCGAAGTGAGAATAAGTGGGGGCGCAATCGAGTCTTTGCCCTCTTGTGAGATATCCTTCTGCGATTTTCACGAGCCCATACCTACTCAATGGCAGAACACCTCTATTTGGTTGATTCTGGTCGTTTGTTGTCTTGTAGGCAGTAACCATTTCCCCACTAAGCCAACGGTAGCTAAATGTGAAGAAACCTAATTTCTTCAGCTGTTCACCATATGGTTTGGTCCGGAGACCCACCACCCATTTTTTCACACGTCTTTGGATTCTTTCCAAAAGGATTGCATCTCTTCTGAGCAATGGGGGTGCAATGATATTATGCACTTCAAGGTGTGGTCTTACATTTTTTTTGTACAACCTTAGAAAAGAGCCCAGGAGTGAGTGCGCCCAACTGTCCACGAGTTAAGTGCATGACTGCATATGCCCTCGCTACATCCCCATGTAGTTCACGCTTATGCCCATTTTTCCTTTAAAACTAGGTCTTTTTGTTCAGGACAAGTTTACCTTGCAGAGGGAGCACCCTACATTCTGCAACCCACAGTTATATAGTTGCAAAGCTGTACTTTTCCAGGTTGGAACTCATATCATCGGCCACTCTCCAGTCTTTAAGACATTTAAGGTCTGTCCGCAGTCGATCTGAGTCTTCCCTAATACTCTCCAAATAGGTAACGAATTTCAGTAATAAAAAGTTAGCGAACGGATGGTTAAAACATTCTGGAAAGCGATAGAAGGGGTAATGGGCATATGTAAAGGACGGAGGTGATGAAAATAACCAAACAACAACAACAACAGCAACATCCAGCGTCAATCACCATCAACGGGAGGGATTTGAAAGAGACCACTTCATTCACTTATCTAGGGAGCATTGTCTCAACTACAGGCAGTCGGAACGGACGAGGATGTCAAATCGAGCGAGAATCAGGAAGGCGAGAAGCACATTCATCAACCTGAAACCAATCTGGAAATCTTCGTCACTCAACCAGCATCAACAACAAAATTCGGTCGGATTTTCAATACAAACGTCAAGTCAGTCAGTTCTTCTATACGGATAAGAAACTTGGCGGGCGGGTCACAAAGAATATTTCCAACAGCCTGTTGCAGACCTTTATCAACGCTGGATCTATACTGAAGATCAGATGGCCGAGCAGGAAAGAATCACCAACAAGAAACTATGAGAACAAACAAAACAAGAACCATTCGCCAACCAACAAATATGCAGGAGAAAGTAGAGATGGATCAGACACTCGCTGAGGAGACCGCTGGGTGACATCGCGCGTCAAGCCCTCGAGTGGAACGTCGGTGTGACAGTGACATGGAGGAGATCGTGTGAAGAGGAGTTGAAAGAGTATGGACTAACATGGATGCAGGTGAAAAGTACAGCAGAAGATAGAAGCAAGTGGAGACGTGCAGTTGAAGCCCTATGTTCCACCAGGAACCCAAGGAAGCAATAATAATATAAAGGAAGAGCTCAGAGGATACCTATAAAATGTGTAAGGCACCTGAGTTTCAAGAAGATCGTCCATTTTGTGTGACTACCGTGTTGACGGATGAATATCCAGCCTCCCCTAAATCTCTCTGTGGGAGGTTGTTAACCTCAACTGCTAGTAAAAATTTCCAGGGACAGCAAACTTGAGGAGTAAAGAAACAGGGACTTCCTCAAGTATTTGCCGTTTGATTCACGAACTAATATATTCGGTATCCTGTATTCTTTCACGAACTGTCATCAATTGGATTTGACTGAGCTTGCTTCTTGATAGTTAGTCGATGGTTCTCGAACTAGGTGGCAGTGATGGGACATTTGCGTTACACTTTACTTATATTGTGCTCTGTATTAAAGCCGAGAAGCTGTCGGGATCATTCTATGGAAATTTTAAAAACCAACACACGGAGATAATTAGGATGAAAGTAGCTAAGTGCACGAACAAACAAGGTAAGCAGAACAGTAAAATGGAGAGGGCTGTCTGGACATCAAAGACGAGTTTGGTTGAAAATCCGTCGACAGAGTGCAGCGCACAGAGCACACATCTTTGAAGCGAAGGTATATGGTAGGTATACAGTCCGTGTGTTGCCGCACGCTTAACAAGCTCCCGCTAAAATCCTTCCGCCAAATATGCATTGGCCACTGCTTCTGGTGTAACTGCATTGGTAGTAATGTTGTAAAGAAAATCAACGGGAATGCACTCGATTCTTCACGAGAGATTCTCTGTGCGTCGGTGGCACAGTGGTTAGGACTCTCGCCGACCATGCACATGTTCCGGGGTTCGAGCCCACGCCGACGCACACCTGATATCTATGGTCGGCCTGTGAATTTCGGGCTACCGATATCCACGCTGAAAATTCCACACTTGTACTAAAAATACGGTGTGGAATCAAGCTGTAATCAAAAAATAAATAAATAACATAATTACAGGACATCATTTGAATGGTCACGAATACTTAACACCTAAAAAGTTGTGACTGGGCCACCAGCTAACCAATAGTAGCCAGTTGTATGGGGGCCTAATGGCACAGACCCCCAATCATAAGCTTTGTGCCGAAGGCCCATAGCATCTTTTGTCTCTAGCCCCTAGACCTTTTTCTAAGACGCTAGTCCCCCTTTTCAGTGACAGCTGAACGATACTATTCATCTCATAATACAATTATAGGTACGTTTTGTACACCCTTTGAAAAAGATGGTAGCTTTCTAGTTGTGAAGTCTATATGCATACATAAACTGTTCAGTTCACCCGAATAATTCACACTTGTATCTAAATAGCCTTCTGATGCTGCACAGAAGTCATTATCAGATAGAAAGTAGGCTGCTGTTCGTATTGTTAACTTGCCTCGGTCGATCACCTTGAATAACATATGTTTGAAAGACGTTTCATTTATCTACGACTAGCCTTTCCAGTCTCTAGGTCTTCCTACAACATATATGAGTCCTCCGAACATTGTATTATCCACGAACTATCTGCGTCGTTTGCGTGAAGAGCCGGGCTATTCAGGAGTCATGGAAAAACATGAATTCATGTCAAAAGCATTAGAGACTCTAGAATGTAACTCCGTCAGACTTCCAAGGCCGATCTGTAACAAAGTGATCAGAGACGATTGACTATGGCACAGAATCCCCTTGCGTCTGTGTAGTCCACTGAGAATGAAAAAAGCGTGTATTCACGGGGTGAATAACAAGCTTTCCTAAGACCTTTCTCATCAAATGATAAGTTTGTTCTCACTACATACGCTTCTACCTTGAGTATAGCTGCAGTACTTAAGCAAAATGGACAACCTATCATTTGCATTTCACGATTCCCACGTAAGAGTTAACATTGGTACTCACAAACTCAGAAAGAGGCTGTAGCAGTTATGTGGGAAATAAGACTCCGGCACAAGCATCTCTTCGCTACTAAATTCCACATAGCTACTGATCATCAGGCTTTGAAATTCATTTAGAATAAGAAATCTTGGAATAGATCATCTACTGCTATGTTTCAAAGATGGAATTTAGAACTAAGTGTATATGATTATACTATTGAACACAGATTGGCTAAGGATATACCTCATGCAGACTTCTTATCTCGCTATTCGCTATTTGTATATTCTGCTAATGACGCTGATTGTTTGTTAATCCAGCCGTTGCATGTGGATAGAGTTGGACTTATAAATGATACTCGGAAATATTATGGGTGCATTATAAACGCAACAGAAAGAGGTTGGATTATTTGGTGTAAGCGAATATTTCCGGACTTTGATAAACGAAGAGATGAATTTCAGTCCATCCTGAAGGATTTCTATGTCTTAATGTCGGAATTATTCCTGCAACATTAAGATCTACAATCTTGGATGATCTTCATTCTACTCATTTGAGAGCTGATAAGATGAAATCATTAACACGCCTAACGTGCTGGTGGTCGGAAATTGATGCTGACATTATCATAAGTCTGTGTATTTGGACTTTGTAGCTTCTTAGGTAAATCATTTTTGTTAGTAGCAAAGGAATGTCGTAGTTCACTATGGGTAACTCTTAACCGACTGTGTTGATAATAATTTATAGTTAATACTGATTACCACTGCTAAAAGTCGTTTGATATCTGACAGCAGTGTAGCTTTCGGTTTGTTGGAAGTCAACATCGTTCCAGACCCTAATAGTGAGGACTTGTGCCACTGAGTAACATCTCTCCACAATAAGTTACTTGTTTCATGTGCATTTTTCTTGTTAAATGTATCACTTCAGTGTAAAAATACCACTGAAACTCCGTGCCTTCTTATTGATATAATTGTCATTGCAGTTGTGTTCAACTGTGCGTCGGTGTCACATTGGTTAGGACTCTCACCGACCATGTATATGGTTCGGGGTCCGATCCCCTGCCGATGCACACGTGATATCTACGGTCGGCCTGCAAAATTTAGGATACCGATATCCATGCTGAAAATTCCATACTTGTACCAAAAATACAGTATGGAATCACTCCATAATCAGAAAAATAAAAAAGATAAGAGAGCTGTTCCAGTTGTTTGCATAAAACGCCCCATAGAAAGTCATCGTGGAAACCATAGTCTGCGTCTTGCGAGGTTTGGCAGAGTATTTATGAGGATTACTAAGGTGGATTCTTAAATTCATACTATGCTTAAATTATTGGGAATTATTATTGTAGATGGCCAGAAGTCACAATTACAGATAGCCCTAGCGGAAGAATTCACTCACAGAGCTTAAAGGAAGATTTTTAGTCAAGAAGGAATTTCAGATGTCTTAGTTACTGATAATAGTACTCATTTCACTAAGAATGATGATTGGCTTGAACATATGGGTTGTCGTCATCTGTACACGGCACCACATCATCCTCAGTCTAACGGGTTGGCAGAAAATTTCTTACGAACATTAAAGAGTGCCATAGCATCAATGAGTCTTGAGAGTTTCGACGAGCTAGAGAGATGTGTAAATAATTCCCTACTTCAGTATCGCAATGCGGAGCATACAAGTACCCATGAAAATACTGCTAAACTATTCAAATCGCGAATTCCTTGAACGCACCTCATGTCCACGACTTCTGACATACATTATTATAGAAGGAATGACCACAGACCTTCTGTCGGAATCATACTACAAAAAATGGGAAATCGAGCAGTGAAGACATAAGCCATCGAAGATCATTCAGCTCATAATAGACACCTGAATCAATTGAAAATAAATGAAGTAGGTCGTTACGATTATGATTTCAGTGATTCCGCTATTAATCCTGATCTTGCAGATAAATCCGAAATGGGTCCAGGTGATACTGATGAAAGTAATATCATAGAATCTGTTAGAAGATCGTAGAGACTTGCAAGCGAACAGAGACCTCATCATAAATACCCAAGGAGACATTGGATATGCGATGAATGACAATTTCTATCACCGTATTGTTTAAATACTTACTGTTGCTTGTTAATATTTATTATATGAATTGCAAGTAATCCCGGGGAATACAAATTTCTTAATTCATCCCTCTCTGTGTTGCTGGTTGATTTCCTGTAATGTAGTCATTGCGAAACACAACTGTTGCAAATAATTATAACAATTCAACAACCTAGTCACGGATATTTGGGAAGAGGATATCATGTCGTGCAGTATCAAACACTTTAATTCACAACATAATCATAGGTATTTTTGACTACACTTATCTTATTTCTTTCGGTGCTAATTAGGGTTAGGATATGCTTCATCTTGCATCCGACAATGAAGTTATCGCCTCACTTTGCCCATTTATCTTTAAAACGTATTCACTCAAGTTCACCTTTATGTCTCTGGCCTTGTGCGAACAAACCTTTATATTCTTAATTTATCTTTGAATCACTTACTGGCACACGCGAAAGTGTAAACTTCATCATTTCATTTCCCTATTTTAGATTTTAACATTATGGTGCCATCATGTCGGCGAATATTCTGGAGCTGATTTTTAACAGCCAGGACAACGAGACCGTCACCTCCACGTTCCCCGTGTTTTCAGTGCAGCGCATCTGCTTTCATATTTATCTTGCCGTCATCAGTGTTTAGTGGCTGACTAAAACGCCAGCTACTCGAGTAATTAGCTAGTTAACGTCTGCTGTGGAACTAAACCAGCTATAAATTGATGTAGGCCTATATCACTGCCACAAAAGGGGCTGATATATGCGGATGAAACGGTCAAACCTAGTGCTTACGGTGCGCCTAAAATGTCACGACTAATATAGTAAGTGTATAACATATGCTCACATATGGAAAAATTAGAACACAGATTGGCGACTAAAGAATCCCTTATTCGTACGCCAATATGTAACCAACAATGGGGTTATTATACACAAAGTCTAAGAATAAGTGTTATATCAGTAATACTTCTGACAGTTTTCTATCTTCCACTGAACAGCGAACGATGAAACGATGACTGGCTCATTGATGCCTCCGCGAAAATTGGGGAAGTTGGTTTTGAGCAAACAACCATGAGTCGATCGTTCAATCTTCATCTACATTGACACTTCTCGGCAAAAAAGGGATCCATCCCTATTTTCCATCACAACCAATACACATTTACTTCCATGCCATTGCGAGAACCTGGGTCACACGGACAGAGCTGAAATGGAAAACAAACAGAAAAGCCAACACACCACAAGCATACCCACAGCACAATCTCACACATCGCTGACGACCTGCGCCTCCAGACAGAGACCTCCTCTTGACATCTTGCAACACAATCGTCACTTGCTAGAATTACTCTTGCAGAATGCAACGTGACCATAGCGCCACCTCACGATACTCTACGCACATCCTCTTATCTACTCACTACGAGCTACCACCGCAATCGCATGTCACTCATTCTGCCTCACTTCTAGTAACGGTGACGTATGCAAGCCTCGATCATCTACACTCTTACCCCCCGGCGTGTGGGACCACAGCTAATCATCATCTCTGTGTTCACGTCATTCTCAGCGCTAGCCTCCCCGGCGTATGCGACCCACCTGCTTTCTTGAACATCAATCAATGCATTCACGGATGTAGAAGACTAGAAACAACTACAGAAGTAAGCACGACGAACAATTTAACAAAATTATGCAATAAAAGCAAGGTACTAAAACAACAAGTAAACACAGTGATTCCAAAAACGCCAGTTGATATGACACACCATACGTAAATACAAACAGTACACACAACCTAGCAGATCATGTCTGGATGGAATTCCCTTGAAAAACTGCAAGACTTACAGCAGTACGCCTACAACCCTTCTCAGGTTGACGCCCTAGGTTGGAAAATCGTCGAAGAGTTCATTTGCTGACTTCCTTCTATCAGCTATATCCTCAAATCTGAACGGTAACACGCTCATGTCATTGTATCGTAGAACATAGATGACGAACAACCACACGACATATCTGATCAAACAAGTGTAAAAACAGAGTAATTTACACCAAAGATAATAACATTCAAATAGTAACTTGAAACTAGAAATGCATTTATTCATGCAAGTCAATTTAACAATTACACTCTCGTTTACACTTGGCTTATCCTCACTAAACTGAGCAATATCTTTCGTCTTTTCAAATGCACAAATACTATCATAGTCATTGCACAAGATCCTTGAGTTGATGAGTGTCTTTCTCATTGTGGATGACAACACCAACGACGGTTGAGTGACACAGGTTGATGAACTTAGCGGTGGATCGGAAGCTGTCGTTGTTCGGCTTTCAGATAGTTATCTAACCGCAAGATTACCACCACCGCTGTCTTTAACTATCAGCTCCGCTTTAGCACTAACATCTGATGATAGGTGGGCTACATGCTGATCACTCCCACTGACGGTCTCACAAGTATGCATGCCTTCTGCAACTGCATTTATTTCCAATTCACGTTCAAGTTGTACAGAACCTTTGTTCAACTTAGCAGTAGTAGACGTATCCCTCATCTCATCATGATCAACCAAAGACAACTGTGAAGTATCATGATCATTATCACGAATATTCACTTTACCGTCAACTTCATCATTTTCAAACTCTTTAATAACAGAAGTAGACAATTTTGGTTCCTCCTCGCAAATCCTAAAAGGTCTTATAACTTCACTCTGACTAGTAATACCTTGTAAACTTGTAGGGTCAGAACTGCACTCTGAATCAGCAACTCTATTCTGTGACACTCTGTTCAACAATGGCTTACCAGTTGCAACTACAGACTTCCTGACCAAACCGTTATCGTCACACAATTCGGAGTCATGCCTGGAGTTTACATTTAGCTTATCACTGAACTTGCTCACTGGTTCACAGTTCACCTTTGTACGCACTTCTTGCAAACGTGTGAAACACAACCGTGTTTGTCTTGCATCTTGTAACTTATCTGTTGAGGATGTACTACGAAACCTGTTGCACTCACTAAGTTTATATGCATTACTAGACATCATGGAGCCTTCTCGATATCCACCTCTCTGGGGCCTACTCGTCATCAATGATTGCGTTTTACCCTCAGACTGCTCTATTCTAGGGGTGAGATGCAATAGACTGGCGAACTCGCTCATAGATAGATTGACGCTATCTTTTGCCAGTTTCAGGATATCATCAAACATTGGCTCGATACCAAAAAAAAAAAAAAAAAAAAAAATTCACCCACTTCCTTTGCAGTCGAGTAGGTAGGCGTCTTGCTATTACTTCTAGTATAAAACTCGAGTTGAGGTCACTCATACAATTCATCGAAATCAATGCATTCTTGTAAATCAACAGATTTTCCATAAACTCAGTAAGTGCCTGGGAGTCATCTTGTAGTTGACTACCATTACCCTTAACAGCCTCGAATAATTTCCCTACAATCATCGAAGGTCTTCCAAACCTTTGACGTAGTATGCTCATAGCCTCGTAGTAGCCCTCTTTTGGCTTCATAAACTTACAACACTGTATAGCTCTTGCAGAAATTCCAGTGCAATATCTCATCAAATACATTAACTTCAATTCATCACTTGATAGAAAACTACTCAACATGATCTCAAACTCCTCTACAAATTGTATATAATCAGCTGGGTTTCCATCAAAACATCGTGGTTCAAATTTAGGGAGTTTGATGTTCCTATTATCCCTGAACGGCGAAACAATAACATCAACCATGTCATGCTTAACATCAGACACATCGTTACAATTAACAGACAAGTCACCATGACTTACTTTCCTGCTTGCATCCAAGACGCTCTGTCCCTTCTTTGACCCAGGCATTGTTGAACTTGACCCAATTCCAAAAACGTTCCAGATATTGCTTGTTCAAAGAGGACTTGACCGGCACCAGGAAAGATGAACGGTGACTATCCAAACTGTCACCGACTGTCTGAATCCGCCTGAATCTCTTTCCACCGTCAGAAACTGTCAATCACGTCTCGTAAACCGTTAATGCCCAGCTCTTGCTACGCTCAGGCTCACGCTGTAGCTTGAAGCTTCTCAGAAACGCTTAGTACGAACGGACGTGAAAACCAGAACCCAGTTTGGCGACTCGAGAATTATTTATTCTAACACCAACATATAGCCAGTACACAACTAAGGTCCATGAACAAATATTACAATAATAAATCACAAGATTACTTCTGACGGTTTGCTACTGACTTCTTTCTGAACAGCGACCGATGAGACGATGACTGGTGTGTTGATGCCTCCGCGAAAATTGGGGAAGTTGATTTTGAGCAAACAACCATGAATTGATCGTTCAATCTTCAACTACATTTACACCTCATGTTGAGAGCCACAGAATATTAGGGCGCTTTTAATTATATTATCTACTATTAGATATTACAGCCACACAGCAGTAGAACACATAGGTGTGTGCTTAATCCTTTCCTTATAAGATCTATGAGCACATTAGGAGTAGCCGATAACGACTTTATTCAGAATGAGTCTGCCTGCAATGGAGAGTTTTTACAGCTCCGGCTAGCCCATCGCAGCGGCGCCAATTAACAGTGATAACAACAATATTGATGGCGACTTCATTCTAGACATTAAATTTTGTACTTGATGGAATCTTACGTGTTGCACGAGCCGTCATAATTTGTCTCCTTTTACAAGCAAATAAGTGAATTCAGTAAAGTCAGTGGAACTGCAAGAACTGAAGTCAACAGAAGAGCAGTATGTGTAATAATAGTGCTGGTAACAAATTGTGGTAGAAGTAAGTAATTTGTTAGAATGTTGTGATGTGCTTGAATTGAAATAGAGGTTTGAGATTTGTTTCTTGTCCTCTTCTGATCTGACTTAAAATTCTATATCAATTCAAGCATATCACAACATTCTAAAGAATTGCTTAGTATGACTATAAAAACACTTATCTTATTTCCCATCTGATTGTAATTGATCGATAACACTCATATAAATAATTCTGAATGTACGTTATCCTATATTGACTTTTATTCCAATATCTAACCGATTCCACACATGTATATAAACGAAGGAAAAAAGTTGTGTGAGTAACTTGATATGATTATGAGTGGAAACAGTTTGTGCTCGAAACGACATCACTTAATATTACTGTATAACAATGTGTGATTTATCAAAATAAGGTCTTATCTATAATAGAATATTACCAGCGTACTCTAAGCTGACGAGACTGTTCCCTGGTAAGTCACCAAAGTGAATGAGAGACAATTCTTTTCTACGATGGAAGTGAACTAAAATAAAGACGACAGTCGTAGAAATAAGCCTTGTATTACATACTCCTTGGAATTATAAGTTCCCTCATAGTTTAGTTTTAGTACTAAGGAAATAGAATGCAATCTGTAGAATTCATGAAATTCACAAAATGACGTGCTGCTTTTTCAAAAGACCCAGTTAGTGTTACCTCGGTGAAATGATAAATGGGCGTTTTGGTTGTGTAAACTCAATAGGTTGTGAGCTGCTGCCAATGAAAATCACAACAATTCTCGGAATTACAAGTGTGGAGACCTCAAAAACAAACTTTTCCAACTTTTACTACTATGCCAAGTTTTGTGGCGGAGGTTAGACTCTGCTAGCTTGGTATCCCAAATTCGAATAGGAACAAAAGTACCAAATCAGTAAAGTTAGTGGAGGAATAGAATAAAATTTGTTACCTGGGTTATTACAAGGTCCAAATCCACAATTATCGCAGCAGACTCTAGAAGTATTATGAGAAGACTGCTCCAATCTTGATTTTTCAATATCACTATTGCCAGAGGTCGACCAAGGTAACGCAGGGAGAAAATATGGCGTCCCCGCGAAACTTTGAGATAGAAAGCAGGTGATTAGAATTGGCTGATGGCAGTCGAGGTGGTGGAGAAGGCGGAGAGTTGTAGGCAGAACTATATTTTCATTCAAACCACGACGTTAAGTTCAAAGTGCAGAGATTCTGATTAAAAAAAGTAATGCACAATATGTTCATTTCCCACGTAGTAGTAAAAGTTGGATAAGTTTGTTTTTGAGGTATCCACACAAATTATAATTGCAGCTTGATGGCAGCATTCAGCAACAGCTAAATGACCACTTGACGAACATAAAATGTATACAGTAAGTGCATTAGATTTAGTAAAACGTGTACACTTTTAATTTCAAAATGAAATTTCCATGCCAAATTTGTCACTGTAAAAAGCCCACACAGGTAACAAATTAACTCAAAACACTGAAGTGGGAAAACTTCTATACGTCCTTACTGAGCCTAATATGGAGAGTCTTTGTGAAGTAATTGTAGCGTCAATTATGCTAAAGAGAGGGCAAGGCATTCAAAATCTCTTGCTTCATGTAGAATTGCAATGCAGGTCAATACGCAATAGTATTTGTACGAATAAACCGAAAAATAAAGTCTTCCCTACCTTCTGAACAATTTGTCATTATTCCAAATAATTTTCCAAATAATTTTCACCCATATTCCAAAAACGTTTCTTTTATGTATGAGCCTAGGTTATGCCTATAAAATCGGAATATTGCACCAACTAAATTTTGCCCTCCAAATAAATGCCACCTGAAACACAAGTTCGCAACACTGCTACATATTATGACAATACTGCTAATACTTTTGTCTTAAAATGAAAAACTGACTGTGATGAGTAAATGAAAATTAGAATTAATGCTGAAGTTGATCTATGGGAACCAACAAATACCAAACCGATTGAGACAATAGCATATCAATAAATAGGCCGAATACACCGGTATGATTTCATGAAAATTTAAGGATACATGTTTCAATTTTGAACTGTCTACCTTATTTAAACTAACACATTACGCAGATGTCAGTATCAAGTGACATTTCTTGATACAGTTGCTGCATATGTAACGCAGTTCAAGTACATTATCCCGCTGATATAATGTGAGTCTTAAGTGTTTTTAAATGCAAACTTTCATTTAAAAAGCACATAAAAAACACAACTTGTTACTAAACCGACATAACAACGGATTTGAGCGTCATAATTAGCTTGGGAATGCAATAAGGCCACTCCTCATTTCCACCACTTCAAAAGCTTCAGGTATCAATATAGTGGCAGATAATAGGAGATTATCCAACCGATAGTTATTCGAGTTCCTTATGAATTTCGCTGAATAAAATGTCCCCATCCTATATACAATTTTTCTAAGTTTTGATCTGAAGTGTGTGAGTGAGGCAGTAAACTCAGAATTCTAAAAATAATAAGTGTTCTTAATTAGGGTTGAAGGGAAGGGTCCCATAATTCGGGAATCTTTGTGATAGGTACGGATCTTAGAATTAGAATCACTGGTAAGGGTAGATGCGGACAATGGGATAAGACACCGTATCGCTGAGAACTGAAGACTGCGCTAACTGACACACCACTCATTTGCTTATTCAGCTACACTGTAAATATGCTACTGACCAACAAATCTGCCAGCAAAACTCAGATTCACGACAAAAAATAAACAATACATTTCAGGATTTTCTCGCGATTGAATCTATTGAAATTGAATTTGTACGACGCGCGCATTACAGATTTTTGCGGTTGTCTGCAATGCCTGAGACTGACGCAGGTATGTTTTCTGAGTAGTAATCTACGTTCCAGTACGACTCATGTTTGCACTATTTGTCATTGTTAAGAATTAAACTTTATATCTGGTTATGTTTTTCGCTAATGTATTGATGCAATCTGTTAAGACATGCCATCCATAATTGTATGGGGAATTCTCGTATTCACTAATATTTATGTCGTATGTTCTGTAAATTAATCAGAAGAGGTGTTCACCTCAGAATGTAGTAGTTTATGAGATTTTTTATGAGATAATAACATACTCAGGTTAGTGTTGTTTCAACATGAATTTCCCCTTTCTTTCCTTGCAGGATATGAAGATGGTTTGGAAGAGAGAGTTATTAATGAAGAATACAAGATTTGGAAAAAGAACACACCCTTCCTTTATGATATGGTTATGACTCATGCTCTGGAATGGCCAAGTTTGACTGCGCAGTGGTTGCCTGAAGTTACAAGGTAAGTATTGGTTAAGTGACATCGTCTTGGCGATGATTTGTATAGCTAATAGAAGCAAAGCCATTGACAAAATAACGTTGGATATTGTATCGCATTTTTCGGTCTGTGATATGTGATCATGGCAACAGTCCATTTTTCTGTTACTGTTCCACTACTAGGGGCTTGAGTCTGAAATTCTTGTATTTAACTTGTGAATAGTTGGAGTGTGCGTTTGGTTTTCATTTCGCGAGTTACTCATGAAGTGTGCCATTTACACCGACGTCCTTCTTGTCCATGTAGTTTTTTTAGGCAATAAAAATCTTGAGACTAACATAACCAGTGGAGTGTCTGTTCAAAAAGCTATGTTATTCCTAATCTTACTTTCAACGGGTATAAGACTTGACTCAATATAGTCCTGATGTATTCTATTAGCTGCGGTATTTCCTACTGAGTATTTACTCTCCACACCACTTCATAGTATAGTAGAGCGGAATTGCAACGTAAAATCTGGGAAAGGTATAGGTAATTATAAGTTGCTTAAAATACATAACTAAGTTACTCAAACTAAAAACACTCAAAGCCCATAAAAATTAGGTAGAAATGTTTGACACAGCTATCTCCTATCTATGAGCAAATGCATGTCATTTGTTTTCTAATTATCGCGATGCTCTGTTTGGTGACCTACCCTACCAAATTCTAAATTCTTGTAAATGAGTCATTAGCCACCAACATGTTTTGCGCAATCGCTTGACTTGTCCATTTAGATGTCTATTATTTTCCTTTTTTGAACAAGGAAATGTGCCACAAAATAATAACGATATATGGAGGAAAAGAATAGTTGCGAAACAGCACTACGAAAGGAAAAATATGTTTATCAAGAATAGCTAAAGGAGCAGTTTTTACCGTATGTTACTTCCTGATTGAAAATTGAGAAATTTTTAGTGTCATGGCTAACAATTTTCAATCATATGCAATACCATATCGAGTTACCAATTGGGATTATCTTTCGGAACTTACACAGTCGTAATGCACCGACGCAACTATTCCTAAACCCTTGGCAATAAGTTGTAAGCTTACTTCGGCGGTGCACGGCTGATAGACAGGGTGTATGCGAATATATAGGGTTACATTGTTAGCACATATCCAAGCCACTGGTCAGTGCCTCAAAATGACACCACTTAATATCAGACGATCTTCATTGTCAGACCAGACTAATTCATGCTGATATTGGATGCACGGGGTCAACAATCACCATACATCAGTTCTCAGCACTTCGATGCCTGTCCAACGTGCCTACTTAGGAAACTCACTCAAAAGACGTCAGGTCTCATCCTTAATTGCATTCAGGCTATAGCTCGTTCATGCGTATGCATTGATAACGGACAACAACGCTACTGTTGCTGGTTGCTTCGCACTTTAGTATAACCTAGCCTTAAACCTAACATATGATTGGTAGTGAGGATCCAGTTAAGTAGTGCAAATTTAGCTGTAGTGCTTATTGCTACACTAACAGTAGCGAAGTTGGACGCCAATACCGCAGAGTCGTTGGATAAGTGCACATGACGCCCTCAGATGGGGAACTTATTCAGAACATTTAAATTGGGTCTTTTATTCTGGTATCTGATTCGTAACAACATTATCGGTTAGGGTTCCCGCGGTCCTAAATAAATTTTCCTATTGCGAGGGTTGCATTGATGTTCGAAAGTGGTAGGTGAAAACCTTGAATGCGATACACGTTGTGAATATCTTTGTTGACAGGATTTAGGAATGTAACCAACCAGCAATTTAAAACGGTACAGAATTCAAACGACGACGAATAGCTTGTAAAGACATCACGAAATGTGAGAGTAAAAAAGTTTTTATGTAGAAGTGGAAATATAATAATTAATCAGGTAACCGAATGTACAATCACTGAAGTAATTTGCGGTGGCTTTTGTTGTTCCATGATTTGTGTGAAAGGACTGAGATAATGCCCTATAGGTAATTATTGCGTAGACAAATTAAGTTTGGTGTAGTATTGAAATATATTCTATATCGAAAACAGACAGACAGACAGATTGAAATATCCATAGGAGAGATTCCTACTTCAGAGATCTTCTGAGTTTGACTACCATTAAAGTTTTTTCTTGTAGTTGATTATACGTATGAGGCTTTATTTCGTAAACTCCGAGAGGTAGCTCCTGAAAGTGTAACGATCGTTGGGTAAGTTGCTTGGATAAGTGAGCCATAACATTCAGTATTTGCATACTCTTCAAATAATATTTTCTGTTTTTTAGGCCAGAAGGTAAAGACTATTCCATACACCGGCTTATTCTTGGAACGCATACATCTGATGAACAAAACCATCTGCTTATTGCTAGTGTTCATATGCCAAATGATAATGCTCAGTTTGACCCAAACAGTTATGATGTTGAACGTGGTGGTAAGTGAAGGTTTCCCTTTTGAAAGGGAAAAACGATAAGATTAAGGAGTTAAAGTTCTTATATATAATGAATAAAATCAGAACTAAATTAATATTTTATAGATATTTTCAAATATTTTATTTCAAAAGTTAGTCATTTTCGATATGAGGGTTTAAATTTGGGCACTGTGGTAGAGTATAATTCCACTATGGATACAATTTTACTTTAATAGAATCATATTGTTATACAGTAATGTGATATGATTATGAGCAATAAATTGTGCTCGAAATGTCATCTGTAAGTATTACTGTATAACTGTGTGATTTTATCAAAATAAAATTTCATCCACAATGGAATTAGTCAATTTCAGTTAACTAATTTCGTGATGCTTTTCGTCAGTCGATAAATTATTCAAGACAGAAAGGACGTATGTTTTGTCCTGATTCAGGAGTCTTTCGTGGTGGTTATCGACACCATGTAAAGCCAAGGGAAGAACTATCAATTGTCACTGTCATCCATTTTCACCATTTAGGGAAACTATTACCCACTTGACTGAGTTAAACATTCAATTTGGGAGTTCTCATCAAGACTTCAAGAAATGCATGTCGGAAGTTATTAATTTCAGGATTTCATCATGAGCTGACATCAGTTTGAGAACCACTGAAAAACCTGGGAGTACTGAGCAGCTGTTTCATCAGCATACTTGGGGAGTCTTCATCAGTACGCACCCATCAACAAGGTTCCAACCCTCAATCCCAGGACCTTCTGGTTACAGGATGAGCTCGTAGACCATTAAGCCACTGGGACCCGATCGAATGGCCCATTAGTTCCAACCTCTGCCGATTCAGGATATAGCCAATGTTATCGGCGAGCATTTGTCTTCATACCCCACCTGCTGTACCCCATTGGTCACCACTTATTACTGTTTGAGTAGTTTTTTTTCATCACTGACTGGTGCGAAATAACTGCTTAAATTGCTATATAGTTTTCTGTTATTTCGTAGCCAGTGCCGATTTGAGATAAAAATTATTTTAAAGTCTGACATGTTACATTCCAAGGTGACTGACTGATTATTTATTTCAGATTTTTGGCTGGAATGCAGTGAATCTACTTGGACACTTGTTTATATAACTCAGATCATTTTTGGTATTACAAACATATCTACAAGTTTTCATTTAATCCTGTATCATTATAGTTAGTATCAATGAGTTTCCCTGTTATGCTGCTACGAAGTCTTGTGGCTTAGATAACTGACCTTCTGCAATTTCGCATTGACTTGTCTGTTTGGTAATCATTTGATTTTATGGACCTCCGTGTACTGAACAATATAAGTATGATTATTTTAAACCCCGTATACACGAGCTGTAAGGAATACTTTAATAAATCAACGGAAAAAAGTCCATGTAGCCCTATTACGAAAAGCATTTCTAACAAACTGCCGACTATCATCAGCATATGCATTCACTCGATAATCAAGATCAGATGACCAACCAGACAAAGTAAGCAACAAGAGACAGCAAAATAACCAAAAACCTATTGTCCAACCACTGCATGTAGGAGTATAGATTGGACCTACGCTACGGAGACCAGTAAGTGACATCACCAGACGCTAGACCGTCGAGTGGAACACTAATCGGAAGTTACATGAGTAAGATCATGTGGGAAGGAAGAGAATGCTTGTAAGAAATCGTAAACCTAACTGGATAGGACTGCAAAGCACAGCAAAAAATGGATCTGCTACTGAAGCCTTATGTTACACACAGCCCAAGGGACGAGTAATGATGATGGTCGTATAAGTAAATTAAGGAGTACGCAGATTGATTTCATATTCTACGCAAGCTTCTTAGTGGTATGATATAAAGTGTATGGTGAAAATGTTTGCAAATATGCATCTAATAGTATATACAGGTTCAAATTTCATCAATACAAATCCCTCGTGTGTTAAACTATGCTTCAACATATTCCTTTTAGAATTTGGAGGATTCGGTGCCGTAACCGGTAAAATTGATATCAACATCAAAATCAATCACGAAGGCGAAGTCAATCGTGCACGTTACATGCCACAGAATCCCTGTGTTATTGCTACGAAAACTCCTAGTTCTGATGTTTTAGTATTTGACTATACAAAACATCCAAGTAAACCAGACCCATCTGGTGTATGCAAGCCAGAATTACGATTGAGAGGTCATCAGAAAGAGGGTTATGGTTTGTCATGGAATCCAAATACAAATGGTTATCTCTTGTCTGCATCAGATGATTATGTGAGTTGACTAATTTTCTGCTTAATTTACTAATCATCCCTAATCTGGAGACAATTTTAAATTTCGTTTTCCTAGTATAGAATAATTGTGGACAGTACTATATATATGTGTATATATATTAGTTAGTGTGCGGCCAGTTTAACCTGTGTGAGTCGTTATGGGCATACTGGGGAGGTCATGGATGTGAAGATAATATCTAATAAGGTCCCAGTCAAATTATATTATTAGCTTTTATGATGCATGTAGACTGTCTTCAAAGCCACAGTATTTTGAATTCAGTAGATCCTGTCTACTAACCATCAGTTGATT
The DNA here is from genome assembly GCA_944472135.2 of Trichobilharzia regenti. Classification (NCBI taxonomy): domain Eukaryota; kingdom Metazoa; phylum Platyhelminthes; class Trematoda; order Strigeidida; family Schistosomatidae; genus Trichobilharzia; species Trichobilharzia regenti. The sequence goes on from OX235267.1 coordinate 20,933,734, forward strand.
CATGTTTCCATGTGCAATTGCAGAACTAAGATAACTTTCTGATTCATGTTTCTGTTTCATTCGTAGACTATTTGTATGTGGGATATCAATGCAACTCCTAAAGAAGGTCGTATTATCGATGCTCAAAAAATATTTACTGGTCACACTAGTGTAGTCGAAGATGTTAGTTGGCATCCAATTCAAGAATCTGTGTTTGGTTCGGTAGCGGATGATAAGAAACTTATGATATGGGACATACGTAGCTCTTCTACCACATGTCCAAGTCATACCGTTGATTCCCATTTGGCCGAGGTTAACTGTTTATCATTCAATCCGTTCAGTGAATATATTTTAGCAACTGGAAGCGCTGACCGAACTGTTGCTCTGTGGGATCTACGAAGTTTGAAAATGAAGTTGCACTCCTTTGAATCACACAAAGATGAAATATTCCAGGTAATTTTCTTTTCTGGTGTACGTTTCCAACCGTACAGTTTGGTTGACAGTGGTTTATTTCCACAATTTTATGGTCAGTGAGGAAAATTCTGAATAATAAAGGTAATAGGTTACTGGGTTGATACTAGTGTCCACATAGACGCGGAAAATAAATAACTGAAAGACATTTATGTGCTCAGGTTATAGGTAATAACATAAAACTATTTAGGTGCGGCAAATGAAACAGTGCAACTAAGAATAACAAGGATTTTTATTTTAAATAAACTCAATGCAGTGTCTGGCTGTAGAAGAAACAGATGGAAACAAAAAAAAGCAATTAGTAATTTGCAATAAGAAACTGGTAAAAGTCATTAGTTCCTAGTGCATTTGTCTTAAACTGGTTTACTTGAGGAAACATTCCAATAAGGGCAACTTGAATGTGAACGTGTGGAGCAGCGAAATAAGTGGAAAAGACACGACCCCTAAGGGGTAACCACCAAAATATTTGGGTTTGATGAAAAAGCGAGGAGAAAAATAAAAATCAGGACTCATTGTGGAAGACCGGTTTGTCTCTGATAACTTTTAGTGACAGATGCTGAAGAACACTGGGGAAACAGTTAAGAGCAGTTTGGTTATATTATAGTCTATTTCCATCCAGTCAGTCCAAATGAAGCGCGGGTGTTGGTCCCACAAGCCTGGCTAAATATGTGAAGGTAATTTAAATGCCATATTTTATAGTGTTACTCCGAAGTGATTGGACTCAAAAATTCATCAATGTGTGTAAACTATTGAAATATAATTATACTTTATTTGATTGGACTCCAATATTAAGGCTCATTCGTACATCCGTCAGTTGTTTGGTTATCATGACGTGCGGCGACTGTTTACTTTTTCACATTAGATTTTGAGCTAATGATCTGTTTATTTTGCATTCTTATATAGATAAGCTTATTGTTATGTGATTATTTAGTTGCGGACTTAGTAACGTACGGATATCTGAATATAGACCAAATGAACTAGAAAGAAACACATGAAGAAATGGAAAAATTCGGGAAAACAGAATCTTACATACTTGACAAAAATATTTACCTCAGTAGTGAAAGAAACAAGAAGATCCTGCTCTCTTTGTCGCTTATTTCGATTTGAAGATATATCTGATAACGTCCCGTATTGAAAAGATTCTCAGACTCCACTTGCGAATTTGTAACGCACTAACGGACGCTAGGTTAATACTAATATTATTCATTCCTTGCCGCGGTGTCATACAGTATGTTCTAGCCACTACAAAAGCTGACAAAGTGGATGGTAGTGGTGCCACTGCAGCGACACGTGTATCTGAGCCATTGAAATTATTCTTAGGTGACATTACCATTCAGAAAACGACCTCCACTCTACTCAAACGTACCGTTAGACCTCGGAACCACGTGGTGTAAATATCGAATACAACTGATAGTTAACCACATTATCGACCAACATCATGAGATAGGATAGAACAGGTTCCACAGTCGTGTGACAGGTCTATCCAAGTCAGAGTTTAGTAACCCCCCCCCACGGGGTTGGCGAACGCTAGCATCGACACAACTGACCACATACACAAAATGTTTGACTACTGATGGTTCTCTAAGGATGGGCATGACCATAGACTCCGCTAAATCTTACAACATCACCAGTTGCATAGTGTTCTCATAGACACTGTCATTTAGTTAACCTGTATATTGTCTCATGCAGTCGGTTTTCATCATCACCATGGATGACCTCTGGATAGCAAAATCGGTCAAGCCTTCTAACGAAACTGCTGACTGAAAAGAGGAGTGTTGGGTCGTCGCACACCAATATCCATATCTGAGGTGTTTTTTTTTGGGTTTTCAAATTCCGATGACCTTATTAGGGATGCATCTCAAACAGATAATACCGAATAAATGTCCTCTCGTACGAGATGAAGGGAGCCTTTATATTAAGAAATCCTGAGGTTCTTATTATTTTATTTTTTTGGTAGGCTTTTTTGTCATTTAATAAGAACTAAGATATAAATTCCACTTCAGGTTCAATGGTCACCACATCATGAAACTATTTTGGCTAGCTCCGGCACGGATAGACGTCTTCATGTTTGGGATCTTAGTAGAATTGGCGAAGAAATATCGGCTGAGGACGTTGAAGATGGACCACCAGAGCTGCTTTTTATCCATGGTGGCCATACTGCAAAGATATCTGACTTTTCGTGGAATCCAAACGATGCATGGGTAATTTGCTCAGTATCCGAAGATAACATATTACAAGTGTGGCAAATGGTAAGTTCCATTGTTTATTATTTGAATGGTTTTTATTTAGCATAATTATTTTATCAAGTACATTTTAATTAATATTTAAGGAAGTTTTATATGATTTTTGCGTGTATGCGCTGAAACTCATTCAGCTAATTAGATTGTTTTCCAAACACAATGTCTAACTTTGAATCCTCATGTCCATGGAAACAAATTTTATAGTGGAAGCCACAAAGGAAACAGGTTAACTTTGAATTTCTGATTCCGAGCTGATCTCGAATTGCCTACTGAAGTCGAAGAGAAAGCGCTTATGCATCATAAAAACTGGATTAAAACCCGGTGACTTCAACATGTGCATATCGGGAATGATGCTACTGACTGTTGGTGTCATAATGTCGTAAATTAAGAGATACTGGACCCCAACAAATTAGTTGAATAATATTTTTTGATTGGACACTAGCCAGTAATTAGCGTAATGTGTGTGAGTTGAATCTCAGTTCGAGATATCTCCGCACTTGACACCCCCTACGAAAAATGAGTGCTGAGTATAGGTGACTGGTAATCAAAATACTTCAAGTACATTCTGAAACACCTTGCTTACACTACATGAAAGTTATCAGCTCACAATCTTATTCTCATCAAAATCGATTTACTATTTTTTTGTTGCTTCTTTCTAGGCCGAAAATATTTATAATGATGAAGAACTTCCCTTAACAGTTGAAAATGAATAAATTGGCTAGTGCTCGCCGTTGCAGTCCTCTTCATAATCATTACACGGTTGGCGTTTTAAAAGAATCTCTGTCAGAGTTGTTTTAGTCATCATTTTTATTACCGTTATTGCTAAAACTATTTCCTTCGCATTTATCCACAAAAGAATTTTGTTTGATGTTCATGTTTACATCTTTTTAACAATAAACTTGATTAAATTATGTTTTGCGACTTCTTTTACAACATTATCTTATCTCGTAGACTTTAGTGATCAAGGAGGATTGTGTCACTAAAAACCCTAAGGAAGGCATACCATCAGTAGTTGAGGTGTGGTACGTGTTACCTGCGGTATTCAGAGAAAATACTGACGGGTAACCAGTCAAACCTTTATAGGCAGTGATAAATGTTCAGGTGGTGTTTGTCCTCTAAGTTAGTAAGAGAGAATATATATTATCTAAAACATAAATATTTAACTAAATTTAGACCATATTAACTAAGCATCTGAAGATCGAGACGAGTATTATCTGTTAAAATCATTCGTTAGTTTATTTCAATTTGTGAATAATCATTTTAGAATAGTAATTCTGCAAACCATAATAGTTTGTCGTGATGCTTTGAATTGTCTGTCTGTTTTCGACATAGAACTTTGCACATATGTGCGGCAGTTGAAGTCGCCACACTCCATGTAACACGCGAAGCAAGAGAAGAAAGTACAAGAAAAGCATAATAGAAACAGTAAGCAGAAGGGTGAGACAAGAGATGAGTAATAACGAAGAACAAAACAGTTTCATTGGAAATCATAAATCACAAGGAGTGGATGCATCTGCGCCATTGAGAACGATTTTGAGCCACGTCACCAATTGTTTCCAACCATAGATTTTTACCGTCCCGACGACCCCAGCCTGGAAGTCTACACCTTTCTACGTGGCTTAGACCAACTGTTGTGGATTTCATTGACTGGTGCCAAGTTTTTGTTTGACCGCCGCTAGCTTTTTTCCAGCCTGACCCTATATCCGCTAACATCGCTTGTCGATGACTTGGCATACGTAACACATGTCCTAACCATCTCAGTCTTTGTAGCTTCACGACTTCGTCGATTGATTTCCCGTGTTTACTTAGAACTCGACGCCTAACCTCCATGTTGCTCACCTTATTATGCCACTTTACACGGGAAATAGAACGCAGCCACCTATGATCAAAGACAGCTAGTCTTTTCATGTCTTCCACTCTCAGTGGCCAGGTCTCACAGCCATAAAGGAGGACGGGCGGACTGATGAGCAGTACACCCGCCCTTTGGTCGGTAGTCGAACATCTCGTCTACGCCAGAGTCGGCGTAAACTGGGAAATGTGAAACGAGCCCCTTGTATTCGTGCTGAGATTTCGTCAGAGCGTTGAACTGTGATTGCACATATCTGAATTTACTCGACAAGGACATTAAGGTGTATCCGTTATGGATAAGATTTATCAAAATAAAATCTTAACCATAAAGGAGTTATACTCTACCACAGTGCCCAAGTTTTATACTTATGTCAATAAGGTGTATCCCGACCATAAACAGATAATGGATCTTCTCCTGGAAGGTGAATATTTTTATAGAATGTGCATCTGCAATTTCTATGAAATAGAAGCTGATGATGAAAAAGTGACGCGTCTACGTACGTGTTCATAGTCACATTCAAACGTCTTATTTGCGGATCAAACAAGTAAAACTGGTTCGATTATTGGGTGCTCATATGCACATACTGCTGAAGAGTCTAAAACTAGCGAGAAACAACTTGCAAGTGTTCCCCATTTTCCGCTGGTATTGATTTGTGGATTTGACCATGAAATTAATCAAGTCTGCACAAACAGAAAATTTGAAAATACGTTTAAGAGGAGCGTTATGAAACTACACATGAAACCAACCGAGACACAGTAAGTAAGAAAAAGCTTTACTTAAATGTACAATTCAAAGGCGATATATTAAACCGTAGATTAACAAGATCAATTGAAAGAACCTTTAATGCCACAAAACTGTATGTCAGCTTCTCAACCAAACCGATATCGACACCGTGCATTAAAGATAGATTGCCCAAAATGGCGACATCAATGTGTGTATATAAATTCAACTGCTCCTGTGGAGCTAGTTATATGGGTCGTACTCAGAGGAATTTATCTTTACGCACTCGTGAACATATTCCTGTTTGGTTTAGGAAAAGAGCAACCAAATCATTAAATAGTGCAATTCTGTCTCATCTAGTGGATAGCGAACACAGCATCAAAGTTGATGAGTCATTTACAGTTGTGTACCGAGTACCGAACAATCTCCCCAAAGGCACATGATTACGCCTCCTAGCCATGGCTGAGGCTTTAGAGTTTAATAGAGAGAGAGAGACCAGAACTATGTGTACAGGAAAAACTTATTCACTCTCTTTGTCTACCCTGGCCCACTATAAGGTCACCGGGATCATAATTTTTCGTACTATTATTATCATTTTGTGATATCATGTCTTTATTATCCATTTCTCCACCCAGTTCATTTCACCTCATTGTGTTACCCTTACTTTTTGTCAACCTTCATGATTTTATACTAAGCCTACCAATTCTGTAACATCTTATTACAATTTACAATTTGGCCTCTTTATTTTATCATTAGACATTATCGGTCAGCCGTCACATTCAGTGCTTCCTTTGTTACTTACTTACTTTACTTCGGCTATCTCCTACGGGAGGATGAGCCGGCTTCATGAACCATGAAGTTTCATGGGAATTGGGTACGAGTGATGTCCCCAGCATCGCTCGGCCTTTTGTTTGAGAGTGCAGCTCTAGCCTTTACACAACCAAGTGTGACCTACAAGGCAGTAGGAGTGGAGTAGGGAGTCCACTATCCATTGGCAGCCGGTGACCGGAGTCCGGTTCATTCGCCTTTTTGAATGGGGCCAGTCATCCAGGGCATCCAATAAGCCCTTTGTCCATACGTCTGCCGGTGAGCTTCATACGCCAGTCGTTGGAGGTTTGGAATCAGGGTTTAGCCATCTCCCCTAGACTGTCATCCAATGGACAGTCAACCGGTGAAGAGCGCCGGGCATCCGCTTTTGCCCTCTCACTTTGGTGAAAAATGTGTATTTGTATGTATTTTGTGGTTATCGCATTTCTCTCACCCCAAGGACGCTTGTATTCTGTTGACTATAAAACAACACTATATCACCCAATTGTTCATTCACATTTCATCACATTTTTTCTGATTATACACCCTATATACATTTAATTGACTATGTCAACTAGTGGACTATCATCTCAAATTACACACGCACCCCAATACAGTTTCTGATATTATTTTCATTTGCTTTTACTGGCTATATGTACTCTATTATTCATGGATTTATAATTGTAGAGTCTGAAGAAGTTATCGAAAACAATTGTTCGCTCAAAATCTTATTTTGATTTCAATATGGGGATGTTTCATTTACTGGAGCGTTATATGTTTCTCCGAAAGCTACGAATCTCTTCCATTAGAATATTAGTCCCGTTATTCAACTATTTAAGAACGTGAAGCAAATATAAGGAAAAGTTTCATTTATTCTATACACTCTTGTCTTTCTTCTGTTTACGTCCGAGCTTCTTCTGTTCGCTGAATTCTTCCACCAACTTAAGGAATTTAGGATCATTTTTGTGCGGATAATAACCAAATCGGTCTCTTGCCTAAAAATCAGAGTTGAAATAATAACAAAGTAAATTACCCACCTCTTCTAACAGCATATTCATTTTATCCGTTTTCTCTACTTTCGCAACTGATTGCTTAGCCTCTTGAGCATAATACTTTTTCAGTAGTTCCGGCATTTTTTCTAAATTCTTCTTAATCTGTAACATTCTGAGGATGAAAAAGACAGTAATATGATGACAATTAACTTGATACTTACAATTCTTCATTTTCCTTCCTAGTCTTTATCTCTTCCTCTTGCTTTGCATTCACTATTTCTACAACAGGATTTTCAAGTAGCTTCTCTTTCTCTCTTTCAAATGATACTTCTTTTTCATCCATGAACAAATAAGCTGGATTAATGCCGCTCTTGAATCCGTATTCCCCGAATAATCGTCTTCGATAGTCTTCAGTTTGTTCTTTTCTACTTTTAATATTAAAAAACTCCCTTGACGGATTGCTTCTTGCCTTCAGATGTGTGGGTAGACGTGAAGTATCAAAAAATTGTAATTCACTTGGTAGGTGTGAATCATTCCACTCTTGATCCCACTTCTCATAACCATTAGGCTGTGCTCTTGTTATTGTTTGATAGTCATCCAAATGATATGGTATCCACCATTTTCGATAATATTTTTTATTTCGTATTTGAGTAATTAATGCACAACTTTTCTGGTAGGCTTGTGTCTTGGCGATGTAAATCGATGAGATCATTCAAAATCTGTAGGTTGGAAAAAATCACATTAAATTAGTAATAGTCAATAATTGAAAAAACAGCCATAAAAACATTTATCAGCTGTGCAATGAGTCACCAGTATAATACAGATAACCATGACACCACCTGATCTACGATCAATTATTTGAACATCAGGTACCTTGAGCGATGACTTTCAGTTGGATGCAATGGAAGTAAATCAAACTGAAAGAAAAGTTGGATCTCAAATAAAACCCAATTCTTAACACATAGTGAATTTGTCTTGTTTGAAATTTCTTTCATTAACTCAACTCATATTTACAGTTCATCTGTTTCTCCTTAGATATTAAAATCTCTATTAACTGCGACACTGTGCTAATAGTTGGGTACTTCAATCCCTACTATAGTACTCATTATTTTTAATAGTGTTGTATGCGTAATTTTATATTATTTCCTATTTGATAATAAGCTTTCATATCATATACGACCATTTTTTATAATGTTTAATTGTATACAATCTGGAGTTGATAAATTTAAGTAGGTTTAACAGACATATCGGAATATCAGTGAAGAGAAAACAAGCATTGAATAATAAAAGGGAGATGTTAGAGGTGATAAGGAAATGAAGGCTGAATACAGACCGTCACTGACTCATTATATCTAGGCAGAATGGGTATTCAATGTTAATATTGCGATAATGAGAAGCATATTGAAAAAGGGCTTTTTTTATCCAGTAACATATTTTACTAATTCAGAAATCTAGACCAAATAAAGCATTCTATCTGTCTGTTTTCGACATAGAACTTTGCACCGATGTGCGGTAGTTTAAGTCGCCACACTCCATGTAGCACACAAAGCAAGAGAAGAAGGCGGGAGAAATAAGGCATTGGTGGTGCTAAGATTCAATGACAACAAACCTATTCCGATTGGCACTACTGGGCACATAGAAACGTTACCACAGAAAGGTGAGCTTTAGGTTCTCCTGCTTACTAAACAGTTTTTCCCTTACGAGATATCAATGTAAAATGTAGCAGAACTGCATTAATATTATGCCTTCACCATTTCACGTTGGTGTGTTAAAACAAAAAGCGACGAAAAATAAGACAAAGAAACTCGCTAACGGAAAATTGCACATCAGTCCAACTCACCACGCTTCGAAAAGCACAAGAAAAAGTAGCAGGATAATACTTCCATAAACAGACATAGGCGTGATGGAGAAAGGTAATTAAAACTACCAGAATCTCAATAAATGATAGGTGGATACATTTCGAATGATTCTGAGCTGCCTCTATGTGTCTCTAATCACTGATTCCACCCATGTAATTTACATCACCTTAAGTAGCTTAGATCATCAGGAATCAATGAGCTCATTGATTGATACCATTTTGTGGTATGGCTACCACGAACTCCTTTTTAGGCTAATGCTGATTCAGTTAACATTGCTTCTCAAGGAAGACAGTGGATTTAGTTTACGTAATATATTACCTAACTACCTTAACCGATGAAGATTCATAACATTATCGACCGATGGCAGTGGGTGCTATCATTCCAAACAACTCTCACAGGACAGTGACAGTTTTGGAAGAGTGACTTGATTAGCATAATGTAGTCACTTGACACTCTTTTTCAGGATTTCATCATGAGCTGACATTAGTTAGAGAACCATTGGAAAACCTGGGAGTACTGGACAGTTGTTTCGTCCTAGTTTGGGAATCTTCATCAGTACGCACCCACCAGGACTCGAACCCAGGACCTTTTTATATGAAAAACAAAAAGACGTTTGCAACGAAAAGTTCGTTTATTTTTGAAGAAGTCATCGACTAGGCTGTAAGTCCACGAACTTATAAAAGAGGAGTGATTCCCATAACTATGAGTAGTAAGGGGTCAAAATATAATGAATGAGATGAGATTACATAACACAACTAGGGATTTAAAACGTAATCATAAGAAAAATAAGCAGGAAGTTCGGATAAACACAATCGGATAATATTTTCCTGTTGTTGATAAAATGCACTGGTTATGACGGCCATGGTATTAACAAAAGTTGAATGTACTTGTTCTGGTGTTCGCTTGAGATTTAGCATCCCTAATGCCTGGACCATACCTAAATGTCTTGATCATATCTCTTTTGAGGTTTTGTCAAATATTGTAAAGGACTTCGAAGGATCTCTCAAATAGACTTGTGTGTCCAGAGTTCGGATGTTCTTCTGCCAAGCTATAGGCGCCACAGCCCTCACTTTATTAGCCTAACTAGATAGTATTCTGGAGAGTGATTTACGAGCAAACGCACGGTACATCTAATTCACTCAGCTTCACGTGAGGAAGTGAAGTGTCATATGCATTTTTATGTGGTATAGCCGAATGCAGCCTCGCAAGAAAATTTTATTCATAGACTGGCAGCAAAGTATGTTTTACTGAGATTTCGAAAGCCGAAATCGTGATTCAGCAGCAGATTTGATTAATGTATTGTCAATTGAGTCTGAAGTCTGACTAAATCTTTTCCGTTTTGCGTATAACTTAGTTATCGCGTAAACATGGATGCTGTGATTTTAGACGCTATATTGGTCAGGCAAATGCACTCGTGAGTACTTGAATATTTTCAAAATTTTTCATGAAATTAGCTTCAAGTCCTGGCAGTCTGCCCCATTTAGGTAAAAAGACTGCCTCCGCAACGTCGACTGCAGTTGTAGGGCTGATGTCCGCAGACAGAAAGAAAATCAGGTAGATATGATAGACACGTGTTACAGTCTACGCGATAAGAAGTCCAGAATACAAAAGCAGCCAGGTAGTCGACATAGCGTACGCCAAATAATGTTAACTTCAAACAGAAACTTGCAGATCCCTACATATTAGGTACTGAATATGCATAACACTTTCATATATTCACCTTTTACCAGTGCGTTTTTATAGCCAAATCACTGGTCACCTAACAGACACCTGAGAAAAGTAAGTGGAAATCGCTCACAGTGGTTTACTTGTAGTGTTACACTTATATGAATGCATAAATGTTACAATTTTGAAATTTGGTTCATCTGCTAACCAGACATACACCTCACAATCTACTAAACCACAGTCGTACAGCATACAAAATGTGGATTTTCTTTAATCGATCAGCAACAATATTTTGTTTCCTTAACTAAAGTACATGAAACAGGTCACATATAAAAGTCCAGTCTCTTATACAAGAATAAACAATGTCAAGTGATACTTAGCTACTACTTACGCTGTATCAAAGCACAGAGATTACTCTTGCTTCTAACAGCCAGTTTACTGAAAACAAATAAAGGCGATGACAGTTAATTTTCCATAGTATATACGATCCAATTATACAAAGTGATATGACACTGATTTCGCCACTCAGTAGTGTAGATTGAATCACGAAACCGTTTTATCATGGTTTAGAAAACACCTGACTGGTGATGCGAACAAGGATATCTATCAGCGTTCGAATTAGCCGAGAATACAACATCGTTAACATTAAGAAGAAATGCTCGCAGCGTGCTCCATACCTGTCTACTGTCCTAAGAGTATAAAAAAGTCTTCAGTGATGAATTGTAATCTTACACCCGACCTCATAAACAGCGATTCTTAAAAACGCACATTTTCGAAAATATGGTCCAGATGTTAATAAGTGTCATCCTTGAAGAATAAGCCAGTTCCCATAAATAAATTTAGTTTGAAAGGTCAACTGTAGTTGACCAATTGGGCACACCTAATCAGTGATCGCCGTTGAGTCAGGAGAGTGGTATCTATTCCATACAGTCAGATTCAGACTATAAGGATAGAAGGCTCTTGTCGTCTACGTTAATCCTTGCGATATATATATATATCTGCAGAGATCTAGTTGCACTTTGAAAGCGTTCACCGGTGGAGCCATTACTACTGTATCAGGTAAGGAGCTTCGGTCGTTGACCACTCTGTGAGAGAATTTAAATGCCACTTCTGTTTGAGCACCTTAATGTGGTTACCTCGTAAATGTATCCTAGAAGGAGAGAAAAGGTTAATCCCTAAATCGGAAAAACTAAGTCGCCTCTCCCCCACCGGTATGAAGATGGGAAGAGATTTAAATGCTCTATCCTCATACCACAAGGAAGTTGTGGGATACCACTAACTAATTTCGTCCCTACTCTCTGTACTCTTTCCAGGGTATGTGCGTCCTTTTTGAAGCATGGACTCACCGCTTGTATGCAGTATTCTGGATGAGGTCTGATGTGTGTTGCACAGAATACTAGGAACATACCCTCTTCTAATCGTTTGAAAGCCCTTCGAAGTGCCCATAGCATTCGAAAAGTCTTAGCTGCGGTTCGATAACAATTTGCTACTGTTTTTTAGTCACGGCTTACAAAAATTCTTAAGTCATTTTGTCCCCCAACATCTGGAAGTTGTGTCCCCCAGGAGTACGACGTGTAGGAGGGAACAGACCTTGCATAGATAGATCGGTAATGAATTTGCAGTAACATACAGTTGCCGTTAATGGTTATGCATTGTTTACAGGTAATTGCTGTCACACAGATACATGGTGACTCTGAACTATAGCGGCTCAAAATGAAACATTAATAACCAGTCAGCATTGACTTTGGGAGCACTGCAGAATGTTTGGGACAGGCTTCGGACCAATGTCCCACGCTTTGCAGTGCGCCCGAATAAAATGCTAGCTGAGATGTGTCCGCGAGCACGCGGATACTGTACAGTGAATTCATGAATTCACAATACAGTCATTTAAATGAATTCAAGCACTGGAATGGGTTTGGTCAGACACAAAGAAATTCTGCAGAGAACTGGTGGATATTCTTAGAACATATACGGGATTGCTACTCTGCAAAACTACATTTCACTACTTACTTCGACTCCTAGGCAAAGTTTAAGAATGGAGTCCCAAGAGATGCGAACGCACAATGACCTTGAGCCGACCAATCATAGGAGGAATTTTGCATAAAATTTAACGTATATTTACAAAAAATGCATGAAAAAAACATTAAACGGATTATATTTCTCTTATGTGACTTAAAAATACGTTCCAGTTGCGATGAAGAGTATCAGTTGCTAATTTGGACTAGTTTCTGTAGATGTAATCACCAAAGAGACTGAAGGTGTGCTGTTTTGGGAATGGTTCATCTCTCTTCTCTTGCTGTGTAGTCCTCTCCTCAGCCCTCGGTTTAGTTACTATGGTTCCAGTAAGATCATTGGCGACTACATACAAGGGAAATAAGGATTACAAACGAACTTGAAATAAACGAAATATCTATTCCTAATCGCTACCCTAACCCTAACCCCAAACCCTAACCCTAACCATAAAACCCTAACCCCCTAAACCTAACCCCTAAACCTAACCCTAACCACAATACTCGCCTTAACCCCTATCCTAACCCTAACGAGATGTTAACACATTGTCCAAACAGTAATAAAAGTGTTATCTGGGTGAAACTTGCTCCTTATTTGATGAATAGGGTTGATATTTCAGCTATGATAATGACAGGAACCGTTAGCCAACGACTAGCATGCGTTCAAGGTCATTTGAGCGTTGAAGGTTTTGGGACCCTATTCTTAAACTTCGCCGTATACAATGTAATCCCACTCGTCAAGCAATGATCTGAAACAGAGAGCAAAGCGCACGTTAGCAGTGTGATCACACAAGTGCTGCGTGCTGGTAAGAACGAAGACTCAAGGTCAAGTATTATATTTACAACCAATCGCAATACAATTAGATAAGAGGGAAGGGCACTCCTATTGGTCATCCGATGCCTCGTCTTGGGTAACCAATCCCTGCATACTTCACAGCCAACCTGAAAGCAGACAAGCATAGAAAACCGCCGAACTTACCATGCCTTACAACAACTACTTTCAAATTACACCCTGTTTCAAGGACTCATCTGATTAGTCGTCCAAGGTCATTTTGATGGTCATTCGCTTGGATAACTATACATTAACTAATACATCCAACAATATAGGCGACTGGAAGACTAATTCATGGCTAAAATCAACGACTTTGCAATGTGGAGAGCAGGCATCAATAGTGTGGTGTAAGTCGTGAAACGTGTGCGACGGTGGCACAATGGTTAGGACTCTCGGCGAACATACATATGGTCCGAGGTTCGATCCCCTGCCGACGCACACCTGATATCTATGGTCGGCCTGCAAAAATTTGGGCTGCCGATATCACAGGCTGAAAATTCCATACTTGTACCGAAAATAGGGTGTGGAATCAAGCTGGAAGCAAAAATGAAAAACTAAAAATAAAACATATCTAAAATGAAACGTCAAGAACAATGTTGTATTCCTCAACGACAAATAATGGCCAGTATTTTCGTTTCCGAGCATGCAGTATCTGATGGTCTTCTTCATAGTTTCTGTAAGGGTAATGAATTTCTCCGTCCTGTCCACTTGGTTTTGAAGTAACGATTCTTGATCTTGGTTTATGTCCACCTGTTCAGTAAAAACACATATCTGCACGAGGATCTTTGCAGCCTTTAGCGGCAGGTAATTCCCCAGAATAACTGCCCACAGTATTCATCACTGAACATTGGATGCTGGCCTCCAATGTTTTAGTCGATTTGTTTAGCTGAAGGATTACGGTCAAGCATCCACGCCATTTGTCACGCCATCGTGTTACGTTCGTTCGTTTGTTCGTGTACAATCCCTAGCCAGTTGAGCAACCATCTCTCACTCCGATTTGGTCCCGAAATATAATTAATAATTTGGCTGATCTATTCTGGTGTTTTGCTTTGCCTTTGGCCTATGCGGAAAGAATACCATGGAAGTTGTGGGTATTAGATCGTATTATCCGTGAGCGTCAACACCCTTAAGCTCTATGAGCCCTTACCTACGACTCTGTGTACTTTTGATGAACGCAAATAACGACTTCTTTTTATCCTTTTTCAAACGATAACTTGTTTGAATGCCTGGAAATTGCAGATATCTCTGTTCCTGCTTCGTGTAAATGCCCCCCACGACTGTCTCTTTGCTGTGCCAAATCGTGTTTGCCTACGTCGGAATTTAAACTGATCTCTCATCTTCGTCCGAAGAGTATTCAATTGCTTGGCAGAATCCACCATGAAAAAGATACATTCGAATCATACCTGGTAAAATGTATACCTCGATTATAATGTTTAAGTTGTGGAAGTGAGCCTAATCATGTTAACAAGTGACGGATCTTATAGAATCCATCTACATTAATAATTGTTAAGTACTGTTTAGATATCTATACTAGTGTAGAATGTAATTTTATATATTGAAAGACTCCTAAATTTTATGTGTAGCCTCCTACAAACCGTGTGTGAAGTAAGAAAACAGACAATTTTAGGGACATTTGGTTGTTTGATGTGGGGGGTGACTGAAATTGATCGTTTTGCTGTTCATCGATTTGGTAGCATTTTCACCTTTTGGTGAGTCTCCTATAATTATTCGAAGCCGTGATCACTCTTTTTAGAAGGTATTATTCGATTGGAGTCATTCTATTTGTGATTATGTCGACCTGGAGACCGTGTTAGCTGATTATGAAGACTCCCAGTTTCCGCGGATTTCTACTGTCGGCTTTATCGTGAATGGTATTTATCCCGTTGTTTCGCTCTTCTCCGAAACTAATTTGATGGTCTCTACGCCCCGTCCGAGAAGCATTGGATCTTTTGTGTTGCTGGTGTCCAGTCAGTGTGTATTATATTGCGGCAGTATATCTGGTATGAATGCACATGGTTAGTTGTCTGTTAAGAATGGCACAGCACATTCCCTTCCCATATCCCACATATATTAAGAGCCCCCACATATCTTTCTCTTAAACGAAGACCCCAGAATGCCTCGAATGGCAGGACAGTCACGGAGAAAGCGGATGGAATTCCACGATTCTAGTATGAGAATTCAGACTGGAGAGAATCAAAGGAATTTGTGTTTCCGAAGAGACCTAGGATGTCTTTATCTATTCCTTTGCTTGTCAAAGCAGTTTTACTGAATCGGAATCTCAAAGGAAAATAATGGTGGTTGCATTGAGAAATAAAAATGCACTCCCAAAACCTCCCACTAACTTATTCACATAAATGCATTCATTAACAGGCACCAGCCTAATATATCACCGTATATATTTAAGCGGTGTTGTGTTCAATCTGCTTACCAGATTGGGATGGACAGTGGGGGCTGACCAAATGCGGGCCCAAGACCTAGGCTTGATAGGAGCGATGGCTATATGAAAGTTGTCCATGCCATTTGTAGTTGAAGTGAACTGTAAAAAAGCCCATAGACCACAAGGTAGCAGGATTCGCTGGTTCACTAGAACATGATGTCATGATTGTTGAATAGGAATACATTCAAATAATTCCCAACCAGTCCTCGAAAATTTGTTGGTTCCCCTCCAGCTTACGCGTACACACTAATTACGGCTCAGGAAATCTCATCGTCAGTTAGAGAAGGGCCTGGAAGCCTAAATGTTACGGGAGACAATTGACAAATAGTGGAAACACCGTGGGTAATTAAATAAATCGGTGTGCAGCTTCACAATGCGAAGTATCATAGGATGAGAGGACTTTCACATAGGTCTCCCTTCCACGGGAGAAATCTATTATCCAGATTGGAGGTGGGCCAGTGTCTTTTGCTATGCCATTTCCATGAAGGTGTGTGTGATGAATCAAATGGAGTCACATGATTCTCCATTCATGTCCCAACACAATAGCCAGGTGGGTTGTTCGTTGGGACACGTAGCCACTGTGACAACCATGTTTAAAACCCGTTTAGAGTGATCCTGTTCAGGCAAAACATCTTATCAGCTGACAGCGACGTCCAGCTTCTGGATACTGGATTTCTGGAAAGTCGCCTCATTTGAAGATGATATATTTTCCGTTTACAAATGATAATTCCAATATCTCTTCAGTTCGTCTTAATGCTGTTGTCAGATTTGCACCTGTCAGGCGGAAAATTGGCATTCAAAGTAACTGAGAGTGTCCAGCATAGCCGTTCCGCTATTTTTCTGATGGATTGTGACGCTGACCCAACATTAGGATGGCTTAAATCATTCCTTAACAACAGGACCCAGATAGTTAAACTTGGGTCTGTAACTTCCAAACCTCGCCCAATCACTTCTGGTGTAGTACGAGGTAGTGTCATTGGGCCCCTCCTATTTACACTTAAATATCAACGACATATGCGCTAGCTTCTCACACGAGAGACCATTCATCTTTGCAGGTGACCTTAAAGTAGCTTGTGTGCGTTGGTGGTATAGCGGTTAGGACGCTCGCCGACCATGCATATGGTACGGGGTTCAACCCCCGGCTGGCGCACTCCTTTACCCCACTGAGCCAGAAATAATGCTGGTAAAGAGGAAAGGTTGGGCATGAGGGCTAGCACTCCCATCCTGTAAAAATTAAACACTGCTACAGAAACTTCAAGCCACTAGCTTGGAGCCCTATGTTCCACTGGGAACGTGAAGGAAAAATTATTATTTATTTTTTATTAAAGTAGCTTACATGTTCCAGTGTGATGACCTCGGGTACTTACAGAATGTTATGCAGGATGAATTAGATAGAGTGATTGTCTGGTCATCTTTGTGGAATCTACAATTAAATCTGAACAAATGCGTCTGGATCTGTTTCAGTGCACTCCCATCGAAATGAAATTAACGCTTCAATCTGCTTACCTAACCAGAATCCGAAGTGCCGCTGAATTAAGCCTGAGGTACTCTAGTGACCTAACATATTCTGAGCAAGTGGCATCACAGACCCGAATGTCGAGGATGCTCTTGGGATGCAAACTCAGGAATATTCACGACGATGAAGCCATGCCAATTCAACACAAAACATGTGTGGTGCCACTACTAGGATACTATCTATTTAACATTAGCGGCAGCCGCATAAGTGACAAGCTGAGGATGAAAAGTATTCAACGATATTTCACTTTCAAACTACATAGCTACGATTGTAAGGGAGACTACATCTCACGATGCATGATCCGAAAACTTGGCCCACTTTGGACGCGACGGCTTATTATAAACCTAATATTCTTCTTTATGGTCCTGTATCATATAAGACAGTAAGGGCATACAATTCTCACCTGAAGGCTCTTACGATCTGTGTAACCAAACTTGCACAGTGGAAATAAAGTCCGTTACATCAACGCTCTCGGGAAACTTATTCACAGTCATGTATTCTAGAATATGGAAAACCCTGCCCCTAGAAGTCAGAACCTGCACCTTGGTTAAAAGTTTCAAATGCACTTTGTACAGTGTTTTACTCTACTGACTAAATTGACAAACTATTTATTTCTAGAATGAATCAATTATTAGTTCACTACAGTACCTAAAGATGCACGAAATTTCCCTAATTACTCTTTAAACAATAAACAGACTGGTCACATGTGTGCACAAAAAGACTAAGTAGAAATAAATATGTAGGCTTATTAAACGGCAACGTACAACGAATATGAACATATATACAAACAATAAGGTCCTATCCGTGTCCACATACTTCTTCTTTCCTCTCTGGTACTTTGCTGCTCGATTATTCTCTTCTATTTGCACAGATCTACAGTAAGACTGAAGTTGAACAGGAATCGAAGCTACCTATTTATGTATACCACATCGTCCTTCAAGCTGTTGGCTCGTGGTGATTGAACGTTCTGTCACCATATCAGGAGGCTGTATAACATCTCATACAAGCAGTATCCATGAAATAAAATGGTTTACAAATAGCTTACTACATTTTAATCAACTAAAACGTACAAAAGGCCATGTAGCGACAAATAGAGGCTGACGTTGGCGCAGTAAAAGAAATCTGCCTGACAATTACCAATATCCGTCTGCATTGAGTACAATTCAATTCTGGTGTTACATACGGTGAAAATCCTGACAAAATCGTGCACATAAATCACTTATTTGGAATGATTACTCATGTCAGCCAACTCATAAACTGTCACTGTACAGCTCTTACTACGCCGGACCTCACGCTGTCCCTCGAAGACTTTCAGAAACAATTTGTAATAACCAACGAGAAAAACCAAAACACAGATTGATGACTCAAGAATCCTTTATTCTTACGCCAACATATAACCAACAATAAGGGTACTACACACAAGGTCTAAAATTAAATGTTATAACAATAAATCACGATAATGTTTCTGATAGCTTTTTATCTTCCACTGAACGGCGAACGGTGAGAGGATGACTGATGGATTGATGACTCCCGCGAAAAATATGGAGGAGTTGAATTTGAGCAGACGACCATGAATCGATCGTTCAATCTTCAACTACATTGACACCCTTATTCGGATATAAATCAAGGACAAGATACGTTGCCGCACACACCAAATTAATATGGAGGAATCGACTTCAAGCCTTATTTTTTCCCAGCGCATACTTGGGATTTTGTTAATTCGAAGACAATATTTCTATATCTCTTGATGTGTTTCTTTGAATGACCCGTTAACAAATTTTTCCCAAAAACTAAAGACGAGATGGCCGGCAAATATGTAAATTCATCATTAACCAAATTTATGCAATTTAAACAATACTTATCCATGTGCATATGATTGGTGTATTTCTTCATGAATGGGAATAAATATATATTATTGTTACCGTAATAATCAACATTTTTGTGGTTTAGGTTAGGCGTGGGATGTATGCCTATCTATGTTCAGAAGTCTACTGCTCCTAAAGTGTATGTTTCTTCTAACTTAGTCTATCATCTCATACCACTGATGGAGCTCTCTACTCATTTCACACTGCAAACAGTTATAGCTAGTCATCTGCGAGAGACCAACAAAGAGGGCGACCACGCAGTACCTTCGAAATCGGTGACATTTTTGCACGTGTTATCGCTGATATTCATTTAATGCTTATATGCATGTGATCATTTAAATTATGGTCCGAATTTAAAAAACGTGTTCGTAGAAATATATTTGTTTTAGGTAGTGGTTCAACCTCGGTTATACCTGCACTGCCACCACAAGTACTGTTTCTCGAATAAAGCGAAATTGTTATTATTATTATTATTAATCGCCAAGCCTACTGTAGCTCTGATTACTGAATCATGGTGCTTATCCTCTGTACCTGATGTGCATATAGGTATCGATGATTACACTGTACACCATACAAAAAGAGATTACAAGCGTGGTGGAGGATGACTCATATACATACATAACTCATTTGTAGTCAGTAAGGTGGAAGATGAAATACTGAACGAGGCACCTGACTCACTCTGGGTTGTCTTACATGGAGATAAGTACAAACTTCTCATAGGTTGTGTTTATCGAGCACCAAGCTCAACAAAAGAAACTGATGTGTTTTTAGCTAAATCGTTTGCACACGCCTCCTCGTTTAGTGCTAATTACAAAATAATTGCAGGGGACTTCAATCTTCCAGAAGTCAACTGGTTAAGTAGTTCCGGCCCCCAACGCTTCTACGAACTACTTGCCACTATCGACTGTTATGGATGGGACCAACACGTTCAGGAACCTACACGTGTTGACAACATGTTGGATCTTGTATTTTATCATGACACAGTTCCAGTCTCCATCAATCTTGGTAGCAGATTCTCCAGTAGTGACCACAGAATGGCACTCTGCTCTCTGCCTTTCTCACCACTGAATACGGGGAACAAACAGGATTCAAGGAGCCTGATGCGCCGTAGTTACAAACATACAGACTGAGGATTAGTCGAGGAACTAATTCGACTCTGTCAATGAGATGACTATTCTACCACTGATTCCCTGGAGGCTGTATTGTCCCTATTTTACATGAATTTACCCTTTGTCTAGATACTGTTGTCCCTGAGATGATAATGGAATTGAGTAAGCACCAGGATGAGTATATTCCAAGAGCATACCGCATAAGTTGAGGAAGTTGATGAAACAGTACTATTCCACCAAGGATATACCACTACTGCACTCAATACACGAATCACCTGAATCTATCAAGCGCCTACGCTCTCAAAAGGACCTCGACGAGGAGTTAATGGCACTTGAA
Organism: Trichobilharzia regenti; assembly: GCA_944472135.2. Lineage (NCBI taxonomy): Eukaryota > Metazoa > Platyhelminthes > Trematoda > Strigeidida > Schistosomatidae > Trichobilharzia > Trichobilharzia regenti. The sequence continues at coordinate 20,954,421 of OX235267.1, forward strand.
AGTGCCTCCAAAGTTTATAACCCAACAACACTTCTTAAAAAACGAATGCAGTCGACGATGGAAATCTCCTATTTACTCGACGACAAAGTAGTCTACAATACGCCTGACACAATCTGTGATCTATTCAGTGAGTGGTTTAGTCCAGAAACAGCACCTTTACTAGCCATTCCCTCAAGAGCAAACGAACTGGTTGCACCAGACATAAAACACACAGGGTCCTAAGATGCATATCTCTCAGTTTCTTTTGTATTATTATACAGATTGTGCCCAACCTATTTTAGAATACTGTCCATTTATTCTTAGCGGACTTCGACAGAATGACAAGCATGCAATGGCATTCACTCCAAAACGCCTTGGTTACTAATGTATCCTTGACTAATTTGAGCTTTATGAGACTGAAAATAGAACCACTCTGAAAAAGATGTCTCGAGTTAAACCTTATTTACTAATATAGGTTTACTAATCTCCTATTTCAATCCTCCAAGCCAATAACTAAATCTACCTCTGCCATCGGTTACAACCTTAGAAACCATGACAACCCAGTTGTTGCAGAGCATTGTCAAACTTACATGCGGTACAACTTCTTTAATAAGCTTTTAGCCATTTGGAATAGACTACTAGCTGATGTGCGCGATGCAAACAAACTAACAGTGTTCATTTCCGCAGTCACCAGATTACTCAAAGATGGCAATACTCGCCTGCATTTGAATCCTACACCATGTATTTCACCCAACATGGATATTATAAGATCACTCAACGTAGAATTTGCGACAATCCATAATAATAAATGTTAGTACCATCGGAAGGACATGATAAACATTTCTACATAGGCCATTAATATTAGTTCACCTATAATATAGAGGCTAGAGTATTAGGACTAGTTAGCACACCAAAATAACCACAGTTTCTACACTGAATATATATATATCCACTATAATAAAGGTTTTTGTATTTGTCAATGAATGAAAAATAAAATGATATTGTTTCTTTTACGGGCATATCGCTGTTTAATGCTGATAGTTTCATCCAAGTAGCATTACACCAGAATTCGCAAAACCTTAGCTTATATATAACTAACTAATCACTGCTCCTCAAAGAACTTCATCAATAAAATCAACGCTAACATTAAGTATGGTCGAAAACGTATTCCGAAAACATGAAGTACAACAGTTGTCATTCCGTATAGAGCAAAGACATCAGACGATATCAGAAGAGTACTCAATAAGCTCCATATCAGAGTTTTCTTCAGAACATTAGACACACTGCAAAGCGACCTTGTCCATGTAAAAGACATAACCTCTAATGATTCTCTACCAACTTGTCTCCATGAAATAAAATGCTTGGAATATGGTGTGATATACGTGGGGCAAGCATCTCAGGAAATCAAAATCAGAAGAAATGAACAATGTAGAGCATCCGCTTGACCACCAAGAAATTCACTTGAACTAGAAAAGCTTGAAAAGTCATCAGTCAGCCATATATCTACACGCGATAGAATCAGGCCACAAAATTTATTTTGAAAATATCGAAATAATCCAGAAAAATTTCAGGAATCAAGTATAAGAACGTCTAATATCAGAAGCACTTCCTATCAAATGGAATCCAAATTGTCTGAATAGTCTGAATAATGGACTCAAACAGAATTCGACCTGGTTACAATACCTACATTCCCCATGAAATGACAATATCAACATGAATGTGATAAGCAACAAACATATTCCTCGTCTGCCGCTTACAACAGACTTGGGTCTGAAATACACTCCAGTATTTAGCCTGACGGAATATGTTAAATTACAAGCATCAAAGGTCAAAAGGCTCTTGGGATTTTTATTCCGAAACTTTAAGACCGGTGAATCCAGAATTATGCTGTACAAGTTGTACGTAAGGCCCTTACTTGAATTTTGCCCCCTATCATGGACAGTGTCTCCGTAAAAGACAGATGCAAATTAGAAAGTCTACAAAGGGCGTTTACTAAACGTCTAGTAGGTGAAAATCTTTGCATTGCTTACTACGACAGATGTAATCTATTCGACTTGGAACCCTTATGGGTTAGACGACTGAAGTTCAACCTAAAAATTACATTTAGGATTGCTAAAGGGCTTATATATTTCCCCCATAATGACTTTACTTTCAGTTCACCTAAGAAATATAACCTCAGAAATAAATCTTCTTCTTTTAAAGTTCCCCACTGTCATACAAAATACAGATCAAACTCTTCACTGTGAGATACCGTTGCATTTGGAACCGTCTTCCAACTGAAATTAGATACAGTCCTACCCCAAAAACTTTCTCATCTCTGTTGAACAAATATTTTATTAACAGCGGGTTAGAACGGGTATGTGACAAACTAAAAATTAGAGATCTAATACGGCACTCCTCTGACCCTCACTGTTAGCTCCCGAAATCTGTGAACTCTATGTTTGACACTACTTTCACTATGATTGTTTCCACGACCGTAGCCACCTACTTCTAATCAGCCTTAAATTTAAAAAAATTTTTTTCAAATATTTTGCATATATCCCTGATAATATTGTATTATGAGTATTTCAGTATGCTAAGGTTCAATCTCAAGTTCCAGATGCAAATCAACTAAAGACGACTGGTATTAAAATATCTCTGGAGCCTGCCTAATGCTATACGCAAGCACTGTCTAGCTCTACGCAAATTAAGGCCCAAATGGTGCTTGTCTAAATAATCAAATAAACAAAAAACATATCATAACTTTTTACTACTTATTTGCTCAATGCTGCACGATTATTCCCTGATTTTCTAAACTACATTTGTTTATATCTAAAATGTAGACTCCGATAATCTATTTTTCTTACATTTTTCTTCTCCAAAATGCTGTAACAGACGAAACATACATGATGTTCTTCTGAAAGTAGTCATTCATACCATGACTTTGAGTGAGTCGACGAATATTTGGAAAAGAAAAGTTTGTGGCATATTGCAACAGAAATTAAAAAAATAATAGAATAAAGAAATTGAAAAATTGAAGCACTCCGCCAGGGCCTTGCACAAAAACGGTGGGAGGGTGGTGATTGCTGGTCAGCGGATATGATGATGGGGACATATGAGAACCACCCTTATCTGTGGGACAGCACTCTATTGCTAAGGCTCCTGAGTTCGGATGGCTTCTGCAAAATGAGAATTAATAAAAAAGTAAAAATAAAGAAAGAAATAGAAGTTGAAAATGACCTAAAGCCAAAGTTTAGATACAAACTCCCGAATGAAAGTAAATGGTATGAGTCCGCTACTTCAGAAGGACACCGAACTGTATACTTCGGAAAAACAGATATTATTAGGCCCTCACTTTTCTTTTACATAGCTCACGCACTGACTTTTGTGTTTAACTCCTTTTCAACCTACATAAGTAGGTGAAATTATCACCTGTCTTTCACTTTAAACTAATTGTTCGCAGAAAAGTCTGTAAAGCATCGAGCAATCAATATTTCTTGAAAAAAAACACAGCAAAAAATGATGAGCCCCATGCCTGTTATATATTTTGAATTACTAACACCTTTTATATACTTCTGCACCTGTCTGCCGGTTTTCTTGTGTCTTCTTCTCTTTTCAAACATACTGCTTTCAACGAAGGTACTGATACAGCGCCGCTATTCTCCACTTATTAGTGATATTGCTAGCTCATCTGGTGAATAACGGGATCACCGATATTATAAAATCTGCTAACAAGTTCAAAGTCGGTCTCATAATCAACTGGAAATGTCAAAAATATGGTGTACTTACAGGTGAAATCAATGTTTAATAGACTTTGAAACACTTTGTCAATGCAGTTGAAGATTGAACGATCAATTCATGGTTGTTTGCTCAAAACCAACTTCCCCAATTTTCGCGGAGGCATCAATACGACAGTCATCGTCTCATCGGTCGCTGTTCAGAAAGAAGTCAGCAGAAAACCGTCAGAAGTAATCTTGTGATTTATTATTGTAATATTTGTTCACAGACCTTAGTAGAAATATTTCTTATATGTTGGTGTTACAATAAAGAATTCCCAAGCGGTCGATCGGTGTTATGGTTTTTGCGTCCGTTATTACTAAGCGTTTCCGAAAAACTTCAAGGAACAGCGTGAGCCCGAGCGTAGCAAGAGCTGGGCATTAACGGTTTACGAGACGTGGCTGACACACTTAATGAATCATTTACTGATAAGTATTGTTTATTCTGCATCTCCTATGTATCACGTCAGCACCTGTACAGAAATGCTACTTACCTTCCTCAACTAACGCAATCATTTATGATTCCTGCGTGAAATAAACACTTTTTTTATAATCACCGTTTAGATTTGACGCTATGTCTATTTCCTTATTTGTACACTTCATTTTAAATGTTTCTCTCACATTTACCAGTTTTCAAATTATTTAAAGTGTAACAAATCATATTATATATTCTATAAGTTTTGATAAGTGTACGTATGTTCATGCCTGTAAAAATGGCTGGTTTCTGTTCCAGAAATAAATTATTATTATTATGCCACAGGCATCATGGAAACTAACTAGTTCGTGTATGTCACGTCGATGATTGAAAGTAAATTTAACTGCCTGACATCTGGAAGAACTTAGCATAAGACCATTTGACCTAGACCACTTGCTGATGTCCAACGGAAAGGTATTAAGTTTGGAGCAGTCAGACTCGGAAGCGACAGGCAGTGTTACAGTTAGATAATCCGCATATTTGACAAGGTTAGTTTAGTTTAAATGAGACAGGTTGTGTAGGAAGAAAGAAAAAAGAAAAGGAGAGAGGACGAAACCTTGAGGAACAACGGCTTTTGTAAGCGAGGCAGAAGATTTGCCATTATATACAGTACACTGCATTCTATCAAAAAATAGGAAATCAACCAACTCAGCCCAGAATCCTGTTTGCGTCAACGAAAGCTTATTTAATAAAAGGCCCCCAGGTACAGAGTTAAAAGCAGGTGTGTAGCCTAGGACAGCGCCACGAACATATTTGGCACCTTTGTCTAAACAAGAAACAACATTATGATATAAGACAGCTGCAGCATCCAGGGTACATCTACCATATTTAAATGTAAATTGTTTAGGATCATCAAAAGGTTTCAGTAAAGGTTCAAGACGAAGTAAAAGTAATTTTTCCATCAGATTAAAAAGAGAAGTAATTGCAATGGGCTTAAATTCAAAATCAGTACCAGAATATGGTTTCAGGATGAGGATAATTTGAATGCGCTTTCATGCAAAAGATAGAAAGTTACTGGAAAAGGAAGCCTTAAAAATGTTAGTAAGAGGGCAACATAAAATATCAGCACAGTTCCTAAGGCCAAAGGCAGGTACACCATCAGAACCAAGGCTTTGGAAGGCTTAAGAGACCGGAGACATTTCAGCACATCAAAGCTATTAAAACCGTTAAAATCGTTCTCTGTATGATTTGTAACATTAGGAAGGATATCGACAGAAGAACGTATGAAAGGCTTATTCAGAGTATCAACATTAAGGGATGGAACATAGGTACATCGCTCACCACCAGTGATTTCTTTGAAAAGTTTCCACAAACTAGAAGGGGTTTCGCATGACGAGAATCTTCGGTTATATAAAACATTCAGTCTTTGCACTTTTAATTTTATCAAAATATGTAACATTTTACACCTTACTTATCATTTGTTGTCAATGGATGTGAGCACTGAAAGTTTGTTTTTGGAACTGGTAGCCATTGTTGGGTAACTCAAAGGCGCGAATGGTTCGATCGTGTAGAAGTTCGACGAGGACGACCAAAAACGAATAAAAGCACTTCATAATTTTGTATAAAATATTTGTTTATAGACTTTTACTGTTCTCCGCTTTAATTGCCAAACAATATAACTTCCTTCTTACGATACTGGTGTTTTACAGTTAAAGTCGAAGAAAGTACATAGTATTTATCGGTGCGGAGCGTCTTCGTAACAATAGAAACTTGGGGAATATTTGCTTGACATTTGTTTTGAACAACAGTTCTTTATCTCTACGTAGCTTCTTGAGATGCGGAGAAGAAAAACGGTCAAATCGAATGAATATTGTTTCTTCGGGACACTATATTCAGAAACAGTATTTAAGATCTAACATTAACAATTGCGGCTAGATTAATAATGATATTTTATTTACATAAATTAAGCATTTACATGATTCACATATCGTTTGTACAGGCCTGATCATATATGACAAGTGCAATTTGAATGGGAAACTGGTTTATGACATTGAAAATCGGAAAAATGAAAAAAACTAAAAACTTTATAAGAAGTTTGTAATGTTTACTCTTAATTGAATAAGTTACAAGATATTCGTTTAAGTCTAAGTCTAATAAACTTCTTGCAGGAATTATGAAAGGTACGAAGATAGGCGATACACAGGTACTAGAGTAAGACACACGTGATGCAGAGTTTGGGATCATTATCATTTTATCATTTAATAAGGGTTCGAAAATTTATAAACCTTCACAGTAGAGCGTACTTACGGCATTATTTCGGTATTAGCAGACACTAGGAACCAACTTTGCGATGATTAACAGAATTCAGAATGGAATTTGTTCTGTTGTTAATCGTTAGTGCTCTCAATATTCTGAATAACGTTCAAGTAATGCAAACATAGAAAGCTGCATTACTGTACATTTGCAGTGTTCCAATGCAATACCTTCGAGAAGAGAAGAAAGAGGAAAGCAGAATGGGAGGTGCAAATGCAGCCAGCAAATAATAATAATTTAGACAAAATATATGCAATAACAGCAGAGTTCATTTCTCCTTTTTAATTACTAAGTGTTTACATTCACCAATTTTTATAGTGCTTTATACTAACGGTTAGTTCAAGTTTATGGTAGTAAAAGAAATAGAACAACAAAATAAAATGAAAAATTAGGGTGAAACGAATGATGATGGTTTTCTCATTTATATAGGGTAATGTTGGGAATAAAAACCTAAGAAGTTAAATCCAAACGCCAAATTACATAAAATATGTACAAGAATAAAAGGAAGTATAATAATATTTATATATACTGTTGTTCTGATTTATACAGTTAGATGTCTTGAAGTAGAGGAATCGTACCATGAGCTTGTTTTCAAAGAATTTATACACAAGCTGTGGCATACAGACAGCTTTTATTTTTCTTTTCACTGAACTTATTCAAACTGAAGAGCCTTAGCAATACAGCGCATTCCTCACAGATAAGGGTGGTTCTCTTAGGTCTCCACCACCATATCTGCTGAATAACAGTCACTATCCTCCCACCTTTTAATCTGCTAGGTCCTGGCGAAATACTCATTTTGCTTTTATAAAAAGATCTTTTTTGTTGCTACGTGTCATATAGAGTTTGTGCATTCACAAGCTAACTCAACAAAACTCGTGGTATGAACGACTACTTTCAGTCAGCCATTTTGTATATATCGTCACTATCAGCATTTTAAAAATGTATATGTACAATAAAAAGGTAAGGGAATCAGAGATTTGCAGTCTACTTTCTAGATTTTAGTTGTAAACATAGGAACAAAGAGGCAGTTAGAAATGATACGAAGAAAAAATACATAAACCTACATAGTTATGTATATATATGCATAAAAAGAGACAGTAGTTAATTATAATGGATGGTTCAGAAGAATTCGAGTACAGAGTGTTATAATAATATAACAGTAAAATAAAATCCGTTAATACTTGAGACTCACAGTGTAGTTAAGATGATTTTTTAGACGATCCCGTTCAGGGCTGGAATTCGCGTAGACGTAGATGGTATTTTATTCACAACATTAGTTAGTCACCAGAGGAAATTTTAATCCCGGGCATATCCAGATTGTTTACTACTCGACCTTGATGTAGAACTCCCACTAAACTGAAAAGCCCAAAATACAGTGTTTCCATGGATATTCGCCATAATATTTGGTTAATTTGACAGTAGCTGGGGGTTAAATGGAGTTGAATGACTAAAAGGATACAACATATGAGGCTGGCAGAATTTTTCAGGAGACGGAAATGAAATTGCTGTGAGGGTGGTTTATGTAGATTTGGTGCAGCTTTTGTGGTGAGTATGTCAGGCTATGTTCCACTCCAGGTGTGAATGAAAGGACTGCGGATATTTTGTGATGATGCTTGCTAAACAAATAATTGTATCTACTAAAAAAAGAAACTGAGAAAAGCATTCGCTCAACGTTGGTTATTTTACGTATGTCTGATAATACTACCGTTTTGTCAGTGCTTTGATTAAACACGGTTGTTTAGGTACGGAAGTCAAAGAGGAAAGAAACAATATCACGAATTTTCAGCATGTGGCAAACTGCGTCAAGGCTGTCTTCGGAGAAATATTTATTTACTAGATGGGTGAATCGTTGTATTGCGTTGCTGTTTTTGATTTCACTTGGCAAGAAGCTCCATATTTACCTGTATTTGAATGTAAAGAAGTCGAAACGAGATTTCGTTCAACAAAGAATACAACTTAGAGAAGACCCGCTGCGGCATAGTTCAAACGTCAAGAAAGTAAAGGTTATTATTGGGAGAGTATACTATTCCTTTGAGAATTTTAGATAGGTTAATGAGGTTTAGCCATTGGCGCCTGGACCAAAGGGGTTTGATCTTAAGAGTTGTGCAAAGATAGTTGTAGGGAACTTTCAGACTTTTCTTACGATTCTACTTGTAAATCTCATTTGAACACTTTCAGTCTTTCGTTTGTCCTTAACAGAGATGCAGTCTAGAATAAATGGACAGTACTCAAGGAGGAGCCGTACGTGTGTTTTATAAATTAGCATTTTATATTCTTGGGTTTGAAAGTTGTGAAATATAAATCCAAGTAATCTTCTGGCTTTAGAAACTAGGTTGGTAACATAGAGAAAGAATTCAAAATCAGCAGAGTACCGGAGCTCGAGGTCAAGCACAGAAGGAAAGATAGTGAATGGCTCATCGTATATACGTATTGGCTACGGTAGCCTTGACCTTACCCTAGAAATAAATCGGCGAAAACTAGCCCACCTAAACTCAGTCGTAGATCTCGGTATCAGATACGCTAGTAACTTAAAGTTCTCTGAACAGACTGATTATGCCAGACGTAAAACACGAAGGCTCCTAGGATATATAACTCGCAATTTTTTGTTGTGAAACTAGGGTTTTATTATACAAGAATGTACAAGAATGAAGATGTTTGACCGCTCACAACGACAAATGATCTGCAAAGATTATTGGTCACATATCTTATAATTCCCTTGTGAATTTCGCATCATGTTCCCCCACGACGCAACCTGGATTAAAGTTGTGGAATACACCTTTGAACCAATGAAAAAGTATTGATTTGTAATACAACTTCACGATTGTAACTGATAACATAACTGATCGTATCTGTGAAAATAGCCTGCATTTCTTGTAAACACCCCGTCAGCCAAGCCCCATAAACTGTCAATGTCCAGCTCTCGCTACGCTGGACCTCACACTGTCCCCCGAGGACTTTCAGAAACGCTTTGTATTAACCAACGCGAAAACCAAAACACTGATTGGCGACTCGAGAATCCTTTATTCTTACGCCGATATGTAACCAACAAAAATGTTATTACGCACAAGGTCTAAGAATAAATGTTATGACAATAAATCACGGCATTACTTCTGATAGTTTTTAATCATCCTTCTGAACAGCAAACGGTGAGAGGATGACTGATGGATTAATGACTCCGGCGAAGATCATGGAGGAGTTGAATTTGAGCAAACAACCGTGAATTGATCGTTCAATCTTCAACTACATTGACGCTCTTATTTGTATAAAAATCAAGGACTAGATACGTTGTCGCTACATTGACACATCTATTATCTTCTTCTGCAGCTCTCTAACGGTTTTCTTGTGTCTTCTCTTTTCGAAGGTACTGCCATCGACGAAGGCAATGATACAGTGGTGCAATCCTCTACGTTAGTGTAAATCAAATGGATCGTTGGGATCACTATAACCTACACCTTGCAGCTATTAAGAACATTGCTAGCACATCTGGTGAATAATGGAAACGCCTTCGTCATGAAATCTACTGGCAAGTTCAAAGTTGGTCCCATATGCAACTGCAAAGGTCACATTTGTGGTGTACTCACCAGTAACTTTGAAATATTATAGACTTTTAAACACTTAGTCAATGTAGTTGAAGATTGAACGATCAATTCATGGTTGTTTGCTCAAAACCAACTTCCCCAATTTTCGCGGAGGCATCAATACGACAGTCATCGTCTCATCGGTCGCTGTTCAGAAAGAAGTCAGCAGAAAACCGTCAGAAATAATCTTGTGATTTATTATTGTAATATTTGTTCATAGACCTTAGTTGCAACAGTGTTTATATGTTGGTGTTACAATAAAGAATCCTCGAATCGCCAATTGTTGTTATGGTTTTTGCGTCCGTTATTACTAAGCGTTTCTGAGAAACTTCAAGGAACAGCGTGAGCCCGAGTGCAGCAAGAGCTGGGCATTGACGGTTTACGAGACGTGGCTGACACACTTAATGAATCATTTGCTGATAATTATTGTTCATTCTGCACCTTTTATTTTTAACTTTAGCACCTGTACTAAAATGCCACTTACTTCCCACTATAAACGAAGTCATTTATAGTTCCTGCGCAAAATCGGCATGCCGCATTTTTTCACTTACAATTTGGATTTGGAGCTACATCTTGTGACCTATTCGGTCGAAAGCAGATTTCAAAAATTATCCATTTACTTGCTTTTACATTTTTTTCAATCTTTACGTCACATAAATCAGTGTTCATTTTATATCTAAATTAAGAAATATTATATGTTCTACCGGTTCTAATTAGTGCATATATTTTCATGCCTGTTAAAATGGCTGGTTTTTGTTCCAGAAACAAATTATCATTATTACGTCATCGTAGATTTGTGCCAACAGCGAATTGTATTTCGTGCGAACGAATACCAGTCAAAATGGCAAGGAATTCTTTCGCTGCATTAAATAGTTGATAGTTCTCCAATGTTGGCCACTGCCACCATTTGTGGCTGTATTGGCATCTGCATATCGCCCGGTACGTTCGAATCAGGTGACGCTTTTGCACGTGTTTTCGTTTATATTCATTTATTGATTACTAATAACTGATCTTTAATAACGATGGTTAAAAATTCTAAAAAGCGTGTTTGTGTGAACACCACTAATTTAGAAAATAGCACCAGCTCGTCTAGTAACACATTACCACCCCATATTATTAGTAGTTCACCCAACATAAGAGCCTCGAACATAACTCTGATTCCTGTAATACAGGTGGAAGATGTTCTGTCTGAAAAAGTAGAGCTCTCTTACTTAACGTGCGTAATTAAAGAGATGCAGCTACAGATAGATGAATTAAAAACGAAATTAAGTTCACTAGAATGTATACCCGAAACTATCTCACGTATGAAAAAAGAAATGCAGGATCCTACAATCCTAAAGCTTTTTAATACGACCTCTAGAATGACTCATACTGACTCAGAAAGTGCGAAGGAGTTAGAAAACGCCATCGACTTTCTATCCAGCGAAGTTGTTAGAAGGCTGGCTTCAAAACAAAACGCAATAGTGTATAATGTACCGGATAGCGAGCCCATAAAGTCAGTCCAGCACTCATTGCTGAAGGCTGCTAATCTCTTGAATGCACCTTGTCAGTGCATTCGTCTAAGCAAAAAAGACCTAAAGCATCCTTGTCCTATACTCTTTAGGTTCGACAGCTACATAACAGCTGAACGATTTAAGATGGCCGAAGATCTTCTGGCCACTGCCACTAAATTCAAGACTATTAAAGTAGTCTCGGATAAAACACCAAACCAAAGGCAAGCAACCAAGAACTCCTTCGATACAAAGTTGACAACACTGAGAAATACATCTGGTATCAGTGCTAAAGTGTCGACGGACACTGAAGCACAGCAAGTCACGTGTATAGTGTTAGGAGAAAAAACGGCAAGTCAGAGCGACCCAAAACTCAGTAAGAGCAGTGCCACTGGGTGCAATCTTAGAGTGCACGAGAGCACATCTCGAAAACCTGCTGACCTACATAAGGTTGACATAGACGCACAAACTATGGCTGACCAGAAACTACTGGCAGACCACTCTCAATCTGGATCCAAGCCAGAGAGTCCCTCAGTAGAAACCGCAAAAAAGACCACAAAACCCAGAGTCCCACCCCAGACTTCGACATACCTCCCTCGTAATAAGTCTAATAAGCAGCGTGTCAGTCTAAAAAATGACAAAGCATGGATAACGAAGCACATTCCCAAAGACGTCACGCAGCATGTGAGAAGGAATACCCCTTCCCGAACTAGAAGTAACATGCCTAACAACGCACATAACTTGGGAATGCAACGTAGAATGGTTCCTCAGGATATATGGAGCACTAAACGGGACTCATATAGGCACCATATTAACGAAAAAAAAAAAAAAAAAAAAAAAAAAAAAAAAAAAAAAAAAAAAAAAAAAAAAAAAAAAAAAAAAAAAAAAAAAAAAAAAATAAAATCACTCACACACGTGACGTGAGCCAATATGCATATGGCTATGAAAGCCCCATGAGGTACAACTACCAGGGTAATCTTAACACAGGGTACCTAGGTCCAGCAAACTACAACCCAAATTGCAGGGCAGACCATATATCACCAGTAGATGAACGCAGATGCCGACCCATGGATGCTAATAGTCAAAATATGCAACAGGATTATTTTCGGCTGCAGCAAACAATAGCCCCACTCGCTGCACAGTTCATCCAGGAAATAGTACACACATTGACTCTGTCTCACCTCAGAGCCCCTCCAAACATAACGTAGGGATAGTGACAAGTAACCATGTTAACCTCTCCTCCAATAACTCTGGTTTACTAACAATTATGCTCCTGAATGCTAGATCTCTCCTTAATAAAATAACAACGCTTCGCTGCCTGGCATACATAGAACGGCCAACACTAATAATGGTGACTGAAACCTGGCTTACTACTGATATACCTGACACAAAGCTAGTAATAGACAACTACGACATCTATAGGAACGATAGAGTTGACAAAAGAGGAGGCGGTTGTTTAATATATGCCTATAAATCCACTAACTCCAATACTTTCAATAACCCAAATACTGACAAACTCCCAGAATCTAAGTGGATAAGCATCCACACAAACGAAAGTAAAATTCTCGTGGGATGTATATACAGACCCCCCAATAGCCCTGAAATGACTGATATAACTATTGCAGAAATACTAGAGCATGTAGCCACGCTGGACTTCGACTACAAAGTAGTATGTGGAGATTTCAACTTACCTGGAGTAAACTGGGATACCTGTACAGGACCAAGAATCCATGAAGAGCTACTACAAGCTATAGACATAGGAGGATGGAAGCAGTGCGTGCGCCTCCCTACAAGGAACCAAAATACTCTTGACTTAATCCTCTGTCATAACATAGAGCCCATCTCGATAGAGGTGGGAAATAAACTCGATAACAGTGATCACAACATATTGTACTGCACGCTACCCCTCCGACTAACAACTAAATACACACCTAAAAATTCCCCGGTGCGCTATCAATATAGGGACTATAAGAATGCTGATTGGGAATTCCTATCAGATCTGTTGAGAAGTTCTGACTGGGAAGAATACTTCATCAACAATAACTTAGAAGTATCACTTGAGATTTTCTACAAAACAGTTGGCTCAGCAAGAGACACAATCGCGCCCCTAAAATCTGCCCTAAAGACACCAACTCCATTTATTGACCGGAAAACGCGACTAAAACTAAAGAAATTGAAAAGGAAATACCATGTATTTAAGGAATTTAATGCGTTAAACCAAATACATGAAACTCTTAAACTGCTTGAAGAGAAACACAAAATGAAGTCACAACATGAGGAAAATAAAGCGCTAATGGGTAACACCAAAACTCAGGAACTTTGTAGGATATTGCAAAAACGTCTAAAAAGCAGTAAAGACAATAATGTAAGCATCTTGGAACATAGGGGTGTAATATACAACGATCCCCAGGTTATAAGTGAACTCCTCAGTGAGTGGTTTTGCAATGACACCAGAGTGCACCCGACCCCAAATTTCCAAATGACCTGCAAAAGTAACCACAAATTAGGAGAAATAGATTTTAATATACAAAATATAGACTCAGCGATTAAGACATTGAAGTCAAATGGCAGTACTGGAACAGACGACATACCATCTGTCATATACAAAAATGGTAGCACGGAAATGGTAGTCTTGTTACTTAGAATATTTACTCTGTCACTGGAAACTGGAACTTATCCTGAAGTGTGGAAAACCACATACATACTACCTAAGCACAAAGCAGGGGCCAAAACCAGTGCATGCAACTATAGACCTATTAATATAACACCGGTAATATCACGAATAATGGAGAAAGTGGTTAAAGACCAAGTGTCAGACAACTTACTAGAACATGAACTTATCAACCCATCACAACACGGATTCCTCAAAAAGAGATCATGTGCGACCTGTCACATAGACTTTTTCAACGAAGTTACACGAAGCAGGGACAACAGAGAACTAGTAATTGTGCTATATTTCGATATAACAAAAGCCTTCGATAGAGTCCCCCATAATCTGCTAGTCAGCAGGTTATGCTCACTAGGGATATGTGACCCCCTCCTGAGCTGGATAAAATCATTTCTCTGTGACAGGAATCAGATAACAAAAGTTGGCTCGATAAACTCAAGGCCTAAACCTGTAAGTAGTGGTGTAATCCAGGGAAGTGTATTAGGCCCACTCCTATTCATAATATATATAAACAGTATCTGTGAATGCTTTAGTGTTGGTAAACCAATACTATATGCAGATGACTTAAAAGTGACCTATAAATGCAAGAACACAGATCTCGGAATAACAGTAAACGCCATACAGCAAGAATTAGAAAAAATGGATAGATGGTGTGACACCTGGCAACTCCAGTTTAATGTCGACAAATGTGGCTGGCTCTGCATAGGTTGCAACAATTTAGAACTTGACCTGACAATTCAAGGCCATGCACTCTTACGACTGGAATCTGTATTGGACCTAGGACTGAAATACTCACATGACTTATCATTTTCTGAACATATCTCCAAACAAGTGTCAAAGTCACGCAGACTTATCGGCTTTCTACTCAGGAACTTTTACAGAAATGAGTCCAGAATTCTGTTGTACAAGGTTTGTGTGCGTCCTTTATTTGATTACTGTTCATTCATGTATAGTAGTATACGCATAGAGGACAAATTGAAAGTCGAGGGAGTGCAGAGGTACTTCACGTCAAAATTACTCGGAACCGAAAATGGTGCGAACTACTCCACTAGATGTGACACCCTAGGATTAGAAACACTATGGCTAAGACGCCTGAGACTAAACTTAACACTTTACTATAAGCTTCTAAACCACTTAGTTTTTACCTCTGCTAATGGCATTCGACTTTCAGGTGACAGTGGCTACAAACTAAGACACACTAAGGGTACAGTAGCTATCGAACAATGTAAAACAGCTACCAGGCAAAAGTTTTACTTGATTAGGTATGCACAGATATGGAATAAACTACCAATGGAAATGCGTCAAGCAGGTACATTGGCCTCATTCAAAAAAGTGCTTAACGACAAACTACAAGAGTTTGCAAACGATAGTAGTCCTAGTTCCTATCTGAGAGCCTCCGAAATTATAGGTCCATTTAATGTATAAGCTTAAATACTACACCTGTTGTTTTTGCCTATATTTATAATTTTAGATAAAACATTAACGATTAAGATACTTACCCTCAAAAAGACAAGAAGTTTCGTTTGTAAAACTTCTACCCAACACAATAAGTGGAATAAAATGGACATAAACCGACAACGTGAAAAAGATATAATTCACCACAACATCACATGGACAGATGTACGCTCGTCGGGCATCTTATATACCTCACCAACCACAACTCAACTTTCCTAAGATAATGTGATGAACTTATATCCGTAATGTTGCTGAGCAGTTAATATCCACAACTCCTGTCGGAACAACTAAAATTCAAAAACCCTCCTCATGAGAAGTAAATACCCACAAGCAGTAGAAATCCATTAATTAATGCGTCCAAAGCCTATGTATTTTGCTCCCGACAATGACATTGCAGATCAAATGAGATAAGCAAATCACTGACTTCCAAATAACACAACAATGAACTATAATTCAAGAATTCTGTACACAACAAAATTATGTATGAAAACTGACTTCAAGCTTTATTTTTTTCCCAGGCACTTATAACCCATCCACCAAAGACCTGGTTTTTTTGTTAATGCGAAGACAATACTTCTGTATTTCCTGATGTGTTGCACTCACTGACAATCTAGCGGATTTTTCCAACTATGCACAGAAACGATTGTACATAAGTGAAAAGGATGTTTTATACTATTGCGATTAACATTTATCAAGTGTATGTATAATCTCCAGTGTACATGTTAAACATATTCTGATATCGACTGTAAATTGTGACTGAATAATATGGTCCTATTTCTGTAACAATTTGATGATGCCTGTAAACTGGCGTCCCTCATGTACTGCATGAGAATAAATTTATTTATTTATTTATATGTAAGTGGGTTAGGATGTAGAAAAACGTCTGGAAACTAGTTGTGTCTACCTTTTAGGTGATGAATATCGCTCGTGTAGAATATCTGTCGTCGTTCTCAAGTGGTGGCCTGGGATATTTTGGGGAGGTTTAGCGACTGTGAGCTAACAGCTTGAAAAATGATGCGGTACAAGCACATTATTTTTTATTTTTGGTTACAGCTTGATTCCACACTGTATTTTTGTTACAAGTATGGAATTTTCGGCATGTGATATCGGTAGCCCAAATTTTGCAGGCCGACCATAGATATCAGGTGTGCGTCGGCAGGGGATCGAACCTCGGACCATATGCATGGTCGGCGAGAGCCCTAACCACTGTACCACCGACGCATTGTTGGTGGCATCAAGTCAAGTTTAACTCCATTTCAACTGTAAGTCGGTGTTACTTCCACTACGAAGCAAATAGAAGAGATGAGGCGGGTAGCGGAGTGCCAGAAAAAGACAAAGAATGTGTATATGTTTACATTTACTGTAAAATTTCAGTTTGGTAGAAGCACATAGATACTCTCGTCGTCCTTCTATTTGTATTTGCAGCTAGTCCTCTTTTCGTTTAGGAATATAGGTTTATGAGTTTAGACGTATAATGCTCCTAATATTTGAAGCGTTCTAGATGTGTTGCATTCCTATTGCTTCTGTAGTCACCAGAACGTGACGGTATTTACAGAGAACATCTGAATCCCATAAAAGAGTTGCAAGTCCTGATTTCCATTGGTGAACTGTTCCATCTTCTAGAATACATGACTGTGAAAGATTTTTCGCTAAGAAGTTATATAAAGGCTTTTACTGCCACCGTTCACGTTGGTTAAGTGGATCGCAACACCCTCCCCCTGAGAATCATTTGTCCTTTCTGCCTGAGAATGATTATTTGAGCGAAACATTAGGGAAAAAGTATTGGTTTTATACTGATCATTCTTGCTCAAAGTAGGTCTAGATCCAGAGGTATACACCTTGAAATGTGGTCTTTCTCAAAACCATATCCAATTGGTTCGGACGGGAATCGTCGTTGGACACTCGGCTTGCCACACACACGAGTGCTGCTAATGACAAACGCGCTGTATTCCGACAGCGTTCCCACACATGGCTTTTGCGGCGAGAGTTTGAGCTCATGGCTATAAACGATCATCACTGCGATTCCTAGGGCATCCCCGACCTGCTCAGAGGATGTCGGGGCACTTTAGTCGGCGACACTCTGAAATCTAGGTCAGCGGATTGAGGCGTTAATCAAATGAAGTCTGTGTGTGCACCGAAGCAGATCCATAAGTTCCATGAGAAGGACGACGTGGTCAATCTTCCTAGTTTATTCCGGACAGCATTTTACGATAATAATCCTGAAAATACTTCGGGTCATCACGATGGAATGCATACGCTAATTCTGGGCTATATGCGAATCCTAACGGTTAGCAGTGCGGAGAAGTGCATATGTCCGAGAACTTATGACGCGCCTTAGATATTACGTGCATTGGAGGAAGTTTTTCAATGAAAAACTTCATTTGAAAAACACAAAAATACAACTGGTCGCCAAATCACCATAGCAGTGGGCTATGATGCTACGGTTAGTGAGACTGTGCAGTAAAGTCGTGAGGCATTAGGATGCGATCTTACTATCACTGTCTCCCTCATTTTTCCGGAGTTGTCTATTTACCTGCCAAATCCATATCTTCATTCAAAAGTCTTCTCGGATTTCCCTCTTAGATCACCATTATCACCGAATTCCCTGCTGGGTGTTTTGACCGAGCAAATGACTGCATTCAGGTGAACCGAATGTCCAACCAGATTACGTTTCTCTTGTAGCCGAAAAAACTCAAAAAGTGAGTATTATGCTCAGCTGAGGTCAGTTTCCACCGTGAGTGCCTACATTTTGTTTCTGTATGCCTTCTTTCCAGTTGATATGAACGCGATTGCCGCTAGTGCATGGTTCTCCTCATTTTAGAGGGATCTTCTGTGAGCCTGGCCTGCATCCACCCGTATGACCTCTTCATGTACAATTTACTAGGTCTATGACTTTGAACGTTACGCATTTATTGTTTTCTCTCCGTTCGAATTTCACGTCGCAAATCATATTATCCTCCTCATTTCTGATTGCTTCTCTTCGTTTCATTCCACTCCTCTCCCTAGTACACATCTGGTGATGCGACAAGGTATACTGTATGTTGGTATTCTTGGTTTTCTACCATACATCAATTGAAACAGTAACTTCTTCGTTGTTTCCTGGTCAGAAGCACCATTTGCTAGTGAAACCAATGTCTCAATAGTTACCTCTCCAAGAAGCCAGACATTCCTTCAGTGTATGGTTATTTCTTTCAGTCAAACCACTGGTTTGCGAAAGATATGATACGGTTCTAGTATTCTTCATACCTAGGTGTTGCAACGGGATGTGGATATTCAAAACAAAGATCCTGATCTGCCAAAGTTGTTGTCAATGCAGTTGAAGATTGAACGATCAATTCATGGTTGTTTGCTCGAAACCAACTTCCCCAATTTTCGCGGAGGCATCAATACGACAGTCATCGTCTCATGTGTGAGGATATACGCTATAACCAGGTGTTATCGCGCAGCGACATCGGTTACCGCGTTCACGGCTACAGGCGTTATAATCGCCTATTTTTTGGGAAATAGATCATATTTGACTAGTTTTAGACTTCTGGAGCCACAAGGCATTATTTTGTTCATAGTAAAGCGTAAAATTGTATATTATAGCTCGGACGGATTATCAATGAAGAAGTCATCCTTTTGAAGAAAGTTCGCATAGAAAGAGTATTATTTGCATTATGGTGCGTTGAGGGTTTGTTTTTCGCAAGTTGTTTCAAATCTTAAGGTTGTAAATATACTACAGGCAATGGCAGAGTACTTAATGTCAGAGTACTTAAAATGAGTATCAGCTATCTGAATGAACCATTTTCAGCAAAGGTAGGCAAATATAAAGCGTTTAACTTTAATATTACTTCTTTCTTACTTCAGCGAATTAAAAAACACTTTGTTTACTTATTTGCAGATATACGGTAACGTCAGTCAACCCGGTCACAGCGATTCAATATTGCCCCAATTATTACGGCAAACAACTGCGTAAAGACATTTGCTTGTTATTATTTTTCATTAAAATATATTTAACATCATGCTTACCATACCTTTCTTGTTCTATCTGAGTGTAGCTATATTTGTCATGATGACTAGATGCAGGCATGACTTATCAATGAGACCTGACGAAGTAATTGATGGCATATTTTAGTGTAATGTAAGTGTGACTACGATCGCTACAGCTCAACCTATTCAATTATTCGTCTCTTGTACACTTCACCTTACACTATAAGTTAACACCCATAATCATATAAATCGACATCACGCTTTAAGTGAAATATTGGTAATGAACTACTTTTGAATACACTTCACCTTTTAAGAAATCGACTCAATTGCAGTGCCCGAGTTCATTTCTTATTTTTCAAGTACTGAAGTATTTGTGTACTTGGTCCCTACAGACTTCCTTATGACTAGGAGACGTAATCGCGTAACTTTAGGCAGATTTTTGGGCTTGAGTAAAGTACTTATAATTCACTACTTATATCGATCGATAGTGTTCCTACAGAATTACACCTATATACAGTAACAAGTTCATATCCTAGGGAGTACCGGTCTACCATGCCGTATTCCCGCCGCATGCAGAACAAATACAACACAAGAATATTAGATAGAAAATTTTATTTCACTGCCACGCAAACAAGTTTATTTACATGTATTATCTGAGCACAGTCAAATATGAAAGTCTTCGTTTGCAAAGTATCTCCTATTATTCGACGGAAACTGCCCAGTGTCCGAAGTGCGTCACCTTTGAATTTTTCCAAAATTCAAGTAAACAGAACTCTATCCCCACATCCCAAGCTATCCGGTATCACAAACTGCAAAACAGAATATCTGCATGGTTATACATGAATGAGTGAACTTACCTTCACTTGTTGTTGCATGTAGAATCAATTCCTAATACTGATTATGTAAATGTATCTGGTTATAAGTCGTAAGACGCTCATCACTGTTTTTCGGATATCTTTGTACGAATGCAGCTACATCTGCTTCCACTGAATTTAATTAACTGGCAGACCTCATTGTGACTAATCATTTCTAAAGGTGATACAGATTAAATTCACTTGAATAAATTAAGCATTTAAATAATTATCATGCATGACCACAGTTGAGTTAAGTATAGTCTTTCTAAGTTACACTCTTTTTGAAATGTGGAGCACGTTAATGGTGCAGAAAATATCATGAACATAACGCATACATAATATTATTAACTGCCAGTAATTGTGCCATCGAATCATACTACAAGAATACATTTGATAATACTTTGTTAGTGGTCTGAGGGACAAAAATACTAGAGCGAAACATACAAGCTAGATGAAAGTTTCACAAAGCTGTCCCACTAAAATACAATGTCTCACTCGTGGATTTCCTATACGCATGTGAACGTATCCACATACTGGTATGCGGAAAAGTTCGTCACTGTTAGCAACATATGAAGTTCACGCCTTTTGAAAGTCTTCTAATGCTTTTGTAACTTCTTACATATGTGCTGCTTGCGCTCGCACTGATTACCTGCGATGAAATTCTAGAAAAAGGGCTCATTAACAAAGCACATTATTGCAACAGCTTGTGACAGCTAAGTCGCAAGAAACACAGGATACCAGACTGTGTGAGTGAGAAATCACGAAGTAGGAAATACTGTTCCTATAACCACAACTCAAGAAATGCATTGGCACCCACGGGATGGTAGTCACTGATAGGAACCATAATGCCTGACCAGTTTCCAGGGAGTTCATAGCGAAAGGAGAAGTGTATCTGTGTAAAAAACAGTGAAACAATGTTAAAATAGCCAAATATTACATCTATCTTTGTCAAATTTGCTTGCAAACGGCGCATAACACAACCACACAAAACCTCACACGATACGACCTACCAAGGACAAATCAAATATCCAATTGACCGCCACCGTTCTAGCCAATGAAAGACGAAAAAACCTGAGTCGCGGAAAATATAATACGTCATAACGTATATCCTCACCCCGTCTCATCGGTCGCTGTTCAGAAAGAAGTCAGCAGAAAACCGTCAGAAATAATCTTGTGATTTATTATTGTAATATTTGTTCATAGACCTTAGTTGCAACAGTGTTTATATGTTGGTGTTACAATAAAGAATCCTCGAATCGCCAATTGTTGTTATGGTTTTTGCGTCCGTTATTACTAAGCGTTTCTGAGAAACCTCAAGGAACAGCGTGAGCCCGAGTGCAGCAAGAGCTGGGCATTGACGGTTTATGAGACGTGGCTGACAATCGTCTATGTTGCACGATGGTCTGCAACGATGTACTACATCGCTAGGTTGTTTTGAGCTTTCGATCTTGATCGGGATCGTGACAGCATCCACTTATACTGTAGCGTGTCGTGTTGTCACCAGTAAGTGCTGTTTGACACTAGATGCCCGCGGAAAGGAGCCTGTCGCATCCAAAGTCACAAGCTGCCTAATGCCGTAGCTATAGTCAACTTCACAGAACGTCGCATACACCAATCCCCTTTCGCCACCATACACTGAGTATCCCGGAACATAATTTGTGGCATCTATCACGCCTAGCCAATAGAAACTCCGTGTCAGGTGGTCAGTTGTTCTGGCTGTGTCTGTATATGCTTGTTGTTTATATTCTTGTATCATTTCATGTCCTAGGAACTGAGGTATTACCACCAGCCGACTTCATTCTTTCTTTTACGAATTCAGAATTCCAGAAGTGTTCAGTCTTAACCCATCTTTCTGTCTTAGTTGCGTAGTTGGTTGTCCATTTACCAAAGGTGGAGTTACTTCCAATCCGTTATAATACCCTGTATCACAGCGCTCAGGGTAGGATCCAGCTTCTGATTGATGTTGTTTTAGTGCATATGCCACGTACGTGGTCTCACAGTCCGGCTTCGTCTTTCGGCCAAAGAAAAACACGTTATCAAATTTTCATTTTTTGGAGGGTGTGAGATTCATGAAATAGTACCAACGCATGCAAAGCATCCACTCCGGTAACTTCTCACGTGGGTTTTTGGTGTCTCAAGTCAATATAGGGGTTTGCGATCAAGTTCGAAGTGGAGCCATTGGCTTTGTAAGGTCTCTATTTACCAAACGCCAACACTGATGCTGCACATTCTCCCTTGACCGCTGAATACCTTCGTCTCCTGTGTAACACGACTGAAATAGTCAATAACTCCACTCTGGTTTAGTTCTGCAACTATTCACCAGACGATATTACACGAAGACACCGTAAACTGCTCTCAAGATGCAAGTAGTTTTAAGGTCATTCAATGGCAGTCCAAAGGCTGTCTAACGCGGTAAAATGTTCACTGAAAGTCTCCTAGGGAAAGCAACTTTGAGTCACCTAGTGACTCGTACATAGAAGCTGCTACTTAGTTGAACTTATTCACAGCTTGACATTGAATAGCCTGGACTCCACAAGAACTGTTGTAGTCTTCTCTGAAAATTCAGAGCCGCGACGATCTTTATCACCAAGAACTTCCCTCCGTTCCCAACTTCATGTCTTCTCAGCCATCAAAAATCGTGTGTCGCTAATGCGTATTTCAATCCCCTGAATCTCTTGAAACGGCTTCTGCATGTCCCACACGGTAAATTTCTCTCCTGCTCTCTGTGACTAGGTCATCATGGTGCACATTCTTCGGGTTTTTGAGCATCAGTGTCATTAGTCATCTGAATGCAAGAGGTAGACCTGCCAGGTGGCACTGTTTCTGCCTCATGATGAACGCCGTTTTGTTTGTCGCCTGATTTTATTGGTACTAGCCAATATCCTGACTGGAGGTCTTGAATTCTAATAAAGTCCAGGTTCTATATGTACTTCAGGGTGTGTAAAGAGTCCCGCTTCTCTTATTCTGCTCATATCTCGAAAACCAACGCGAAATCCGTACTTTCCATTGGTTTCCTTCATTGAGAGCCCTGGAAAGTTGAATGAGCCATCAGCTTCTTCACTAATATCATCCTCTGACATCACCTGAACTTAGGCCACATCTTCTCTTAAATGAGATGGAACTCGCCGAGTCCTAAATATTGCCATTTACCGACCTGTCACTGGGACTTTATGCCTCACCTCATTTCACTACCCATAAGGGACTTAATTATCGGCGAATAAATGCTCGTGTTCTTCAACATTGTTATATTCGGTTCTATCTCACTATTGTCATGTACGATGACTGGTCTGCAATTTTTCGTTTCAGACCTCCTCATCATGTAAACCACTGCACCTATTTCTCGCAGAAAATCAGCCTTAAGGATTGTCCGCAGTAATTGGGGCATGACAGAGACTGCAAAGGTGGCTGTCAATGTAGTTGGAGATTGAACGATCGATTCATGGTTGTTTGCTGAAACCTTACTCCATATTTTTCGCGGAATCATCAATCCATCAGTCATCGTCTCATCGGTCGCTGTTCAGAAGAAAGATTAAAAAACTATCAGAAACCTTCCTATGTAATAACATTATCGTTGGTTATATGTTGGCGTTAGAATAAAGAATTCTTGAGTCGCCAAACAGTGTTTTGGTTTTTGCGCCGGTTAATGCTAAGCGTTTCTGAAAATCTTCGAGGGACAGCGTGAAGCCCAGCGTAGCAAGAGCTGGACGTTGACGGTTTGTGAGACTTGGCTGGCAGTTGCTTTGCTATCCCTAACTCAATCGTTACAGTCCAACATGTCTGAGACTTTAAACATACGTTCATATAATGCCTTAAATGTAAATTCGCACGGATTTGCTCTGAGAACCACATGGAAACCGCTGGTGACTGCATTTCTTAGATGCGAAATCTCTGTAATATAAATTTCCTTGTTAGGAAATTGTTTTCCTAAATGAATTTCACGTCATGTCGGACGCTATGGTACACACTGTATATTGTTTCAGTTTCATCTCTCCAGGCAGTATTTTTGACAGTCTTCTGGCTTACCACATGCAAAGCAACGATCTATCCTGATACCCATACGAAGGACCACTAATGCATGATGCGAATTTCCTGTTTATTGCTCTCATGGGTCCATTTAGCGTGGCTACCTTCGTGCTCAGTAGATGTCTGGTTAACTGCGTGGGCTCAATAGTTTCCATGAGTTGTGATTCTAATCTGTTTTAGTCTGAGAAATGTTGTCTGGAGCACTTAATAAACTAGGATACCAACAACTGCACCTCAGACTTAGTATCTGGCGTCGGAAATGAGAGACGAAGCAGACTCAACAGCTTCAGTGCTGAAACTAGCGAGTTGCCTGTTTCCACTGTTGTGGCACGAAATTGCTGCGTAGCGTTCAGCTGCACTTTCGGTTCATCACTTCCAGTTCTACCGGAGATTTTATGTACTTTTCCTCACCTACACTCTCCACTCTGTCGTAGGCTGCTTTCGACCAACACCTACTAGCACTCGTTGCACAACTATCTTCAATACCGGATCCTGGATACTCATCAACAGATTCGAAAGCACGCAAGAAGCATCGTGTGCCTACCCCCTAGATAGCTACAGCGCATAGGATTTTCATTTAGTGGTAGCCAACGACACCAAAAGTGGCGGTAGAGTACGGTAGTATTTCGTAGGGGAGTTGCCTACAGGGAATTCGAAGTACAGGTGTGTAGAAATACATGTCTTGCATTATATTCTCCATCTGCACATGTTGTCCGAGTTGTGCTTCTTCTCATCTCCTCTATGTCATTTCACAAGGACCTCAATTCCTCATCATCGCCATCAAAGTCACTCCTCTGGTACTCAGTATTCTCGCAGAAGACAATATTCTAACTAAATAATCTTTTTGGTAGCGCCCGACATGAGAGCAATTAACTTGTAAGAACTGAAGGAGCGACATAGAAGACACAATGGAAGCCGCAGACTACATGGGGGACTGATACCAAACAAGCTTTCATATTTGCGGAACTTAATAAAACTTTCGGAATCATGACAAACCACTCCAATCAACCTTATGTATTATGTGGGACTGTTTCAGACCTACCGGTGACTGCCAACCATTCAGTGGAACAGGGCAAAACTTCATAGAAATATTCAGAACACTTTTACGAATTACGTAACAAATGAAAGCAGAGACATACGAACAATTTTCGGCGGTACGTTCGAAATTGGTGACATTTTTGCACGTGTTTGCTCTGAAATTTATTTACTGCTTATTGTCATATAATTCTTGAAATTATGGTCCAAATCTCTAAAAAACGTGTTCGTAGAAACACAATTGTTTTAGATAGTGGCTTAAATTCGGTTATAACTGCATTACCGCCTCGTAATACAGTATCAACTACTAGCTCTCAAAATGGTTTGAGTGCAGATCTCACTCCTGTGATACAGGTGAAAGATGTTCTGTTAGAGAACTCTGAGTTCTGTAAACTAAACCTCCTTTTGAAAGATATGCAGAGGCAAGTAAGTGAAATTCAGAAAAAATTAGATCAGTTTGATAGTATGTCACTGCCAATCTCAAATACCACGGAGAGCCGTTCTGATATTGGCCAGGTTAAGTGTTTACTGGATGTAACTCAAAATAAGCTTTTGAATTTAGACCCAATAGCCTGTCTTTTAGAAAGGCATCCTAAAATATCTCCAGACAACCTAAATAAAGCTGAAAATCTGATTGACTGCTTGGCTACGGAGGTGATGAAGCGTATAACCTCTTCTCACCAAGCTATAGTTTACAACGTCCCAGACTCTCTGCCCCTGAAAACTGTAAGACACAAAATCCTGATTTGTTGCGGCATGGCTAGTGTTCCATGTGAATGCAAACGACTTCGTAAAAAGTCTAACCAGGCTAATTGCCCAATCATTTTTAAATTCAGTAATTCCCTTGATGCTAGTAAGTTTACTAAATGTCAGGATCACTTAAGACTGAATAGCAGTTATAAGTCTATAACCGTAGCTCAGGATAAAACACCGTGTCAGCGCAGAATAATGCGTAGTAATAACCTGGTCACCTCCTCTAGCTCTAGCTTTGATTTACCAAATAAGGATCGTGCACAGCAACAGACACCTAGTGCTGAAACTAGCATTCAGCAAACTACACAACAACCACACCTGCCAATGGAACTAGGAACTGATTTAGATACCAGTACCCCTGTAAACAAAGCCTCATCGAAAGATGTTAAAATGACTAGAACTTCTGCAAGTTGTTCTAAGAAATTTCCCCCCAAACGTAGTAACCTCACCACGATGAACAAATTTCGCAGGGTTGAGACTAATGATGGGGAAGAATACTTTGTATTCAATAAGCCTGCTGAGAGTAAGAATGCCAACAAACCATCACTTGTTACGAAAAACTCCTCTCGAAACATAAGTACATCTGGAGGTGTTCCGCATGCTCCACCTTATAGAAAGTCAGGCTCCAAGACTCCTAAAGTCTTGCAGCCAAAGCACCTTCCTTCACAATTCCCTTTAAGTTATAAAAACAACCCGAAGGTGTATACCGGTATGACGAATAGCAGTTGGATGGGTAGACCTTCTGATGCTATGCCTTTTAACCGCCAACCTAGGCCCAACCTGTACTACCCTTATATCCAGGAACACATGGTAAATTTTCCAGGTGTCCTGAATCACTGGTACGACCCATGGCACCTAGGACCACCTCATTGCACACCAACTCCGATGTGCAGACACCCAGTCCGACCTCCTTTTCATTCATAAATTCTTGCGGTGCTGACGCACAAATAGATTTAGGTTATGGTGACATTTTAAGCCAGTTTGTAGTATCCCGTGACTTATTCACGATATTGCTAATTAATGCACGCTCCTTAATCAATAAGATATCTGAACTAAGGACATTATTATTAGTCGCCAAGCCTACTGTAGCTCTGATTACTGAGTCATGGTGCTCATCCTCAGTACTTGATGTGCATATAGGTATCGATGATTACACTGTACACCGTGCAAACAGAGATTGCAAGCGTGGTGGAGGATGTCTCATATATATACATAACTCATTTGTAGTCAGTAAGGTGGAAGATGAAACAATGAATAATGTACCTGACTCACTCTGGGTTGTCTTACATGGAGATAAGTACAAACTTCTCATAGGCTGTGTTTATCGAGCACCAAGCGCAACAAAAGAAACTGATGCGTTATTAGCTAAATCGTTTGCACATGCATCCTCGTTTAGTGCTAATTACAAAATAATTGCAGGGGACTTCAATCTTCCAGAAGTTAATTGGCTAACTAGTTCCGGCCCCCAACGCTTCGACGAATTACTTGCCACTATAGACTGTTATGGATGGCAACAACACGTCCAGACACCTACTCGTGGGGACAACATTTTGGACCTTGTTTTTTGTCATGACACAATCCCAGTATCCACTTATGTTGGTAATAGATTTTCCAGTAGTGACCATAGAATGGTACTCTGCTCTCTGCCTTTCTCACCACTAAATACAGGAAACAAACAAGACTCAGGAAGCACAATATGTCGTAGTTACAAATATACAGACTGGGGATTAGTCCAAGAACTTATTCGACTCTGTCAATGGGATGACTATTTTACCACTGACTCCCTGGAGGCCTTAGTAACCCTGTTTTACAGGAATGTTACCCTTTGTCTAGATACAGTTGCCCCAAATAAAATAGTGAAATTAAGTAGACACCGAACTGAATATATTCCAAGGGCACACCGTAATAAGTTAAGGAAACTGAAGAAACAGTACTATTCCACTAAGGACATATCACTATTGCTCTCAATCCACGAGTCTCTTGAATCTATCAAGCGCCTACGTTCTCAAAAGGACCTCGACGAAGAGTTAACGGCACTTGAAAGTACCTCCAAAGTTTATAACTTAACGGCACTTCTTAAAAAACGAATGCAGTCAGCGAGGGAAATCCCATACTTACTTCACGACAAAGTAATCTACAATGAACCTGCCACTATCTGTGAACTTTCAGTGATTGGTTTGCAAACTTTAGTTTAGAAACACATATGCCTGGTGAAACCGCTCCCCTTACTATCTCTTCCCTTGAAAGCATTGTGTTCACTAATCAACTAATAGTACAAGCAATTAAAAGCCTTAAACCTTCCACTAGTACGGGACCGGATGGCCTCGCTTCGATAATTTTCAAAAACAGTGGGTGTGATATACCCCTGTTACTTCTTAAATTCTTCTCAATATCTATGGACACTGGCACTTACCCTAGTGAGTGGAAAACTAGCTTCATAATTCCACATTACAAATCTGGTGATAGGGCAAACGTCCGCAATTACAGACCCATAAATATAACCCCAGTTATCTCACGAATCATGGAGAAAGTTGTAAAGGATCAATTGTCAGACTACCTAATTAGGGAGGATCTTGTTACAAGGTCTCAACACGGATTTCTCAAAAATAGATCCTGCGTTACTTGCCACTTCGACTTTTTCAACTGCATCACTAGTAATCGCGAAGCACGTAAGCTAGTCGTTGTTCTATACTTCGATATATCTAGGGCATTTGACATGGTATCTCACAGTATTCTCTTTGAGAAGCTGTACTCTTGTGGAATTCGCAACCCATTACTGAACTGGTTAAAATCATTTCTAAGCAACAGGGTACAAATAACCAAAGTTGGATCTGTATTGTCTCACCCTAGGCAAATCTCAAGTGGGGTCGTGCAAGGTAGTGTCCTAGGTCCACTTTTATTCACAGTTTACATTAACAGCATTTGCAAGTGCTTCACCTCAGGTAAACCATTCCTATATGCTGACGACCTCAAAGTCGTCTACTCCTGCTACACTCATGAATTAAGCGATATGGTAGATAAAATACATCTTGAACTAAGTAGCCTTGCAACGTGGTGTGCTGAATCCTGCCTAAATTTTAACATTGACAAATGCGGCTGGATTTGTATCGGCAACAGTAAGCTTGATCTAAACCTTGAAATAAATGGGCGAAAACTAGCTAAGCTCAATTCAGTCGTAGATCTCGGTATTAGATACTCTAGTAACCTAACGTTCGCTGAACAGACTGATTATGCCAGACGTAAAACGCGTAGGCTGATAGGATGCATAACACGCAATTTCTTTTGTTGTGAAACTAGGGTTTTATTATACAAAGTATGTGTCCGACCTATCTTAGAATACTGCCCGTTTATTCTTAGCGGACTAAGACAAAATGACAAGCTTAAATTAGAGGGAGTGCAACGGCAGTTTACCTCAAGAACTCTTGGTTTAGAAAGTAGTCTGGAATACCATGAGAGATGCGTAAGACTAAGATTAGAACCCCTCTGGAAAAGACGCCTTAAGCTAAACCTAATCTTTTACTATAAGCTAACTAATCTTCTCTTGCATTCCTCCGAGCCATTAACTAAACCTACCGCTGTCGTCAGTTACAATCTTAGAAATCATCACAACCTAGCTGCTATAGAGCACTGTCAGACTTACGTGCGGTACAACTTCTTCTTAAATAAGTTTTCAGTCATTTGGAATAGACTACCAGCTAATGTGCGCGATGCAAACACACTTCCAGTGTTCATCTCCTCAGTCACCAGACTGCTCAAAGATGACAATGCACTTATACGTCTAACTCTTACACCCTCTTTTTCACCCTACATAGATATTTTAAGTTGTTTAAACGTGTAGTTACAGCAAACTACAATTATAAATTTTAATATTATTGGAACTAGATGATTAACATTTCTACACAGGACAGTAATATTAGTTCACACATAATATAAAAGTTAGCATAACGGGACTAGTTAGTTTGTGTACCAAAATAACCACAGTTACTAAAGAGAATATATATGTGTATATTTATTAATCACTCCTTAAGGACTCCCGTTGCTTTCTTTTGCGTTGCTGTTGTTTGTCTTCTTTTTTCTCTCACCATTTCAGCTTCCATTTGACTTTTTGAATGAGAATGAATAATGTGGATATTTGACCATTTACAATGACAAATGATCTGCAAACATTATTGGTCCCGTATCTTTCAGTTGCCTGGTTAATAACGAATTAACTTTCTCCACGACGCAACCTGGATTACATTTGTGGAATATACTCTTATACCAATGGAAAAGTATCAATTTGTAATACAACTTCACGATTGTAGCTTATAACATAACTGATCGTATCTGTAAAAATAGCTTCCTTATTACCCAATTTGGATATAAATCAAATCAAAAATGAGATTCGGATTTGTACACACCCAGGTTATATTGAGGAATTACTTCAAGCTTTATTTTTTCCCAAGTATTTTTAATCCATCCAAAACTTACTTGGGTTTTTTTGTTAATGCGAAGACAACATTCCTATATTTCATGATGTGCTCCATTGAATGACTTGTTATATTGTGGAATAACTTCAAGCTTTATTTTTTCCCAAGTATTTTTAATCCATCCGAAACTTACTTGGGTTTTTTTGTTAATGCGAAGTCAATATTCCTATATTTCATGATGTGCTCCATTGAATGACTGGTTATCATATTGTTCCCACAGACCTAAAAAAATGGCATGCATTTTCATGTAAATTTATATGTTTATATGAGAATATACATTATTATAATTATTATTAAAACAAAAACGCCAGCAACCATGTAACTTAACCATAAACCGAATTTATGAAATTTAATTTATGCTTATCCATGCCTGTATATTTGGTGTGTCCTACACAAGTAGGAAAAAATGTGTACTTTATTAAAACATTATTATTAATTATGATTGCTAATCGTATATGTAATTTATCATATTGATGATGCCTGTAAACTGGCGTCTCTCATGTACAAAATGAGAATATACTATTATTATTATTATTATTATTATTAATTATCATGCATGACCACAGTTGAGTTAAGTATAGTCTTTCTAAGTTACACTCTTTTTGAAATGTGGAGCACGTTAATGGTGCAGAAAATATCATGAACATAACGCATACATAATATTATTAACTGCCAGTAATTGTGCCATCGAATCATACTACAAGAATACATTTGATAATACTTTGTTAGTGGTCTGAGGGACAAAAATACTAGAGCGAAACATACAAGCTAGATGAAAGTTTCACAAAGCTGTCCCACTAAAATACAATGTCTCACTCGTGGATTTCCTATACGCATGTGAACGTATCCACATACTGGTATGCGGAAAAGTTCGTCACTGTTAGCAACATATGAAGTTCACGCCTTTTGAAAGTCTTCTAATGCTTTTGTAACTTCTTACATATGTGCTGCTTGCGCTCGCACTGATTACCTGCGATGAAATTCTAGAAAAAGGGCTCATTAACAAAGCACATTATTGCAACAGCTTGTGACAGCTAAGTCGCAAGAAACACAGGATACCAGACTGTGTGAGTGAGAAATCACGAAGTAGGAAATACTGTTCCTATAACCACAACTCAAGAAATGCATTGGCACCCACGGGATGGTAGTCACTGATAGGAACCATAATGCCTGACCAGTTTCCAGGGAGTTCATAGCGAAAGGAGAAGTGTATCTGTGTAAAAAACAGTGAAACAATGTTAAAATAGCCAAATATTACATCTATCTTTGTCAAATTTGCTTGCAAACGGCGCATAACACAACCACACAAAACCTCACACGATACGACCTACCAAGGACAAATCAAATATCCAATTGACCGCCACCGTTCTAGCCAATGAAAGACGAAAAAACCTGAGTCGCGGAAAATATAATACGTCATAACGTATATCCTCACCCCGTCTCATCGGTCGCTGTTCAGAAAGAAGTCAGCAGAAAACCGTCAGAAATAATCTTGTGATTTATTATTGTAATATTTGTTCATAGACCTTAGTTGCAACAGTGTTTATATGTTGGTGTTACAATAAAGAATCCTCGAATCGCCAATTGTTGTTATGGTTTTTGCGTCCGTTATTACTAAGCGTTTCTGAGAAACCTCAAGGAACAGCGTGAGCCCGAGTGCAGCAAGAGCTGGGCATTGACGGTTTATGAGACGTGGCTGACAATCGTCTATGTTGCACGATGGTCTGCAACGATGTACTACATCGCTAAGTTGTTTTGAGCTTTCGATCTTGATCGGGATCGTGACAGCATCCACTTATACTGTAGCGTGTCGTGTTGTCACCAGTAAGTGCTGTTTGACACTAGATGCCCGCGGAAAGGAGCCTGTCGCATCCAAAGTCACAAGCTGCCTAATGCCGTAGCTATAGTCAACTTCACAGAACGTCGCATACACCAATCCCCTTTCGCCACCATACACTGAGTATCCCGGAACATAATTTGTGGCATCTATCACGCCTAGCCAATAGAAACTCCGTGTCAGGTGGTCAGTTGTTCTGGCTGTGTCTGTATATGCTTGTTGTTTATATTCTTGTATCATTTCATGTCCTAGGAACTGAGGTATTACCACCAGCCGACTTCATTCTTTCTTTTACGAATTCAGAATTCCAGAAGTGTTCAGTCTTAACCCATCTTTCTGTCTTAGTTGCGTAGTTGGTTGTCCATTTACCAAAGGTGGAGTTACTTCCAATCCGTTATAATACCCTGTATCACAGCGCTCAGGGTAGGATCCAGCTTCTGATTGATGTTGTTTTAGTGCATATGCCACGTACGTGGTCTCACAGTCCGGCTTCGTCTTTCGGCCAAAGAAAAACACGTTATCAAATTTTCATTTTTTGGAGGGTGTGAGATTCATGAAATAGTACCAACGCATGCAAAGCATCCACTCCGGTAACTTCTCACGTGGCTTTTGGTGTCTCAAGTCAATATAGGGGTTTGCGATCAAGTTCGAAGTGGAGCCATTGGCTTTGTAAGGTCTCTATTTACCAAACGCCAACACTGATGCTGCACATTCTCCCTTGACCGCTGAATACCTTCGTCTCCTGTGTAACACGACTGAAATAGTCAATAACTCCACTCTGGTTTAGTTCTGCAACTATTCACCAGACGATATTACACGAAGACACCGTAAACTGCTCTCAAGATGCAAGTAGTTTTAAGGTCATTCAATGGCAGTCCAAAGGCTGTCTAACGCGGTAAAATGTTCACTGAAAGTCTCCTAGGGAAAGCAACTTTGAGTCACCTAGTGACTCGTACATAGAAGCTGCTACTTAGTTGAACTTATTCACAGCTTGACATTGAATAGCCTGGACTCCACAAGAACTGTTGTAGTCTTCTCTGAAAATTCAGAGCCGCGACGATCTTTATCACCAAGAACTTCCCTCCGTTCCCAACTTCATGTCTTCTCAGCCATCAAAAATCGTGTGTCGCTAATGCGTATTTCAATCCCCTGAATCTCTTGAAACGGCTTCTGCATGTCCCACACGGTAAATTTCTCTCCTGCTCTCTGTGACTAGGTCATCATGGTGCACATTCTTCGGGTTTTTGAGCATCAGTGTCATTAGTCATCTGAATGCAAGAGGTAGACCTGCCAGGTGGCACTGTTTCTGCCTCATGATGAACGCCGTTTTGTTTGTCGCCTGATTTTATTGGTACTAGCCAATATCCTGACTGGAGGTCTTGAATTCTAATAAAGTCCAGGTTCTATATGTACTTCAGGGTGTGTAAAGAGTCCCGCTTCTCTTATTCTGCTCATATCTCGAAAACCAACGCGAAATCCGTACTTTCCATTGGTTTCCTTCATTGAGAGCCCTGGAAAGTTGAATGAGCCATCAGCTTCTTCACTAATATCATCCTCTGACATCACCTGAACTTAGGCCACATCTTCTCTTAAATGAGATGGAACTCGCCGAGCCCTAAATATTGCCATTTACCGACCTGTCACTGGGACTTTATGCCTCACCTCATTTCACTACCCATAAGGGACTTAATTATCGGCGAATAAATGCTCGTGTTCTTCAACATTGTTATATTCGGTTCTATCTCACTATTGTCATGTACGATGACTGGTCTGCAATTTTTCGTTTCAGACCTCCTCATCATGTAAACCACTGCACCTATTTCTCGCAGAAAATCAGCCTTAAGGATTGTCCGCAGTAATTGGGGCATGACAGAGACTGCAAAGGTGGCTGTCAATGTAGTTGGAGATTGAACGATCGATTCATGGTTGTTTGCTGAAACCTTACTCCATATTTTTCGCGGAATCATCAATCCATCAGTCATCGTCTCATCGGTCGCTGTTCAGAAGAAAGATTAAAAAACTATCAGAAACCTTCCTATGTAATAACATTATCGTTGGTTATATGTTGGCGTTAGAATAAAGAATTCTTGAGTCGCCAAACAGTGTTTTGGTTTTTGCGCCGGTTAATGCTAAGCGTTTCTGAAAATCTTCGAGGGACAGCGTGAAGCCCAGCGTAGCAAGAGCTGGACGTTGACGGTTTGTGAGACTTGGCTGGCAGTTGCTTTGCTATCCCTAACTCAATCGTTACAGTCCAACATGTCTGAGACTTTAAACATACGTTCATATAATGCCTTAAATGTAAATTCGCACGGATTTGCTCTGAGAACCACATGGAAACCGCTGGTGACTGCATTTCTTAGATGCGAAATCTCTGTAATATAAATTTCCTTGTTAGGAAATTGTTTTCCTAAATGAATTTCACGTCATGTCGGACGCTATGGTACACACTGTATATTGTTTCAGTTTCATCTCTCCAGGCAGTATTTTTGACAGTCTTCTGGCTTACCACATGCAAAGCAACGATCTATCCTGATACCCATACGAAGGACCACTAATGCATGATGCGAATTTCCTGTTTATTGCTCTCATGGGTCCATTTAGCGTGGCTACCTTCGTGCTCAGTAGATGTCTGGTTAACTGCGTGGGCTCAATAGTTTCCATGAGTTGTGATTCTAATCTGTTTTAGTCTGAGAAATGTTGTCTGGAGCACTTAATAAACTAGGATACCAACAACTGCACCTCAGACTTAGTATCTGGCGTCGGAAATGAGAGACGAAGCAGACTCAACAGCTTCAGTGCTGAAACTAGCGAGTTGCCTGTTTCCACTGTTGTGGCACGAAATTGCTGCGTAGCGTTCAGCTGCACTTTCGGTTCATCACTTCCAGTTCTACCGGAGATTTTATGTACTTTTCCTCACCTACACTCTCCACTCTGTCGTAGGCTGCTTTCGACCAACACCTACTAGCACTCGTTGCACAACTATCTTCAATACCGGATCCTGGATACTCATCAACAGATTCGAAAGCACGCAAGAAGCATCGTGTGCCTACCCCCTAGATAGCTACAGCGCATAGGATTTTCATTTAGTGGTAGCCAACGACACCAAAAGTGGCGGTAGAGTACGGTAGTATTTCGTAGGGGAGTTGCCTACAGGGAATTCGAAGTACAGGTGTGTAGAAATACATGTCTTGCATTATATTCTCCATCTGCACATGTTGTCCGAGTTGTGCTTCTTCTCATCTCCTCTATGTCATTTCACAAGGACCTCAATTCCTCATCATCGCCATCAAAGTCACTCCTCTGGTACTCAGTATTCTCGCAGAAGACAATATTCTAACTAAATAATCTTTTTGGTAGCGCCCGACATGAGAGCAATTAACTTGTAAGAACTGAAGGAGCGACATAGAAGACACAATGGAAGCCGCAGACTACATGGGGGACTGATACCAAACAAGCTTTCATATTTGCGGAACTTAATAAAACTTTCGGAATCATGACAAACCACTCCAATCAACCTTATGTATTATGTGGGACTGTTTCAGACCTACCGGTGACTGCCAACCATTCAGTGGAACAGGGCAAAACTTCATAGAAATATTCAGAACACTTTTACGAATTACGTAACAAATGAAAGCAGAGACATACGAACAATTTTCACTTTTGTGTTCGTATAGTCGGAACATCACAGCAGTAGCGGGACACTGTTGCAGTTTTTCCGAGCGAACCGAACCTGACATTTCTCGAGGGATACTGAGACGTAAATACAGAAATGTAAATTAATTAGCCACGTAGAACATAGCCAAATCACCCAAGGCAGATTGGCATCTAGATGAAGCATTTCAGAAATTACTCTGTTTCTTGTCGTAGGAGCACTGGTACTTTCTGGGACTCTTGAAAATAAAAGTATGTACACCCTGTCTTCCTTAGGCACAAAGCGAATCGACGAACATAGCCTCATTGTAAGTATGTTACCCCCAATTCTTGACGTATTTCCACAAATGGAATGTACTTTGGTATAGCCAGAGCACTATCCTGGAAATGACATCATTTGAATTAACCACGTGGTCACCAAACTAAGTTAGCTGTCATGATAACCACATGATAATGAAATAAATGAAATATGCCGTTATACAAAAATTACATGCCTCATAGTTTCGCCTTTTGAGTTTAACCTGTTAGAGACTAGGGGTGTTACCGTTCACGGATAGTATGAAGTATTCTGACGTAAGATCTAACACCTACAACTTCCATAGTATTCTTTCCGCGTAGGCCAAAGGCAAAGCAAAACACCAGAATAGATCAGCCAAATTATTAATTATATTTCGGAACCAAATCGGAGTGAGAGATGATTGCTCAACTGGCTAGGGATTGTACACGAACAAACGAACGAACGTAACACGATGGCGTAACAAATAGCGTGGATGCTTGACAATAATCCTTCAGCTAAACAAATCGACTAAAACATTGGAGGCCAGCATCCAATGCTCAGTGATGAATACTGTGGGCAGTTATTCTGGGGAATTACCTACTGCTACATCCTGAAAAAGAGTCAAAGTCACAAAGGAATGGAAACCATTATTATTGGATATTGATAAGCAGTAATGAAACATGGATTACCTACATTCGACTTAATAATAATTATGTGGACAAATTTACCAATTATTTTACTGTGCACAGCATATCCGTTTAGTATTACACCCGTATACCAATTTCGCAACTTCAAAATTACACTCATGTATGTTGTTTGATTATACTCCATCGCACTTTGTAATATATTTTGGATATGTCTACTTGTAGCAAACTGTATTCCATATTAAAATCGCCTGACACAATTAAGATACCAAAGATCGATTTTCAAGATGATAAAAATGACGTGGTACCTGCAAAACGTTCACACACTGATGAAAAATTATGGCAGTGCTGGGAATGTGGTAAAACCTATGAAGCTGGATCTCGTCTTTCTGACCATCTTAAGATTTGCAAGAAAGAGGATGATATATGTGAACAGTTAACAGGGTGCCCATTCTGCCCACAGAATATAAACCAACCAAATGACTCACCTTTCCATATTCATTCATTCAATTCGCATTTGCATAACTTTCATCCAGATGTCAAGTCATTCGTATGTAGCTACTGTATGGATGTTATTAGATCCAATAAAATAGAAGATTTGGTTTCACATGTAATTCTAATACATAAGATACCATGGAGGCCATCACCAGGTAAAGTGACAGTTTTTTTCTGATGCCTATGTAAGTGCTTTTATAAATTCTATCCCTCAGTTGGAAAGACTAGAATGTGGGCAACTAAGTAGTCATTTTGTTTCCGTACTATAGAGTTTCCTAAGTAAACTGAAGTGGTAACAATTATTTTGTTGAAAGCAAAGAAAATCTAATACAAGTCACATGTCAGTCCGAAGGCTTTGACTTATAGGTCGTGTAGGTATACGTACACGAGGAGTACAAATGCTCTTTGCTTTTGCTACTATTCATTAATAACTTGCACCACTATTTATTCAGTTAGCAAAGTTTAGGTGTAAGCCATTTTCCTGGAGGATATGATATTATTGTCCTTAAAGTCTATGGTGTGTTTCCGCTCTCTGCAGAGTTCATTACTTCGCTTTATTATGCGGAAATGTCGAAAGTAAATATTATGCATCTGACTCAGTTTTCAATAAGTAAACATCAATAAGGATTTTAACATAATTCTCCTTTTTAAAAATTCCTTTCAGTAGGTTCTCGAAAGGGTAATTCTCTGTTCCTAAACATATTAAGATAAAACTGAAACATGGTATAGGGTTAATTAAATTTGAAGGACTCATAGTTGGATTAATATAGCTGAATGTGATAGTTCAACGACCACTTAGAAACAATGTCCTTTTAAGCATCCAACAAAGCATGTCATAAATCATTCTGACATCCATTTATCGAGGCTCCAGTCAGAAACACTACGTTGCATTTCAAAACATTGGATTTCAGACCATTCACTGTTATCCAGGGTTTCTGTCATAAAGAGTCTTTTTGAACGAGTCAGATATTGTTATTCCTTTCTTGGCTTTCGTACTTCGACTTCGGATTAAAGTGAGGTGGTTGGGAAGAATGGAAGTTACCACAAGAATAAAAGTGTCAGGGTCACTCATTGAAACACCTCGTACCTTTATGCCTTCCATGATTGACAGGTTGAAATTACGTTCGTATATGACCATGTATCTACTTGACACAGACATTCATTAATAATTGTTGCTTAAACAGTTTTAATAGGATTTTATTTGAGCCTTCTATTAAGTTACGTGTCAGATTCAGCAAAAGTAAGTGGATTGACTTTTTATTGTTTCAGCTAACAGTCTAGTCATTTTGCACTGTCACTACCAATCCATTGTCAAAGAAGTTGGTTTGGCCTCACTAAGTACTTAAAGGGATGGTTAAATGGGCAATTTAGTGTAACTAAGTCGTTTTTTGATATTATTAGGCTTAGGCTGCTACATCCAAGAGACGTCAGTTGTGGGGTTAGAAAGCCCTCCAAGCCTTTTTGGGCAAGGGTGATATTTTTGTTCCCATGTACCCAAGTTTTCTTTTGTTATCTAACTTTGATAAACTACTGGAAGTCTAGGGCTTGATTCAGTATACGATTTCATAGTGATTTATTTTGTTCGTGTCTGTACTTTTTGTAGTTGTTGAGACTCCACTACCGTTTAATCGTTTTCAAGAAAAAAATAGTTTTAAAGTGTTGACATTTTCGACTGTTATGATAGCTGTTTGGTGCTCCTTCTGTCAGGTGGTTTGGAAGTACTACTATAGGCGGATATGCTCGTAGAAATGGCCATGATTACTCCAACGGATCTTATGTCACCATATATTTACTTAACTACATCCTCACCAGAAAATGATTCTGACGACTAGCTACCAGTTTGGACTCGCTGTATTGAGTTTCGTAAAGCAGATACCTCTGCTGGAGACAATAATCTTAAGTAGTGTACCGTTGGTGTAAAATACTATCTTATCTATGGAAGTTCCGACATCCAGGCATCATTGAATTATACAATACTGTTATCACTCATGCATTACTTACCTCGGTCGACTTAATTGAAAATGTTCTCCATGAGGATTCATTTATTTAATTTGGTTAAATGAATGGCTGATTTGTTCAACAAACTAATCGTTCTCGCTGAAGTTGTGATCACGTTCGTGTTGTGTTCACTACAATGGATTATTTTGTTAGTGGTATGCAGCGATTTAATTTGTATGTGCATTGACTACTTCGCTCACCTGAAGCATCCCATTACATTACAACACAAAATATTTGAGTACCGGTTTTGTAGGGATTTTTGTTTTGATTGGTTGGAGGATTTCATCATGAGTGGACCATTGGAAAACCTGGGAGTACTGGACAGCTGATTTGTCCTAGTTTTGGGCTCTTCGACAGTACGCATTTCCATTTGACGTACCTTATTCTATTCGTTCTTCTCAATGGTTCATGAAATGTCATAACCTAGCTCTTAATTCCATGAATTCGTCTTGCATTCTTGGAAGACACTTTACTCTGTACTGTACTTGATTTTGTCACAAACTCAAACAGATGTGATTCAACAGCATGCTTTTTGATTTCTGATTTTTGATAATCGATAATGGCCACTGTCTTGATACTATTAATGGATTTTAATCTATGATGTTTGTGAATATATTCCAAGCACTTAGTAGAGATAACTAGTTTATTATTATGTAATCACAATTTGAATATTTTTGTTGTGATCAAAAATTTCAAAGCCATCAACAGATTATTGCCACATACGTTTTGATTCAGTACATGAAAAATGACAGCCTATACTGACATTCGATTTCCGTAATGCAAAGTTACTTTTGGATGCAGCTGGTAAGATAATTGCTTTTTTCCTTATGTTGCGCTTCTCTGGTTTGAGAACTTGACCTTTAAACCTTAGGTTACACGTTAAATCTCATCATCCACTGTCTTTGGACAGCTAGTGATATCGTGATTTCTCTTTGTTGTCAAGCATGTGAACATATACACGGTTTTTGAGATAACATTTCATTTTTTACAATATGTTCTAAACCTTACATTAATAGTAGCTTGAACAATTTTTTTTGGATGTTTAGTCTCCTTAGCGCATATGCGAAGAAATCAGCTTCCTCATCGAGTTGTTACTTGTTTGGGATGCGGTTGGTGTACATTTGTCTTACGTGCAAACAACGCAGCACAACCACCAACATCTCTAGAAACTCATCTGAGTAGATGTTCCTCTAACGGTGGTCAAGTTCACCTAACACGTCTGTCCGAAGAGGCTTGTCTGTCTGTATTGGAGAAGTATAAAGCACTACAAGAAGCAGAACGTATCAGCGCAACATTTGCTCAATCTTTTCCAAACGTACGTGGATTTAGCGATAATTCTGGAGTCACAAGTTCACCGTTACGTTTTCATCGATATAGTAGTGGCAATACATCCCGTGTGAGTACTCCCTTTATGTTTTTTTTGCAGGCCATTTGTATTATTTGCCACAACTGCCTTAATAAATTACATATCTGCAAAAAATTGTTTCGTATATTTGTTCTCATATACTCTGTTTATGAATATGAATTCAGTATTCTATGAATGAAACCAAATATTGCATTTCAATAAATAGTTTTCTCGTGATAAATTTATTACAAATCATCCATGTAAATATAAGTTTGCAGGATACCGTTGTGTAGTGCTCAAGTAAGTTCCCAATTTTGGGTAATTTCATTTCAGACAATTAGAAAAGTGTTAGGAAGTTACAATCTACTTTTGGATGGCTTCATGTCAAATGTAAAGTCAAGTTCTGATGTAGACGTGAGTCACCGATGTAAACACTCATCTCTCAATGCCAGTCTCACCAAAATACATTGATTTGTTACGTCACTCCTACTTATCCTCAGCAATCGATTAGTATTACAAGCTCGCATTGTTGGAATACAAGAACACGAACTGTGGAGCTGTTACTTTCGGGTTTCGGTACTTAGCTTTAAACTAATTGATCATAGGTCTAAAGTCCATTCCTCTCACCAAGATCTGCTTTTAGCTACCAGATAAAGTTATCAACATGCACATATCTGCAAATGTACACTTAGTTTCCATGTAATGTTCCCCCGACACACGAAGTAAATCGATTGTGTAATATTTTACTTTAACAGAGAAAATTTGTATGTTTATTCCATTTGACTAATGAAGAGTGACTTCTACTATATTACCTAGTAAGTATTAACTATTGACCCGACTCTGACTACTAAGTTTCCAAACGAGGCCAAAATAACAATATGATGGCGATTTTTATTCTATGGGTAACACTTGTGCACTGTAGTAGTATATAGTTCCATATGAATTTGTCTTTTACATATATCACACAGTGAAACAGTATTATTTACTGGATGACGTTTCGAACACAATTTATTGTGCATAATCATATCGCCAAGTATAACCACACAACTTCGAAACTTTCATTTCATAGTTTTCTTTATCCTTTCCCATTCTTCGTAGGGGTAGTAGAATTTTCCAGATATCAGGGTGAACAGGTGTTGAATCATTTCTATTACACGTATTCTCTTCAGTTGGTTCGATAAATAAAGCCTCCGTTATCGATCTCCCTCTCCACTCTGTTAAATTAGAATTTAGAACTGTCATCTTATGTCATCATCCTATTGTATGGTTGGTTGTGTGTAACTGCATGTAGTCAGTGGTATAGCTGAACTAACTATTCTCCAGATTTCTGACCTTATTCGGGCCAAGCAATCTAGATTTTGCTGCCTCCGTCACTAACTGAGGTTACTAAAGCTGTCACCAATCTGAAACTAGGCAAAGCAGCGGGACCTGATGGAATGACTCCAGAGGTATTTAAGTACGGTGGAGACAGCTTACTGTCCGGATTAACTGAGGTACTAGGCAGCGTCTGGGAATCAGAAGAAGTCCCATCGGGTTGGTGTAAGTCACTGATTATCCCCATATACAAGAAGGGAGACAAGTCTTCCTGTGATAATCACAGAGGGATTAGCTTGACTAATATAGTATCTAAAGTCTTAGGCTCAATAATCATGCGTAGACTGAGTGGTGCTCGGGAAGCACAAACACGAGAGAGCCAGGCAGGCTTTAGACCAGGAAGAGGGTGTATTGATCATATCTTCACCCTCCGACAGATTCTAGAACATAGGCATTCCTACCGGCGTCCAACAGTCATTATATTTCTTGACCTAAAGGCAGCATTCGACTCTGTCGATCGGGAAGTTCTCTGGAGATGCTTGGCTGTAAAGGGAATTACAAGAAAATATATTGCACTGATTAAGGCACTCTAATCGTACTCATACAGCCAGGTGAGGGCTTACGGCGAGCTGTCATCTGAACTGA
This sequence comes from Trichobilharzia regenti, assembly GCA_944472135.2. Lineage (NCBI taxonomy): Eukaryota > Metazoa > Platyhelminthes > Trematoda > Strigeidida > Schistosomatidae > Trichobilharzia > Trichobilharzia regenti. Next base: position 20,997,386 of record OX235267.1, read on the forward strand.
TGACGACCAGTGGTGTCCGTCAAGGATGCCCATTATCTCCTTTTCTATTCAACTTCATCATAGATGTGTTAATGGACTTAACCCTAGGTGACTTCAGCGATTCAGGGATTGACTTGCTACCTGGGAATAATCTCGTTGACTTGGAATATGCAGACGATATAGTCCTTCTAGGCGAAGACGCTGACGAAATGCAGAGTCTTCTAAACACCTTGAGCCGCAATCTACGAATGTTTGGCATGCGATTCGCTCCCGCCAAATGCAAGATGATGTTACAGGACTGGACTACATCGACGCCTAGTTTAAAAATAGGAAGTGAAGTGGTAGAGCACGTTGACCGCTTCACTTATTTGGGAAGTACCATCAGCCCCAACGGGCTGATCTCTGACGAAATCTCAGCACGAATACAAGGGGCTCGTTTCGCATTTGTTAGTTTACGCCGACTCTGGCGTAGACGAGATGTTCGACTATCGACCAAAGGGCGGGTGTACTGCTCATCAGTCCGCTCCGTCCTCCTTTATGGTTGTGAGACCTGGCCACTGAGAGTGGAAGACATGAAAAGACTAGCTGTCTTTGATCATAGGTGCCTGCGTTCTATTTCCCGTGTAAAGTGGCATAATAAGGTGAGCAACATGGAGGTTAGGCGTAGAGTTCTAGGTAAACAGGGGAAATCAATCGACGAAGTCGTGAAGCTACAAAGACTGAGATGGTTAGGACATGTGTTACGTATGCCAAGCCATCGCCTCCCTCGACGAGCTATGTTAGCGGATATAGGGTCAGGCTGGAAAAAAGCTAGCGGCGGTCAAACAAAAACTTGGCATCAGTCAATGAAATCCACAACAGTTGGTCTTAGCCACGTAGGAAGGTGTAGACTTCCAGGCTGGGGTCCTCGGGACGGTAAAAATCTATGGTTGGAAACAATTGGTGACATGGCTCAAAACCGTTCTCAGTGGCGCAGATGCATCCACTCCCTGTGACTTATGATCTTCAATGAAACTGTTTTGTTATTCTTTATTACTCCTTTGTCTCACACCTCTGCTCACTGTTTCTATTATGCTTTTCTTGTACTTTCTTCTCTTGCTTCGCGTGCTACACGGAATGTGGCGACTTGAACTTCCGCACATTTGTGCAAAGTTCTATGTCGAAAACAGACAGACAGACAGATTTTGCTGCCAGGCTTTTGTGCTCCGCTAGTCAGACTGACCCTGTTCTACTACTTTGACCTACATATTTGACCTGACAATCAATCCAGATCGAGCAGGATATTAGATAAACTAATTTCTTTTGTTTAATTGGCTCCACAGGATTGATCCCCCAACCGACAGAGCTTGTTTCAAATTGAGTTTGTGGATTTGAATGCTATGTGATTCCTGTCTGCAATGTTAGGAATTTTCCAACATCTCCAAAATCCCCAATTGTCACAGATATATTCACGGATAGGTGCGAAAACTTACCGATTCAAACGTTCAAGCCCAACCTCAAAGTGTGGTGGAGGTATGTAGACGACACACTCACCGTACTTAGAACAAAAGACATACATAGATTTTTCCAACACATCAACTCGAATGTGGAGGCGATTCAATTCACTTATGAATTAGAAGTCAGGAAGAGGAGCTTCCAATGTTAGATTGTAGCGTGAAAAGGAACAAGCTTTGTCATTTAGAGGATCAGTTCTGTGGAGCCAATTAAACAAAAGAATTTAGTTTATCTAATATCCTGCTGGATCTGGATTGATTGTCAGGTCAAATATGTAGGTCAAAGTAGTAGAACAGGGTCAGTCTGACAAGCGGAGCACAAAAGCCTGGCAGCAAAATCTAGATTACTTGGCCCGAATAAGGTCAGAAATCTGGAGAATAGTTAGTTCAGCTATACCACTGACTACATGCAGTTACACACAACCAACCATACAATAGGATGATGACATAAGATGACAGTTCTAAATTCTAATTTAACAGAGTGGAGAGGGAGATCGATAACGGAGGCTTTATTTATCGAACCAACTGAAGAGAATACGTGTAATAGAAATGATTCAACACCTGTTCACCCTGATATCTGGAAAATTCTACTACCCCTACGAAGAATGGGAAAGGATAAAGAAAACTATGAAATGAAAGTTTCGAAGTTGTGTGGTTATACTTGGCGATATGATTATGCACAATAAATTGTGTTCGAAACGTCATCCAGTAAATAATACTGTTTCACTGTGTGATATATTTAACCAACAAATTGGGGCGGCACTTTTTGCATTAGATAATGGAAGGACTTATTTGAGGGTCTTTATCATTTGACTCAAATTTCATCTTTACTGTCATTTGAGCACAGTGACGATGTCAGTTGTTGAAGTCTTATCATCTGATAACCATCATTAGAAATACTGGTCCATATTCTAATAGATGAGTACCATTGTTCTGTAGTGTATAAGCAGGTATGGCTTCATAATGAATACTTTCTATTCCTATCAACTTCAGTTTTTCCTTTACGAATCATCTATATGGTGACTTTTTGTTGCTCTCTTTTATTGGTTGAATAAGTGTGTTACGCGTTCTGTAATGTGATACATGTGTGTTGCACTTAAGCACTTGATGTGTCGCATGTTCACACAAATCCCCATATTTTTTTTCACATATTCCTTTAGCACTGACAGGTACGAATGAAGATAAAGACATGACAGTAATTTGAACGGGACGAAAAACAGGTGTATATTTTAACCTTCTTTGTAACGATGAATCTGTGTAATATATATATATTTTTGGCATTGATAACCGAAATTAAATTTTCGAGCCAATCATTCTGATTTAACATTCAAAAGTGTATATACCATTTGGTGTTACATTTTTTACACAAACTGACCATGGTAATCAATGGAGTTACTTAACTCACTTAAAATACTGATGTAATATGTAATTCAGTGACTTAGTTAAGTAACAATACGTTGCAGTTCACTTATTTGTTAGCTGTTGACAGTAATGTGACAATAAATTGCAAATACATGTTTTTTGTCTTTGGTGCTCATCGTACAACCTTAAAATACTTTTGTCACATTAATAGTGTGGCGGTGTATTAATATGAAGCTTAAGTGAAGTAAGGGAACCAAGCAAATGACACTCAGCATTTACACTACTGTGTGTATTATTTCTCCGTTCAGTTTATACCAACACTTCTGTCAAATTTACAAAACAGTGTAAAGTGTGATTTGAATGTGCAAATATGGTGTTCGTTCTGAGAAAAATGCATTCCTAGATACATCTTATTGTACCTGTTACTTAACAGAACTGCAGTCTCTTGGTCTGATATATCCTACCTTTGTTTACTTTATAGAACTTATAGCTTTTCCATTATTTTGGATAAATCCTCAGTGATATTAGGTCTCATTTCTAAATCAACCTTTCTTACCGTAGTCTTAAGTTGTTATCATCAGCGCGCAACTGAATTTCACTTTATTCGGTATTTATTGTTTATTTTATTTTATTTGTTATAAGGAAACTGATGTCGCGTCGAACACTCTTGAAAGTAATACTTACTGTCAGACCACAGATTGTACCGATGTTAAATCTTCGACGAAACAGAAATCGAAGCTAGAAACCATTCTAGAGCAGCCAAATTTTAAGGAGGAAACATTTTTCGATATTCCGCTTACTATCCCACCACCTCCACCACGTAGCGGTCAAAAAAAGTCAACTCCTAGTCGTTTATTTGTGTGTCCATTGTGTGGAGATAATGCACTGTCAAGTCTTCGAGAAAGGGATGAACATATACAATCGTCTCATAATGGTGAACTAGTTTTTCCCTGTCAGGTATCAAGTTGTCTATTGTCTTATCATGAGTTTCGACTGTTTCAAGGTTAATTTAAAGTGTCATATATATTAAATATTCCCATTGTAAAATTTAGAACAACACATTTAAGCGAACAATATTGTTTTCAATTAGATCATCAGGCTTAACTCTAATATATATAAGTTTACAAATAAAAATTCAAATATAAACCAATCATGGTGTTTTGTCTATAGGATAATACGATGGTGAATATAAATTGTGCAATTGGTCATAATAGTGGTAATGATAATATTAATAATAGTAATAACAATAATAATGGTCTTATCAATAATAAGGAAGGAAAAATGAGGCAATCTGTGATAACACGAATATTGAAAAACAGTATGAATTAACAAACAACAGGTGGAAGTAGTCGATAAAGGCTAATAAAAACAAATGAACCGATTACGTAATGTTAGATTGTAAGGGAAGGAAATGAAGCACGTTTATAATGAAGATAAGATTAAGGGATGATAAGAAAGGGGTTGGAAATATAAATAAGGGGTGGTGTAGGAGTCTTTAGTTGTTTATGTCTTATTAGGCCACGGGAGGGATAATGGCTGTACGAACTTCTTTTGAATGCATAGTTTAGGTTTAATAGTTCGTGGCCTAATAAAACATAAACAACTAAAGACTCCTACACCACCCCTTATTTATATTTCCAACCCCTTTCTTATCATCCCTTAATCTTATCTTCATTATAAACGTGCTTCATTTCCTTCCCTTACAATCTAACATTACGCAATCGGTTCATTTGTTTTTATTAGCCTTTATCGACTACTTCCACCTGTTGTTTGTTAATTCATACTGTTTTTCAATATTCGTGTTATCACAGATTGCCTCATTTTTCCTTCCTTATTATTGATAAGACCATTATTATTGTTATTACTATTATTAATATTATCATTACCACTATTATGACCAATTGCACAATTTATATTCACCATCGTATTATCCTATAGACAAAACACCATGATTGGTTTATATTTGAATTTTTATTTGTAAACTTATATATATTAGAGTTAAGCCTGATGATCTAATTGAAAACAATATTGTTCGCTTAAATGTGTTCTATATATATATATATATATATATATATATTAAATGAAATTCTGGGACTGTTTCAAGGTCGTTTAACAATATTGTAAATATCAAATCATACATTTTACAGTGAATCAACTAACAATGTTGAGGAGTCTAAGGATAAATTAAAAAGAACTGTATGGAAACCCTGTCATATAATGTGTGTGTGAAATGTCTTTTAAAGTATAATAACTCCACTTCTTCATATTTAACACTTTCATTCCTTACTTTGACCTTTATATGATATCAGTAAAGTTTTATTTTATATTTCCCCTTAATATTCTGCTGTATAGCTAGTATACACTACTGAACTTTTCTATACCACACTGCTGAAAATTCTCAAGGCTTGAATCAGAGAATTTCGAGGACCCCAGCTGTGCAATCTGCACTTCCACACATGATTAAAAACTTAACATAATGGTGGAACATTTAGGTGTGGACAACTTCAGCTTCTCTCTCTTGTGAAGGGAGGCCGTAACTCGGAATGTGTAGTGTGTTCATGTCATTCCAGTCACTGAAGATTGATATATATAAGTGTTGGTTTACAGTTACTAGCTATTGAATTTCTTAGAAGTCAATGCATAGTCTATGGCAGGTTGCTTGTAAATATGTAAACTCTAAAAGTCGACCCTTCATAAAGTAGACAAGTGATAAGTTCTTTTTTAATTTGTACATATATTGAAGTTGTAATCGAGATTTGTGTCACATTGAAACAGTAGTGTGACTGGGAATCACTATGTAGTGGGAATATAACATAGTAAGATTTTTTACCAGTTTGAGTTATTTGCATATATACTTTTCTTTACAGATATGTGGAGTGGCTTACCCCCTTTATATTGCATTACGTCGGCATGCGGCACTTCAGCATGATTCTGATTTTGATACAGTTAGATATGGCCCATCAGATCTATTAGATTGTGAACCAATTGAATGCCCAGAATGTCATCTCGTTGCTTTCCAAGATCCGGTTGTTCTTCAGCTTCACATAAGTCGAGTTCATAAAAAACTTCAACAAAATGTGACAATCATTCCATCTAGTGAATCTCAACCAAAGACGACAGGTTAGTAACTACCATTATGCATTCTAATAGGACGGCTTATGAGATGGTTACGCAGTCATTTTGTCAAGTAATGATTTAAGTGTTTCCAAGACGGATGTCATCAGGAATCAGTCAACATTTACTAAAGAACCAGGCACAAACAATTGGCACTGAACAGCTTTCCTTTTGGTGAAATCACCATCTCATGCTTTGACGGTGAATATTTGATTTTTAACTGGAATCATGATATGAAATGACAATTAAAACCGGTGGGTTCGTACTGATGAAGATCCCCAAACTAGGACGAAACAGCTGTCCAGTACTCCCAGGTTTTCCAATGGTTCTCTAACTAATGTCAGCTCATGATGAAATCCTGAAACCAATCAAATCCCTACAAACCAACACTTGTAAAACCTATGACTTTGCAAGTCCACATGATTTACGGCGCTACCCCTTACCGTTGTCAAGCCTCAATTCTAGTTGAATCGTCTGAATTGTCCATTCTTCTGTCATGTCAAATTATAACACGTTACTGTCGTTTTCATATCATCACACTGGATACGCACTTATTTGTATTCGTGATAGCGTTATTTTGATGTATGCATTTCAACAGTTACTCAGCTGTTTGCACTAACGTATACGATGTTTACTATGAAAGTATTAGTTGTTTCTAGACATTGAAAGGTAGAATTTTTTAACATACGCCACCACTCAGTAGAACGAAACTAGGGTAATCCACAGTGGTATTTTGATACCTTGCAAAAAGCTATGAGATTCGTACAAAACTTTTCACCAGCATCAGTGTTGTTAATCAGTGCCATTCATATAAAGCTGCTACTCAAATTCCACCCCGCAATCGGTCAGAAGCATGCTCTCTGTTATCAGTCAATTTAACTGCGTAGGTGGGTTATGGAGCGTCATTTCACCGAAAACGAGACGGCAGTACTAAAAACACCTGACTGAGCTCCTAATGGAGCGGACTCATCGTTCTCATGCAATGCTACCATCACAACTAGCTTAACAGAAGACTTCTGTGGGAGTTTTTCTTGCAAGGTAATACAGTTTACATTGACAGTTACTTTCCAAGGAAGGAAAGGTGGGCCAAATATAAAAATCAGATACAACAGCTCAAATTTACGTCCCCAGAAACTGACATACATCTAGACTTGCTTCTCGAAACTCTCAAACTACCTCCAAGAGAGACAGAATCAATTAGTTTAAAAGCCGGAGGGTAATATAGGATGTATGAGGCAACCACGAATTGGTCGTCAAAGTTGTCCGCCTGTGTCATTTTAAACTGATTCTAAAAAATGGACGTGCTAGAACCTTTTTTAGTTGAGGAAGTGGTATAACAAAGTTTTTAATTTCAAACTTCGTGGTGGAAAGCGGAAAAGCCTCAGAATGCGAATTGCAATTCTAATAAGCTGTTTTCGGTGTTCCTCCTAAACTTGCTTGCAACACAAATACATTTGAACCTCAGTCATGGCCCAATTTTTCATAAAGCTTGAGTCCTTTATAACCTATCCTCGGTTAGTTTTCAAACCGTTATGCTGACGACTTCTTAAACGTGACTTTTCTAACCGGTTGGTTCTTAATGCCCGTATGTTTACAATAAGGATTTTAGCTTTCAGTAGTTGTTGCCTAAGATAAATACAACTTTTCAGTGTACACCTTTTGGTTTGTTTATCCACGTCTGTTTGTTATTTTCAACTAACCGTTTTTCTTCACCTTTTGTTGCTTGTTACAGATCCCGAAGTAGCTCTGAAGACTAAAATAAATAAAACTAAAGCTAATTCAAGTCAAAAGAAGAATTTCAATACAGCACGTCGTCCGCGTGTTCAGCCTAAAAATTCAAAAGCAAAACTTAAACTTTCCATACTTGGTGAATCTGAAATTCATAATGATGCTGCAACACGTCCAAGTGATGTACAAGCAACTAGTGAGTTTGAGCGTATGTTAAGCGCTATTAGTGGTGCACCAGCTGCTGCATGTTGTCGCCACTGTCATGTTGAAGTTGACAACCTAAAGGAACTTCAGCTACATTTAGAACTAGTAAGTATTGTGTTCATTTCTTGTTATTATTGTGATTATTACCATTTTGTGGGTCACAAAGTGCATAGTACGTCTTCTTTTACTGTCTCTATGAATGTGAATTTCTTAGGCATTATTCATTTAGTCTCAACGTCAAATCACGAAGAATACTGCAATGCTGTCATAGAGAGAATGAATGCATAAAGATATTACCTCCATGTGATTACTATTTATAGACGTGTTGCTAGAAGAACATGTTTCAAAGTGTAATTTGCAAGCATTTCCCTTAGCAAGTAAGAAGGATTGTCCATACATATTCACCTCATGTATGCTAGATACAATGCGAATAGCTGTATATTATTCAAAATGGTCTCTAGACAAGGGAGTGGTTATATATATATATATATATATATATATATATATATATATATATGACCTCACAGGGTACAGTAATTCGCATAAATAAGATGAGCTATTCTGACTTTTAAAAACGCCAGTGTTCTTTCTATTTCAAAGTAGGATTCCGGTTCAAATTCTGGCATGTTAGCTTCCAGTCATTAAATTGGATTTCAGTTATTAGTGATCTTTGACTTCGATTCATTGTATTTCCCCGTTATTCGGTGCTGTCAGCAAGGGATTTTTATCAAACCAAACTTAACAGACTGCACCAGTTACTGAGACTTTCTGATGACGGAGTGTTATTTGATTGTCGAGTTCGCCTTACCTGACTAGAATGCTCCTCAAGACACGACACTAAGATAGACACAAAATTCAGACTAGAAAAACGACAACAACTACCGTAACCACGTTTATTAGACAAAATAGGTAGTATATCATATTTACAAAACTCCAGGAATTTAAGTCATAAACAAATAAACAAATCGGCGAAGTTAAACTTTGCCAACAAATCTGATTAGACACTTAAGATCGCAAATCCTCAGAAATTTAAGCCACAGATAGACGAATCAGAAGCTGTCCAATGAGGTTGTCATGTCAATCCATGCATAAATCATGACTTCACGGCTAACAGAGAAGCTTGTCTGTCCTAATACCTCCCCTTTTTTTAATACGTTTTCGATCGGAAGACTACTGGAAGATACCTTGTAGGTCTATGTGCTCTCCATCTATGATAGAATTCAAGGAAGTCCATCCCAAAAGTTCTCAGTGGAACAAATAATTTTTTGGTACTTTTTAACAGAATATGGAACACATCAAATGTTCTCCTCGGTTTCCAGTGGCCTTTGAAGGAATCTACTTTAAAATTAAGCAAATGCACACAAACCTGACAAAATAATACTTTTTAACAAAGTTATTTTAAAACTGGTAATTCATGTGATAATGCATGAAGAGTTAGAAAAAGACTTAGGGATACAGACACATAAAAAAATACAGTGAGTTCAAGTTTGATTTAATCAGTTTTTCATACTTAAAAATATCTTATCAGTATCACCTTTATTTAAATGCCTTTTTATAATTTTACATTTTAGGAACACTCGAATCCGGATACAGAAATTGAACAGCTTGGTTGCCAAGCCTGTGGTAGGGTGTTCTTTGGGTCAGGTGGTCGAATCGATTTGATTGGACATTTACGCGCTCTACACCAAGATGACTTCTTGCAAAATGTCTTGAGATGTTCACGTGCTGAGAAGTTGACTCAAGATACATCAATAATAAACGATGCTGACCCTGCTAGTCATGACGAAACGAAATCCTGCAAGGCCTATTTCTCTTCACCTCGTCTACGTCAATTGCATGCGTCTGTCAACAATTCACCAAATCACGAATTCTCTTGTCCGATTCTATTCAGCGATAAAGAATATTCATCGGATGATATTAAGAAATTGATTCTAGAGACTGAAGTTTTAGCTGATCGAAGTGGTGTAATGATTTTAGCCTTTTGTTGTCCTAATTGTTCACGTATATTTGTGGGCGATGATGTTCATTCTAGGTGAGTACTGCACCAAAAGTATTAATTATGATTTTTGTACTCATAGTTCAACTCTTATATATATTACGAAGTCCTACATATTTCAAACAGGAACTAAATAGTCTTGGAATAAGGTGCGACTTCAGATCCCACTAAACTTTTCTTAATTACTAAAAGGAAGTGAGTGTCTCCGAATTTCCAGTCTTCCTGATGAGTGTCAACTAGCGCTAATTTAATATGAAACAGCCTCTTTTTCATTGAATCGTAGGAACCAAGATCTAGCTCTCAACTTTCTACCTAGTCATGTGTTAAAAATTAGACTACAACCGTGAGCCAACGAAGACATGACTGTTAGTCTAATCTCACAAACAACAGATACTATCTGGTATAGGTGGTTTCCAATTGTTCATACCATGTTGTAGTAGTATGTGACCTACAGAATTTGCTATCACCGAATCACCAATATTTATGTCGATATATACGTATTTATGCAGTTGAAAATAACAGTTCGCTTAGATCCTTTTCCTCTTTAGCATAATTTCACCTCGTTGACGGTTAGCTTGACTTTGAATATTGGTATTTTATTAATCTAAACATTGGGGTGACTGTGGAACTTGGCAATCTTTGTAACAGTTTATTCCATGTATTCCACGTAATTGAAAGATAACAGGAAATGAAGTACGGAGTTGTTCAATAATTCAATATAACGAAATTCTTATTTAGACATTTAGAAGACAAAATGATTGAGCAAAGAAATATTTAATTTTCAAATAGAGATCCTCGTCTATGGCTCTACTCTAATATATGTACAATAAAATATAAGGATTTACCAATCTAGTAGTCACTTTCATTACTTTGGCTATTATTACATGAATGTGGAAAAAACTGACGGTTTTCTTTTCCACCTAAGCCTCCTCATTACCGTCTTAATATTCTACCTACACAATACGAAATGAATATATGGAGAACTTTTAAATATGCCTCATTATAACACAAATGTGAAATTGGAAAATTTGGAAATGTATATTGCGGCATGCTGATCAATTCTTAGGTTTCACTTAAGATAATTACCTCATATACTGACTCAACTGACTTCCCCTAGTAGATATTCAGGTCCTGATTGGTTGAAATCATACTGGGTCAGCTCTATCCGTACGTTAATAATGTATAATAGTAATAACAAATAAGTGAATAAACACCTTTATTATTGTCAGTAAAAGGTTTGAGCATTGTGGATGAGATCAAATAATGTATATAATTATACTTTATTTGACCTTTATTTATCTTTTGTTTAAGTGTAAAATCTCCACAAACTCCTGACAAGTTGTATTAGTTGCAGTAGAATGAGTCGAATTGCCTTATCTCTGCTCCCTTCCCACTTAGACTCTATCATAACACCCTTCACTGAACAGAGGCGAATTACCGCACTTGAGTTAAGAAATGTAATAAATAGTGATCGCCCGAATGTTTGTTTTCCATGAAAAGTTAAAGGTTTGGAAAATGCATATGTGTAGAGGCCCCGGGGATCTTCCTGATTAACCTGGCTTTTTTGAAGTTTAACTGAGTGTCTGTTTGGCTGTATACTTAAATGTGTTACACTATATTAGTTAAGCTGATCCTCTTGTGGTTATCACCAGAAGATTTGTCGCTTTATGCATTAAGGGATCTAACCACCAACCTTAAGGAACTATCGCTTATCCCTGTAGTACTCCAGTTAATCTAATCAACAGTTCGTCATCAACGTCGCTGATTATTGTTAGGATAAGAGGGAGATATTTTATGAGTCCAGCTATGGTTGGATTTTGTGCAATTGTAATACAGCTAAAGTTTTATCCATTTCGGAGATTGTTTCGCTCATCTTAGCTTTTTTAGGGTCCGTCTCCACAATAAGCCTTAAAGTAAACGAATATGCATTTTTATTTCTTCTTTCCTCACCCTACACTACTTGCGTCATTTCAAGTATCAAATGCATAGATTTAATTTCTCATAATGGGACAGAGTTTTATGAAGTTGTAACCAAAGTTAGTGTATAGTCATTCTCTTTTCATTGAAGCAATACGTGTATTTCATTTATGCTCTTAATAATGTTAAACAACTTGCTTGGTCGTGTCTTAATAATGTTCTAATTAAACATATTGCCTGAGTAGTTGATTGTGAATAATTGCAAACCAGCTTACAACAGTGATTACCAAGTATACATAAACACAACAACAACACATTGGCCTACTACATATCTATGTGTTACATTTATAAATTATGCCCAATTTGTGCTATTTCGATCGAGTTGAAGTAGCTGGTATGACGGCAGTGTGATACAGACAATGTGTTCCAACGGAGTAATATTCTCACATATTCCTACACTTCAATTATCCCCCCCCCTCTTTATCGACCATATGAAGTATAGGAGTTTATCGTCCGGGGGTCTATATGTGTATTTGAACATTCTATTTCATGTCGTTTAATGTAAACCAAAATCACACGCTCAGTGATTGGTTAAAGAATATATACAGTATATATAAAAATAGCGGTTTTATCAATGGAAAATATACCTTGGCTTCTGTGTTTTGCCTTCTGCTGTTACAGTATGTGACATTCTACCTATTACCTGAAAGTTGAATGCTTTATTCAATAAGCTGCTGTCGTCTCTTCTCAATTTGCAAGCTTTTTATTCAGCAATAGATGACTCTTAATGGTGGTCATTTAAATTACGTTGGGAGCACACGTATATATACTCATATTTAGACAGTCACTTGTATAATGTTGTCGGCAAGTCTAATAATGTACAGTTTGTAGGATACCCGCGAATCAAAGATTTGTACAGAATTACATCAGTTTAAGTGGCTTGAACACACCATAAACTGAGGTTAATAAAAGCAGAATCATGCCAATATACAAAACAGCTTGATAATTCATTCGTATACCAGAAAATTTTACTCTGTGTTTTTCAGGTTAATTGTTCCTCAACTGCAGTTAGCCTAATATTACTAAGGCATCTCTGAAAGACAAGCAGTCTGTCAGTCAAAATGACTCCACCTTGGTTCTCACAAGAAGTGGTTTTTAATTTCCTACACACTGAAGTAGCCACTAATCTAGACTAGGTCGGATGACACTTTGTTTAATTTCCATATTTCCATATGTAAGTGGGTGTCATTTCTAAAATTCTACGTACCCCCCCCCCACTTTAAAAGTATCAATTAAAGTCAGTTAGACAATGTCGCTTCGCTTATACTTATAGTTAAGAAATCTTACACGCTAATTGCTGCTGATTCTTTCATTATATGAGGTATTTAACAGATATTCTTATTCATTCCACTACTGCTATAGCCTTTAAAATGTACGGTCTAAAGCTATTGCTAAGAGTTATAATGTTTGGCAGACTTTTAGTTAAATAAGAATGAATGTTGTTTAATAAAGAATTTCGTCCAATTTAATTATAACTGTTTATGGTTACAGGATTTCATCATGAGCTGACATCGGTTAGAGGTCCATTGGAAAACCAACACGGAGTACTGCCGGTTAGTCGTCTCGCCCTGGTTTAGGACTCTTCAACAGTACGTAGTCAGCATGGCTCGAACCCAGGACCTTCCGGTTACGAGGCGAGCTGGTAGATCACTAAGTAACTGTTACTCGATCCAGTGGCCCATGAATCCCAACTTCTGTCAGTTCACGATATAACGCGACTACTAGCCAATGTCATCGGCGAGTAATTGTCCAGTACTCCTTAATTTTCCAATGGTTTTTTAACTGATACCAGTCCATAATGAAATCTTGTAACCAATCATATCCATGCAAACTAACCCTTGTATATCTGTTTTTGTCTATCTATAGATTTGAAACGCACCGTAATTCATGTGAAACAGAAGTTGACAATGCTGATGAACCAATGCATCAACTGGAATCAGAACTTAGCGTTTCTAGTGTAGATAGCCCTGAGGTCTCAGAGGTAGTGGTACAGTGTGCAACAGTTGACGAATCACCCTTAGAATTTCATGATTCTGTTAAAATGTCTACTGAATGTCCATGTGAAAATTAGGCTAACTATATATGATATTATTTTGTTTCTGTGTCTTTTTAAGTATTTGATGTATATTTTCTTTTATGTCTTCTAAATTACTAATTGCATATATTGCTACTATCACTATTGAAATTATCCATGTTATTATTATTATTATCACTATTCTAATGGCTTTTATTGTATTCACGTATATATATCTTTTAATTCTATTTTACCGTCACAGATTTTAAATTTAGGGATAAAAACCACCTGTACAATACAGCACTAATTCTTTATTATATTTAATTGTGTATGATATTAACAATAGAGATACATTTTGTACCCAACTTTGTAATTTTTTCTGTGTAAATCCACTCCGACAATAGCTAATGTGAATGTCCGATTTTGTTTTAAAGAGCAATCATCTTCAGTACAATTAAAAAACAGGTTATTCTATGAAAGTAAACTATGATAATAGGTTTGCATGAGCACGCACACAGGTAAACCTACTTACTTATCATATTGAAACTGACATTGAATAAGAATGAAAATTACCTTTTAAGCGATTGACTGTTCGTAGGCCGTGCTTATTAGCAATATAGTGCTACCGATGTCTATCTTCACACTCAAAATAAATGGAACTAAAAACTCGCCACTTCACATTAGAAATTCAATTGAAACTAGTCAATCACTGGTGAGTAGTGAATCTGAGACTAAATTTTGAATTTTTATTCGTTTGATTACTTCCACAGCAAAAAACGTTAACGTTGGGAGTCAAGAAGAAAATTCAAAATCCCTATATATATATGGCTTTTACGCATGATTATTTTACCTATTTGGTCGTCTTAGTAAGGTTGGATATGTGCTTATCGTACGCTGATTGCCTTTGAGCAGTTACTACGAAAGCTTTAAAGCCTTTATCATAAAATATGCAATAAAACAAAATATTAGATCACATTAGTTACTTTTTTTAGCCAAGCCAATATTTTTCCAACAGGAAGAGTAAGAAGAACATTATTATTACTTATCATAGATTAACTTCTGTTCTCATACTTACTTACTTACTAACTTTACTTCGGCTATCTCCTACGGGAGGATGAGCCGGCTTCATGAACCATGAAGTTTCATGGGAATTGGGTACGAGTGATGTCCCCAGCATCGCTCGGCCTTTTGTTTGAGAGTGCAGCTCTAGCCTTTACACAACCAAGTGTGACCTATAAGGCAGTAGGAGTGGAGTAGGGAGTCCACTATCCATTGGCAGCCGGTGACCGGAGTCCGGTTCATACGCCTTTTTGAATGGGGCCAGTCATCCAGGGCATCCAATAAGCCCTTTGTCCATACGTCTGCCGGTGAGCTTCATACGCCAGTCGTTGGAGGTTTGGAATCAGGGTTTAGCCATCTTCCCTAGACTGTCATCCAATGGACAGTCAACCCGGTGAAGAGCGCCGGGCATCCGCTTTTGCCCTCTCACTTTGGTGAAAAACACCTCCGCCACGTGAAGGCAGTGAGTAGGACTTTCTCAGGAGAGGCTATGTAAGACGCCCGGTCATATGGGAGCATTTCAAGAGGTGTACGGAGGGGTGGCCAACCCGTAGCGCAAGACACCCACCCCCGACCATCCTGTTCTCATAGCAGTTAATGATATAATACTTTAAGAAAGCTTATGTAATATAGAGATAGTAATGATTTCAACTATTTTTCTATTCTTTTGCCTTCCGAGTGGAACAAAGACTTCAAGCCTGGACATTAAAGTTTTAGTAGGTATGGTGCTGATTTTTTTTACGGAGTGAGCCCCCACCCCTCTTTACCGGCCATATGAAGTATAGGAGTTTATCGTCCGGGAGTCTAACATGGACCATCTGCGTGTTTAGCGAGCATTCTCCCATCGAACTACCGACACAATTTCAAGTATTACTGATTACGAAAATTCACTAACACACTAAAAGGGCTATTATGTGAGAATAAATGTCATATTAGGAAAACCTGTTGGAAATTACTGTTGTGAAGTTACAACTTTAGATTAACTGTGAAGTAAGAATTTTTCTTGAAAGTATTTTTAGTACAGAATCAGGAGATATCAGTCTTTGACCGAACTATTTATCTGCAAGTTCAATGGAGTAACAAGTTAAGGACAAATAGATCATGAGACAATTAACCAGTACGTGTCTCATGTATAAGTGAAGGGGAGAAGACTGATAATAATTAAAGGACTAGGACCTGGCACAGATTTCACAATTTGAGTATAATTTGCATTGCTGCCTGTTGCTTATTAAATTCTCAAAGTTTTCACCTCACCTTCCATCTTTCGTAGCCTCTCCATTGTCACACAAATTATCATTGCTTTTCCAAAGACGATGCTAGGTATACTACTTATAATTGTCTATATGTAGCACACAAATACTAATGACACTTCTCAAGTGCTCAGAAAGTTTAAGGTAAGAACTAACCTCGGACCTGATGTCGGTAGACTGGAGGTCAAAACTCGTGAAGACTACTAGGATCGGACCTAATGGTGAGCCTTAAGCAATGCCATCTACCTGTCGGCGATATGTATTGTTGAAGACCACGTGTATATTTGAGTAAGTCCTCTGGCCTGTTCAGGGGAATTCTCATGTCCATTCGCCTTTCATTGATTTTTTGGCATATATAGCCAACCATCTCAACAAGTGGTAAATTAGTGAATACGTGTTATCTCTATTCTGCTAATTGATATAAGGTTAGTGAACTCAACTGATACGCTAATGCACCACACTTAATGTCAGTGTTGATTTTGTTGATGACGTTCTTTGAGTAGTTATTTTGCTTGAGAGTCTCAGTGATGTTTGATATTTCTTCTTTTTCTTTCTCATCCGTTATCAAAGAGTGTGCTCGCCTAAAAAGACTTGAAACAACTGATACCTTTGAGATGATGGGGTGTGATGATACGAATTCAATCAACACTGACATTAAGTATGGTCGAAAACATGAAGCCTAACAGTTGTCATTCCGTATAGAGCAGAGACATCAGACGATATCAGAAGAGTACTCAATAGGCTTGACATCAGAGTTTTCTTCAAAACATCAGGCACACTGCAAAGCGACTTTGTTCATGTAAAAGACATAATCTCTAATGATTCTCTATCAACTTCTGTCTATAAAATAAAATGTTTGGAATGTGATGTGATATACATCGGACAAACATCTCAAGAAATCGAAATCAGAAGAAATGAACAATGTAGAGCATCTCTTCGACCACTGAGAAATCCATTTGAACTAGGAAAGCTTGAAAAATCATCAGCCAGCCATAGGTCTACAAACCATAAAATCAGGCCACAAAATTGGTTTTGACAATTTCAGAAATCACGTCTAATATCAGGAGCACTTCCTATCAAATGGAATCCAAATTGTAACCAATCAATCAAATCACGACAAACCAATACTTGAAAAACAATATCGTTTTTTTCCATTCATTGGGAGATACAAAATACCTTTATTATAATGATTGTCCATTAATTTTGTACTTTTGGAAGCTGCTAACTAGCTTTGTTTTGATCCTCTTTAGTTCATCGTGAAATGATGAAATTAGGTCAGACGTTTGTTAATACAACTTTTTATCATCGGATATCATCTTGATATAATTACTACTGAAGGTCGGAGGACTACTGGATGCAACTAAATAGGTGCTTTTTACAAACTGAGCAAATTCTATTACAGCACGCAATTGCAACTGGATGAACAAAGATATTGGACATTCAAATCCAAATCTAGAAATTTATTGTATCAATACACGACACAGCGTTGAATTAGATCAGAATTGTCTCAACTTGTATTTCGTTGATACTTTCCTCACCCAATCTATGAAGTTCAGAATATGTTTGTAAGGTATACGTTGTTTCCTCAAGGAAGCAAGAACAAATGAACTCTTTTGGTTGTTCTTCGGATATCTCTTAGTCTTTACTGTCACTAATACGCCTTAATAATAATAATAATCACTTTATTCCACAACAATAACAATTTACAGCATGGAATTTTCAGCGTTTCTTTTACATATTGCAATGGTTCAGCTCTGTTTATAATTATATAAATGTATAAAATGTTAAAATATTGATAGTTAGTAGGAAAAAATAAAACCCCAACAAAATCACACCATTGCTAGGTCATAGTGAATAATAAATAAATAATATAACAAATAACACATGCATTAATATGCATTAAACAACCACATCTCAGTGCCGACATCACGCTACTATTGAAGCATCATCAGCAAACGCATCTGTCAGTTGTCGGTGACTGAGAATCTCGACTATCTTATAAATCTTAGTCTAGGAAGTAATGCCAGTATATTATTATTACGCATCAGCACCACGTATTTCTGCATAAAACTGCAGTCGCATTTATCCTGCAACAAAGGGACAGATAAAAGTAGAACGCTATGCAGAACTGTATCGGCTTAAATGATAGTATTAGATGTTTGGAGGCAATCGGCAGGAAGCCTTGGACGTTTTTGTCGTGTTTATTTCATTTAAAAAAACCAAAAAAAATTATTTGGGGGGGGGGGCCCCTAAGGAGAAACACAACAAAACCCCCACAAAAAAATTCTCCGCCCAAAAAAAAAGAAACAACACACACCACATAATTTTATTACAAAAAAAAAAAAAAATAATTGTTCGTGGGGAGAGCCATTACAAAATAATAAACCGCAAACAAAAAATATATATATTATATATATATATATTATATATTATATATTATATATATATATATATATATATATATATATATATATATATGGAGCAGACACAGACTGACTGATTGAAACATTGACAGTGTTTATACATGTATCTTGAACTACCACGGTTTTAATTCTCTTCCCAATACCCAAAAGAATAGAGGTTATTTTTCCTTGTTTCATTTGGGAGTTAGGTCATATGTACTATTATATTTCTTCTGTATATGAAATCAAATGCTTCAATTTTAACCAGTTTCTGTCCGAACGTCTTGTTATGGTGAAATATTTGAACTAGTGAGTTCATCCTAAAAGTTGATGTTTACTTGTACCAAACTTATCGGACATAAGGAACGTCTATAAAACCAACACGATGTATTTTTCCTACAACTGAGTAACAAAGAGGGGTTGGTTTCCAAGAGTTCTTAATCGTTGACATTTCTGATAGGATTTAGAAATTGTTATGTACTCGTCGCCAAATTATTGTTATGTACTGGTCGAGAATTTAATAGTCCTGACGCAAGAAAGACGGAAATCAGAAGACCACTAGGTTTGCGATGATACTTCTATTTTCCAAACACAAGGAAAATCAAAATGTATCACACAATAGTGTGAGAGCAAAATATATATGAATGTCCAAACAAGTGTGTGAACAAATCAATAGACAGTCTTAACATGATTGGCTGATTATAATGGAGTATCGATCCATATATACATAGCGAAATATAACAGACATGTCAACAAACACACATATTATATGGATATATATCACCAAAGACAGACTGTCAACAAACACACATATTATATATAATATAGGGGGAATATACATTGTTAAAGGAGACAGGTTCATCAAAGTGAAATGATCACAGACTAAGAGAGCAACAGAAAGAGAGAGACCATCATATATATATATATATATATATGGATACATATCAGAAATGAAGCTACTTTTTTAAATTACCGCACAAATGAAAACATTTTGGAAACTTATTGACTATCCTTTACCCATGTGTATCGACAGCTGTAGTTTTGAGAACACGATTAAATCCGTCCTCGTTGTCAAATGAACTCAAAAATTAGATATTTATGCCTAAGTATGAATCGCTCACCTCAATGTGTTTCTGTGTCCTTCCCAATTACTACAAAATATGAATACTCGGGAACACAAGATTCGGCACCGAGAGACAACATCTTAAGATATACTGCTTTTTGATATGTAGTCTTTCTTAGAAATATAAAACAAAACATCTTGGCAGGATGAGCGTTTTAGACCATTTATACAGTTAGAATAACTACAACCAGTGACCGGTAATTTTGCGTGATGAATGTGCTTGTATATTCTAGTGACGCAACAAACTATTATAACTGGGAATACTCTTCCTTGAAGTGTCATCATTATATTTCACACGGTGGAAAGGGTCCTGGGGTGAACTCATGCTGCCAGTTGGACAGAAATGCATCAATAGTAAAGTACTCTCCTAGGGTCATCAACACTTTAACTATTCTTAATTCTGACTCTTTGATGAAAGTGTCCGAAGATGTCAACTTTTTTTAGATACATGACTGTAGGGTTTCTTAGATAATGACACAACAAACCTTATCTCCATGTTTTTTTAGATAATTCCGGAAGATATCAACTCTAACAATATGGTTAATTATTTGATGCTAAAAAAGTTCGATGACCTTAAAAAGAGTTTTTGAATATTTATTTATTACTGTGTATCAGAATATCAGTTCCACCCCCCCACCGTTTTTTAATCATTTTTCCATATTATGACACTGTACAATCACCTCAAAGCTTTTGTAATGCACCAAAGAAATCCATAAAATGAGAATTTAAATGAAAGCAAAAGGATTTATTTTACAAGTCGATAGGCATAATTACAGGGTAGGAAACATAAGAAATTATGACTGAAAACTACGCTTTGATTGTATCTCATCTAACAGTTGCTGTAATTCTTCTTCGGTGAATCGTGGACTATCCAGACTTGGAATTAATGCTTTACTTTCTTCTGCTGTATCTGGTAGTAAATTGGCAAGAGCGGCTAGTTCGAAATTATGGAATCTTTTCTGTGATAAAAGGCTAGAATATGAGAAAATACGCTAAATGTTTATAGGCGACTTACTTTCTTACACTTTCAATTGTTTCACGATTGTTGAATTTCGAGAATTGTGTTACATAGTTTAAAGTCTTAGTAAATACAGGAGACATTTCCAGTTCATGAACTGTAGCACTCTCGTTTTGTTCTTTTCTGTGTTTTCAAGATAAAAACAAAATTAAATAAATTATGAATCCAAATAGCATAACCAAACCAAGAACATATTCGAGCGAATAGTTCCTTTTGATAAGTACTTCAGTGATAGGAACTAGCACGAAACAGTATATTATCCTTTCTGACGAATCGTGTGATTTATCTTGTGATGGAGTTACTATGTTGATCTATCATTTCTCAAGCATATTGTGATTAAGTGTGTGTGATCAATTCAACATTCTTTGTCACGCCTTGGACTTTGTCGGATCGTCTACCAATCAGGATAGAAATTTCCAGCCAATAGGAAAAATCCGTTTCCACGGCTGTGAACCAACTTTACTGTGGTAAAGAAATGTATTAATATACTGTTTTGTTTCCTAATAAATGTACAATAATCTTACAGTAACAGACTAGCCTGTGGCTTCGAATATTTGCGTGGCTCAGTTAATCGGAAGGTACAATGGATAAATAGCCATATTAGCGTACCAGTCGAGTTTATTGACGTTAAAACAATTAACACGTGCAGACTTAACAATTTGGCCACGAGTTTATTCAGCTCAGTGCAGCTAAAAACACTCAGGCTACACAGTTATAAATCCACCAATAATAAAAATACAAAAAGCCAAGTGAAAAATATGCCGGATATCACTGGAGTACATGTATAAGCTGGAATAACAGTCTGTTGGTTAACATTGTCAACTGAATGTATATATAATGTACATTCATTCAGAAAATGACATACTACTGTATTTACAGTTAAAAGAATATAAGCTTCACCGGGGGTCAAACTTGATACTTATGAAATCTCTGCAGACTAACTCTCGGAAATATGAGTAGTACAAAATCCATACAAACAAAGGAGACACACTGAATCTAAATTCGACAGGTTAGGGACAATAGGTCTTGTAATGAAATAAAGATGTTAAATTGTGAACTATTATCAAATACTTGAGACACGGCACGTTTGTGTACAACTTGGGCACTGCAGTAGTATGTAATTCAATCTTCATATGTCTCTTAAGTATATCATACAGTGAAACAGTATTATTTACTGGATGACGTTTCGAACACAATTTATTGTGCATAATCATATCGCCAAGTATAACCACACAACTTCGAAACTTTCATTTCACAGTTTTCTTTATCCTTTCCCATTCTTCGTAGGGGTAGTAGAATTTTCCAGATATCAGGGTGAACAGGTGTTGAATCATTTCTATTACACGTATTCTCTTCAGTTGGTTCGATAAATAAAGCCTCCGTTATCGATCTCCCTCTCCACTCTGTTAAATTAGAATTTAGAACTGTCATCTTATGTCATCATCCTATTGTATGGTTGGTTGTGTGTAACTGCATGTAGTCAGTGGTATAGCTGAACTAACTATTCTCCAGATTTCTGACCTTATTCGGGCCAAGTAGTCTAGATTTTGCTGCCAGGCTTTTGTGCTCCGCTAGTCAGACTGACCCTGTTCTACTACTTTGACCTACATATTTGACCTGACAATCAATCCAGATCGAGCAGGATATTAGATAAACTAATTTCTTTTGTTTAATTGGCTCCACAGGATTGATCCCCCAACCGACAGAGCTTGTTTCAAATTGAGTTTGTGGATTTGAATGCCATGTGATTCCTGTCTGCAATGTTAGGAATTTTCCAACATCACCAAAATCCCCAATTGTCACAGATATATTCACGGATAGGTGCGAAAACTTACCGATTCAAATGTTCAAGCCCAACCTCAAAGTGTGGTGGTATGTAGACGACACACTCACCGTACTTAGAACAAAAGACATACATAGATTTTTCCAACACATCAACTCGAATGTGGAGGCGATTCAATTCACTTATGAATTAGAAGTCAGGAAGGGGAGCTTCCAATGTTGGATTGTAGAGTGGAAAAGAAAGTTAAACGCTGGCGTTTGCAGGAAACCCACACATTCAAACCGATATACGGATTTCCGATCAGCCCACCCTATGTCAATAAAAATATAATTGGTGAAAAGCGTTCAAATAACTGGGCACAAAAATTAAGTAGTACCGCGGAAAACCAACGACAGGGGCTGAGGCGTATAAGAGAAGCCTTGAAACTTAATTATTACCTTGATAAATTAATCAGGATGTGGGGAAGTGTAAAATAAAATTAATAATAATAGTAGTAGTGATATTGACATGCAAAGTGTCCACATACTCAAATGAAACAAGCTCTGTCGGTTGGGGGATCAATCCTGTGGAGCCAATTAAACAAAAGAAATTAGTTTATCTAATATCCTGCTGGATCTGGATTGATTGTCAGGTCAAATATGTAGGTCAAAGTAGTAGAACAGGGTCAGTCTGACTAGCGGAGCACAAAAGCCTGGCAGCAAAATCTAGACTACTTGGCCCGAATAAGGTCAGAAATCTGGAGAATAGTTAGTTCAGCTATACCACTGACTACATGCAGTTACACACAACCATACAATACTTACTCTTTACTTTACTTCGGCTATCTCCTACGGGAGGATGAGCCGGCTTCATGAACAACTCGAATCATCGTTGCCCAGACGCGGCAATCTGATGCAAGGTTTTGCGGCAGGGTTATGCAATTCTTGTTCCACAGACGGAGTCCGTAGATGGTTTGTAGCCCCAGGCACTCTATATCAGCCTTGACTGTACCAAGCAATGTTTTCAGCTGTCCACCCCTGAGACATCGCCAAGATGGAAATGGCGAGGGATTTAGAACTGATTTGACCAGATCGTCATCTGGTCGGCGCAGAACATGGCGAAACCACCGAAGGCGACGTTGTTGGACCAGTACTGGAATTTGGTTGATGTTGTAGAGAGTTCATGAAGTTTCATGGGAATTAGGTACGAGTGATGTCCCCAGCATCGCTCGGCCTTTTGTTTGAGAGTGTAGCTCTAGCCTTTACACAACCAAGTGTGACCTACAAGGCAGTGGGAGTGGAGTAGGGAGTCCACTATCCATTAGCAGCCGGTGACCGGAGTCCGGTTCATACGCCTTTTTGAATGGGGCCAGTCATCCAGGGCATCCAATAAGCCCGTTGTCCATACGTCTGCCGGTGAGCTTCATACGCCAGTCGTTGGAGGTTTGGAATCAGGGTTTAGCCATCTCCCGTAGACTGTCATCCAATGGACAGTCAACCCGGTGAAGAGCGCCGGGCATCCGCTTTTGCCCTCTCACTTTGGTGAAAAACACCTCCGCCACGTGAAGGCAGTGAGTAGGACTTTCTCAGGAGAGGCTATGTAAGACGCCCGGTCATATGGGAGCATTTCAAGAGGTGTACGGAGGGGTGGCCAACCCGCAGCGCAAGGCACCCACCCCCGACCATCCTGAGGCTTTGGAGGCAACCATACAATAGGATGATGACATAAGATGACAGTTCTAAATTCTAATTTAACAGAGTGGAGAGGGAGATCGATAACGGAGGCTTTATTTATCGAACCAACTGAAGAGAATACGTGTAATAGAAATGATTCAACACCTGTTCACCCTGATATCTGGAAAATTCTACTACCCCTACGAAGAATGGGAAAGGATAAAGAAAACTGTGAAATGAAAGTTTCGAAGTTGTGTGGTTATACTTGGCGATATGATTATGCACAATAAATTGTGTTCGAAACGTCATCCAGTAAATAATACTGTCTCACTGTGCGACTCATCTAAAAACTACATAATATGGAACTACTCTGATGTGAGTATAAAACTTGGGCAATATGGTAGAGTGTAACTCCATAAATACTTTGGTATCCTTCTTCGCGCGTGGATTTAACTGTTGGGAATGCATTGTTCAAGACTTGCATGAAATGTTGTTTATCCAAATTGTCGCAAACGATGAAGGCATCGTCTACATAACAGTGATAATATTTAAGCAGATTCAGGAAGATTTTGGCTAATAGGGAACACAGGAGTATCGGGGAGGCTATGGAAACCCCATCTGTTTGTCTAACACTCCTTGATGTGCACATTAACAGTACATTTTAACAATAACTCCTTCAATTTCATGGCGTGATCTCAATTTTTATTTCAACAGCTTCCTGGTGTATTGTAGTCCACTGTTTAAACAAGGGGAACACCGGTAAATAATAATGCTATATCCGAAGACAAAACAGTTTGATTCATTAATTTTGTTTAATATTGTCTACAGAGGTGAAATCATCCTTTAGACTGCATTTAAACAACTCCTGATATAGAGGCTTCGGCAAATTCACCAGTTATTTGGCAGTTAAATGAAATGGCGAATACGATACGTCTAGCATGAAGCGTGGAGGAACTCGCTGCTTATGGATCTTCGGTTAACCGTATAGCCTAGATGTACGAGTCTCGGGTAGTTTTAATAGGGTCGAATATAGAATTATCAATTAGATTTTCATTTTTTTAAAACCAGAGCTTTAAAGGTTCTCTAACTGCTACAGAATCGCAACGAAATTGATAAATAGTGGAAGAAACCGTAACCGAATGTTCGAGCTATATGATGAGGTATTTAGCTTACTTAGTTTGTCATCAACCGTGTTATTTTTCATTACAATACGATTTTGCAACACTCAATTTATCCTTCCAAATACGTATTGTTCTTGCTCTCTTAATTTAAACCTTAATAATAAGGTTCAGTAAATATATTTACTATATGTAGTCCTTAAACGTTTGCACTACAGGGAACGCCATGCAGTACACAATATATATTCGATGTCATTTACCAGTCAAAAGCGTTATATAAACTTATACACAACATTGTGGCATAATTCGTTAACCAGTAATATAAAGATAGTGCGGAATAAAGATAGTGTCACATGACGGCTGAATATTTAGATATTCGGATTAACTAATCCTAGGTGAGTTTAGAAAACCACAGTAGTGTTAAGGAAAAGAAAAATTCAACTGCATATCGCCGCTTGAATGCAAGGATTGGTGTGGGAGAAAAAACACTAGTGCACACAAGCGAAGTACACAAGACAACAAGAGGTTTCCTATCAGTTGTTTTGCATCTTACATCCACTCCTTAGCACTTGCAGGAATGCTTCGACGGATGAACTACCACTGAATACCTACAATAAATTCCGATTTATCTGCACCGGAAACAGATCCAAAAACGCCAGTAATTCAATGGGTTATATGTCAAGAGAATTTCCCAAAATTATTTCATACATGGTGTCAATTGCTATACTGCTTCAGCTGGCTAGTTACCTCACGATAACCAATTTAATCCTTTAATAAAGCACTCCACAAATAAATAATAGCAAAAAACAAATAACTACATCCACCACATAAAATTTGTGACAAACCTATGTTCCAGTAGGATTTTTACTTCTGCGAGCGTAAGAGTATCGGCATTCTCAAAATCTAATTAATGTACAATTTTATTAGACAATACCTTTGGAAAATCTTAGCTCTGCTGCATCAAAATCATCGGCAACGGCATGCATTTGCGACATCCTGAAATGTAGCTCAACACACTGCAACTACCGGGTATTTTTCAAAACCTCAATATACTGTTGGCATTGCACGCACTATCGTATTTATTTTGTGGAGATCCACTCACATTGCTTGGGAGTATTTCTCGACAGTGGTGGATTGTACAGCAATTCTTTC
Source organism: Trichobilharzia regenti (assembly GCA_944472135.2). NCBI lineage: Eukaryota > Metazoa > Platyhelminthes > Trematoda > Strigeidida > Schistosomatidae > Trichobilharzia > Trichobilharzia regenti. The sequence goes on from OX235267.1 coordinate 21,023,810, forward strand.
ATCCACAACAACTAATAGTATTCAAGGGATGGTGCTGCCTAAACTTTTCTTTATGTCACACACGGTCATACATCTACACCAGTTATGTGAATATATGCAACACGCCATACTTCTGATAACAGATCTCAGAGGATCTGACCAAGGTTGAGTACTTATTCTCATGGCGTGGTGAAGTCACCTCAGTTCCATTGTAGCCGATAGTCTACCGATCAAATTTTAGAAGTACATAATCGGACGGACAGTGTTGAGCAGGAGGGTGGATTCCGTTACTTTTCCGTGTGCACTTTAAATGGAGTGATCCCTGTGATTAATAGTGGTAGAATACTGACTTTGCGAACTTATAGGTATGGTCATACATACGTTTTGTACAACCGCATGGAAAAACAGTCACTTATGTGCCTAGATGTCTACGCAAGATATATGCGGTTATAAGTGCTCTGGCTGTGTCTCCATCATAATTGTCCCATCTTCTGTGTGTATCCTACTAGAATTTCTATAATTCACACTCTGTATGAGAATGATCGAAAAGACGTATAAACGGAGATGTTATCTGCCTCACCAATATAAGGATCAGCATTACCCAAAACTCATAAATATCAGAAACCAACCCATTTTCTGTGACCCAGATTTACAGGTTAGTTAAGGCTTTCTATAACTAGATCGATTATTGCTTGATTTTCACTATCTTTTCTCAAAACTTCAGTTTACGGTGTAAATATTTTTTGCACAGTGTCTGATTACGAAAAATAATATTTTTTCAGGGGAATCGAATTATTCAGGCAAATCAAAGCTAAGTGGCTTTATTGCATGTGCGTACTATTTGCAGCGTCGTAGCTCACTGCTACGCAGGTTTTATGACAATTACATTCTTATGAACTTTTTAAATGAAACTTTGCATTAGAAACTTTTTCTGATGTACATATTATCAAGAAGTTTCGCTTAACTCTAACATTTGCAAAATGTAACGGATTCAAGAATACATCAAGTTTAATAGTTAAACGTTTGTATTTGGGTTTTCATAAAATCATGTCAGTGTATTTATTTAAGTCTGACGGTGCTCATCGGACAAAGCAGATGGCGCAGCTTCAATAAATAAAATATACTGTATAATCATCCCTAGGACACCACAGCAAAACAGTGCTACGCAGATCGAATTAATCATAGTTTATATCCAGTCTTGGCATTTTTCGAATTCCTAATTTCAATGTTAGAATCATCCTACAGGATCTGCTATCCTATGGGACGTCATATTCGTTGTTTGACACTGAAACTCCCCATGACGTGAGTAATTCGGCGAGGGCATGCACTCTTATATAATTCCCGCACGGACAGTTAGACGCCTACTTATGCGCTTTTCATGAGACTGCACAAAACCCATGTACGATAGCCCTTTGAAAAGCAGAATGTAATTGACCCTAAGCAACTATCAGAACCTAGATGTGAAAGATGTTGTATAATCGTTAAATGTATTGAAAAACGTTGTAAGCATGATATTTGACTAGATAATGATCTTCAATATGTTGCAGAGACCTATCTAGATTCCTCCAAACATGCGCCATAGAGAAATCTTACCGTAACTGATACTGCCGAGCCAATTTACCTTCCTGGTTCTTTTCTCCGGCCTTCCTCAAAATCCGTCAACACAGTAAATGGGTGCTTGTGATTTTATGGACAAAATCAGGAGGATGGCTGACGCGAAGGTGAATATAGCCCGTAGATCACAGTTTGTTATATACCCTCCGTTCGTTATAACGCACGGTCATTCTTGGCATTACCAAGTGCTAAATGATTTGACTTAATACTCCAGCACTTCTATTTTGTACTGATTCCGCACCTACCCAAAAATGGTCAGCCCTTCAAGTCGCCCTGCCATGCCCCACATTTTATCAGTGCAGTCTCGTCAGGATGAGCGACTACTCCTACTTCTCCAAGATGAACGATTACATGGCATATCCCCTTTTTGAAGTAGCTCAAACTTTATACGGCGGGTATCAAGGCGTCCTAATAAATAGGCCAAATAATACCAGCGTGATATCGAGAAAGGTCAATGATATATGTTTAAATTTTGAGCCTGGTGCTTCCTTTAATCCAGTGCATTGCGCAGACATCATTACAAGTAACATTTTTCGACAAAAGTGCAGCAGTTGTAACAGCGAAAAAGTATAATGCCACCAATATAATGTACGTCAGAATATAAATTTTCAATGCAGCCGTTTTTTACAACAAATAAAAAATATAACTTTTGATTAAATCAGCATAGCGATGGACTGCGACATTACAATTAGAAGAAATATGCAAGAAAACCGACACAGCCGGCAATCCTCACTAATTTCATGATTCTACGTCCCTACGAGGATGATACGATCCTACTTTAAAGACCATATGATTTTTCCTGTCAGCTGCTGATGCCCTTGCAGGTATACCGTCTGTAGGATATTTGACAAAACAACCTAGATTTTGGAAAAGTACCTGTGTAATAATCAAAACAGTCCACCGAATCGGATACTAAATATGATTCCAATTATAATACTATAAGATATTCACGGCTTTAGGTTCTATGTTGTTCCAAACGCTGTGTGCTTCCAAATACGAACAACGCATATTAAGAAGCACAAATGAAAACTTGAGATTTATTGTTAACGAAATCAAACATCGAAGAGTGCGAAGAGAATGTCACAGTGTGTAACCACGTGAAATACACTCGTAACAAACGAAGAACATTTTTAATAATACCGTATCAAATATTTGACAAACATATGTCAAATTAAATCCTGTAAATTAATAAAATGTGTCCACGAATTTGTTTTGTAAGCGTGCAGTGAGAATTTATACAGGGAAGCCACAACCTCTCACAAAACAGATTTTCACTTATGGCACGAATTTCATACACCACGGTTGCATTATTTGTTAACGTAATCTCACCACACTTTACACGCTCATACCCAATATGGTTTTTACGAGCTAGTATAAACCAATTTGATTTCTTTGTTCTCGTTTCTTGATTGTGAGGTAGAGGTTCCTCATCTTCGGTAAACTTCTGCGTAGCTCGTCCCGCCACTCGACTGTCGTAGATTTGGTTGACTCCAAAGGGAGTAGTGCTGGGATTAATTATATGTGGTTTGTAGTATGAGGTGTTTTAAGACTGTTACTACTGTGATTGGAGTTGATTATAATTATTATTACTATTACCGATATATATATTATCCTTCAAACTTGATCAACTGACTGTTTTTGCGCTATCCCATTTCCGCTTCTGTCTCTTAGTCTGAATGACTTCACTAATTATACCTATTATTGGCATTGTTATTATAACTATCTCTTTTCTCTTGTCGACGACACCGAAGGACTAACTGGTGAAAGGATCAACTCTATTCACTGACATTCACCCACGCGCGCGCTTTGAAAAAGGAGAGTGGCCTTTTTAACTTTGTGAAGTAAATTCTGCTTTTGTTGTTTAAACCACATCAGAAGCTTTTAGTTCACTTTAACTGATTTATTTAGTTGAAGTGTTGTTTATTTTATTCACATTTTGTGTTTTGGTTGGTATCTACCTAGCTGTCACACGTATATATATTTGTGTATTTGTTTGGTCTTAAGCTCACTGTTTTCACGTACATATAACTGTGTAATTGAAACAAATTAAAGTTGTGGCCCCAACTAACAATTGTGGACGACCGGACTGCGACTTTCCGGTGGATGATGGGATGCAGTGTGACAACTGCAGCCTTTGGTTCCAAAACGTTTGCACTGGTTTAACACCAGTAGCCTATAAGAGATGTTGCAAGCCATCATCTCCATGGCTGTGCAAATTTTGCAGCAATCCATTAGATGTCCTCATCCAAGAGGCTGTAGGACTCTTGATTTCCAAGAAATTGTCGAAAGACATAGTTGAAAAGCCTGTACCAGAAACCTTACCCAAGGATGGTGGTTCAGGACATAGTTGTAAGACTCAGGATGCATCACCTCCTGAAGTCTCAGAAGCGAAAGAAGCACAAAATGCCCAAACATCTGTTGCTGCAAAGCGCAAAAGGCAACGGAAATCCAGGAGGGCAAGTAGTGCCAGCATGGCAAAACCAGCCTGTGAAATAGCAACGCTAAGGCGCAGCGTGTCTAGTGCACGAATTGCTTCTAGTCGCGGCGAAAACAGAGTAGGAGAAAGACTCCACTTGGTCGCTGCCTAAAGGTAAGAAGCAAAACAAAACTAGGAAAGAAATAGTAGCCGAGTTTACCAACAAGGTCTCGACGACTGTTAGTACCAGCCAAACTCAGGAACCCACGAACTCTAGTTACAGTATTATCATCTGGAACTTGGAGGAATCAAAGAACACAGATCCAGCTGCCCGACATGCAGATGATCTGAAGGCGATAAGCTCCATTTTCCGGGAGATACTTCCCGAAAAAACAACTGGAGTACATGTACGAAAGGCCATCAGGATCGGAATACGAAACACTGATGCTTAAGGAACTCCTCGACGAATACAAAGATAGTTTTAGGGAACGAAACAGAGAGGAGGACTGTCAGCCACGTCTCGTAAACCGTTAATGCCCAGCTCTCGCTACGCTGGGACTCACGCTGTTCCTTGAAGTTTCTCAGAAACGCTTAGTAATAACGGACGCAAAATCCAAAACACCGATTGGCCACTCGAAAATACTTTATTGTAACACCAACATATAAACAATGTTGCCACTAAGGTCTGTGAACAAATATTACAATAATAAATCACAATATTACTTCTAACGGATTTCTGCTGACGGTTTCTACCGTCAGAAACTGTCAATCACGTCTCATAAACCGTTAATGCCCAGCTCTCGCTACGCTGGGGCCCACGCTGTTCCTTGAAGATTTCAGAAACGCTTAGTTATAACGGACGAAAAAACCAAAACACCGATCTGCCGCTTGATATTTCTTTATTGTTACACCAACATATAAAAAGAATAAGTGAACTAAGGTCTGAAAACAAATATTACAATAATAAATCATTGTATTACTTCTGACGATGTTTCACTCTTCTTTCTGAACAGCGACCGATGAGACGATGACTGTCGGATTGATGCCTCCGCGAAAATTGGGGAAGTTGATTTTAAGCAAACAACCAAGAATTGATCGTTCAATCTTCAACTCCATTGACAACCTCATCGAATACATTAACTTCATTTCATCAATTAATAAAAAACCACTCAACATGATCTCAAACTCCTCTACAAATTGTATATAATCAGCTGGGTTTCCATCAAAACATCGTGGTTCAAATTTAGGGAGTTTGATGTTCCTATTATCCCTGAACGGCGAAACAATAACATCAACCATGTCATGCTTAACATCAGACACATCGTTACAATTAACAGACAAGTCACCATGACTTACTTTCCTGTTTGTATCCAAGACACTCTGTCCCTTCTTTGACCCAGGCATTGTTGAACTTGACCCAATTCCAAAAACGTTCCAGATATTGCTTGTTCAAAGAGGACTTGACCGGCACCAGGAGAAATGAACGGCGACTATCCAAACTTTCACCAACTGTTTGAATCCGCCAGATCTGTTTCTACCGTCAGAAACTGTCAATCACGTCTCATAAACCGTTAATGCCCAGCTCTCGCTACGCTGGGGCCCACGCTGTTCCTTGAAGATTTCAGAAACGCTTAGTTATAACGGACGAAAAAACCAAAACACCGATCTGCCGCTTGATATTTCTTTATTGTTACACCAACATATAAAAAGAATAAGTGAACTAAGGTCTGAAAACAAATATTACAATAATAAATCATTGTATTACTTCTGACGATGTTTCACTCTTCTTTCTGAACAGCGACCGATGAGACGATGACTGTCGGATTGATGCCTCCGCGAAAATTGGGGAAGTTGATTTTAAGCAATCAACCAAGAATTGATCGTTCAATCTTCAACTCCATTGACAACCTCATCGAATACATTAACTTCATTTCATCAATTAATAAAAAACCACTCAACATGATCTCAAACTCCTCTACAAATTGTATATAATCAGCTGGGTTTCCATCAAAACATCGTGGTTCAAATTTAGGGAGTTTGATGTTCCTATTATCCCTGAACGGCGAAACAATAACATCAACCATGTCATGCTTAACATCAGACACATCGTTACAATTAACAGACAAGTCACCATGACTTACTTTCCTGTTTGTATCCAAGACACTCTGTCCCTTCTTTGACCCAGGCATTGTTGAACTTGACCCAATTCCAAAAACGTTCCAGATATTGCTTGTTCAAAGAGGACTTGACCGGCACCAGGAGAAATGAACGGCGACTATCCAAACTTTCACCAACTGTTTGAATCCGCCAGATCTGTTTCTACCGTCAGAAACTGTCAATCACGTCTCATAAACCGTTAATGCCCAGCTCTCGCTACGCTGGGGCCCACGCTGTTCCTTGAAGATTTCAGAAACGCTTAGTTATAACGGACGAAAAAACCAAAACACCGATCTGCCGCTTGATATTTCTTTATTGTTACACCAACATATAAAAAGAATAAGTGAACTAAGGTCTGAAAACAAATATTACAATAATAAATCATTGTATTACTTCTGACGATGTTTCACTCTTCTTTCTGAACAGCGACCGATGAGACGATGACTGTCGGATTGATGCCTCCGCGAAAATTGGGGAAGTTGATTTTAAGCAAACAACCAAGAATTGATCGTTCAATCTTCAACTCCATTGACAACCTCATCGAATACATTAACTTCATTTCATCAATTAATAAAAAACCACTCAACATGATCTCAAACTCCTCTACAAATTGTATATAATCAGCTGGGTTTCCATCAAAACATCGTGGTTCAAATTTAGGGAGTTTGATGTTCCTATTATCCCTGAACGGCGAAACAATAACATCAACCATGTCATGCTTAACATCAGACACATCGTTACAATTAACAGACAAGTCACCATGACTTACTTTCCTGTTTGTATCCAAGACACTCTGTCCCTTCTTTGACCCAGGCATTGTTGAACTTGACCCAATTCCAAAAACGTTCCAGATATTGCTTGTTCAAAGAGGACTTGACCGGCACCAGGAGAAATGAACGGCGACTATCCAAACTTTCACCAACTGTTTGAATCCGCCAGATCTGTTTCTACCGTCAGAAACTGTCAATCACGTCTCATAAACCGTTAATGCCCAGCTCTCGCTACGCTGGGGCCCACGCTGTTCCTTGAAGATTTCAGAAACGCTTAGTTATAACGGACGAAAAAACCAAAACACCGATCTGCCGCTTGATATTTCTTTATTGTTACACCAACATATAAAAAGAATAAGTGAACTAAGGTCTGAAAACAAATATTACAATAATAAATCATTGTATTACTTCTGACGATGTTTCACTCTTCTTTCTGAACAGCGACCGATGAGACGATGACTGTCGGATTGATGCCTCCGCGAAAATTGGGGAAGTTGATTTTAAGCAAACAACCAAGAATTGATCGTTCAATCTTCAACTCCATTGACAACCTCATCGAATACATTAACTTCATTTCATCAATTAATAAAAAACCACTCAGCATGATCTCAAACTCCTCTACAAATTGTATATAATCAGCTGGGTTTCCATCAAAACATCGTGGTTCAAATTTAGGGAGTTTGATGTTCCTATTATCCCTGAACGGCGAAACAATAACATCAACCATGTCATGCTTAACATCAGACACATCGTTACAATTAACAGACAAGTCACCATGACTTACTTTCCTGTTTGTATCCAAGACACTCTGTCCCTTCTTTGACCCAGGCATTGTTGAACTTGACCCAATTCCAAAAACGTTCCAGATATTGCTTGTTCAAAGAGGACTTGACCGGCACCAGGAGAAATGAACGGCGACTATCCAAACTTTCACCAACTGTTTGAATCCGCCAGATCTGTTTCTACCGTCAGAAACTGTCAATCACGTCTCATAAACCGTTAATGCCCAGCTCTCGCTACGCTGGGGCCCACGCTGTTCCTTGAAGATTTCAGAAACGCTTAGTTATAACGGACGAAAAAACCAAAACACCGATCTGCCGCTTGATATTTCTTTATTGTTACACCAACATATAAAAAGAATAAGTGAACTAAGGTCTGAAAACAAATATTACAATAATAAATCATTGTATTACTTCTGACGATGTTTCACTCTTCTTTCTGAACAGCGACCGATGAGACGATGACTGTCGGATTGATGCCTCCGCGAAAATTGGGGAAGTTGATTTTAAGCAAACAACCAAGAATTGATCGTTCAATCTTCAACTCCATTGACAACCTCATCGAATACATTAACTTCATTTCATCAATTAATAAAAAACCACTCAACATGATCTCAAACTCCTCTACAAATTGTATATAATCAGCTGGGTTTCCATCAAAACATCGTGGTTCAAATTTAGGGAGTTTGATGTTCCTATTATCCCTGAACGGCGAAACAATAACATCAACCATGTCATGCTTAACATCAGACACATCGTTACAATTAACAGACAAGTCACCATGACTTACTTTCCTGTTTGTATCCAAGACACTCTGTCCCTTCTTTGACCCAGGCATTGTTGAACTTGACCCAATTCCAAAAACGTTCCAGATATTGCTTGTTCAAAGAGGACTTGACCGGCACCAGGAGAAATGAACGGCGACTATCCAAACTTTCACCAACTGTTTGAATCCGCCAGATCTGTTTCTACCGTCAGAAACTGTCAATCACGTCTCATAAACCGTTAATGCCCAGCTCTCGCTACGCTGGGGCCCACGCTGTTCCTTGAAGATTTCAGAAACGCTTAGTTATAACGGACGAAAAAACCAAAACACCGATCTGCCGCTTGATATTTCTTTATTGTTACACCAACATATAAAAAGAATAAGTGAACTAAGGTCTGAAAACAAATATTACAATAATAAATCATTGTATTACTTCTGACGATGTTTCACTCTTCTTTCTGAACAGCGACCGATGAGACGATGACTGTCGGATTGATGCCTCCGCGAAAATTGGGGAAGTTGATTTTAAGCAAACAACCAAGAATTGATCGTTCAATCTTCAACTCCATTGACAACCTCATCGAATACATTAACTTCATTTCATCAATTAATAAAAAACCACTCAGCATGATCTCAAACTCCTCTACAAATTGTATATAATCAGCTGGGTTTCCATCAAAACATCGTGGTTCAAATTTAGGGAGTTTGATGTTCCTATTATCCCTGAACGGCGAAACAATAACATCAACCATGTCATGCTTAACATCAGACACATCGTTACAATTAACAGACAAGTCACCATGACTTACTTTCCTGTTTGTATCCAAGACACTCTGTCCCTTCTTTGACCCAGGCATTGTTGAACTTGACCCAATTCCAAAAACGTTCCAGATATTGCTTGTTCAAAGAGGACTTGACCGGCACCAGGAGAAATGAACGGCGACTATCCAAACTTTCACCAACTGTTTGAATCCGCCAGATCTGTTTCTACCGTCAGAAACTGTCAATCACGTCTCATAAACCGTTAATGCCCAGCTCTCGCTACGCTGGGGCCCACGCTGTTCCTTGAAGATTTCAGAAACGCTTAGTTATAACGGACGAAAAAACCAAAACACCGATCTGCCGCTTGATATTTCTTTATTGTTACACCAACATATAAAAAGAATAAGTGAACTAAGGTCTGAAAACAAATATTACAATAATAAATCATTGTATTACTTCTGACGATGTTTCACTCTTCTTTCTGAACAGCGACCGATGAGACGATGACTGTCGGATTGATGCCTCCGCGAAAATTGGGGAAGTTGATTTTAAGCAAACAACCAAGAATTGATCGTTCAATCTTCAACTCCATTGACAACCTCATCGAATACATTAACTTCATTTCATCAATTAATAAAAAACCACTCAGCATGATCTCAAACTCCTCTACAAATTGTATATAATCAGCTGGGTTTCCATCAAAACATCGTGGTTCAAATTTAGGGAGTTTGATGTTCCTATTATCCCTGAACGGCGAAACAATAACATCAACCATGTCATGCTTAACATCAGACACATCGTTACAATTAACAGACAAGTCACCATGACTTACTTTCCTGTTTGTATCCAAGACACTCTGTCCCTTCTTTGACCCAGGCATTGTTGAACTTGACCCAATTCCAAAAACGTTCCAGATATTGCTTGTTCAAAGAGGACTTGACCGGCACCAGGAGAAATGAACGGCGACTATCCAAACTTTCACCAACTGTTTGAATCCGCCAGATCTGTTTCTACCGTCAGAAACTGTCAATCACGTCTCATAAACCGTTAATGCCCAGCTCTCGCTACGCTGGGGCCCACGCTGTTCCTTGAAGATTTCAGAAACGCTTAGTTATAACGGACGAAAAAACCAAAACACCGATCTGCCGCTTGATATTTCTTTATTGTTACACCAACATATAAAAAGAATAAGTGAACTAAGGTCTGAAAACAAATATTACAATAATAAATCATTGTATTACTTCTGACGATGTTTCACTCTTCTTTCTGAACAGCGACCGATGAGACGATGACTGTCGGATTGATGCCTCCGCGAAAATTGGGGAAGTTGATTTTAAGCAAACAACCAAGAATTGATCGTTCAATCTTCAACTCCATTGACAACCTCATCGAATACATTAACTTCATTTCATCAATTAATAAAAAACCACTCAGCATGATCTCAAACTCCTCTACAAATTGTATATAATCAGCTGGGTTTCCATCAAAACATCGTGGTTCAAATTTAGGGAGTTTGATGTTCCTATTATCCCTGAACGGCGAAACAATAACATCAACCATGTCATGCTTAACATCAGACATATCGTTACAATTAACAGACAAGTCACCATGACTTACTTTCCTGTTTGTATCCAAGACACTCTGTCCCTTCTTTGACCCAGGCATTGTTGAACTTGACCCAATTCCAAAAACGTTCCAGATATTGCTTGTTCAAAGAGGACTTGACCGGCACCAGGAGAAATGAACGGCGACTATCCAAACTTTCACCAACTGTTTGAATCCGCCAGATCTGTTTCTACCGTCAGAAACTGTCAATCACGTCTCATAAACCGTTAATGCCCAGCTCTCGCTACGCTGGGGCCCACGCTGTTCCTTGAAGATTTCAGAAACGCTTAGTTATAACGGACGAAAAAACCAAAACACCGATCTGCCGCTTGATATTTCTTTATTGTTACACCAACATATAAAAAGAATAAGTGAACTAAGGTCTGAAAACAAATATTACAATAATAAATCATTGTATTACTTCTGACGATGTTTCACTCTTCTTTCTGAACAGCGACCGATGAGACGATGACTGTCGGATTGATGCCTCCGCGAAAATTGGGGAAGTTGATTTTAAGCAATCAACCAAGAATTGATCGTTCAATCTTCAACTCCATTGACAACCTCATCGAATACATTAACTTCATTTCATCAATTAATAAAAAACCACTCAACATGATCTCAAACTCCTCTACAAATTGTATATAATCAGCTGGGTTTCCATCAAAACATCGTGGTTCAAATTTAGGGAGTTTGATGTTCCTATTATCCCTGAACGGCGAAACAATAACATCAACCATGTCATGCTTAACATCAGACACATCGTTACAATTAACAGACAAGTCACCATGACTTACTTTCCTGTTTGTATCCAAGACACTCTGTCCCTTCTTTGACCCAGGCATTGTTGAACTTGACCCAATTCCAAAAACGTTCCAGATATTGCTTGTTCAAAGAGGACTTGACCGGCACCAGGAGAAATGAACGGCGACTATCCAAACTTTCACCAACTGTTTGAATCCGCCAGATCTGTTTCTACCGTCAGAAACTGTCAATCACGTCTCATAAACCGTTAATGCCCAGCTCTCGCTACGCTGGGGCCCACGCTGTTCCTTGAAGATTTCAGAAACGCTTAGTTATAACGGACGAAAAAACCAAAACACCGATCTGCCGCTTGATATTTCTTTATTGTTACACCAACATATAAAAAGAATAAGTGAACTAAGGTCTGAAAACAAATATTACAATAATAAATCATTGTATTACTTCTGACGATGTTTCACTCTTCTTTCTGAACAGCGACCGATGAGACGATGACTGTCGGATTGATGCCTCCGCGAAAATTGGGGAAGTTGATTTTAAGCAAACAACCAAGAATTGATCGTTCAATCTTCAACTCCATTGACAACCTCATCGAATACATTAACTTCATTTCATCAATTAATAAAAAACCACTCAACATGATCTCAAACTCCTCTACAAATTGTATATAATCAGCTGGGTTTCCATCAAAACATCGTGGTTCAAATTTAGGGAGTTTGATGTTCCTATTATCCCTGAACGGCGAAACAATAACATCAACCATGTCATGCTTAACATCAGACACATCGTTACAATTAACAGACAAGTCACCATGACTTACTTTCCTGTTTGTATCCAAGACACTCTGTCCCTTCTTTGACCCAGGCATTGTTGAACTTGACCCAATTCCAAAAACGTTCCAGATATTGCTTGTTCAAAGAGGACTTGACCGGCACCAGGAGAAATGAACGGCGACTATCCAAACTTTCACCAACTGTTTGAATCCGCCAGATCTGTTTCTACCGTCAGAAACTGTCAATCACGTCTCATAAACCGTTAATGCCCAGCTCTCGCTACGCTGGGGCCCACGCTGTTCCTTGAAGATTTCAGAAACGCTTAGTTATAACGGACGAAAAAACCAAAACACCGATCTGCCGCTTGATATTTCTTTATTGTTACACCAACATATAAAAAGAATAAGTGAACTAAGGTCTGAAAACAAATATTACAATAATAAATCATTGTATTACTTCTGACGATGTTTCACTCTTCTTTCTGAACAGCGACCGATGAGACGATGACTGTCGGATTGATGCCTCCGCGAAAATTGGGGAAGTTGATTTTAAGCAAACAACCAAGAATTGATCGTTCAATCTTCAACTCCATTGACAACCTCATCGAATACATTAACTTCATTTCATCAATTAATAAAAAACCACTCAGCATGATCTCAAACTCCTCTACAAATTGTATATAATCAGCTGGGTTTCCATCAAAACATCGTGGTTCAAATTTAGGGAGTTTGATGTTCCTATTATCCCTGAACGGCGAAACAATAACATCAACCATGTCATGCTTAACATCAGACACATCGTTACAATTAACAGACAAGTCACCATGACTTACTTTCCTGTTTGTATCCAAGACACTCTGTCCCTTCTTTGACCCAGGCATTGTTGAACTTGACCCAATTCCAAAAACGTTCCAGATATTGCTTGTTCAAAGAGGACTTGACCGGCACCAGGAGAAATGAACGGCGACTATCCAAACTTTCACCAACTGTTTGAATCCGCCAGATCTGTTTCTACCGTCAGAAACTGTCAATCACGTCTCATAAACCGTTAATGCCCAGCTCTCGCTACGCTGGGGCCCACGCTGTTCCTTGAAGATTTCAGAAACGCTTAGTTATAACGGACGAAAAAACCAAAACACCGATCTGCCGCTTGATATTTCTTTATTGTTACACCAACATATAAAAAGAATAAGTGAACTAAGGTCTGAAAACAAATATTACAATAATAAATCATTGTATTACTTCTGACGATGTTTCACTCTTCTTTCTGAACAGCGACCGATGAGACGATGACTGTCGGATTGATGCCTCCGCGAAAATTGGGGAAGTTGATTTTAAGCAAACAACCAAGAATTGATCGTTCAATCTTCAACTCCATTGACAACCTCATCGAATACATTAACTTCATTTCATCAATTAATAAAAAACCACTCAGCATGATCTCAAACTCCTCTACAAATTGTATATAATCAGCTGGGTTTCCATCAAAACATCGTGGTTCAAATTTAGGGAGTTTGATGTTCCTATTATCCCTGAACGGCGAAACAATAACATCAACCATGTCATGCTTAACATCAGACACATCGTTACAATTAACAGACAAGTCACCATGACTTACTTTCCTGTTTGTATCCAAGACACTCTGTCCCTTCTTTGACCCAGGCATTGTTGAACTTGACCCAATTCCAAAAACGTTCCAGATATTGCTTGTTCAAAGAGGACTTGACCGGCACCAGGAGAAATGAACGGCGACTATCCAAACTTTCACCAACTGTTTGAATCCGCCAGATCTGTTTCTACCGTCAGAAACTGTCAATCACGTCTCATAAACCGTTAATGCCCAGCTCTCGCTACGCTGGGGCCCACGCTGTTCCTTGAAGATTTCAGAAACGCTTAGTTATAACGGACGAAAAAACCAAAACACCGATCTGCCGCTTGATATTTCTTTATTGTTACACCAACATATAAAAAGAATAAGTGAACTAAGGTCTGAAAACAAATATTACAATAATAAATCATTGTATTACTTCTGACGATGTTTCACTCTTCTTTCTGAACAGCGACCGATGAGACGATGACTGTCGGATTGATGCCTCCGCGAAAATTGGGGAAGTTGATTTTAAGCAAACAACCAAGAATTGATCGTTCAATCTTCAACTCCATTGACAACCTCATCGAATACATTAACTTCATTTCATCAATTAATAAAAAACCACTCAGCATGATCTCAAACTCCTCTACAAATTGTATATAATCAGCTGGGTTTCCATCAAAACATCGTGGTTCAAATTTAGGGAGTTTGATGTTCCTATTATCCCTGAACGGCGAAACAATAACATCAACCATGTCATGCTTAACATCAGACACATCGTTACAATTAACAGACAAGTCACCATGACTTACTTTCCTGTTTGTATCCAAGACACTCTGTCCCTTCTTTGACCCAGGCATTGTTGAACTTGACCCAATTCCAAAAACGTTCCAGATATTGCTTGTTCAAAGAGGACTTGACCGGCACCAGGAGAAATGAACGGCGACTATCCAAACTTTCACCAACTGTTTGAATCCGCCAGATCTGTTTCTACCGTCAGAAACTGTCAATCACGTCTCATAAACCGTTAATGCCCAGCTCTCGCTACGCTGGGGCCCACGCTGTTCCTTGAAGATTTCAGAAACGCTTAGTTATAACGGACGAAAAAACCAAAACACCGATCTGCCGCTTGATATTTCTTTATTGTTACACCAACATATAAAAAGAATAAGTGAACTAAGGTCTGAAAACAAATATTACAATAATAAATCATTGTATTACTTCTGACGATGTTTCACTCTTCTTTCTGAACAGCGACCGATGAGACGATGACTGTCGGATTGATGCCTCCGCGAAAATTGGGGAAGTTGATTTTAAGCAAACAACCAAGAATTGATCGTTCAATCTTCAACTCCATTGACAACCTCATCGAATACATTAACTTCATTTCATCAATTAATAAAAAACCACTCAACATGATCTCAAACTCCTCTACAAATTGTATATAATCAGCTGGGTTTCCATCAAAACATCGTGGTTCAAATTTAGGGAGTTTGATGTTCCTATTATCCCTGAACGGCGAAACAATAACATCAACCATGTCATGCTTAACATCAGACACATCGTTACAATTAACAGACAAGTCACCATGACTTACTTTCCTGTTTGTATCCAAGACACTCTGTCCCTTCTTTGACCCAGGCATTGTTGAACTTGACCCAATTCCAAAAACGTTCCAGATATTGCTTGTTCAAAGAGGACTTGACCGGCACCAGGAGAAATGAACGGCGACTATCCAAACTTTCACCAACTGTTTGAATCCGCCAGATCTGTTTCTACCGTCAGAAACTGTCAATCACGTCTCATAAACCGTTAATGCCCAGCTCTCGCTACGCTGGGGCCCACGCTGTTCCTTGAAGATTTCAGAAACGCTTAGTTATAACGGACGAAAAAACCAAAACACCGATCTGCCGCTTGATATTTCTTTATTGTTACACCAACATATAAAAAGAATAAGTGAACTAAGGTCTGAAAACAAATATTACAATAATAAATCATTGTATTACTTCTGACGATGTTTCACTCTTCTTTCTGAACAGCGACCGATGAGACGATGACTGTCGGATTGATGCCTCCGCGAAAATTGGGGAAGTTGATTTTAAGCAAACAACCAAGAATTGATCGTTCAATCTTCAACTCCATTGACAACCTCATCGAATACATTAACTTCATTTCATCAATTAATAAAAAACCACTCAGCATGATCTCAAACTCCTCTACAAATTGTATATAATCAGCTGGGTTTCCATCAAAACATCGTGGTTCAAATTTAGGGAGTTTGATGTTCCTATTATCCCTGAACGGCGAAACAATAACATCAACCATGTCATGCTTAACATCAGACACATCGTTACAATTAACAGACAAGTCACCATGACTTACTTTCCTGTTTGTATCCAAGACACTCTGTCCCTTCTTTGACCCAGGCATTGTTGAACTTGACCCAATTCCAAAAACGTTCCAGATATTGCTTGTTCAAAGAGGACTTGACCGGCACCAGGAGAAATGAACGGCGACTATCCAAACTTTCACCAACTGTTTGAATCCGCCAGATCTGTTTCTACCGTCAGAAACTGTCAATCACGTCTCATAAACCGTTAATGCCCAGCTCTCGCTACGCTGGGGCCCACGCTGTTCCTTGAAGATTTCAGAAACGCTTAGTTATAACGGACGAAAAAACCAAAACACCGATCTGCCGCTTGATATTTCTTTATTGTTACACCAACATATAAAAAGAATAAGTGAACTAAGGTCTGAAAACAAATATTACAATAATAAATCATTGTATTACTTCTGACGATGTTTCACTCTTCTTTCTGAACAGCGACCGATGAGACGATGACTGTCGGATTGATGCCTCCGCGAAAATTGGGGAAGTTGATTTTAAGCAAACAACCAAGAATTGATCGTTCAATCTTCAACTCCATTGACAACCTCATCGAATACATTAACTTCATTTCATCAATTAATAAAAAACCACTCAACATGATCTCAAACTCCTCTACAAATTGTATATAATCAGCTGGGTTTCCATCAAAACATCGTGGTTCAAATTTAGGGAGTTTGATGTTCCTATTATCCCTGAACGGCGAAACAATAACATCAACCATGTCATGCTTAACATCAGACACATCGTTACAATTAACAGACAAGTCACCATGACTTACTTTCCTGTTTGTATCCAAGACACTCTGTCCCTTCTTTGACCCAGGCATTGTTGAACTTGACCCAATTCCAAAAACGTTCCAGATATTGCTTGTTCAAAGAGGACTTGACCGGCACCAGGAGAAATGAACGGCGACTATCCAAACTTTCACCAACTGTTTGAATCCGCCAGATCTGTTTCTACCGTCAGAAACTGTCAATCACGTCTCATAAACCGTTAATGCCCAGCTCTCGCTACGCTGGGGCCCACGCTGTTCCTTGAAGATTTCAGAAACGCTTAGTTATAACGGACGAAAAAACCAAAACACCGATCTGCCGCTTGATATTTCTTTATTGTTACACCAACATATAAAAAGAATAAGTGAACTAAGGTCTGAAAACAAATATTACAATAATAAATCATTGTATTACTTCTGACGATGTTTCACTCTTCTTTCTGAACAGCGACCGATGAGACGATGACTGTCGGATTGATGCCTCCGCGAAAATTGGGGAAGTTGATTTTAAGCAAACAACCAAGAATTGATCGTTCAATCTTCAACTCCATTGACAACCTCATCGAATACATTAACTTCATTTCATCAATTAATAAAAAACCACTCAGCATGATCTCAAACTCCTCTACAAATTGTATATAATCAGCTGGGTTTCCATCAAAACATCGTGGTTCAAATTTAGGGAGTTTGATGTTCCTATTATCCCTGAACGGCGAAACAATAACATCAACCATGTCATGCTTAACATCAGACACATCGTTACAATTAACAGACAAGTCACCATGACTTACTTTCCTGTTTGTATCCAAGACACTCTGTCCCTTCTTTGACCCAGGCATTGTTGAACTTGACCCAATTCCAAAAACGTTCCAGATATTGCTTGTTCAAAGAGGACTTGACCGGCACCAGGAGAAATGAACGGCGACTATCCAAACTTTCACCAACTGTTTGAATCCGCCAGATCTGTTTCTACCGTCAGAAACTGTCAATCACGTCTCATAAACCGTTAATGCCCAGCTCTCGCTACGCTGGGGCCCACGCTGTTCCTTGAAGATTTCAGAAACGCTTAGTTATAACGGACGAAAAAACCAAAACACCGATCTGCCGCTTGATATTTCTTTATTGTTACACCAACATATAAAAAGAATAAGTGAACTAAGGTCTGAAAACAAATATTACAATAATAAATCATTGTATTACTTCTGACGATGTTTCACTCTTCTTTCTGAACAGCGACCGATGAGACGATGACTGTCGGATTGATGCCTCCGCGAAAATTGGGGAAGTTGATTTTAAGCAAACAACCAAGAATTGATCGTTCAATCTTCAACTCCATTGACAACCTCATCGAATACATTAACTTCATTTCATCAATTAATAAAAAACCACTCAACATGATCTCAAACTCCTCTACAAATTGTATATAATCAGCTGGGTTTCCATCAAAACATCGTGGTTCAAATTTAGGGAGTTTGATGTTCCTATTATCCCTGAACGGCGAAACAATAACATCAACCATGTCATGCTTAACATCAGACACATCGTTACAATTAACAGACAAGTCACCATGACTTACTTTCCTGTTTGTATCCAAGACACTCTGTCCCTTCTTTGACCCAGGCATTGTTGAACTTGACCCAATTCCAAAAACGTTCCAGATATTGCTTGTTCAAAGAGGACTTGACCGGCACCAGGAGAAATGAACGGCGACTATCCAAACTTTCACCAACTGTTTGAATCCGCCAGATCTGTTTCTACCGTCAGAAACTGTCAATCACGTCTCATAAACCGTTAATGCCCAGCTCTCGCTACGCTGGGGCCCACGCTGTTCCTTGAAGATTTCAGAAACGCTTAGTTATAACGGACGAAAAAACCAAAACACCGATCTGCCGCTTGATATTTCTTTATTGTTACACCAACATATAAAAAGAATAAGTGAACTAAGGTCTGAAAACAAATATTACAATAATAAATCATTGTATTACTTCTGACGATGTTTCACTCTTCTTTCTGAACAGCGACCGATGAGACGATGACTGTCGGATTGATGCCTCCGCGAAAATTGGGGAAGTTGATTTTAAGCAAACAACCAAGAATTGATCGTTCAATCTTCAACTCCATTGACAACCTCATCGAATACATTAACTTCATTTCATCAATTAATAAAAAACCACTCAACATGATCTCAAACTCCTCTACAAATTGTATATAATCAGCTGGGTTTCCATCAAAACATCGTGGTTCAAATTTAGGGAGTTTGATGTTCCTATTATCCCTGAACGGCGAAACAATAACATCAACCATGTCATGCTTAACATCAGACACATCGTTACAATTAACAGACAAGTCACCATGACTTACTTTCCTGTTTGTATCCAAGACACTCTGTCCCTTCTTTGACCCAGGCATTGTTGAACTTGACCCAATTCCAAAAACGTTCCAGATATTGCTTGTTCAAAGAGGACTTGACCGGCACCAGGAGAAATGAACGGCGACTATCCAAACTTTCACCAACTGTTTGAATCCGCCAGATCTGTTTCTACCGTCAGAAACTGTCAGGCACGTCTCGTAAACCGTTAATGCCCAGCTCTCGCTACGCTGGGACTCACGCTGTTCCTTGAAGTTTCTCAGAAACGCTTAGTAATAACGGACGCAAAATCCAAAACACCGATTGGCCACTCGAAAATACTTTATTGTAACACCAACATATAAACAATGTTGCCACTAAGGTCTGAAAACAAATATTACAATAATAAATCACAATATTACTTCTAACGGTTTTCTGCTGACTTCTTTCTGAACAGCGACCGATGAGACGATGACTGTCGGATTGATGCCTCCGCGAAAATTGGGGAAGTTGGTTTCGAGCAAACAACCATGAATTGATCGTTCAATCTTCAACTACATTGACACTCCCCGGCAGAAAAGGGATCCAACCCTTTTTTCCATCATGACCAATACACGTTGACTTGGATGCCATTGCGAGAACCTGGGTCACACGGACAGAGCTGAAATGGAAAACAAACAGAAAAGCCAACACACCACAAGCATACTCACAGCACAATCTCACACATCAATGACGACCTGCGCCTTCAGACAGAGACCTCCTCTTGACATCTTGCAACACAATCGCCACTTGCTAGAATGACTCCTGCAGAACGCAACGTGACCATAGCAGCACCTCACGATACTCTACGCTCATCCTCTTATCTACTCGCTACCAATTACCACTGCAATCGCTTGTCACTCATTCTGCCTCACTTCTAGTAACGGTGACGTATGCGAGCCTCAGTCGTTTACACTCTTTCTCCCCGGCGTGTCGGACCGCAGCTAACAATTATCTCCATGTGCATTTCATTCTCAGCAATAGCCTAGCCTCCCCGGCGTATACGCCCCATCTGCTGTCCTTAACATCATTCAATTCATTCATGGATGTAGAAGACTAGAAACAACTTCAGAAGTAATCACGACGAAAATTTTAACAAAATTATGCAATAACAACAAGATACGAAAACAACGAGTAAACACAATGAATCCAAAATACACCAATTGATATGACACACCACACGTATATACAGACAGTACACACAAACTCGCAGTTCATGTCATGATGGAATTCCTTTGAAGAATCGCAGGACTTACACCCGTACGCCTACAACCCTTCTCAGGTTGACGATTGTAAGTTGTGGAATGTCCGGACACAAACAAGATTAACCAACAATTACGATAATTGGAACTCACACAATTATTTTACACAAACATATGTACAATCAACACATCAAATGTTATAGATTCTGGCAAGACAAACTACCCTTGAAGAACTGTAGGACTTACAGCAGTACGCCTACATTCCTTCTCAGGTTGATGATACAAGTGGAAGTCGTCCGGACACAAACAGAATTACCCACAGCTAGATGAGAGATAATATATATTCAGTATATACAATATGAACATATGTACAAAATCACACACTGAGCACATTGGACTGCTCATTGATGCGCTACACTTTGAAGAATTGTAGGACTTACAGCAGTACGCCTACAACCCTTCCCAGGTTGACGCTCTAGGTTGGAAAATCGTTGCAGAGTTCATTTGCTGACCTCCTCCTATCAGCTATATCTTCAAATCTGAACGGCAAAACGCCCATGTCATTGTATCGTAGAATATAGATGACCAACAAACACACGACGTATCTCATCAACCAAGTATAGTAACAGAGTAATTTACACCAAAGATAATAACATTCAAATAGTAACTTGAAACTAGAAATGCCTTTATTCGTGCAAGTCAATTTAACAATAACTCTCTCGTTTACACTTGGCTTATCCTCACTAAACTGACCATTGATATTCGTCCTTTCAAACGAACTGATACTACCATAGTCATTGCACAAGATACTTGAGTTGATGGGCGTCTGTTTCATTGTGGATGACAGCACCAACGACGACTGATTGATATCAGTTGATGAACTTAGCAGTGGATCAGAAGCTGTTGTTGCTCGAATTTCAGAAAGTTGTCTACCTGCAAGACCACCCTCACTGGTGTCTTTTACTATCAGCTCCGCTTTAGCACTAGCATCTGATGATAGGTGGGCTTCACTCTGATCAATTACACTGACGGTTTGACAAGTATGCATGCCTTCTGCAACTGCATTTAATTCTACTTCACGTTCAAGTTGTACAGAACCTTTATTTATCTTAGCGGTAGTAGGCATATCTATCATCTCATCATGATTAACCAAAGACAACTGTGAAGTATCATGATCATTATCACGAATATTCACTTTACCGTCAACTTTATCATTTTCAAACTCTTTAATAACAGAAGTAGACAATTTTGGTTCCTCCTCACAAATCCCTAAAGATTTTATACCTTCACTCTGACTAGTTATACCTTGTAAACTTGTGGAGTCAGAACTGCACTCTGAAGCAGCAACTCTATTCTGTGACACTCTATTCAACAATGGCTTACCAGTTGCAACTACAGACTTCTTCATCGCACCGTTATCGTCACACAATTCGGAGTCAGGCCTGGAGTTTACATTTAGCTTATCCCTGCACTTGCTCACTGGTTCACAGTTCACCTGTGTATGCACCACTTGCAAACGTGTAAAACGCAACCGTGTTTGTCTTGCATCCTGTAACTTATCTGTTGAGGATGTACTACGAAACCTGTTACACTCACTAGGTCTATATGCATTACTATACATCATGGAGTCTTCTCGATATCCACCTCTCTGAGGCCTACTCGTCATCAATGATTGCATTTTGATCTCAGACTGCTCTATTCTAGGGGTGAGATGTAATAGACTGGCAAACTTGCTCATAGATTGATTGACGCTATCTTTTACCAGTTTCAGGATATCATCAAATTTTGGCTCGATTCCCTCATCCTCCATACGGGAGCTTATCTTCACCCACTTCCTTTGCAGTCGAGTAGGTAGGCGTCTTGCTATTACTTCTAGTATAAAACTCGAGTTGAGGTCACTCATACAATTCATCGAAATCAATGCATTCTTGTAAATCAACAGATTTTCCATAAACTCAGTAAGTGCCTGGGAGTCATCCTGTAGTTGATCACCATTACCCTTAACAGCCTCGAATAATTTTCTTACAATCATCGAACGTCTTCCAAACCTTTGACGTAATATGCTCATAGCCTCGTGGTAGCCCTATTTTGGCTTCATAAACTTACAACACTGTATAGCTCTTGAAGCATCTCCAGTGCAATACCTCATCAAATACATTAACTTCAATTCATCATTTAATAAAAAACCACTCAACATGATCTCAAACTCCTTTACCAAATGTAAATAATCAGCCGGGTTTCCATCAAAACACCGTGGTTCAAATTTAGGGAGTTTGATGTTCCTATTATCCCTGAACGGCGAAACAATAACATCAACCATGTCATGGCTGGACTTATTCGTCACGTACTCTAGAAGTTACGTTTGGAATTTTTTTTGCCAATAATTTTTAATAAAATTGTATTATATGTTATCTAGATTGAGGGAAATTCCCACTTTTTGGCTGGTTATGTTGGTGTCCGCCTCATGTGATCTGACTGCGACACACTTTTAGCATATTGGTTGCAATGATTAGTGTTTCAGATGGAATGTATCAAAATGTCGGTGTAATGAGGGAGATAGGATAGTTAGAGGGTAATGCCATTTACACCACTCATTTACTCCATGTAGAAGCTGCATCTTTCGGCATAGTATCATTCAATGAAGACTTCATGTCTCAGGATATCAGTACAGCCTATTTTCGTGTGAAGAACAGTCTTTTTTGACAAAATAATTCTCTCAATACTTGGAAATCACCTGCAAATGTTATCAGAATCGTTGGTGGGAACCTAAGTTGTCATTTAGATGTGCTTTTCACTCTATCTGTGGTTGGACAGGAATTATGGTAAGTTGAAAGGTTATCTCTAAATGGATTTCATATATATTGGCACTGGTTGATGCAGTGTGCTATGGGTTATGTTAATTAAATGTACAAAAATATCTCAACTATAATAATATTGTGCCATTGTGTACTAAGCTGACTGATAGGATAACAAACGAAGGTGGTTGTCACGATTATTGCAAGTACAGTGCAGTGGAGAAGGCAATTACTCGTTTAAGTTTCCTTGTTGTTCCAATTAATGCACTAAATCATTACGCGGTATGATTATACGCATGAGTCGTGGTGATTACTAGAACTGAATCTATTCAGCTTTATTATCATCAATATGAATTTATTCTCCTTTACAATTTCCACTGACTGTATACTTAATGCTACAATATTTTTGATCACCAATAGTGGAGATGAATTTCTCCTGAGATTTCCATTTAGACAAAGCAGTACAGATGCTCTATGACGATTGAATTTTCTAGTTTGCATTATATGACATTATTATCCTCATCAACACAACAGGTCTGTGTACTTTACAATAGTTGAAGTGTTTCACTATGTTGTTAGCACTGTGCATAGCTGTCTAGAGTTGAGGCATGTTCAGCTTATATTTGATGCCTATAGTCTCCTAAATGTGAAAATGTGATTTCTGTAGGATTCACAAAACCTTGTGGACTAGACATTACTGAGATTGTGGATTAACTTCTAAGTTATACACTTGCAATACTTCATTTCATGTAAAAGTGTTTAGTGTGAAGTTGATCTGCAAGTAAGCTTGATGAGAGAATGACGCCTCAATAGTATGAATGTTTCGGAGATTGCCTTGAAATTTGCATATAGTCCTCAAATGCAGGAAAACATATGATGTATATTTATGTATACGGCGTCAACATAAATATCAGCTGTAGACTACAAATACATTTATCTCCTTGAGATAATACTTAGTTTTAACAGAATGATTGTATTCATATTGTATGCTAATATGTAGAATTATCTCTTGTTAACTTCATGTTATGCTAGTTCTAACATGTACTTTATTTTTTCCAGGTATACGGAGGTTGTCGAATATGAAATCAGCGGAAACATCATTCGGTCAAACTAACTTTATTACCCTTCATCAGAATTTTCTTTTGTAAATTAATCAAATGTTTAATATACTCTTGATTACTTCTTCCTGTAGACTTCTTCAATTCCTCGCTATACTCTGTGCTTTTGTAATAAGTGAATTAGGAATAATAAACGCTAAGCTTAGTTAGTGGGATGGAGATTTACTGTAGTATTATGAGAATGTTACTTTAGTCATTAGTAGGATTTCGTGTCTGTTTCTACACAATAGCACATTGTAAAAGCTAAGTGGGATTTAGCAAGTTGAATAATAATTCTGTACTGTTTGATACTCTAAAGTCGCCTTATCTAGCCAGTTGAAAGTCTGTATACTGTTAAACGCCAAGTATGTAGTACAAGTAAATGTAGTAACTTAGGCTTGATATCTACTTCACTAATCTG
Organism: Trichobilharzia regenti; assembly: GCA_944472135.2. Lineage (NCBI taxonomy): Eukaryota > Metazoa > Platyhelminthes > Trematoda > Strigeidida > Schistosomatidae > Trichobilharzia > Trichobilharzia regenti. The sequence goes on from OX235267.1 coordinate 21,048,845, forward strand.
TTAATATGCAGTGACATCATCAAATAGACTGTTCACTTGACGATCAGCTAAGAAACAATTTTTATTTATTTTAATATGCCGTTGAATCATAGGATGTTATCTAGTATCCATCATTTCTGTGATCAAAAACTGCGGTATTTGCATGTCTACTTTATAGATGTTAAATAACCTACGCCTGTATGCATCTAATTACCTCCAGTATTCCCTATTCATTTGGTGTGTGTAAACTAAACAAGTCTTTCATAAATTCTCCCATAAATGCCAAACTTTCTAGTGTTACAAGCGTTATTAAGACCTGCTTCCTTTGTTTCAAATCAAATGAGGTATATACGAACTAAGGGAAAGTTACTCTTACTTAATCTTTAACCCTCACTCAGAGCCTTTAACGATCCCAAACAGTTCTCCTATAAACACAGTAGACGTACTTTAGATGCAGCTGCAGTCTTGCTTCACAACATTTTCTCCAGTATAGACAATGGGGCTAAATTCGCTGCACCTTCCTAGAGTACACATCTGCTTTCGACTCACTACCTAGAGATATTCTGTTAGATAAGCTTGCTGAAACTCAAACTGAGTATTGGATTGTTAGATGGCTTCATTCTTATTTATCAGGGAGAAAGCAGTACACTGTAGGTCAGGGGGAAGTCGTCCATTACCAATTGTATTTTTGTTTGATGAACTTATTGTACGAATGCATACGAGAAGAACTTTTTCAAACACGCGGACGATCTAACTACTTCAATGTCTGTTAACTGCCAGCTACACTGTACTAAGATGAACAGCTCTCTATTAGGAGTGGGAAAATGCTCTTAAACTAAATCCTTCGAAATGTCAGACTGTTATTTTCAGTTTCCGATGTAAACGAAAGTTAGTTGAAGGTGTTAATTCCTATGACCGTTGCAAAATTGATAATAGTGATATGGAAATGAAGTCTGACTTTAAGTATCTCGGACTGATTCATCGCAGCGTGTTGGCCCTAAATGTATGCCACATGCAGGCATAATGTTTATGAGCTAGGTATGCAAATCATGGTAGACGCTTGTACGGTACATTCATTATTTATAAAACTAACTCGCACGTAAGAACTATGGTTTGATCAGTTATACAACGTTTAATACATTTAGACACAATTAACCTACGATGCTTACTTCTATGACGCATTACCTAAAACTACATTAATATAGTTTCCGCTGAAGGTTATCTCCTATAGTTACCACCTTAGTGGGCAACTTAGCGTTATCTTTGAATAACGAAAATTCCGAGAACTTTCTTGGTAAAAAGATCGTCCCTTACTCGAAAAAATTAAATATACCCTAGTCTCCAAAAAAACGTTCAGAGGTATTCATCCTATCACCGCAAACGACTCACTATTTGCAGCCATTTAAAAAGTAAAAATAAATTTACCGATGGCAGCGTGCTTATGATTTCTAGATATCATAATGTACCATGAGGAAAACGCTATCTCCATGCGGTTATAAGTCAGATGTGCGAAATTAGTCAGAAACACAACAACCACGATTCTCAGTCACATAACATCTTACTTCGCTACCTAATCGTATAGTCGTATTAACGGATGTTTCGCCGAAGAAAAGAAGACTACTGGTTCAAGGATAATTTATTTAGTTTTTTTTAAGATCGTGAACATCTGTGTCTATAGTCACGGAAGAATCACAACTTCGAGGAAACCACCAATCGTAGACTACAACCCGAAACGTTATTCTTCCTAATTAATGTCTTACCTTTAACTGGGATTGTTTGTACACTCACCAGATCACCGTATTTTATCCGCTTTGAAAACCGTTTTGCAACCCATCGAATGGATGTTAACACTGGCTCTATTACGGGTAGTCCTAGTTCATTTATTGCGATCTAGTACATCAAGCAATAATAAGCATAAGTAACACTTACCCTTAGGGATTCCAGGTTCTTTCAGTTCCCCCAAAATATACACAAGCACAACAGATTCATACTTTTCATGCGGCTCAACCTTATTTGGCTTAGATTCTCTCACAATATATTTTTTTAAATGATAGCAGACACACGGATGGTATATTCACATTCTCAAAAAGCTTCAAAGCATTTTCAACTTCAACCCAGGTTCTAAATTCTCTGGGTTTAATTTGTTCTTCGAAAACCTTGCTAATACCAACTCTGATGGTGCTCTCTTCAACAGATTCACTCGCAGATTGTTGTATGCTGCAAACATGAACGAAAAAGACACTCTTTTTCCAGATTTCTACATGTTATGCAAGTAACTGAACCAACAATAGTAACGGCAACCAACTAATGGACTGGAAACAACTGCTTCTGACAGCCAAACATCTTCATGTGCACAATTTCAAAACCCTCTACACAGTACTAATTCACTAACAGCTGAAAACCAACTAAAACACTGAAAGCCGCATGAATGCAAGGTATGAAAACACTTACACCGAAATGAATGCACTGGCCTGGTAGTGAAAACTTTCGAAACCAAAGAAATAATTCATTTTAACAGCAACGGAAACAAAAAATGAGGTGAAACGCAACATTTGTGAACGATACGCAACAAGATAAGTCGTGTATAACGGCAGGATAAACGGAACAACAAACGCGTCAACGAACAGCTACGGAACCGCGATCCAACATGGCCGACTAAAATGGACGAAAATGACCTTCGAGCGTCTCACTCCACCAATGACCTTGATAAGTGACGGATAATTTCAGCCCCATGTCATGCTTAACATCAGACACATCGTTACAATTAACAGACAAGTCACCATGACTTACTTTCCTGTTTGTATCCAAGACACTCTGTCCCTTCTTTGACCCAGGCATTGTTGAACTTGACCCAATTCCAAAAACGTTCCAGATATTGCTTGTTCAAAGAGGACTTGACCGGCACCAGGAGAAATGAACGGCGACTATCCAAACTTTCACCAACTGTTTGAATCCGCTAGATCTGTTTCTACCGTCAGAAACTGTCAGGCACGTCTCATAAACCGTTAATGCCCAGCTCTCGCTACGCTGGGGCCCACGCTGTTCCTTGAAGATTTCAGAAACGCTTAGTTATAACGGACGAAAAAACCAAAACACCGATCTGCCGCTTGATATTTCTTTGTTACACCAACATATAAAAAGAATAAGTGAACTAAGGTCTGAAAACAAATATTACAATAATAAATCATTGTATTACTTCTGACGATGTTTCACTCTTCTTTCTGAACAGCGACCGATGAGACGATGACTGTCGGATTGATGCCTCCGCGAAAATTGGGGAAGTTGATTTTAAGCAAACAACCAAGAATTGATCGTTCAATCTTCAACTCCATTGACAACCTCATCGAATACATTAACTTCATTTCATCAATTAATAAAAAACCACTCAGCATGATCTCAAACTCCTCTACAAATTGTATATAATCAGCTGGGTTTCCATCAAAACATCGTGGTTCAAATTTAGGGAGTTTGATGTTCCTATTATCCCTGAACGGCGAAACAATAACATCAACCATGTCATGCTTAACATCAGACACATCGTTACAATTAACAGACAAGTCACCATGACTTACTTTCCTGTTTGTATCCAAGACACTCTGTCCCTTCTTTGACCCAGGCATTGTTGAACTTGACCCAATTCCAAAAACGTTCCAGATATTGCTTGTTCAAAGAGGACTTGACCGGCACCAGGAGAAATGAACGGCGACTATCCAAACTTTCACCAACTGTTTGAATCCGCCAGATCTGTTTCTACCGTCAGAAACTGTCAGGCACGTCTCGTAAACCGTTAATGCCCAGCTCTCGCTACGCTGGGGCCCACGCTGTTCCTTGAAGATTTCAGAAACGCTTAGTTATAACGGACGAAAAAACCAAAACACCGATCTGCCGCTTGATATTTCTTTATTGTTACACCAACATATAAAAAGAATAAGTGAATATTAATAATAATTTTTATTTCTGTAACAGAAACCAGCCATTTTTACAGGCATGAACATATGTACATTTATGAAAACTTATAGAATATATAATATGATTTGTTACACTTTAAATAATTTGAAAACTGGTAAATGTGAGAGAAACATTTAAAATGAAGTGTACAAATGAGGAAATAGATATAGCGTCAAATCTAAACTGTGATTGAAAAAAAAAATACATGTCAATTTCACGCGGGAACCATAAATGGTTGCGTTAGTTGAGGAAGGTAAGTGGCATTTCTGTACAGGTGCTGACGTATTACATAAAAGATGCAGAATAAACAATAACTATCAGTAAATCATTCAGAAAGAGCTTTAAAGTCTATTAAACTTTAAATTTACCCGTAAGTACATCATATTTGTGACATTTCCAGTTGTTTATGAGACCCACTTTGAACTTGTCAGCAGATTTTATAATACCGATGATCCCGTTATTCACCAGATGAGCTAGCAATATCACGAATAAGTAGAGAAAGCAGTATGTTTGAAAAGAGAAGAAGACACAAGAAAACCAGCAGACAGGTGCAGATCTGCACCTTCAGTATTTAAAAGGTGTTAATAATTCAAAATATATAACAGGCATGGGGTTAATCGTTTTTTATTGTTTTTTTTCAGGAAATATTATTTTCCCGATATTTTACAGTCTCTTCTGCGAACAATTAGTTTAAAGTGAAAGACAGGTGATAATTTCACCTACTTACGAGGTTTAAAAGGAGTAAAACACAAAAGTCAGAGTGCGTGAGCTATGTAAAAGAAAAGCGAGGGCCTAGTAATGTATGTTTTTCTGAAGTATACAGTTCGGTGTCCTTCTGAAGTAGCGGACTCATACCATTTACTTTCATTCGGGAGTTTGCGTCTAAACTTCGGCTCTAGGCAATTTTCAACTAATATTTCTTTTTTCATCATTTTTTTTATATTTTTAGTTTTTGTTTATTCTCATTTTGAAGAAGCCATCCGAACTCAGGAGCCATAGCAATAGAGTGCTGTCCCACAGATAAGGGTGGTTCACATATGTCCCCACCATCATATCCGCTGAATAGCAGTCACCACCCTCCCACCTAAGGGTCTGAAAACAAATATTACAATAATAAATCATTGTATTACTTCTGACGATGTTTCACTCTTCTTTCTGAACAGCGACCGATGAGACGATGACTGTCGGATTGATGCCTCCGCGAAAATTGGGGAAGTTGATTTTAAGCAAACAACCAAGAATTGATCGTTCAATCTTCAACTCCATTGACAACCTCATCGAATACATTAACTTCATTTCATCAATTAATAAAAAACCACTCAGCATGATCTCAAACTCCTCTACAAATTGTATATAATCAGCTGGGTTTCCATCAAAACATCGTGGTTCAAATTTAGGGAGTTTGATGTTCCTATTATCCCTGAACGGCGAAACAATAACATCAACCATGTCATGCTTAACATCAGACACATCGTTACAATTAACAGACAAGTCACCATGACTTACTTTCCTGTTTGTATCCAAGACACTCTGTCCCTTCTTTGACCCAGGCATTGTTGAACTTGACCCAATTCCAAAAACGTTCCAGATATTGCTTGTTCAAAGAGGACTTGACCGGCACCAGGAGAAATGAACGGCGACTATCCAAACTTTCACCAACTGTTTGAATCCGCCAGATCTGTTTCTACCGTCAGAAACTGTCAATCACGTCTCATAAACCGTTAATGCCCAGCTCTCGCTACGCTGGGGCCCACGCTGTTCCTTGAAGATTTCAGAAACGCTTAGTTATAACGGACGAAAAAACCAAAACACCGATCTGCCGCTTGATATTTCTTTGTTACACCAACATATAAAAAGAATAAGTGAACTAAGGTCTGAAAACAAATATTACAATAATAAATCATTGTATTACTTCTGACGATGTTTCACTCTTCTTTCTGAACAGCGACCGATGAGACGATGACTGTCGGATTGATGCCTCCGCGAAAATTGGGGAAGTTGATTTTAAGCAAACAACCAAGAATTGATCGTTCAATCTTCAACTCCATTGACAACCTCATCGAATACATTAACTTCATTTCATCAATTAATAAAAAACCACTCAACATGATCTCAAACTCCTCTACAAATTGTATATAATCAGCTGGGTTTCCATCAAAACATCGTGGTTCAAATTTAGGGAGTTTGATGTTCCTATTATCCCTGAACGGCGAAACAATAACATCAACCATGTCATGCTTAACATCAGACACATCGTTACAATTAACAGACAAGTCACCATGACTTACTTTCCTGTTTGTATCCAAGACACTCTGTCCCTTCTTTGACCCAGGCATTGTTGAACTTGACCCAATTCCAAAAACGTTCCAGATATTGCTTGTTCAAAGAGGACTTGACCGGCACCAGGAGAAATGAACGGCGACTATCCAAACTTTCACCAACTGTTTGAATCCGCCAGATCTGTTTCTACCGTCAGAAACTGTCAATCACGTCTCATAAACCGTTAATGCCCAGCTCTCGCTACGCTGGGGCCCACGCTGTTCCTTGAAGATTTCAGAAACGCTTAGTTATAACGGACGAAAAAACCAAAACACCGATCTGCCGCTTGATATTTCTTTATTGTTACACCAACATATAAAAAGAATAAGTGAACTAAGGTCTGAAAACAAATATTACAATAATAAATCATTGTATTACTTCTGACGATGTTTCACTCTTCTTTCTGAACAGCGACCGATGAGACGATGACTGTCGGATTGATGCCTCCGCGAAAATTGGGGAAGTTGATTTTAAGCAAACAACCAAGAATTGATCGTTCAATCTTCAACTCCATTGACAACCTCATCGAATACATTAACTTCATTTCATCAATTAATAAAAAACCACTCAGCATGATCTCAAACTCCTCTACAAATTGTATATAATCAGCTGGGTTTCCATCAAAACATCGTGGTTCAAATTTAGGGAGTTTGATGTTCCTATTATCCCTGAACGGCGAAACAATAACATCAACCATGTCATGCTTAACATCAGACACATCGTTACAATTAACAGACAAGTCACCATGACTTACTTTCCTGTTTGTATCCAAGACACTCTGTCCCTTCTTTGACCCAGGCATTGTTGAACTTGACCCAATTCCAAAAACGTTCCAGATATTGCTTGTTCAAAGAGGACTTGACCGGCACCAGGAGAAATGAACGGCGACTATCCAAACTTTCACCAACTGTTTGAATCCGCCAGATCTGTTTCTACCGTCAGAAACTGTCAGGCACGTCTCGTAAACCGTTAATGCCCAGCTCTCGCTACGCTGGGACTCACGCTGTTCCTTGAAGTTTCTCAGAAACGCTTAGTAATAACGGACGCAAAATCCGAAACACCGATTGGCCACTCGAAAATACTTTATTGTAACACCAACATATAAACAATGTTGCCACTAAGGTCTGTGAAAAAATATTACAATAATAAATCACAATATTACTTTTAACGGTTTTCTGCTGACTTCTTTCTGAACAGCGACCGATGAGACGATGACTGTCGGATTGATGCCTCCGCGAAAATTGGGGAAGTTGGTTTCGAGCAAACAACCATGAATTGATTGTTCAATCTTCAACTACATTCACAAGGACCATCCTCGACTACGCGTTGTAAGTCAAGGACAAGTCTGTGAATAAGGCCTGATTGGCCTTTAGATGATAGAATCAAAAGAAGAGAATCCGTGGCTGAACTAAAGGCCAGGCTTGAGAATGGCGAAAAGGACCTCAAGCTCTTGGGTTTTCGGGTGGTGAAGTGTCGTGAACCGATGCTGCCGAGACCTCTCTTCATAAGAGGTGTGAACACGCAAGTGTTTCGGTGTGCTATACGAACTCATGTAGTCTTAGGAATAAGCTCGCCGAATCAGGAGAGTTATCTGAAAGACTACAACCTGATGTAATTGCTATCACTGAGACGTGGTTGTAAGTGGGTGTAGACTTAACTCCACTCATACCTGGGTATATCTGCATAAGAGCAGACAGAGTAAGTAGTCGGAAAGGTGAGGGGTTGCTCTATGCATCCGGGATGACATAGGGATCAGGTCAACGTTGTCAGAAGCTCATGACAGCGGCACCAGTGAAGCCGCAATTTGCATCATTAACTTAAACAAAGGCACTTTAACGAACGGAGTTATTTACAGAAGTCCTGCTAGCCAAGCTGATGACTTCGCTCTAAATCACTTGAGGGCGTGGGGTAGTAGAAATAGGTGTCTGATTGTTGGCGACTTTAACGCTCCACATATTAATTTGGGGGAAATTAAACTCCACTAGTTTGTATACCTGTTTCAATAGGGAGCTCACATTGACACTGCTTGAATGTGCACTCGTGCAACATATGCATGCACCAACACGGTATCACCCTGAACATAATCCATCTACTCTAGACTTGGTATTGACACAACAGAAGGAGGACGTTGGTAACATTAGGCGCCTTCCGCCGCTTGGCAGCAGTGACCACATAGTCATTGCTTTTACGTTTAGGATTCATTCTCTCATATACAGGTCAAAATCCGCTCGTCCAAACATTTGGAAAGCGGATATACAAGGAATCCGGAACGCAGCAACTGCGGTTGACTGGTCAGTTGATACAAGTCGGACTGTCGAGGAAGCTTGAGTAGGATTTAGGAATACACTAGATCGTGTCACTTCACCTTTTATACCTTGGTACACTCCTCGAAAGCTGTCGCATGAACCACCTTGGATCACTAGTGAAATAAGGAGGTTATTAAGACGGCGAAAGAACTTATGGGACCAATTTGTTATGACAGGAAGGGAAAACTTCCAGAAAGACTACCGCAAAACTCGAAACTTCTGTAAGTATGCGATTAACAAGAGTCGTATAGAGTACGAGAGACGATTAGTACTAGATTGCGTTCATTACCCAAAAAGGTTTTACTCGTATATTAAACGTAGGACTAAAACTAGCAGTGGTATACCGTCACTCATAACCATTAGTGGAGAAGCGGCTGAGTCAGACGAAGGAAAGGCTGGAAACCTCTCCGAATACTTCTGTGCCGTCTTCTCGTCTGAAAGTACCACCCAGGGATATGGCGAGGTCACTGCCATCGCCACTCAGATGCCCTCAATTGTGGTAGAGCACACAAAGGTTCTCAAACTACTGTCTAAACTGAAGCCAGGTAAATCACCTGGGCCGGATGGACTTCACCCTAAGCTGTTAATTTCCTTGGCGGATATAATATATATTCCGCTTACGGAGATTTTCCAAATGTCTCTGACGCAGGCTAAGCTACCCAGGGACTGGAAGGATGCCATTATAAGCCCTATCTTCAAGGACAGGGATAGGCAATTGGTATCTAACTACAGGCCGGTAAGTCTGACATGCATTATTGCAAAGGTATTGGAAACTATTATAAGGGATCAACTATTAGCTTATGTTGAAACACATGGCTTGTTGGCTGTGGAACAGCATGGATTCCGACCAGGACGATCCTGCTTGACAAACCTACTTTTGGCTAGGGAAGACTGGGTTGAGGCCAGAGATAGGAACCATCTGTTGGACGTGGTTTTTATTGATCTTAGCAAGGCGTTCGACAAAGTATCCCACTTAGGTCTCCTTAGTAAACTTAAAGGTTTCGGACTAGACCAATGCCTATGTGAGTGGTTTAGAGATTACTTAATGGATAGAAGGCAGAAGGTTAGAGTTAACGGTGTACTATCAGGATGGAAAGCAGTATCCAGTGGAGTGCCCCAGGGAACTGTATTAGGTCCATTGCTATTCCTATTATACGTTAACGAATTACCAGGGATTCTTTCTTCATCTTCATTATTATTTGCAGATGACATTAAGATATGGAAAACTGTAAACAATAACGAGGATAGGTCGGCCCTACAAACTGATTTAGATAAATTAGCTGAGTGGTCAAGCCTATGGAGTTTGGAAATGAATGCTAGGAAAAGTGCGGTAATGCACTTAGGTCAGAAGTCTTATGCGTCGTACTCCCTAGGGGACGCAGAACTACCTGATGTTAACGAACAGAAGGACCTAGGAATCATTGTCAGCAATGATTTGAAAACAACTGCAAATTGCAATGCAGCCGCAGCTAAAGCTTTTCGAATGCTATGGGCAATTCGAAGGGCTTTCAAACGATTAGACGAGGGCATGTTCCAAATACTCTACGCAACATATGTCAGGCCTCATCTAGAATACTGCATACAAGCGACGAGTCCATGCTTCAAAAAGGAGGCACATACTCTGGAAAGAGTACAGAGAGTAGGAACAAAATTAGTTGGTGGTATCTCACACCTTCCTTATGATAAGAGGATGGAGCATTTAAATCTCTTCCCGTTATCGTTCCGCAGGAAGAGAGGTGACTTAATTTTAGCATACCGTATACTTAAGGGTGATTTAGGAACTGACCTTTCTAACCTTTTCTCCCCTTCTAGGATACATTTACGGGGTCACCGCAAAAAGGTGCTCAAACCAAGGACGATTAAAATACGTGCAGAATTTAGATTCTCTCACAGAGTGGTCAACGATTGGAACTCCTTACCTGATTCAGTAGTATCAGCTCCATCGATGAACGCTTTCAAAGAGAAGTTAGATCTCTGCAGAGATATGCTTTGCAAGGATTAACACAGGCCACAAGAGCCTTCTATCCTTATCATCTGAATCTGAATGAATAAGACGTGCTTTTCCTCTCTAACCGGAAATATCCAATTTTGTGAATTATTCGTTTGGGAAACCTGATCTTCCTATCCGGCGAATTTTATTCAACCATTTCTTCCTCACCGAGCCTGTGTGTGGTACTTCCCGCTGTCTCGAACTACTGCCAAAGCTTCAGGTGCTACTTCTGTAGCAACACCCTCCTCACTCTTTCAAATATACAGGACTTGTGGGTCTGTTACGTGATTGCTGTGAAACCGAATAACCCGAAAGTTACAGGTAAAGTCAAAAGCTTTTACTTAAATACTTTATCCTTCTTTTCTGCGCTCTCTATTGTCTTTTGCTGTAAGTCTATTGGACAAAATAACAGTCTCTTATTATTTAATCACCAGTATTAATTTAGGAGTAAAATGACAATAGATTCTCAACCTAAAATAAGTAATGGGACATCATACTCTGTAGTTACCAGGGCTTCAGCCAAACTAGGCAAACAGGAGAAGGTGATGGACTCACGCATACCGGTCCTGAAGACCAGGGCTAATATTCCCAGCTCGTACAGATTACCCATGTCGCCACAGTCCTACAGTGAAGCTGTGCAAAGTCAGCCAAGTGGATGTGGCTCCACCCCTGTTAACACGACTAGGTTAACAGATCCGAGTGGGAAAATTGCACTAAGTGAGAACTTCATAACACCCATCCCCATGGTAGACCATGAAACAAATAGGAAGGCCAAAAAGAAACGTTCACGACGTCGCAAGACGACAAGAACGCTCCCCAAGAAGACAGACGACTGCAAGGTCTGTGCTTCTGTTGTCGAACAAGCAGACTCTGCTTTCGAATGTAACTTTTGCAACCGATGGGTGCATTGCAGATGCGACAGTGGGGTACCAAAAGCATATTATGACTTTATGCGTAAAAACCCATGCCAATGGTTCTGGTACATATGCCCGAGTTGCCGTCCTGATGTAGCCTCGCGTAGTCCTTTGAAAACTAAAGATGGCACAGAAGTAGCGGGGAAAAAGGTGAAAAGCTCGACCCCCACCAATCCGGAAGTTAGTACAAACGCGCGTAAACCGGGGATACCAAAATCCTCACCGGTTAAACTTGTAACTCTTGCCATAACCGCTCCAGACACAGAGGCTGGAGAACCACGGGTTTCCGTCGTTGGAAAAAGACCCCAACCGTCTACCAGTAATGCTGGCTATAGCACTGAGACACAAAAAATACCCAGTCGCACCAGTCAAACCAAAACGGTCTTAAAGGAGATCACAAACGTGCGAGGACCGAGCCCAAGCCCACGGTTAGCAGATCAAATTGTGTAATCCTCTTTAATGTACCAGACTGTAGCAGTAGTCTGCTGAAAGATAGGGCCCTATTTGATCAGGAACAGTGGTCCATCTTGTGCAGCACACTGGGTTTGGACATCCAACCAGTAAATCTATGCAGATTGTATAGGGGCACTGCTGCACCTGAAGGCAAACCATCCCCACTGAGGGTAACATTGGGCTCTACCGAGGATGTTGAAAAAGTGTTACTGGCTTCTCAAGTCCTTTCTATAGGGAGGGCCTGTAACATACGTGTTAAGCCAGACAGGCCGTGGAAGGAAAGACAAATGGCGAGGGAGTCGCCAGAGCTCATTCCTTCTGCCTCCATGGTTGTGCATGGCATTCCCGAACTGGTAACTGGGAACGCCTGCGAAAAGCATTGTCATGATGTACAACAATGGAGATGGTTAGCATCCCAGATGGCCCTGGGAGTTCAGGGGCTGTCTCTATTTATAGACTGCCTCGACCCACTCATCTTATGTCAATTAACTCGCCACGTCTGTTAGCTGTCAAGTTCAGCTCCCAAGACCAGTTGACTACCGCTCTCCATAGATGGTACGAGACCAAGGACAAGGTCAGCAAACACATTCGCTGCTGCGAGAGCCGGCCTCGCACTCAAAGGAGAGAACAAAGCGTAGTAAAAAAAATCCTCAACCCCTAGTCACACTACAGCGGTGCAGCACGGACGATGATAGCCAGTGTCATCCGAGTGCTCCAACTGAACTAGAAGAAAAAAACGCCAACAGGCCGGTTCCTGGGGAATCGGCCAACTAGTTCGTAGGATAACTCCTCAACCGATAGCCAATATCAAGTCAACTACCCCCCAATACGGGGAAGTGGTGAGACTGACTACCAGTTGCCTGTATAGTAATGTGAGAGGGCTAAGAGGCAAAATAGCTGAACTTAGACACCTACAATCACAACTAAACTCCAAAATCATAATACTGACGGAAACCTGGCTAACCCCTACGGTGGCAGACAGCGAAGTCAGTATAAATGATATGGTCCTAGTCAGGCGAGATAGGGACCTGAAAGAAGGAGGTGGAGTCGCCATATACGTCGACAAACAGCTCAGATGTGTTCACGCGATGGACCCTCCCCTCACAGAGCTCCCTGACTCCATATGGTGCCACTTCACCGTTGGGTACTGCAAATATCTAGTGGGCAGCATTTATCGATCACCTTCATGTGGAGCAGACCACAACCAGGTACTGCTAAATACAATCTCAGCGACTCAAGACATGGGTTATGATCAAATTGTCATAGCTGGTGACTTCAATGCCCCATCTCTTAACTTGGTGTCGGGAAAAGCCCATGATAGATTTGATCGAAATCTGCTGCATACCATCAGGAAGGCTGGATTCACTGAAAATGTCAAGATGGATACTAGATGGGGCCCTGATGGGAAGTCTTCTAGACTGGATTACGTGCTCACTAGTGACCAGCTACTAGTGGAAAACGTTCAGATCACGACTCCCATAGGTAGTAGTGACCACGCGGTCATAGTATTCGACATAGTCCTCCGCGAGCGCTTACAGTGGGACAATACACAGCCCTATCTGTGTTATAACAAAGCCAACTACACCAAAATGCGAAGACTTCTGTCTGAAGCAAATTGGCCTAAAAAATGGACAGAGCTAACAGTAGAAGAACACTGGAGAGTGGTAAAGGAGATCATTCACCAGGCGGTCTCAGACACTGTTCCTTTAGTCACACCAAAAGCTAGGAAGCAACGATCATGGCTGAAAAGGGGGACACAACGCCTTCTGCAGGCAAAGCGAAAAGCCTGGTTCGCGTGGCGACGATCGAAGAGTCAACCCGAATATGAAGTGTACCTTGAACTCAGGAATCGATGTAACATACGAGTCCGGAGCGATAGAAGGACATTTCAGGGAGACCTCGCCAATAAGCTTCTCGTGAACCCCAAAAGCCTATACAGGTTTATGGCCGAAAGAAAACCGACCAACCAGGGAGCATGCAATCTAGTGGGTTCTGATGGGAAATCTCTTACTAGTCTTGAAATGGCAGAGACATTCAGCCTAGCCTTTCACAGGCAACTAAATAGTAACGAGGATATTACCCCTACAGAACATCCAGATTACATCGCAAAACCAACACACGAAAACCTGCTGGGTACATTTCAAATTACCCCGGCTATGGTACTTGCAAAATTGGGAAGGTTGGCTTCGGGAAAGTCTCCAGGTTGTGATGGCATCAGACCATCTGTCCTGAAGCAGTGTTCAGAAAGTCTCTGTCAACCCCTAAGTGATCTGTTCCAACACTCCCTTGATGTAGGGAAACTTCCATGTGAATGGAAACGTGCAATCCTATCCCCTATCTTCAAGGGTGGTGACCGGCAGAATGTGACCAGTTACAGACCAGTTGCTCTACTTCCAGTGGTATCGAAGATATTGGAAAGTCTCATTGACGACCACATGAGAAAATACTTCGATGGGACTAACCTTCTTCACGAAGCACAGCACGGTTTCAGGAGGGGAAGATCCTGCGTGACGAATCTTCTACTAGCTTGGAACGATTGGACACTATCCTGGGACAAAAAGGTACCAGCCCACGTGATCTTTCTCGACTTTGCGAAAGCATTCGACACAGTTCACCATGGTCTGCTCCTTCACAAAATAGGCAAGGCGGGTGTTTCTGGAGCACTTCTCGCATGGCTGACAGATTACTTAGGCGAGAGAGAATTCTGCACCAAAGTCAACCGCATCCGATCATCCTGGCACACCTCGGCATCAGGGGTTCCTCAGGGTTCTATCCTAGGGCCGTTGATGTTTTTGATTTTTATCAATGACCTGCCCCCCAACTAAACTGCTCTGCGCTTCTTTACGCTGACGACGTAAAGATTTGGAGAGCAATAAACTCATCGGAAGACTCATAGATTGCAGGCTGACCTGCAAACTCTGGGAAATTGGGCTTTGGCTAACGGAATGCCTTTCAATCTAAAGAAGTGCAAAGTAGTGCAGCTTCATTCCGGCAGGTCACAGAGTGTAAATTACACCCTTGGTGGCCAGAACTTGAGTTGTGTTCCATCAGAGCGTGATCTAGGTCTTATTCTAACAGAAAAGCTAGACACCAGTGGAAATTACTCGAGGGACGTCGCCAAAGCCTACGCAACATTACACTTTATGCACAGGCAGCTGGGAGCTCTCACTCCCGAACTGTTCTTAAGGCTATACAAGGCATATGTGAGGCCACACCTTGAGGTGCATAATATCATTGCACCTCCGCTACTCAAAAGGGATGCTAACATTCTAGAAAGTGTCCAGAGACGAGCGACAAAATGGGTGATCGGCCTCCGCAACAAATCATATGAGGAAAGACTAAAGAAATTAGGTCTTTTCACACTTAGTTACCGTAGGCACAGGGGAGACCTCATCACCGTCTACAAGATCCTAAATGACCAGGCCCACCCAAATAAAAGCATCCTGCCATTAAGCGATTATAGGCTTCCACGAGGTAACCCGCTAAGGATAGCACACCAGAGACCAAAGACTCGAGTGCGATCACATTTCTTTTCGCTTCGTGTTTGCCGTCTCTGGAACGCTTTACCGGCGGCCGTGACTACAGCGCCATCTCTGGAGATTTTTAAGCGGAAGCTAGACAATCATGCAGAAATGCAAGGTTTGTGTCTCAATGGCTTATCCTCATAAAATTTGAAACCACACTGTCAATGATAAGCGTACAAACTAAATCCCCACGACCTATTCTGCCTTCTCTCACTCTATCTTTTCCTTAGGTCACCTTTATTATTCCACTTATCTCAACCTATATTATCTACACTACAACCCATTATTTTTATTATTATTATTATTACTACTATTCTGCTTTTATGACTACACCGAATGACCAACGGGAGTTAGGTCAAACTCCATTCACGGCAGCAATACAGTCCTAACATACTGCATACTACAAACCACATCTCGACCAATCCCCGCACCACTCCTCCTGGAGTCTACCAGAGCTAAAGCAGTCGAGTGTCGGGACTTACTACGCAGAAGCTCACCGAAGATCTGGAACCTCTACCTCACAATCAAGAAGCGAGCTCAAAGAAATCACTGGTTTATACTAGCTCGTAATCAGGATATTGGATATTGAAATGTTTCGCACTTATTTAATTGGTTCTTAAGGTCAGGACCAAGCGCCCTACATAAATAGTGATCTAGTGGAGATCTCGAGATCTCCAAGTGGGTCCAATTGGGATCCCAATATTACATGTATTTATCCTAATTGCCCTCGGTCCCCAGCAATCTGTGCTGTTCTTAAAAATTACCCGCAATAATTTAGCTGTGATTTTTCAGCACCACCCACAGTTTTTCAGCGCTTACCGGTAATTTTACAGCAACATGAAGGCCCTATCTGCGCCAATTTAGCACTGGCTAACATTTCAGCAGTTTTTGCATTAGTTAACTAACTGTACTGGACGCCTAATTAAGCAGCACCCACATTACCTCAGTACACCACAGCCAGCAACGTTTTCGGGGGCATTGCAGATTTTTGTGGCAGTCTTAGGGGCACTGTCCCACGTCTATGCGCCCGAAGTTTTTTGCCCCAAAAATTCTGCAGTCCCCCTGAAAATAATGCCAGGTGAGACAGAAGTTCTTATGTAGACGATATTCAGTTAGGAATATAGATTGCATTATCGACGCAGAATATAGGTGTTTTGCATTACTTGTACGCTTTGGGTACGATTAGTGAAAGTGATTTATCCTGTGAAATCTTTCCTCACCGAATAAATTAGCCATAAAATATACCACGTTTTGTGTCCTTGATCACCTTCCAATATGCATGAGTCCTCCTTAACGGCAAGGCTAACCGCTTGGACGTTGTTCGCTGGCCTGCACCTCATCGGTGACGTATGCATATAATAGAGGTGTCAGTGGTGTTGCTAGGGTAGACCTTACATATTGCCCATAAACTTCTAAAGTTGTAAGCTACAACTGTGTGTCACTGTCGTAGTTTCTTAAGTCATAACTCACTATGACATCAAGACTAGTGTGCGTCTTATTTGAATTGAGTAGTGTTCCCTGTGTTGTATAAGATGACACGTGCTTGACCCGTCCGCAATTCGCTATGTATGTGAGAGTCGTCCATTCTTTAGACCGACTTCAGTTTCTCGAGGTCTGTTTGCGAAGTCAACATGATTTAGTTATTCTTCAGCTCACCAAAATCCTAGATCGTTTGCGTCGAGTACCATTGATATTTTCAAGCCGAGGTGATTTTTTTATATGCAGGATGAATCAAAGTATTCCAAAATATCACTGCATTTCTTATTCGCCCGGATTTACCATTCCAGATTTTGTATTAGACTTATTTTGTTAAGTCCTTTTGGCTGCCGTCTAGGATGGATACATTTGTCCACCCGAATTTGATCTAGCTGGCCAAGTTGAGTTTTTTTCCCTTTTCGTATCGTTTGATTTAGTTTGTGGATCTTAAGAATGATTCATCTAATCTATCAGAACCCTCTGGTATTCAGCTATAAGCTGTAAATCTGAATATGGAAGATATATACGTAGAATTAGTAGATTTAAAATCTAACACTTCTACCAGGTTTTGCATAAAATCATTTTGACTCGATGTTTATTCTTTTTATTTTTCGCTAGAAATATATAGGTCGCTTATGTATTTTTTGAAATAAAGATGTCTAAATGCGCTACTATAGGCGCAATCAAGGAATTGCGCAGGCTGAAATAAAGAGCGATTTGAATCCTGAGACTATCCGGTGAATGCTATATACGTAATCTGATCAGCGATACGTCGTCAAACTCAAATTACCATTACCTTTGATGCTCTAAATTAACGTATACTTACTAAGAATCCTTTTGAAGTACTTTCCCAAGATGATTTATTTATTATGCCTAATTGGGTAAGATAATGAGCTTACCGATTTGACTTGCAAGTAAAGTATTAAAACGATAGAGCATCTTATATTCTTAGATACAGTTGAAAGGAATTTGCTGTTTCTCATCCAGATTTTGTCTTTATTTCTTGAATTTAGTTTTCTATATTGTTTTTCTTAACATATTGATTGTGAAATTTAATTCCCTTTATGTTTATTAAGATTCGAAGCTATTTAAAATTTGCTATAACACCATGTATTCTGAGAGTTAGGTGTATCTGATAGATGACGTAATGACTTGAATAATTTTCACTGAGCCACACCCAAAATCTGCTTCTCAAACTAATTTGACGTATTCAGAAGCAACCACTGATTGATTTTAGGTAATTGGGTGGCAGTCGTTAGAAAACCCTGCTTAGTCTATTAGCCTAACAGTTAAATTCTAAATTCAGTTGATAGAATTCCACCAGTCTTTATGGCTAGATAGCATAATAGTTGTTGTCTTCCAGAATGACAGTCAAATGTAATAAAACATAAATTGTTACAAATTTATAATCAAAGTGGAAATAAAGCATGCATGTATCGACGCCAATACGGTCGTTTTCAATCCTAGAGTTTTAAGCCATATGTTCTGTTAATTTCATTAACATAAGACAGGCAATGAGTTCAGGTCAGTGGTCATCTATTCGATGGATTGGTGTCATGTTTTAGTTCGATGAGCCTGATCTTGTTCTTGTTAACCTAGCACGTTGGAGTAAACTATGAGTAAGTATGGGTAACGTGTGTTTGAAACTACCTTAGATGATGGTGAGTATCTCATTTTGAATAGGAATCTGCGCCTAACTTGTACATTGACCATACGAGGGTTTTTATCAAAGGTATGCAGTGGTAAGGTGCCAGTGATTATCGAGTACGTAAATTTTTCTTACGTCACATTATAGAAATCTAGCTTATCGACCATCAGATATGATGCCACTGCCGTACAGTGCAGCTAACCCTTAATTAACGATTAGATGTCACCCGCGCTAAAAGTGTCACAGTTTAGTGAAGACCAAATTAGACTCTATTTGTGGTGAGGTTTCCTCGGTGGCTAATCCAAAGAAGCCAATTAACTTGAAATGTATCATCGTTAGATGCTGGTACGAAGTAGTTCTGTTTCATTTCACTTGTTTACATTCCCGACTGCCTCCATTTGGTTCTAGTTACGTGTTTCAACATTGTTCTAAATGAAAACCAGTGGTAATTATAAAAAGCTAATACAAGGTAACAGACCCTGTGGAAATGTTTACCTATTCTATCATTCTATAAGGTTGTTGTTGTGTACTTTTCTTTTCTTACGTAGTTCAAATAGATATTACTGCTAATTATTAAGAATGTTGTGTCATTGAAAAGTTGTAGTGTAGAAGGAAATAGCTTCTAAAATTGTGAAATTTCCAATTGATATCCAAATATTTTCATTCTGTTATTACCTTTAAATTTAATGAAAATAAAGTGTTCATCTTGTTGGTTAATTTGGGTTTGTCTTTTTGTCTTTTTAGATAATGCATTATTCGTTCAGTGTCTGTCAGTCAGTCTTCTCTCTGTGATAACTGGATACTTCTCTTCACTGCTTTTGCATCTGTCCTTACCTTTTGAAGACGAAAAGTTTCTTCATTGAGCTGTTCGTTTTCTTCCACCTACTTCTAAAGAATGCATTGTTACTTTTTGTCGTTTTTTATAATCTCCATTGGGTGGTTACATTCCAGTTATTGTCTCGTACAAGGTGATGACAGTTTATTCAATCAGTTGTACACTTTATTCTTAGGTAATCAAACAATCGCTACTCTAATTCCATCTGCTTGGTTAGATTATATTTCTAATCTGCCTGGATCTGGTTATTTGATTGCATTTATCTATTGGTTGCGTCATCCACTTCTATTGTGTTTACTGCTTCCATTTCTACTGATATTTTTTATATATTTCACTGTAGTTTTCATTCATCTTTATCATTTAAGATACTGGCTACGTCGTCATTTAAACAGATTACTGTCAGTAATATTTAGTGAGACTACTAGGACTACCTCTGAAACTGGTGGACATGTGTATTTAGATTCTATAGCTGAATTGTTAAGACGTGTTGTTGCTGCTATCTGGGATGCACATGGACGAATATTTCATGGTTATGAAGTGATTGGCATGGAGAAATTACCAGTCGGTGGCCCAGCTTATTTAGTATATTACCATGGAACATGTCCATTTGATGCTTATTATTTTATGTCAAGACATTGTATTGAACGAGATAGGTGAGCCAGTTTTCTTCTTTTTTGAAGATTAATTTTTTGCTTTCAGAGTGTGTTATTTTCAGCAATATAAATCAGCTAAAATATTGAAAACTGAATAGCTATTCAGTTTTAGTTTGTAGCTCGTTGGCAGTGCCTACTCCACGTCTCCACGTGACACTGAGCCCAAGGACTCTCGGGAGATACGCTCGATCTCCTATTTATTGCGTAAAAATCATTTGACCCGTGTTTTCAGACTGTTGGAAAACCTGAGACCTTAGATTGTGACCCATTAATGTCCACTCAACAAGACCTGATGGTTCTGAGCTCCATTCTTTTTGTGAAGGACACTTCTAAAGAGTCTCAAACTAGAATGAAGTGGTTATATAGGATGTATTTGTCTTTCATAAGTTGTAGTTGATAACAGCTCGTGACGACGATTACTCAAAAATCAATAAACTCTTCATAAGTTGCGATTTTTGAAGTTGTTTAGCTGTAATCGATATGATTATGAACAATGAGTTGTATTCGAAATAATACTATTTCACCGTGTGATATATCCAATAAAGAAATTAACATGGAATTACGTACTACCATAGTGACGAAGTTTTACGCATGTGTGAATTCTTCACGAATCTTCTGAGTGAGTGATCGGAAATAAAACCACTTCAGTGTAAAATAGTTGCTTCGATTCGATTTTTCGACTATTGTAAGTGTCTTGGTGAATGTCAACTCTAGAAACTGATCACAGTATGGATACCAAAGTATGTAAATTACATTGGTTAAAGAAAGAGAGAGATGGAGTATATGTGTGGTGATTGAGGTAATAGTTCATTGTTCAAAATATAGCGAGTCGCTCTTTGCTACGTTTTGGCGCTGCTGTTTTCGATTAGCAAGAGGGATAACATCTTGAGTTACTTTTTTACGGTTACTGGTGATTAGAGCAAGTTAATAAGATGTATTTTCCTTTGGGCTACTAAATATCATGTAGAAAACTTATTAATTCTCAGATTACCAATTTCTACAGAAGAATTTCGTAACGTGTGATATAGTAACCAGTATACTAAGACTATAAATATCCAGACCATAGATATCTCGAATTTCGTGGCATAATCTGATCAACGAATCTGACTGAATCATTGTAAATTTATTTAAAATAATTTTGTAGTGATAAAAAGAAGTGAATGAATCGTACACATACTGTATGATAAAACGCCTTAAAGAGTCATTTCTCTCATTCATTGTGTAAATTTACAATTTTTTTAAAAACTACTGTGCCCCTCGTTTGTTTCCTTTAAAATGAACATCTTTTTAAGGATGTTAAACTTGTTTTCGCCTACTTCGTAGATTTCCGGTTCCTGTGGTGGATCGATTTTTATTTCGTGTACCTGGATTTGGACGTTTACTTGAAATTGTCGGAGCTATTGAAGGATCTGTAGATGAATGTGTTGCTCATCTTCAACCTGGTCATGTTCTTAAAAGTAATCATTATTTATTTTTAATTTACGATGTTGCTTTTTTCGAAAGGGATTTATCACTAGTCAACTATTTTCATGCTGTGTTAAAATGAATTATATAGACGTTTCATCTATGCATTATATGTGTAGTAGATTGTTGTAATTCACATTGATTGCATAAAGGTTAATTATATTAATTAGTTCATACCAAAGTAAGTGGAGCATATTTCAGAAGCGAAATCAAATACTTGAAAGTTAATCGTTGACGACCCCATTATTAAGACACTTCAATATCTTGATAAACTCAAGCAATCATTTTTCTTAGAAAGTGTAACACACACGCACTTATACGCTAGTGATGAATTAAGTAACGTATTGTACACTTGTGTTTTGGATAACATATTTGATCACGAGCTGACCTCAGTTAAACAACTATTGGAAAACCGGAGTGCGTACTAATGAAGAGTGTCAAACTGTAACGAAACAACTTTTCAGTACTCCCTGGTTTTCCGGTGACTCTTAAACTAATCTCATCTTGTGATCGGACCTGTAGCCAATCCCTGCCAACCGACACTTGAAATATTTTGGATAACTTAAAAAGATTTGACACTGTTATGTACTGCTGCTGAGTGAGTTATTAGAGTTTTCCCCGTCGTCAATTATGTTATGTACTCGTCTAGTAGTTAATAGTCCTGAAGCGGAAAGAGGGAAATCAGAAGACCACCAGGTTTACGATGATACTTGTATTTTCCAGATAAGGAAAATAAATGTCACACAAGTGTGTAAGTGGAAGGGTACTTAAATGTACGAAAAAGTGTGTGAAGCAGAATGATATATATAAAGTGTACAATGCAAAGTATATATGAAAATGGCTAATACACATGAACCAATAGACAGTCATCTTACCATGATTAGTTGTAATGTCATATAACAAGGTCATACATGTTTATTTAGTTAGTGGACAGACAAAAGCATATTGTCGGTTATAATGAAATATCGATCCATATACACAGCAAAATATAATAGACTGTCAACAACAAAACACACACACATCATATGGATACATACCAGAAACAACTTGGGAGAAAGCTATTCATACTATTTTTTTGTGGAAATAAGCAGCTTGTGAAAATTCGGTGCCTATAACTACTGTTAAAGGACTCCTGAGGTAAGCTATTTTTAATTCGAAAGTGAGATCTGGGAATGTTTGGAGTTTTAAAAATTCACCTAGTGTATGATATATGCAGTAGTACAATCTCTCCGATGTCACTACACATCTTTATGAACTAAACTTAAGTATACATTTCTTTAGTAGTGATTGACGGTATAATTCATGAATCCTAATGACTCTTGTAGACTAAATGATACGATGTGAATAAGTGACCTACAATTCTCAAGGGCTGATTGCATAATTCCCAGTGTTATTTCAGATGTGCAGTTTTATGAGGTTGTGAAGCTACGTAGCTATGACTAGGATACGTATCGCGCACGGCGAGCCACCGCCTTCTTCGACAATCATAGTTAGCTAACATAGTATCAGGTTGGAAAAGAAATTGGGAGTAGTCAAGCCGAAAATCTGGGATCAATCCATGAAGCTTTTAACAGTTGTTTTGAGCCGTGTAGGAGGGTGTAGAGTGTTTGGTTGGAGATTTCGACATGCTAAGAACCAATGGCTTGAGACCAGTGGTGATGTGGCACAAAACCCTCTTAAGTATCGCAGATGAATTCACTCTTTGTAATCTCCCAGATCCTCTAAACCATCATATTTTTCCTTCTTACCATTATTTCTCCCATACATTTCTGCTTATTACAGTAATTTCTAATTCTTTTTTGTCTACCTGTGCTTGATGCACGGAGTGTCGCAGCTTCAATTGCTGCTATTCTGTGCTAAGTTCTATGCTGAGACTCACTCAATGTTAATCTTAAACACAGAAAGTCAACATTATGCTTCGATGTAGTATAAACGGTAAAATTTAGACTCATAAGATCCTATTTATGGTCACCATCTGCCTTACATTAAACACAATCTGAAAGTGTTTTGTTTATTCCAGCAGTATTTTGCACCTGTGTTTTCCTTCATGGCATATTAATAAGAAGGAACCATGGAACTTGATCACGGGCATTGAAATTTATTGTTTCCGTTTTTACAAATCTAAAAAATCAAAAGATCGAAGGACTGGTCAAGGAAATATTTACTTTTCACTTGGATTTCCGTCCATTTCTCTACTCTAATGTATAAAATACAGAAATTTACCAATCTGACAGTGATAGGTTTGCTGTCAATAGTTAGTGAATATCAGAATGTTCAAGGGAATGGTAATTAACTAAAATAATTAATGCTACTACCACAGAGTAGAAAAGTAAATATTTCTTCGTCCAATCCTTTTGTCTTCTAAATGTCTGCCTAAATATCAATTTTTGGTATAATTAACTATTCACTAACAGAGATGTCAATTATTTAGCGGAGGTTATTCTGCATTGCCGTAACGAAATGATAGTTTAATATGTGAGTCTGTAGTCCATCTACAAATTCACCGACATTCATGATATGTAGGGATACGTGACAACATCGTACACGTGGTGGTCAACCGATTTTTGTCTACACATACACTTGTAACTTGACAACTACAATACTTACCGTCCAGCAAGCAATTCTCATTGTAATTCTTTTTTACACAATATAAATTTCGCTTATCTCTGTGAGAAAAAATGATCTTGTTTTCATCTTTTAAAATATAAATATAGATGGTAAAATATCACAAGGTGACGTTTTGTTATTGGCTCCTGGTGGAGTCAGAGAAGCATTGTTCTCTGATGAATTCTATACAGTAATGTGGGAAAAACGACGTGGCTTTGCACGAATCTCGTTATTATCTGGGCAGGTGAGAGATGTTATATATATATATATATATATATATATATATATATGATGCGTCACACAGTTATACAATACCTTCTCTAGTTTTGGGGTATTAAGTATTGGTCATTTTAAAACCTGATGGCCCTTGGTTCTATTCCCGGAGAGGTCGTCAGTCAGTTGATTATTACCAACAAAGAACTTTAGTTTGGTGACCGTAGGTTGGTATACGTGTCTGCAACATAATATGAAAGAAAAATAAATGAAAATAAGACAACCAAAGATCATCGGATAGTAATAAATAATAAAGAGAACATAAATAAATGTGGTGTTATAGTTAGGTAAAAGTTGATCATTGAGAGTGCACATGTAGGCTATTTTTGTGCATTGCTGAAAAACCTGAGACTGGGACGAAACAATAGTCTATTTCTGCTAGTTCGACGACTGTATATGCTCCAAAATCCATCAAATCCTTATTCTTGTGAAATCTACATGTTGACTCGGTAAAGAACAATATGACGGTTAACCTCTCTCCCATCTTTTGTTTTTTCACTTTATTTTATTTCTTTGTGTTCCCAGTGGAACATAGGGCTTCAAGGTTTCAGTAGCAGTGATCTTATTCCTCTTTTTACATGGGCTAGCCTCTCACCCAACCTTCCCTCTTTACCGGGATTACTACTAGTTAAGTGCAGTGTACGTCGGCCGGTGGTCGAAATCTGTACCATGTGCATGGTTGGCGTGCATTCTACCGACGAGTCACCTTTTATTTAACCATTCTGTCAGTATATAAATGATGACAGTTGAGCTCTCTCAGTTTATTTCTATCCGAAATCACGGTTTTACTTATAATACAATTCAGAAGTAATACGAAGCTTACTGCAGTGGATAAAGGTTATTGTTAGCTGATTGGCTATGACGTTAGCAGACTCAAATCTGCGAATCATAGGACGAGTAAGTAGGCTTACAGGTGCGTAGGTGTCACACTGGTAGTCTAGCGTACACCGTTTGAACATTCTCTTTTTGGTAGATTTCAGAATTCTGACATCAGGGCCAGTCAGCTGATCATGGCTTTTATCTACTATCATCTCTTACGGTATTTCTATATCTCTTACAAATCTTTTAAAATAGTTGAGTCGTTAGCCTGCCAGTTTCCGACCACTCAGTGGGACTTTGTACCTCACCTTATAGCCATAGGTGCCCCCATCTCTAGTAAACATATAATCGTATACTTTTTAACTAACACTGTCATATTCCGGTCTTTCGACGCCTTAATCCGTGCTATCTCGCTTGTCTCATATTTGCTGATAGGTCCGTACTTCGTAATCACTACCCTCTCCTTCATGTCGATTACTGCACCAACATCTCGCAGAAAATTAGCGCTAAGTGTTGTTCGCCGTAACTCAGGCACAACAATGAACTGGAACATTACTTCGCAATCACCAATATAAACACTACAGTTTGGCATTTCTGTGATGCTTGACATGTGTCTACCCACGGTTTTAAATGTCAATGAACATGGTTTGACGCTCTGACATAGATTCCTATCTACTAGTGTGACTGCCGCCCCTGTATCTTTCATACATACTACTTCTCGGCTGTTCACAAGCAACTTAGAATACATAGCCCTTCTACTCTGATAGAAGAGAAAGAAATTTTTTCCTCTCCTTCTTTCTGGACTGTGCTTCCTCCAGTGTTCCTGCTTTGCCACATTCAAAACATCGGTCTTTCCTGACACTCATTCGTAGTCCCGCTACTTCATACTGCAAATCTTCAACTTTCTGTTCCCATTCGTTCAATTTCGGTGGATCTATCGCTGATACCGTTGTGCTTAACAGCTGTCTGGTCAACTTGGCTAGCTCACCGATGTCCATGGGTTGTACAGCGTTAACCAGTTTTAGTTGCTGAGAGTGTGGTCTGGGACGTCAGTAGCTGCGACTTCGACTCTTCATCCGATGTGGGGAGTGTACGACGTAGTAGATTCGTCAACTTCACTGAGAACACTAGTGGGTCTCCGCCTAGTTCCAGCTTTGAGGCGCAGAACTACTGCGTCGCCAGCTGCCTGTTCGCCAGGCTGTCGGACTCTGCCACCATTCGTCCAGCCAATACCTTCCAGGTCTCCTTCCCACCTAACCGCTTCACACTGTCGTATGCTGTCTTTGCTCAACCTCCCAGCACGACCTTCTTTTTCATGGGATCATTGACTCTAACTTACTGAATGACAGCCTCAAAGTCCCGAAGAAACTCCATATTTCTCCTTCCTTGAAAGCAGCCGGCTATAAGGTCTTCATTGTCTGGAGGCAGCGATACCAACTGTAATAGTAGAAGACAAGAGATTTCTTAAAGGAATCGGTATCTCTATATAGCGAAATTATGTACACCTTATTTTCGACGCACCATTTGCACAGATCTTCTTGTTGTTGTTGTACTTCTGGACTTCATGTTGTATTTCTTTGTATTCCTTTCACATCTTCCATGTATTTTCACAACGCTGTATCGTTTGCCTTCTCTGAAATCAAATGTATCTCCCTGCTATTTGGTATTTTTATGCCTATGGACGTCTCCTTATATACTACTGGCAAGTCTTATCGGTAGCACTCACCATGTATATACACTTAGTACTATACACTAGGAATTGAAGAGCTGAACGACAATGATGTAAGTTTTGTACTTGTTAGTACTTATCAGTTGAAGTTTCTGTAGCGATAATAATAATAGAGAGTGCACAATGTAGTTGTGTTGTCGTAGTTGTTGATTGAAATCTGATGATCAAGTATGCGATTCGGTCAGTTAGCTAAGAGACACAAAATTGCTGTGAAATATGATACAGTGATTCGAGTATCTGTTGTCAGACAAAATTTTAACACTGAATTATTTTGTACAGCAATCCTTTATCATAGTGTCTGACCTTCATATATATATATATATATATACTTTCATTAGACGCTTGGTGGTAACTAGTGTTATGCATCTAGCTCTTCGTTTAGTGCAAATTGAATTCTATCAGTTAAGTTTGCAATATAGCCACTGTACTAGATGGCTCGCCATCATGGTGCACTTTGAATTGATGGTACATAGATGGAAGCAGTCAGCAGGAAACCTTGTTTACTACCCGTTACAGTTCTGCCTGAGTTCAGTGGCAAGCCTGAATAGCCCAGTGGTAACAGCACTGGTTGGATTTCAGAAAGAGAGTGAGTTCCTTCAAGATTGCAGATATACTTCGTATTTTTTTTAAAAAATCACTTAAACTTTTGATGAAACACTGTTTTTATCTGTATTAAAATACTGACTTTAATGATTTTCTTTCTTTTCAGCCTATCTATCCAATGTTTACAGAAAATATTCGTGAAGCGATAAGAATTGTACAATCTGGCAAAGGTAATACATTAAATAAATCATTATTTACTTGTATTAATTTATCCTTTTGAATTTTGAATTTAGGTTGGTGGCGTAGTCTGTATGAACGTACACGTCTACCGCTATCAATTTTCTATGGATATTTCCCGTTAAGCTTAGGTGAGTATTTTATGTTACCTTTTGTATGATTGATGAACAAATGATTGTGTTCATTTTCAGAAATAGGATAAAACGACTGTTCAGTGCTGCCTGGTTTTCAGTAGTTCTCAAACTTATACCAGTTTGTAACGAAGTCCACCTTGCTTCATTTCATTCGAAGCTATTTTGAATTCTATTGATTTCTCACAGTTTTCCCAGTGGGGATATGGTGCATTGGCCTCAGCACTCTGTCTGTCTGTCTGTTTTCGACATAGAACTTTGCACATATATGCGGAAGTTCAAGTCGCCACACTCCATGTAACACGCGAAGCAAGAGCAGAAAGTACAAGAAAAGCATAATAGAGACAGTAAGCAGAGGTGTGAGACAAAAGAGGACCAATAACGAAGAACAAAACAGTTTCATTGGAGATCATAAGTCACAAGGAGTGGATACATCTGCGCCACTGAGAACGATTTCGAGCCATGACACTAATTGTTTCCAACCATAGATTTTTACCGTCCCGAGGACTCCAGTCTGGAAGTCTACACCTTCCTACGTGGCTTAGACTAACTGTTGTGGATTTCATTGACTGGTGTCATGTTTTTGTTTGACCGCCGCTAGCTTTTTTCCAGCCTGACCCTACATCCGCTAACATTGCTCGTTGAGGAAGGCGATGACAGCGGTGCTCACCTTGAAGAAGCCTGGAAGAATATTCAGTCAGCCATAGATACAGCTGTAAAAGCTGTGAATAAGGTAAACCCAAAGGTGAGTAAAAACCACTGGATCTTCACGGCCTCATCCGAACTGATAGATGCTAGAAGACTTATTCCGGCGAGCTCCGAATTCAATGAGGAGCGAAAGCTGCACAAAAGGAAACTTACGAAAAGTCTCCGCAAGGACCGTGAACAGTGGTGGGTGACAAAGGCGAAAGAGATGGAAAAAGCTTCGACGATAGGCAACACTAGGCAACTCTTTAGACTCATCAGGGAAACAGGTGGGAGAAGGCAAATCATAAGTGAGACTATTTCTGAGAAAAATGGCTCCTTAATTAGCTCTCAGGATAGACGCCTTGAACGCTGGAAAGAACACTTTGAGGGACAATTTAACTTGCCTACAGCCACACTGAACCTCCCTGACATCCAGCACACACCCGAATGGGATATAGACACTGGTCCGCCGTCTGTAAGTGAGGTCACAAAAGCTATCAGTAATTTGAAACGAGGCAAAGCGGCAGGACCCGACGGAATTATTCCGGAGGTGTTTAAATATGGGGGTGACATACTAGTTTGTAGATTAACTGAGGTACTAGGCAAAGTCTGGGAATCAGAGACAGTTCCATCAGACTGGGGTAAGTCACTTATTATACCGATATTCAAGAAGGGAAACAAGTCCTCGTGTGATAATCATAGGGGGATCAGCCTAACGAACATAGTCTCTAAAATCCTAGGCTCAGTAATCATGCATAGACTAAGCAGAACTCGGGAGGAACAGACAAGGGAAAATCAAGCAGGCTTTAGACCAGGTAGAGGGTGCATAGATCATATCTTCACTCTTCGACAGATTCTAGAACATAGACACACTTTTCGGCGTCCAACAATTGCCATATTTCTTGACTTGAAGGCGGCCTTCGACTCCGTGGATCGAAAGGTACTATGGCAATGTCTGACTGTGAAGGGAGTGCCAAGAAAGTACATTGCACTAATCAAGGCACTCTATTCAAACTCACGTAGTCGTGTAAGGGCTTATGGGGAATTGTCATCTGAATTGTTAACAACCAGTGGTGTCCGACAGGGATGTCCACTTTCCCCATTTCTGTTTAACTTCATCATAGATATGCTAATGGAAGTATCCTTAACTGAACGTAACGACTTAGGAATCGACTTGTTACCAGGGAATAGTCTTATGGACTTAGAATATGCAGATGACATAGTCCTGTTAGGGGAGGATGCTGAAAAAATGCAGAGTCTTCTGAACACCTTGAGCAGCAATCTTCGTATGTTTGGCATGCGATTCGCCCCTGCAAAATGTAAGATGCTGCTACAGGACTGGACTACGTCAACTCCTAACTTAGTGATAGGGAGTGAAGTGATAGAACATGTTGACCACTTCACCTATTTGGGAAGTTGTATTAGCACCAACGGACTGATTGGCGATGAAATCTCAGCACGGATCCGAAAAGCTCGAGCTGCTTTCGCTGACTTACACCATCTCTGGCGTAGGCGTGACATCCGGTTATCAACCAAGGGACGTGTGTACTGCTCAGCAGTTCGCTCCGTCCTTCTCTATGGCTCTGAAACATGGCCAATACGAGTTGAAGACATGAAAAGGTTGACTGCTTTCGATCATAGATGTCTGCGATCTCTGTCTCACGTTAGGTGGTTTAATAAGGTAAGTAATGTTGACGTTAGGCGTAGAGTGTTGGGCAAAGAGGGAAAATCAATCGACGAGGCTATAAAGTTACATAGACTAAGATGGCTAGGTCACGTGCTGCGCATGCCTAACCACCGCCTCCCCCGACGGGCATTGCTAGCTGATATAGGTGCAGGTTGGAAAAGAGCCAGTGGTGGCCAAACAAAAACATGGCATCAATCCATGAAATCCTTGACAGTTAAACTGAGTCAGGTAGGGAGATGCAGACTTCCGGGTTGGGGCCCTCGGGACTCTAGGAATCAATGGCTGGAGACAATAGGTGACATGGCTCAAAATCGTTGTCAATGGCGCAGATGTATTCAGTCTCTGTAATCTTTCATATTCCTTTCTACCATTACCCATTCTGTTTCAGTCTTATACTTGTGAAACTCTATTAATTCTCTTCACTCATCTTCTTGTCTACCTCTGTGTGCTATTTGGAACGTGGAAACTCGAACTGGTGCACTTCGGTGTCAAGTTCTATGTTGAATCCAGACAGAGACAGACAGACGTAACACATGTCCTAACCATCTCAGTCTTTGTAACCTCACGACTTCGTCGATTGATTTCCTCTGTTTACCTAGCACTCGACGCCTAACCTCAATATTGCTCACCTTATTATGCCACTTTACACGGGAAATAGAACGCAGCCACCTATGATCAAAGACAGCTAGTCTTTTCATGTCTTCACTCTCAATGGCCAGGTCTCACAACCATAAAGGAAGACGGACCGGACTGATGAGCAGTACACCCGCCCTTTGGTCGATAGCCAGCCCGATATCACGTCTACGCCAAAAACAGCGTAAACTGGCATATGCGAAAATAGCCCTCTGTATTCGTGCTGAGATTT
The DNA here is from genome assembly GCA_944472135.2 of Trichobilharzia regenti. Taxonomy (NCBI): domain Eukaryota; kingdom Metazoa; phylum Platyhelminthes; class Trematoda; order Strigeidida; family Schistosomatidae; genus Trichobilharzia; species Trichobilharzia regenti. Next base: position 21,079,932 of record OX235267.1, read on the forward strand.
TGTCAGAGATCAACCCGTTGGCATTGGCTGATGGTACTTCTCAAATAAGTGAAGTGGTCAATGTGCTCTACCACTTCACTTCCTATTTCTAATCTAGGAGTTAGTGTAGTCCAGTCCTGTAACATCATCTTGCATTTGGCGGGAGCGAATCGTATGCCAAACATTCGTAGATTGCAGCTCAAGGTGTTTAGAAGACACTGCATTTTGTCAGCGTCCTCGCCTACGAGAACTATATTGTCTGCATATTCCAAGTCAACGAGATTATTCCCTGGTAGCAAGTCAATCCCTGAGTCACTGAAGTCACTTAGGGTTAAGTCCATTAGTACATCTATGATGAAGTTGAATAGAAAAGGGGATAATGGGCATCCTTGACGGACACCACCAGTCGTCACCACTTCAGATGACAACTCGCCGTAAGCCCTCACCTGGCTGTATGAGTACGATTAGAGTGCCTTAATCAGTGCAATATATTTTCTCGTCATTCCCTGTACAGCCAAGCATCTCCAGAGAACTCCTCGGTCGACAGAGTCGAATTCCGCCTTTAGGTCAAGAAATATAATGACCGTTGGACGCCCGTAGGAATGCATATGTTCTAGAATCTGTCGGAGGGTGAAGATATGACCAATACACCCTCTTCCTGGTCTAAAGCCTACCTGGATCTCTCGTGTTTGTGCCTCCCGAGCACCACTTAGTCCACGCATAATTATTGAGCCTAGGACTTTAGATACTATATTAGTCAAGCCAATCCCTCTGTGATTATCACAGGAAGACTTGTCTCCCTTCTTGTATATCGGGATGATCAGTGACTTACACCAACCCGATGGAACTTCTTCTGATTCCCAGATGCTCCCTAGTACCTCAGTTAATGCAGACAGTAAACTGTCTCCACCGTACTTAAATACCTCTGGAGTCATTCCATCAGGTCCCGCTGCTTTGCCTAGTTTCAGATTGGTGACAGCTTTAGTAACCTCAGTTAGGGATGGAGGACCTGTGTCTACATCCCATTCAGGGAGGTGTTGGATGTTCGGCAGGTTAAGCATGGCAGTCGGCCAATTAGACTGTTCCTCATAGTGCTCTTTCCAGCGTTCCTGTCGTCTATCCTGGGAGCTAATTATGGTGCCATTTTTCTCCGAGATTGTTTCACTTATCATTTGCCTTTTGCCACTTGTTTCCCTGATAAGCCTAAACAGTTGTCAGGTGTTGCCTATTGTCGAAGCTTTTTCCATCTCTTTCGCTTTTGTTACCTAACTGGAGATGCCATATCAGTAACGGTATATATATATATATATATATATATATATATATATATATATATATACTAGAAGAAAAAGAGAAATAATATCTAGATGTAATTACCAAGGTAAATGAAAATTGTTGAAACTTAAATTAAAACTGTCACTTAGTGACTCCTCTACATTGGTTTTGTTCACTGCTGAGCCAGTGCCTTGCTAGAGAGTGGTTCATGTCATCCTGTGGTGAGAGCTGTCTGCTAGCAGACAGCAATTCATGTCAATGTTTACGTCCCAAATCTTGGTCATGAGAAAAAACAAGAACAAAGACTAACTCAACAACCAATCACCACGGACAGTGTGACTGGATACGATTAGAAGATATATCAACGGACTGTATAAGAAACGGCAACAAAGAGATGACAGAATAACCTTCAGCAGGAAAACAACCAATCAGAAGATGTTGCCTCTCTGCTAACAATAACGAATAATAATATACATAAAAATCTATAAATAACTGTTGATTTTCTCAATAAACGATCTGTTGCCTGGCCCTTGTCTTATGTCGTTGCAATCCTACCCTTCATATGACATGTTTAGCAGGAGGGACGAAGATGTGTATCTTTAGTTATTACTGTGGCAAGTATATATTAATAGGTACAATAAGATGCGAAATAGGACAAACATCTATCCGACATCATTTGCACATACTATGCTAATTTCGTCTCCAGGATCTATGTATGCATCGTCGTTTTCAGGCCTTAATGAATTTGGTCAATAATCTGATAAGCCCTAATAGGCATTCTAATAAACAAAGCTTTTTCCCGGTCCATTGACTGATATATGAATTTTTTATCTAATGTTATGTTGGAATGATGATGGGCTGTGGGTTTGTCTAATTTGACTAAAATGCACCTACATAACATGACACTATTTGATCACTTGCAAATATCTTCAACTCAGAAATAGAGACAAAAGTTAGACTGGAAAAAACGATGAACGGAACGGCAACAACAACAATTATCACACAAAATACATGGTGTATTATAATTTACACTCTCAGAAATTTAAGCCGCAAATACAATAATTCTGATTGGTTGCATGACAACAAAATCCTTCGAAGATCCAAACCATAAATAAATGAATCAGAACTGGTCAATAAGGTTATCGTCTTAGTATATGCAGAAATCACGACGTTACGGCTAACAAATAAGCTTTTCCGTCCTAACATCTAATAGCTAAATTAATATGCAATCATTGATTTTTCAAAACGACTTCATTTTCATATTTCATGTACTTCTTCGGACTGGTCATAACTTGAACGTTTCTAGTCTACTAACATTGCACGGTCGTATCTATTTATGTAGTTTTGATATTAATGGACTGGTGAGATTTCAGCTTTAAAGATCGTTGGCATACAATCTTATTTAGACACCAAGCTGCAAAAGTTGGATTCGCTTCAAGGCAGTATTCATCATAGGCCTAAATGAGTTAGAAAACAATATTCCAAGTAGCACTGGACAGCTGTTTTGTTCTGGTCTGAAAATTTTCAACCATACGAAGTCAAGGATCCAGCAGTGATTGAAACCATGGACTTGATTAAGGTATCACAACAAACAGCGATGTCACAATACTGAAAATCGGCAGAAGTAGGAATTCATGCAAAGTTGAACACAAAATGCAGTGTGGCTGAATGATTATGTGCTCAACAAGTATCCTGAAGGTACTGTTTACAGATTATGGTGATATGTTGCGTGCGCACTGCTACAGATCCCTAAACATGAACTAAACGGCTATCTAGCGTTGTATAGTTTTCTGTGATTCCATAACCCATTTATGTTTGTGAGTAAATCTACTTAGAAATCATTTCATTATAATTAATCTATTTTATTCAACGATTTTCGTGTAACTCAGAAAAACTGAATGAAATAAAATAATATCGTGGGTATTCTACAGAACTGATAGTTCCTGGGTGTTTTAAATTTGTGAGGGGAAGTCAAATAAATTAATTGTGTTATACGTCAATTTACATATACAATCGATACTACTCAACTAGGTATTCATTACTGGTTGATTTAAATATCAATCTTCTTAACACTAAGTAATATTTTCATATATCTTACAGATCTGTAACTATCATATTTCACCAGTGGACATTAATTTATCTAGTTACATATTTTGATGTGGTTTTGTTCTCTGAGCTGGATGGTTAATTTGCGAAGCTTGCATCACCCTACTGGGTGACATCTTCAGCGCATACTTCAATTTGAAGTGAGCTTTTAGTTTTCTCCACGAGTTTATTAATCATCTCTCCTGGTGACCTTGAACATGATTGGTTGGTGACACACATAAACAACCAATCATGTCCAAGGTCACCAGGAGAGATGATTAATAAACTCGTGGAGAAATCTAAAAGCTCACTTCAAATTGAAGTATGCGCTGAAGATGTCACCCAGTAGGGTGATGCAAGCTTCGCAAATTAACCATCCAGCTCAGAGAACAAAATCATATCAAAATCATCCACTTGAGCTACAAATCTTCTCTATCATATCTAGTTGCATATACATAGACTGAAAAGTGTTCACTGATTTGCATTTATACAGACTAGGAAATTAGTTAGTTGGATCTCAATTGCCCAGTACTGGGTTGCAAGACACAATAATGATGTGGGGGTTGATGATACTACCCAATTGCCCCGACCGATTTAGGTAGGGCGGGACTCGAACCCACGACCCATTGATTGAAAGTAGAATGCCACAGCCAGTTCACGAGGATTAGCTGGTGTAGGGATAGCATTGAGTACTGGGGCAGAAAAGACATTACTTGACTGGATCCCGGTAGATAGCCGAATGTGTGCTGTCCGTCTGAACGGGTCAGTAAAAAGGAGAAAGGACTGCACTACTCACCGATGCCTTTTCGTAATCTCCGCCTACGCCCCCACTGACTGCAGTTCGGATGAAACGAAGGATGAGTTCTACCAAAAGCTGTCTAGTTTGCTGCGAAAGGCTAAACGCTCAGATATAGTCGTTCTAGCTGGTGACTTTAACGCTCAAGTAGGGAAATCGTGTCAATCTGAGAAGGATGTCAATGGCACCTATGGAGTTCCGTGCCAGCGAACCAACAACGGTGACCGTCTTCTACAGTTTTGTTCTGATAATCATTTGTTTCTTGTAAGCACTAACTTCAAACACAAGGAGAGACACTGTTTGACTTGGAGACTCCTTTCATCAAACCAACGTTGGACACAAATAGACCACATAGCAATAAGCTATCGTTGGCGTGGGTCGGTAGGAGATTGTCGGTCCTTCTGGAACACGTGTGTAGATACCGATCACGCACTGGTCCGCGCTCGTGTGTGCTTACGACTGAACGCACGAAGGAAACAGCTGGTGGTAAAACCATCACGTCCCAAGCTCTATCAGGAAACTAAATCCGTATTTGAGGAAGAACTAGCTAAACACATATCTGTGTTCGACAGCTGTGCTCACCCTGAAGAAGCTTGGAAGAATATTCAGTCAGCCATAGATACAGCTGTAAAAGCTGTGAATAAGGCAAATCCAAAGGTGAGTAAAAACCACTGGATATTCACGGCCTCATCCGAACTGATAGATGCTAGAAGACTTATTTCGGCGAGCTCCGAATTCAATGAGGAGTGGAAGCTGCACAAAAGGAAACTTACGAAAAGTCTCCGCAAGGACCGTGAACAGTGGTGGGTGATAAAGGCGAAAGAGATGGAAAAAGCTTCGACGATAGGCAGCACTAGGCAACTCTTTAGACTCATCAGGGAAACAGGTGGGAGAAGGCAAATCATAAGTGAGACTATTTCTGAGAAAAATGGCTCCTTAATTAGCTCTCAGGATAGACGCCTTGAACGCTGGAAAGAACACCTTGAGGGACAATTTAACTTGCCTAAAGCCACACTGAACCTCCCTAACATCCAGCACACACCCGAATGGGATATAGACACTGGTCCGCCGTCTGTAAGTGAGGTCACTAAAGCTATCTGTAATTTGAAACGAGGCAAAGCGGCAGGACCCGACGGAATTATTCCGGAGGTATTTAAGTACGGTGGAGACAGTTTACTGTCTGCATTAACTGAGGTACTAGGGAGCGTCTGGGAATCAGAAGAAGTTCCATCGGGTTGGTGTAAGTCACTGATTATCCCGATATACAAGAAGGGAGACAAGTCTTCCTGTGATAATCACAGAGGGATTGGCTTGACTAATATAGTATCTAAAGTCCTAGGCTCAATAATTATGCGTGGACTAAGTGGTGCTCGGGAGGCACAAACACGAGAGATCCAGGTAGGCTTTAGACCAGGAAGAGGGTGTACTGGTCATATCTTCACTCGTCGACAGATTCTAGAACATATGCATTCCTACGGGCGTCCAACAGTCATTATATTTCTTGACCTAAAGGCGGAATTCGACTCTGTCGACCGAGTTCTCTGGAGATGCTTGGCTGTAAAGGGAATGACGAGAAAATATATTGCACTGATTAAGGCACTCTAATCGTACTCATACAGCCAGGTGAGGGCTTACGGCGAGTTGTCATCTGAAGTGGTGACGACTGGTGGTGTCCGTCAAGGATGCCCATTATCCCCTTTTCTATTCAACTTCATCATAGATGTACTAATGGACTTAACCCTAAGTGACTTCAGTGACTCAGGGATTGACTTGCTATCAGGGAATAATCTCGTTGACTTAGAATATGCAGACGATATAGTCCTCCTAGGCGAGGACGCTGACAAAATGCAGTGTCTTCTAAACACCTTGAGCTGCAATCTACGAATGTTTGGCATGCGATTCGCTCCCGCCAAATGCAAGATGATGTTACAGGACTGGACTACACCAACTCCTAGATTAGAAATAGGAAGTGAAGTGGTAGAGCACATTGACCACTTCACTTATTTGGGAAGTACCATCAGCCAATGCCAACGGGCTGATCTCTGACGAAATCTCAGCACGAATACAGGGGCTCGTTTCGCATTTGCCAGTTTACGCCGTCTCTGGCGTAGACGAGATGTTCGACTATCGACCAAAGGGCGGGTGTACTGCTCATCAGTCCGGTCCGTCTTCCTTTATGGCTGTGAGACCTGGCCATTGAGAGTGGAAGACATGAAAAGACTAGCTGTCTTTGATCATAGGTGGCTGCGTTCTATTTCCCGTGTAAAGTGGCATAATAAGGTGAGCAATATTGAGGTTAGGCGTCGAGTGCTAGGTAAACAGAGGAAATCAATCGACGACGTCGTGAGGTTACAAAGACTGAGATGGTTAGGACATGTGTTACGTATGCCTCGTCATCGACTTCCTCGACGGGCAATGTTAGCTAATATAGGGTCATGCTGGAAAAGAGCTAGTGGCGATCTAAGCAAAACATGGCACTAGTCAATGAAATCCACAACAGTTTGTTTAAGGCATTTAGGAAGGTGTTAACTGGCTTCCTGGTTGGGGTCCTCTAGATAACATAAACCAATGGTTGGAAACAGTTTGTGAGATGGCTCAGAATCGTTGTCAATAGCTGGCGCAGATGCATCCACTCCTTGTGACTATTGATTTCCAATGAAACTGTTTTGTTCTTCGTTATTACTATTCCTTTGACTCACACCTCTGTTTACTGTCTCTATTATGCATTTCTTATACTTTCTTCTGTTGCTTTGTGTGCTACAAGGAGAGGGTGTGGCGACTTGGACTACCGCACATATATGAAAGGTTCTGTGTCGAAAACAGACAGAAGTAACCAGGTGAGGCTGTGGTGAGAGGGGGCTGCAAACCAGAATTTGTAGACAGCGATTCACGTCAATGTTCACGTCCCGAATCAGGGTGATAAAAAAAACAGTAACAAAGCTTAAACTTAAAGACTTCACCTACCAGTCATAGAGGAGTTAAAGTGTGGAAATATTATTCACAGATATATGACTTGAAACGGCCACAAAGAAAAAGCAGAATAACCTTCAGCGAAAAAACATACAATCAGAAGAGGTTGCTCCTCCGCTAACTATAACGCCGATATTAATGCACATAAAAATTTATAAATGCCCCTTGATTTTCTCAATAAACGATCTGTTGCCTGGCCCATGTTTGCTGCCGTTACAAGGCGAATGTTAGATACTTTCTTAGTCGATAAAGGTGTAGCTAGTTAAACGGTCGAAAATTTCAGTCTTATACTATGATAACTTTTAAAGTTTGTGATACGACATCCTTACATTGACAGGTTGGATAAATTTATCACCTCATCGAAACAATACTACAGAAAAAGAGAACAATATAATTTATCATGATCGCTTGGAATATTCACTAGTTGCCGTTAATTACTTATGTAACAAGTAGCTTTTATCAAATACATCTAGTTCAGTCGCTAAAACGAATTCCAAGAGCAATGCGGGGACAAGATATCCTCTTCCCTGATAGTTACCTCCCGAAGTACTGTTGGAAATGTCTACCTAGAAGCAATTGTCAAGAGGAAAATCCTAGATTCATTAGAAATCGAAAATCAATTAGCTGGAAACACAAAAGTATGAGGTAGATGCAGTTTGGTGGACACATAATCGATTTCTGAAATGTTCAAAAATAAGATTATTTTTCAAAAAGCCTATGCTCATGACAATAGTGTCTTAAGCATCAGTAAATATCACTGTATAACACTATAAGACTTCATCAAAATAAATTTTACCCACAATAGAATTATACTTTAGCACAGTGCACAAGTTCTATTCTTATATCAATATCCTAAGCAAACTGGCAAAATGTGTAATTTAGGAACGGTCTAGTGATACTCGCGTTATTGCCTTCTGTAAAAGGGGAATGTTAGTAGGAGGTGGTAGTTCTTTTCTCACAGAACGATTTCTACTTAATTGTAAGAAATGGTCTGTGATCTGAATAATTTAGTTTTCAAAGGAAACTGTGATGAAATTTTACTCCTCGAACTGTGTACATCGCGAATCGCTAACCAGTTCGGAAATTGTGAATATAATGTAAGAAATGGTCTTTTCTTTGAATATGAAACATTAAAACACTATTGTGGTCTTAGTCAGTGATTTGTTCGCTTATTTATGTTGTCATCATTGTGATTTGCTCAAAAAAATTGATGGAATGATTGAATCTTTATTGTTTATTGTCTCTTCATCTCCGGAATGATGGCGAATCGATAGCTCCACGATGGCTAGCGTTCATCATAAACTTCCATTTTGTCTTAGAAATTCAAATATATCAAGCAATACTGGATTTGATAAATATTCAGCGTCAAGTTATTAAATTAGCACTTAACCTTTTTCTGCGATTCACTTCATTTTTCTATGTAAGTCAGGTTAGTACGATCGATTGTATCTTAATTGTACAACTTATAATTTTTTACATCTACCTTTTTTCAGGACATATATTGGTGATCCTATCTATCCAATGGCAGATGAAACATCTGACGAATTGGCTAATCGGGTAGGTTAACCATCATTCGAAACACATTTGTCCTATTTACTGTTGGTATCTCTATTAAAATTGAAATGAGAAGAGCCTACTGAGCAACTTGCTACGTTGATAATGTTTGACACATTACTTATGGGAGCTTGGCTTGGAGAATTGAAATGGATTTAGGCGTTATTTAGCATATGATTTTCATATTTCGGCAGGCAGAGTATCTCAAATAAGTTAGTTTGAAGATGATTGGTTTTAATTGTGCTACAGGAGATTTTCATTTCATCTTCGATCGTCATTCTTCTGTTAAACTTATATCTGTTAGTAACATTTCATTGATCACCTACTAATAAAACTGAGCAACAACCACAGTCGCAGAGGTTCATTAGCTCAAATTACTGCATTTTTAATGAACACGCATTTACGAAGTGGACTGAAAGATGACACTGTGACTGACAAATATGTATCAGTGTGCAAAACTAATTGAATGAAAACAGGAGTTTCAAAAGCATTGAAGAATAAATACATTTGCACTGTTGTCTGTGATTTTAAGGTAGGTCAATGACGGTCTTCGTCTATTCTTAATATCACGAAGACACCATCTTACTTATGGGCTGATATCAGTAGATATAGATTACATCAATTGGAGTGTCGTACTTTGACCATATACTCATACTGGTATTTTGGAGAGGGAGGCAGTGGCATTGAATACACAAAATATATTTCAGGTCGTAATAGTTGGTTTTTTTCGCGTAGCAACGTAATTTTTACCCGGACACTATCCAGTTATAGTCACACATATTCTCAGATGGTTTTAATTGAAAGTCTACGGTCAAAAACCTGTGACAGTTAGTAAAACTGACTCTTAATTCTCTGTCTCAATTACTATAGCCACTTCACCGACTACTTGAAATCTCGCTAACAGTTTATTTCTCGTGGTGTCCCCACATAACAAGATACTGTCAATAGTGTGTCGTACGATTAAAGGTACTTTAGTCCTTTGAAAGTAACAGAATTCACGTACTGAAATGAAGACTGAAACCTGCCTCCAAAAGAAGAAACAACAAAAAGAGGGTTATTCCAGATTGATGAAGTCGATAAATGAGCGGTAATAGATTTAGCTTTTCAAGCTTCAGTGCTATCGAAAATTTATCAGACAAGTGAGTTTTTGTGATTGATCATAATACAGAGTTAACAGAAAGCATAGAAAACCCATAACTAATAATCTCATCGATTGCAGCTATGTTCTTATCTAACCAGCCTTCGCTTTTTCTCAGCTAATTCTACTCTAACAGGTATGTGTAACACATTTTCTAACCTTCTCAGATAATAACGTGCTTCACCCTGTCGCTTACTTGTCCAGCTTTCAACCATACGTCTAACCCGTGCTTATTTGGTGGTTCTAATAAACGTGAATGATGCTGAGAAGACATCGGTTGTCAAACACCTGAGTGCTCATGAATGCTTTAATTTTCGTACTCGTATAGCAGCTCTGGTCACAGTATACTCTATCTTTAAGAGAAAGTCACATGTTATTGAGGTGATTCATCGTATGAAGATTGAAATAATACATGATGGATTTGGATTCATACCTACAATCAAAATGGACTTAGATTGTTTCGCTAACTAGCCTTGGCGATTCCTCACCATATCAGTGTAAAAGTGTGATAAGTAGAATTTTGTGCACATTTTAGCCACTACAAGCAAATGAACAGTGATATTGTAGCTACGGTAACATTTTCTAGGTCCACATGCGCAATTTTTTTCCAAACTCTACGGTTATTTCAGATGCACTTTTCTGTTACGTACCTGTATGTAGATCAGCGTGTGTCATACATTCATAAGTTTCTGTTTTCCATATCAATTAGGTTCGTCTGTCAATTGAAGAGCTTATCAAAGAACATCAGTTAGTACCAGCAAATCTTTTTTGTGCCATAATGCAGCGTTTCCCCGTATTTGATAATTGGATAACAAGATATAAGCGTAAACGATCTCAGAGAAACGTATGAGCTTCCAATAAAATTAGGGAAAAAAACACTAATTCATTCCAGATTCTCTTTTTTTTGTATTTTGTTCTTTCAACTTTTGCTTTTGAAATATACATATATTTGGAAATATTTTACTTTCTCCCGTATAGTTAAAGTTGACCCTGAGGTGCACATACAATGTTGGCTGAAAACCGGTCGAAATTACCGAGGGAAGTTCAAAATCATTGACGTTCACAAGCCTAAATCCATAACGAACATATTGCCACTGATTCATCATGAAACTGATTACGTCTATTGATAATACCGTATCTTTTTATCACAAATTAAATCATGAATCTTCGGGTAGAAATACTCTAGGAAGTAACTCATCTCAGTGTTAGCAGTCAGTGCATGGCTAACTTCCATTCATTTCATATTAGGTGTAGCGCAATACGAAGTCAACAAGAACTGAATAAATGTAGTAAGCAGAAGAGAATAATAGTCTACTCAACTGTTCATACCATTCATTTATTCCACAACTCATGACGAACGTTCTGTCATTTGTGACATATCACATATAACTACTTTTATCCACTATTAGTGAATGTTTATAAACCGCTCTTTCGGTCTGTATGTCCAGGAAACTCAGATTATTGAAACTATTTAACAGCTCCATAATGTAATAGGACATATGAGCCACATTAATTTGTGAGATACACTATCAACTGCTGGGCAGTGGATCTCAACTTATCAAGGTTTGAACAGTCTTCAAACAATCAAAGAGGCCCATTGTCATGTTCCTATAAATACAGGTGATTGATAAGCAAGATTTCGTTAGAGACATATTCACTGGTGAAATATTTATTCTCTTACGGCGAGCAGTATGACCTTCTATGTGCATTTCACATCAACAAAGTAACATCCTAAGACTATTCATTCATATCTGATTATGGTGCAATATGTCAGTGTTTGCTAATTTTGACTACTTGTATAGAATATTCACATGACTCTGGCTGAAGTAAAAACAGAGATTAAGGGAGATTCATAATGATGATTCTGTAACACGACTGTTATTCATCATCACATCGACAGCAGAACAGCTTATTGTCGCCCATAGTGAAGGGTCTCCAAAGATATACCTTACCTACTTTACTAAGAACCGTAAGCTGATCGTTTTAGCTCCACATGTACGTCACCTTCCGTATTGGTTTTGTTATTTTTTTTTTTTGACCAACTAGGTATCTTTGATATAAGAAAAGAACTTGTGCACTGTGCTAGAGTATAATTCCATTATGGGTAAAATCTATTTTTGATAAAGTCTCACAGTGTTATACAGTAATATTTACTGAGAAAATTGTGTGACTACCTTGTTATGATTATGAGCGATAAATTGCGCTCGAAACGGCATCAGCAACTAGGTATCCGCTTAAACTCTATTAAACTGACCCATTTGGATGGTAAGATAAATAAGTTGCAAATTAAAAGTAATTTACTCTGTAAGTGTCCAACTTCAGTCTGCAAAAATAAATATATGCCATATTTTAACGTCAGAGTGTTAAACTTAATCATTACCTATATGAATAGTAGCAAGAATATGATTGTTTACGAACGGCAGCTTTTCAGTAAGTAAAGTTACGATAAGAGCCGATACGTAAGCATATATAGCTCTATGCTCACCTTGAAACTTGATTTTTTGTCATCGATTCACTCAAGGAACAGCATTGCTGTAAAGCTTTATGCTACGATGAAACATCTACCTGATGCTTTTTGGATATTAGTGGTCACCTGACTGATGACGATGTAAGAAAAAAGCGCTTTTGTCATTCATCAGTTATAAATTCTCCAGATGAACGGATGTTTTGGAAATAAGGAAGAACTAGGAGAATGGTCTTGGTTGAAGAGCTCGGACACCAAGATGAATATGAAAGAGTTGATTACAATGGATAAAATCAGTAAAGAAACGAACACTCATTCACTAAGACCTGAGTATAAATAATTTCACACAGATCCTCTAATCTTAAATTAGTGTTCAGAAAATACTTTACATAATACAATATCAATCACACTTAAAATGTACCTAACAAGTTGGATTTGTTTTTACACCTAATATCAGAACATAAAACAAATTTGTGTGGGCACAGTAGACAAAATCACAACACATTAACATTACACATCACCATAAAACTGCAATTAGTTTAATTTAGTCGAGAACCACGGTGAGGAAATGGTTAGGATCGTCGGCACTCAACAAGGTACTGGTCAAGTCTAGCGGCTCACTTGCAAAAACTAACTACTAAATAAGTCCCCATCGCCGTAGTGCTACCTGGCGTCCTCCCTCTGCGAAGCAAGCTTGGACTCAGATTGATCATATTGCGGTCAGTTTCCGGTGGCGAGGATGCATACAAGACTGTCGCTCCTTCTGGAGCACATGCCTGGACTCCGATCATGCGTTAGTGTGTGCCAAGTTCGTCTTGCGATTTGGTGGGGTTCGTAAAAGCCGTCGTCTAAACGTTGATGTGAGCAAACTAGTAGCACCTGCTACTTCTTTGAAATATCAGAATGAGTTAAAAACAATGCTTGCCAGCAACCCCCCAAGTAGTATAGATGAACATTGGCTTCATGTGCAAGGTGCCATGCAAAAGGCGAGTGTAGCCGCTTGCGGCTTGAAAGAATGCTCCGCTAAAAACCACTGGGTTTCTGCGAGTTCCTTGCAACTCCTGGATGAACGCCGGTCCATTCCGGCTGGCAGCGAATACAACAATCAGCGAAAGGCGCTCACGCGCAAGATTAGACAGTGTTTACGTAAGGACCGCGAAGCCTGGTGGTCAGAACGTGCGTGTGAGATGGAGTCAGCTGCTGCATCTGGCAACAGTCGGAAGCTGTTCCAACTCATACGAGCCACCGGCAGCAAGAAACAAGGTGTCAGCGAGACGGTCTGTGAGGCAGATGGCACTCCAATTACCAGCCTGAAAAGACGCCTGGAACGCTGGGCAGAGCACTTCGGGAAGCAGTTCAGCTGGCCACCAGCTTCAGTGTCTACTATCATTAGCCCGAGTGCTCCTTGGTCGGTTAGTACCGACCCACCCACCGAAGCGGAGGTCCGTAAGGAACTCCAAGTTCTGAAACGCCATAAGGCGCCCGGCCCAGACAAATTACCCCCGGCTTTTTTTAAAGATGGTGGCGAGACTCTCACAATGGCTCTAACTGGGTTGTTCAGGAAGGTGTGGGAGACAGAGAGTGTACCATCAATGTGGAACGAAGCCATTATCGTCCCCATCTTTAAAAAGGGTCGACGTAATTCGTGTGACAATCATAGGGGTATCAGTCTGTTACCAGTCGCGTCTAAAATATTGGCTGCTGTCTTGCTTCGCAGACTGTGCAAAATACGTGAAGGATTGATTCGCGAAGAGCAGGCTGGGTTTCGTTCAGGTCGTGGATGCATTGATCATGTGTTCACCCTTCGTCAGTTGTTGGAACACCGCCACACGTATTGCAGGCCAACGATCGTTGTGTTTCTTGATATTAGGGCTGCCTTCGATTCGTTGGACAGAACTGTGCTCTGGAACTGTCTGTTAGAGAGAGGTGTACCTGAGAAATTTGTTAACATCTTGAAAGCCCTATACAGAAACACCTCAGGTAGAGTGAGGGCATACAACCAACTATCATTACTGTTCCCAACCAACAGTGGGGTTAGACAGGGTTGCCCAATCTCTCCATTTCTCTTTAACTTTGCCATCGATGACATTCTGGAGTCAGCTCTGAAGGATGTGCGTGAAGGTGGTGTAGATCTGCTACCTGGAGATAGACTTTTCGACCTCGAGTATGCAGACGATATCGTCTTACTGTGCGATAGCATGCAGGCTGCCCAAATCGCACTTAATCAGTTGGCGATCAGTGTCTGTAAGTATGGTATGTGCTTTGCGCCGTCTAAGTGCAAAGTACTGTTACAAGATTGGCAGGAGCCTGTACCTGCACTCACTCTTGCGGGTGAACCGCTTGAAGTTGTTGATAAGTTTGTGTACCTGGGTAGTTGTGTGAGTGCTGGCGGAGGGGTGACGGATGAGATTTCCAACCGTATAATGAAGGCTAGGGTGGCATACATCAACTTGAGCCACCTATGGCGCCGTCGCGACGTTAGCCTGGCTGTCAAAGGTCGGGTATACAATGCTTCGGTGCGGGCTGCCCTGCTCTACGCCTGTGAAACCTGGCCTTTCCGAGCTGAGGATGTGCGGCGACTCTGCGTGTTCGATCATCGCTGTCTCCGCAGGATTGCTTGCGTTCGATGGCATCATCGCGTGAGTAATTCTGAGGTTCGGCGGCGTGTGTTTGAACACAGTGGAGATCACCATTCATTGAGTGTCGTCATCTGGAAACACCGGCTCCGGTGGCTTGGACATGTGCTGCGAATGTCATCCCAGAGGCTTCCGTACAGGTCTCTGTTCGCTAGCCCGCCGTGGGACGGGATGGAAAAGGCGGAGAGGTGGTCAGTCCATGACGTGGCGTCGTGGGATGAAGGATTTTTGTGCTAGATTAGCATCGGTTGGTGTGTCACGACTCCCTGGTTGGGGTCCGAGAGATAGCTCAAATCGATGGCTCGAAACGTTATCGGATATGGCCAAGAATCGTAATCAATGGCGAACGTGTTGCAATTTCCTTCTTTCTTCCCTTCCCGATGATAGTTAACGAACACTGTTTGAACTTGTTAAGCATGACTGTTTTCCTTCCAGATGAAGTTCTTTATCCGTTCTCTACTTATATTTTTTCTTTTGATCTATGTTGTTTTATTATTATTGTGTGGCGCATCCTTATTGGTGCCATATTGTACCAAGTTGTTTCTGCGTTTGAATAAATAATAAACAAATAAACTGAATAAGTCTTCAGTTACGAAGAGTTTTGCACAGTTCTTATTTACATAATATATAAGTGGCTGTTTTTCACCATCATCATACTAGGTATCCTGTCTGGCTTTCGTATTCGACTTTATTGATGTTGAACTGGAGAGAAGGACGTAATAATTGGAAACATTTATTTCCCGATAAGAATTTGAAACAAGCAGCAAAGCAGGATTTGACGAGTTCGTCAAACTTCGGTAGAACTCTTCATCTGGATACTCTACAAATACGATATATATATATGTATATATATATATCCGTATTGAGATTAACTTGAGATGTGTAGAACTGATAAGTTATCAAACTGCGAATAAGAATTTGAGTGCGTTAGTGGAAGTAAATACATAGGTCTTACAGAAGGGCGACTGTCTACTGGCATGATAGAGTGTTTGCCAAGGTGGTTGAAAACAACTGAAGTCAAAGTACCTAAAAGTTCAATAACAAAGCATCTTGTGGACTACGGACATGGTACTAACGCTGTCAAGTTATTCACTGGTTTCCACTGACAAAGAAACAAGAAGATGCTTGAAATTGTGGAGGCTTGTGCAATTAGAGTTTATGAACCAGGTCTCTGTGTAAAAAAGGAAGTGGTGGTTACTCTGAATCTACCATGTTAATTTGTTTTATTTATTAAATGTTATTATTAATATTTTTTTACTCTACGTCTTATTATTACTATCTCTGATTCATTTGAAACTATCTTCTATTATTACCATTATCTTAACTCGTTTTAACATTATTATTGATTATCATTGTTACTATTATTACCAGCATTACTAATTTAGATATTCTTGATATCTTATCAGTCTTATACATGTCAATTTAGTTATAATTATATACATATCTCTGTATGTAGACTATTCGGTAGAAGAGTTCTACCAAAATTCGATGAATTCATTAAATCCTGCTTTCACTTTTATTGTTTGAAGTAATAGTTAATTGTAATAAAACCATCTGAAGTAGCTTTGTTTTATGTAGTGACGTGGAGAATAAGTCTGGAACGAAAATCTGAGTTACGGCAATATATCAAGAAGCTATGGATTTGACTAGTAGTGAATCATGTGGCAAAAAACTACGGTAAATATAGAGTTAGTCAGTAGCTGAGTTCCACATGTTTACCTCAGAATCTCAGGCTAGCTGCTTGAAAACACCCTTTTCAAATAATACTGCAATCCAAATTTCTGGTTTAACAACACAGTTATAAAGTTAACAAATGATGTAGTCGGATATGACGACTTGTTACAGATTCATCACAACCTTGGCAACATTTAAAATAGTTAAGCGAAGAAAATACACCACCAGTCAAAAAAATAACTATTTACAGAATTGGTTTATACAAAGTTACAAGCTAGAAAGTGTGAACAGTAAAGGTATCGTTTCTTATTTCTGTTTACGTGTTTTGCGCTGTTGGCTTTCTTGTTTTAATGTTTGAGCAACGGCTAACTTCTCACGTTCTTTAGCTTCATTAGCATACCATAAAAATTTGTCTTCTTCTGGTTCACGAAGCACATCTAACTTGCGCTCTTCCACAACTTCATTAAATAACTCTTTCATTAACTTTTCAGCATCAGCCTTCTTAGATTCTGAATCATTCGAATCAACCAAAGAGCTGAGATCCGTTAGTAGACTTGACAATACAGAATTTTTTCGAGCATAAAATTCTTTTTCAGATGAAGATAGTTTTGTTTTCAAACCAGCAAGTTTGGCGAGACGCCGCTATAAGTGAGATTAAAAACAAAAAGAATACAGTACTTAGACAATAAATTTGGACAAAGGGACTGATTAAAAAACCTAGTACAAGAGTGTATTAAGTTAAATGAACACGCTATGGAACAATTTAGTGGATGATGACTAGCGGTGGAATCCAAGGTGAGCACTTCGTCTTGTTTGAGACTCGTCCTCTGGATGTGCATGCTTTCGCCAGTGAGTGGTGGTATTCCCACTGAAGCTCAGACCCAGTGACCATTGTTTCAAACACCGAAACGCTATCCACGAGAGCCACCTCTTGTGCAATGGGTATCAGTTATTAATTAATTCGATTTAGACTTTCCCGTTGACTGATTAGACCAAAGTACTCTGTTGACATATCGGCTCCTTGTGCGGATGCTTCGATGATATCCGAGAATGTAACTTTAAGTAATTTGGTGGATAGTGACTAGCAGGATGAAACGCTCATCCTGAATACCACGGGAAAATCCAAATCGAATAAAGCACCATGTAACAGCATATAAAGTTGTGAACAGATATAAAAAAACACTGCAACCTATAAAACTGACTGTGAGAGGAAAGTGATCAACTAAATAAAGTAATGGACAGCTGTTTCGCCCTAGTTTGGGAGTCTTCATCAGTATGTACTTACTGGGCTTCGAACCCAGGACGGTTGTGCTAATTATGTATCACGAACTAGCAGAAGTTGGAATGGATGGACCATTGGGTCGGGCTGCAGTGGCTGAATGATCTATGAGCTCGTCTCGTAACCGGAAGGTCCTGGGTTCGAGCCCCGATGGGCGCATACTGATAAAGAGTCCCAAGCTAGGTCAAAACACTGGTCTAGTACTCCCAGGTTTCCAAATGATTCACTAACTGATGTCAGCTCGTGGTCAATGTTGTAACCAACACTTGACAATTAAATAAAGCTTAGTAAAATATATCAAACTTCTCAAGTCTAAGGATTGAGAATACCTTTGAAACGTAGTAAGAGATTTTGATTCTAAGAACCTTACAGACTCCAATCGGAAAACCAAATTAATTTTTCTTATACTTCAACCAACAACCAGAGGCTTCATGGACTGGTGCAACAAATCGATCTGAATACTTTAATAGCCTAATTATATTTCAGTTGCATCATTATGCATAACATATACCCTAGCCACTCTACTCAGTTCAAACTTCTTAATCTTACTAACTGGTTTATCGTTTTTGCTTAACGCTTTATGTTTACTTGCGACTCCAGCTGACATGTTAAATTTGATGAACCCACCAATAATAGAGAACTTTAGAGCTCAGTTTTAGAAGTTGTAAAGTATGACAGTGCAAACTCTGCATCCACTACCTCTTCAAATCTCTATGACATGTGTAAGCGCTAGACTTTCGCATTTAGCCTCTAATTTTTGTGCCCCACTGCATGAAGGCAGTAAACAGGAGTCGTTTGGTAGAGGCTCTGAACACGTGGCTACATGAGGGCGCATAGAGAGGTGAGTCAAAGTCCAGAAACCCTTGGCCGTACTAGGTAGCTTCTTTATTTTATGTTAATACTGATTGTACTATCACATTTCTTCATCTATTCTTTACTTGTGTTTACTTTTGATCATACAGGTCCACTTTTTGCCTCCCTTTTTATTGGTTTCCACTAGATGTAAAAACAAATAAAATATAACAAATTGAAAGACTATGAAGCGGTCTAGTGGATAACACTTTGACGTTTGAAACTATGGGTTTGAGCGTCAGTGGGAAGACAACCACTCACTGGGGAATGCAAATACATCCAGATGACGAGCCCTAAATACGCATTTTGGATTCCACTGGTAGTCACCACCCACCAATTTACTTCAACTATGAAGTAATGTTAGATCTCATCTTAATAAGGTTCGTCTGTCACAAACAATCGATTTACACTTTTATCATGTTCTTCAAATTGTGACAAGACGAATATCAAGTGAATCAGAGCATTGTATTATGTCACATGTTCATCCATTACACTTTCCTTGGCCTTTTATAGAGTCAAATTTTTTTATCACTATTAATACATCTTTCTTAGTTTTCTCAAGCATTAATAAGCATTCAATTTTACTTAAAACAACTCACCTGATAAAATTCATTTCGCATCGACTTTTTACGTTCAGCTGTTGGATCGTCTGTGCATAATTGATATGGATCAATATGTTGAAAACGAGTGATGTTTAGAGCAGACGTAATTCTGTTAAACTCTGATGTATTTGTAGCGCGTAATAATCTTAGAGCTCGCCAACGAGCTGTCATAAGACAATTAGTTGCATGTTTCAATGTAACACACTATAATAAACATATGGAGAAAGTTGCATGAACGTCAAACTGTATCACTTACACGAGGATGCTCTTTCAGACGCCACTTTTTGTAACGTAACTCTAGTGTCATTCGGACAACTTTTAATAAGGAATTAAAAGTTTTGATTACCTTGTGCAGCTAGTGATTCATCTGTAGGTTTGAAGCCTAATTCATTCAATGTTTTGACCAAGTTCTCTTCAAACACCATTCTCTATTGAATTAAAGTTTATTATATATACATTTATCAAAAGTAATAAGACTTACTCTATAGATAAATTTATATGTGAACATATTTTTGCAGCGTTCATCTAAGCTATTGGTCGAATGAATTGAATAAAAAAATAGTTTGAATAATTTAATACCTTTGGAAATCTTTCAATGACTCAACCGATACTAGATATTGACTTGCAGGCTTCGGTTTATAAGGTTCATTTTCCCCTTTAAGAAATAAAAAAAACGACAAACAAGCAAAATTTGTATTAAACGGAAATCTGAAGCGATTAGTCTCTTCACAAATTTAGGTACAGTTTTTAGGAAATGTAGTTCATCTATAAAATGTGATGCATGTCATAACATTTCAGACAAGCTGAATGCACACCTATTAGCCAAGTCAAACAATATGAGACAAAAAATAAACGAAAGGTCAGTTAATATAAACAGAACAGTACGTCTATGAGTCGGGAGCGTCATAATGGAGGAGTAATAAATAGATTGTGATGACACTCTGAGTAATATAATCAGATTAAGATTAATGACTCAAGTTAAATGCAAAAATAAATTGCTGGTGAACACAAAAATGGTGATTAATTCTCAGTATATGCCTACGTCAATTTTCGTATAAAATCTTGAAGGCCAGTATAATGTTAATTTTACTACCCATATCTACAAAGTGTTTTGTTATAAACTTTAAAAAGGCCTTATACACAAAATTTCATAGGGATAAACTGAAATAATAACGAAGCGAAAGTGATTCACGATTGGCTGAGCTGTCTGAATTCCTGTGTAGAACTTTGCACACAACTGCAGCAGTTTATGTTACCACAACTCATATAAGCACATACAAGTAGAGGGAAAACAATCAAAGGGACTACAGCGAACAGAAATATACGGGAGAAAGAATAAATATATGGAGAAAAATGAAAATTTAGTCGATATGGGGATTACAGAAAGTAAACGTATCTGTGATACTGAGAATGATTTTGAGCCATATCACCGGTAATCTCCAACCATTGGTTTTTAGTATCCCGGGGTATCCAACCAGATATTTTACATAACTCTACATAACTTCAACCGATAATCAAGGACTTCGTAGATTGGTGAAATGTTTTCACATTCACCAAATCTCCTACCTAATCCCAGTTTAGCTAACACTGTTTGACAAGGAGGACGATCAGTTGTCATGCGTAACGTGTTCTAGCCATTTCAATGGGAGCAGTCATACAAACTCATCGGTTGACTTTCCTTACTTACCACACTACGGCTAATCTTACCACATTACAACACTGAAGACAAAATGCAAACATTTATGATCAAAGACAGCTAGTCTCTTCAAACTCTCCACTTTTAGAGGCCATAATCTCAGTCGAGAACTAGGACGGAACAATACATGTGTTATTCAACTGCTAACCGGACATCACGTCAACGGCAGAGATGACGTAATTTGGCGATCCCCGAACATTCACTTTGTATTTGTGTCGAGATTTCATCAGCAACAAGTGCATTTTGAGTGATACGACTTTCCAAATAAGTGAAGTGGTCAACAAATTCAACCATTATACTCCGTATCTTTGAACAACCAGTGTCAATATACAGTAGCCCCGGAGCATCACCTTTTATTTGACAGGGACGAATAAAGTAATTCATAAAACATGTAACAAAGAGTTAGTTCACGCAAAAATGAATGATTAATCCCATGAATGACTTTATTCACTCTTTTGGTGTACACCAATAATTTATTGTTACATTTAACTTACCTTAACTGTCTTTATATTATTATACTACCAAGTATTATCACAACCTATTTATTATTCCTCCATACTCATAAACCTATTATTCTATCTACGTTAATTGACTTCCTGTTTTTTGCTTCATAAAGCTTGACCTAGCTATTGGATGTATTTAGCTTGTCTAAAACATGACACACCACATTATTGGATAAATTCCGCCTCCTAATAAAGTTATTCAAATTAAACAGGCGCACCAATAAACTTACAATCATCATGTTTAAGAATAGGTTTTTTCGATGGATGGAAAACACGAGGTGTACGAAGATAGTGAACATACCATCGATCCAATGATGAACTGATGCCTGAATGCAAAATAAACAGATAACAATTACACATAATTACACAAAAACTTACAAATAGTTTTCTCACATTGAGACAGAGGTAGATTTTGAGTCACCGACAATCGAGAAAAAAGACTTTTGAACAGTTTTAGCATCTCCCCGTCTCAGTTTTACTAAAAATATAGTTGAAAAAAACTGTAGACAGCTATTCTATAAGTGACTTGTGATTAAATTTTAAGGTTATTAACCAATTTCTCAAGAAATTCTCAGGCGATTTAGATAGGAACCATTAGCAAATCTACAACAGAATTGGATGGTAGCCCTGTATGAATACTTATATATATATATATATATATATATATATATATATATATATATATTTGAAGTGATATTAAAACACCCAAGGCCTTCTTTGAAGTAGTAATTTGAAGTGAAAATGACACAACGAATCCTAAACGCTATTAGTTGAACCATTTAGGCGAATTGAATATTAGATATCTCAAGCTGAAACGATTATCCTATCGGTATGTGCATGTTCCTCTGAGAAAACCACAAAAAAATTATCAAAATTACTCATATGATAATGTTTGGTGGAAATAGAGCAGATGTTTTCTACAAGGATTACTTGATAGAATCAGTTAAGAAAAATTCAGTCACTTCAGGCAGACTTCTTTATATATCAAGATGTGCGCTACGTTCATTGTTTGACGACTGATGTAGGTAACACGCCAGTAAGGCGAAGTATGCCACAAGTTAGACTCAAACTCGGAATTCATCGGTAGAATGTCACGTGCTAATGCTGATGATTCAACTACCTTTGGTTCCTAACGTGACTAACTATTCAACTGCAGACGCTTTGGTCTTTTAGTGTACTTGTGAAGCATTATCTTCATGTATAGATCTTATCATAGTATATCGATTGGCAAATATAAGCAATTAAAAAGGGATTATGTTTAAATAAAGAAAGGTAGTAGTAATAGAAAAAAGTGTACTTCGCTTATGGACGAGAAATATTCAACCAATGAGATCGGAGTTTCCTATATGAGACGGATAAGTGAAAGACTATATGTTCCTCTAAGGATAGTAAAAACACCCTATTGGACGAAAACTTAAAATGCCATACTATAAATTCTTGGGCTTCCTCGTGGCAATTTACAAAGGATAGCTCACCAGAGAGCAAAGACTCGAGTGCGCTCACATTTCTTTCCACTCCGAGCTTGTCGCGTCGTAGAACTCTCTACCGGAAGATATGGTTACTGCACCGCCCATGGAAAGCTTAAAGCGGAGACTGAATAGCCATGCAGCAACGTAAAGACAGCATCCTAACGGCCTATCCACTTAATGCTCAAACACTTAGTGAGTATATGCCTAAACTCGTCTTTTTACTACCTCACATTCTCGCTTGTCTCACTCTTTTGACTACTCCATCTATTAGTTCCCATTTTATTATTGTTATTAGTAATATCGGTATATATATATAAACTTCAGATCTTATTAGCTGTCTGTTTTTACCTTTTCTTCATTTCTTTTTCTGTCTTTAAGTCTGAATAACCTACACTATTTATATCTGTTGTTATTATCTCTCCTTTTGACCATACTAGTTGACTAATGAGTGAAAGGATCAACTTCATACACGGTAGTGACACGGCCTTAACCCACCGCATACTATTTTTTTCATTTTTGATTACACCTCGATTACACACTGTATTTTTGGTACAAGTATGGAATTTTCAGCATGGATATCGGTAGCCCGAATTTCGCAGGCCGACCATAGATATCAGGTGTGAGTCGGCAGGGGAACGAACCTCGAACCATGTGTATGGTCGGCGAGAGTCCTAAACACCGATGCAATTCTAGCACAACTCCTTTTGGAATCAACCAAAGCTACGACAGCCCAGTGTCGGGAAAAACCATATAGAAGTTTAACAAAGACCAGGAACCACTACTTTACAATCAAGAAGCGAGCACAAAGAAATAAGTTTGATTTATACTAGCTCAAAAACGATATTGGAAATTCACACAATGTAACCTTTCAATCTAAATTTGTTTTCCAAATCCAACTACAGAAAGATACAGGTTCAAACGTGACATGATAAATGTGACTCCACTACTTGGAATTCTGCAGAATGAGTAACATGAACTTCGAAAAATACCATATAACAGTGATAAGATATAGTACACTTAATGACCAACTGTACATTTACTTCACTGTTTGATGCGACAAAGAACTTTGGCGTAAGATAAATAGCTGAATGTCATGAAGCAAAGTTAGACTCTCATAGCCAAAACGACATCAGAGTTCAGATGTAAAAAGTCGCATGATCGTTGAAAAATGAATTAAGAAATATTGTTAGAATGATATTCCCATAGTATTATACTATATATTTGTCGCTTATGTGTTGCAAGAATGCATTAAAGTCAATACACAAATGATCTACAGAGAAATCCCACCGTATACGATAGATGCAGTCATTCAGGCGACTGTAGATCATAATACTTTGAGATCGATTGATTTTTCTGAAACCATAATTAATCTACTCCTAACTTTAAACACGATCCTAAATCCTAATCGTAACTTTAACCCTAGACCCTAAACCTTAATCTCGTATTCCACATATTCTGTAGGTACAGCTGCATCTATACATTCTCCAACTCCAAAAACGCAAGTATGATTTTAAAATCATTATTAGAAATGGCCTTCCATGACATTCCCACCATCTAATTGGTTATCGACGGTCGACTTTTGTTAAACCCTGACTTTAGGCACGGCACTTTTAATTCGCCAAATTGTGTTAATTTGTCTAACATATATATGTTAGATATAAATATAATGTGTTAGAATATAACATATATGTTACAGAAATTCTGAACTTATTCTAACCTATGCGTCGATAATGCCTTTTTTTTATGGTAAATGAATATTTTATCTACCCACTATGTAGGACATGTGTTACGTATGCCAAGTCATCGCCTCCCTCGACGAGCTATGTTAGCGGATATAGGGTCAGGCTGGAAAAAAGCTAGCGGCGGTCAAACAAAAACTTGGCATCAGTCAATGAAATCCACAACAGTTGGTCTAAGCCACGTAGGAAGGTGTAGACTTCCAGGCTGGGGTCCTCGGGACGGCAAAAATCTATGGTTGGAAACAATTGGTGACGTGGCTCAAAACCGTTCTCAGTGGCGCAGATGCATCCACTCCCTGTGACTTATGATCTTCAATGAAACTTTTGTTATTCTTTATTCTCCTTTGTCTCACACCTCTGCTCACTGTTTCTATTATGCTTTTCTTGTACTTTCTTCTGTTGCTTTGTGTGCTACATGGAGAGGGTGTGGCGACTTGAACTTCCGCACATTTGTGCAAAGTTCTATATCGAAAACAGACAGACAGACAGACCCACTATGTACTGAAATAACGCTGGCCGTGCTTAAAAAGAGCTCTGGATGTTTAAATAATGAGAAAAAACCTTAAAAATAAGATTTGCACCCGAAGTAGTGCTGTTCAGTGCTAAATATATCTTGTGAGGGCTGAAACAACGCTGGCAAGCAAACCCAGTTGGTTCTGATCTACTGAAAATTCCTAGAAAAAGAACGGCTGAATTAGTGCCGGTCATGCTGAAAACCAGCTCTGGGTTCTATTTAAAGCGCTTCAAGTAATCATTTAAGAGCAAATTCATAATTTAATCACTACAAAATGTCAGTTTTTTCAGAATTAGCAAAATTTAACTCAGCATTATAGTAAGCTTAAGATTTATCATTTCGCATAATATAAGTGACTTCAATAAAGTTTAAAGCATCGAATCAATCGAAAGATAGTAAAATCTTAAAATTCCCTTACTGACTCTGTAGTTACAAACAGTTAAAGTAAATAAGTCCAGATGGTCATTGCTTCGTAACGCAAATATACGAAACCTTTTTGGTGTACGGCGTTCAATATACAACACCCCAGTTAACTTTGTTGTTTACCAGCTGGTACAAACCAACGGTGCTCTTACACTATATTGAGCCCAGACTTTCAGCGACTGATGGGTTTATAGCTCATTAACATGTTTATGAGTTATTTAAGTGTGAACAAAACTGTTGAGACGTATCCAATACCGCTTTTTGAGCTAGTGTAAGTCAAACTTGTTTCTTTGTGCTCGCTTCTTGATTGTAAAGTAGTGGTTCCTGGTCTTTGTTAAACTTCTATATGGTTTTTCCCGACACTGGGCTGTCGTAGCTTTGGTTGATTCCAAAAGGAGTTGTGCTAGGATTGCTTATGTGGCTTATATTATGCGGTGGGTTAAGGCCGTGTCACTACCGTGTATGAAGTTGATCCTTTCACTCATTAGTCAACTAGTATGGTCAAAAGGAGAGATAATAACAACAGATATAAATAGTGTAGGTTATTCAGACTTAAAGACAGAAAAAGAAATGAAGAAAAGGTAAAAACAGACAGCTAATAAAATCTGAAGTTGATATATTTGTAGTGCACATTGTGCCCTTGAACTTTTGTTTAAACTCGCTCACCCATGTTTGATACACTTTTAACTTTTGAGTTATGACTCTTCAGTAGGTTCATTGGTTCGCTCTGTCGTTTTTCTCTCTCTCTGCACACTCTCCGAGCCTACCTCCAGCAACGTCTGCAGATAAGTTGTACGACTTCTTTATTTATTGAATTTCATATTTCGTTGAATAAAATATAATTCTCCCAGATACTCGTGTCATATCTAGACTTTTTACCTCGATACAGTTCGTCAGTATTTGCACGTCGAGTAGCGTACAGCTATGGTCGCAAAATGGTGAAGAATTTTGTAAGGGAGTTTAGAGTAGAGGTCCCCTCTAAGTCGTAATAAAGCACTTACATATTTACATACATATATAAATATATATATATACATTTATGTGATATGAGTAGCCAAGTGATAAAGGCAGGAAAGAATGTAAAGTCAAGCTCTGAATTTAGGCGTCTATCCATCATTGGTGTAGGGATTTAAAAGGGAGGGGCCGTTCGGACGCGGTCCTTGTGGCGCATGCTGCTCAGTAGATATGGTAGTTTACACAAATGTGAATCACTACTGTTTGTGAGCCAGCAACATGCATTTTTGGCAGCTCTAGAATGAAACATTAGTCGGAACCCTTAACAAAAATATAAAAATAAAGGGTTTTACAGATCCAAATTATAAAAATATGCTTTTTCTCCTACGATCTACAGGCCTGTTCAGCTTCTAGTCAAGATGTTACTCCACTGGCCTCACAGAAATTCGTGAAACATCTTACAGGTCGGCTTGCCCTACGGGTTCTAATCTCCGAGACCTTCAGATTCAGTTTTTAATGGAATATCACTTATCTACCTCACAACAATCTTTTTATTTACCTATTATTTTACTCTCTTTGATCTTAACTACCTAGACCTTTTTTCAAGCAAAAACTTACTCTTTGTTCATATTTGTTGCCTGCTCAAAGTCTGGTTACTTTGATTGAAAACACAACAATACCAATGTTTGGACAAACATGTCTTCATCGTGGACGTCATACTTACCATGCTTAGACCACTATGGTTAGCATTCAACACTGTAAATGTATGCTATTATTCCAATGAGTCTTCACTTCCTGGCGGCAGGTTCGAAATTGGTGACATTTTTGCACGTGTTTGCTCTGAAATTCATTTACCGCTTATTGTCATATAATGCTTGAAATTATGGTCCAAATCTCTAAAAAACGTGTTCGTAGAAACACAATTATTTTAGATAGTGGCTCAAATTCGATTACAACTGCATTACCGCTCTGTAATACAGCATGAACTACTAGCCCTCAAAATGGTTTAAGTGCAGATCTCACTCCTGTGGTACAGATGAAAGATGTTCTGTTTGAGAACTCTGAGTTCTGTAAATTAAACCTCCTTGTGAAAGATATCCAGAGACAAGTAAGAGAACTTCAGGAAAACTTAGGTCAGTTTGATAGCATGTCACTGCCAATCTCAAATATTACGGAGAGCCGTTCTGATACCGGCCAGGTTAAGTCTTTTCTGGATGTTACTCAAAACAATCTCGCGGATTTATACCCAATAGCCTGTATGTTTAAAAAGCATCCCAAAATGTCTCTAGAAAACCTGAATAAAGTATAAAATCTGATTGACTGCTTGGCTGCTGAGGCGATGAAGCGTATAACCTCTTCTCACCAAGCTATAGTTTACAACGTCCCAGATTCTCTGCCCCTGAAAACTGTAAGACACAAAATCCTGATTTATTGCGGCATGGCTAATGTTCCATGTGAATGCAAAAGACTTCGTAAAAAGTATAACCAGGCTAATTGTCCCATCATTTTTAAATTCAGTAATTCCCCTGATGCTAATAAGTCTACCAAATGTCAGGATCACTTAAGACTGAGTAGCAGTTATAAGTCTTCAACCGTAGCTCAGGATAAAACACCGTGTCAGCGCAGAATAATGCGTAGTAATAACCGGGTCACCTCCTCTAGCTTAGATTTACCAAATAAGTATCGTGCACAGCAACAGTCACCTGGTGATGACACTATCATTCAGCAAACTACACAACAGCCACGCTTGCCAATGGAACTGGGAACTGATTTAGATACCAGTACCCCTGTAAATAAAGCTTCATCGAGAGATGTTAAAATAGATAGAACTTCTGCAAGTTGTTCTAGGAAATTTTCCCCCAAACGTGGTAACCTCATCACGATGAACAAATTTCTCAGGGTTGAGACTAATGAAGGGGATGAATAGCTTGTATTCAATAAGACTGCAGAGAGTAAGAATGTCAACAAACCATCTTTTGTTACGAAAAACTCGAAATACTAGTGTATCTGGAGGTTTTCAGCATGCGCCACCTGTTAGAAAGTCAGGCTCCAAACCCCCAAAATCTTCAACCAAAGCACCTTCCCTCACAATTTCCTTTAAATTATAAATGCAACACGAAGGTGTGTACCGGTATGACGAATAGTAGTTGGATGGGTAGACCTTTTGATGCTATGCCTTTTAATGGTCAACCCAGGGCTACTACCCTTATATCCAGGAACACATGGGAAATTTTCCAGTTGTCCCGAATCACTGGTACCACCCATGGCACCTAGGACTGCCTCATTGCACTCTAACCCCGACGTGCAGACACCCAATCTGACCCCCTATCATTCTTGCAGTGCTGACGCACAAATAAATTTAGGTCATGGTGACATTTTAAGCCAGTTTGTAGTATCCCGTGACTTATTCACGATATTGCTGATTAATGCACGTTCCTTAACCAATAAGATATCTGAACTAAAGACATTATTATTAATCGCCAAGCCTACTGTATCTCTGATTACTGAATCATGGTGCTCATCCTCTGTACTTGATGTGCATATAGGTATCGATGATTACACTGTACACCATGCAAAAAGAGATTACAAGCGTTGTGGAGGATGACTCATATACATACATAACTCATTTGTAGTCAGTAAGGTGGAAGATGAAATACTGAACGAGGCACCTGACTCACTCTGAGTTGTCTTACATGGAGATAAGTACAAACTTCTCATAAGCTGTGTTTATCGAGCACCAAGCTCAACGAAAGAAACTAATGCGTTATTAGCTAAATCGTTTGCACACGCCTCCTTGTTTAGTGCTAATTACAAAATAATTGCAGGGGACTTCAATCTTCCAGAAGTCAACTGGTTAAGTAGTTCCGGCCCCCAACGCTTCGACGAATTGCTTGCCACTATATACTGTTATGGATGGGATCAACACGTTCAGGAACCTACACGTGGTGACAGCGTGTTAGATCTTGTATTTCATCATGACACAATCCCAGTCTCCATCCAACTTGGTAGCAGATTCTCCAGTGGTGACCATAGAATGGCACTCTGCTCTCTGCCTTTCACACCACAAACATGATTCAGGGAGCATGATATGTCGTAGTTACCAGCACAGACTGGGGATTAGTCCAAGAACTCATTCGACTCTGTCAGTGGGATGACTATTTTACCACTGACTCCCTGGAGGCTGCAGTGTCCCTATTTTACAGGAATGTTACCCTTTATCTAGATACAGTTGCTCCAAAGAAAATAGTGAGATTAAGTAGACACTACGCTAAATATATTCCAAGGGCACACCGCAATAAGTTAAGGAAGTTGAAGAAACAGTACTATTCCGCTAAGGATATATCACTATTGCTCTCAATCCACGAGTCTCTTGAATCTATCAAGCGCCTACGCTCTCGAAAGGACCTCGACGAAGAGTCAATGGCACTTGAAAGTACCTCCAAAGTTTATAACTTAACAGCACTTCTTAATAAACGAATGCAGTCGACGAGGGAAATCCCCTACTTACTTCACGACAAAAAAATCTACAATGAGTCTGCCACCATCTGTGAACTTTTCAGTGATTGGTTTGCTAACTTTAGTTTAGAAACGCGTACGCCTGGTGAAATCGCCTCCTTACTAGCTGTTCCCTTGAAAGCATTGTGTTCACCAACCAATTAACAGAACAAGCAGTTAAAAGCCCTAGACCTTCCACTAGTACAGGACCAGATGGCCTTGCTTCAATAATTTTCAAAAACAGTAGGTGTGCTTCACCCCTGTTACTTCTCAAATCCTTCTCAATATCTATGGACACTGCCACTTACCCTAGTGGGTGGAAAACTAGCCTCATAATTCCGCATTACAAATCTGGCCATAGGGCAAATGTCCGCAATTACAGACCCATAAATATAACCCCAGTTATCTCGTGAATCATGGAGAAGGTTGTAAAAGATCATTTGTCAGACTACCTACTTAGGGAAGATCTTGTTGCAAGGTCTGAACACGTATTTCTCAAAAATAGATTCTGTGTTACTTGGCACTTCGACTTTTTCAACTGCATCACTAGTAGTCGCGAAGCACGTAAGCTATTCATTGTTCCCTACTTCGGTATATCGACAGTGTTTGACATGGCATCCCACAGTATTCTCTTTGAGAAGCTGTACTCATGTGGAATTCGCAATCCATTACTGAATGAACTGGTTAGAATCATTTCGAAGCAGAAAAGTACAAACAACCAAACTCGTATCTGTATTGCCTCATTCTAGGCAGATCACAAGTAGGGTTGCGCAAGGTAGTGTCCTAGGTCCACTTCTATTTAAAGTCTACATTAACAGCATTCGTATTTGCTTCACCTCAGGTAAGCCATTCCTATATGCTGACGACCTCAAAGTCGTTCACTCCTGCTACACTCATGAATTAAGCGATGTGAATAATAAAATACGTCTTGCACTAAGTAGTCTCGCAACATGGTGTGCTGAATCCTGTCTAAATTTTAACATTGACAAATGCGGCTGGATTTGTATCAGCAACAGTAAGCTTGATCTAACTCTTGAAATAAATGGGCGAAAACTAGCCAAGCTCAACTCAGTCATAGATCTCGGTATCAGATACTCTAGTAACTTAACGTTCTCTGAAAAGACTGATTATTCCAGACGTAAAACACGAAGGCTGCTAGGATGCATAACACGCAATTTCTTTTGAAGTGAAACTAGGGTTTATTATACAAAGTATGTGTCCGACCTATTTTAGAATAGTATCCGTTTATTCTTAGCTGACTCAGACAAAATGACAAGCTTAAATTAGAGGGACTGCAACGGCAGTTTACCTCAAGAACTCTTGATTTAGAAAGTGGTCTGGAATACTATGAGTGATGCGACAGACTAAGATTAAGACCACTCTGGAAAAACACCTTAAGCTAAACCTTATCTTTTACTATAAGCTAACTAGTCTTCTCTTGCACTTTTCCGAGCTAATAACTAAACTTACTTGTCAGCCAGCTCTCATAAGCTGTCAGTGTCCAGCTCTTACTACGCTGGACCTCACGATATCCCTGGAAGACATTCAGAAACAATTTGTAATAACCAACGCGAAAAACCAGAACACTGATTGTCGACTCGAGAATCCCTTATTCTTACGCCAACATGTATTCAACAATAATGTTATTACACAAAGGCCTAGGAATAAATGTCATGACAATAAATCACGGTATTACTTCTGATAGTTTTTATCCTTCCTCTGAACGGCGAACGATGAGACAATGACTGCACTATCGATGACTCCCGCGAAAAATATGGAGGAGTTGGGTTTGAGCAAACAACCATGAATTGATCGTTCAATCTTTAACTACATTGACACTACCGCTGTCATCAGTTACAATCTTAGAAATCATCACAACCTAGCTGCTATTGAGCATTGTCAGACTTACGTGCGGTACAACTTCTTCTCAAATAAGTTTTCAGTCATTTGGAATAGACTACCGGCTAATATGCGTGATCATCTCCTCAGTCATCAGACTGCTTAAAGATGACAATGCACTTCTACGTCTGACTCTTACACCTTCTTTTTCACCTTACACAAATATTTTAATTTCATTAAACGTGTAGTTACAACAAACTACAATTATAAATTTTAATATTATTGGAACTAGATGAAAGACATTTCTACACAGGACAGTAATATTAGTTCACACATAACATAAAAGTTAGCATAACGGGACTAGTTAGTTAGTGAACAAAAATAACCATAGTTACTAGACAGAATATATATGTATATATTTATTATTCACTCCTTAAGGACTATTCTTGCTTTCTTTTGCGTTGCTGTTGCTTGTCTTCTTTTTTTCTCTCACCATTTTAGCTCCCATTTGACTTTTTGAATGAGAGTGAAGTGTGTGGATATTTGATCATTTACAATGACAAATGATCTGGAAACATTATTGGTCCCATATCTTACAATTCCTTCGTGAATTACGTATTATCTTCCCCCACGACGCAACCTGGATTACAGTTGTGCAATATACCTCTATATCATTAAAAAGATATTGATATATAATACTTCGTGATCGTAACTCATACCAAAACTGATCGTATCTGTATAAATAGCTTCCTTTTCTTGGAAACACCCATGTATAAAAAAATATATACTATCATTAATATTATTCTACATTGAGTACAATTCACTCGTGATGTTACGATGAAAATGCTGACAAAACCATATAAGTATTTTAATTACTACCGAATATGGATATAAATCAAGAATAAGATTCGGTTTTATACACACTTTGGTTACATTGGGGAATTACTTCAAGCTTTATTTTTCTCCAAGTATTTTTAACCCACCCGAAGCATACTTGGTTTTTTCGTTAATGCTAAGACAATATTTCTATATATTTTTATGTACTCCATTGAATGACTAGTTATCTTATTGTTCCCACAAACTGAAGACAAAATGGACAGCAACCATGCAATTTCATCATAAACCAAATTTATGTAATTTAAATAATACTTATCCATGCCTGTATATTTGGTGTGTCCTACACAGGTAGGAGAAAATATGTATTTTATTAAAACATTATTATTAAGTATGCTTGCTAATCATAAACTGGCGTCGCTCATTTACAAAATGAGAACATATTATTATATCTTAATAATAATAATAATTTTTATTTTCATATAAACACAAATTTACATGAGAATGCATGCCATTTTTACAGGTACGATCAAGTATGGTATCATGTCAAATCTTAAATTGTCTACAAGTTAATAATGTTTCAATAGTTAAATATTTGATATGTATATATAATTACACTCATTGCCTGAACCAGGCCGTTTAGTTACTGAATTGTACAGTTGTCCTCCAGGTTGCGCGGGAAAACTGACTTCGTTTCGTTTTCATCCCGTGGTTGTAGGCGTACGATAACCAACCAATATTGAGGTAAGTACAACGTTTACAAGGGATTGGAAGCTGTTTTAGAAAAGTTAAAGTGCTAAGGTGAAACATTAAAGTATAATAGATTAAGTGAGTGCAATATATCATTAATAAACACATTTATATAGAAAACAGAATGGGGAAGTAATTAATCCTTAGGCCGACAACGTTCATTCTAGATGTACTTTCAATGATGAGTTATCCATAATTTTATTAAATGCCACTTTGCAGTTTCTCACGATCTCTTCTTGAAAGGGTTTCCAATCACGTGGTGGCACACCACGTACTCATATATACGCCGTTCACTTGTCGACCATAACTATCAGCAGGAAACGGAATGAAGCTTAGGTTGTCGCGGTACGTTCAACGTTTGCGTTACATTTTTACGTGATTCGTTACATAAAATTTATCTTGTTGTAGTACTTGCACAAGTACTATACCACTTCCATACTTGTAACCACTAACTCTTATTTCTAATAGTTATGGTTAATCAAAGTAAAAAGCAACGAACCCAATCCCCTGTAAAACTGGTGTCTAATTTAACGTCCTTGATTGCTACATCAAGCAACACACCCCCAACAAACGGCTATAGTGAGTCACATAACTCACGTGTATGCCGTAAGCGTCGAGCTGAAACTGAAAATAAAACTGTACTGACAGCCAGTATTAGCACTACTCCTAAAAATTCGGTACCCTCTGCTCATACAGAACTCCTCCCTTCACCTTATGTGCTTATGGAGAAACTCCAGCCATCAAGCTCTTTTTCAGTACTATCTTCAGAAATAGAACTTCTAAAGTTGTCTATAGGAGAACTTAAGGCTGAGTTAAGGGAAATAAAAAACAGCAAGTCAGTAAATGCTGGAAACATCGAAACCAATACCGAGATATCCAAATTATCAGATCAGATCAGCGATATCAGATCGCAGGTCTGTGAACTGACACCTCTAACTATCCTCATGAAAACGGTAAACCTTAACAAGCTTGACACAGAATCGGTAACTAAGGTAGATAACCTCATTAACTTTGTTACCACAGAAGTAACAAAACGACTCGACGCAAAACTGAGTGCTATTGTCTACAACGTTCCGGACAATGAGGCACTAAAAAAGGTACAGCGCATCTTACTTAGTGAAGCGAAAATGCCTAACTCCAAGACTAAGTGCTACAGGCTGAAGAAGAGTCAACATGAAAAGTGTTGTCCTATTCGATTTCAGTTCGAAACACCGGCAGAGACCAGAAAATTCATTCACTCCCAACACACCCTATCGCAAGCCAGAAACTACAAACATATAAAGGTCGGGGTGGACAAAACAGTTATAGAAAGGCGCGCACACAACTATCTCACTAAGACTAATTGTGAAATAGGTAATAGGACATTGCAGCAAGCCATTATCCCCAACCCTGTGAAAGATACAGTAGACCCCACCGCATCACCCCTCTCAAAACACACAGAAATGTCCCATCAGAGTGCAACACCAGCCGAAAGGCCACTAGACTGTAACCAAATAAATAATAAAACCATACCACCCATCACCGCAGAATCTAAAATGCCACTAAATAACCCCAGAAAAAAAGTTAAAACCCCCCGAAACTCGACTTTGTCCTCTCCTAGCTATAATTCCATTGGTAAAGATAAGGAAAATATGCCCCTAAATCATACCAACA
The DNA here is from genome assembly GCA_944472135.2 of Trichobilharzia regenti. Taxonomy (NCBI): domain Eukaryota; kingdom Metazoa; phylum Platyhelminthes; class Trematoda; order Strigeidida; family Schistosomatidae; genus Trichobilharzia; species Trichobilharzia regenti. The sequence continues at coordinate 21,115,105 of OX235267.1, forward strand.
AAAACAGTGGCAGCTTAAATAAGCCCACACTCCCCACGGTTAATAGTATTAGCACTCACAACGTGCTAAATCGCACCGTGGCACACACTAATATCCAATGTCACAACGATGTCACCCTAAATAGTACAAGTGGTAATAGTCAGAACTCGGCTACCAACAACTCAGGGTCTTCAGAGTATGGCACACAAACAAATTTCGACCGGATATATGGTACAAGTCTGCTGGGAACTAACCCAAAATGCAGTACACACGAAACCCACACAAGGACACAACTAGCATCAAACAATAGGTGGAATAATAAGCCATGGTCATCACAAGGATCCAATCATTTTTTATCCCCCGCGTCCCTGTCAGCGTTGAAAAAACAGCTGGTAGGGATGTTAACACTCCTAAACCACTAGTGCTGGCTCCCTCCTTGCATGAAAACAGGAACGGTCTAGTGCACCCGTATCCATTGGACACACTTGACACTTGCACAAGTATAGGCCAAATAAAGAACCCTACCCACTTCTGTAACCTAACTAAAAATAAAAGTTCCTTAGTCTATAGCAAATCCAGTACTCCAACTCCTAATTCTCCACCGAAAACAGCACACAACAACTCGATAGACATAGGTGAGCATGATGCTGGAACTCCTCTTAACATAGGATCGTCATGTCCAGCAGAACTACTGGGTGCTGAACCATATTCGGGGCTGACTAACGAACTTAAATACTTCAAATGCTACTTCAACTCTCATCTTTACGTAATCCTCATAAATGCTAGATCTGTTCTAAATAAATTGCCGATGCTCAGAGCACTCACAGTAATATACAAACCCCCTGTAATTGTCATCACTGAATCTTGGTGTCATTCGGACATCCTGGATGATGAAATAAGCTTAGATAACTACACACACTTTCGGTGTGACAGGGAAGGTGGTAAGGGAGGGGGTTGTCTCATGTACTTCTTGAATGAACTTACTGTATCACAGCTAGAAAGTAGTACACTTAACATGCCTGAGACTCTATGGGTTAATGTACACTTAAATAACGTAACAGCACTAATTGGATGCTCCTACAGAGCACCTGGCACCTTTAGTAATTACGAGACCCAACTCATTAATACTCTGGAGCAATTAACCGACTTACAATACGATCATAAGATCCTATGTGGGGACTTTAACTTACCTGAAATCAACTGGGATATACCCACAGGTCCAACTAAATTTGATAAGTTCTTAGACACACTGGATATACTTGGCTGGAAACAAACTGTCACTACTCCCACAAGAGGTAACAACGTACTAGACTTAATCTTCTGCCACAATATAAGCCCCCTTTCAACGCTAGTAGGTTCTGAGTTCCCAGGGAGCGACCACAAAACAGTAATGTGTGCACTGCCAATTCCGCTGAGTAGCAATGCATCTCATACCTCCACTTCACAACAAGTAATATATAGGAACTATAGTAAGGCAAACTGGGCCTTAGTTGAATCGATGCTAAGATCCTCCAAATGGGATGAATACTTCACTACTGATGACCTATCGAGAGCCCTAACCATCTTCTACCATAACTCAAACATATGCTTAGATGCTGTCATTCCACTCCAAACACTAAAGGTTTCCCCACACAGAAAGTCATTCATAAAACCAAAGGATCGTAAGAAACTGAAGAAACTCTCAACAAGTTACTTCAAACACCACGACTTTGGCACTCTAGGTCTAATACTTAAAACCCTTAGCTCCATCACACAAGCTCAAGATTTCCGTATGAGAAAGGAAGAACGCATCGCAGTAGCCAGTCCTGCTAGAGTGTATGCACTCACAGAAATCTTAAGGAAGCGAATGAATCGCAAAAATCACAGCATTCCTCTCCTCATAGACAAAGGCAGGCTATGCACTAACTCTGCAGACATATGTGAACTATTCAACAAAACGTTTGCAGGTAACTACCTTAAGCCCTCAGTCCAGCTACTCGATATACACCCTATTACTAAAATGGCACCAACTCCACTGACACCAAACCAAATTAGCACTGTTCAATTCACTTACGCTGACATTAACCAAACTATAAGAACCCTCAAAAGTTCAAAAGGTTTCGGTACCGACGGTATATCATCTTACTTCTATAAATATGGTGGCCCTGACATTCCTCTACTACTGCTTAAAATATTCACAATGTCCCTAGAAACCCAAACTTACCCTGACATATGGAAGACTACATTCATTATGCCTAAACACAAATCTGGCTCGAAAACTGAAGTCAGTAACTACCGGCCAATCAATATCACACCTATAGCATCTAGAATCATGGAGAGACTAGTCAAAAATAACCTAATCAAACATATGCTTAGCTGCAACATCATAAGTCCGAACCAACATGGATTCCTGAAATCCAGATCATGTTTAACATGTCACCTAGACTTCTTCAATTTTGTAACCAGCAGTCGTGACAGACGGCAACTAGTACTTGTCATCTACTTTGACATTTCTAAGGCATTTGACCGTGTTGACCATTTACTGCTAACAAATAAACTGAACTCCTTAGGAATACGTGACCCATTATTAGGATGGCTTAAATCATTCCTTAACAATAGGTCCCAAATAGTTAAACTCGGGTCTGCAACCTCCAAACCTAGCCCTATCACTTCTGGTGTAGTACAAGGTAGTGTCATTGGACCCCTCCTATTTACACTATACATCAATGACATATGCGCTTGCTTCACGCACGGGAAACCATTCATCTTTGCAGATGACCTAAAAGTAGCTTATACATTCCAACGTGATGACTTAGGGAACTTCGAGAATGTAGTACAGAAGGAATTAGATAAAATGGCTGCTTGGTCGTCCCTATGGAATCTCCAATTTAATCTGAACAAATGTGGCTGGATCTGCTTCGGTGCACCCTCAATCGACCTGAAATTAACGCTCCAATCTGCTAACCTAACAAGACTCCGAAGTGTCGTTGACCTAGGCCTGAGGTACTCTAGTGACTTGACATTCTCAGAGCAAGTAGCATCACAGACTAGAAAATCGAGGATGCTCTTAGGATGCATACTCAGGAACTTTCACGACAATGAAGCCAAGCTAATTCTGTACAAAACATGTGTCAGACCACTACTAGAATACTGTCCATTTATTATAAGCAGCACTCGCACACGTGACAAGCTAAGGATGGAAAGTATCCAACGATATTTTACCTCAAAACTGCTTGGCTACGATTGTAAGAAAGACTACATCTCACGGTGCATGATCCTAAAACTCGACCCACTTTGGACAAGGCGACTTATTATAAACCTAATATTCTTCTTTAAGGTCCTTCACAAAATATCTTTCTCAGGTAACAGGGACATACAATTCGCACAGGAAGGTTCTTACGATCTGCGTAACCAAACTTCCACAGTGACAACTCATTCTTTTAAGTCAACACTCCGTGAAAACTTCTTCACAGTCATGTATTCTAAAATATGGAATAGCCTACCCCTAGATATCAGAACTTGCTCTTCGGTTACAAGCTTCAAACGCTCTCTATACAGACTGTTTCACTCTACAGATTATATTAATAAACTATTTACTCCTAGAACGAATCAAGCACTAATCTACTACAGCACCTAAAAGACGCACTTCAACACCCTTAGCAATCTTTAAACTATAAATAAACTAGCAGCATGGATGCATAAAGACATAGTACGGAACATACAGGATTAGTTTACCCTTAGAAATAGGACCTATCCCTCATTGTAACCTTCAAACGCTTGCTATGTAAACTGTTTTATTCTAAAGACTATCCCTACCAGAACCCATTACTTATTTCTAAAACGCATCAGTCATTAGAACAATAAAAACGCTCAGACTATTAATACACATTATGACATTAAATAAACTCTAAGACTTCGCATAAATACGTGAAAACGCAGATACAATATAGAAAAATGTTTACTTAAGTATAATTAAGATAAACATTTATAAATGAATCATGTATTAATGTTCTTTTCATGTTCACATACTTTCTCTTTCTGGTATTTTGCTGCTCCTATTCATCTTCTGGTCGAGGTCGAACAACCCTGCATCTAAACTGAAATGAGGATTAATTCCAAACCGTCTATCTCATAACCACTCAAATTCCATGAACGATCCAATTCTACCATTTGAAGACGCTGGCGAACATGCTGTAAATGAGTATTCATGATCTGAAATGAAGAAGCAACTGGTTTTCAAACAGTTTTCAACGTTTTACTCAACTTACGAATACAGTCCGCCATGCAGACACAAATGGAGCAAATGGAGGATTCTGGAATCGACCTCGGCACCATTTGATGCAGTAAAACAACCCAACATGACCTTATTTAGTTTTCGTATCCACGATCAAATTTCTTTCCTGTTATGAAACTACGATAAGAGTGCTGAAAAAATGGAATAAATATATCACTGATCTCAACATAATACATCAATAATCTTTAAGCCATGGGTGCTGCTCACAACAAAGTTATATAAGAGAATTGACTTCAAGCTTTATTTTTCCCAGATATCTGTATTACATTCATCTGATGTCTGGGTTTTTTGTTAATGCGAAGACAATATTTCTATATCTCTTTATGTGCTACACAAACAGACTTTATAGCAGACTGTTCCTACTGACTCTAATGTCAGAAAGAACAACCAAACTGTAAATTCATTATACATTAAATTGTGTGTAATTTATATAATAACTTATCCATGCCTGTACAATTGGTATGTTCCTGCATAAACAGGAAGAAATATATATATATAGTTAGTGAACTTCGGTATATCGACAGTGTTTGACATGGCATCCCACAGTATTCTCTTTGAGAAGCTGTACTCATGTGGAATTCGCAATCCATTACTGAATGAACTGGTTAGAATCATTTCGAAGCAGAAAAGTACAAACAACCAAACTCGTATCTGTATTGCCTCATTCTAGGCAGATCACAAGTAGGGTTGCGCAAGGTAGTGTCCTAGGTCCACTTCTATTTAAAGTCTACATTAACAGCATTCGTATTTGCTTCACCTCAGGTAAGCCATTCCTATATGCTGACGACCTCAAAGTCGTTCACTCCTGCTACACTCATGAATTAAGCGATGTGAATAATAAAATACGTCTTGCACTAAGTAGTCTCGCAACATGGTGTGCTGAATCCTGTCTAAATTTTAACATTGACAAATGCGGCTGGATTTGTATCAGCAACAGTAAGCTTGATCTAACTCTTGAAATAAATGGGCGAAAACTAGCCAAGCTCAACTCAGTCATAGATCTCGGTATCAGATACTCTAGTAACTTAACGTTCTCTGAAAAGACTGATTATTCCAGACGTAAAACACGAAGGCTGCTAGGATGCATAACACGCAATTTCTTTTGAAGTGAAACTAGGGTTTATTATACAAAGTATGTGTCCGACCTATTTTAGAATAGTATCCGTTTATTCTTAGCTGACTCAGACAAAATGACAAGCTTAAATTAGAGGGACTGCAACGGCAGTTTACCTCAAGAACTCTTGATTTAGAAAGTGGTCTGGAATACTATGAGTGATGCGACAGACTAAGATTAAGACCACTCTGGAAAAACACCTTAAGCTAAACCTTATCTTTTACTATAAGCTAACTAGTCTTCTCTTGCACTTTTCCGAGCTAATAACTAAACTTACTTGTCAGCCAGCTCTCATAAGCTGTCAGTGTCCAGCTCTTACTACGCTGGACCTCACGATATCCCTGGAAGACATTCAGAAACAATTTGTAATAACCAACGCGAAAAACCAGAACACTGATTGTCGACTCGAGAATCCCTTATTCTTACGCCAACATGTATTCAACAATAATGTTATTACACAAAGGCCTAGGAATAAATGTCATGACAATAAATCACGGTATTACTTCTGATAGTTTTTATCCTTCCTCTGAACGGCGAACGATGAGACAATGACTGCACTATCGATGACTCCCGCGAAAAATATGGAGGAGTTGGGTTTGAGCAAACAACCATGAATTGATCGTTCAATCTTTAACTACATTGACACTACCGCTGTCATCAGTTACAATCTTAGAAATCATCACAACCTAGCTGCTATTGAGCATTGTCAGACTTACGTGCGGTACAACTTCTTCTCAAATAAGTTTTCAGTCATTTGGAATAGACTACCGGCTAATATGCGTGATCATCTCCTCAGTCATCAGACTGCTTAAAGATGACAATGCACTTCTACGTCTGACTCTTACACCTTCTTTTTCACCTTACACAAATATTTTAATTTCATTAAACGTGTAGTTACAACAAACTACAATTATAAATTTTAATATTATTGGAACTAGATGAAAGACATTTCTACACAGGACAGTAATATTAGTTCACACATAACATAAAAGTTAGCATAACGGGACTAGTTAGTTAGTGAACAAAAATAACCATAGTTACTAGACAGAATATATATGTATATATTTATTATTCACTCCTTAAGGACTATTCTTGCTTTCTTTTGCGTTGCTGTTGCTTGTCTTCTTTTTTTCTCTCACCATTTTAGCTCCCATTTGACTTTTTGAATGAGAGTGAAGTGTGTGGATATTTGATCATTTACAATGACAAATGATCTGGAAACATTATTGGTCCCATATCTTACAATTCCTTCGTGAATTACGTATTATCTTCCCCCACGACGCAACCTGGATTACAGTTGTGCAATATACCTCTATATCATTAAAAAGATATTGATATATAATACTTCGTGATCGTAACTCATACCAAAACTGATCGTATCTGTATAAATAGCTTCCTTTTCTTGGAAACACCCATGTATAAAAAAATATATACTATCATTAATATTATTCTACATTGAGTACAATTCACTCGTGATGTTACGATGAAAATGCTGACAAAACCATATAAGTATTTTAATTACTACCGAATATGGATATAAATCAAGAATAAGATTCGGTTTTATACACACTTTGGTTACATTGGGGAATTACTTCAAGCTTTATTTTTCTCCAAGTATTTTTAACCCACCCGAAGCATACTTGGTTTTTTCGTTAATGCTAAGACAATATTTCTATATATTTTTATGTACTCCATTGAATGACTAGTTATCTTATTGTTCCCACAAACTGAAGACAAAATGGACAGCAACCATGCAATTTCATCATAAACCAAATTTATGTAATTTAAATAATACTTATCCATGCCTGTATATTTGGTGTGTCCTACACAGGTAGGAGAAAATATGTATTTTATTAAAACATTATTATTAAGTATGCTTGCTAATCATAAACTGGCGTTGCTCATTTACAAAATGAGAACATATTATTATATCTTAATAATAATAATAATTTTTATTTTCATATAAACACAAATTTACATGAGAATGCATGCCATTTTTACAGGTACGATCAAGTATGGTATCATGTCAAATCTTAAATTGTCTACAAGTTAATAATGTTTCAATAGTTAAATATTTGATATGTATATATAATTACACTCATTGCCTGAACCAGGCCGTTTAGTTACTGAATTGTACAGTTGTCCTCCAGGTTGCGCGGGAAAACTGACTTCGTTTCGTTTTCATCCCGTGGTTGTAGGCGTACGATAACCAACCAATATTGAGGTAAGTACAACGTTTACAAGGGATTGGAAGCTGTTTTAGAAAAGTTAAAGTGCTAAGGTGAAACATTAAAGTATAATAGATTAAGTGAGTGCAATATATCATTAATAAACACATTTATATAGAAAACAGAATGGGGAAGTAATTAATCCTTAGGCCGACAACGTTCATTCTAGATGTACTTTCAATGATGAGTTATCCATAATTTTATTAAATGCCACTTTGCAGTTTCTCACGATCTCTTCTTGAAAGGGTTTCCAATCACGTGGTGGCACACCACGTACTCATATATACGCCGTTCACTTGTCGACCATAACTATCAGCAGGAAACGGAATGAAGCTTAGGTTGTCGCTGCACTTTGATGTTGAACCTAGTGAAAGATTTACAATTTAAAATTTATAAGAACCTGTTCTGATTGCTTGTGCAATAATGTGACAATATAAACTTTTGAAAAGTAATAATTTAAGATACTTCAGGATTGTAATTTATAACATAACTGATAGTACCTGTAAAAATGGCATGCATTTCTTTATACTTACCCGTTTATGCGAAATATTAATTATTATATGATTCCCCAGCCCTACTTAGAAGCTCTCCACAGGCGGTGGTGTATCTATATATGCCGGCAAGGAGTTCTAGGGACGGCAAACCCGAAGTGAAAAAAAGTAGGAGTGCACTTGAGTCTTCGCTCTGTTGTGGGCTTTCCACGAGGAAGCCCATAATTACTCAATGGCAGAACAACTTTGCTCGGGTAACTATGGTCATTTTTTATTTTATAGGCATTAACCAAGTCCTGTCTTAGCTGACGGTAGCTAAGTGTGAAGAGACCTAGTTTCTTCAGCCGTTCATATCACTCTTTGCTCCGGAGACCCATCACTCCTTTTGTCGCCCTCTCTGAACTCTTTCCGAAAGATTTGCGACTCTTCTAAGCAGTCGGGGTGCAATGATATTGTTAACTTCAAGACGTGGGCTAATGTAATTTTTGTACAGCCTTAGAAATAGCTCAGGGACTTCAGAGACTGGAAGGCTGTACAATGCAGATAGAAACAAGGCCTTTGCGTTACATTTTTGTCAAGAATTAATTTTGAGGTTTAATGATCTCAAAACGCAGTGTTAAAACCTAGGAAATTATTTTTATGCATGAATCTAAACGTGATTACTTAGACTAGGAGAAAGGAAGATAGGGAAAAGTCGGAAGGAATGGTGGACTACTTCTTTAAAGTCATAATACACAGGTCATCATCTCATGCAGCATTATCTCTGGCAGAACCAAAGGTAAATTTTAGGGATTACGTCGAAATAAACATGCAATCTCTGGTTACATTAGATACGAGGATATCGATGATTTTCATCCAGACTTCACAAGAGCCGGCAGTTTATTTGTCCACCCTGGATCTTCAGCCTATCTGTGTAACATGGAGTGTTACCACCTGGCTTTATATATACAACACTAGCCCTCATCAAGAAGCCGATATTTCTTCAGACGATTACTGTTGGCTATAGCAGCACGTTAATAAGGATAATGGAAACACTGAATTGTAAAGCTATCATGGCGAATTCGGGATACAACTTGTAGTCTACCTCATGTAACATTTTCTGAGGGAACCCTTGTCAAGTAGTTGAAGATGTTTGGGGCGACATTTGACAGTAATACAGTCAATGAAGTCATTTGAGAAGGTGAAGCAGACGTTATTTGAGACAGACCATTTGGAGTGAATAAAAGTTGCAACGCCACCACCATTTTTCTTATTACAACATTGACGGTCTTGACGAAATAAAATAAAGTCCTTTAGTGAGATAAGGTTGTCATCATACAGTTCATGCAACCACGTTTCTTGTAATGTGATTATGGCGGTGTTATGATACGTATCAGTTGACATCATGGATTGTAGGTACATTATCTTGTTTGGCAGAGAGCGACAGTTTGTGTTCATTTTGACGGGGACCGTAGTTAAGTGTATTGGTGTACGTTTGAGAGCTCTCTGCCAACCACTACGATGTTTCCTCCTTGGTTTCTTTGGAATATGAAAGTCATTTGGTCGTAGATGATTAATAAAGTTATGAGAGTAAATGATTCTGTTAGAATTCATGTTTAGGTGATAAATAAATGTTGGTAAACAGAAGACTGGATGCAAAATGCAGATATTATAGTAGCAGGCCCGAAAATTCAAACAGGCTGCCAAGGTCAAGGTCATAAGATGGAATGATCACTTCATGGTTGTTTGCTCAAACCCAACTCCTCCATATTTTTCGCGGGAGTCATCGATAGTGCAGTCATTGTCTCATCGTTCGCTGTTCAGTGGAAGATAAAAAACTATCAGAAGTATTATCGTGATTTATTGTTATAACATTCATTCTTAGACTTTGCGTATAATAGCCTTATGGTTGGCTCCATATTGGCTCAAGAATAAAGGATTCTCCAGTCACCAATATGTGTTCTGTTTTTTCGCGTTGGTTATTGCACATTGTTGCTGAAGGTCTTCTAAAGGACAGCGTTTGTTCCAGTGTAGTTAGACCCGAACATTTAAAGTTTCTGATAGCTCCTGGAATTATTCGCCGTATTTGTTATCAGTTCTTCTTTCCTCATGTACGCTAGTTTTCTTTGGACGAGTGTTGTTTGGAACTTTTCTGAATCTCTTGGTAGCGCTCAATAATGCCTGGGCCAAAGAAAAGAAGAGGCGTTTTGGAGGTAGACGACAAAGTTAGTCTTGACGATCTGTCTAATGTGTGTAATATGACGTCTGAAGTTATGCTGGATAATCATGAGTTGCTTAAAGTCACTGAAGTTCGAGTCTGGGTGCTTTCAAGGGTGTCCTGCTGACTTTCCTCACTTTGTGAAGGAAATCGAAGTCATGCTAGAGGGTTTGAAAATAAGTCATGAAATGAAATTAATGTACATGCTGAGGTATTGTGCTGATAGTACGGCGAGCGTAATACAGTGTCGCAAGTTTCTAACACCTAGAGAGAGATATTTGGAGGCTTTACGTATCCTGCGTCAAAGGTTTGGAAGACCTTCGACGATTGTAAGGAACGTATTCGAGGCTGTTAAAGGTAATGGTAGTCAATTACGGGATGGCTCCAAGGCACTATCTGAGTTTCTGGATAATCTGATGACCTTCAAGAATACGCTGGTTTCGATGAACTGCATGAGCGACCTGAGCTCGAATTCTGTCCTAGAGTTAATAGCGAGACGCCTACCTACTCGACTGCAAAGGAAGTGGGTGAAGATAAGCTCTCGTATAGAGGATGGAGGTTTAGAGCCAAGGTTCCACGATATACCGAGATTAGTGACAGATAATGTCAATCAGACTATGAGCAAGTTTGCCAGTATATTGCATCCCACCCCTGGGATAGAGCAGTCTGAGAGCAAACCACAATCATTTATAACGAAGGGGTCTCAGCGAAGTGGATATCGAGAAAACTCTATGATGTCTAGTAATCCATACAAACCTAATGATTGTAACAGCTTTCGTGGAACGTCTCTAACAGATACGTTACAAGTTGCAAGACGAACACGGTTGTGTTTCGTCCGTTTGCAAGAAGTGCATGCAAAGGTGAGCTGTGAAGCACTGAGCAAGTTTAGTTGTAAGCTAAATGCGAAGTCAGCGTAATCAAGTTCTGATTCCGAATCGTGTGACGATAATGGTACAGTGAAGAAGCCTGTAGTTGCAACTGGTAAGCTATTCTTGAATAGAGTGTCACAGACGACGTCGCAGTTTGTGCAGAAGAAGAGAGTTACAGTTTCACAGTCCAGTTCTGACTCCACAAGTTTACAAAGTATTACTAGTCTGAGTAAAGGTTTAAGCCTTTAAGAATTTGTGAGGAAGGACCCAAGTTGTCTACTTCTGTTATTAAAGAGTTTGAAAATGATGAAATTGACGGTAAATTGAATATTCGTGATAACGATCATGATAGTGCACACTTATCTTTGGTTGACCACGATGAGATGAGGGGAATGCCTACTACTACTGAGTTGAACAAAGGTTCTGTACACCGTGAACGTGAAGCAGAATTAAACGCAGATGCAGTTGCAGAAGGTATGGATACTTGTGAGACCGTCAGTGTAATTGATCAGCGCGTAGCCCACCTATCATCAGATGCTAGTGCTAAACCGGAGCTGACAGTAAAAGACAGCAGTGGTGGTAATCTTGCAGTTAGACAACTATTTGAAAGCCGAACAACAACAGCTTCTGATCCACCGCTAAGTTCATCAACTGGTATCAATCAGTTGTCGCTGGTGTTGTCATCCAAAATGAAAAAGACGCCCATCAACTCAAGTATCTTGTTCAATGACTTTGATAGTATTGGTGCATTTGAAAAGACGAAAGATATTGCTGGGTTTAGTGAGGATAAGCCAAGTGTGTACGAGAGGGTAATTGTTAAATTGACTTGCATGAATAAAGGTTTTTCAAGTTCCAAGTTACTATTTGAATGCTATTATCTCTGGTGTAAATTACTCTGTGCCTGCGCTTGGTTGACCAGATGCGTCGTGTGTTTGTTCGTCATCTATATTCTACGATACAATGACATGAGCGTGTTACCGTTCAGATTTGAGGATATAGCTGATAGAAGGAAGTCAGCAAATGAACTCTTCGACGATTTTCCAACCTAGGGCGTCAACCTGAGAAGGAATATAGGCGTACTGCTGTAAGTCCTGCAATTCTTCAAAGGAATTACATGAGACATGGTCAGTGAGGTTATTTGTACTGTTTGTAAACACATGTGGTGTGTCATTTCAATTGGTGTTTTTTGGATTCATTGTGTTTACTCGTTGTTTTCGTACCTTGTTGTTATTGCGTAATTTTGTTAAAATTTTCGTCGTGATTACTTCTGAAGTTGTTTCGAGTCTTCTACGTTCGTGAATGAATTGATTGATGTTAGAGACAGCAGATGGGTCGTATACGCCGGGGAGGCTAAGCTATTTCTGAGAATGAAATGCACACGGAGATAATTGTTAGCTGCGGTCCCACACGTAGGGGAGAAAGAGTGTAAACGACTGAGGCTCGCACACGTCACCGTTACTAGAACTGAGGGAGAATGAGTGACAAGCGATTTCAGTGGTAATTGGTAGTGAGTAGATAAGAGGATGTGCGTAGAGTATCATGAGGTGCTGCTATGGTAACGTTGCGTTCTGCAGGAGTCATTCTAGCAAGTGACGATTGTGTTGCAAGATGTCAAGAGGATGCCTTTAACTGGAAGGCGTAGGTCATCATCGATGTGTGAGATTGTGCTGTGGGTATGCTTGTGGTGTGTTGGCTTTTCTGTTTGTTTTCCATTTCAGCTTTGTCCGTGTGACCCAGTTCCTCGCACTGGAATCAAAGTTAACGTATATTGGTCGTGATGGAAAAAAGGGATGGATCCCTTTCTTGCCGGGGAGTGTCAATGTAGTTGAAGATTGAACGATCAATTCATGGTTGTTTGTTTAAACCTAACTTTCCCATAATTTTCGCGGAGGCATCAATACACCAGTCATCGTCTCATCGGTCACTGTTGGGAAAGGACCTAGAAAAAAACTGTCAGAAATAATGTCGTGATTTATTATTGTAATATTTGTTCTTAGACCTTAGTTTATTATGCTGGTTATATGTTGGTGTTAGAATAAAGAATTCTCGAGTCGCTAATCGGTGTTTTGGTTTTTGCGTCCGTTAGTACTGAGCGATTCCGAAAGGCTTCGAGGGACAGCGTGAGGCCCGGCGTAGCAAGAGCTGGGCATTAACGGTTTTTGAGACGTGATTGACACCAATAATGCTGGTTATATGTTGGTGTTAGTAGATGTAGAAGAAGTAGATGGTATGATTCCACAATTATTACACCCTGCCCATCGTAAAAATACTTTAACACAGTCCATCAGAAACACAAATGACTGCGTCAAATGTGCTAAGCAGCGTGCCCCAGTAGCATTACATGACCCGGACACCAACAGTTAGCGTCAGAAAAAGGGAGTTCCCACCATATATCACAATTTTATTGAAAATTATTAACAAATAAATCCACCATGCGAAATTTCAACCGATGTGCCGAAAAATTCCAACCACATTAATAACAAGATTGTCTTAAAACAACAAGTGGCCTACTCATTTTTTGTCAGAGATATTAAATTTAACGATCATTTACAAAGTCTATTGATGGAGATTGGTGTAAAGTGCTACTGAATAGGGTATCGTACAATATTTGAACGAGTTATCTGTTCGGCAACACTAAAGAACAGACACCAACTTTAGACGACCTTGAAACAGCCAATCAGATTCTTCTAGGAGGAAATTGGTACTGAATTTACAAACAAGTGTATCTACGAAATATGTGTAATAAAAATGAATCATTTAGGGTTTGTATCTCTAATATGCTGCCAAAACTGGTTCCAGATTCGCATAGAAGTGGTTATAGACAGATTAAACCAATGTATCCTCTGTTTCTTCAGCTGTTGCAGATAGTGGTTAAATTTACGTAGCATATTACTGAGGGAGAGCTTCGATCTCGAAAAGAAAGTGTCAAAAATAGTCACTAATTATGTACGGTTTACAAACTTATACAAACTTCCTCATACAGTGTGGTTGCATCTGAATGTATAACCATCAGTATCCCGGCAATACTTTTGCAGAGTCATTATCCCTCCAAATATGCTTGTTTTTATTCTTCCCTATCAACACATTTTCCACAGAGGAGTCGAAAACCAAACCTAAGAGACACATTCAGCGAGAATTTTGACTAGCAACCATTTTTAATTCTGAGCTGTCTGATTGATCAAATTGACTTTGGTGTCTATTGTTTACTCTTGCCATTTGTTCTCAACAATGTCCGATGGTTCTGTGCACTGATAAACTTAATATCCGGAGACAGGTTTTTAAGGACTCTCATACACCCGACATGTGAAACAGGTATCAATGAGCTGTTAAGGTGGTCTAGACAGTATGGGCTTCCCTTCAACTTAGCAATATATGTCTGCTTTTGCATCGAGCGTGCAACTGTCAGGATATATAAGGGGTTCGTCCTCCTTCATGTTAGACGTTCATGAACCCGGACATGTCAGTAGCTTATGACACAAACACTACATCACACTATCACTCAGTGTTAGCTTGTAATATTAGAACCCTTTAGGCATTATGTTGATAACACCTGGAATTAAGTCTCCGTCTGTAACTGGCTTTTCCTTAAAGAGACTCCTTAAGCACAAATGCCCAGTTAAAACACAGAAGTACACTTGAAGCAACCTATACCCCCCTCGAAAAAAGAATCTAAATTTCCTGAACATTGGTAAAGAGAGGTGCTTTTGAAGTGGCCGTTACGTCATGCTGTCTACTTAATGGGGAAGAAAAATAGGAATAAAAGGGAAAGCCGACAATATTTTATCCAAGACAGTAGTTTCGTAGTATTTCGAGTTTCATAAATTTAGACAGTAAAACAGTTGTTAATAAAAATTCAAAGGACACTGTTTCAGTCAAGGTAATTCACCTGTTGAAATTATTTTCAGGGTCTTCATAATCTAGGCAATACTTGTTATTTCAACGCAGGAATACAGTGTCTTTCGAGGAGTCCATGGCTTCCGGAATTGTTGTTTGCGGACGAACCACGCGAGCTCACCTTAACAAAACCTGATGGGGTAAGGTAATGAAATACAAATGCAGTATTTTAGGATTCTGTGTCATCATTATCCATTTCCCTGCCACCTATGAAATGTACACTTACTGAACATTTCAAAGAGATTTCTTCGGTTCTACGGCCTATTCAGACGCCTAATTCCAAAACGTGTTCTGCTGCTACATTGAGTCCAACAGTTAGTTGAATAATAGTAATTTGAATCTTTTAAATTCAGCTTTTAAGGAGTATTTTCATTGAGCGCTGCCCACGTTTCGGGGGATTCAGGCAGCATGATAGTCATGAATTTATTCGTTCTTTACTAGACTGTATGAAGCAGGAGGAACTTACACGGTGGAAGAAAGGCATTTTGCTCAAACTCAATGTCAACCCAAAGGTTGGTTATTTCTTAAATCCTATGAAAAACCTTTTACCCTGTTATCCACCAAGGTTATATTTCTTGACTGCTCGTAATTAGTAGAAGGGAAGGTACTTGTGTTAATTTCCGAAACAATGTGATTTTAGTCACACAGACACGTTTATTCTTACGTTTGACTCAATGTGCATTTTGTTTGATATATTTGGATTCTTTTCACACCACCATTCATATGGCTGTTGGTGTTGTTTAGTGAAATCGTTCCCATATTCATCTGCCAGATATCCCCAAAATGGTATGGTTACCCGAGTGAGTAGACTGTAGACGAGGATGCAGTTATAATTGTGCTGCTCATCGGCAGATGCTGTAGTTGATTAATAACAATTTCATTGTAGTTGGAGTTATATCAATAAAATAGATTTTAGTTCCTGAACGTTGTCATAGCTAAACTGGTTCCTGTAAAAATTTCGCTCACTTACTATAGAATTAGACTTCCAACCACTAGGCCCCGGGTTCGAATTCCACTTTAATTTGTCGAGTTTTACCAATACGCGTGCTTGATAGCCTGGGACATCTAAAGCTCGTTTTGGCTAAATGAATTATAAAATGAAATGGACCCTAAACCTACTACAGCTGCTTCAACCTCTCCCTTTTTTATTCATGGTCTTCAATAGAATCCCGTACGTCTCTCTCTTCTCTGGGGTGTTTGGTATTTCTGCAAATGTCACCCTCATATTAATAAAAACCATGTCTAATAAGTCTAGAATTTTTTAGCCTACGTGTTCATACTTAGTATCAGTTACGGTGTAGTTGGATAAGACCAAGAAAGATTTTCATTATTTTGCTTTCATTAGGATATTCGTGATGACGAAAGAGAGGCGGTTCGCAGTTGGGGGAAGTCTGCTTCAGTAGCTACAATTGTGGATCGTCTTTTTGGGGGTGTTCTTATAAGCACATTAGAATGTTGCTGTTGTGGTACTGTTCGTCCTAGATTTGAACCGTTTCTCGACCTTTCATTGTCCATTCTGGAAACAAACGTTCCAAGGCACAGACAAAACGAATCTACAGGGAAGCAATTTTCTAAAGGTGGGTCTAAAAATAGGTATTTTATTATTCTAATTCTATGCTGCCTAGATTTGAACTAATCTTTCACGAGAATGCACTGTCATAAGAGGTCATCATGATGGTGCAACCATGTAGCTATGTGCCTCTTGTGTGAGGTACTATAAATCTTAATGATCATATAGCTGTAAATGTATTGAGATTCGAATAAATGAACCAATAAATTGCAACTTCACATATGCAGAAAAACCATGTAATTAGAGATGCTATAATAGAAAAGAGCTCTGCTTTAAGTCAGTATATTTGTGAAGTCATATTTTTTTGTAATTTTTTTATACAGGGAAGTAACACAACCGTTAATGACTCAAAATTCGTATTGTGTTTGATGCCAGTCACTTATTAAAGTTGATTGCTACATGGCAACAGACAAATTAGACTACAAACGGGCACCCTAATTCTGTAATGTATTCAACTCTTGTGAAGGCGTAATCTTATTGTAAATTAACGACTACGGCAATTGGTTTCATGAACTAGTATCGTTTTTTAGTTCTGCTGTCTTAACACTCATCACGCGTGATACATTCAAGGTAAAAAATTTCTTTGAAAGATCGTTCGTTAAGTATTTATATGTATTCAATTATGCTCCTTCTACTGTGTGAACTACTGGCCGACCAAATGATTTCTATATTTATCTCCTTTTACTTTATAGGTATGACCAGTTCCAAACAACTTCGAAAGAAAGAGGTTAGTATTGCTATTTGGAGGACATATTTTGATTTTTATTATTATCATCCTCCCCGGCATATTTTTTCAGTTTTTGCATAACTGATGGTGATAATATACTTTGTGACATGATTATAGATCATGCAAATTGATAACTGAATGGTATCTCATTTTGTGCTTCTCATAGTCTGTCGGCTAGGAAAAGATGTGTGTAACCACTAAGGAAATCTTTAACGTCCTGTTAAGCTGCTTGTATCTTGCACTTTTTTCGGATAAAAGCATTTTGATGTGTTCGATCGTGGGAGTGTAAGTAGTTCGTTTAGGCACTCAGCTTTCAAAAACAGAAGGCTGGATATGCCTAACGTGTACTATCCAACTTAAGTACACAGAGTCAGCTTTCTTAGCTCGAAATCAGAGGATTTTTTCTTTTATTATGAAACTTCAGTATTAAGTCTACAAGAACTCATGTTCTTCCTAACTTACGTGTTTGTTATTATCCTGAAGGAAATATTTTCCCCAGGGTTTGGATCAACATTAGTGATTGCTAATTCGTAGTCTTAACTGTTAAAGTATTCGGGTAATGATCAACCTACAAAGCGATATTAGAGAGTGTGTTGTTGTGCGTCGGTGGCACAGTGGTTATGACTCGTCGATCCCCTGCCGACGCACACCTGATATCTATGGTCGGCCTGCAAATTTGGACTAGCGATATCACATGCTGAAAATTTCATACCTGTATCAAAAATACGGTGTGCAATCAAGCTGTAATTAAAAGAAATAAAAGGAAGTATTATCAATCTGAATTAAATTAGTACCAAAGATTATAAGATTGTATGGGATTTTGTCCATTGATGGATTTATCAACATCCATTAGGGCGAAATCCACTCGGCATTAAGACATTGAATCTAACTTAAGTGTTGCTTTCTCAACAATATCAATAATAGTATGTCAAATTATTGCTTTCTTTATGCTCAAATCCAGCGTAAACGTAAAACTCAGAGACAAAGAAAACGTCAGAACTTTGTCAATGATAGAGACACGGACAATGAATGTTTGAATCGGTGCAGTTCTGAATCGGAGTTTCATGAAACCAATGTTGGTCAAATTGAAAAAGCAAATGATCATCCACGGTGCACATATAATAGCCACAGCAGTAGGCGAAGTAGTAGTAGCAGTATGTGTGCAGCTGATGAAATGAAAAAAGGAAATTGTAATACAGACCAGTATGATACAGCAGAAGTGAATACAGAAGAAATTGAAAATTCAGTAGATCTAAATGACTCAGATCGTTCAGGTAAGTTTCTATTCTTAATAATATGAATATTTTCAAAAAAACTACTCTATGCAGTTTAAACAATTACCTATTTCTGGTTATTTCTAATCACATTTGAAAATTTATCTTCTTAAGTAGTTGGTGGTCAGATTCGAGTTCAGGTCTATCGTTTAGTGGATGATAAAGGTGAAAATAGTGATAGCGGAATCATAAATGCATGGCGCTATATACTGCTAGTTGGTTGGTATGGTAGTTGGGTTCCACTGACGTCCACCATCAATGCTTCCTAGCCACGAGCGAAAACTTCGTCCTGTGTTTAGGTCACTTCGATCTGGCTAACAAGCACTGCTGATTGATGCAAGTAGCATCCAATTACTCATATCAGCCAATAAGTACTATATCGCATCATGCATTTATGCTTGCTTTCTTGATTGCCATATATGGCAACAAGTGGATCGCATATTATGATGTAGTTAATTTTGGTTTCCAAAGTAAATTGTGGTAAAATATCACGTCGAACTGTGTAAATTGCACATAAGTTTGGTAATTTCGAATTCGATATAGCAAAATCATACAAGCGTTTATATAATTTGGACAATCAATCGTTCTGACTATATGAGGTGTTTGTGTTGAGGCGCAAATTAGATAAAGTATTTTATGTTTTGATAAATTGTAAGGTATATGATGTCAGTAATCATGGATACGTATTGACTGGCAAATCAACGTGTAACTATGCGCAAAAGTAAATCAGCTCAAAGTATCGACTCAACAAGAAAGGAGGTAATCACGAGTGTTGATTACTATTTAAAACAAAAAATAAAAGAAATGAGGTGATGATAATCATAATATATACTTGCGTCAACACTTCTCAGTTTCACTTTTGTGATGTTTGTATTGACTGAGTATTTTTTCTGTTACTTCACTATTTCGCATTTTTTTTGAAAAGTAAAAACCATTTTACTATTGTTCCGCCTATATCGATTTGATTGATTCTAAGGTAGCTTTCGATACTGTAGCTGTAATGGCTAGTCAGCTATACCATAAATTTGGTTGGAAAAGTTTCTCTCACTATGTACATATTATCTGAAAGTCTCCTAACTAGCTATTACCCATTAAGTATAGTATCTCCCGACCGATAGCTGCTACCGTGACGTGGTGGTCGGGCTTGCATATCGCAAAAACCCAACAAGCTACACTGGCTCCAACTAATGCTCCCGTAGGTCCTAACATGCCAGGAAGATTGTTAGGATAGCGATTAAAGTAAAAGCAGTTACCGACATAGTGTAAATTTTTTTGCACTATGCTGGGGGTCGTACTGTTGGGTAACAGGGATGTAATAGCAGTAAGGTATTTCCCTCAGATGACCAGCAGCTCAGCTATGCTGTTTCTCCTTTCTGAAGGCATGGGGTTAGAAAAGGTCCCGACGGTAAGTTACTAGTGCGGAACCAAACCTAAAAGCCAGTTCAAACAGGCCGTGTGTGACCGACCTCAAGCAGTTGCGCTCTGGGTTCTTCGAGCAAGCAACACTAATTCTCTTTCTGTTTCAGGCATGTTAAGAAAAAAGCCAACTTCCACAGTTTGGTCAGCCAGGAAGTAACAACCGCCCACACTCTTCCAAAAGCACATGAAGCCCTCCTTATCATTATTTTCCTTTAAACACGTCACCCTCATCATCTTGTTTTCCTTTTACTGTTTATACAATTCTGCAGGCTGGTCAGTCATCTTCATTTCATTCCTTAGCCACAAATAGTGACGAGAGCCGAAAAAACACTCCCGATAGTCCTTTAAAGCCACACTGCCAACTTCATATTGGAGCATTTAACGTCAAAACCCTCAGTGAAATAGGAAGACAGGTATCACTAGCTAGTACTCTGGCATCGCAAGCTGTGGATGTATGTTGTGTTTAGGAGACACGCATACAAGACCTGAGCGTGGTTATTCACCTAACTCTACCCGGCCAACAAGGTGAATCGCAGATTCACCTTAAGGGTGTCAGGAGACTTCAGCTAGTTCGCCGATGTAGGGATAGCATTGAGCGTTATGGCGAAATATCATTTCTTTACTGGACCCCAGTAGATAGTCGTATGTGTGCGGTCTGTTAGTGGAAGGAAGGACTGTGTTACCCGTTGATTCCCCCTTATAATCTCCGCTTACGCCCCCAAAAGACCAGTTCGGATGAATTCAAGGATAATTTCTACTAAAAACTGTCTCGTTTGCTGTAGAAATCAAGACACTCAGACACAGTCGTTTTTAACAGGCAAATTCAGTGCCTAAGTAGGGAAGTTATGCCAGACTGAGAAGTATATTGGTGGTACCTACCAAGTCCCCTGTCAATGGACCGACAACGTTGATCATCTACAATTCTGTTGAAATGAACATCTGTTCCTATTAAGTATTAACCTTATGCACGAAGAGAGACATTGTGTAACCTGACGACCTCTATCATCAAATCAGCGTTGGACTGAAATGAACCACATAGTTGTGGGAAATCGTTGGCGAGGGCTATCAGAAAACTATCGCTCATTCGGGAACACGTGCGTATACTGCGATCAAGCCCTGGTTAGCGCATGTTTATGCTTACGATTAAACGGACATGAAGAACGGTTGGCAGCGTCTTAGTTACGTCCCCAACTTGATTAGGGCACTAGGTCCCTATTTAAGGAAATAGTTGAAGAAATAGTTAAACGCGTATCTGAGATCAATAGCTGGATTCCTCCTGAGGAAGTCTGGTACAACATATAGTTAGCTGTAAAGGCTGTTAACAACCTAAAACCAAAATTCAATGAAAGCCACTGGATTTGTGCTACCTTATCCGGTCTGACAGATGCAAGAAGACTGATTCCAACGAGCGCCGAAAATGATGAAGAGCTGAAGCTGCTCAAATGCAAACTGATAAAAAGTCTTCGTAACGACCGTGAACAGTGGTGGGCGACAAAAGCGAAAGAGATGGAAAAGCCATCAACGATAGGTAACACCAGACAACTATTTAGGCTTATCAGGGAAACAGGTAGCAAAAGGTAAATGATAAGTGAAACAATCTGCGAGGAAAATGACACCGTAATTAGCTGTCAGGACAGATGACCGAAATGCTTGAAGGAGCATTTTGAGGGACAATTTAACTAGCCTACAGCCATACTCAACTTACTGGGCATCCAACACCTCCCTGAAAGGGATAAAAACACAGATCCTTCGTCCTTAAATGATGTTACAAAAGCTGTCACTAGTCTGACATCATATAAAGCAGTGAGGCCTGCAGAAATAACTCCAAAGGTGTTTAAGGACAGTGGAGACAATTTACTGTCTGGATTGACTAAGGTGAAAGGCAGCGCCTGGAATTCAGGCAGTCCAGTCAGGCTGGTGTAATCCATTGGTTATCCCAGTGTACAAGAAGTGAGATGAGTCTTCTTGTGATAATCGCAGGGGAATTAGCTTGGCCAATATGCTATCTAAAGTTATAGGCTCAGTAATCTTGCATAAACTAAGTAGTGCTCGGGGGTAGCAAACACGACAAAATCAGGCAAGCTATGGACCAAGAAAAGGATGTGTTGATCATATCTTCACCCGTCGGCAGATTCTGGGACATAGTCATACTTACCAGCGTCTAACAATTGCCACATTTCTTGACCTAAGGCGAAATTCTATTCCGTTGGCCGATATGTACTAAGTCGATGCGTAGCTGTGAAGGTAATGCCGAGAAAATACATTGCGCTAACCAAAGCATTCCACTCGAACTCATGCAGCTGGATGAGAGCCTACGGAGCCTTGTTATCAGAAATGATGACAACCAGTGATATCTGTCAGGGTTACCCACTGTCCCCATTTCTGTCTAATTTCATCATAGATTTACTAATGGCCTTAACCTCAACTGACTGAATTCAGCGACTGACTTGTTACCAAGGAATAATTTTGTTGATTTATAATATGCAAGTGATCTAGTCCTTCTAGTTGAAGACGCTGAAAAAATTCAGAGTCTTCTGAACACCTTGAGCAGCAATCTACGAATGTTTGGTATGCGATTCCCTCCCGCCAAATGTTAGATGATGCGACAGGACTCCTAGCTTAGAAATAGGTAGTGAAGTGGTAGAGCGTGTTTACTACCACTTCACTTATTTGGGAAGTCGCCAACGCCAGTGGGTTGATCGCTGAGGCAATTTCAGCACGGATACAGAAGGTTCATGTGGCATTTGCCAAATTACGCCATCTCTGGCGTAGACGTGGTATCCGGTTGTCGACAAAAGTACGTGTGTACTGCTGAGCGGTTTGTTCTGTCCTCCCCTATTGCTGTGAGACATGTCCATTGAAAGTGGAAGACATGAAAAGGTTAGCCAGCTGTCTTTGATCATAGGTGTCTGCTTTCTATCTCTGTTAAGTAGTGTAAGAGGGTAAGCAATGTTGAGGTTAGGCGTCGTGTTAGGTAAAGAGGGAAAATCAATCGATGAGGTTGTGAATTTATATCGATTGAGATGGTTAGGACGTGTGTTACGTATGCCTAATCATCGCCTTCCTCGAAGGGCAGTGTTAGCTAACATAGGACTGATCAGGTTAGAAAAGAGCTGGTGGTGGTCAGACCAAAGCATGGCTTCATCAGTCAATGAAATCTATAACAGTTAGTTTAAGCCAACCACGTCGGGAGGTGTAGACTTCCTTGTTGGGGTTCTTGGGATGGCAAAAACCAATGCCTAGAGACAATTGCTGATATGTCTCGATATCGTTCTCAATGGCGCAGATGCATTCACTGTTTGCGATTTATAATGTCCAACAAAACTCTGTTGTTCTTCCATATTACCATTATTTACCCCATCCTTCTGTCTATTATCTCTCTTTTGAATCTGTCTTTACTCTCTTCTCTTACTTTGTATGATAATTGGAGGGAGAGTTGCGACTCGAACTGCTGCACATCTGTGCAAAGTTCTATGGTGAAACCAGTCAGTCAAGACTATAATCTTGTCACTGTGGTGATTCAGTTGTGCCAGATTCATTTTGATTGCCGTTTTTGTTGGTGCTGTGACCTATTAATTTAGTCACTCAACATGTTTAAACCCCATCCCATCCATCGAGGTTTCGGCAGAAAGTTGGTATAATTAGCCTTCACACAATAGATGCCGCTCATTGCCACCTGCGTGAAACTGCAATTGACTGTTGAGTAACGTTTCGTTTCGTTTTTCCTATTTTTTGGAGCGAAAAATGGCCCTTTGTAACTTTTGTTCCGGTGTCTTCATTCTCTGGTGAATTGAAGTGTGTCTATTCAGCTACTTACTTGGTGTATTAAACTATTCTGTATTGTCTCTTGATGTTGATTGCTCTTCTATTCGTATTCTTAATACTGTTTTTCATTCGTCTTTCGATACACAAAATCTTATATTTAACCAAAGAGGAGAAAAACATACTTAAGTGTTACTTGGAAAGACATTTTGGGATCCTACCTGTTATGAAACTCCAATGTTTAAAAAATATTTTTTTATTGCGTAATAACTGAATCACGTGAATGGAATTGTGGCGTAGCGCTACAAGCTGCCTTATGTACACTTCAAATAGATATTCATACTAGTAAAAACTCGTATAATGAAATGCCTTAACGAAATAACTCAACTAAATGATGACATGCATTTTTAGGCACTGAAAATAATAAACCTCATTTGTCAAGTGAAGGCCCCATTCTGTTTCACTCTTATATTTGTCAGACTGTATTGATTCCCTTCACTCATCTTCTTGTCTACCTCTGTGTGCTATTTGGAACGTGGCAACTCGAACTGCTGCACTTCGGTGCCAAGTTCTATGTTGAATCCAGACAGACAGACAGACAAATGAAGGTCTGCAATTACGTTCCAAGTCAAACTTCAGTGGATGCATTTGGACTCGAATCCGTGACCCATTGGTTAAAGATGAATTGTTTAAATGAACACAGCTACATTGTAAAGGGGAAAAGAGAAAATAAGACACTGATATGTATCAGTTTCACACTTATGTTGTGAAGAAAGTATAAATGTATCTGTTCTACTGCAATTGACTCAAATTCCTATAACCTGAAGTGTTTAATTAATGCGTTCAGGCTTTCTTGTGGATTTCACACAGACAGTTTACACTCCTATATATTCCTACTCATACGAAAAGTCAATGGCTTCATAGATTGTTACCGCCTTCATCCGATCATCCTTCTGCTAACTTATCATGTCACGCTGGATTCTCTATAGGTAACAATGCGAAATTTGTTCACTTTAGTTTGTAAAATTTGATCTTTTTATTTTAGAAAATATTCATTTGAAATGTTTTCATTTGATAATTACAGGTGAGCCATTGAATCAAATTCAGTGTGATGAAAGTATCTCTTCAGACGGTAAGCATTTCTTTAATTAGTACGTATATGTTTATATGCATGCCTGCTTTTTGCTCATAGAATACCAGACATAATATCGTAGCCGTGTACAATTTAGATTATGAGCCTATTGTGTAAAACTGATTAGTGTCTTGACGTCCAGCAAAACTCAATAACAACTACACCACACCACTTGGCAGCAGTGATTAATTGCCAACTTAAATATCCCTTTCATCATCTAAGAGATAATAAATAAAGTGGTCATATATTTTTTGCCATCTTGTTTATTCATTGCTGTTTTGACTCCCTTATGATATCCTTGGTTAAAACAAAAGGTCGACATGGATAAGTATTTGTGCAAGAGTATTGTATAAATCATTTTCCAACTCTTTTCATAATATTGAATCACTATGCTTGGTGTTTCACATTTGACAGTGGCGTGTAGTGTATGTCTATTATGTCTTATTGAAAGTCTGTTGTCCTTATGTAATGGTATTCTTACAGAAAGACGTTCAGCAAAGAGTTAATCTTTTCAGCGATATCATTATCAACCTGTACAACTGCCTATATATGTAGTAAGTTTTCTTAGTAACGAAACAAATATTTGCAAGAATGTTTCATTAGGATTGTGAATTTTAGACAGTAAATTACGTAATATAGCAAGCGTTAATCAGGTAGGAACTAAAATAAAATTAAATCAGCAAATTGAGTGACGTAATATAATTGATGTCATTGAGTAGAATTCAACCAGCATTGAACGACAGTTGAGTTAACAAGAGTGGTGATAAGCAGTATAAATTTATTAGTGGGCGAGGAAAGACGATAATAAAATTAAAACAAAAAACAAAACTTGCGTATCCCCTGTCAAGACAGATCGTTTGTAGATATAGCTAGTGACTGAACAAACTTCTTTTGTATGCAGATTTCGGGATTTAACATGTGAATGACCAATGTTTCTGCTGTTTGAAGAAGTTCTATTCGCACTCTTCGCATGATTTCCGTGTATTTTATGTATGACTTTGTAGCTGGTTTGTGGCTTAGCTTGGTATCCAGATTCGATCAGATGTCTCAGGATAGAGCTGTGAGAGGCATCTTTTTTCTGCTCTACAAGACCATAAAGGTAAGTGTTCAACGATACGTTTGAATAGCAAACTCTGGGTACGGCCGACACGAGAGAGCCAGGCAGGCTTTAGACCAGGAAGAAGGTGTATTGATCATATCTTCACCCTCCGACGGATTCTGGAACATAGGCATTCCTACCGGCGTCCAACAGTCATTATATTTCTTGACCTAAAGGCAGCATTCGACTCTGTCGACCGAGGAGTTCTCTGGAGATGCTTGGCTGTAAAGGGAATGACGAAAAAATATATTGCACTGATTAAGGCACTCTAATCGTACTCATACAGCCAGGTGATGGCTTACGGCGAGTTGTCATCTGAAGTGGTGACGACTGGTGGTGTCCGTCAAGGATGCCCATTATCCCCTTTTCTATCCAACTTCATCATAGATGTACTAATGGACTTAACCCTAAGTGACTTCAGTGACTCAGGGATTGACTTGCTACCAGGGAATAATCTCGCTGACTTCGAATATGCAGACGATATAGTCCTCGTAGGCGAGGACGCTGACAAAATGCAGTGTCTTCTAAACACCTTGAGCTGCAATCTACGAATGTTTGGCATGCGATTCGCTCCCGCCAAATGCAAGATGATGTTACAGGACTGGACTACACCAACTCCTAGATTAGAAATAGGAAGTGAAGTGGTAGAGCACATTGACCACTTCACTTATTTGGGAAGTACCATCAGCCAATGCCAACGGGCTGATCTCTGACGAAATCTCAGCACGAATACAGGGGGCTCGTTTCGCATTTGCCAGTTTACGCCGTCTCTGGCTTAGTAGACGAGATGTTCGACTATCGACCAAAGGGCGGGTGTACTGCTCATCAGCCCGGTCCGTCTTCCTTTATGGCTGTGAGACCTGGCCACTGAGAGTGGAAGACATGAAAAGACTAGCTGTCTTTGATCATAGGTGCCTGCGCTCTATTTCCCGTGTAAAGTGGCATAATAAGGTGAGCAATATTGAGGTTAGACGTCGAGTGCTAGGTAAACAGAGGAAATCAATCGACGAAGTCGTGAGGTTACAAAGACTGAGATGGTTAGGACATTTGTGACGTATGCCAAGTCATCGCCTCCCTCGACGAACGATGTTAGCGGATATAGGGTCAGGCTGGAAAAAAGCTGGCGGCGGTCAAACAAAAACTTGGCACCAGTCAATGAAATCCACAACAGTTGGTCTAAGCCATGTAGGAAGGTGTAGACTTCCAGGCTGGGGTCCTCGGGACGGTAAAAATCTATGGTTGGAAACAATTGGTGACGTGGCTCAAAATCGTTCTCAGTGGCGCAGATGCATCCACTCCTTGTGACTTATGATCTCTAAGGAAACTGTTTTGTCCTTCGTTATTACTCCTCTCTTGTCTCACACCTCTGCTTACTGTCTCTATTATGCTTTTCTTGTACTTTCTTCTGTTGCTTTGTGTGCCACATGGAGAGGGTGTGGCGACTTGAACTGCCGCACATTTGTGCAAAGTTCTATGTCGAAAACAGTCAGACGGCCGACACAGCTAGCTCCACATGAGCAGGTGAATTAATAGGTGCACACGCTTTTTATATTACGTAATTTGCTATCTAATATTTACAATTCTGATGATACATCTTCGGAAATACTCCTTTTGTTGCTAAGGGAACTTACTGCATATGTATACGATTGTACAGCTTGAGAATGGTATCTCTGAAAAGAGTTACTGTTCTCTGAAAGTCTTTTCTTTCATTTGACTCACTGGGGATTTTTAAGTTCCCAACTGAAACTTGTATTCACCATCCATCTTTTCAAAGCCCCCACCCCATGCCCTGTGTTCAATGAGTATCAGTGTAGTTGGAACAGCAGTTACTCTTCCCAAGTCTTTATGGTTGCAACAACCTACTGTGATGCA
This sequence comes from Trichobilharzia regenti, assembly GCA_944472135.2. NCBI lineage: Eukaryota > Metazoa > Platyhelminthes > Trematoda > Strigeidida > Schistosomatidae > Trichobilharzia > Trichobilharzia regenti. The sequence continues at coordinate 21,143,005 of OX235267.1, forward strand.
GATACATCCGGATGATGAGTCTTGAAAATGATGAGATAAACGTCCTACATTTCACTGCTCAGCATTAATAAGTTTATGACCGGGATTTTAATATGGGATTATATCGAATTGTGTACTTATTGTTGCGTTTAAAGTAACTATTATCACCTGAAGTCCTGGTGAAGTTAGTCACTTGTTTAGTGAACAGTGTGTAGGAACGATAGAGAAATGGATTTGGAATTTTCCACAGTTATTCCCGAGTTGAAGTTGTCATATTTCAGAAGAGCGCACGAAAAAGGGAGGATAAATGGTGTAAATTTGTGATGAACAAATTGTCTGATGACTATCAACAGGGTCCAAGACAGTTGTTTGTGTCTATATTCTCTGAAACTTTGTTTGAAAGTTATGGAATATTTAAGAACAGCTAGTTGTGTTCAAAACGTCTTCTAGTGAACAATATCATTCACTCTGTGATATGTTTAACAAACAGACTACTTGTCGTCATATTGGCAAAGTTCTACGTACTTCTACAGTATGAGTGCTCAAAGAGACTTTGTAGAAATTGTCTCTTCCTTAATTGGCCCCCGATATATATATATATATATATATATATATATATTGCACTGATAAAGTTGGTGGCCATCTAACATTGTTTACTTAATGAAATATTCGCAAACTTTTCCTTCTTTGCACCAAGTGCAACAGATAAAATAACCTACCTGGTATTATTCAAGTTGCATTGTACGTTTGGCTAGACAGATGCTGTCTTGATTATCTTTTCTTCTTGGGTTGGTTGTTTTGGTTCGTCAAAAGACATAAGAGACACTTTCATCCACTCAATATTTTTTTAGGGGACTGTAACGAACTTGTAGTTAAGTGAATGTAGTATAATACTCACCGAGAATAGTGTTTTACCACTGAAAAGTTGCTAGCATGTACTTTCATTTTTAGAAGAAAAATTAGGATCACTCCCAGATTTTTTATTTGTACACTAATTAATTGATTGTTTCTTTATTATTTCAGGAAATTGTGCAGATATTGAAGGCAGTGATCGACACGATAGTGTTACTTCACTCCAACTTGTTGACAATGGTTGTGATGAGAATTCAAAGCCTACGGAAGCAAATAACACCAATACATTGCTCACTATTGTTGATGATTTAAAAAAACTCCACTTAGATTCGTCTACACCATCTCAGTTGTTATATGATCCAGATGAAGTGGTTCAAGCCATTCATTATTCACGAATACCACTTGGTAAAAATCGTTATTCCAGCAGTGGTGACAATTCTACTACTTCTATCTACGATTGTCTTTCAAAATACACTGCTGCTGAAGTGTTAACCGGTTGTAATCGTCTAGTTTGTGATGTGTGCAGTAAGCGATCAATAGAATCAGAGCACAAGGAGTCAAATATGGAAACAGTGAATGGTGAGAAGAAACCTGATGCTCCATCCGTATTACAAGATGTTATCAAGCGTGATTTAATATACAAACCTCCGCCTATTCTTACAATTCATTTGAAAAGATTTCAACAGGTACGTTATTACGGTTTTGATAGAATTAAGTTATCAAGACTAGTAGCAAAAATGGTCACAAAGACACATCAGGATATTGGTTTAACCTGTTAGAAATAAAAAGGATAGAAAGTGTAGATTACCTGAACAAGATATCTCGATGTTTTGGTATCAGTGATAAAGAGAAGTGCAGAAGACAAGAAAATGTAGTTGTGATTTAGATGAAAAAGTTAACGACTAAGCATTTTGTTTGGATGCACATTGGAGGCTTTATCTTCGTCTAGTGAAAGTCTAAGCTTCTTTGGAAACTAATCATTCGACAAAAAATTTCTTTTTGCTAGTCATGTATATTCATGCAATAGATGAACCTCACACACTTGTCTATCGCCTATTTAGTTTTACCTTTAGAATGATGAAATGATATTTTTATGTCTATTCTACATTTTATATATGTCCAAACCAAGTTCACTTTTAACCATTTGAAAAAATTTGGGCATTGGGTATATGATATTCATTATAGTGAGGGTTTTCTTGTATTTCCCAATGAATGGGAAACAAAGAGATATTGTTTTTCAGGTATTCGTTTGTAGGGGTTTGATTGATTTGTTACAGGATTTCATCCTTAGCTGACATTGGTTAGAGAACCATTGGAAAACCACCTGGGAGTACTGGACAGCTGTTTCGTCCTAGATTGGGACTCTTCATCAGTACTCACCCACCGGGATTCGAGCTCAGGACATTCTGGTTACAAGACTGGCGAGCTCGTAGACCATTAATCCGCTGGGACCCGATCCAATGGCCCATGAATTCTAACTTCCGCCAGTCCACTTTATAGCGCAACCGCTAGCCACTGTCTTCGGCGAGTATTTGTCCTCACACCCGACCTGCTGCACCCTACTGGTCACGACTTCCCACATAAATATGTAGAATAATATTCAATATAATAAAGGTTTTCTTGTATTTCCCAATAAATGAATAAAAAACTGACGTTCCGCTATTTAATTCTATTAGCTTTATCAGAGTGTTATTAAAGACGAAATCCCTAGAGATTTTCTGTCTAATTGTGTCTATAAAATAGAATGCTTGGAATGTGATGCGATATACATCGAACAAACATCTCAAGAAATCAAAATCAGAAGAAATGAACAATGCAGAGCATCTGTTCGGCCACTGAGAAATCCAGTTGAACTAGAAAAGTTTGAGAAATCATCAGCCAGTCATAGGTTTCACGTCATCGAATCAAGCCACATAATTGATTTTCACAATATTGAAATAATCCAGAAAAACTTTGGAAATCAAGTCTAAGAACGTCTAATATCAGGAACACCTTATATCAAATGGAATCCAAATTGTCTGAATAGTTTGAATGATGGACTGAAACAGAATTCGACCTGGTTACAGCACCTCCCTTCCCCATGAAATGACAATATCAACACGAATGTGATAAGCAATTTCATTATGTAAACACGTTGCTTTTATAATTTTACACACTTATCAAATCCAAGAATCTACACCTGGTTTTGTTATCTTTACCGATTGGCCAATTTGACAACGCAAAAATTGACTCCATGCTGAGGAACGATGATTAAGTTGTTTTATATAAAAACTGTGATTTTTTAAATTCTGGTTTAATAATACTTTGATAAAGCTATTAGAATTAAATAACGAAACGTCAGTAAAACTTACTTACTTTACTTCGGCTATCTCCTACGGGAAGATGAGCCGGCTTCATGAACCATGAAGTTTCATGGGAATTGGGTACGAGTGATGTCCCCAGCATCGCTCGGCCTTTTGTTTGAGAGTGCAGCTCTAGCCTTTACACAACCAAGTGTGACCTACAAGGCAGTAGGAGTGGAGTAGGGAGTCCACTATCCATTGACAGCCGGTGACCAGAGTCCGGTTCATACGCCTTTTTGAATGGGGCCAGTCATGCAGGGCATCCAATAAGCCCTTTGTCCATACGTCTGCCGGTGAGCTTCATATGCCAGTCGTTGGAGGTTTGGAATTAGGGTTTAGCCATCTCCCCTAGACTGTCATCCAATGGACAGTCAACCCGGGGAAGAGCGCCGGGCATCCGCTTTTGCCCTCTCACTTCGGTGAAAAACACCTCCGCCACGTGAAGGCAGTGAGTAGGACTTTCTCAGGAGAGGCTATGTAAGACGCCCGGTCATATGGGAGCATTTCAAGAGGTGTACGGAGGGGTGGCCAACCCGCAGCGCAAAACACCCACCCCCGACCATCCTGGGGCTTTGGAGGCTAAAAGCGTCGATATCGTCTTGTTTTTCATTCATTGGGAAGTACAAGAAAACAAGAGGTACAACAAGTACAAGAAGTCGTGACCAGTAGGGTGCAGCAGGTCGGGTGTGAGGACAAATACTCGCCGAAGACATTGGCTAGATGTCGCGCCATGTCGTGAATTGGTAGAAGTTAGAATTCATGGGCCATCGGGTCGGGTCCTAGCGGCTTATTGGTATACGAGCTCGCTAGTCTCGTAACCAGAATGTCCTGAGCTCGAATCCCGGTGGGTGAGTACTGATGAAGAGTCCCAAACTAGGACGAAACAGCTTTCCAGTACTCCCAGGTGGTTTTCCAATGGTTCTCTAACCAATGTCAGCTCATGATGAAATCCTGAAAACCTTTACTATATTGAATATTATTCTACCTATTTATGTAATAGTTAGTCAGTTAGCACTCAGTTATTAGGTGTCATTCTATGAGCCACGCTTATTGTATGAGGGCTGAAATACTGCCCAGGTGCCCGGTCTGAAACAGGTGAAGGGTGATGGGAACCCATAACCCATTGGCTGTAAGTCTAGTGCTCTAAGTAGATGATCCACACCTCCATACACATTTATTAAGGTTATTTGAAAAATATTTGGTGCAGTTCGTCTGATCAATAGATTTAATGGGAAGGATTCTTTTGAAATCTTTTGCAATAAATGTCCTTTAAAGCCAACATAATCAGTTTATTACACAGCTAAAGTGATTATATCGATTTTAAACGACATTCGTTACGAGGAGTTTCAAAAGAATCTCAAAAATATTATTGATAAAAAGTGTGCGTCGGTGGCACAGCGGTTAGGACTCTTGCCGACCATGTACATGGTCCGGGGTTCGATACCTTGCGGACGCACACCTGATATCTTTGGTCGGCCTGCAAAATTTGGGCTACCCATATCACATACATGTACCAAAAAATACAGTGTGGAATCAAGCTGAAAATATAAAAAAAATACTACCTTAGTAATTGTATATTTTCGCTTCATCGTCGGATTTGTGAATACAAATCATCAGGTGAGTCAAGGTATGTCATGCCTTGTATTTATGAACTACAGACATTAATTTACACGGGAAAATATGTAAATTGTTGACAGACAGAACATTAAGAATGCTAAGTAGATTCTGTTTGCGATCACTAGACATGTTAACATGGATCAAATTTATCAGCCAACGAGGAAGAGGCACATGATCTAAAGATTAAATTACTAAACAATTGGCACATACAAATAAAATGAATTCCTCGAGACGACCGATCGCAATCAGGGTCATTCGGAGGAATGATTATTTCACTTATGAAGAGTTCAACAAGCTCGCTTATCTTGAGGCTGTTGATTTCGTCCAGAATCATTGCGATTAAATTGTTCAACTCATCTGACAATATCAAAGGCATCCAACTGTACTAAAGATTTTCAACTGTTCTTTTATAGTCGTATCAATCATTACACGAAAAAGGCCTATGAATATACATGTGGCTATCACCAAAGTGTTACTGGAGACAGCGAAATATTGACTGATACTATGCTTTCCAGACCTGGCAGATGAGTGCATGACTAAAAGCAGTTCGGGTTTTGTTTAGGTTGCATATGCACTACTTATTTGTTCACCCTCCATGAGTTTGTTTAACGCTCATGTATTGCAGACCAACAATCGTTGTTTTCTGAAAAAAGATGAAAGTGCTCCTAAAATGATCTTTATTATCTTGCTCTATCCCACAGGTGATGTAGAGCTGTGATGCGTTTGTAGATACAGTTCCTTTACCTGATAAGTTTTACCTCCATTTTCATCCCTTTATCATGACTTTAAAAAGGCATAAACATTATATTTGTCTTTGTCTTATATATATTCTGTAGCTTGGTGTACACGTACAGAAATCACAAAAGCGTATAAACTTTCCTATTTACTTGGACCTATCTCCTTTTTGTTCAGTTCTTACTGTGGTAAGTTGCATCATTTGTGTGTATGTCTGTTTTTGAATGGTTCTCACAGTAACAAAGTTTACACGAATGATCCTTTTTTCCTCTCTCTCTCTCTCATTCTCTTGATGTGCGCTTTTTCATGTACTAGACCATAAGTGACACCGTATTTAGAATAATGAAACTTTAATGTCGATACGAATTGATCTGAACTTGAACATCTGGAAAAGTTTTTGAAAAACACATTTCAAAACGAATAACCCTGACCCTCGCATGTTCTATTTACTGAGTCATTATCCTAGAGGAGATTGGTTCCCACTACATAAGAGCTTTGACAACTGTTGATGACATCATTTTAGTGCTCGTGGTTGTCATCCGGGTAACCGGATCAGATTATTGACTCTCTAGTCAACAATCTGGAGAGTCCGCAACCACTCCAGGTGATCTCACAGATTCCTAGCACTTCTGTGCCATATCTTTTTCTGCAGTGTGAGCAGCCTTCCTAGCTTCGTACATCGTGTGGATATTTCATGTCTCCATGCTTATTTTTGTTTGTATCTAAAGAAGGCACATCTGCTGACTGGCTTCCCGAAGGCTTTCACCAACCCACGTCGTTTTGTCTCTTCGATCCCTAGGAAGAATGATTTTGTTTTAGATGTTTTTGTATTGCTTTGAAGCTACTGTAGCGACTGGATTGATTTCCGGGTATAGGGTCTCTAGTCGCATGCCCAACCTTCCCTCTTTTCTTTGATTTAAGACCGGCTAGGAAGCTAGTGAACTAGACGAGGTTATTGACTGACATTTCCCTTCCTAGTTAGCTTATTATCACAAGTCCGTTTTTAATCCACCTCCTCTTCTTGTCCTGACGATGGAATGTTTCAATTTCTATCGTTTGCATTTAGTTTCATGTTAGAGGTGCTTTCCTCACACTAAATTTCAACTTTTTTTAAATAAATCGATATTTCATTTGCACCTTAATAGATACCTTCTCAGCTGTTGATATTTACGGTTTATATTTGAATTTGTTTGAACTATTTTTCCTAATTTACTGCTTAAGAAGATACTGTTGTATATTGCAATTTTTAGCGTAGTCATACTATTACTGTATGTCTCATTTTATGGGGATATGATGTACTCCTCTAACAAGGAGGACAAACACTTGAAGGTAAAGTCAAGAATAAAGAGTGATAAAGTTAAGTAGGGGTAAAAAGCAAAAGTTGAACAAGTAGCAGAATGAGATGATGACTAAATATGCTAGCGATATAACTCTATCCTATGGATTTCATACGATGACCACTGCTTTTGGTTATAGAACTATCTAATCCATTTTTCCAATGTGACAGAACCTCGTTGTGTAATCTGCATACTCCAATTCCACTACTAAATGTCGTTCTGAATTTTAAAATGTAGCACTTTATAATACTTTATTTATTATGCATGAGATTGTCCCAATCGGATACTCTTCATATTCATTCGCCCCTTATCCATGTTTATTTTCATTACAGTTTTATTCTAATCAGATACGTTATCGTCTTTATGGCGTAATTGAACATACAGGACAACTGTCCTCGGGCCACTATGCTGCTTATGTAGCTGTCTCCAAATCAGATGAAGACAATAGTAATAATAATACGTGTCATAATCAAACTGAGCCATTGATGAATCGATTTATTGGTCCTTTGAATCGTTCGCCTAAATGGCCATTATCTGTTCAGGATTTAATTCAACGCCTCCGTCGGTGTGATCGTTACCAACTCCTATCAGGGTGTAATAATCTAATGTCATCTGCCAATCTGTTGTCGAAACCTCAGAATGGAATTGAAGCAAATCATATAAATAATACTGAGATGAATGGTAATTCAGTGTATTGTGGAGACAACGCCAAAGATTCACGTTTATGGTATTACTGTTCAGACAGTCGTGTGACCCGTGTATCTGAGTCTACTGTGCTTAACTGTCAACCGTATATTTTATTCTATGAAAGAATTGAATAAAACAGGGAATTAATGTGTATCTAATAATTAAACAACTTAGAACTTCAGCCCATTTTCTTTCTTTTCATGCTATCATTTTTCTAATTACAGTTAACTGATTACTGTCTTCCCCCCGTTGAAATATTGTAAATAATTTTCACTTTTTTTTTAAATGCAATAAAGTATGCAAACTAACGTAGCGTTCAACTGTTTTGTCTATTCCAAATACGAATCAATTTTAGAATTCTTGAAAGATTTCTTCTATTCACCTATAACTATGGTATCGAAAAGTCAGTCAAAAAGCCCTATAGGGACACAGCCTATATATCAATATAGACAGTTGAATCTCAACCAAAGGATAGCAATTTTGAAACCTACCTTGCCTTTACTGTAGTTTAAGTAGCCATATAGAGTATCATTAGTTCTCATTCTATTAATGTGACGTGTTTGTCTAGTCCATGATTGCAGAGTTTTTAGTAAATGTATGCTAATTTGATGATAATTTCCGTAAGATGGGATTTGTACATTAATTCGTTTTTGTGCTCTTTGCGTTGTGAAGCCTTCATCTTCTTTCGAGACAATATCTTCAGAGCTTAATATGAAGTGAGGCTTTACTGGAATTTTCGATTCATGAGGTAAATGTCTCTTCTGATAACTTTGGCTGTGATTGGTTACCTTAACAACGGTTTGTGATGGTAACATCGCTTATTTCGTCGGCTCCTCATCAGCTGAGTGCAGCCTAAAGAAATTCATTAAGTTGATGGATGTACTTGCAAATTTGATGTGATATCAGTTGACAGGAGACTGCAAACTTAAGAAACAGGACTCAGAAATTACACTACAGGGTGTTTTCCTTTAGACGGATGGTAGGATGCAGGCAATCTCGGATTCTATGAGGCAATCGTGAGGCGGATACGCAACTCCTTTCCATGATGGTAACTTGTGGCTTCAAAGATTATTAATAATATGGCTTTATTTCAAATTGTATTTCTGATACAGCATGAAATTCTCAGCATATTGTACAATATTGCATCTAATTTTCTCTCAACATCACACAATAATAAAATAATTACAGTACTCTTTTGACGTAATAACAATGTCATTAGCGTAATGTAAAAACAAATTTTAAATTGACAGGGTTAGTGACAACAATAAATTAAATAATAAGTAGAATAAAACATGCTGCTTACTTGGTGTTTCGTAGTAAGTTAGCAGTTTCATGCCTGACACTTTCATCACATGCGTGCTATTGTTGAGTTTTTATGTTTATTCTTGTGAAAATAAATTCTTTTATAAATGCTTCTAATCCTACCTGATGAGATACAAGAGGTGAGTTGTGAATAAAGAGGGTTATGACAGTCCGATCAGGTAACTCTTACCGAATTCTTGCGTGAGCTCAAATGTCTTTCAGCAACAGTATTAATGAGCTGACGTGTAGACACATCACTCGCCCTACTGACGGCTTTTAGTACTTTTTACAAAGTCTTTCTTAAGTAGTCCACCAAAGAATAACAGTAAAACAATAAAGAAGAATAGACAAAATGCAAGAGTTAACAAATTATAAAAGTAGGGTCTGGTTGATGCCAGATTGTTTTTACTTCCTAATGAAGAGGATTAGGTGAAATATTTTTCTAAATATCAACTGGACGTGAGTCAACCAAACCGTCGACTTAGTTTTAACTTCAGCCTCCTCTATGTGACAAACATCATGAGAAGTAACCATGTTGTCAGGACTTGAGATGTCATTTCCAAGGTATTTAGTGTAATACTGAAAATCTTATTTTTTTCTCTAGTCATAGAGACTTACATGCAAGAATGTTCATTGATAAACTTGACGAGATCAATGACTAGAGTTGGGACAGGATAAAATAAATCCACCTTTTTATGACATCTTTCCAGCTGTTGACATTAAAAAGTTACTATGGTATTATGAAAAATATACTGAGTCAATGTCATTTATTCGAATTTAGACTATGTTAACACAGGAGTTTAGTAAACTATGTTATCGTAAAGTTAGTATCCGTTTTCCAGTAAAGCATAACAATCAACTTGAATAAAAAATCGACAAGTAATTTACTTAGGTAGATACCAACTCACTATGACCCATTTTTGAATACATAAATCGGGTTTGGGTCATCTGTCAGAGAATTTCTGTCATATTTGCACACACACGCGTACTGTAAACGGTTCATTTATAAGATGATAATATCAAAACATGCATCGAATTTTCCTACTTATCCTCGTCGATAACACTCCTAATTGAATTTCTTGTTATCGAGACTTCTTTTCATTTATTTCCATTCAATAGTTTGTAAAGTGAAAGCTGATATGTAACAAACTATTTGGTGACAGTATCTGTCATTGAATTCTGTATGGTGTCATACCAGCATAATTTCATACCACCTTGTATGCTGATTGGTGTTTTGTTTGGTTGATGGTTTTCCCGTATGACTTTAAGGTGAGTTCTTATCTTTCGAAAGAAACAATGTACCCTTTTACTGTGATAGGAGTTATAAAGCATATTTTATGAGACTCCTAATATCCTACTGATTAGTAACGTATTCGTTTTTAACTCCAACAATAAAGGGTCACTTTCCAGATAACATCGTGGGAGTGGACTGCTGTAAAGTTTTCAACTTGGACGACAGAACTGTTTGTGTTTGAATCCCCTTAAATAGGTTAGAAACCGTCTACGTTGATAGTTATAACTTCATGTTTAGTGAAGTCTCAAATTATTTTGGTGAAATCCAGGATATGCGTTTTCTCCTTTTTGGGACTCACCTACTAAGGCTGAAACTGCTTTGGCGTTTGAGACGTTGGATACAGGGTTCCAGTGTCAACAGTAACACCACCACCCCTGAGAATGCAGCTCTGTCCAGGTGACGAGTCCCAAATTGGGCGAAACACGCATCCTGGATCCCACTGCTAGTCACCACCAGTCAAAAAAACTTCACGTTAATCCTTAGACATCGTTGAAATGTTCCTTCTGGGAGCTGATATGTCAAGAGTGAGCAAGCATTTCTGTCCAACACAATCAATCAATGCAAAATTAATCTGAAACGGGTCTGAAATTGTTTGGAAATATAGCATACTTCTGTTTGTATGTTAATATGCACCAGTTGTTAATGCAGAAGACAAAACTTCACTGAAATAGGTTATAGACAGAACGAGGACGACTATCTGACATATCCCATTTTTGAAGTGGCACTTTAACAACAGAAGACAAGGGTCATACAACAGGTCGTTTATTAAGGAAATCAACACATATTTATAGATTTTCATGTACATATTATAGATTATTGTTAGCAGAAAAACACAGCCCTCTGATTGGTTGTTTCTCACAGAAAGTTAACCTTGCATCTCTTTCTAACTGTTTCTTGAATGTCAGATCATCTATATGTTAACTGTATCCACCTACGCAAAGCCTTTGTTCTCATTTTTCTCACGATTATATATTGGTTACATAAACATTGACGTAAATTACCGTTCACCAATTTTGGTTAACAGCCAGCTCTCACCACAGCACCACCGGTGAGTATCTGGGTGTTTCAATAAATAGGCTAAAATATACCAGCATAATTGCATGAAAATTCAATAATATACGTTTAACTTTTGAACTTTCTTTAATCCAGTACATTGGTCAGATATCAGTATCAAACAAGATTCGCCGATAAAATTGCAGCAAATGAAACGCAGTTCAGGAATATAATGCTACACCAATAGTATTTATACCAGTAAACAAAAATTTTGATGCGAAAATTTCATTTAAAAAGCATACAAGCAATATAACTTGTCATTAAACCGTCATAGCAACGGACTATGATGCTACAATTATCAGGTATATGCGATATAGCCACTAGAGAATAACATAAATCGAAGTTTATCGGTTTAGTTTTCTTAAACTGAGTAACCAAATACGAAGGAAAATATCAATGGTAAGACGACTAGTGAATACAGATTAGCAAAGCATTTTAAATATTAAGGAGGATGAAGAATGAATGAGTCATTATGACTAATTGTCAGTCATTTTAATGGAAATTTGGAATGTATCGTTTAAGCATTGAATCACTAACTTTGAATAGGCATCAATGATTGCATCAAATATTGTATTAACTTGAGACACGAAACAAATCAGTGGAATGTTGATTAGATATGAAGATTTTAAGTTAATTTTTTATGAACACATGTAACTTTCTTTATGTGAACTTATCATGCATTTACATTTATCAGTCTGTTTTTTAAGATTTTCTTTTAGGATTCTTTTTAGCATTCCTCAATTCGTGTTAGTCAACTACAATAATGCTTATTCCAGTACATGATAGGGATAGTCATAGAATTATTTTAGATAATAAGAAATAATCTATGGAACTCTCTTTAACTATCTTCACCCTCGAAGATATTTATTTGAGATTTACACGCTTAGCACCCAAACTCCGGTTAAGCGTATTTGTAGATATGTTACTCATACTATGACTAAACTCTTGTAAAACTGAATAGTGTGAATGAATCGTTTGCTGTCAGTAAGAAAAGAAACACCACTGTGGCACTCTTTTGTTACAAAGTTAACACTAATACAAAGCACAGTGTGAACGAAAGAATATCTTTAATGATTTATATTGGAAACAGCCAATTGTGATTCTATGCTCTTCTTCTTATTATTATTGTTCCCTTGGGTTTCTAGTGGAACATAGGGCTTCAACTGCACGTCTCCACTTGCTTCTGTCTTCTGCTGTACTTTTCACCTCCATCCATGTTAGTTCATACTGTTTCAACTCCTCTTCACACGATCTCCTCCATATCACCCTTGCACTGACGTAACACTCGCCGATTCCCTTCCGGGTTCCACTTGAGGGTCTGTCGCACGATGTCACCCATCGGTCTCCTCAGCGAGTGTCCAATCCAACTCCACTTTCTCCTGCATATTTGTTGGGCGATTGGTTCTTGTTTTGTTTGTTCCCATACCATTGTCATGCATTCCATCGAGGGCCTCGCGACCCGTGGTGAGTTCTCTTCCTGTATTGTCTTCTCTCAGCTTCGCATTCATATCACCCATCAGGATTTTGATATCGCCATTTGGGGCGTTGTCCATTACTGTTTCTAGTTGTCTGTAGAACGCCCCCTTATTTTATTGTTCTGAGACGTTTGTAGGCGCATAGCATTGAATGATTGTAATCTTCCTTCCTTTTGAGTTGAACCTGGCTGTCATTATCCTGGAGGAGACTGGTTCCTACTGCATGAGAGTTTTGGCTGCTGTTGGTGGCATCATGATGGCCACTCCCTCGGTGTGCTCGTGGTTGTCCTCTGGGTGACTGGAATAAATTATTGTCTCCCCAGTTGATAGTTGGCACCTACCACATTCGTTCCATCTGCTCTCGTAGATTCCCAGCACTTCTGTTCTATATCTCCTCATTTCTACTGCTACCTGGGCAGCCTTTCCAGTTCGTACATTCTACGAACATTCCACGTCCCCATCCTTATATTTGCTTTCATCGAAAGAAGGCACATTGGCTGACTGGCTTCTCGACAGCTTTCACCAGCCTGCGTCATTTCACTTCCCCGATTCCAGAGAAAAATAAGGTTATTGTTTATATTTTTAGAATTTTTAATATATTTGTGCGTTGAAGTTTCTATGCTGTAGGAATAAGAATATAACCCGGGCTGAAGCCACTGTCATATAACCTACCATCATTGTTAATGCTTCAGATTTACAAGTCTCATAGTTGAAGAGCTTCAAATAAGCTATAGCCTAGTCATTATTGTTGCCAGCTTCATCAATGGTTATGAGTTATACCTATATCTTACTCATTTTCTATCACCTGTTGGTCATTTATTCCTCACTGATAAACAAATAGACATTAATAGTTAGCTGGTGGGAAAAGGATAACTATGCCTGGGCTTTTTTCATTCGATAAAACTTACCAGAAAAGATTAATGGCATTCCTAAAGAAACTCATTTTGCATCAATAAATTTAATAAACAAACTATACACGTGACCAGCTGATTTTGAACTAGAGAGCTAGTCTCTTTTTTATCTTGTGACAGATTGGTATGCATTCAAATACCTCAGGATTAAAACATGTTTGTTTATTAACTTTCATTCTGGTATTTTGATTCACATCTGTGTGAAAACAATATATATCTTCACCTTAACTTCATCGGCTTTGAAAAGGCCTTCAATAACGTTGACTAAGAAGTAATCTGTAACTACCTCAACACTATGGAGTGCTCCAAATCTCTATCAGCCTCATTCAACAGATATATGATAATGCCAAATATCAAGTTATTCACAATGAATAAATCGAAGTGAATACAGGAGTAAGACAATGCTGTCCGCTATCTACTATGATATTCTTAATTATGCTGGACTGGATTATATCTCAGACTGTGGGGAGCAAGAAGAAAAGATTACACTGCACCGATAAAAAGGCTGTCGAAGATCTGGATTTCACGAATGATTTATGTTCATGAATAATTCCCATCCATTTTGGCGAATTCTATGATTTATGTCAAATGTCACACAAACTCGAAGACTTGCAGGCAAAACCAACAAACTGGCTGAAGAAGCAGCGAAGATAGGACTTCAGGTGAACATATAGAAGATGGAGTTGATGAAGATAACCAACCAGCACCGTTTCAGCTAAATGTAGCAGGGATAAGCATCTCAAAACCAGACTTGGAAAGGCAAAGTACACCTTCGACACTCTGAAATCAGTGTGGAAATCTTCTTCACTCAGTATAAAGAACAAAATTCAACACATATGTGTGTTTAGTTCTTCTTTATCGGTCAAAAACTTGGCTCGTTACACCAGGCATTTCCAACTGCCTGCTTCAGACTTTTATCCACATCTGCCTTCGCTTCATACTGAATATCAAATGGCCAGAAATAATTAGCCACAAGAAACTCTGGGAACGAATCAATCAGTAACCCATTACTGAATAAATATGATGAAAATAATAGAAATGGATCGGAGACACTCTGAGTAGACCGTTGAATCGTTTGGCGTGCCACGCATAACCTCGAGTGGGAAACGACGAGTTTAGCGTTAGTCCGAGAGTGACGTGGCGGAGATCGTATGGGGAGGAGATGAAAGCTTATGGATAATTGTGGGGTCAGTTAAGAAGGACTGCAGAGAACAGGACAAAATAGAGATATGTTTTTGAATCCCTATGCTCCACCTGGAACCAAAGGGTATGATAATAAATTATTGGTATTCTTAAGAAGATCATCAAGAAGACTTCTGAAAGTTTTTCTAGCCTTAATTGGACATTACTTTTGAGTTCGATAGTTGACTTAGGGTAAAGCTGTCTTCAGGCTTATAGTCTGATTTTAGACATTTAGACTTCCCTATATTCTCTACGTTGTATGTTCTGCTCACCTCCTGGGAGATCTTTGTCTTTAACATTTGACCTGATTATCAATATGGTATGCAAGACTATCTTTAAAAAATAACTAGCTTCAAAGACACGATGCTGGATTTGGTCTCTAATGTTACCCATTGCAATTCACTTATTGCATAAAAATTTAAAGCTGACTGTGATATTTTATTTGTTTACTGAACTATCATTTACCTATCTTTCCCTTTTCTTTTATACTGGCTGTTGAATCGCAAAAGCAAGACAAGCTTTCATTACTCTCAAATCTGTGTGGAGGTCAACAGCATCAAAAATAAGATCCGGATTTTCAACTCCAATGTAAAGTCAGTGCTACTATACGGATCAGAGACTTGGCGAGTCGTAAAGAGCATCTCAAACAAACTTCAGACCTTCATTAACAGCTGTCTTCGCTCAATACTGCTCAAGATCAGATGGCCAGAAAAGATCAGCAACAGGGATCTCTGGGAGCGAACCAATCAGGAACCGATTGTGAAACAGATAGGCAGGAAGAAATGGAGATGGATTGGCCATACGCTGAGGAAACTATCAAGTGACATCACTAGACAAGCCATTGCTCGAGTGAAACCTGAAAGGGAGGCGGCGAGTTGGTCGTCCAAGGGTGACTTGGAGGAGGTCATGCGAGGAGGAGATGAAAGCATGTGGACAGACCTGGAGCAGGGTGAAAAAGTTGTCAGAAAACCGAAGGCAATGGAGGTGCGCAGCTGAAGCCCTGTGTTCCTCTAGGAACTAAAGGATACAATAATAATAGTAATAATAAATGAGTTCACATGTTTGTCATTTCAGTCTTAATTATCAATAATATTAAAGAAGTGAGAATGTTTTGTATGACGTTGTCTTGGAACATATTTTTATCGCATTCAAGATAATATTTTGTCTGCAAGATGTTTCCATTGAGAAACTCCTGATGAACTTCATAACACGACTTATGCACCATGTTGGTAAACATACATTAATTTCCAGAGATGGCTGTACTTAATGTATCTGTTTTTAGTATAATGTTACAGACGCATATTTCAATCATATTGTCATATATTCCGAATGACTCTCTATTCCATCTGTATTTGAAGGGTAATGCGAACCAAGTCACATTCAGTTACACCTTATCAATCATATCACCTTCAGTCCACTAACCTTAGACTGTCTGTGATAGTCTCATCAACAGCTGTCAGACTCCTCCTTTATTCTTAGTCAATATTATTAGAATTAGAGGAGAAGCCTCAAACAGACAACTAATGTGATGATGTTAACCAAGTGGTTAAGTACCATTCATTAATTTAATTTTTAATAACAGCTAACCAATACATGCGGCGATTGAAGTAAATTGGAATGAGAAGCTGTTTAGTTGCTTGATTTTGTAGAAAAGTGGACAAGCAGTTTGAAGGCTGCTAGTTCGAGTCCTACTGCTACTGAAGTCCTCCTGTCAGCTTCACTCGTAATCATCAAGTTAATGTAAAAATGAATTCACAATGGAACTCTACACACTATAATAAATGCTTCTTTCATCAATGAATTGAATATTACTGTAACACAACTTCTATCACATATCGTTTTTATTGGCTACGGTGTGATTTTAAGTGTTAATTTGCAGGGATACGGTTGACTACAGGTTCGATGACGAGCCGACATCAATTAGAGAACCATTGGAAAACCAGGGAGTACTGGATAGCTGTTTCGTCCTAAATTGGGACTCTTCCCCATTACATACCCTTCAGCTGGATACCCTACATACAGGGACATAAAATTAAGATAAATGCACTACGGTTCAATTACACCATTTAAATAAACAGTTAGTTATCAGTGTGATAGGAATCAGCTTAAAATAGTAATCAAATTATGATTCATCGTGTGATCGGATGACTGTAAAATCTCACCTTGATCTTGGTCAAATCGCTAACCACTCAAGATATTTGTTGTTCACCTGCCTCAGCCGAATCGTCTATCAGTTGGAGGAATTTATTCCCAATGCCCTGAGCTGATTTTAATGTGATTAAAAAATGTATAAATATGACAATAATAATAATAATTGCTTTATTCCAAAAACAGTACTCATGATACAGCAAGGAATTTTCAGCATTCAGTACAATATTGCATCTAATTTACTCAAAAACGACAAAAAAAAATTAAAAATACACAATACATAATAGTAATAAAACGATTGTTGTAGCAGCTACGTAGCAAAATACTGTGTGCCATACGGAGAAAAATATGTATAAAGTACAAAATTGTAGTAATAATAGTAATACCAACTAATATAAAATAACAGAGTAACGATTTAAACGATAGAAAGTGTGACACCATAAAATACAGAAAAAAGAAACGATAAAAAGGTAGATTCACTGTGCTAATTACATAGTAACTTGTAAGTTTCACGTCAAACAGAGTCTTCGTCACATAAAGTACGCGTAAATATAATTGTATCCTAACAGTCACAAGCCAGTCTTTGCCTTTCGATATTACATCGTTTATTGAATCAGAAGGTACCGCAGACGAATAGACGTATTTAGCAGATTAGTTGAGTTGTTCATTGCGTCAGTATTATTATACCCACGCATAAGTTCATTCGATGACACCGACTGTCGACGCGATCATATCAGTTGGTGACAGGTGCATAACTTAATGAGTGAGACAGTTTGAATATATATCAAGAGTTGCGAACTAAATAATACTGCTAATAATAGTAATGCTAATAATAACAGTTTAAAACGAGTTAAGATAATGGTAATGATAAAAGGAATTGATCTTCCAAATACTTCTTGTTTTGAATAACTAGTCGAATTCTTGAGCTACTTACTTTTAATGAGTAGTATATTTATATCACACTAATTATGCTGTGTCTGGTATTTAAGTTATTTCTGTTTGAGACGAAGTTGTTAGCCGCATTAACTTACCGAACTGAGGAGAAATTCAAAATTCTTCAACTTTCTGGTTTTTTAAAAGAGGGAGTATTGCTTAATTCATTTTTAGTATGTGGATGGTCAATTCAATTAGCTTTCATTACAAATTAGCATCAGTGAGAAAGCCATTAAACATCATGGTTAATCAGAGAACCTCTTAGGGGTTTCTAGTGAATGTGAAACGATGAATCTGTAAGAGAATGAAACTGTTACCCGCAACTGTCGTGCTATTCAGATTGTCGTTCAGTCACTGTGTTAGTCTACGTCGTAGAAATTTTAAATATGACTTTTAATATCGCAGGCGAATCACTGTCTTCACATTTGTTTCAGCTGAGATCATGGACACGAGGTTTTCATATGCATCCGTGTTTAGGCTAAAGAATAAATTTTCAGTTTCATTGTAGAAAGTCTGGAATATTTCATAAGATTTACAATGTGGGTGGAGGGTTTAAATCCCACTGAACCATTCGTCAATCAGCGTCATTCTTAAATCTGACGTTCACAAAGTTATGGTGGTCACTTGAAACTGGAAATAGCGAAGTTAAACAATAGTGTCCCAGGGGTGGAAACGCTCCAATGACCTTGAACACATGCTTTTCGTTGGTTAACGGCAGCTGTCGTGACTAGAGCGCAAATATGAACTCTGTTCACCAAGTGGCAAATTTCACCCAGATCACGTTTTAAGTGCTGTTTGGACAATGGGTTAGTAGCTCGTTATAATTAGGGTTACGGTTAGGTTTATGGTTGGGATTAGGGCTATGATTAGGGATAAATTTCGAGTTGATATTATTTATTTTGCCTCATTATCCACATTTTCCCAGTAATTAGTCGTCATTCCTCTAACTGGAGAAAATAGTAATTCAACCGAGGGCTTTAGGGGAAGACTGCAAAACAGGATAAGAGAGATAAACAGGTCAGAAGAAAAGTTCACCTTTTATCGCCTTGGTGAATACATGTATAGAAAATTGTCTCACTTAAAAACTGATATTCCCCGCTATAACTGGGACATATTTTTAAGTCATTTCAGAGAAAGATACACTGTTTAATGTGTTTTAATGCATTTTCTTGTAAATAGACGTCAGCTTTTGTCCAAAAGTCACTTATTTTTATGGCTGGTTAGCTCAAAGTCACTCGTGATTTCGCATCCCTTGGGACGTTATTGTTTAACTTCGTCCTGAAAATAATCTCAGTTTAATTTCGCTTGTGACATTTCGTCATGAACCGACTTCAGCCAGAGAAAGTATGTGGAGTTGGAAAGCACTGGACAGCTATTTCATCTTACTCTGGAATTTCGCAGTATTCTCCCATGATCTTATCAGAGTTTGGATCTTGGACCTAAGCTGATTGACTTTTCAGCTATTTGGACCGTAGTAGGACTACCTGTGAATTCCAGCTCTGTCCTCTAGGGATACAGCGCCATCCTCCACTAGTGCCTTCGATAACACGCACTTCACTTTGAGATGATGGGCTCTACTGGTCTAGACTTCTCAGTATAGCTTCACAGCATCCATCCAGTGGGCATTTGTAAGTTGTAGATTGATACTGGAATTAAATTAATCCGAATGTCATAATGTCAATCACTGTTTATTTCTATTCTCATTCCACCCTGTAATTATTTAGCGCATACTTAGTTCTATTTAATAGATATACCTCCTTTAAGTCATTTCCCTCACTATGACTGATTTCTGATGCTTATTAGTGGTCGGCACTAGAATCCAAGACGTCTCCTATTTAGTCTTTTTTCACCTTTTGACTAATGGTAAACGCAATTTTTAGAAAAATCAATGGTAGGAAATACTTCATTTATCTCTCTCTCTCTCTCTGTATTCTATACACCTTAAATACTAAGATTTTAATAACAATTGCCAATACACTCTGTTATACCGTTTAACTTACTCTATTACGACTAAAACAATAACAACATTAATAATATTAATAGTGGTAACGATCACGATGGTAAAAATGCATAAGGTATGGAAGTGAAATGCTAGGGTCGTTGTTATTGATCAAAAGCTCGTTCATAGAATGGACTTTGTGCTGTTCATTACGTGCTTGTCTGTGTGTGTGTGTGTGTGTGTGTGCGTGCGTTTAACATGTGTACAGGAGAACAGGTGAAATAAAGTATAGGCATTTGTATATTGTATTTTGACAGCTGCATGTCAGACTAAGAAGAAGAAGAAGAAGAAAGAAAGGTCGAAAAATGATCAATAGATTTCGTATTATTATTATTAATTTTATTGACTGGGTTTAATTATTCTTCTAGAGAGGAAAGTTTCCTTTATTCTTTAATGAGATTAATCATTGTGTGTCTTACTTCTTTGTTTCAGATTACTAATATTTAGGATAAGAATTAACTAACTTTTAATCTTTTACTGAGTGTTAGTATTAAATTGTAATTGATTTCAGGTTAGTTTTCGTCAAAAACAGAGCCAACCATTGAGAAATATTAAGCAGTTTTCATCCAACCGATAGCAACTACCTTGCCGTTGACGTCAGGGTGATATATCGCAGTGATCAAAGGAGCTATATTGCATGGGACTAATTTTTCTGCAGGTCCTACTACTCCAGGAAAGTTGTTTGGATAACGGTTAGACCATCATAATGTAATTTGTCTACATTGTGTTGGGAGTCTGAGGGCGAGGTTGTACTGTTAGCGAATAGAGATGTAACAACACTGAGGTGTTTTCCTTAGAAGATCGGCATACCAGCTATGCTACCTTTCCGTTCCGAGGATTGTGGAGTGCTAAGAAAGATCGACCCTGAAAATTGTACATTCCGACTTATCTTGCTGCCGTCCGTAGTCGGAGTTAATATCTTCATACGGCCACAACTACGAAAACCGTCACCAGCCTCAAGCAATTGTCCCTTGGGCTATGTGATCATGCATCACTTATGCTCTTTCTGTTTCAGGTACTCTAAGAAGAGACTAACTTCCATCATATAGGCAGTCTGGAAATGATAATCACGCAAAAACTTCCATAAGCACACAACGCCTGAACAGCTTTCTGTGTGCAACGATGCATTTCAAGGTAGACGTGCCACCATTCAGTTGAAATCCGATTATCCATGTCGGTAAACCTATACTAATTCATGATATGCCATGACTATCATGTGATTTTAGTTATCTCAGCTAGTAGATTAGATTTCTTACTAGAAATCTAGGAAATCTACTTTACCGTTAGTAATAAAAAACCACGAAATAGATGACTACGTTTCCGTTAGTTAGGGACGTACATCAGTTAAAAAACTATTCAAAAGCAAATGGCACTGAAGCTTTATTGTGAGAGAAGCATTTCGGTATTGTAGTACAATGCAGTTCCATATTAGATGAGTAAATGTGATACAACGCATAGCTTTAGTAAATGGATGACGTTCCGAGCACATTTCATCACTCATAGAAAGATTTCAGTTTGTTCATACAGCTTGGTAACTGGCTTTGTATACATATTGATAGGATCCCACATATTTTGGTATTGACTGTTTAAACTTGCATAGATGGTATGTTATCATTCTCACACATTTTGTTACTGACTGTCAATGTCGCACATATGGCATATTATCATTTCTCACACACTTTGTTATTGGCTATTAAGGTCAATTATTTCAAATGCTGTTAGCTGTCCATATTGTTGTAAAATGTATAAATACCATGGCTTTCTTTATCGTTGTTGCACTTCAATACACAGTCACAGTCCAGCCTTTGTCTTTTGATATTTGCGTGCTTTACTAAGTCGGAAGGTACGACGAGCAGATAGACAGATTAGTTCAGGCGCAGACAGATCAAGGTGAAAACGTCTTCATTCAATTCCCTACAGTTATAACAAATTGGCGACGGGGTTTTACCTTAATTCAGTGCAGTTATAACAATTGGCGACGGGGTTTACTTAATTCATTGCAGTTATAGCAAGCAAACGACGACAGTTTTTATTCTGTTCAGCGCAACTATATAACATTTTTGACTGTGTTAATTACAACCCAATTACAATGTCTATCTCTCTGGACGATCTCAAATCTATCTTGCAGCAGCAGCAAGTTCAGAATGAAGCAGCTCAACTAAAATTAATCGAAGCTCTCACTCAGAAGCTGTCCATTCAAGTTCCATCAACATCTCATTCTGACAAATATGAAAGCATCTCAAATTCCATCAGTGAGTTCAACTACGACCCAATATCTGGTCTCGTATTTGATGCATGGTTCAATCGTTACGAAGACGTCTTCCGTATTGAATGCTACATGTTTGATGATGCTGCCAAAGTCCGATTGTTACTAAGAAAACTTGGTACTGTTGAGCACAACAGATATGTTAACTTCATTCTGCCTAAGAACCCACGTGAGTTATCATTCGATGAGACAGTCACCGTTTTATCACAAATCTTTGGTGAACAGTCATCCATGTTTAATATTCGGTATCAATGTTTTCAGTTGACAAAAATGCCTTCCGATGATTATGTGACTTACGCTGGCAAAGTGAACAAGGAATGTGAAAGGTTCAAACCACACGAAATGACATCAGATCAGTTCAAGTGTTTGATTTTTATTTGTGGGTTGAAGAACCCAGAAGATACTGACATACGAACTCGACTTCTGTCACTTGTGGAACAAGACCCGAAAATGACTTTACAAATGGTGACAGCAGAATGCCTACGTTTAATCAACTTGAAGCACGATACTGCTATGGTGGAGTGCAAACGACAGTCGTCTGAATTTGGTTCGATTAACACAGTGAAAAGTCCTCCGATCACCGTTAAGCACACAGAACGTCAGTCTCAAAATTCAGCTAAACCTCCTTCAGTGTGCTGGCACTGTGGTTCGTGGCATTTTGTCAAGTTCTGTCCTTTCAAGAAGCATAAATGCCGTAATTGTCACCGTTTTGGACATAAGGAGGGTTACTGTCCACCGCAGAAAAATCCTTCGGTGAGGAACAGAAGTAGTCGTTTCAAGCCGAAACAATCTCCTCGAGTACAGACCGTTTATACAACTTCCAAAGTCGAGTTCGCCAGCAAACGTAAGTACATAACACTAGATATTAACGGCAAACGTATTCGTCTTCAGTTGGATACGGCATCAGATATCACCGTAATTTCCCGAACTACGTGGCGCAAACTTGGTTGCCCACAGATTCTGCCGACCGAGCATGTCGCCAAGAATGTCTCTGGAGATATACTGAAACTCGTGGGTGAGATCAATTGCCAGGTTCAGTTTGGTGAGCATCACTTCAATGGTGTATGTTACGTTACAAACTACCATGATTTGGATTTGCTTGGTCTTGACTGGTTAGACAAGCTCCATATCTTTAATGTACCATTAAATTCAGTATGCTCTAATGTTTCGTCTTCACCACACAACGTTGTTCCCGGAGATGTATCTGATCAATCTCTCTTGCAACGCCGTCGTCAAAAGCACGCTTCTGTCTTCCAGGACAAACTTGGTTGCTGCAAACTGTTTGGCATCCAGCATATTCGTAGCCCCCCGTATCATCCCCAATCGAATGGACAGACTGAACGTTTCGTCGACACCTTTAAGCGTGCTTATGCAAAAGCGAAGGGGGAGGGAACAACAGAAAAATTTTGGATAAATTCTTGCTGCATTATCGTACGAATGAAAAAGGACAGTTATGTGTCAGACACACAGATCACGCTCTATCCAGTACCACGCAAAGGTCAACTCGACAAAGAAGAGCTCCGAAACCTTTTCAAATAGATCCAAAAAGCAAGTCCTACACTCTTTACGGGGGGAGGTGATAGGATCCCACATATTTTGGTATTGACTGTTTAAACTTGCATATATGGTATGTTATCATTCTCACACATTTTGGTAGTGACTGCTAATTTTGTATATATGGTATATCATTCCCACACATTTTGTTACTGACTGTCAATCTCGCACATATGGTATATTATCATCTCTCACGCACTTTGTTATTGGCTATTAAGATCAATTATTTCAAATGCTGTTAGCTGTCCATATTGTTGTAAAATGTATAAATACCATGGCTTTCTTTGTCGTTGTTGCACTTCAATACACAGTCACAGTCCAGCCTTTGTCTTTTGATATTTGCGTGCTTTACTAAGCCGGAAGGTACGACGAGCAGATAGACAGATTAGTTCAGGCGCAGACAGAGCAAGGTGAAAACGTCTTCATTCAATTCCCTACAGTTATAACACATATCTTGTTTAGATCCTGCGTGATTTCTATTGCACATGCTCATTGTTGATTAGATGAACAAAGTTTCAGTGATTAAATTGTATTTCTCTCCACCTAACCATATTGCTATTTAATACTTTTACTCTGTCCGACCCTATTGTGTGATTGCATGTGAGTGAATGCCTCTCAGTGGCCTAGTTTTCTTTTTCTAGACTACTTGGCCTAGCGCGGTCAGTCATTTAAGACTTAGATAAATTCCTATGTTCCCATAATCTGATTGACCTCAACCTATTAGTATGACCTGTGTAATTGACCTCATAGTCATTATATGGTATTTGGTAAACTATGTTATTTTCCCTAATTGGATCTATTCAGTCCTTAAGGCAATAAAATTTGTCTCCCAGAGAGTAGCCTGGCTTAAATGCCACCCTATTCTACCATTTTTAGTATTCCTACGTTGAATATCTGACGTTCCTTCTTTGTATGACAGAACTACAAAGACTTTGAATTTCTTAGTATTTGTACTATTTCCATTATTTGATTTAATACTTTTATATTTCCTTTGGGTCTTCTCACATTTTTGAATAAATTCTGGTGGATAGTTACTCTCCAATGGTGTTTTCTTTATTTGTCTGATTTCATTATTCAATCTTCTGGCCTACTGGTTAGGCTTCTGACACGACTATATTGACAAATAACTAAACCCATCTTTATCGATTCATGAGGGGGTGAATTAGAGCATGTCAGTTCCCTATAAATGCTAGTATCTAACTCAGCATCCTGTTTTTGTTTGATTTTACAGTCTAGTATGGTTAACTCACTCTCCTCATTTTCTGACTAAAAAGTGAGTTGGATTCCATCTACTTCTTTGTGAAGGGATACATTCAGATTTAAGCACAGTTAGTGAGGTATCCGAATGTCACTTTTGATCACAGATTGATGTCATTTGGAAAACTATTGAAAAATAGCGAGTGTTGGACAGCTGTTTCATCCTAGTTTGGGACTCACCAGCAGTATTCAACCCCAGGGTTTCGAGTCCAGGACATTCCCGTTACAAGGCAAGCTGGCATAGCATTCAGCCATTGGGATTCGACTCAGTGGTCAGCCTATGAATTCCAACTTCTACCAATCCGTGACTTCAATTTCAGCACCAGGACCTGAATGGTCAACGAGCTTGCCTTGTTACCGGAAGTTCCTGAGTTTCAATCTAGGAGTCACAAACTGAGACAAAACAACTTTCCAGTACTCCCTGGCGTTCAGTGATTCCCTAACTGATATTAATCCGTGGTCAGACCTGAAATAAATCAAATCCCTACAAACTAACTTTTGAAATTTATCCATATATCTCTAGTAAACATGTTATCAGGTCGTATGAATACAATGATATATGATTATTAACAATAAATTGTGCTCGAAACATCATCTAGTTATTAGTGCTGCGTGTTATATCAAATGAACTTATTTATAATATGGAATCGCACCAAAGTTTTGGTTTTAATGAGAAGAAAGATAGAAAGATGAATATAAACATGATTACTTATTCTTCATTTTAGTCGGATATTAGTTAGTAAAAAGGTGTTTTGTTTCTTCTCAGAGAATAATTACTCAACCAGCATTTTAATTATACCTAAACAAGACGTAACAATAAGCCCTAAAAATGGTGTTTAGCTGATACATACTACTGATAAAAGTTAGTTGAGGAGAAGAAATTAAATAATTTAACAATATTTGTTACATATATGCACTGAATTCATCATATGTGTAACCGAATAAATTTAGTATGTAATTATTCTATTTTAATTCTACTATTTCTCCTAATAAGCTTATCAAGAGTGAAGTGATTTGAACTGATGTCAAATCATTTGACCTGATCGGTGGGAAACATTAGACTTGTTGGCACTCGTGAGCGAGGTGGTTTCGAATCTCAGAAGCGGCATGAAGACTGCAGATACACCTTGCTATGAGAGCCCAAAACCTAGGTCGAAGGCTTCCTGCCGGATACCTCCAAAAAAAATCTGATAACAATTCAGAGTACACCCTGATGGTGAGACACTTAAGACAGTGGCTACCTTGCAAACCTGACTCACGGAATTCAGACTGCATCAATACGAAGGACCAGATGCATGACATTAGTGAATACCTAGTGTCCAATCAAAGTAATATGGACTGAATCACTGAGGGTAAACAGATGGTGAATGTCACTCTAAATGGCAGGAGCAGTCATCTAGTCTTTTGATCTGTCTATCAGATACTGTTGGTAGACATGAATAGTTTCCACTTTCTTATATTGATCAGTTGTAGATGCTTTTACCAAATGAGTAACTTTAGTACTTTTCACAAATATCTACTGACAATGAGATGATATATTGAGGATTTATTGCAGTTTTCACCACGCATCGTTAATGACTGTGGAATCACTGAAAAACAAAAACAAGAAATATCAGACAGTAGCATCACGCGTTAACAGATGTGGAAAACTCGTGTCAGATTATTTTGATTCACTAGTACTGAATGATTGTTTACTAGTCATGAGATGCGATAGTCTTGGACTAGATCCTGAAGTGGGATTCCTAATGTGAAGTGTTGAAGCATATTAAACTAAGATGACAGGAATGTTTAATTCATATTGGTTTTCAATAGCTTTTTAATTGGTGTTAAATGGGTAGTGAAATCTTTCTTAAAACTAGTGAAGATCCCGGTTGCCCTAAACCAGTTTTTATTTAATGCGACTAGATTTTAAATGGACTTCTCATATTCTGTAAAATTAACCATAATCACTGCAATAAACCATATGGATTTCTTGGGACAGTTACTCACTTGATGTGAGTGATGGCACATCGTGCTTTGATTGGCGTTGGAAGACATAGTAGTCCTATGTGTTGAAACCCATTGTCTATGCAGTATTCTGAGCATTGTAAAGCCTGATGACTCCTGTCTCAACCATACTGTTGTAAATTCCTAAACTGGCACATGAATGTGGATTGTCCTTCAGTTTTCAGCATTTGTGTAATTCGTTTTAACCCGTGTGACCAGTACTGCTTAAAATTAGCACCGTTTATTTTCATTTAATCTGAACGCATAGTATAAATATCACTAATACAGAATGCTACAGGTCAAGAATTTTAGTAATATTCGTTTCACTCGAACTAGAAAATACACTGATTTATGAAAATAATACTTTCGGTTGCATTCGTGTCCTTTTAATTTCCTTCCATGTTTGTATAACGCATGGGGGGACAAATTTAACTTATATCCATGCATACATATACTTGAATAGTAATCTTTCTTACCTCACCTAACTAACTGATCTCGCTCTGGTGACAAGATTTAATTTCATGCTGAAAGATAATAGTGACTACCAGACACGCTGTATACATACATACAGTCAAGCTGGCGTAGATCTGAATTTTGATTTGCTAATAAAATCTGGAATATTTAGCCAATAGGATTAGCGTAACAGGTGAGTGGGTGCGTAGGTGGGTCGAATGGTCGACACTTAGATTAGTTTAGTCTAGTCTTAAAAGACGAATGTTTTTACCAGTCTGTTATATTATTCATATTTGATCGCCAATATTTATAAACAATCCGGAATATATTTAACAATAAAAAGATAACCAGTTGAATGAATCACTCAGCATCTCCAAAGAAGCCTCCAACTCATGAACCTGAATTATTTGATCTGCCCAGTCAATTAAAAATATGGGCAGTGAATATGTTTCATACTACAGCTACGAAAGAGCAGAAAAAACATGATCCCGTTGAGCTTGGATTACGTTTTATCTGGGATGATATTTTTGTTACACATGAGAAACCGGAGTATTTTGATAATGTTACTGTTAAACTGCCCAAATCACATACCCTATTTTCAACAACTTTCAAGAATAATACAGATTCAGAACAAGAATACAGTTTTCGAACTGAACGATGTACTAGATCAACAGCTGAGATTGAAATACAAAAGGGTGTCATTATGTCAAAAGAACTATCGATCAAGTTAGCGGTGAGTGTGAATAGCTAAAGTTCTACACACTGATTATTGTTTTTTTTTAACTGCATCTACTGGGAGAATAGTAAGACCAATCAATAATCTGAATGAGTAATAAAAAAAATCAATCACCGAGTGACTAGTTATATTCAATGTTTAGAAGGAAGGATGTATATGGAATGTATGTCAATAATTAACTCTTGTACACTGAATCATGACTCGAAAGTAATCGCTGTTGTCTGGCTTCCGCCTTCACCCAAATCTAATCTACTGAACCCTCTTTGTTTTCATGAAGCAACATTAATTGCTATTATTTATGTACGCGTCATTCAACATTCTGTAACTTGAAGGAATCACATTTTCTTTTAAAACAAAATTAATTGGTTTCGAGGCATATCTATCACAGGCTTAGAGCAGTTAGCCTTTAGGTTCCACCACGAATGCTGGATGTTAATATGTTAAGCTTTTGGTACTATATGCAGTGGGATTACGGTCTACTTCTAAAATTTAGGACGCAACAGTTCTCACATTTTTTTTATTACAGCTTGATTTCACACCGTATTTTTCGGTACATGTATGGAATTTTCAGCATGGATATCGGTAGCCCAAATTTCGCAGGCCGACCATAGATATCAGGTGTGCGTCGGCCGGGATCGAACTCCGGACCATGTGCATGGTCGGTGAGAGACCTAACCACTGTGCCACCGACGAACACACATCGATTTCTCATGAAATCTATTAATATATTTAGGATAAGATGATCGTGTCGGTTAAAATTGTGAGGCTAATTCTATTTCTGAAATAAACAGTTTCGTGACTGATTTTATAACTTCACAACTGATTAGTGAAAATATAAATTTCCTAATGGACATGACCTTCTTCAAGTAGGCCAATGAATGTTGACAAGCAAAGAAGTTCAGCTTAAAATACACAAAACTTCTTACTGACTTATCTGTGGCCACTCAGAGGGAATCACTCAAATAAATGACCACATTGCATACCCGATAGATTGATTTTAATCATTGTTTGGGAGTAGAATATTACAAAGTTCACCATTACATGACTAATTCTTAGAAACAACTGTACTAAAGGGATCTATTTTTGATGTTTCTCATTCAATGAGAATCACCGGCATTTCATCACTTGTTTCTCTGATGACTAATTAAACAGTAGGATAATATTCAGCATAAAAGACGATTTTTTACGAGCTATACAAATTAAAAGTATTTATACCCCATATTCTATAGCTTAATTTTCATTTCTACAAGGTCACATTAAACTAATACTTTTATAACTACGTAAATCGTCATTACTCTACTCAAATATTCTCTTAAAATGACTATTGTTTCCAAAATTTGATTTGGGCATTCACATTTGTAATTCAACAATGCGCATATATATATATAACTACTATCAAAAGTGGATTCATTAACGCCTAATTGGAAATATTATTGGGTTAGAACAAGACATATGAGCGAACAATATTGTTTTTAATTACATCTTCATCAGGCTTTACTCTAATTTACATAGATTCATATATATATATATATATATATATATATATATATATATATATGAAAGACAAACTACCTAGCTGTGCCACTTCTATGTGTATCTATAAATTTATTTGCTCCTGTGGAGACAGCTATATAGGGCGAACAACTAGACAGCCTAAAGACGCATTAATGAGCATCTTCCTTCATGCTTCGGAAAAGGTCAAATAAAATCTATAAGAAGTTCTATTTTGGTTCATTTGATTGATAACGGTCACCAAGTGGACAGAAATAGTGCCTTCAAAGTTATCTATCGCATTCAACCGAGCCTTCCGAACGGAATTCGAATCCGTCTTTTACACATAGCCTAGGCTATGGGAATTCGAGAGAACAATCCTAGTCTTTGCATACAAAAGAAGTTTGTTCTACTTTTGTCTCTCCCTTGGCCTAGGTGAATTCTATTCAAAACCCTCCCACCCCTTCTTATTTCCATATCCTTCATATTTTTATGATATTTATTTAAACTCTAATTATCTGTCCACTTCACCTTTAGTATTACGTAACTTTTAAGATTTGACCTAATTTATTTATTGAATTGTCTACATATGCACATATTACTACCTTTGTTATTCCTCTTATCGCCACATGCATAAGCCTTATTATCAATATTTTGTTATCATTATAAATATTGTTATTAACTACTTTTAACGGTTTGAAAAAATTTGGGCATTGGGTATATGATATTCATTATAATAAAGGTTTTTGTAATTCCCAATGAATGAAAAACAAAAAGATATTGTTTTTACTTTGAGAAAGCTATTAGCATTAAATAGCGAAACGTCAGTAAAAACAATATCTTTTTGTTTTTCATTCATTGGGAAATACAAAAACTTTTATTGTAGTTGTTATTAACTACCTTCAAAACATTTACCACATTATTAGTATTATTATTATTTGATCTACAAAATCACCGTCATTGGTTGAAATTTTTTACATACAAATCTTTGTAAATTAGGGTAAAGCGTCGGTGGCATAGCAGTTAGGACGCTTGCCGACCATGCACATGGTCTGGGGTTCGACCCCCGGCCGAGGCACTACTTTACCTCGCTAAGCCAGAAATAATGCTGGTAAAGAGGATAGGTTGGGCATGACGCTGGCTAGCAACCCCACCCTGTAAAATAAACACTGCTACAGAAACTTCAAGCCACTAGCTTGAGGCCCTATGTTCCACTGAGGGACGTGAAGGAAAAAAAATTAGGATAAAGCCTGATGAAGATCTAAGTGAAAACAATATTGTTCGCCTATATGTCATGTTCTAATATTAAAAATGGGAATATTAGACTTTCCGCAGGCAAAAAAATAATCAATGAAAATTCTTTTCAGTGACTTCTTCATCTGGCCACTACAATCATATATGCATAATGTTTAAAGAGTGATTGTTATCGACAACACTGATGTTTCTTCCAGTAACATCGAGTTGTTAAGATCAGTGGAACTACAAGTCAAATTAGATATTAGTGATAAAATGTATGAATTTCAGATAAAATTAAGAAGAAAGTTTGTGCTATAATTAAAGATAATAGTTAGAATAGTAACTAGTAACTTGTAAAAGGCTTAGAGGGGATAGGCAGCTGTCAGATTTTTATTATTAGGTGATAACGACCAAGGCTAAAGAAAGAATTTGTTCGAACTTCTTCTGAACATGTCAGTTTAGTTTCGTAAGGTGGATTCCAATGGTTTTAGCTGTGTGTAGAAGAGGAACTCATAAGGTGAGATTAAGATTAGTCGGATTACAGTAGGTAACTTTTAAAAATGTCTTTTTAACATCGACTGGTATTTAATTCATCGGTGGTCAGAAACTTGAACTGGCTAATAGAGGTAATAAGCCTGTAATTACCCGGTCCGTTTACAATTTTCAAAAAATAGTATGAACAAGTAGTATCACTTTGCCCTTTCACAATTCATAAGGTCATTAAGCTTGTTAGTAAATTTGAAACTAGAAATTGAGGTTTTGAGTTTCTAAATTTATATTTCACTCTATTCTTAATTTCACTCAAATTAGTCTTCGGTGCATAATTTACACCTGATTTGGCATACCAGCACTAACTGGGATTATCATTCAAGGTTCTTGGTAGGTGAATCATTTCAAGATTGGTTTTCTCAGAAGGCAGTATCGACTAGTGTAACAGTGTAAATCAAGTGGCACTGAATAGGCGTGGGAACTTTCAGTTTGAGACAGCTGTTTCATCCTTTCACACATTACATGTATGGGATTTTAAAGCCTTTTTTACCTGTAATGAAATACTCTCCTAATTATCCGCTTCTTTAACTCTTGTTTCAACAGTTTTACTGTAGTTTGGCGTAAACTGGGACAGTAAGTGCACATATCTACTCTTGACTATGTGGCTCACACTCTTGCAGTATTGTGAAGCTATTTTATAATCTGAGCATTGTTTATGAGTTATTAGAGTAAAATTTGTGAATGGTAATATCCAGGGTGTCTGTTTCATGAAATGAAAGCATAGGTCACTTTAGTTTCCTCGAAGCCTATTGAACAGAGAGATTCTTTTCACAGAATTCAGTCAGAAAAATGTATCTTCACGATTATGTAAAATTAAGTGACAATTATGTGTCTTTACTGTTAGCAACTGTTGGATATGATAAAATAAATCAGTTAGAATATCAAAGTCAAATTCTTATTCGCTCTATAAAATAATCAAAAAGGCCTACAATTTAGCCTAAATCAGTAAAAATGCAACAAAAAAAATACATTTGCAGTAAGTAAGGATGGAAGTTTTATGCAAAATCGTTGAGAAGACTATACTTTATCCTATGCAAAATACATTGATTGAAAGCGTCAGATTTGATTACACTAGAAGCACTGGCAACTCAATGCTGTCGTTGAGGTTTATTTATGAATTGATAAGTTATTCATAGGTGATATGTATTGCTAATCTTTGTTTCACTGATATTCTGACTCTCTATGTGAGGAAATCCGTCCGAGAAGGGGAAAACTAGTTAGCCAAAAAAAGTCAGCTGAATAGAATTAATCTTCTCTAAGTATAGGTAACAGGTGTACAGACTACATTTCCATTGATTGATTTACTCTTCAATCATATTGATTACTGTTCAGTCTGCATTCTGAATTTGAAGGCTAAAGCTAAGGTAACTAAAGAGTTTATCCAATCGAGTGTTGGAAAGTGATACATTTCATAGTAAGGTCTCGCCGTATTTTCCAATACAAGTCAATAGTAAGAAGATCATACTGTTTGATGTACTTGACAAAATAAAGAGCGTAACAAAGGTGAAGCGAAGAGCTGTACAGTATATGTTACTGACTGACACAGATAGCACGGAATTATTCACATTTAATTCACCTTGGATTGTATAGACCGCGAGTACCTCACTTTATTCTATGTATTCCCATTTTACCTGGGTGCTTGGTTGAAGTCAGAGTAAGATAGACGATTTAGCTCTCTGGTTATCGTACCGCTGCTGAAAATGGCTTCAAATATGAGCAGTCACTTTCTAGTGCTTAGATCACAGAAAGTTGACTAGACGACAGCAATAAACAACATGAGTTGTGTTTACCTACTTGTGCCAATTAGTAGAAGATATTAGTATTTACCGGAGCACTTTTTTTCAAAAATCAGAAACTGTCTATCTATCTGCCAGGAAACAAGAGAAAGAGGAATATACAAATTAACAAGGAAACTAATCTACGCCACTTTATTTATCTGTAATGACCAGATTCCCTTCGATGTAGATTCCGTTATGAGAAGTAACACTGGTGAAGAGCTATAAACTGGGACAAAACAGTTCCTTGGTTTTCCTGCGTTTTCTGATGTCGGTTGATAATAAAATCCACAGTGACATGTGTGTTTGGTACTTTCAATAGTTCTGAGTTTGTATATATATATATATATATATATATATATATATATATATAGTACGTCAGGAAAACCAAGGAACTGTTTTGTCCTAGAGTCCAATCAAAAAGACGCTAGATTACTTCATGAAGTTCCCAGTTTTTGGTCTACACCATAGTTATGTTGACTCAACTCTTTGAAATGAAGTTAAATCAGCAGCTGGCGTAAGTTAAAGAACCACTGGGTAATTATATTTAGTTTCTTACATTTATTATTATTGTTCCCTTGGGTTCCTAGTGGAACATAGGGCTTCAACTGCACGTCTCCACTTGCTTCTGTCTTCTGCTGTACTTTCCACCTCCATCCATGTTAGTTCATACTGTTTCAACTCCTCTTCACACTATCTCCTCCATGTCACCCTTGCACCGACGTCTCACTCGTCGATTCAATTTCGGGTTCCATTCGAGGGTCTGTCGCGTGATATCACCCAGCGGTCTCCTCAGTGAGTGTCCAATCCATCTCCACTTTCTCCTGCATATTTGTTGGTTGGCGATTGGTTTGTTCTTGTTTTGTTTCTTCCCGTAGTTTCTTGTTGGTGATTCTTTCCGGCCTGGCCATCTGATCTTCAGTATAGAGCCAGTGAAGACAGTTGTTGATAAAGGTCTGCAACCTGTTGGAAAAATTCTTTGTGTCAAGTTTCTGATCCGTATAGAAGAACTGACTTGACGTGTGTATTGAGAATCCAACTGAATTTCGTTGTTGATGCTGAGTGACGAAGATTTCCAGATTGGTTTGAGGTTGATGAGTGTGCTTCTCTCCTTCCCAATTCTCCATTTGACACCCTTGTCCGTTCCTCCTGTAGTCGAGACGATGCTCCCTAGATAAGTGAATGAAGTAACCTCTTTCGAATCCCTCCCGTTGATGGTGATTGACGCATCATATTCGCACAAATTTACCTCTATCACAAAACACTTCCACTTTTTCTAATAATTTCTAAGTATTCTTCACAGATGATGATAACGATGTGTTTTGACCTTCATTATAAAATTCTCCAACTTCTGGTTTAAATTATACAGGAATTCTCCATGAGTCTGTCAAAATTATTTTTATCATTTAAGTTCAAAAAGAGTGGGTTCTAGGAATGTGAAAGCTCGGCATAGTAAATGGCTAGAAATAGAGGAAGATGGTTGACTGCATTTCGATTCAGTGACTTAATGTTACAGTGTTAATCTAGGCACTCGATAAATGTGAATTCAGCACTTAACTATTAAGATGGAAGGGCTATGCTGCTAATAAACTTCAAACTAAGCAAAATTTAATTCACTAGGCTATACAGATTTATGAGAAAATTCAAATGTATTTCTTCTTGAGTCATCAAGCAAGAAGGATGGGAATACCACAGCGTTTTTGGTAAAATGATCTTGGACATCCAAAATTTTCACTTTCACACACAGCTGTCATGAAAAAACATCTGTTTGGTGAGGGTGAAGTTAGCAGAAGAAGCTGCAAAAGCGCTCATTGAAGTCGGACGTAAAATATATTTCATTTTATTATTCAACGTCAATTCAATTTCCATATTTCCAGACTTTTTAGCCCTTGGCAGTGGTGATAAATCCCAAATATACTTTTGTTATATTCGGACTGAATGAGAAACTGTTTCTTTTTATAATAAGCGGTACCATTTATAATATTGGTATCTTTAAACACTTTCTAAGCGCATTTTATTTAGATTTTATAAAGTGAGCTTTTTATTTGTAAGCAAAAGTTTACCTATGAAGGATTCATCAAACTGGGGATATTTCATATGACTGATCATCACTGATTGAGTTGACACTAAAGATAACTGAACACTGAAATCCCTTTGGCTTTAACTGTAGCAAACTCAAGACAAGTGTTCTCCTGAATGGCTTATGTAGACTGGATCGATTTCAAGGTAGATGAAGTAGTTGACCGAACCTAAGGAAGGAAAATTCACACCTCTTTCAGTCAAGTACGGGAATTTCCAGTTGTACCCGAAATAATCAGACTGGTGTTTTCATGTTCATTTGTGTGATATGAATACGATACCGATTCGTGAAATAACACATTCATCATGAAATGTCACTATCATCACAAGCATCTCAAATGACATAATGAGTCCCCTGATTTAATAATATAATAATAATATTTAATAAATACTAGGTTTTTGTCCACTTGTAGTGTTTAAAGGATCTGTGGTTATCTTAAAGTTTTAATGAAATGCCATAACCAGCAAAACAAAAGAACTGTACGAGTGAATCAACCTAAAATATTGTGGGGAATTTTAGAAAAAGGTACAACGTTGGATGCTTACTTAGTGACTGAATGGTTGTATACTCAGAAAGACACCCGGTTGTATTGTGTTAATTCTCCATAAGATCCTTGTTCTGTCCCAAACTATCTTGAAACATATGCTCAATGACTTTTGATTTTCACTGGTTTTATTAGTTTTTAGTGAAAACACAAACAAATGATGTTTTTAATCGATAGCTCAAATACTACTTAAATGAACAGCTGAATTCAGAGAAGATCTTCTGGTTTTCTTACAGCCACATGCTAAATTTATTTATCTAAGGTTTTGAATATCATAAATTCCAAAAAGTAATTGTTTCCCTTTTGTAAATACTTTGCTAAATTCAAATTTTTGTTTGATAAAGTCATTTCTTATGATTCGTTCATTGAAAGACTTTAGTTTCTGTTGCGAGATCGTCTCAGTGTTAGTTAAATATGTTCACCTTACCCAAACCGAAGCATTTCAGTTTGTTTGTAATCAAAAAGCAGTCAGAATTGATCTTTCATCCAGAATTATATTGATTTGACCTTAAAAAAGAAAAATTGATTTTTTTTCGTTCTACTAGGATTATAATATAAATGAAATTTCTTACGACCTTAAGTTTTTTCCATGTGTTATAAATTATTTCCAATATTACATCTGCCATAGATAGCTTTTTGAATTATGCAGTGGACAGCATAAGGATAATAACACCTCGAAATTGGAATTTATAATCTTTCTATTTATTGGATCACAAGACTGGACTGGTCAGTCCTTGTCAATATACGCACTTTATTTGACCTTCACAACTGCAGGCAGATTCTGCATACAATCATTCGTTTGGTTTCGAACTTAACACCAGGCTCTGTTTGCATTTCAGGAAGCTAATAGTGCTGCTGTTGAAACTAAAACCACACAAACTCACATTTAAACCCTAGAGTTAGACTAACATTTACTGCAGTTATTTTGAATTTCCTGTTGATGGGTTTGAAGGTTCTTAGTTAGTAAAGAAGTATTGGAGTTCTGGGTGTGAGTTTCACTAGGATGCAGATAAATCCGTCAGACGAACCTCGAAAAGGATGAAACTAATATCCACTGCTAGATACTATGACGCAAACAACACTGGTCCAAATTAAGAGTTTCAGACAGTCGCTTGAATTATTTATATCATTTTTTTGTTGATATTCACGGCTGGATGGACCCATCCTTTTTGGTACGGGGATCAACTGAAGAGACTTCTACCTATTACCTGTGGTATTATCGTAGGTATGCATATTTTAGCATATATTTCTTTAGGTCAGAATAGTGTCAGTAGTTCAGCTTCGATCCCACAATCTGATGTCATCGAAGTTATCATCAAAAGCCTTGTGTTTTTTGTACTCATACCTCCCATTCATACTATTCTGTAACCACCTGGATTTCTGTTAATGCATTTGAGAATATAGTAGTAAAAAAACCTCAAGTTTGAAATGTATGAATATAATTTAATAAATCAGAATGAACAGTAACATGTGGGTACATTTTCAAACATCTGGTCCAAGTATCTAAACAATTCATGGGCAAAACAGAAAAGACGTTGTTGTTTATTTGCACATTGAATCAAAAAGCTCATACAATGATAATAATGGTAATAATAATAATAATAATAATAATAATAATAATAATAGAGTCGGTGGATTCTCGATTCAAATTTCAGTGAGTACATCATCAATCAATATAATACAGATGCATCCGGATGACGAGTTTCGAATCGGACGAAGCAAGTGTCCTGAATTCCATTGCTAACATACTGATTCACCCCAGTAAAATTAACACGAAGAAATTACAAACAAAAA
Organism: Trichobilharzia regenti; assembly: GCA_944472135.2. Classification (NCBI taxonomy): domain Eukaryota; kingdom Metazoa; phylum Platyhelminthes; class Trematoda; order Strigeidida; family Schistosomatidae; genus Trichobilharzia; species Trichobilharzia regenti. The sequence goes on from OX235267.1 coordinate 21,180,572, forward strand.
GAAATAATTTCAAGTCTGTGAAGAGATATAATTCCAAACTCTGAGGAGACGGGTTGGCGATGGGTCCGAGTGTTATAAGGAATGAATTGCTACGCTTTAGAGAAATCACTGCGTAAAATATTCCGTAAAAATAGTTACCACACTAAGTAGAATACAACTAACTGCCATAATTTGGCAAGTTAAAATTCCACTTATCTATTTTATATCGACCAGATGTATATGATTATCATTTTCTATTGAGTCCCTATGATATTTAACTTCCTTGTCCATACTCAAGACTCCTATTTTTTGTTTTAAAATCTATACGCATCATATATATATATATATATATATATATATATATATATATATAAATTTTATGCAAATTAGACCACTCAGGGTAACTATAGCGACTTTAAGGGAGAGACATAGAGAGTAAACAAGTAGTGCATATATTAAATATGGTCAATACAATTCAGTGTCTTTGTTTAATCCGTTGTTATAGTGACTAGCTGAAGGAAGATGAATAACGAGGGTTATTTTTGATTAAATAAGACGACTTGCAAACACTTGAGTATCGATCTGCCATTATTCTATTTATTTATATGTGTGATGAGTGAGAAAATGCCAAACTTAAAGTTATTGTTGGACTTCGAACTGACGATAGTTGGAGAGACTGAAAACATAATATGCTGATTTATTCTCTACATATTTAAATGTACAATATAATAACTTAAAATTGAGATTTTTCAATGAATCACAGCTCCACTGTATTCATTTCATATAAGGATTAATTACTAATGTTACATTGAAATTTGAACAGTATGTTTTGATCATTTGCATATAGATTGCTTCTAAATTCTAAAATTGTGGCACTAGTTGATTTTTATCATCATGATGTAGCCATCATTTCAAATTTGTTATTATCAAATAAATGAGATGTTTGTCGTCGTGTAATCAATTGTCAGCGAATATATTAAAAGATTATTGAAAAATTGATTAGTTTTGTAACTAATACCTGACCTTTTATGACAATGTGTGTTAGCCAAAAACTCACAAAAAATGACTTGTTTAATATTATTCTATTTTTGAGGGTGATGTGAAATAGTCATTTTGGTTATGGAGTGAAACTAGCAACGGAACCACTGAACCTTAGGGAAAACTGAACAGTGTTCACGTCTCAGTATATATATTTTCAGCAGTGCTCACCTTTGGCCTAATGAAGGGTCAGATTTAAAATAGTTGAGTTACGGTGTAAACTTCACACTGTTAAGTCACTTACCTGTAATTCGACCATTCATATCTCCCAACATCTGACGAACTGACTTCAGTCAGAGAACCATTCAAAAACCAGGGAGTGTTGAACAGCTTTTTCATCCTTGTTTTTAATCAAAATTGAAATTAGTCAAATCCCTGAAAACCAACACTTGGAAATTAGTCTAGTGCTTACTAGTGACTGGCTATCAAGTTAGTTACTTGTTACGTCAAATAGTTGCCGATGACATTGGCTGGTGGTCGACCTGTATGTGGTGCATTGGCAGAAGTTAGAACTGATTTGCCATTGGCTATCGTCTCAGTGGCTAGATGATCAGCGAACTTGCTTTTTAACTCAAACGTCTGACCTCCGACTACTGGTGCACTGTGGGTGTGTATTCTTGAAGGATCCAAAACAAAGGAGGGACGGATATCCATTACTTCCTAGTCCCCAATAGTTCTCTAACTGAAACGATTTCGTGGTCGAACTTGTAATCAATTGTATAGGAATATAGTCATTCAGTGTCATTTAGTAGTGGGGCTAATCGTGTTCAGCTTGACTGATACAACCAAATATCAGTCTACTGCTGATGAGTGACTGGCTCCTAGGTAGGTTTCCTGTGTTTTCAATAAAAAGCTCATACTTATGATCGCCTACTGCTGAAAAATCATAATTAAAGGTGAAGAAACTAGGCTTCATTCTCTAAATCTCGACTGCTTCTTAACTGGTATTAAGTTAGTCTGTAACCTTCTGCCATTATTGTAGGTTTAAATCAGTTATGACTCCTGCACTGATGCAGTAAACTACACCAGTGTTGATTTCATAGTGATTTAGAAAGGTTGGTAGAAAACTGATGATTTCAACAGAGGGTATTTCTGAATCAAATTTAGGATAATAGATACACCTGACTAATATATACTAAGAAGTACAAAATTAGAGTGACAGTAAATATTTAGTATCAAAACACAATGGATCACAATAAAGAGTCATTAAACTAAGTGGTCATATCACAGATCTGACTGGCTAACTTTTGTCCAATTCTTATCTCTATAAGATTTAGAATTTTTTTCATTCATACATTGCAATATATTACTTTGACATTTTTAGTTGAATGATTGGAGATAGTTGAAAGCAAGATTTCGACGAAATGGATTTCGTGAGAACTAATACTCTAAGTGTGTCTATCATCCCAAAGGGATTGCTGCATTTTGAGTGAGTTACTGTTGTATCACTTAAGTACTTCAGTTGCCACTGTGTTATTCAGGCCGTATTTCAGCTCACGTTGGATTGTGTTGGATATGTTTAGTTACTGCATAACATCCAGTCTCATTATTCATAATGGTGACCGTATTCTCTGTATCAACTTGATTGTATGTCTGTACATTTGTTGTGAGAAACCGGGCCAGTGAAGCTTTACACATTCAATTTATTCGGTCGTAGTTTGGGCTGTGTACATACAGTGTAACTCTGCAGAATGATAATTTGATGACAAAAGCCTGAAATTATTTTCTTTTCTTACTCATCTACCATACTGTCAATTTTATTCCTCAGTTATGTTGCTTCGTATAATTTAAATAATTAAAACGTAAGTTCAAGTTAAAATCGGATATTTCATACACGAATTCCCCTTTTTAGATTTGAACAGAGAAGGGAAAAATAACAGCGCAGAATAACAGAGATCCACTTTATTTGGTCGGTTCTCGTCATCTGCATACAACCTGCAGCATTTCATAGAACGATTGTATTATGACTTTTTCGGTGAAAAATCATGAGCTGTGTGCAGCTGATGAGAACCGACCAAATAAAGTGGATCTATGTTATTCTGCACCGATGTTTGTTCTTTTTCTCTTCAAATATCAAACACTGTCTACCAAATTTCGCAGTATATAATGTCCCAGTTTTGATAAAGAATTAGTTTGGATAGGTGAGTTCTATAAATGTCACTGTTATTATACCGAATGTCTAACTTCCTCCTATATGGATCACATGATTTGCTGAAAACTTCCAGCATAACTTTTAATAAAGCTCACTCCTCACTCATATAGATCACTGACTGAATGGAATAAACTATTTTCCATACGGCCGATTCTACTAACTTTTCAAGCTGATTGGTCCTTTTTCAAGTAATTCTGGATTTTAAATACTTAGGTTTCGGAGATTCGAATTATTTTAACATATACATTGTCACAAGCTACTGATCTACTTGGTGGTCTGGTGGTAGAATGTTCGCCAACAACGCACGTGGTCCGAGTTTGACTACTGACCGACTCACTTCTGAACTTCTCCTAGCTGGTAGTAAGCTAGGTAAAGAGGGAAGGTGGGGCATGAGACTAGCAACCTCACCTAACAGAAACTGTTGTTGTTACTGAAACCTCTAAGCTAAATCTTAAAGCTCTATGTTCCCCTTGGAGCGCAAAGTATTGAAAACAAACTGCCACAAGCTGATATCACTTCGGTGTCCCTCGGTTTCTGATGATTTGTGATGGGGTTGATATTGAAATCCCAAATTTACTGATTCGTTGAGATTCTTTTTGAAGAAGGAAATTCTCCGGTGAATTTATCATGTTTTGCAAGATAAACAGTTTTAAAATAAAGTACCAACCTCTTTGAAATAGATAGGCAGGCATCACTTAGTCAATAGTAAAATGCTACATTAAAACGGTACTTCAAATACATGTAGTTAGATTGTTTATCGGGAGAGGAGATAAACTGATAAAATCGATCTTTCGGCCATTATATAAACAAAACACACTTTGTTTACATAAGAATGATTCACTAAATTTAGATTTGTTTCTGATAAAAAATTGATTTTATAAGGTAGTAGTTCAGTTGTACTTTGGCTCTGAATCATCCATGAAACAAAGTAATTCAAAGGTTGACAATTTTGTTACTACCTATGGTTCCCGAGACTTTATTATCTTTCAATGTTGATTTTTTTTTTCACGAACCAACATCAGCTAGAGATCGCTGTAAAACAAGCAGTACTGAAAAGCTGTTTCATCCTAGTTTGGGAGTCTTAATCACTGCACACTCACGACTGAAGCCTAGACCTTCAGGTTAAGAGACCAAGCTCGTTAACCATTCAACGAATTGACCTTGGACCCGATAACCCGTGAATTTTAACTTTGTCAGATAGTGACAACTATGCTATTTAGATGTGAGTAATTAACAGTTTAAATGACAGTCACTTTGGATAATTTATGCGTGGTTCCGTATGTGTATTGAGAAGCCAGAGACATCAAGTCAATGACTGCTTCATAAGGAAGAAGGCGGTCGTTACAGAAAAAGAATTTGATGTTCTGCAAATTATATACAGTAGTGCGGAAATGTGACAACTATACACTGAGAATCTAATCCGTACGAACTATTCACTTTCTTCTTTTTTTTGTTTCATGCCTTCGATATTGATTTGCGATTACCTCCTCTCATCTCTTAAGTATAACTTTACCCGTCATTCCTGTATTCAAGATTTCTGCAGATGTTATATATATAGTACTCACAAATTCTTGTCAATAACATACATCGCAACACGACTGAGAGCAAATAAAACCTTTTTCACTCTACATTTTGATGTGGTTTTGTTCTCTGAGCTCGCAAACTAACCATCCAGCTCAGAGAACAAAACCACATCAAAATCATCCACCTGAGCTACAAATCTTCTCTATCATATCACTCTACATTATTCAGTTTATCACTCTTACAAGTAAAACTTGAAGTTTCAAAAGATATCTCAGTTTTGTGTTTAAAAGTTTTGAATGAAATATTTTTAGTTTCAAGAGGAAAAGACGTCTTTATCCTTTATCCACCCCTGGAATAGATCTCATTATCTGTTCTTTACTTCCAGGTCTTAAATCTTTTTTGAATGAACTCAAATATTTTCTATAGACTGGGTTTTGTAACTGTTTTTAGGTATGCTCTTAAAAGTTATGCTAACTCTGTACATGTTGAGTGATACAGGCAGTCGGGCATAACAAGAACTGGTTCAAACGGTCGTCCCTTTTTATAAACTTCTCACTACCAGTAAGGTATAGGTGTAATAATATTTATCAGTATAACAATTTAACAAAAACCTTCTACAGTCAAATCTATCATTTAATATATTTAAAATAGATTTTGTTAGTTTTCTGTGTAATATCAAGAACCAGTTGATCTTTGATACTTAACGCCATTCATAATCATCGCATGCATCTTATCTACCTTTCAAACTATTTGTATATTCGTTTGTACTCATCATTATTGTATATTATCAAACTTGACCAAGGCACCAAAGGACAAATTTCAATCTAAAGACAAAAGAAATCCTGCAATTCATAAAGGTGTCGTATGACGTGGATCAGTAACCATATCAGATGCTTAAATAAAAACCTTCCATCAGCACAGTTAAGACAAGATAGTTATGGTGATTGCTATCTTAAATATCTTGATTTTATAATAGCCGCATTAGGCATACTTCTCAAATCCAGAAAATGGGAGTTTCTTCAAATTTTCAGATACATTTTCTGATTCATGCGAATAACCCCTGATTCTTGAGTCTTCACCTAAATTTATATTCATATGGATTATGGTAATAAATCTGATAAACAATAAATCAGCTAATAAGAAGCAAACTGATATGATTATGAACAATAAATTGTGTTCGAAACGTCATCCAGTATACAATACTGTTTCACTGTGTGATACATTTAATAATCAAACTAATATGGAATTACTTAATTCCACAGTGCCCAAGTTTTACACATATATTAAGAAGCAAGCTGATCGAAAACGTGGCACCAGCAAGCAGTCATTCCTAGAAATCACTAATAGATATTCAGGAGTCGGAACTGTAGAAACCTAAATTCGGGAAAATTAAAAAAGCTTTCATTGCATATGTGTCCGACCCACACTCGTTAACAGTTTAAACTCCCTTTCCTTACCATTTTTTATTGACATATCGTCTTACAGCTGATTCTTTCACTTTGGATAGAACTTAATCTGTAAAGCTTCTTGCCATCTCGTTTCTTCTGACATTTAACACTGGAACTTACATGCACGACAGAGGTTTGTCGTCAGCTGGCTTAGACTCTGTGCAGAACACTTGTTCAGTAGATCTCATTGTACACTCACGAGTAAATAACCTTAGATATTAATAGGGGTATGCATAAATGCATTATTCAGTCAACTTTCATGCAGCTGTTTCTGAGAACAGATGTTTGTAAAACACATTGTCCTCTGTACCAATAAGTTATCTTATTAAAGTTACAGGGCAGAATATGAATCATTTCTTCTGGGTGACGTTGGTTTGTGGTTAAAACCAACTTTAAAATGATTCATTTTTTATATGCATGTTTTCCATAAGCTAATGACATTGAAAGTAATACATTTATTATTGCTATTTATTGCTTTATTTTAGTTACCGAGTTCAATCATGGAAGCTAATGCTGGATTTAAGCATGAAATTTCAATCGGTTCATCGACAAGACAGTCCACCGAAGAAGAACTTGCCTGGGGTGTTGATACACGTATTTCAGTGCCGGCAAGACATTCTGCATCCGCGGAAGTAAGTATTTATAACAAGTAGACTCATCGCCAGTTTTTCTCCTTTTGCCTGTAGTATAAATGACTGAAATCAGCCGGTGTTTATATTAAATAATTTTCCTCACTCATTTCGTGACTAAACACTTTAAAGTGACAGCGATAAAGCGTTTATGATGACCACTATTCAGTCTCCTCAGGTTCTTCCAAACTTGATGAATGTGGAGTAATCAATCTGATCTATAAGCCCTAAGAACGTTTCATTTATATTAGGCACTATCAGGTGCATTTCATTAGTCCCAGAAAAGGTCAGTCGTGGTAAAGTGTCTGGTCTCATGATGAGGTGTGGTTGGTTCGAGAGTTTGGGTTTCCCTAAGCTTTCAGACACAAGTTGTTGCTGTGCATCTATAAGCATGAAATTTACACTTCATTTTGGGATTCCTTTTTATTTACCTCCGGTATCTAGTACCACAATCACCTTGGCTGACACATTTCTGATTTGTATATGAATCAAAAGCCTATGGAAGAGTTTACTATGATAAATTCATGAGTTAAGCCAAGGAATTTGGTATTATACCTAACATTTTGCTTCCTTTCTTATAAGCTAACAACTAAGTATCAAATTGGAAGATAAAATAAAGAATAGGGATGAGGTTGTTTAATATTTGTCTCCAACATCGAAACTTAGGTAACAAACTTACTCCCAATAGCAGATAGGCTGTATTATTCATTGGCCATAAGGCATTAAAAACAATTTAGCCACATTTTTCCATCTGTCGTTGTGAACTTTTCGACAGGAAACTCTTCTACTCACCCGGTCGTTTCTTTTTTGTTGACACACATCAGCAAACTGTAGGTATAAATTTGAAGAATCTTTTATTCTTTCAGAGATTTAGACATGAATTACTGGTTGATGGGTTCATAAAATTTTCTAACGAAGAATTTACGTCAGTGACTTGAATACTGAGTCACACGCCACTGTACAAATCAATACTTTATCACTTATCATTGTGGTTACATGTGGTGCTTGATCGACATGAGGTGTTTTTAGTTCTAAGAGCTTGAGTGAGATTGATTTATCACCTCCAAGGAACTGTCGGCTTCTATAGATAAGCCACAAGTTCCTCTTATCAAATATGACAAACTAAATCACACCACTGTAGACAGTTTGCCAGAATGTGAGAAATATCACACGAAATTTATGTATCAAGGCATACGTGGATATTTTTAAGCAATTATACAGAATATTAACACCTGAATGATATGCTTTTGAGTATATTCTGAGCGCATCTGATTATTTCGAATTAAGGATCATTTCTGTCACCTTTAAAGGGGTGTAAATTCCTTTGAAATTATTGAGAAGCATTACATGCAAATACTGTGTAGACTGTCTTCAGCTGAGATGGTAAATTCTCTCACCAAACTTGTATACCTCTCAGAACTTCACCAACATAAAATAAAGCCATTCACGGAAGCGTTGAATAAATGCTATTTCTCCTAGTGACTAAAATTCGAATCTTCCTGCGTTCGTTAGTCAGAATTTGTATCTTTGTAGGACCAAATGAATGTAGAATAAAAAATATACAGCCAGCAAATGTTTAAAACAATAATTACTAATATGTGTAAATTCAGAGCTGCAGATTAAGTTTGAGATCAGATGGTTAATATTCCGCCGAAGATGTTGTCCAGAAGGACGACGAAAGGTCCTCAACTAAACCAACCAGCTCAGAGAACGCCATTAATTGCAAGTGAAAGATTATACTGTCAAAGTCTTTTAAGCGTAACAGAACAATACTGTAGGGCTACAGAGTTTTCAAATGTTACTGTGAATCAAAAGTGTTACACTGAAGTATTTATTAGCATCATCACCACTTATTATAGATAATATAGTAAACAAAATAATGAAAGCCCCCGATGCGCAGTGTTAAATAAACAAAACATAATAAAAAAACAGACCTATTCTCCAAAACACTCAGACATCCACCATTGAACCTGTTTCATTATTAGACCTTATTGTTTTGTTAAGTGAATCACGATTACGCATAAATTTATGTTAGTGTAACAACTATTTATTTGACTGAAGTATTTCTACAGTTCACTTTTGAGATGACTAATGTTTCATAAAAAACATTCAATTTTTCTATAAAAAATTGATTTGATCGCAAGTTACTATCATTTAAGAAATATTTCCGAGAATATGCAAATATGCAAAACTTATCTGTAGAATACCTATTTATTGTTCAATTTTATTTACATGACTGAATAAAGTCATTCAATCTACAATACAAATTGTAACGAACAAGAGTTCATCAAGTTTCCTACACAGACGTTTAGCCACTGGTAGCATATTTTTTATTTTTATTTTTATTTATTTATTTTTTGATTACAGCTTGATTCCACACTGTATTTTTGGTACAAGTATGGAATTTTCAGCATGTGATATCGGTAGCCCAAATTTTGCAGACTGACCATAGATATCGGGTATGCGTCGGCAGGGGATCGAACTTCGGACCATGTGCATGGTTGGCGAGAGTCCTAACCACTGTGCCAACGACGCACACTGTTTTGACTCTGTGTTGAGGGTTAGAATAAGTTGAAAACTAATGGAGGATTTCATCATTAGCTGACATCAGTTAGAGAATCACTGGAAAACCTGGGAGTACTGGACAGCTGTTTCGTCCTACTCTGGGACTCTTCACAGTATGCACCTACCGTGGTTCAAACCCAGGACCTTCTGGTTACAAAGCGAGCTCGTAGACTATTGAACCATTGGGACCAGATCCAATGGTCTCTGAATTCTAACTTCTGCCAATTCACGACATAGCGTGACCGTTTCACAATGTCTTCTTCGATGAGTTACTGCCTCATCTTCAACCTGCTGTACCCTACTGGTCACGGCTTCCCACTAGAACCTCAGGTTAACTCACTAGCTCACTAGCGACTGACCTTATTCAGGCAGTTAACCTGAGGTTCTAGTGGGAAGCCGTGACCAGTAGGGTACAGCAGGTTGAAGATGAGGCAGTAACTCATCGAAGAAGACATTGTGAAACGGTCACGCTATGTCGTGAATTGGCAGAAGTTAGAATTCAGAGACCATTGGATCTGGTCCCAATGGTTCAATAGTCTACGAGCTCGCTTTGTAACCAGAAGGTCCTGGGTTTGAACCACGGTAGGTGCATACTGTGAAGAGTCCCAGAGTAGGACGAAACAGCTGTCCAGTACTCCCAGGTTTTCCAGTGATTCTCTAACTGATGTCAGCTGATGATGAAATCCTCCATTCAATCAAACAAAATCCCTACAAAACCAATACTTGAAAACTAATGACCATTGGATTTAATGAATGAATGTTTGTGGGCTTACTTCGAAATGTGTGAGTGCTAGGTTCATTCTGTACTATATCCTCTACACTTCTATTTAATAACACCTATATAGTATTATCAGAGTTAACTGCTTCTGTAGGACAGGCCGGAAAAAATGAATATGATGGGTATTATTTAGTTGACAGTGGGTTAGTGATAGAATCCAGGACATGCTAGTTGTTCGATCTGACATTCATCAACTGGATATACATGAATCCCAGTAGGTATAACAGACATTCATCTTTTAACTTTTGATTTAGAATTTAGCATTTGGAAAACATAATTTGTGTTTGAAACTTCCGATTTAGTCTATTTTTTCATTCCTTTACCTTCCGAGGCGAAAATAAAGCTTTAAGCTTGAAGCTGTGAAGTCTCTATAACAGTAGTGTGATTTTTTACAAGGTGGAGTTGCTCGCCTCACGCGCAAACACTCCTCCCCGTTTTCACCTGGCATACTTCCCAACTAATCAAGGTTTAAGAGTGAATTGGCCAGAAATCAAACCCGGACTACGTACATGGTTGGGAGGCATCTCATTGCTATAAACTGGTATTCGTCTAAGTACACTGACTTTACATTTTATTCATAGTTTGGGATTTATTTTATTTTGACTCTTCTTTATAATCAGATAATGCTTTTGAAGTGGTTTGTATATTGTATAATATTATCAGTCCCTTCTCAGTCTCATCCTCAGAACATGTATCTTCTACTCTTCAGCTGGTGGCACTAACTACATTTCGTTTCTCCTAAAGGAAAATGAAATCTGAACGTTGTATAAGTTTATTTCTGAACAAATTGTGAATTTAGTTTTTCTATGCACATTTTCTAGCAAATTATTCGGACAACTTTTCTTTGCCATTTATGATAGGTAAAAATTAGTGAAGAAGAAATGAATTGCTGTTTCCGTCTAAAATCTTCAATGTATGGACGTCTTCGTGTATTATTCTTGGATCCGGTTCGAGATAATTCACTAGTCAAATATCTTGAAGGTGATTTAGGCACTATAATAAACGATGTATTGAGATCAGATAGAACACGTGAGAATGGTCCTGACAAAGGTCCACATGTATGGACAGAACCAATGAAATCTGGTCAGCGGGTATTACATATGGAAATATGGGGGAAATGTAAATTCCGTTTCGGTGTACACCAGGCAGTAGAAGTCAATCAAAAGTCATATTAATCTAAAACAGAGATATTTACGTCTTGAAGTCATAAATGCATTTTATGAATATGAATGTTTCGCAACCGTGTATTTTGTTATGATTAATACCAGTTATTATTATTTTTCTTCTCCTTTCTACCACATTATTATTTGCATTGTTCATAAATTCTGTAGCGATAGTTTGTTTAAACTATTTTGTAAGCATTGAACATTAGAATAAATTTGAATGTATCAGCTACATGTGTATATTTACCACTATTTATTTTATCCTTTGAAATCTCTTTTTTCTAGTAATATCATAAGTGCTGATCTCTTTTATATCTAACCATTGCTTAATAAAAAAATACTGAACAAAGTAAATATGTTTTATTTCGCCAGTTAGTTTAATAAATCACTGAATCATAGTGGTGAATGTAGTCTGATTTTTTTCGGTAACGCTAATTGGGACAGTTAAGCGTTGACGACGAAGTTACATCAAGAAAGAACAATCACTAAAACCGCATAGCATGAGATCACTTGTTTCTTGTCAGCACAAACCAGATAAATGAAATCAGTCATCAGGCAAATTACGCGATACAGTAAAGATTAGAAATACACAGGTAAAAGTCAACAGTGTGCGCTTAAAAGTCATGTCATTACTTTTACTCAGTAGAAACATGAATTTAAAAAGCTGGACATGTCACCCGCCTAAGTGCTGACCATTTGTTAATGGCTGACAGTGAAGACTAAAACCTGAGGTCTGTTCTGTCTACAGTTTGTCAGATGAGCTTACCGACAACTCAGTGAGTGATAGAATTAGCTTTGAAAATAATATCAAACACCTACTTTGAGTTTCACTGTTAATTAAAATTAGGTGTGAAATCTGAAATTGAAGGTAACATTGAGTTAGCTATCCGACGAACCTATTTGCATCAAATGTGGTATGTAAAAAAACGTTATAATGGCTTATCAGTCACACAGTCTATAATTTTGACTGTTCTTTGGTTTCAGCCTCAACGACTACTGTCACCCACCGTGAATCACTTATATTCAGCTAAGAAAGCTGAGGTGTGTATAATGGAAACAGTAACAGATTATTGATTGCAGAGCCAGAATGATGGGGTAACAAGATAATTTTGTTCTACGAAACCAACAGCTGGAAGCTGCAAATTTTCGTAACAAAAAGTATAACTGGCATTATATGATGCCATGTATGGTTTCGTTAAGTTATAAGGGAGGAAGTGACACCATAGTATCTTCTTCGGTAGCTTATAGCTGAGTAACTAACAAACAAACAAAATAACAAACTAACTAATTGAATAAATAAATAAATAACTATCTAATTGACTAAGTAACTAACTAAACTTATTTGATGTCAATCACTAACAGTCTTTCATAGTTTCCTTGTATCTGTTTTTTCGATTTAAAAGTGGCTCATACAAATGTAAAGTTGTTTAAGGCGACCAATGCTCATTCAATATTCAAGGGGATTTTAAATTTTGGAACAGGGATATTCAAAACTGGAGTTAATTTGGCGTATATATATATATATATATATATATATATATACGCTAAATTAGCTTTGTAAACACTGGGTGGAATGACTGTTAAGCATTCTGCACATATATGGCAGTTTGTGTAGTGAGATACAAAACCAGAAGGAGGGTGAGAGAGAGAGAATAAAATTAATTTTATGACACAAATTGTTGTGTAAATGATTGTTTATTTTTATGACTTATGTAAACATATATCGAAAATAATATTATCAGTTACGAGCGTTTTGGCTGATGTGGTTGAATATGAAACAAGCTTTTTTAAAAACCATGTTCATCATTTAGTGTATGCATATGCGTACATGCATCCACATCTATGTCGACGATTAGCTGAAGTCCTACAGAATTCATCAAACAACCAAAAAATATCAGTTTACGAATAATTTTTTGTTATTTTAGTAGTAGTGGTGGTAGTTTTTCTCTCGTCTAGTCCAATTTTGATACAATCGCCATTTTAGATAAATGTGAGTTAAAGTGTGTACCGTTTTATTTAAATCAATACATGAAAAGTGGACAGTGATAATTTATTTATTTCAAACTGAAACCAGGATGATAATTATTCAAAGCCAAGGAGTAAAGAGCCGTTGTTCCATTACACCTGCAACTCTTTAAATATGTTCACCGAATCAAGGACAGTTTGGTTTCTCAAGAAACACACTCTTATTAATTTAAACAGTTAGTAAAAATAACAAATGTTTCATTATTTTCGAATTTCTTCGTCGTAATTTTCGCGGTCTAGTCTCACTACACACAACCTATTGTAATCTACAGGGAAAAGTTAAAAACTGCTGGCTACTATATCCCGAATCACAAATAGATAGTCTTGAATTTGCCCTTCAGCTAGTCGTGTAAGTAGATTGTGGACTGGACCAAAATTAGGATAAAACAACTGCAAAATTCTCCTCATTCCCAAACGGTTTTGTAACTGATGTCAGTTTATGATAGAATCCATTAGGAAATCAATTAAATCGTCTGAAATTTGAAAGCTCAACTCGATTGTTTGTGTCAAGTATTACCGTTGAATTCGCTGATTTGTATACATAAATATCATCAGTGAAGTTGAGGTAGGATGGTTTATTTTTGTTTGTAAGAAAGTATGTTTCCTGGGTTAATGACTACTAGTCATGCCGATTACTGTACAGCCTGAGAACTTAGACATTATCTTATGTTATTTACAGTCAACACAGATCATAGACACAGAATGAATGCTAGATTATCAGTAATAGATTCTCCTCTAATTCATGTTTATTATATATATATATATATATATATTATATCCTTTAAATCCTAGACGAATACTGGGCTTCGGACGCACGTCTCCATTGCGTTCGGTTCTCTGCTAGAGTTTTCACCTGGCTCCAAGTATGCCCATATGCTTTCATCTCCTCTTCACATGACCTCCTCCAAGTCACCCTTGCACTGACGACCAACTCGCCGCCTCCCTTTCAGCGTCCACTCGAGCGATGGCTTGTCTAGTGATGTCACTTGATGGTTTCCTCAGGGTATGGCTAGCCAATCCATCTGCATTTCTTCCTGCCCATTTGTTGCACAATCGGTTCCTGGTTGGTTCGCTCATTGTCAGAGATCCCTGTTTCTGATCTTTTCTGGCTGGCCATCTGATCTTGAGCAGTATTGAGCGAAGACAACTGTTAATGAAGGTCTGAAGTTTGTTTGAGATGCTCTTTATGACGCGCAGTGCAAGTCTCTGATCCGTATAGTAGCAGTGACTGAATTCACGTTGGAGTTGAAAGTCCGGATGTTATTTTTGATGCTGAGTGGGGCTGTTGACCTCCACACAGAATTAAGAGTAATGAAAGCTTGTCTGGGTTTTCCGATTCTGGCTCTGATATCCTCGTCAGTTCCGTCCCCCTGTAGTTGAAACGATGCTTCCCATGTCGGTGGGTAGGTGAAGGGTGTTGTTTCTTTCAGATTCCTCCCATTTATGCTGGTTGATTGTTGTCTGTTGTTGTTGTTGCTGTTGGCCAGAAATCTTCATCACCTCCGTTTTGTCTATGTTCACGTGAAGTCCTATCTTTGATGCTTCTTCTTTGGCCAGCTTGTTGCTTTTCACTTGCATATCTTCTAGTTTGTAGGAAATCAGACATGTATTATCGCGGGCGAAGTTCAGATCCTCCAAGTTTTTTGTGAGTCCATTTTATGCCTGTTTCCTCATTTCCCATTGTCTGTTTCATTATCCAATATACTGCAATCAGGAAGATCATTGGCGATAGTAGACAGCCTTGTTTCAATCCCGTCATCACTTCGAAGGCTTCCGTAAGTTTCCTGTTGTGGGTTACTTGGCACGCGGCATTGTCGTACAACTGTTGGATGAGATGTATAATTGTCGATTGCACCCCGTAGTAGCGAAGTAGTTGCCAAATGACATCTCGATCGACGCTGTTGGAGGCCTTTTCAAAGTCGACGAAGTTGAGATAGAGAGCTGACTTCCATTCCAAGATTTGTTCAATGATGATTCGTAGTGTGGCAATTCGATCAATGCATGACTTGTTTCTCCTGAATCCAGTGTGTTTCGGTCGAAGGTTTTTTTTTTGATTCTGTCGAGGATGATGCGGCTTAGTATTTTGCTTGGGACGAACAGGAGCATAATTCCTCGCCAGTTTTTGTATTGATTCAAGTCTCCTGTCTTTGGCAGTTTGAATAATTATCCTTTTTTCCAATCTTCGGGTACTTTGCTCTCTTTCCACATCTTCTTCAGCAGTGGCGTCATCAAGTCCGCTGATGTCTCTAGGTCCATTTTCAATGCTTCTGCTGGGATTCCATTTGGTCCTGCTGCTTTTCAGGCTTTTAGCATCTTGATTACATTTATGACCTCTGATTTCGTCGGGGGGGGGGGGTCAATGTTCAGTGGTAGTTCTGCTTCCGTTGTTGGTATTGTTGGGCGCGTTGTAGGTGGCGGTTGATTTTGAAGTCTTTTGAAGTGTTCGGGCCAGTGTTTTCTTTGCTCCACCTCTTTGGTGATTGACTTTCCATTGTCATCCTTTACTGGCTTAATCTGTGTCAAACTTTTCCCGATAGTTGTCTAGTTGTTTGGTAGAGTTTGGCGAGGTCTTCTCCGCCTGCACTGCAGCTTGTTCTGCTTGACTTGAAATGGTTTCATAATATTTTCTTTTGTCTTCCCTGGCACTCTTCTTCACTCTTTTGTTCAGTGTATTGTAGCTTGCATTCAACTCCTGTTTTTGTTGCTCGTCGGTGCACTGGATAATCTTTTGTTTCACCATCCTTCTCTCCTCTATTAGTATCCAAGTGTCCACAGTGAGCCACTGTTTTTCCTGCCTCTTTTTTCTGCCCATAATTTCTATGCAGGTTTGACTCCACACCATTTTCAAGTTGTTCCAGTGCTTTTCGACGCCGACCTCTTCACTAGTGCTGATTTGTATCTCAGCTTTGTCCTTTATGCTTGCAATGAAGGTGTCCTTTGTAGCGTGGTCCTTCAGCTTTTGAGTGTTGAACTTGGCTTGTGATCTATCTGCAGCTCCTGATTCCCTGAAAGTGAGGACCAAACACAAGTTACCTTCTAGTGCGAACATCCTTATATTGTATAAGTTAGGGAGCTATCGGTTGCCAATAGCCTAAAAATTAATTGCCTCACTTTTTGAAATACCTAGGCACAATTTCAAAAGGGAAGACAGAATCAATAATTTTTCTAATCCAACACATTTTAATTCAGTCACTGCGTTATTCGAATTTCATGATTTATGATTTCTACATTCTACTGGTTTATTTCGTCGATAAATGGCCAACTATCACATTGATGAGTAGCTGTCATTACACGCAAATTAATTTTACTGCACTGCTTATTAGTAATAAGTTCTGATGAGCATACTTAAGAATAACATTCCATGTCTATTGTACTGTTAAGTAGACTGACAGAATTTGAAAACTATGAGCTGTTGAATCCTCAATAGTTTAGTAAATGATTGGAAACTTGCTGGCTAAGAAGCTTAATCATCCTGATTCCAAGACTTCTGTAAGTTGTGACATGCACCCCTGAGGAGAAAAACATGTGTCTTGTGTTTAATTTTACATGGTTCTATTTATTCATATAGATTCAGATAAGCTCCGTCTTCTAATAACCCTGTTCAAATTTATAAAAGAGACTAATTGTTTTAAATATAGATTCCTGTCAGAATTCATAATGATAATGAAAGTTACAAAGTTAAGGTAAGTAACGGGAAAGCGACTGTGCCTGACAAGACGATTTTCTCAGAAATTGGCGGTGACTAAAAATAATCACTTCTGTTTCTTATTGGAACAACGTGGTTGGAAGAGGTAAATTTACTGAGACTGTATCATTGGATCATTAAGTTAAGGAAGCCTGAATAACTCATTACTGTCCACTTTAAACAATTACTTAGTAGTTCTGATCTTTGAACCTTGAAGTAGACAATCAAACAAAGTATTGGACATTAAAACGTAAAAATTCATGCGATGAATGTAACGAAAATTAACTATTCAACAATGTGAATCGTATATACTAGTATCTAACCTTAAGTAGTTTCAGTCATTATTAACACTGTTCAGCAGTTTTAGATTCAAAATTAGAGTCGCAACAGTTGGAACAGGTTTCTTATGGCCGCATAACTGAGCGGTAGCTTTGAATTAAGTGTCGCTTCAAAATGAGACTATCTTAAATTTATTTTTGTGGCGTTAGGAATACTTATGAATGTATAAGTAACAAGGCTCATTTATCCAATCAAATCTGTTATTTGCAAATTACACGGTACAAGGGGGAAACCACCAAAGATTCTTTTAGATACCAAAAAAATATTCACATCTCAATGTCAATCAAGAAAGCAAACGTGACACTGTATACTACTGACTGGTTGGTATGGTTAGTTGGTGGCACAGTGGTTAGGATTCTCGCCGACCATACACATGGTCCGGGATTCGAACCCTCGCCGACGCACACCTGATATCTATGGTCGGCCTGCGAATTTTGGGCTACCGATATCCACTCTGAAAATTCCATACTTGTACCAAAAATACGGTGTAGAATCAAGCTGTAATCAAAAATAGAATAAAATAAAAAATAAATAAAATAAATAAACCCCTAACATTAAGTAGCAGCTCTTAGCAGCCGGATCAATGATCTGAACACCAACAGCCATTTGGCTCATTTCAGACTAAGCGAAGCGTTGATGTACCCGTCTGGACTGGCCCCGGACAACCTAGTCAATTGAAACCACACAGCATTTCTGTTTTACCTGAGTGGTTCCCAACTACTCAAATCATCCAATCAGTAGTATACAAATCAACTAGGTTTAATACAAAAGGCTTCCAATAAGGTTATACAGTGTGATAATTGATGAATTTGAAGGCACAAAACAACAGGAAACACACTGTGATTGCAATGATCTCATAAGAGACTTAAACTGTCCAATGAACAAGCAAAAAACATCGGAAGAAGCAAAATCTTCAATTTCACTGTTTCCAATTTCATCAAGATTGTTGTCTAAAGTATTTTGTTGGAAATATTCTAGGATGCTGTGTCACAAGACCACTTTTCGTACTTTTTCTCAAACATATTCTTTCGATTCTCAAGTGCTTTCCATTCTGTGGTATTTAGTTTATTTGGGCTAGTTTTGTAACTGATAATATCCATCGAGATTTATTGACAAGAACACCAGACAGAAAATTTCAAGAGAGACTTTACTGGAGGTGTCTTTAAGAGAAGAATTCCAATATATCTGGGAAGAACCTTTTTCACAGAATCGCTAAGAGTAGTGTTCTCCAGTCGCTCACTGGTTTGAAGTAATAGGAAGGATATGATTTCCCATAGGACCACTTATCTGTTCCAGTGGAGCCATCTATATTGGTCGTTTAATGTATATCTTGTCTAAAAGGAATTCAAGAACACTAGTCTGAATGGTCCCAGAAAGGTAGGAGCGGCTTCATAAGGAGTGCAATGACTAGACGCCTTGTTGATACTGGCCTTTCAGTCTCAGCAAAGTTCTCCTTCAAAGTGATTCACAAAGTAAAGAGCAACCTGCTGAGGACAGCATACTTACATCTCCTTTGCATTACCAGAGCTCTGGCCATGCAGATACAGAGAGTGGAGCTTCGGATACGAAAGGGAATTCTTCAACTACTTTTACTGTCGTGGTAATGACCTCTTTTTTAACTCTTTCTGATTGTTCTGTTCTTTCGAAAGCCTACATAATATTACATTTTCCCTCATTTCCATGCGCATCTTGATTACAACCCACTCACTAAATTTTTTGTATCATTACGTAACTCGAAAACCCCTACTCAACTTCTCTTATGCACTGATTAAAATTAGAAACTGTACTTAGGACAGTCCATCTCTTTTGTTGCCAATCTTTGTTGTGAGAAAAAAATTGGAGTTGATAATCATCAGTGAATGTACAAAGTTTAGTTTTTCGTATTCGAACTGAAAAATTTCTTAGAAAGAATATTTTTTTTTGGGGGGGGGAGGGGGGATGAGCCGTATTAAGTTTAAATATCACGAAAATGTTAAATAATTATTTAGTATAACTTTGAATAGCATACATGTATTAAATTTTTTCCGAGGTGTATGCTTATTATGCGGGTTGATTTCATGAATAACGAAAAGTGAAATCCATAATCACTGATTTAGTGGCCTGAGTTGCTATTCAATTTTTAATTATATCTTGACTTTTACCTAAAAGCAATAACAATAGTTAGTCCTCCATATGAATATTCCTCCCCTAGAAAATAACACAACTTGTTTTTCAACCCATTTCCTTCACTAATCAATTAGACTATAAGATATGCATTTTAGTCATTCTCCTGTTTACCGAGCAATCTGAACATGGCGGGCGAACAAGTGTTCAATATTGATTGAACAAGACTGATTGAGTATGAGAAATAAAAGAAAAGAGAGAACTGCTTGCGAAAATGAATTGATTAGCATTCATACATCTCTGTGATTTTGATGTAATTATCTATCTCTCTAGGCAAATTTAATCCTTTTTTTGTTTGCTTCGTAATCTTATCGTTTATGCAAGGGAGAAATAAACACAAAATGTTAATTTGATTTTTTTGAGGAACTAAAGAGAAAAAGGAGGAAGAAATCCCCTGATTTTATGTTTGTTTTATATACTTCAAACAGAAATGAATTCATTACATACATACAGCTAGTGGTTCATATTTAGTACAACAGCGATAATTTCCTTCTTTGCTTCTATTTATCTTGTCTTATCTCTCTCTGTGTCATCCCATCTCTCAATTTGGTTCACTCTGTAAATAAATAACATTCCATTAAATCTTCAATATTTGTTATGAATCCGTCAAATTTCTGTGTTTATATTGTTTATTTGATTTTCGTAGGCAAAGAGAAGAAGAAGAAGGCATTTAGTTGAAATCCAGTGTAATTTCGAAGAAATATTTCTCAAGATACCATAATGTTATAGATATGTGATTAGTTAGAAAATGTGTCATTGTCTACAGAGATGTTAAGTCCCATGAAGTTCGGATTGTTCACGGTCTAAAAACACTCACTCAAGATTTTTAGAAATTTACCTGAAGAAACAAGTCAGAAGTAAGTATGAACGGGCATTAACAATGTTTATTTTATGTAAATTATTACTTATTATTGTTCCCTTTGGTTCCGAGTAGAAGATAACGCTTAAACAACACATCTCCACTTTGCCCTATTTTCTGTTGTCCTCTTTAACTGGGCCCACCCTTGGCCATAATCTCTCGACTCTTCCTCTCAAAAACTCCTCCATGCCACACTCGGATGACCCACTCGTCGATTTCCACTCGTGTTTCAATCTAGCGATGGCCTGGCGACTGATTTCATTCGACAGTCTCTTCAGAGTGTGCTCAGTCCATCTCCATTTTCTTATGTTTCTTTGTTGAGCCATAAATTCTTCGTTTGTTTCCATAGTTTCTTGTTGTTAATTCTTTTTGGCCAGCCATTTGATCTTTAGTATGGATCCAGAGAGGGCAGCTGTTGATAAAAGTCTGCTGGGGCCTGTTGGAAATGCTTTTGGAGACACACCAAGTTACTGACTCATATAGAAGCAATGAGTGTTATTTTATGTAATGCCATAGAATAATTAAAGGAAGCCATGCCTACACATGTGTAGTACTCAAATACTTAGGTCATAGCCTTTTGAAGTTGGAAATCTTTTTTTTCGACCTGACACCAGTAATAACTTGTCTACGGTTGCATGATTTCTGATATAAGCCTGTAGCTGAGCTATATGCCCCTGAAAGCATTAGAATGAGTTTCTGTCTTTGAACTTATACCAACGTTAGTTATCAGTTATTATTTGGTGAAAATTCACAAAATATTCTCACTAAAATATGTCAATTGATCTACACAATATCTAGTATAAAAAAATCAGACAGTAACAATTAACATGACGATTTCTGATCACTCATTTCAATCAACAGAATATACCATCTCGTAATTTCATTTTCGTCTTTAGTACCAATAATGGTTGTATAAGAGACCAGTTTTGTTGTTGATATGTTGTACTATACTAACCTTACTGAACTCAGTGTTCTCAACTGCTTACTTAATCAGTACTTTACTTGACCTGCAAGTACTAATAAGAAAATAAAAATACTCAGTTATTTGGGAATGTGCTCTGATGAGCAATATATCTAAATAGAATAAAATATTAAGACTGTTTGACGGAAAGATTTTAGGAACTTTTCTGACTAGTATAGCTGAACTACGAACCGTGAGGATGTGTGTGTATTATCGGCTCAAGTGAAGTACAAAAATGGAGTCCAAGCCTGGTCCCTTGAGTAACCATCAAAACAAAACTTAAAACACCTAAGGCATTTTGAGGGGGGGGTGTAGAAGTTTACTTAGTTTCTATTCACCTAATTCAGTTTGATCCACATTTTTTAGCCCTAGGTGTATTTTGATGCCACGGAAGATGTAATACAGTTTCAAAGAGGTCACAGGTTGCGATTTTAGTATTTCGAATTTTAACAGACTTTAACTTTGGACTGTATGATTCCCAAATGACCAGCTGCGAACAACCCAGTGACCAACCCACTTAGATCGACTTTTCTGCTTATCTAAAGATGAGGTCGAACTATTCCTTGTTTCATTTGAGAAATGAAATTCGTTCAGTCCTTTGGGAAGTAACAAAGGGAAATAAGACATCAATTATAAAACTACATTGAAACGTTGAAGTATTACATAAACGACAAATGTTTTCCCTCAGTACCCCATTGTCTTACCTACCTTAGGTAATATTGATATTCAGAGCTGATCTGCGACTGCAAATGCAACAAAAATGCATCTTGTACACATAGCTTCTATTTAAACAGAAAAGAAATTCGAAACTCTTATTTATCATAGTCAACAGATGTTTTAAAGATATTTATCTGTGTGTGTGAGCAGTCAGTTTCCAATCATTCTCACTGTCGAACAGGACAGTCATTACTATATACAGGCTGCACAAAGAATAAAAGTAACTTAACTGTTCATGGATGTGGTTTAACCAGCTTCTGACTTGACTAGTGATCCTGCAACTACGTGAGTATATGCTTATTTCAACTGGTTGCAAATCTGATTCCGCAGTTTTAAGAGACGGTATGATTTACTTACTTAGTGATTTGCCTTTCTTGAGGGAATTATGCTATGGTTGCTTTGTTCTAATGAACCGACTCCTTTTATTCGAAGTTGATAAATAATTTCGACTTCAAAGTTAGCTGCTTCTTTTTCGCTAACTAACTCACAATTTCTTCTGACTGCACAGTTTCCCCACTGGATTGGTTGACTGACATCTGAAGTTTAGATGATTCTGAACAGGAGCTTCTTCTTAGAATTTTCGGTTCCGCTTTTTCAAAATGTTTTTGCTTTTACACGGATTTTAATCTATCATATTTCACTGTTATCGATTTATACAAAAATGTAGTTCTCGTGAGTTATTTTCGTACGAAATTCTTTTTTTTGTAACAGGAATGTCAAAGCCTACCATTGATGAGGTTCTGGACAAATTTCTCCTCATCCTTTTACGAATGTCACGCATTATGCCTGCATATCATACTTGCAATTTCCGTATGGTGAAAAGCTGTAGATATTATGCTACTGCATCTGAAACAAAAAAATACGTATACAAAAGACCGGATATAGCATACAAATCTTTCTTTTAGAAGCCATTATTTACTAAGCTGTATATCTAGGACCATTTTTTAAAAGTGGGAAAGATTACAGAATAAATTCCGGTCATGGGTTTAAAAACAGTGAATAGCTAAATGGGGGGATAAGCATAATTGCATAATAATTGTATTTTCTAAAGAGACGATTAGAGAGCTGCGACCTGAAGACAGTGATCAGGAAGGATCACGATTTGATGTATTGAGTCCCATGGTTTATATTTTTTAGTTCTTGCCAATGCACTATACATCGTGATTATGTTCATCTAATTTCACCAGAGAAATAAACTTCCCTTCACTCTGTTTGTTTCAATAATGATGACGGTTCGTTAGAATTTCACATTATCTGTCTAGAAGACAGTCAACAATGAACACTGTTACTTAGCTGGAGAGGGTTTGAGAGTTATCGACAAAATTTTCATGGAAAAGTGTCTTACCTTCACTAAAGCTAGTAGCAGTTAATTTACCACACCGTCGCTATTTAAGGTGCATTGTTTAAAAACAATTTCCTAAGAACAAATATTGTAATTTCTGTTATTATTCGAGTTTAAAAGTTTTCCCATGAATTATTATCTACTTTATATTTTATTAGTAGTATACATTTTTGCTTTAAATTACATGGAATTAAGTCCCAGAAAACGTGTTCATGTCAAATGTTAGGACCTAATTAAGTTACTAACATAGGCAATTTAGTACCTCGACAAGCAGGATACTAAGTCACTTTGCCTGCAAGTAGCTCCTTTTTCCAAAAGTTGGCTTGAAGTTTCATCGTACTATTAGGTGGCGCTTAGTCATACCCTTATTTATACATTTATAACTCCTTTTATCTGTTTATGTATTAAAAAGTGATATTGGTCAAACTATGAGACTTTTGAGTTTTAGCTTGATCACTTTGAAATAATGGCATAAACCATAGAGCCGTTGAAGCCAAATGGGAACTAGACATTTGTTTATTCGTAAGTGAGAACTCTGCACCTATGAAACATGGAGACCACAACGGTGGAACATCTTGATTACTGCCTTGCCATTTAGTTTTCTGGTCAGAATTTGGTACCATTTTTTCAATTTCCTGTCACGACACCTTATGGCGTGAAGGCCATTGATCTATAATGTGGATCCCATCACTTCATTAGCATGATATCATCAGTCACAAATGCTAAATCCTCGCAATCAATAATGAATTCGTACAATTTTTAAAGACTGGGATTTATTCACTGGAAAGAAACAAGGATTATGCAGCCTGATTTGAAAACACAGGATTGTGAGAACGATAAGAAAGCGATTTCTAAACGGAAACGAGTGTTAAAAAGTGTAAAATAAGTACATCACAGTATTGTCACTTTGGTAGATAAATAAAGAGGCTTTTGTACATTTGGGAGAGACCATTGAGACAAATGAAAATGGGAAAGGTAGAAATTAAAATTCTGTGTTTCATTTCATCTGAAAAATATGATTACTGCAAGCAGATAGGGTTGACTTGAACTGATCTCATATTCTTCATCTGTAAGATTTCATAATGAAATGAGATGCTAATTTGAACGAAGACTTGAAGCCACAGTTTATTGAGTAACAGTGACTCGGGTGAATAAAAATAGTGTTTCTGGGGGTCAGTCTGTCGTATTTTCAGGAAATATGAAGCTGTCATCTGTTGTATATATATATATATATAATTTATGAAAGATATTTACGTTCAATAATATGAGTTGTTAGGAATTTACTAAATTACAGTTCTGCAAATAGTAGACTTCAGCTAGACCCCTCAGTAGATATTTTTGTATAAATGATCAGGCTAAGTTTGATAATGTAAAGAAAATCCATGGAGTAGACATTCACAAACAAAACAGGCCATTACATAGTTCCTCGCTGATACAACAAATGTAGAGGTACCATTAATATGTGGCATTAAAGTTATCGAAGAAAGCAGTGACAAAACAGGGTAGGAACTAACAGCGTGATATAGCTTTGTATCCGAGATTTCAAATGAGCTAATGTAATGAATGACTTCCTTTGAATATATGATTCTCATATAAGGATAATGTTGTAACTAAGCAAAGTGGAAATATAAAGTTCCAACATAAATTTCTATGAGAGCTGATTGCATCTTAATTTACTTGGAGCCATAAATGACTACCAAAGTATATGATGGCTATTTTATGTATTCTACTGGTAGATATCAGTAGCTAGAGATATTCGACATCAGGTTTAGTAGGTTTAAACAATCTATCTATTGAGATGAAACCTGAAAATTATCAGCATATTCAAAATGACTAACCTTTTTGAGCTGGAGAGCTTAATGAAAATTTTACTTCTATTCTACTTCCGGAATTTTTAGTAATGAGCATCAAAAGTCGTACATGAAGGAATTTTCGGCCTCATCACCATTCATTAGTAAAACCTATCTGCAACCATGAAGAAAAATGACTTCAGTTAGCACAGTTTACATTCTTCTTATTAGATTCATATTCATTTCTTATGGTATATAAGGTTACATTAGGTGGGTAGGACACCAGCGATTTACTACTGACTGATTGAGATGAGCAGTTGCATGGCGTTTATACCAACCAGTGGTGCTTACTAACCCGATCGAGGTGATATAAACACCGGATGGCCGTTGTGCACATTCAGGGCTGAGCTCATCAACGGTGTGTCCGGTTCGAATCAGTTCAGACAGCCAAATCAGTTCAAGCCATCCGACTTCTCAATGCCTAATTGGTTGAACTGGTCGAAAAGGAAATCAAATTCACAATGTGCAAATTGGTTTCTTGATTATCATTTATGGTATCAAGCAGATCACATATTGTGATCTGAATAACTTGGTTTTCAAAGAAACTATAGTGAAATTCCATCACTCGAACTGTGAAGATTGCGAATCGCCAACCAATTGGTAAATTGTTAATTTAATTTGTTTGTATCAACGAATTGAAGGTCTGAGAAGACAGTGTTGATAGATCACTGGGTCATCATTCGGAACAAAGAAACCGCACCCATTACTAATAATACATCATAACTTTGTATTCATGATCGTTTATGTAATTAATATTTGCATTATACTCCAAAGTGCCTTTCCTATTTCAACTCCTTTATTCAGTAACTGAATTATAGTCTCTCTTTATTTTCTCAGGAAAGTTTCCAGCCGTCGATTGTAATTTATTTTCACGTATCAGCATGAAGTAGTATCTTCAAAAGTAGCCATTACAAACACTTGTAGTTGCATTTAATATAAGGTTTTGATAGAGCTAATATTGTCACGGAGCTTTGGATTATCATCAGTGTTTAAAATGTGACTCTGCATAGGCAAGTGAATAATGCATAAATTATTCTTACAGATAACTTCTGTCCTTCCTTCGAGTCTACAAATTTTCCAGTTACTCGCTACATAAAACATTAATAACGAATCTGTCTATATTTCCACTAGAACTCAGTCGGGTTGTGTACCTGTTACCCATCATTTCGAAGTTCAATATCTAAGCCAACAAACCATACTTTTGTATTGAAGTACAACCATAATTCTGCTTGCCGAATGATATGTTTAAAAAAAACTGAATGCATACAATTACAAGACCTGAGTAGGGTTAGGATCACTCTATCTCCTTTGTGAGAGTTTTACTGAAATAACATTCCATTGAGGACAGAATTCAATCAGTGGAATGATTGTCTGATTGTTAATCTGAAAGTATGCTTATTTTCCTGCTTCACTAACCTCAACTGGTAATTGCACGCTGCTGAGTCGGTGGCACAGTGGTTAGGACTCTCGCCGACCATGCACATGGTCTGGAGTTCAAGTCCACGCTGACGCACACCTGATATCTATGGTCGGCCTGCGAAATTTGGGCTACCAATATCACATGCTGAAAATTCCATACTTGTACCAAAAATACGGTGTGGAATCAAGCTGTAATCAAAAAAATATATTGGTTGATTGATGTGAGTAGTTGAGTACTACTCGCATCAACCAGCAGTGCTTGGTAGCCAGACTGAAGTGATCTAAACACCAGATGACTGTTCTCTTGTTCAGCATCGAGCCTTTTAACGGCACACACGATTTGACTCAGCTCAAACCACTCGCATTTAATTTGCGAATTCGATGTTAACTGATAATGTTTGAGAGTGGCCTTTATCGTACAACTTTAGTTCACGATTAATGTACTCAGGTTCTAAGAAGCACATAAAGAAACACATTTAGGTGACTGGAAGATTTATTGTTTGGCCTTAGTTTTCCAAGCCTTCAGCATAAAGTGATGTTTAGGCTTGAAAAATAGAATATTACTTGTAAAGATTTAAAATTATGTCAAGGGAGAAGATATATCATGGTATCCTTCATGAATTTTAAGTTTGTTCGTGGAATTTACCTCTCAATAAGGTGAAACCGTCTCATAACATCCCTTCCCTTTACACTTTGAACTATCTGTGATCAACAGTAGTCAGTGTACCATAAAACTTCTCTAAAAGTCACTGATGTACATCCATTAAGGAGAGAAAATAGATAAAATATGGTCAATTAGTGTATTTGCTAGCATTTCATATAAGTGATCTTCAAGCGGAAACTGCAGTCCGATTTAACTTTCTGTCATGAAACTGTGAAATTTTCCACTATTTTTCAGTTCTTTAAAATAAGACTAGGCAAATTCAGGTTATTACGGCTAAAAGATAAACTTATAGATATACTTTTTAAAATTAAATATGCGGCTAAGCTTTTGCCTATTGTATGGAACATATTGAACCGAGAAATTCGTGTTGAATAGTTTGGTGTCGAGAAAACGTTTAACTTAAAGATTCCCATTCAGTCATATAATAGAAAAGGCGTTCAGCGATGAGTAACTCTTTTCGGCGGTATCATTCTGAAGCCGTACAATCGTATAAATATGTAGTAAATTTTCTTAGTGACAAAATTAAAATTTCCAAAGATTTGTCATTAGAGTAGCACATTTTAGATGACGAATTACGTAATGTGGACAAAAATGAGCTAAAAACCGTTTGAAAATTAAAGTGTCGAATAGGCGGGTATTCAATAAAAAAACCTGCTTTATCTGAATAAATACCTTACTTCATTTAATAACATTTCACACTTGGAACAAATTTCCTTAAAATTCGATTAAATACATTTGATCATTGATATTGCCCAGGCTACTTACGAAGACACTTACTTAGCATTCACTTTATCTGCTTGAAATCTTTCGTTAGTCAGAACAGGTTAATAGAATTAATCTCACCTACTGAATCACAATATATCTAGACACCTAAATTTATTTGGATGTGACTATCATGTGGTCTTTGGTGTGAACTACAGGCAATTTCTAAAGTAGGTTGAAGTGGCTTTTCAGTGTTCCTTGATTTTCACTGTGCTTGACAAAATCTAAGAAATTGATTGACAGGAGCTGGAATTTATGGACCACACGGTCCGGTCCTAGTGACAAAATGGATCATGACCCCATCTTGCAACTGGGAGGTCCTGGGTTCCAGCCCCAGTGATTAGTTTCTAAGATTTCCTTATTCACTAGTGTTTTTCTTAGCTATTCAGTCATAGCTAATAAAAGAATACATTCGTTTGTTTCCTACTCCGGTCTTTATCTCAGAAGCAAGAGTAATGCCTAATTTCACCCAAATTCAGAAACCAATAAGTTCAGGGAATATTTGACATCGAGGATAATAATTCAAGTGAACTTAGAGAAGATATAAGTTATGAGTATAACCAACATAAAACAACAAGTATCAATTAGTGGCAGAAATTTGAACGAAATCACTAATTTCACTTAATCAGATAGACGATATGAGTGAGGATGTCAAAGCCAGGGTCGGAAAGGCAATACACACTTGCATCACTCTGAGATCAGTCCGGAAATCTACTGTATTAATGTCAAGTCACTCAGTGCTTCGATATGGTTCTGAGACTTGGTGCATCATGAGGGCATTTCAAATAGGCTCCAGACTATTACCAACAGCTGCCTTCGTTCCATAATGAAAATCAGATGGCCTGTTTAAAGGATTAGCAACAGGGAACTGCTGCAACGAAGAACATATTAACCAACAAATATGGTAAAATAATGGTGACAGGCTGGAGACACGGTGAGGAGATCGCTTAGTGACATCGCACGCCAGGCCCTAGAGTGGAACCCGAACGAGAAACGATGATTTTGGCATTGGTCCTCAGTTGACATGGAGGATATCGTGGGGAAAAGAGATGAGAGCTTATGGACAGTTGCGTAGCCAGCTAAAGACGACTACAGAGACCAGGATTAAATGGCGATGTCGCTTTGAAACCCTATGTGCAGCTCGGAACCTGAGGGAGTAACAATTAAAAATATAATAATCAGAATCTATCAGTCGACAGCTTTTTTTCATCTTTTTATCTCTGCTTAAATGCAATAAAGTATTTTAGGCTTGGCAAAAATAAAGTACAAACAAAGGTTTGTATGAAAACAAATTTCATCAGTGTGCGATTCGGACAGAAAAACAATTATATATATATATATATATATATATATATATATATATATATATATATATATATATATATATATATATATATATATATATATATATATATATATTATTTTGCTTAGTTTCCGTCATCGTGATCGTTTGTTCACTCCTATTAAGGGTGTGTCAAATAACTCTATTCAAATCTGCCTAAAAATGAACTGAAGGTCAAATGATTTCAACATTTCAGCTCAATATCATTAGCATTTCTCTTCTTGAAACCTATTCAATCAAAGAAAATTTAACCCTGAGAAAATGTGACTAGAAGTAGCAGGGCGATTACTGCCATGGACAACTTAACTGATGTGTACACAACACAACAACTTGGTACTGATTTTAACAATCAGTTCCAATGTTTAAGCAAACGAGTATTTTTATTAGAGTCTTCCACAGGTATAATATGAAAACAGATTAGATGAAAATTTGTCAAACTGTTGTCAAACAGATAAAAGCCTTTTACATTATGTTGTATGAAAACACCTTTGAGTGATCAAGGAATTAGGTGCATTCTGATACCTTGTTAACTTGAAATCTATTCAGAATTAAGTGTACTCAGTAAATTTCTCCGCACACTAATTAGGTGGTTGCATCCGACTGATCTTGACAGGACTGATTCGTTATTACTGAGAGCTTACTAATCGGATAGACTATCATCAACTGACTTGATAATCACCACATATGGTGATATTTTCTTTCCTTTTTGTTGTAACTGTATTAGAACAATGGATTTTATTTAGTATACATGATTCTAGACATTACTATTTGTAACTTCAATGATTTCATAAAAATCAAAACAAGATTTTGAGCGAACAATTGTTTTCGATAACTTCTTCAGGCTCTACAGTTATAAATCCATGAATAATAGAGTACATAAAGCCAGTAAAAGCGAATGAAAATAATATCAGAAACTGTATTGGGGTGCATGTGTAAGTTGAGATGATAGTCCATTAGTTAACATAGTCAATTTAATGTGTGTAGGGTGTATAATCAGAAAAAATGTGATGAAGTGTGAATGAACAATTGGGTGACATAGTGTTGTTTTATAGTCAACAGAATACAAGCGTCCTTGGGGTGAGAGAAATGCGATAACCACAAAATACATACAAATACACATTAACGAAGGGGACGCTGAATGTGAGGGCTGACCGGTAATGTCTAATGATAAAATAAAGAGGCTAAATTGTAATAAGATGTTACAGTAGAGGTTTTTTGTATTTCCCAATGAATGAAAAACAAAACGAGATTGTTTTTACTGTTTTTCATTCATTGGGAAATACAAAAAAACCTCTATTATAATGAATATCATATACCCAATGCCCAAATTTTTTCAGACCGTTAAAAGTGAACTTGGTTTGGATATATATAAGATGTTACAGATTTGGTAGGCCTAGTATAAAATCATAAAGGTTGACAAAAATTAAGGGTAACACAATGGGGTGAAATGAACTGGGTGGAGAAATGGATAATAAAGACATGATATCACAAAATGTTAATAATGATAATAATAATACGAAAAAACTATGATCCTGGGGACCTTATAGTGGTCCAGGGTAGACAAAGAGAGTGAATAAGTTTCTTCTGTACACATAGGTCTGTTCTCCCTCTATTAATCTCTAAAGCCTCAGCTATGGCTAGGAGGCGTAATCGTGTGCCTTTAGGGAGATTGTTCGGTACTCGATACACAACTGTAAATGACTCATGTACTTTGATGCTGTGTTCGCTATCCACTAGATGAGACAGAATTGCACTATTTAATGATTTGGTTGCTCTTTTCCCAACCCAAACAGGAATATGCTCACGAGTGCGTAAAGATAAATTCCTTTGGGTACGACGTATATAACTAGCTCCACAAGAGCAGTTGACTTTATATACACACATTGATGTCGCCATTTTGGGCAATCTATCTTCATAAAAATATTTTTAGTATTTACAGATTATGTATATCGGCTGTTCAGTGGCGGAATGCTCTCCAGCCATACAGATGGGACGGGTTCAGTTTCCCACTAACGCTTTCCTAAACTGTCTAGTTTATTAGCCTCTAACAATCCCATCAGAGAGGTGAGATCGGGCGTGAGGCTAGCCAATCTATCCGGCAAAAGTAATATAATTGCCATTGAAACTTCAGATGCCGAAGCATTCTGCTCCACTGGAAACGTAAAGAATGACGAAGAATACAAATAGCATTCGATGAAATTCATACAGACTCCGATTAAAAGGCCAAAAATATTTATACTGTGGTGAGAGCTGGCTGCTAGTTAAAGTTGGTAGACAGTAATTTACGTCAATGTCTATGTCCCCAATGTTCGTCGGGAAAAAAATGAGAACAAAGACTTTGCGTTGGCGGATACAGTTAACATATAGATGATCTAACATTCAAGAAACAGCGACAAAGAGATGGAAGGTTAACTCTCTGTGAGAAACAACCAATCAGAGGACTGTGTCTTTCTGCTAACAATAATCTACAATATGTACATGAAAATCTATAAATATGTGTTGATTTCCTTAATAAACGATCTGTTGCCTGGCCGTTGTCTTCTGTTGCTACAATACTACTAGAATTTGTGGAGAGCATCAAAGGAAAAGTAAACTTTATTTCTTTATTAGCTGTTTTAACGTACCTGAATAGTTTGTAGACACAGCACGCTCATATCACGTTACACGCTAAAGTGAGTAATTGGTCGCTCTCTAAAAGTCATCCCCATTTCACATCACCTCTAAGTTTATCCATTACCCCACACATATCAACTAGAGGTTGACGATTAGAAGGATGAGCCGGTAAGGCATAATTCGATCTAACAAACTTAACCCGGACACTCAGTCTGTTATTTGAAGACTAAGGTGTAGAGGTAGTGTGGTGGTGATGGACGAGAATTTACATACTAGTGTTTAACACAAAAATGAAAAACTTATTAGTGAGGAAAATGAACTTTGGACCTGGTTAGTTAGCTAGTTATTTGCTCCATCAATCAGACCACTGCAAAGCAGAGTAAATGGACAACCCTAAAAGGTGTTAATCGATTTCCATCAGCTGCTAATGACTTCATTTCGAGCCAAGTTATTATTCTGACTAGAAAAACAACAGCCTGTGGAACTAAGATTATCTGAGGTGTTTTCAATAATAAAGTCCAGAAAAACTTCAGCATCAGTTGGCGTCATATTTCTATAACTGGGCTCTTAAGGCAAAAAAATTTATTCTCTTGTGCAATCTTTGTAGTTTTATCTTGTGATTTCCTCACATTTGTGACTACATGAAATTCAAATAACTGTAGTTTCAAAAAGTGGGTTTCTTCGCTTAAGCCCTTCAGTCTGTGGTATTTCATCCAGTTTCAGTCATTAAAAAACTTTGGGAAATAAATCCATGTAAATCGATATTAGTTAAAGTTTTTCTTCATGGGTTTGATGACCATCGTTTTCAGAATTTATTTATTAATAAGTTGTCAAAAAGAAATTCTGAAGCATGAATCTTTCAGTATCCAATCAATTAATAATTCCTTTTTTAGATCTCAACATAATCCACTATCATAGTTTTAAAAGGCCTTCTGAAACAGTAACAAGTCTCGCTGATGTATTCCTGAGTGGTGAATCTAAGTACTAATAGAACTTATATGCATTTATAACAGATTAAGTTGAAGCGTTGAATATTATGTCGTATAACAAGCCAAATGTTTGGAATCTTAAAGTCCAAAATTGATAGTTCAGTATTTTCTGCTCTACATTATCTAAGATCACAGTCTGTACTTATTCTTAGTGTAGGCTGCGAAAACATAGCAGCTGTCGAGGTTTCAATAAATGTAGTAATCATGGTGACCTAGGGTGGTATGTTAAATATGAGGTCAGCTTGCGAAAAGAGACCAACATCGATAACCTGACCTACTTTCATCATTGCCTCAATGCTCACCAAACTGCTGAAGACCAGATCTGTGGCATATTAGTGCAAACACTCCCTAACTACATGTTCAACATTTATTTTTCTTGGTTGAGATTGCCGAATAATTTAATCTGACCACTTAGTTTGAATAGGATTATATATAATTGGCGATTATACTACTTAAGGGATAATCTGTGTCCAAAGTTGATTTGAGTTTAGTGATCTCCAGGTGAGATAATGTATGTGCTTATTTTTGAAGTTAGCTCTGGTTATGGAAAGGTGACAATCTGAGGAGAAACGGTAAGACTCATGCACTTCCAATGTTTTTTTATGAGTGATCCATCTTTCGTTCATACACAGAGGTAACTTTATCTCAAGACACAAACCACTATAGGGTAAGTTGAGATTTATAACTTTTAAGGTTGATTATTTTTAAACTCCCCTTGCTCCAGTACGAAAACAATATTGTTGGCTTATAGGTTATCAGAAGAGATAACTTCAATTCTGCCACACCTCTTAGGACATTAAGTAAGTAAATCATGTACATTACCATTCAATGTACACGTGTTCAGTCATAACCTCAATGG
Source organism: Trichobilharzia regenti (assembly GCA_944472135.2). Taxonomy (NCBI): domain Eukaryota; kingdom Metazoa; phylum Platyhelminthes; class Trematoda; order Strigeidida; family Schistosomatidae; genus Trichobilharzia; species Trichobilharzia regenti. The sequence continues at coordinate 21,214,437 of OX235267.1, forward strand.
ATTAATGACAAGTTGTCTGACCACCAAAATGATTTAAACAGTTTTTGTTAACACTAAAGAATATCACTCTCATAAAAGTTTGAGATAAAATCTTCTTACACGCAAGAAACCTAAGTAATGTAATGGTGTTTCTTCTTCGTAAACTATCATCATCTAATGCCAAGTCATATTTTGGAAGTTTAACAGAATTATGAGTTGGTTTGGAATATTTTGCTGTAGTTAATTTATTGGAAATATTGTTAGAATAATCATATTTTGTAAACCGTAATTAGTTAAATGGTGCTCTAAGAAGATTCATACTCACTTTCTTCGTAGCTGAAACAGTTAACATTCTATGGAATTATAGACAAAAAGATGGAGGGGTAATGGGGTCACCATTGGGTCCCTTACTTGTAGACTGTTTCTTCGCAATTTTGGAGAATAGTATATTACGGTCTGCTATCCATAGTTTCCATTCGTAACAAAGATATATGGATGTTTCTTTCATCATATGTGACGAGAATACCAACATCGTATTGATAACTAAAGAGTTCAGTAGATGCCATCATGCCATCCAATTCACGTCGGAATCAGAGATGAACTCGGAATCCCATTTTTTGGATGTTTTTCTAAAAAGGAGATCTGATGGTTTCCTTCAAAGATCGATCTACAGGAAACCAACATGGAGTGGTCCATACACGAATTTTCGTAGTTGGGTCTTTTTGAGAAGAGAAGTCTGATCCACTCCTTAACCTAAAGAATAAGAAGGATATGTTCCAGTGACACAGTCAACGAGGAACTGGAGCGACTCTGACAAGTCCGAATATAGAATACATATCCTCCAAAATTTACCGAGAAAAACATGAAGTTAAAGCAAAAGCTTGAAAGAACCCAGACGGTGCCGAAGAAACTGCTGTTTATCAACGTTGAATTTAAAGGTGATACCGCAACTGAGGTCCTGAAGAATCGCTTGTGCAGATCACTGAGAATAGCCTCCTTTTCGGTTGAGCTACGAATCAATTTCTACAGCCGACAAATGATCAATGGATATGTGAAGGATAAACTACCACTTTGGGCCACTTCAATGTGTATTTTTAAATTCACCTGCTCGTGTGGAGCTAGTTATATTGGCTGCACGAAGTGAACACTTTCCAAACGCATTTCTGAACATTATCCGGCATGGTTAGCAAAACGACAATGCAAGGCAATTACTAGCTCAATTCTCGAGCACTTGGTGAACTCAGGCCACGTAGCTCCACCAGAGTCGTCTTCCAAGATCATCTACAAGGTGAGGCAAAATGGCGCAAAGGACATCAGGTTTCAGCTTTTGTGTATGGCGGAGGCGCTGGAAATTCGTCAATACAACCCCGAACTTTGTATACAGAAAAAGTTTGTCCAGTCTCTTATTCTACCTTGGTCTTAAACTCCTCTAGTCGTTCCCTGTAAAAATTTTTAATTTTTTTCTTTTTTTCAATTTTACTTTTAGTTTGACTTTACTTTAATAATTAATTCACTATTGTCACTCTCATATGCTCCTTTTGTATATTTTCACACCCTCTTCACACTTGTTAAATGGACACTCAACTACTGCCTTTCTTCTCACTCAATAGCAATTTTAACATTATCAAATTTCTAGCTTTTTGCCGTTGAGTACCAAGTAATTTGCAACTTTTATTTTTACTTCTAAAGCCGCTTCCGAGTAATTATATCAAATATGTCAACCCCTATTAATCAATAATAGATTACTCTACATTTTTGGTATATATAAATACGACTGTACAGCCTCTGAAGATGATTTCGTCGATAAAGAAAATTTTCTTCGTTGAATTTGTCTTTTATTTTCCTCAGTTATGGTTGAACTTTGCCTTTACTCATCAGAAAAGTTTATGTGAAAGCCATGAGAGACACATTTTTTCCTGAGGATTTAAGTTAGCTTAATAAGATGATACAGAAAAATATGCCTCTGTGTTGGTCAAAGAATAAGGACTTGGTAAAGAAATATTTATTTGCAATTTGGTATCGTTATATGGCGAAATAATGTACATCATTCGCACAAATCTTCCGTGTTGTACTACTTCTGTCCTTCATGTTGTGTTTCTTCCACATCTGCCATGTTTCTTCGCAACACTGAATCATTTGCTTCCTCTGGCATCAAATGTACCTCCCTGCTATCTGATGTTTTTATGCCGATGAATGTCTGTTTACATACTATTGGTAAATCTTATCAGTGGCACACCACCACACTAGTGACAGGAAAAATTGGTGAATTGACTTTTATGTGAAAACACACAACCGTCTTCAGTGTAATTCAAAGAAAGTATACCAATCAAGTATGAATAGATAAGAAATTAATAAGTTTAAAATAGTTGTGTTATTCTAATATTGCAAAATAGAAAGATGGAGGAGGTGATATAGATGTATAATACTTAAGGTTGTTATAGTTCATAATAAAGTACAGTCAAAAATAATCAGCAGGAAAAGGCATTAACAGTAAAAATTCAGCTAAACTTTGTAGCTGAAAAAAAAGAAAAAAGTAATAACAAGTTTTAAATTTGAGGACTAGTGTTTAACAACATAGAGTTTAGTTCTGAGAATCGTAAGACTTCAAAAGCAGATAGTACTTGTATTACAGGTAGAAAAAATCCAGTAATAGATCGCATCATTTTATCTCTTCCCTTAATGTTAACAGAGTTCTTTTATGAATAACCCAACAGGAACAAATTTAGTTCAAAGAGATGAATTCATTTTATTTCATAGGGTTTCCGTAAACTGCATACAATCTCAATAATATTGAAATACATAAGTAATCAGTGTGGCATAATTTAGACGTATTTTCACTGAATAGCAAGTTCATTTTATATGAGTAGAATGACATGTCTAAAAACGGACACAAGGTGAAATTATATAATAAACTAGTTCAAAACAGAAACACGCCTAAATTCTAGAGATAGGTATATCAAGGGATTTAAAGGTGAATTTAGACTTATTTTGAACTGATTATGTAGTCATGTTAGGGTTGATCAGACAAAGTGAAAGAAGGAAGTGGTTACAAAGACGTTAAATACGGTATTAAGTGATACGTTAAAAGGTAGATGTTAATATGAAGTTACATCATAAAAAGGAAATGAACAGTTCAAGTGAATGTATAAACGCTTAAGATAATAAAAGTGGGTTCGTATCAGTCTCTTTTTAGAAACGTATTTCAGGCATCACCTTCTGAATAGGGACACCTTCGACAATTTGAAATAATCGTGAAGAGCTTTTTCTGTTCATGACCTTAAAACTTTTAATCTAATATCTTGTCGAGTTACATCTCTGTTAAGTACGGCTGAGCTTATAATGGCGTAGACTACTCGGCATGTTTTCGGTGGTCTTGGTAAACAACCTTTCCGCTTTTTCTATTTACTTAGTACCGTGCCAACATATGAATTTGGTGATGAGTCGGAGATCATTCTACTTTGAACTCTGCAATTGAATAGGTTTACGTTTCAAATGTTGTCATCAGGTTATGAAACTAAGTATCATGATGTACTGTAATTGATATCAAATGGTTGGGAGGCAGTTAAAAGAAAGCCATTAACCTACACTTTTGAGTACTTTTACCTGTTAGAATGGTTAGAAACATTAATTTACCGATAATGATTTAAAACAAGCAAAAAAGGTTAATAAAGCAGGATTCAATGAACTTATCAAATTCCGGTAGAACTCTACAGGTGAATATTCTACATACAGGGATGTATATATATATATATATATATATATATATATATATATATATATATATATATATATATATATATATATATATACTATCGGAAATACATCTGGAGAAATAAAACTGATAAGCAAATACACTGCATTGAAATAATTGTGTGAATGTTTTTCAGGTGAAGGTGAGGCGTATTCAGCCGAAGAGTTCTACCGAAATTTGATGAACTCGTTAAATCCTGCTTTATTAACCTTTGTTGCTTTTTACAATGGTGTTTGGAACCTTGAAAAAGCTTATCTCCTCTCAGAAATTCGACTCCATATCATCCTGTCCCACAATTAGAGACGTCACAACTAAACTACTACGACGATCTTCTCTTCGAACCTAAATTATGACCAGTGATTCCCAAGATTAATATTAGAACCACCAGTCTGGTGATATTTTGAATAGCCGTCACTAAGACTGAGGTATTTATAAACCAGTAAGTGCCTGGATGACATTAAATATCGCTCTGAATTTCTCAATGATATTTGCAATATAATAGTTAAATGTACATCCTTTTAGTTGAGTCAAATTACAAAAGCTTCGTATTAATCTTTTAGAATTCCTCATATTTCTAATATAAATGAACCATTTACTTTTTTTCTCTATAATCTTAGTTTTTGTACTTTTCGCTAACACGTGATCACGGTCACTTAGATTTTTCGAATAATTTACATATTAGTCTATTGTTGTAGTATTCGAAAATCACCACATAGAGTTTTACATATCTCTGTAAACTGAATGTATTCATCATTTTGATCACCTTGTATTTCATAGATCGTGTGTGGATTGCACTATTCCAATTAGGGTTTGATATTATTTATATGAATTGTAGGAGTTACAATATACTCATAAATCCATAGCTGGATATAAATGAATTCCAGCGCTTGATAGTGTTTCCAGGGTGAAATATCATTTGAAACTTTAGAATACAATCTATTGGTCTCCTGAGTTACACGTCATCTTTAGTGTAATCAATGTACTTCGTTAGCTTTCTGTTTATACATATAATTTCCGGATTCATTTTTATACTACTGAATCTTTCGACCTTTATTTGATGCATTCCGTTTAAAATGAAACGAACGCTCTGTGAGGATTAGTAGGATGCGTCTGCAGCAATAAACTATGTATTGTGAATCCCCTAGGTGGCCACAACCAGACAAATGACACTGTTGTATTAGTGGGGATTTGAATGATTCTAAAGTTGACTTCATTTAAAACTTGTGGCAGCACACATGGTTATGCAAACCCACAATCTCATGTATGATTACACTCAGGACTGTCAATTTCGAGATCAGCACAATAAAACTCAGTCACTGGATTGAAACTAATCTGATAACCGTGGGCTACATCGAATGTGGGGATGCAGGTGCACGTCACTCAAGAGTTCAAAATCAACTGGAGGATTTCATCATCAGCTGACATCAGTTAGAGAACCATTAGAAAACCAAATGGGCAAACGGGACAACTGTTTCGTCCTAGTTTGGGACTTTTCACAGTACACACCCATCACCAGGGCTAGAACCCAGAACCGTCTGTTTACAAGACTGGTGAGCTTGTAGACTACCAAGCCACTGGGACCCTATCCAATGGTCAGCCCATGAATTCTTACTTCTACCAATTCATGACATAGCACGACCACTTTGCGATGTCTTCTTCGATGAGTTACTGCCTCACCTTCAGCTTGCTGCACCCTACTGGTTACGGCTTCCCACTAGAATCCCAGGTTAACTGCTTGAATCGAGCCAGTCACTAGTGAGCATCAGATCGATTTTCAAGTAAAAGACGAAACACTGCCCAGTACTCCCTGCAGGTTTTCCAATGGTTCGCTAACTGATGTCAGCTCATGATGAAATCCTCCAACCAGTCAAACAAAAATCCCCTAAAATACCACTACTTGGAAATTCAAAATTAAGACATTTGGTTGTTCGTTCCTCCTTGATTGTCAATGATTCTTTTAATTTATATTGACTCGTGATGAAATCAATCCTGAAATAGTTAGACTCATAGCAGTATTCCATTACACAATAATTCTCTGATGGAATTATACTCCACCACAATACCTAAATTCAATTCTTATATCAGAGCAACATTTTATTTTTTTATTTTTTATTTACAGCTTGATTCCACACTGTATTTTCGGTACAAGTATGGAATTTTCAGCATGGATATCGGTAGCCCAAATTTCGCAGGCCGACCATAGATATCAGGTGTCCGTCGGGGTGGGCTCGAACCCCGGACCATGTGCATGGTCGGCGAGAGTCCTAACCACTTTGCCACCGACGCACTTCTTAAGCCTGCTCATTCGTCTTAATAGATGAGATAACTAGATTCGACAAAATAAAGATCCCTGGGAGAAGAAAAACACTGTTCTGAGCTTCTAGACTTTATGAACAAAAATGGATTCTCTAAAAATAAAAATACCTGGAGTAGTCAGACGGTGTGAAAATAAAGCGTATTATTACTATTCAACTAAGTCTACAAAGTTTTCTTTACTATCTTATTAGACTGTTCCTTAGTGTTTTCCTATTCTTCTCCTCAATGTTTTTTACTATATGCATGATTTGTTGTTGTCATGACTACGTTAACAATAGGGAAACTAAAAGGGAATCAGACTTTATAAACGTATTTCAAATGTATTCCATATATATGCATTTTTATTTCTGATTTTGTTTTATTTATAACTAGTAGTCGATAATTTAAAAAGATAAGGTTGACAATGTTCATTTACTAAAGAAACTAATTATAATTGTGCATTTCATAAAAGGTATATTGAATCCTTGAACATTGATACCAATAACTTCAGTGTATGGTAAGTAAAAACGATGCTGTACACTTCAGTTATAATACATAGTATTTATTAAGTGACCGAACAAACCTAATGCGGTTTTAGAACATGATTTGATGGACAAAGCCTCCATACTGTAATGACCAGTTTAGTGGTCTACAAGCTCGTGATATAAGCAGAAGGTCATATGTTCAAACCTCAGTGGATGAGTACTGCCAAAGATTCCTAAACTAGGATGAAGCAACTGTCCAGTACTCTGAGGTGGTTTTGCAATGGTCCTGTATTCGAAATCAGTTCGAGATGAGATCCTGAAACCATTCGATTAAGGTCACAACGCAAGAAACTGATTTCTACTTTCTGCTGTATGGTCAACAAAACCTCGTCGAAACATGCGCTATCCCAACACGTTCCAAACGTAGGGAAAACACGATTATTCTCCAATATTTTAGCGGTTCTATTAAACAGTAATAACATCAAAACTCAAATTTACCTCATGAGGCAGCCTTACAAGCAAAGTATGTTTCCCACCTCCACCAAGGGTTTTGTGCGTCGGTGGCACATGGTCCGGGGTTCGAGCCCACCCCGACGGACACCTGATATCTATGGTCGGCCTGTGAATTTCTGGTTACCGATATCCACGCTGAAAATTCCACACTTGTACCAAAAATACGGTGTGGAATCAAACTGTAGTCAAAAATAAAAATAAATAAACAAGTACTGTAAAAGGTACCCTAGAAGTGGGATCTAAAGCGCTGCCCACAAAAATCACTCACCAAGGTTTCCCACATTCATTCAAACAGACTCATATTGTTCAACAGCACTCTGTAAATGTACTCGCAATCACAAAGAAGTATTACAATTAAAGATTAAACAACAACAAAGGCAAATAATAAACGCCAAAAATCAACATGTCATATGAAAATGTCGAATTGGTGATGCACAATCTAGGGGAAGTACGTATAATAATTACAAAATTAGTTGAAATGTTTAATTAAGTATACACATATTATAAATATATCGTCTAGAAGGGGTTTTGTAAAAAATCTGTCCATTCATTATATAGACTGTTCGTTTATTTATCATTACAAGCTAACGAACTAAAACATAGCAGAGACGTGTTCACTCCACATGTAGTTACTCATGATCTTAGTAGACGGTAAAACCCTGGAGTGCAGTATTTCAGCCTGTGGACCTAACTTTAATCCCGATCAGCTAGATTTCCATATGTTGCTGTCTATTTAAACAAATGATTTTCTATGATAAATTTTGCTTCTAGGTGATGACAAATATTCTATCTTGAATAATTTCAGTTGGCGTGGTTTGTGGTGAACAGATGTAGCCAACAGCTACATTTTTTGATTTATAAAGGACTTTGAAAGGAAATGATAACAGATAAATATATATGTACATGACATACTACTCACCCTTGTATTATAACTTTTGTCAGTTTGCTATGCAACCACCATCATTAGTGAGCATTCGACTTCATATCTGACACATCGGACTCCGTCAATTACAACTTCTCATTAAAACTTCCCAACAGTGGACTAATATTCAGGTGTTTCGTTTGTAGGAATTAAATTTATTTCATTACTGGTTTCGTCTCGAACTGATTTCAGTTGGATGGTTATTGAAAATGGAGAATCACTGGATAGCTGTTTCGTGTTAGTTTTGAACTCTTTAGCAGCCGTTCTTTAATATTACACCTTAGAGGATAATATCCAACTCCATAACAGATATTTAAATTGTGTAAAAAGTTGATAAAACATCTTTAAACAGCAAAACTTTATATCTGATATGATCACAGAATTCTTCAAAGCAATTAATACACATAAAATCACAATAAATCAGCTACCTGAGAAAATTGAATTCGTAACTGATCCCCGTCGTCCAACTATTCAAGTAGGCGGAAGCGAAGGGGAGGTGAATTCGTTTTGATACTAATTATATACTCACTTTACGCGTAACAAGTACTTTTAAACATGCTTATTGAGGTGTGAATAGTTTCTGTATGCTCTAATATCTGACGGTGTTAAAATATAGTGAACAGCTTTTGAAAATGACTTAGTGTACCCCTTGATATTATTAACTCAAGACATAACTTTTCAGAATCACACAAATAAGCTTGATACTTCCAGATGAACAAGAAGAAGAAGAAGAAAAGGCATTTAATCAGGTTAAAAAAATTTAGAAAAGAAACACATAGGCACTGAATAACTGTTTCCTTGTGATCTGGGGCTCTGTAAAGATAAGCACTCATAACTTCGTACAAGTATGATGTTGCCAGGTGTCATTTAATGCTCACTACTATACAACCGGAAGACCGGACTCAGCGGTTTATCTACTTATGCTTCTAACATTTTTGGTTGTGACTGGATGTACTTAAATAAGACATTGTTTAAGTGGAGCTGGCTTTCAGTTAGCCATTGTAGTTTAGTTTTTAAGAGGTGTAACCAGCAATACGAAGATGGCCGATTAAAAATCTATTTAAAACAATAAGTTACTTTTATTAATTTCAATAAAACAATAGTAAGACATAATTTATATGAGACGTGTGGCGTATTTGCACTACACATTATGGATATTATGATCACACACGTACTGAGTGAATATGCATGTGTGAGCTGTATGAGTCACAGCTTGTTCAGCAAAACGACTTAGATTTTCTTAGACAACAAAATATACAGTCAAATGGTACATAAGATAAGCTGAACTTCTATGAAGGTCACTTCCAGATAAATATTCGTACAAACTGCATGAATCTGATTAGTCATCCAGGGTCTGAATATTTATAAGAAGAACACGTAGTTAATCTGAAACGTGTAGTTTAATTAGGCAACACACTTTGAACATTCGTATCACATACTTTTCAGACGTATTTATATAAAAGCTAGCACAGTATGAAAGGTCCAGATTCAGTCACTATAGTTCAGAATATTTACTTAGGTGGGAAATCCAGAGATGAGAATCAAGAAAGAAAGATGGGGAAGTGTATAACTGTGCGAAACGGCCCTTGTTTCTAAAACTGAAATGCCAAAGAGTGTTCAATATAAAAAATAATATTTGAATACAAAGCAATTTTAGTCCTTTTTAAGGCTAGTGATTCAATAAGTCTAAGTAGGTAATATGTCCTATAGCCCTGACCTGCAGGGGTCGGTGTATCCTCCTTATTTGTGTGTGCCCACCGATATATGTAAACTGCTGAATGATGTGGGGTGTGACACTATAATTCAAATAGCGTTAGGGTTCGCAAGATAAGTGAGCATTGATCCTGTCTGCGGTAATTTATATAATATCCCGTCTATATTGTCCTTCTGTATACAGACCATCTAAATGACCAGTAATGTAGGCGGATTGTTGTTGGCATCCGACCACTTCTCGCAGGTAACTATGATATAATCCGTGTATCCAGATGCCCCCCTACCAGATTCGCAACGCGATAAACATATATATATATATATATATATATATATATATCGGCTAACACTGGACCTCAAAGATGTCTCATAGTTGCACCAACCATCTGGCAGAAATACTCAGCTTCGGAAATTAAATTTGATATTATTAGTAAATAAGATTGAAGTTGACTGTAGCAGTGCCACTAAACCCACGTATAAAGAAGGTTTCAGTCACGTGCTTAAATTCATTGACTAGCGGGTAATGTACCCGGTAAAAAGGGAACTTTGGGGGTTGCGCTGCCAACCCCAACTAGTAAAAACAAAACTACCACCAATGAAACTTCACAGCTCGAAACCATATGTACCATTCAGAACCCAAAGTGATGAAAAAACTTAAATTTTTGAAGCTTCGAGGCTTCAAAAACCTACTTGTTATTATAGTGAACTTGCTTTGGTAATCCACTTTTAATACCATGTGTTATACTTCAAAATTATATATTCCTCGGTCAATTTTTTATGCCTCTCATCTATGGTTTCGACCCATCAGAAACATTCTGACCTCTATTGATTCAATTATAACTTTTCACATTGTGTTAATTTTTATAGAAATATGTACGAAAGGTATGTGTGTGTGGTGAGAATGTCCTAAGTGTATTGCTTAACTACAATGCATGTTTCACATAAACTATATCTTATTATTTGTCAAAATTTATTGCCACTAAATTCCTCTGTCCTACACAGATGTCGGTCTATTAACCTTTTGCTATCTCAATCTCGCCTGCGCTAATTCGAAATTTTCGATTACATGTTTGCACCCAAAAACATGAAATTATTCTTCACACTAAAAATTTTTATTTGTACGTTTAGCGGATAACTTCGTATGGGAAGGTGTTAAAAGTTAATTATTGCCAACAATTGTCCATCTTGGTTTTTCGCATCTTAACATTTGTCAGGATAGTACATTTGTGACACTGAAGAGATACGTTTGATTGAACCAAAAAAACCTAGTAGTGAACTAATCGAATTTAGTACAAACTAACAAACATGGATCATACCAAACACATAAGCTTTTGTTTAACTATGCCTGAGCATTCTTCTTTTCTTTCAGTTTTCCTGAATGCTGTGTACCTCATTACAAATTGCTTGTAAAGCTAATTTGTTTGAATTGTTAGCCTAAGAGTGTATGAATATGTACTCCTATTCCTAAATGCTTTATTCAGAATGCGACTTAATGTATTTGTAGATTTTGAAGGCCATAATGAAGTTTAATGGTGTTCTTGTGACCCATTTAGCTGACACTCTTGTTGATAGATATTTGAATTCATATAAGCAGTTGGCTAGGGTCATCTTATCGAATACTGACTATCCTCTTTATTAAAACTTTCTCTTTGTGCCCCTGAAAGAGAGACAAGAATAGATTTCTCCGGAATTCACGCAGGTAGAGACAAATACGAAACTCAATGTATTTAGCAAGCACCCTTTATACTCAAAAAGCTATTTATTCAGCAATTTTTAAATTAGTAGACAAACAGCAATTTACTACTTTCAGTTACTGAAGCCTTATTCCCTATGTAACAGTACTATGAACCTCATGTAGTTCTTCTGGTTATTTCTTTTAAAGATTTCTCGAGGGATTTGACTAGTTTTAAGTTTGATCACAGATCGATATCAGTTGATGCATTGTTGAAAACCTTGGGATATTGGACAGCTGTTTTTTGTTTGGCCTTTTCATCAGCATGCACCCATGACTCCAACAGGGCTCGAACCTTAGAACTTCAAATTGCGATCTCGTTGATGAGTCAGCCCTTAAGACGGAATCCGAGGGCCCATAAATAATAACTTCCGTCAATTCTTGATTTTGGTGCTACAGCCATCCAATGTCATCGGCGAGTATTTGTCCCCTCAACCTACTTGCTGTATGCCACTGGTCACTTCTTACTGGAACTCCAAACAACTTCATCCTACAGTCTGCCACTAGTGAGCATCAGATAAATTTTCAAGTGTTGGTTTGTAGAGAGTTGAATGGTTTCACATTTGGTCACCAATCGATATCAGTTGGAGAACCACTGGAAACCAGGATGCGTACTGCTAAACAGCTCCAAACTACTATTACTCCTATTGCTACTGCTAATTTTATACCTAGTTTCTTTATCACAATGAGTGTAAAGTAATCCAAATACCACTCTTTTCTGGTAATCTTTTTACATTGTGTATAGAATTTCTCTACAATAAAGACCACCTGGTAAATGAAACAATATTGTTCGAAGAGACTATTTCGCTTGGATACTTATTAGTTAGGCATTTCCTTTATACTTGTTTACATCTGTGTCCCTAAGCTTCTATTCTGTTGAGACTTTCTAGTAACTTGATCAATTGTTATTCTGGTAATAGCCTTTTTTAGCGCCTGAATGAAGTAACGAAATTTCAGGCACTTAGGTTGAATTCATATATGCCTTGAATGTAAAAGTTGCATTCTTCATTACCGAGCTCGATGATATTGCATTAAGTTTGGATGAAATCTTTTGTATGGAACCAGAATAGTGGCGCAGAATGGAAAAGATTTCAGTATGGTATTTACCAAACCCTAACTACTTAGATTTCATAATCTCCTGGTTATAAGCTTATGTTCATTGAGTCTGCATTGATTTAGTCAATCATAAGATTTGGCAAATTATTATCTCCATCTTTAAAGAAAAATAAGGTGAAAAAAATAGGTGTCTCAAAGACTGCTTCTGTTTCCATAGTAACCTGAAACGAAAACTCGCCATTTTTGAAGTGAGGTCGTTGCACATTAAAAACTTTGTTATTCTAGTCTTCCTTGCACCATAAAAATGGAATTAACGGAGGAGAAATTTACTGTAGTCCTAAAAGTCATTATGGTCGAATTATTTGAAGGTCACAGTGAAGTGATCAGTGTCATCTTTATGAATAATCCCCATCCAGAAATTAAGGAAAACAAGTAGTTCAACGAGTAGGCTGTTTTCGGCGAATTCATTCACTAAACTATACAATCACGCAACTAATTAAACATTTATGTAAATTTTTTTACAGGAAGGAAGATAGTAATAGAAGTCATGTGTGGTCATAATCATAGTTGTCAGTATCAGTCAGTGCATAAGAGGAATCGAGTAAGTGTACCAGAGTAATATAATAATAATAAGAAGGATTTTCACGGTGTTGTAATCAGGGTGCACATAAAAACAGAGGAAAATATGAAGTTACTTAAGAGTCCTAAAGAAATACAAAAACTAAAAAAGTTTAAAAAACAGACAAACAAAAGTCAATTTATTAGAAATCAGTGAAATTGTTACCACGGTAGTAGAAGTGGTTAACCAATTCTCTTTAGTTTACATAACTCCAGATCCTCTATCTGAATGGCTTGGGCTTCAGCGATGTAAAGGAGATAAAGGCGAATTGTCTTTGGCTAGTTGTCCTTTACTGTAGATTACTTTGAAGCAGGCAATTGCTGAGATGGAATGACCGATATTGACGAGGTGTTCGATAATCTCACTTCTTGTATATGATTGTCATGGTGAAGTTCCATCATGAGGCCAGGAGGGTTCATAACACGGGGAACTTTTGACTGTGATATTATGTGGTTGCCAGGGTGCTCTGAAGGACGAAAGAGTATTTATAGAAACTGGTGAGATCATATACACGCCGCTGGCAAATAACAATTTAGTGGTGTTATAATAACTAACTTTTTTGTTAACGCCTTTTACGACTGAAATTATCCCAGTGTAATCACATCAAATAATGTTAGTGGTTATATGAAACTGGATTCTAGTACTAAAAGCGTTCAGACACCATAGTTGACTCTGAAGGTAAACAGAAATAAATACATTAATGGTGTAGAATCAAGTATCATTTCTCAAGATTATTTTTTCACATATTGTATCCACCTAACAAGTAGGTGGCAGTGAAAGAGAGGGAGGATATACAAGCAGCAGAACCATGAAACAAGTCTGATGATAATAATAGTGGACGAAGAATGTAACTGTAAAATGTGTAAAGTAATACGGTAGGAATAAGATAAGGAAAGAGTCACTTTGCTTATAAGCTTGCTTACTTCATGGAACTAATTCAGACAAAATGAAATTCTGTTCACGTGTATGACAGCCAATACACGTTGAGGCATCCTGTAGGTAGACCTATGCAAAATATATTCCCACACTTAATGATACTAGCTTACGAGTTCCCCTGGAAAACCAATCTTAAATAGGATCCTGAACCCACAGACTGCTGATTGTTTAATTCCACCTTTCTATCCAAACTAACGCAAAAAGTGATGGTAATAAAAACTCTAGGTAATCTGTTCATGATTTCGACCTCCAGTTAACTGAATCAGTGATCGAGAAATGAAAGCTTTTGTAAACATCTGACAAAATATATCGCTTACTTTATGAGGACTTTAATAAAATGTCATTTTATCGTGAGCTGATATTCGGTTAGAGAACCACTGGAAAACCACCAGGGAGTACTGGATAGCTGTTTCTTCCCAGTTTAGGATTCTTCATCTGCACGTATCCACAGGACGTTCAGGTAACAAAGTAAGCTAGTAGACCACGAAGCCACCGGCACCCAATCCGGTGGCTCTTGAATCCTAACTTCTGCCATTTCAAGGTATAGTGTGATAACTAGTAAATGTCATCGACAAGTATTTGTCCTCACACCTGAGATACTCTACCCTACTGGTCATAAATTCTCACAAGTACCCTGGTAACTACCTACCTGAATAAGGCCAGTCTCTAGTGAGCATCAGAGTGATATTCAATGGTTCGTTTGCAGGTATTTAACTAGCTGACATTGTCATTCTCAACGTCTCCACCCAAGCTACCTCACGATTTTCACACATGCTTGACAGATCAGTACTTTGTAATTACGGTGCTTTCTTTCATGTTCATTGCAGCACTTGCTTCTCGTGGAAAATCATTCACTGGGATTGCTCACCGTAAATAAGGCACTGCACTCAACGTTAATTTGCGACTGCCATTGTGAACGTTACAGTTGAAAATTCCTGTGACTTTTAACACATGGCCTCCTACTCTCTGGACTGCCAGTGAACACGGTCTGACATTCTGACAGATTTGCATCTATAAGTGAGGCTGCCACCCCCGTATCTATTAAACACACAGAATCTTGATCATTTACTCGCAGCTTAGAGCACAATGCCTCCCTCTCGGTCGCCCTTACTACTTTTAGTCTTATTGAAGTGAAAGAAGACACTTATTGTTTAAGGTTTTCCTTCTCTCATCTTTCTGGAGAGTATTTCCTCCAGTGTTTCGTTTTGCCATATTCAAAACACTTGCCTCCTCTGAAGCTCGTTCCCACTGGGTCATTTGTGGTGGCTCTATTGCTGGTACCACTGTGCTCAACAGCTGTGTGGTCACCTCTACACCACCGACATTAATGGATCTCCGCCAGGTCACAGCTTTACAGCACTGAACTGATGCGTTACCATCTGCTTGTCCGTCGGACTGCTGAACTCTACCACTGGTCAGTCAACCTATACCTTCCAGGTCTCTTCATCAGTTGACCACTCCAGACTGTCGTGGGCCGTCTTTTCCCAAACTCTCAGCAGCTTCCCCAGAACAACCACACTCGCCATCAAATCCTTAGCGCCTACCAACTCAAAGACATCATCGACGTCCCACAAGAAGCTCCTTATGTCTCCTTTTTGGAAGCAGCAGGCCATGGGATCTTCATTGTGCGGAGTTAGCGATACAAAATGAAACTAAACATAAGAAGACACACTCCGACAAAATAAAAGAATACAACAGAGTATAGATGGAGACGAAACATTTATCATGATATAATTTCTGTTTTCACTGCATTTTGTTCAACTGATACATGATTTTTCATATTAAACGATGAAATATGATCTATAGTGTGGAGACAGGAATGATGAAGTGAAATCTGTATGAAATCGATATGTGATCTTAAATCGCTTGAATCTGTTAATACGTATATGTATGCGTATGTGTCTGCATGTTCATCTGGGTGATCTGAGCTATGAGCGGAATTATGTTAAATCATTATTCTTTCTACGGATGAAATAATGCAGTGTTATCAGACAAACTGATACTACATACTTTGACTGATGAAGTGTGCGTGAATGTGTTTGATAATTAGCAAACTATTCCGATTATATTCATTGCATACAAACTAATAATTTCATTTATTTTTTTTCTTATGAGTCAGTTAAAAATCTAAATCCCTACAGATTTTGATGGATATAGAAACGAAACGAAAATCTATTTAATAGTGATACACCCATTACTTTTTTATCTGCCTTAATATCATTTCATTTTGGGAGGCTTTCTATTAAACTGATTTATTTGGGAGTAGATTGCATCACAGCTAGATAGTTACTGAAAATTGGATCAGCTCTTTGAAATAAACCTACTACCATTTGTGGGATGGAGCCCACAACGATTAAGTCATACAGTAATGACGCCATAATTGGGCGAAAACGGCAACAGTTTCTTTAGGTCAAAAGTGAGATTTATGCTTACTGGTAACATTTACTACCCATAAACTTGTATAAAGCCGATAAGAGTCGATTGTAGCTGAGTGTGTAACCATTTATTATCTAGATTGCCATCAGTCGTTTTTATGATCTATAAAAATGTTCATTGTTTCAGAGAACATTTATGCACAGAGTGCATTTAACTCAACTGACATTGATACGTTGATTAAGTCTAGTGATAACATGAATGCAGAAGGATTAAAATTAACACAAATGAGTTAAATTTAGTGAGTAAATTTTACTAAATAAGTTAACGGAAGTTGAAATGAGATTAGGACAATGTAAGCTAAAAGTCGATAAAATAAACTACTATCATAGGTTGAATACAAAGTGAAAAATTGTTAAATATCAAAACTAAAAACATTGAGAGGGAAAAAGATAATTACGCCATATATCGATTTACTTGCTCTTGTGGAGCTAAGTACATAGACTATATCAGTAAGGCATTCTCTGAACATGCACAAAAAATCTCCCTGTACAGCTGTTGAAAGCAGAAGTCACAAGAATTAATAGTTCAGTTCTTAAGCACCTCGTTCCTACAAATCATTCCTCATCAATAGGGGAATCTTTCAATGTGATATATAAGGTAAGACAAGGTCATCTGAACAATTTTCCGCCACATCTTTTGCGCACAAAGGAAACCCTGAACTGTGTATATATAAGCAGTTTGTCCAATCCCTTTTACTACTTTGCCCTTAAACCTTTTTTACTTGCATGATAATTTGCTGTATGATCCATATTCGTTCATTTTTCCCTTTTCTTTCCTCTTTCCAAACTCTTAACTTTAAAATATGCTGTATACATATTCTTATCCTCTTACTCTCATGAACAATATTCCTGTTTTCAAGCGCTTGACTTTTTATTGGCAGTCATCTCAGAGCGATATTCATCACTAAGTGTTCCTAGATTACGCAAGACTACTTAACTAAGTCTTGTATTGTATTCACTACTTTCCTGACATGTGATTTTATTTGTTTTATTGCCAGTGTGATACTGATAACTGACATTTATTTGTATTTCTGCAGCACTCCAATATTAAGCCTAACTGTACTCTTATAAAACTAGTAATAATAATAATAATAATAATGGTGAGGCTTTATTTAAGACAGTATGCGAATATACGGTACAAAAATTTTCAGCGTATTCAGCTCCAAAGTACTTTTTTATTCACACAGGATTCACAAGTAAATTGATAATCTGAAGTATATCTTCATTTCGTTGAAGAATTGTACAGCGTTTACTTGGGAGCAAGTTACATCATCGCGCAAGTTTATGTATAGATCATGTGATATAACTGGACGATTTAAACAATGATAAATCCAGATGAAATTAAGCATTTTGGAGGAAAGTAATTTCGGTAGCCCAATGATTTAAGCAGGCCGCCTTCATGTGCGCATGTTATACGCTTACAGAAACTAATTTAACTTATGCGTGTTGAATATGGTCCATTGTATTACTGAATATTGCTATTCGTTATATATATATATAACGCAGTTATTCACTTTTTCGTTCACCTCGCGATTTTGAAATTCGATTTCGTTAGCAGTGCATCTTCTCAATACATCTTCTTAATACAACGTTGTTCGCCATAGACCACGTACAGCGTTAGCACATATTAGAAAGTGAAAACGTGGATGTGCTATAGCATAATAATCGCAGTCATCTTCAGTACACCATATTTTCAAAGCGTTTTAGAACATTGTATATCTATCTGTACAACTTTGAAGTGTTTTTAATGATAAGAATCCCTGCTTATTGTTTATCAAATATATAAATAGATTATTTAAACAACTGTGTCATTTCTGTGAACGCCTTTATCTCATTAATTGCTCCTGCAATAATATTTTTGTAAGCCATGTTGCATGATAACATAACAAGCATATTGTTAAACACCCACATTATCGGTCATGGAGGTTGCAAGTGACTTCGGTAAAGGGTTTCGGTCTTATAACATTAGGTAGACAGTGATTATATGTTACAGGGAAATAAAGTAGTCAAGACCATTTATCGTACTCCATTTATTTCTCCACACCAGACTCAGGTTTGTCTTTGATATGCAGTTGTGATGCTTGAGATTTTAGAAGTCCGTCTTTAAGCAAGTCACTGGTAATTCAATCGTTCACTAATTAGCGTCTCCCTGATTCTAAAGCTCATCACTAATTCTAGTTGAGCACAAATCTGATGGGTCTTCAGGAAATTTTCTCTGAGGTTTGACAGGTTTGAGACACTTAGTGAGCCGGGTTACATCAGATTGTAACTGTTTCTTGGCAACTGGATTGACGTAATTTGTAAATCTCTGACATTCCTTGAGAACAAACTCGTCTGGGGATGAAAGTCTTTTGTAAATATTCTATTGCAGTTCTTGGACCTGTGATAGAATGGAGTCAGCCTAGTTCATCCCATGACTTCTAAGTGACTTCATTCTAGGACGTATATGGTTCCATCACTTTAAGTGATGTACCTGTATACAAAGTTCTATAGTGGGCCGTTAGTCAGTTAGTCAGACCTCACAAAAACGAATTCAGTAGTGACATTTTTCACCCACATTTTATTTCTCGCTTCCATATGTAATTGCTATATTTGTTTTCCTTTTGACTGTCTGTTTATTTTAGACTACCTTTTGCGCAACTATCATTTTTATAGGGTTTTCATACAGTATTGTTACTGCAATAGTCACAATCTCATTGTATCTTTTTTTCATTTATGTTCATAGTCGCTGTCATTATTAAAGGTAACTTGAAGTAGTAGATAATTCACAGAGCAAGCAACATTGAGCTGTGACCTTTGCAATTTCACTCAAATTATTTAAATGTAGATAATCGATAGAACACGTAGAAGACTTGACTGGTTGGTGTGATACTTTCAGATGTTTCTTATTAATCAGTTAAATTATGCTTCTCGATTTTTTGTAATGACCTTTTGATACTTTGAATGACTAACTAAACATTTAATTTCAGCGTCAAATTTCTGAGTAGATGAATTTCAAGTAAACTAAGCTGATCAGCCTTATTTGTTGCTGCTTATCAGAATAGTCATTTACTGGTACGAAGCAGATACTCGGTCAGTAGTTAAGTGTCTCACCTTGGTTGGTTTAATATCCATTCAGTAGTCTGTAACTAATTCACTCAAAGCGTTCTGTTATTTTCCTTCACGTTCCCCAGTGGAACATAGAGCTTCAAGCTAGTGGCTTGAAGTTTCTGTAGCAGTGTTTATTTTACGGGATGGGGTTGCTAGGCTCATGCTCAACCTTTCCCCTTTACCAGCATTATTTCTGGCTTAGCGAGGTAAAGGAGTGAGTCGGCCGAGGATCGAACCCCGGACCATGTTATTCAGCACTGTTGACTCTGAACTATAAATATGGTTTTCGCGTTTACAAAATAAAGCTAATTATTTCAATGACCTAGAATTATTCGGAAATAATTATTCCTACCCAATGGTTGGGCGGAAAAATGTTTACTACTACAAAGTATGGTTTTGAAATTAGTCCAGTATGAAATTGGAATAAAATGAACTTTCATGATTATCAAAATATTGTTTTCAAATGTGTCAGATTTTAGCCTGGATTTCCCGAAATTCTAATGAAATACCTCGTCCAGAGAGATCTAGTGATACGGGCTAAAGAGTTTTATCGTTACTTGCTTTCCGAGCAGAATATCCGGCTCGAACTTAAGAAAAATAATTCCAAGACGATTTTTTGAATGTCAGTAGTGCTCTCCTGCAGCTAGGCAGCATGGCAATCAGACTCCAACTGACCCAGTGGCATACCACCTAGGGTAACAGTTGTTGAATCTACTCTTTTGAGACAGGAAATTTCCAACGCAGAAGATATCAACTATCAAGTGCTGTTTTGCTTTCAAAGATTCGTTTTTGACACAGTTTTATGATGAAACCTACCCCAGTATCATAAAATATTCAGATTAGACAGTTAATCATTTCTGAAGCAAACATAATAACAATACACACCCACTTCCGACACTGTGAAACATAACATAACAATCTTAAATAGTTTAAGCGCTTCAGTTAATATTAGTCAACTATTCCCTTCCTAACTATTCTAGGATATTTGGTGAAAAGACAGCAGAACGTCAGTCAGAAATAGAGTAGCATTTACGCAACTTAAAAAATATTTATTCAGCTACTTATTTATGTAAAGCGATTTCTCTGAAATTTATCTGTATTGCAGATAAAATTATGCAAATGAGAAGGAAAATTCGAGCCTTTATTTATTCCCATGACTAGAAGACATTTTGGAACACTGATACAGTTTTAATAAAGAAATAATAACATTTAACAGAGCACAGAATGGTGTTTTTTTTCCTTAAATATATTCAACATACTTTTGTCTTGTTTAATGAGTGTGATTGAAAGGCAAATATAATAGTGAGAAATAAAAAGTGAACAAATAGGAATGCCTTCTAAATTTCCTCCCCAATTTTTCTTCAAGTTAAGCGCTCTTTATTGCTTAAGTAGTTTCAATAGTCACTTGAAAATAAAATATTGGAATGAATGCTATTTATAGATAATTGTCCACTGAGAAGACACGTATAATTTCTCTATTTAATTGCATGATATGTAAATTGGGATTTAGATATGGAATGCTTTTGTATAATCATTGACAAAAAGTAAAACGAAAATAAAGTTAATAAATACATTAATTCCACTTGGAAAAACTATCATAGCAAATATTTGGAAGGTGGAAAACCAAACATGCTGAAATTTGTAAATGAATAAGAAATAACAACATAGTTTCATCTTAAATTAAATAAAGTGTAGGTGAAGTATACAAGACTAACAACAACGTAGATTCGTGCCTGCTTTCAGTCCTTTTGAACCAAAGTTTTTCGTGTAACAATCTATAAAAAAAGGAGAAAGTGCAAATAATGTACCTGCCAAGAAAAAATGTAGACAACAATAGCTCACTACGAAGAGATACGTCAAGACTCAATTGACAGGAAGTCTTGCTTCACCAAAGTTCTCTTCTTGTGGAAATTTACTGGTAAGGTGTATCTTAAACATTGCAGTTGAGTGGGTGAAATAGGTGACTCAACACACATGCGCATTTCGCTAACCTAAATAACTCAAGATGAAGTCTTTAGCTTCAACATTGAGTGATACAATTTAAAATCTCCACGGTAATATGAGATTCTTTATGTTTGCACGCATGCTTTCATGAATAGCGTCAGCAAACATGGAATATAAGCTAAGTGAAGAGTCATGACAACTTACTAGTATTACGTAACAACAAATTGCAGGAGTACCATGTCACAATGACAACTTAACAGACGGATTTCATGCAGCACACTACGGTTTTTCAGTGGTGTAAATCGTTATCTGATAATCAGTTGGTGTACATTTTAATCACTCCTACATAGTAATTGAAGTCTGGTGTTTAATTAGAGTTGAGGAATAATTGTGCCTTCTTAAAATTTGTTTAGTACTGAGGCTATTTCTCATCTGAATGGACGACTAAGTGTGAACTGATTATTTCAAGTTAATTTCCATCTCAGAATGAGAAGCACTGAAGACCCAAATGCATTACAGTTTTGATTTTGATGAAAAGAAACCATTGTCTTCTTAGATTCAACTGTTAGCAATTATAGGAGACGATTAACCGACCTCATTTGATTTGAGGATAATAATGGTCCCTTTGAAATGACTTCAAACGGAAAACAATTTCTCAAGACAGATGTTGCGAAGAACAAACAATGAAAATCAACAATTATTGGATGGTTTTAGTGGTTCTGTAATCAGTACTGGTTCGTGGCAAAATCCATTCTGAAGAAAATAGTTGAAAATCATTTCAAACCCATCTCTGCTTTCATGGAAACGATCAGATTCAGACCAATATCAAAATCTTCAGTCCACAATACAACTGAAGACTGTTTACAACGTATAATGTCAGCCAATAACTAGAAGTTAGTTCTAACACTGAAGATAGTCATAAGAATGACACAGAAAAATTCCTTGATCTTAGAGAGCAAAACAATTGTAGTAAATTTGAGATACTTGTCGTTGAATCTAATCGCTAATATCTGTTCTTTCGTTATTCATTGATGGAAATCGCAAGTTTATTCCAAGGCTGGTTCCCATGTGCTCGCTGTTGAATACTTACAAAACCGCTGGGAAATTACTTCCTGGTACTAATTGGTTCTCAGTGATTCGTCCTAGCTAAATTTGGTTCAGTGCAGAAAACACCAACCAATTCTCTAAAAAAATCTTTCCAGATGGATATTTTGTGTCAAAAAACGAACAAGCAAACACATCATTTCTTGTCACCTTCATATCTACCTTTCTTTATATCCTTCTATCAAGTTTATATCATATATCATAAATTATGTTTATCGGGAGGCATTAAGCATCAGGTTTCCTTATTTTTATTATCTATTTATTAACTATTTAATCTTTTCTAAAGAAAAGAGGAAAGGATAAAATTTCATCTAAAATGAAAGGTGATGACTGCTGTTACCAATCTCTCGTGCTTCTATCCCCTATTCTCACCCTACAGCTCCCATTCAAGTCTATATTAGTAGCTTTCTCTTCCTAAGGGATTAAATCAAAGTAAAAAGATCCACCCATAAACTATATCTGGACATAGTTTTATTCTCCTGTGTATATGTGAGTGTATGAGTGAGTGACCTGAAATGAGTAAATTAATGCAACATATAATTGACTGTTTGCATATTTTATTTAATATTACCTAAAAACAATCTATGCATAATAAAATGACTGAGTACTGGGGCATAACCAATGTCTAGTCCTTAGTAGTGCTGACTAAATTCTGTTAATCAAGTTTACAGTATGCTTACCAAGCTTAGAGACTAGCCAGCACCGGACACTTTGAATCATCATTAATAAAGGTTACCACTGAGCTATTCACTTATGACTGAAGTACTGGGTGATGTGCATTTGAATCCCAGAGGGGACATGAGTTTCGTAGAGATTATAGGTACAATTCGCTGATGAATACCAGTGAAAATGAAACATAAGCCCAGCACTTATAGCCGATCACCTCTAAACCTCTGATAATGTATGCGAAAATATTTCTCCAGGAAAAGTTTCACTCAAGGCTGTTGTTATATTCCGCTTTCAGTTTGCATACTGAGCTTAGTTCCTTTGATGGTTGAAATTTATTAATAATCTTTAAAATACCTGTCTTGTAGGTTCAAATCAAAATGATTACCCGAACATACAGAGTGAGAAGACGTAGATTCCCTCTCATAACTCTGTAAAACGCAACCAAGTACATCAATTCAGTTACATAAATGTTATTTAAAGTTCCCTGGTCAAAATCAACTTTAAATTATAACATATTATAGGTTAATGGTAAGATATCCGGCTACTTACCATGTATCAAGTGTAATTATTTCTATTTTACACTTTGATTGTGAAAACACATAAACTAGTTTATGTGATTATTCTTGAACTCTGAAAAAATGCCTGACTGTAGTGAGGAGCAAGAAGCTGGAAATGCGCCGGGCCGACAAGAAGACTCTCGAAGATTTAGACTTTACAGATGATTTACTTCTAATTTCATACAAACTCGAAGATAAGACATACAGGTGAAAACCAACAAGTTGTCAGAAGAAGCACTGAAGATATGACTTCAAGTGAAACGAAAGGAAACAGGCAACAACAAGTAATAGTCACCATCAACGAGAGAAATCTAAAAGAATTCACCTTTTTCGTGTATCTAGACGGCATCGCTCCAACTTCACGTGGCATGGATGAAGATTTTAAAGCCAAACAGGATCAGAAAGGCAAGGCAAGTCTTCATTAATCTAAATTGAGTGTGGAACGCTCCTGCACTAAGCATGAAGAACAAGATTTGGATTTTCAGCAGTAATGTCAAGTCGCTGCAAACTTTTATCAACAGCTGCCTTCACCCGATACTGTAGATCAGATGGCCAGAAATGATTGGTGACAGGGTACTCAGGCAAAGAACCGACCAATAACCTATTACCCAACATATATGCCCAAGAAGTTGGAGACGGGTCTGACACATGCTGAGAAGACCCTTTGAGTGACATCAGGTGCCACCCACTGATGTGAGTCCTGAAGAGGAAACGGCTAGTTGGGTGTCCAATGGCGACACGGAAGAGATAGTATTGGGAGCTGGCAGCTTATGTTCAATCACGGAGTCGGCTATAAATGGCTTCAAGGAACAGGATGAAATGGAGACAGGTTGTTGAAGCCCTGTCCTACTCAGAACCAAAAGGAATAACAATAATTTGTCTGCGGTCATTGGTGTTCTCGAAGAAATTCCCATGTGTCTTGACATCACAGGATAAAACATACTGAGTTTATTGGCAGAATGTTTGGGAAGGATGGCAATGCAACCAGTGTATCTTTAGTGATTAAAGTTTTTTGAATAACAGTTTTATAAGATCCCCTGGCATTAGTACTTCACTGTGTATCGTGAGCTTGGCAACTGTAACCTGTTTGGTGTTGACTGACAACAGAATCTAGGATACTAGATGAATGTACTGGAATTCCAGTGGGTATTACCACTCAGAATCAAAAGTAAAACCCATCGTTCCAAAAGTCAAATAACTGACATCGAAACAGAATTTAGATAACGAAGTGTACGCTCTGGGAGGTCGAAAAATATCTAGAAGGTTTTTTTTTATTTAGACACATATTTAATGTCGTACTTTCTTTTTACTTATATTCACGTACTTTTTACGTTTTGATTCGATAGAGTTTAATGCAAAGCTTTGATTCGATATATCTGCGTGATTTTATTTCAGTCACAGAGTACTGAGTGTAAAATTAATCATTTTTAGAAACTAGTGTTCTATGTTTGACTTTTCTACCTTCAAACCGCACAAAATACGCTATTTTTTTAGACTTTTCATTTACTGGGGGTAGTAAGCTGTCAAAAGGTGATTAAATAGAAATCAGCCTGCATTTAGGAATTAAACAATATGATGCTGATTACTGAGCAGTAGTCGACCAGTCTACACTATTCAATTATGAAAGAATGCTAGAATTACTCACTATCAACATTTCTGACATTAATCTCATATTGAATCTAGAAAGCAATATGAGCTACATTGATTTCGTCGACATGCTCATTGATTAATACAAACATACGTCAAGTCCATTTCAAGAGTATTCTGATCTCTACTGTAAGATAAATAGCATAATATCATACCATTTTAACATCAATTCCTTTTATGTGATTTACTGTGACATAATTTACCAGTGAGTTTCTCTGAAGCGGGTAAATTAAAATCAGTTAAACTATAGACTAGTAATATTCCAGGAAAATGGTCTTGTCAAAAGTGATAATATTACGAATCTTCCAAAGACTTTAGGTAACTATTTGAGAACGTTTGAAATGCATTTCTAATCACTCAGGCGGAATTTGAGATTTAAGGAAACCTCACACAAACTTTTCTATCGATTATCGTCATCAAAGCACGAGGAATAAAAATTGCAGTACAAACTATGCACAGTATATCTCAAGGTTTCTCTTCAACCGCAAACAGCATGAAACATACGCCGGATTAGAGAAGTGAGGGCACACATTGTTTTAAAATCTATTGCCAGAATTCCGGCATGAAGAGAGTAGTTTAAGAAAACAATAATCAATGAAATTCGGTAAAAAAAATCAGTTATAAATAACACGAAGAGAAAGTAGTTATTCATCATGAATCTGGAAGAATACTTGGGAGGTTTTGGTAGTTGACAGCAATATACAGGAACAGGCGATGAAGCAACGATGTACAAGTGAGCATTTAGGAGTGACTAGGAATTAATTAAATGCGTTAAAATCAGTGGATCAGGAAAAAGATTATATCCATAATAATGGCAATATTGAGAGTAATAGATAATCAAGAAACAGAATACATAATTGTGTAATTAGTAGAAAAACTGTCATCAAAGTAGACTGAGATTAATTACTGTTTTTTTCGACGTGCACAAATCTGAATAAATTCCAAAAGCTCCCCGATTATAAGATCATCAGTCCCTTAGCAGCACCACTGGCTGACAGCTAATCGAATCGGAACAAAGTGGATATTCAAACCTCACTTTCTATTATCAACAACCTTTACTACGTTTGTCTGAATCTATCCTACCATCAAGGAGCTCAGACGATAATTGTGTGCACAGAAATGTGCTTTGACGAAGCTTCAAGCAAGGTTCACATCACCACACGTTTGATTATAGGAAGGTGAATTTTCCGGGAACTTTTCAAGGAAGTCACGTGACAAGTAGCAAGAAATAAGGCTGGTTTATTAATCTATCAACTACAAATACTGCGTGACATATAACACGTTTGAACTTCTAGTCATAAAATTTATGTGTCACGTATAAAGACAAAATAGAATTTAATAACCATTGTCACGTAATAACATAAATTACTGAATGCAAAATTACTCTGTAAAGTAAAAAAAGTTAGATTTTCGTCACGAACCAACAAAATCGATTGTTAAAATTAGAATTTAGGGGTCACTGAATTCGACCCCAACTAATTGAATGGTCAACGAGCTTGGTCTTGTAACCTGAAGGTCCCGGTTTCGATCCCTGGTATGGTCTTGTGTGCATACTAGTGAAGAGTCTCGAAACGAGAATGAAACAAATGTCCGGCTCTCCCTGGTTTTCAGTGGTCTATCTAACTGATGTCGGTTTCGACAGTTTAAATTAATTCACAATCTTCACAAATCCTGTAATTTAAATAAGTTGTGTTGAACAAGTCAACTGAGATACTGTAAATTAATTTGTCCCATAAAATGAAACTCTTTATTTTTATTTCACCATAATCGGTATCACTTGACTTTCGTATAGCTTTCATTATCTTCTTTGATTCGTGCCTCCATAATTACTGACGCAATTATCTACGCTAACCGTATACATGTATGTATATGTACACATAAATTAAGCAATATAGGTCACACATACTTATCATCAGCTTTACGCATTGTATACAATGAAAGTGTTGGTAGTGTTGAAATGTGAGCAGATTTAAGGTGTAATTGCATTCCTAACAAAAAACCGTAATCACTGACCCTATCCACCCCTCATATCCACTTCATCTTATTCTGTCTTTCTGTATTAACATACATCTAATTAATATGATTGACTTAATGTTAGTATAAAACATTAGATGAATACAAAATGTAATGGTAATGACCTTGTTAACACAGTCGTGATAAAAATTATGTAAATAAACTATGAATAAACTTAATACAAAAGATAATGTCAGTTCAAGTTTTTCTGACAACGGATACTAATTTTTGGAAGTTATTATGATGAAAGTGTTAAGAAGTAAACAGTATGGTATTGGATAAACTAGTTATTCTAATTTCAGATGTGCTCAGTGTAGAACACGAGAAAGAAGTAACTGGTGAAAAGTTTCTTTCAGCCTTTGAACAATATTAACCTCCATTAATTTTTTATTAAATTTATTTATTTAAAACACAACCCAGGTAACTCATCAGTAAAAATGCTGTTTCGCATTAACCGCCTATGATTTCCGATCAAATTTACCTGTTATATTGGATAAAAAGTCAGAGAGAAAGAATTACTGCATTTCTGTTTAGCATGCAGTGTGTTGGCGGCAAAGGCTATTAGACTGACACATATAGTTGGCTGTGGAGCAGACATTGATGATGATTTCAAAAACAGGATAAAAAAAGGTCAATGGCCTTTTAAATGACGTTGATCAAGGAGGGATTCAAATCAATTTCAAATAATCAGTTTGTTGGATATAAAAGCGAACGTTTACCTCCAAGTAATCAGATATATTTTAGAGGGGATTGAATGCCTTATTAAGACGCATTATAGAAGGGACATTAAAAGGCTATATTTCGGTTTAATAAAGAGATTAGATTGGAATGCTTTTAAAGCTGTTAAACTGTTTATTGTTATTAATCTTCTGATATGCTATTTGAAGACTAGGAGGTTACTTTCTGTGGAAGGAAGTACAGTTGCTTTTCGTACTCTGTTAAACACTGTAACAGAAGTATGCATTTTATTCGTTTGACTGATCATATCATCCGACCGTATGGAGTGATTGGAGGCAAAGGAGGAGTGTGAATAGATAAATGCTTTAAAGCATTTATAGTTGGAGGCAAGTACTGGTTAGAAAACCACCAATAACGAAATGAAGAAACAGATATTTAATCCTGTTTTGCGACTATTCTAGAGTATACCCTCACGGTTTCATGCACAACCGACCTGTTGGTCGTCATGTCCCTAGGATTATCCAATGTATCAAGAGGAAGACAATGTCTCATGATTTCCATATTTGCAGTAAATGCAGTTTTTAATCAGTATTACAAGAGACGATGTTTTAAGCACTCTGTAGTTCCATGTTGAAAAAAATATATCACTTAAAGTAACAAGTCTACCAACAAATGTGACAGTTCTTTATTTCACTCCTCATGTACCTTGTATGCATGATTATCCGGTCGCAAACTAAAGTTAAACACGACTTCAGTACTTCTTTGTATTAAACAGTTCCCGAGCTGATATTAACTCCTGAAGAAAAGTCATCTGAGACCAAGCAATTTCTCATGAACTGTTTAAATGAGTACAATAAAAGAAAAAAACAACTGTAATATTACTTTATAGTCATTTTTGTTCATTACAAAAAGTGGCTTACTTTGGCAAAATACCTCACGATTATGATCACAGGCTGTACCACGGTCAAGAAGACGCTGACAATCAGCACATTTAAAGCATAAACGATGAAAAACTTTACCGACGGCATCTATTCTTTCATTAGCATAAACAATATCTGGACAGTTTGCACAACGGTTTGAATTACATCCACCGTTACCACTAGACCATCGTGTCTTGATATTTCGTGGAATATAATTTCCGCTATAGTCCCAATTTGAAGAACTTTCTTGACCAGAAGAATAGTGATTTTGATGATGCTGATAGGTTTGAGAGTAACTAGGATCAATCGAAGTTATTATTAACTTATGAACAAACCTCATAGGACTGTGTGAATTCGTATACCCATCTGATTTCATATAGTCTCTGTAAAAAGAAATCAAACAAACTGAGTTTATTCTTAAATGAATGAACCAGTGTTACATGATAAACTGATCACCAGAATACCACCGTTTACTCTAATCAGCATCACTAGCTAGTTAGATCAAGACTGTTTGAACACTGTACGACTATCTTGCTCCTTGTGAACAGGTTCTTCAAATATAAACGTCAACTGATTCAGCTCAGCTTTCATTGTTGCTTGGGCGAATGGTAACACATAGGAAACAACAACCAATCAACACTACTTAGTCAGAGCGAACATTTTCAAATTACTGATGTTGGTCAATAATATGTGTCATGTAGTATTCATATTCACTTTCACAATACAACTTACAGTGTTAAGTGGACACCACATTTGTAAAAGCAAGCTCATTTTCGAGCGGGAATTGTGAAATGTTGCTATTAGAAACAACTTGGTGGCGGATAAGAGGCATATGACTGGGGATATTTTCAATATGTAATACTCATCAACCCATTTTTTAAAGATAATTAAGAAGTCGTTGAGCCATTAAATGAAACCATAAAACCCAATAATTTCCTTTGCTAGCAACTTATGAAGTCAGAAAACTTGTATCTGAGCCATATGAGAAGAGTGTAAGCACTGTGGCTGAACGGCTTCAAAAACAAATGGAAACTAGCATCAGTATAGCAAATGTACACACTAGACAATTAGACTTTGTCATTACGTTTTTGAATGAACAAATGGAAACTAGAACCCATATATATGCTCAGGTATAACACCACATACTTTCACCCTCATTGCGAAAAACTTTGATATAGTCTGAATTACAAGACGATTAATAATCAGTTTGAAATATGATAGATATACTATACTTGACGACTTTTTCCTACTGTATTATTTTCAAAATTTGCACTACAGTACATTCCCTGCTTTTGTTAAGACATATTACTAAAGACAATAAACTTAATAGGTTTCTGCAGTCTTAACAGACTGAAACCCATGAATTCTTTTACGATTTTGAACTCATTCATATTTCAGTAATTTACATTCATCACAGATGCATGCTTCAGTGTATAATTTCTATAAAAGAATGCTCACAATTTCCTAGGGTCAGTGCTAGTCACTTCTAATAACTGAATTGTGTTCGAGCTTGCCTTATAACCAGAAGGCTCTGACTTCGAATCCCTGTGGGTGCGTGTGCCTGGAGAGTTTCAAACTAGAACGAAACTGATGCCAAATATTCCCTGATTCCTCAGAGGTTCTTCAGTTGACGTCAGCTCGTCGTCGAACCTGTGATCAGTCAAATCCCTGCAAACCAACATTTGATAAAGAGAATTGATTTAAAATAATCAAACTATTGGATACAAAATGGTGACATGAAACTGTTGGTTTATCTAATTTACAACCAGATGGTGACTAATGTAGTTCATAAGCCTTTCGTACTCGTCGCAGTTTGTCAATGAAGCTTGCAATGCGACCAATAAGCTAAACAAAACAACACGGAAGGATCACCCCTTCACATAAGTTTCATGTTTGTCGACGTTAATGAGCGAAGTGGATCAACAGTCTTTGCAAAACTTCATTCGCATCAAAGGCCCCAGTCCGTAATTATCCAGCGTTCGAATCAGAAACTTTTCATCTTGATCAAAATCCATACAAAACATTTCCTTAATTATCTTTTTCAATATAAAAAGAACAAGATTCATGGCATAAAATGTGCTAATTAGACTTCGACGGTTCTGCTCATTTGCTAACAGACTAAAATATACACAGGAATAATGTGATGAAACGCAATTTTCTGCTAAACAGAACTAAGTGCTGAGATTGATGTTTAACAAAACATCAGTCAGTGAAATGATGACATAAACATTTCAAGTGACAAAAAAATTAAAATATATTTATACTGAGTTTGAAAGAAGAGTCGATTAATGATCTTATCAAATGATCCAAAACAAACAATTATTTGCTGAGTAGAATGAATGAACGAAATTACTTGACAATATACAAGAAAGCACTTTGGAGTAAGTTCATATCAAACAAGTGAGTTTTGAACAGTAGGTAGAAAAAATAACATGGAAGAGAATATGCAGTTATGTAACAAGATCAATAACTCTTGTCACAGTAAATTGAAAGGTCTTGACAGCAATCAACTGACTATTGATCTCATCCATGTTATTAAGCGTAGGTTTACTGGTTGATTTGCCTATGACTATAAGAACTTATGAATAGAGTACATACATGGTATGATGTTGATGTGCTCACACTTCATCTTCATATTAATTGTACTGCCACATTTTATCACTGTTCACTGTTTCAGCTAACCTTACATCTCTAATTACGGTCGTATTTCAGCAATCACATCATACTTCTGCTGACAGGAGAATCGGAAGTATGCAACATATTTGCTAACTGTCTCAGTTAGTACAAATTTACACTCCCAGCTTTACTGACTATCGCATAAGTGTCCCAACTAGTAGACATTTTTCAAAGAGAGGATATTTTCAACGTAATATAGTTTATGAATTATAAAGGAGTAAAAACCACTGTTAAATTCCCCTCAAAATCTTGACTTAACAATGGAAAGTCACTGTGGACATTAAATTCTTACATTACTCCATAGTTTTTATTTCTGCTAATATCCTATTCATTAAGGCTGAAGAAAGATTAGTCAGCTGATGAGAGAAAATAATTGGGAGATAGTAAACTGACTCCAGGGTGTTAACAGTTAAAAAAAGCAGACAAACGAGTATAAAGACACTACTTGTACTTTAGAACAAGTTGCCTGATAATATAGATTCATATTGCTACCGATAGAAAAAGTATTATTATGAATATATGGGTGTGTTAATTTTGTATAAGGTGATGGAAGCAAGAGGCTGCTTTTTTCATAAATTCCACCTTTTGTTTAACTATTCACCTGAGATTTCAAATTCTCAATATCTTGTTTATCTCCGTAACTTCAATAAATTAATCAGATGCAAAGATCAAATCAGCTACATAGAAAAATAATATGTTTTCTACCAATTTCTGCTTATTTCTGGCAGTTTTTACGTGCTGTATGATAATTTGCGCTGGTTAAAACTTGTCAACAAGATATATCACCAAATTCTTTGAAACGATGATGTTTACCTTTGGATAGTCTATATGCGAATAAAAAATCTGAAAGCTTGTTTTAATTTTTAAAGCAATCAGTAGGTAGGCTAGTGAGTGTATATAACTGTAGATTTTTTTGAATCATATTAAACATTAACCTAAGAACCGGTTTTCTCATCAAACAGCAATAGGCTGACATCCAGATTATTACTCATGTAGTACACATCCTCTCCAAGAGCAATTAAATCCAAACAATGAAATTATTATACAAATAATCTATTACTATTCGCCAAAAAAATACATCCCACAGTCCTGGTCCTTAAAAACAGTCAAGTGATAAAAAGGAGAGAATAATCACAAAGTGATGAGAATAGGTCACGAAACTTTGGTATATTTTGAAACATGACATAACTGATGGTTTTATGATAACTCTGTTATGGTATATATTAAGTGAAGAAATACAATGGACCCAGTTTGACCATCAGAGTCATTTTAGATCTTTGTTTAAATTTTTTGCATCTTCTGTTTTACTAAGTGACCAGGTATCTATATTTTCATGTTAAGTATGTATTTGAGAATGATTCTAAAGTGCGACCATCTCAGTTACGCACTTTTATGGTGTCAACTGTAAGATCACCACTTGTCATATTATTTTTGAGCAACTAAGCGACATCTGTTGATGAAAAGTCAAAATTCATATATTTCATTAGATGTGACTAATTGGTCTAGCTAATTAACTTTCAACAGCTAAGTCACAAGACTCGAATCATTTACCATACTGAGATTTTATAGTCGAAAATGTACCTCCTTAGTTCACTGTAAATTGTTACTAAGTTCTGTTTTGGTCGAAAACCACAAATCCTGTTTAAAAATTACTGACTTAATCACGAATAAGTTTTGGACGTCTCTCTTTACATCGTTTCTAGTAAAATAAGGGGAGATTCAATTTAATAATAATGCTGACCAAGATTTTCTAGGTGTATAACATCTCATTACAACTCACAACTATGAAACAGTTCAGAGGAAATTTAGTTACTTTATTTTTCCCATTAAATTGGAAATTCGTTCTCTAGTTTTATGGTTGAAAGGAAAACTTTTCTGTCAAATCACGGTAACATACCCTGTTAATCCCAACAACGCAATTTCTTCCATTAAGTTTTGTTTCACGATATTTTAAGATCCTGAAACTATATAACTCTTTGTGATTCCCTACGGTATTTTAAAAGTGTATTTCAATTATTTTGTTGTGATCGTGTGTTTTCATATTATACCACTTCATTTGATGAAAGAAACTACTTGAATGAAATACCTACGTAGAGATACCACTGTTAGTGGTCCCAAAAATATTTCTCCTGCATAGAACACATTCCGCGTTAGGTAACATGTAAAAATTCTCGGAATAATTGTGTTTCTTTGAAAAATGTGGATAAAAGCAGTCACTGACAAGCTTGTCCAAATCAAAACAATGCACACATTAATAACAATGAGATCATCAAAACATCTGATGAAATGAAAAGGGGCAAGTATGGCATAAAAGATTAGATCGGCAAATTACTAATACACTTAGTTCCTTTTTTAGTTTGATTGATAATTCATAGTTTTACTAGCGGATGCTGAGATTTTAATCGCAAATATTTGTTTCTGTGTACTTATAGCTTGTGATAAGGATGTCAAGTAAGTTATTCCAAAGCAACGCTTAACAGGATGACTGATGTTTTGGAAGGTTTCACCAACTTTTAAGGTGGGAAAAAAGGTGTTTTGTCTGTAGGAAGATGTGTAATGACTTGTTATCATCAACACAAGGCATCACACACTGGATAGAATTTCACATTTAAGACTGAACCTATGACTGAGTCTATAGGTATGCAAAGCTTTTCGACACCTATTTTAATATTAACCAATAAATCACATAAAGTGTCGGTTTCAGTCGAGGCTGACCTTAGTAAAGACATGTTATTTTAAAATGTCTCATTTCTTAAAAAAGTAACCTTCAAGTAGTTTAATACGTTTTCTACAACTTTGGCATGGTTCTGCCTGTAGTTTGGTAGTTCTTTTGAATTTTTGTTGAAGAAAACTACGTGTTTCGCATTATGAAGACCGTAGTCATGAAAATCTCCATGATAACACTCAAAAAATTAAAAGTATTTTTTTAGTTTACAGCTTGATTTCACACCGTATTTTTGGTACAAGTATGGAATTTTCAGCGTGGATATCGGTAGCCCAAATTTTGCAGGCCGACCATAGATATCAGGTGTGCGTCGGCAGGGACTCGAACCTCAGACCATGTGCATGGTCGGCGAGAGTCCTAACCACTGTGCCACCGACAGATAATATTGATTTTTACAACATGTTTGTTTTTCATTATTTTGGCCCGGGGAAAAAAGTAAAATTTGCTACGCTAAAACGTTTGCCAGAATAGTTCGTAATGTAAATTTTAAATATACTCTAATTCCAATTCGAACTTTCTGACCACCAAAAATAATCGAATTCATCCTGAACATATTATGTTACCAAAAATCCTGTATTTAAGTGCATAAAAATCCAGAATAAGTGACGAGAATGGAGACTCTGAAAAGCGTCGCTTGTTAAACCCCCAGCATGCAACAATTCTAAAACAAGAATGTACTAGTCATTATTTGACTAACATGGTGTGGTTCGATACGACAATGTAAAAAACTCTGTACTAAGGTTAAGGATCAGATCTAAACGACCATAAAAAGATTTGTGAAGCAAATGAAAACTGTAGAAATTAAATTTATGAATTTATCAAAACAAAATGTTTTCTTTAAAATCTTTAATGACAGGGAAATTGAAGAAATAATTAACCTGAAGATAAATATCCCTAATAAGAAAAAATCACTCCGCTAAAAGTGGTGATCTACATTTATATTAAACTTACCGTAGGTCATAACAACTTTTAGCGGAAACACCATTGGTTGAAAAACCATATATGTGTGGTCCATAGTTTTTTGCATAACAGCTCTTGCAGTACAACGAACCTTTATGGTCATTTGCGGTAAAACTATCCAAAGCTTTTGAACACTGGCCTAAGGTGAGAGTCAAGTACTATTACAGAATTGTTACTCACAACACTTGAAGCATTGCCTATGAAATGCACGACCCATAGCCCTAACTTCTTCTGCAAAATAGACGTTTTTTGAGCACACAGGACATGTTATTGGTTCAAATTTATTTTTCATTTCGCCAAAAGTCAACCCGACAATGAATTAAAGATTTTCAATCATAATTGTGCATTCGAACGATGCACTGCTGCATTGAACATAGTAATTCAAGGTTGTTTTGTAATACTAGTTCATTAAAACAAAATAACTTTCAGACTCCATGTTTATTGGTTGACTTCGGAAAGCTTAGAATCTGTTTGAAATCTTTTTTAGTTAATTTTTGTGCTTTTCTAAGCCCTTTTTGAATGAATTGGTTGAGGTTGCAGATACCACTTCTTCTGGGAGTCGGTTCCAGAAGTTTCTGACTCGGTACACCAGTACTTGACGGCAGTATGGTTTATTCTTGGATTTTCAACTTTCCTGCTATGTCCTCCGAGGTAATTCAACCTGGTGGGAAGGAAAAGACAGAATAGATAAGGTCCGTAGTCATTATTTAAAATTTGTTATTAAATCACCTCTCTGCTTACGGTATGGTAGGGTGGAGAGAATAATCTATTGAATAAAAAAGTCCAAAGAAAACCGACCACACAGTTCGTCTCAGTTAATGCATTTTATGAGCCATTTCTACTTACGGTTTATTTGGTTGAACTAAGCGAGATTATGCCTATCATCTTTCACTTAAAGTTAACATGGAATATACAGAAAGTTTCATTTTCCGGTTCTAGGAGTGATACACCAGCCAACTCTTTTGACTCCATTCCCTTCTCAGTCCCCTTTAAAAAGAATCACAACACCACCTTACAGAACTAAGGTCTTCAATAAGGAATTGTTGATATCTCACCCGAAGTTTACAAGAAGGAGATATGGGCAAAATGCAATGTACATCGGTAGATTTCGGTTGGTACTTTAAAGGTTGACGAATATTAAAGGTTTGACGTGATATCTCGTTCAACAACTTCTAATTAATTTATTCTCGCGTACCAAAGACAAAGCAAAAGCCAATAATTGATCGTCCAAACCAAGGTATATATTTAGTAACCAAAACCAGCCGTTAGACGAACGCTTAGCTAGCTAGTGATCGTGCACGTGACACGGCGAGGTACCAAATGGCGGGGATGCTTGACCGGAAGCCTTCAGCTAAACAAGTCGACTTAAACAGTGGTGGTCAGCATCCAGTGAGTGATTGCTGTGGTCAATAATTTTGGGGAATTATTTACCGCTACAGTACTATATGAGCTAAGGGGAGAAGCATCTCATCCTATCCCTTTGAAAAACCACTTAATCGGGTTTTCCTGACATTCAACGTATATTAGCCTTTGTTTTTCCACATTTCAAATGTTCCCAGTGAAAGAATACTCCACATATCTTTCAATGCATTGTGCGTTGGGAACTAAGTACCTAGTCTTCACGCTTGCTGTATGAGCCGAACTCAGTTACTAGCGAATGTAACCAGTTTCCAGTTGTTGGCTGGCCTTTTAACTTACTTTATTCAGCCATGTTTTAATATGGAAACGTGGATTCTGTAAGAATGCAGATGAACCCGATGAAGTTAGGTCGTCACCTCATTCCACATTTGAGTGGCATTTGACTAAAGTCACGCGTGATAAACATATTTGTCACTTGCAAAAGCTTTGCGTAGAGTATTGGATTTCGGCACAGTAATGTTAGGTAGTTGCCACAACTGCGGATTTATGTTGTTAAGATAAGGTCAATCTATTTTCGATTACTAAACCACCAATAAAACTGATGTAGGTGTAACTGGTCTGACCAAGATCGTTTTCTCAAACAGACTTCGTGCATTTACGTTATTAGCAGTTAACCATGTCTCCATCTGCACGTTCACTGATAATCTATCACAATGATCTACTTTCACAGTAATAAGGTCAGGAAGAATGTACTTCAGAAAATGAAAGACTGCTACAAGAGATTCAACAATCCTACGCAGTTTATTGTTTCTTAAAGTAGTGAAGATGTTGCTACTGGAAACACAAGTATGTAAAAATGAACTACTATGAAAGCCAGCTGTCCAGCTGCCTCATATAAGCTACTGTTATCGGCCCTACGCAGCTGTGAATTATAATGAAGTATGAGGACGAGTTTTTAGGCCTTAATATTCTGCCATCATCACCTAAACTTTTAAACAATTTACGATACGTATTACCTCAATACTTTGCAAATTTTGAAAACTGGACAAGCGCTGGTTAACCCGAATCTTATACATATTATCTATATCTTCAGCAGTGGCTTCAAAGCTTCTTTATTCGCAATATTTTCATAAGTTATTCAGTGCCACTTTACATTAATGTTAGCTAGATTTTGAGATCTACACAACAAGCAGAAAGTACCATGGCCACTCAGTGATTAGCAGATAAGCGATAGAGAAAAACGAGACGAGTAACCTACTGAACACTTCACGACCTGTAACACACCCTCTTGTCAGTGGACGATATTGAATGATAAATGAACTTTCCTGTGTTTGATTGGGCGAAAAAAGAGAAATTGATTTCCGTCTACAGAGCATCGAATATAGAAGTAAAGAAAAGTCCTAAGAAAGACAGAAGACAACTCTTCTTTTCACTGGTAAGTAAAGCTCAACCTACGGCGGGTAAGGTAAACCTCAGCACTTAAACTGATAACCAGATCTCGATCTGCGAGGAGATCAATACAGAAGAAGCCTGTAAAGGACACTCAAGGCAACAGAACCTAACCAAAAAATTTGTCAATGTAGTTGAAGATTGAACGATCGATTCATGGTTGTTTGCTCAAGCCCAAATTCCCCATAATTTTCGTGGGTGATCAATCTGCCAGTAATCGTCTCATCGGTCGCTGCTCAGTAAGAACCTAGAAAAAACTACGAGAAGTAATACTGTGATTTATTGTTGTAATATATGTTCTCAGACCTTAGTGTGTAATGCTAACAATCCCGGTTGTATGTTGATGTTAGAATAAAGAATTCTCGAGTCGTCAATCTGTGTTCTGATTTTTGCGTCCGTCAGTACCAAGCGTTTCTCAAAGGCTTCGAGGGAGAACGTGGGGCCCAGTGTAGCAAGAGCTGGACATTAATGGTTAATGAGACGTGATTGACAAAATTCATGCCACTATAAAAAGAAGTTGTGGGAGGAAGGTAAGGTACCCCTAATTGGAGGAAAGAATATTGTTAATGTAGTAGAAGATTGAACGACCAATTCATTGTTGTTTGCTCAAAACCAAATTCCCCAATTTTCGCGGAGGCATCAATACGACAGTCATCGTCTCATTGGTCGCTGTTCAGAAAGAAGTCAGCAATAAACCGTCAGAAGTAATCTTGTGATTTATTATTGTAATATTTGTTCACAGACCTTAGTAGAAATATGTTTTATATGTTGGTGTTACAATAAAGAATTCTCAAGCGGCCAATAGGTGTTTTGGTTTTCGCGTCCGTTATTACTAAGCGTTTCTGAAAAACTTCAAGGAACAGCGTGGGCCCGAGCGTAGCAAGAGCTGGGCATTAAAGGTTTACGAGACGTAGCTGACAGTTTCTGACGGTTAAGTCAGTCTCTGACTTTACGGCGTCTGTTTCTGACGGATTCAGATAGCTGGTAACAGTTTGGATTGTCACAATTCATCTTTCCTGGTGCCGGTCAAGTCCTCTTTGAACAAGCAATATCTGGAACGTTTTCGGAATTGGGTCAAGTTCAACAATGCCTGGGTCAAAGAAGGGACAGAGTGTCTTGGATGCAAACAGGAAAGTAAGTCATGGTGACTTGTCTGTTAATTGTAACGATGTGTCTGACGTTAAGCATGACATGGTTGATGTTACTATTTCGCCGTTCAGGGATAATAGGAACATCAAACTCCCTAAATTCCAACCACGATGTTTTGATGGAAACCCGACTGATTATATACAATTTGTAAAGGAGTTTGAGATCATGCTGAGTGGTTTTTTATTAACTGATGAAATGAAATTGATGTATTTGATGAGGTATTGCACTGGAGATGCTGCAAGAGCTATACAGTGCTGTAAGTTTATGAAGCCAGAAGAGGGCTACTACGAGGCTATGAGCATATTACGTCAAAGGTTTGGAAGACCTTCGATGATTGTAGGGAAATTATTCGAGGCTGTTAAGGGTAATGGTGGTCAATTACAGGATGACTCCCAGGCACTCACTGAGTTTTTAGATAATTTGCTAATTTACAAGAATGCAATGATTTCGATGAATTGCATGAGTGACCTCAACTCGAGTTTTACACTAGAAGTAATAGCAAGACGCCTACCTACTCGACTGCAAAGGAAGTGGGTGAAGATAAGCTCCCGTATGGAGGATGAGGGTATCGAGCCAAAATTTGATGATATCCTGAAACTAGTAAAAGATAGTGTCAATCAATCTATGAGCAAGTTTGCCAGTATATTGAATCTCACCCATAGAATAGAGCAGTCTGAGGGCAAAAGGCAATCATTGATGACGAATAGGCCTCAAAGAGGTGGATATCGAGAAGGCTCCATGATGTCTAGTAATGCATATAGACCTAGTGAGTGTAACAGGTTTCGTAGTACATCCTCAACAGATAAGTTGCAAGATGCAAGACAAGCACGGTTGTGTTTTACACGTTTGCAAGAGGTGCATACAAAGGTGAACTGTGAACCAGTGAGCAAGTTCAGTGATAAGCTAAATGTGAAATCCAGGCCTGACTCCGAATTGTGTGACGATAATAGCGCGGCGAAGATGTCTGTAGTTGCAACTGGTAAGCCATTGTTGAATATAATGTCACAGAAGAGAGTTACAATTTCAGAGTCCAGTTATGACCCCATAAGTTTACAAAGTATTACTAGTCAGAGTGAAGATATAAAAACTTTAAAGATTCATGAGGAGGAACCAAAATTGTCTACTTCTGTCATTAAAGAGTTTGAAAATGATGAAGTCGACCAGATAGATGATGGTAAATTGAATATTTGTGATAATGATCATGATAGTGCACATTTGTCTTCGGTTGATCATGATGAAATGGGGGGAATGCCTACTACTGCTAAGTTGAATAAAGGTTCTGTACAACTACAACGTGAAGTAGAAATGAATGCAGATGCAGTTGCAGAAGGCATGCATACTTGTGAGACCGTCAGTGTGAGTTATCAGCATGTAGCCCACCTATCATCAGATGATAGTGCTAAACCTGAGCTGATAGTAAAAGACAGCAGTGGTGGTGGTCTTGCAGGTAGACAAATTTCTGAAAGCCGAACAAGAACAGCTTCTGATCCACCGCTAACTTCATCAACTGGTATCAATCAGTTGTCGTTGGTGTTGTCATCCACAATGAGAAGGACGCCCATCAACTCAACTATCTCGTGCAATGACTCTGAGAGTATTGGTGCGTTTGAAAAGACGAAAGATATTGGTCAGTTTAGTGAGGATAAGCCCAGTGTAAACGAGAGAGTAATTGTTAAATTGACTTGCATGAATAAAGGCATTTCAAGTTTCAAGTTACTATTTGAATGCTATTATCTTTGGTGTAAATTACTCTGTGCCTGCGCTTGGTTGACCAGATACGTCGTGTGTTTGTTCGTCATCTATATTCTACGATACAATGACATGGGCGTGTTACCGTTCAGATTTGAGGATATAGCTGATAGAAGGAAGTCAGCAAATGAACTCTGCAACGATTTTCCAACCTAGAGCGTCAACCTG
This sequence comes from Trichobilharzia regenti, assembly GCA_944472135.2. NCBI lineage: Eukaryota > Metazoa > Platyhelminthes > Trematoda > Strigeidida > Schistosomatidae > Trichobilharzia > Trichobilharzia regenti. The sequence goes on from OX235267.1 coordinate 21,255,727, forward strand.
AGAAGGGTTGTAGGCGTATTGCTGAATGTCCTACAGTTCTTCAAGGGTAATTCGTCATGCCGGAATCCACAACATTTGATGTAGTGATTGTACATATGTTTGTGCTAAATAATTGTGTGAGTTCCAATTATTGTAATTGTTGGTTAATCTTGTTTGTGTCCGGACATTCTACAAATTACAATCGTCAACCTTTGAAGGGTTGTAGGTGTACTGGTGTAAGTCCTGCAATTCTTCAAAGGAATTCCACCAAGACACGATCCGCGAGGTTATTTGTACTGTTTGTGTATACGTGTGTTGTGGCATATCAATTTGCGATTTTAGATTGATTGTGTTTAATTGTTGTATTTATATTTTTTATTCATGATTTTGTTAAATTTTTCGTCGTGATTACTTCTGAAGTTGTTTCGAGTCTTCTACATCCGTGAATGAATTGATTGGTTTAAGAGACAGAAGACGGGTCGTGTACACCGGGGAGGCTATTGTTGAGAATGACATGCACACGGAGATAATGATTAGCTGTGATACCACACGCCAGGGTGCAAGACTGTAGACGACTGAGGCTCGCATACGTCATCGCTACTAGAATTGAGACAGAATGAGTGACAAGCGATTGCAGTGGTAATTGGTAGTGAGTAGATAAGAGGATGAGCGTAGAGTATCGTGAGGTGCTGCCATGGTCACGTTGCATTCTGCAAGAGTCACTCTAGCAAGTGGCGATTGCGTTGCAAGAGGATGCCTTTAACTGGAAGGCGCAGGTCGTCATTGATGTGTGAGATTGTTCTGTGGGTATGCTTGTGGTGTGTTGGCTTTTCTGTTTGTTTTCCATTTCAGCTCTGTCCGTGTGACCCAGGTTCTCGCAATGGCATCCAAGTCAACGTGTATTGGTCGTGAAGGAAAAAAGGGTTGGATCCCATTTTGCCGGGGAGTGTCAATGGAGTTGAAGATTGAACGATCAATTCTTGGTTGTTTGCTCAAACCCAAATTCCCCAATTTTCGCGGAGGCATCAATACGACAGTCGTCGTCTCATTGGTCGCTGTTCAGAAAGAAGTCAGCAATAAACCATCAGAAGTAATCTTGTGATTTATTATTGTAATATTTGTTCACAGACCCTAGTATAAACATTATTTTTATATGTTGGTGTAACAATAAATAATCCTCGAATCACAAATCGGTCTTTTGTTTTAATCGTCCGTTATTACTATGCGTTTCTGGAAATCTTCGAGGAACAGCGTGGGCCCGAGCGTAGCAAGAGCTGTGCATTAACGGTTGATGTGACGTGGCTGACATAAATCTTTGCGTTAGTTGAGGAAGGTTAGTAGCATTTTTGTACAGGTTCTGACGTTATTCATAAGAGACGCAGAATAAACAATAATTATCAGGAAATGATTCATAAAGTGTGGTGACTCTAAAGAATAGCGGCCTTAACCGAAACGACCTTTTAACGCAAAAATGACCTTGACAGGGACAACTTCGCCAATGAGAAGTGTCAAAAAGAATGACGCATAATTGTAAAAAACGGTTTGTATAAAAGTAATGCAATCATAATAAACAGTTACAAAGAATGGCGTTCGCGTGTATGTTGCAATTAAACCTCCCAGTTTCTCATGGGAGTCTTCATAGTCATATGAAACCAGTTTCGGTACATAAATTCATCTAGGTAACTGTAAATCATGGGATTTCTCGATCCATTAACCACTCTTATACGTCTTTTTAGATGACTCTAAAAACTTTCAATGGCACTGGTGTGGGTTCCATCGACAGGATTCCGGAAACCGTCCGTATGATTAACAACATGATGAATGTACCCATGATTCGATAATTGACGGTATCCGCTCCATTCATCTGTATGAATAGTCGTCCCCGGCAACACCAAGCGCTTATTAATAGGCACTGTGACTGAGAATCGCTTCTATATACCCTTTGCGCAGTGTCGTGTCGTAGAAACCCAGTATCCACTGCTGGTTTGCTTGTAATCTCCTGCGGTTGTATTTCCTTTTTATAAGTACAGTCTCATCAATATGGACTATGCTGCCGACCCCTCCGAGAACTTGAGTCAGGGTGTTAATTTTCCAGGAGGAAACATCTCTGCAGTAGTTGTACCATTGCATTGCTGACACCTCTGAATTTCCTGTTTCATAAGCTGCAGCTGTGACTGCTCTTTTCAGGACCCAGAAGTTACAGATCATTAAAATTTTCGTCAGAGGTGGTTTAGACCTTGAGAGAAAAGTTCCTAAGGGATCTGTAAACTAAAAAACAGCGACAAACCTCGAACCGATCCACTCCTTCGGCACTCAATGCATCTGTATACAAAGCCATCAATGGCCTCTGTGTATTTGTGTATATGCATAACTCCTCCGCATTGGCAAATTTACGAAAAAGCTATCAGTCCGTTATCCAAACAGTAATCGAAAACATCCGTGATTATAGTCAACTGATTCCTAGCTCAAGGTCACTTTTTTGTTCGAAGGTCGTTTCGGTTTGGGCTATTATTCTTTAGAGTCACCTAAAGTGTTTAAAAGTCTATAAAACTTCAGATTCATCTGTAAGTACACCATATTTGTGACATTTCCACTTGTTTATGAGACCGACTTTGAACTTGTCAGCAGATTTTATAATATAGGCGGTCCCGTTATTTACCAGATGAGCTAGCAATATCACGAATAAATGGAGAATAGCAACGCTGTATCAGTAACTTCGTTGAAGGCAGCACCTTTGAAAAGAGAAGAAGACACAAGAAAACCAGCAGAGAGGTGCAGAAGTATATAAAAGTTGTTAATAATCCAAAATATATAACATGACGTCAACACCAATATAACTAGCTGGGAAATGAGAGTTCCCATCTATCCAGATAACATATAACACAATTTTATTAAAAGTTATTGACAAAAGAATATTTCCAAGCGAAATTTCAAACCAGCGTAACATATAAGTCCAGTCTTTTTGTTTAGTACAGTGAAAAAATGGGAGCTTCGGAAATGAGCAGAGTTTCAAGGTCGGTCATCCTCGATTGGTAAACTTCTCTGTGACAGGAGAAGTTAGAGTTAAATCGCTGAACTTCATGTACCTGTCAGTGATGTTTTTTCTGCCTAAGTGACTCTGACAACGTCCAAAAGTTAAATAAATCTGAGGTTGTCGGTGCAATTGAGAAATTCATTAGAGATTCCCATAGTAGCAAAATATAGGAAGTCAAAATTATTTAGAGTTGTCCAGTGGGTGACCAGTAAAGAAATAAGTATCCAAATGTGGTTAGCACATTTTAGCTTCAGGATGAGTGGTGAGATGATAATATAGCAGGTGTTTGCCATTCGATGACCAAAATGTGCTTACTTGGACCAGTAAATAGTTAAACGAAATCCGGTTAAAAATTTAGTCCTTCAAAGAACCAAATACGTTTGTGGATCAGTGCTGTTAAGCAAGGATGCATGAAAACCATCTAGAATTTATAGGCGGGAAACAGACAGTAACACGACAGCATGCCAGCCAAGTTCTGTGCACTATTGTGTGAAAGTTATCACTTTCGACCGTTCGTCCAGGAACCCTCATTATTTGGGCAGTCATCGTTACTTTACGTTTCCGATCCGGAAATATATCTCTTATTTTGGACCATCAATTTGCTGTTTTGACTTTTCTCTGATCACAGTAGAACAAGCACTTTAGGAGTTACACCTTCATTTGCATGCAACCTATGTCGCGTAAGCGCCCAAACTGACCACCTCTTAAAATAACATTCATAGCAACCTCTTGGGTAATCAAATACTTTCTGCCAAAGCTGAAGAAATATACAGAACTGCTAACCGTCACTGCTAACCATATTGGGAGCAAAAAGTGTACTGTTTTAGAGGGGTTGACGGAATAATCTAACACAACCTCTAAATTATTCTCGCGTACTGAAAACAAAGCAAAAGCCAATAATTGATCGTCCAAACTTCGTGATATATTTCGGGACCAAAACAAGCCTTCATACGAACGCTTAGCTAGCTAGTGGTCGTGCACGTGACACGACAGGGTACCATATGGCGGGGATTCTTGACCGGAAGCCTTCAGCTAAACAAGTCGACTTGAACAGTGGTGGTCAGCATCCAGTGGTGAGTGATTGCTGTGGTCAATAATTTTGGGGAATTATTTACCGCTACACTGTCATACAGCAACGGCAGAAGAATGTTTCGGTTCGCCTTTAAGGCCTTTTACTGATTTGGTGCAGCTATGAATAAAAATATACTGCATTCAACCTTCACATAAAACAGACCATCCAAGTACGTGTATTACCCTCCAGTTATTCTATCCTCGGTTATTGTAGCAATATTTCAACAGAGTTCATCTGAGACACAAACCATTGCAACCAGAGTACTAAGTGTACCGCAGCCAGATCACATGAAGCTCATGCTAATATGCCATGTCCGAGAATTATAGCTCCATCAACGCAGACAACACAAAACATAATTTTGGTTAAAATTATCCAAAACACTTCTCATTCAAAATGTCAATCTACATGTCGGATAAGTCCAGATGTGTATATGTCTTAGGTAATACTACTTACAATATGGATAGCCAGAGTTCTAAATACCAGTGAGTTAACCTTATGGGCAGTTATATGATCATAAGTTATGGAAACGACCACTTGGGAATATATTAATTCACGGTTCAGAAACAAAGTTCGGGTCATTTTCTGAATTTTCAACCAAGTGAATTTTTCACGGGAGTATTGAAGTTCTACAGTTGCCCACTGGCCCAATTAAAATGAGTTTAGACAGCCACAATGAAGTATTCTGAGTGAATTACAAGAATGCGTAGCACTTTTGTTTTTGTAACTGGCTGGAACTGAAACTGTATGAAGTTGGAGCATTGAAATTTTGAGACACTGGCGGCAACTCAAAATTTTGCTTTGTAAGAGTATTTGGCTGTTTTGTGTTGGTAACACGTGCTGTTTTTGTATCTCCACCAATTATATCTAATATAGCAGTGTTATCTTGGACCATTTGGCACTGTAACCCAGTTGGTTATGTCTACAATTCCACTATGGGAACTTTATTTTGTTGGGATATTTATCCGATATCTAACTGGTTAGATGTCTGTAGTGTTCTAGAAGTTGATATCTGGAAGTAATAACAGTTTTTATCATGCTCATGGGTGATGTGGGGTTCTTTATTAAGATGGAACTGTTCTGATAAGGTGAAAACATATCACCATTCATTCGGACGTTAGAAAACAGGTGAATAATTGGCATGGTTTATGGCGGATTTTGGTTATATGGAAAGATTCTCACTATTATTCGACAAAAAATTCACCCTTGTAACCATTATCTAACCAATATCTTATCATCTCCATTATATGCCCAGTCAGTAGTTTTCTGTCCCCTCCCCAACTGGCATCTTTTTCGGGCGCATGGCAGATCTTCTGGGGCAGACTTAGGAACACTGTCCCACGTAAGTAGATCTGCCCGAAGTTTTTCGCCCCAAAAAATATGCAACGCTCCCGAAAAAATGCTAACTGGGTTTTGTCTCTTTATTTCTCCCTTACTGTCTGATGATTTCCCCCTTTGTTTTATTACACCTCAAAAGTATTATTCCCTTTCTGTATTCGATTTAAACCCCCTTGAAAAAAGTTTCCCACTTCCCGTCAGCTTTTTCCTGGAAACGTCGCCTTTTTGTTCGCGCAATTGTCCGATAGGGGTTTAACCGGGGTCGGCTCATTATTTTAATGCTCTTACCATCTGCCCATTTTCAGACATTTAGCCGTCTTCTGTCCATTTTCTTTCGACTGGGCTTAAGGACTCTGATGAGGGATTTTTAGACGGTTGGAAGCTAGGATGAGAGTAAGTATAGAGTCACAAAAAGAAAGCATGTGTAATCATTTGAGCGCATATATATGGTATAATTGGTTTAACGTCCTCACCAATAACCCTATAACTAGGAGTTATTCTTACAAAAAGTTAGAGGACACCATCCTTATTGTTTTCCGCCTTTGTTAAAATTTCCATAAATAGATAGTGGCTAAAATTAAAGTGCTTTTTCTTCTCTCATTTAACGTTTAAAAATGTTGGGTTGTATCTGTGAACATATAACTGATTCGGCATCAGCCCTTGTATGCATCCCATGCACCTATTACCTTCACGGTTGCATGAGAACTGTATATCGTATTAATCATGTCTCAGAGTGACTTTCAGTGGCATTCATCTCCGTCATCATTATCAGGAACACCTGCAGTAGTAATGACAGTCACCCACTTGTTTAGCCGACACTTAAAAACAACCATAGCCGAGCACGGCCACAACTGGTCGTTGTGTTATTTCTTAAATTCCCATTGATGTTTGGCATTTACTCAAATACAGTAACATTCAAGTGACATAACTTACGTTTCACCCAGTTTGCTATCGTTATCTTACTCCCACGAAAATAAATACGCAGCACTGTGACTCGTTTATCGCTCTTGCAGTTTTATGGGGAAACTGGAATAAAGACCTGCAGTATTTACTGTACACCTGACATACTGTTTGTGCTTGCATCTAGTTTTTCGTATCAGATTTTTATTAAGATGAAACCGTCATTTGGCAAAGTGGTCGCGGATTGTAGCTCAGCATGTAAAACCTATGTGAAGCGTCACCACGTTTCATCGCATTGAATATTAGGTTTTCTGCATTCTCAGGTTCTTCTATAACTTCTATAACTTGTGTGTATTTTTTGGTAATTAACGACCAACTGTTTGCCAACCCGTACATAAGCAGAATTCAGGCATTAGTTAACAACAGAAAAGTGATGAGAAATTTCATGAGTACCAGAAGATCCACTCAACGTATTGCTCTCAGTTTCGTGCATGACTATGTTGTAAAAATACGCTTTTTATAGATGAGGAACACCGAACTGCTGCACTTCGGTGCCAAGTTCTATGTTGAATCCAGACAGACAGAAGGGATTGTTGGGAAAACTGCTGTTTGTATTTGTTCTTTGCAGCTGGAACCTTTTGAACCTCTGCCAACCTCCACTGTGTATCAGGAGCAAGCTATCTAGTTATGACTCGCTCTTGGTATTATATGGATAGTTCTGCATTAATGTTTTTGTCTCTGTAATTTCTACACCAGATTAGCTGCTATCTAGAGCCTCTGGTTTCAACTTTGGTCATTATTACATCAAAACCAGTCTTTACCGTATAGTCCAGGTAACAATCAAAACCTTGCAGTCACAGATGCTTCTTGAATTTCCGTGTGTGTTGCTATGCGAACAGTATTCTTGCTCAAAAACAAGATGGTAATTGCGTCTGGTAATAGTGCTCTATCTTCCTCATACAAGTCAGTGAGACTGAATATTTCATTGATTTAGCCAAACTTAATTAACATAATAATTACATAATTAATACTCGTGGCATTTTCTTAGGTTATCACTAAGTTTCCAACCACATGATTTCCACGTTGGTATCTATGTGTGTTATTTGGACACTATAGGTGCAGTTCAGTAATAGGTTAACTGTTCGCCCCCTACTAACATGTACTACCTTAAGTTTCTTGAGTTTATTATGAATAGACTTTCAACTGAATGGAACCCTATACTTTTTTCTGTTTATTTTCTGTTTTGAACAGACAACTTTCAGGATGGCCACTCAAAAAGAATTAGTACACCCCGAGTTTGCTGTCCGACCAATAATGTATACTGGGTAGGTTTAATTTTACTTAAATGTTAGCACTGCATTATGGTAATTGTTGTGAAGATATGGTTTGTTGGCTTGTAGATTCGATTTGTTATTAGTGTCTTTAAGTGGTGCTGCACGAAACTTGGTCTAGGTCACTGAAATGTATCATCTTACACTGTAGTGACAAATTACCATATAAAGCAGATGTATAAAGCCACTAAACTCCATTATTTTCACCATTATGCCAAGTATTGTTACAGTATACAGCCATATGAAAAACACTACAACGCTGAACAGTTAACATAAGTTACTGTGTTTTGGGTACGTTGTTATCTAGTAAAACATTAATTCCATTGGGCTTATGGTATAACTTTCCCATATATCACAACAGAAAACCTAGTCCCAAACATGTTGTTCTTGGCGACAGACAATGTGGTATCTGCATTCTTCGAATAACAATAAGCTATTTGTAAGCGATAAACCTTGATCAAGATTTCGTGACTCCTGTAAATGTTTCCTCAACCTGGTTACAGTGCGACAGTACTCGTCTGGCTGGTACAGTATACCTTTCATTTTATTATTAGTAGTGTTGGTACCAAATAGTGTAATAAAGATATAAGAAAATAATGATAAGGATATAGGAAAAGGGAAGGTGAAGCACTATTATAGAGAGCGAGTACGTTCAGAGGAGTATTGGTTACTTAAGTGAGGAATCTGCAGGGTGACAGCTACTGATTTCTATTTGAGCTATCATATGACAATGTCTTCGCATCATTTGAATTTAATTTGAGGAGTCATGATGCATCGACAGATGCTGATCTTACTCAACTGTCCTTCATCCTACAACTCAACTTCATGGACTGGCCATAGTTCTGTTTCTTCTAATCAGTGTCTCCACTGTATGAGGACCCTTTTATGTTTATTAAATTTTGTATTTTCTTTTGCACATTGATCTGTCTTTGTATATGTAACATTACCAAATTAAAGTAGTTTAGGAACCTAGAGTATCACTTTAAGAATAGATGTACAGGTAAGAATAAGTTTAAATTATACTTGCTTGTTGACTGACAAAAGTTTACTAGAGGTTGACATTTACTGGTTACCCATGAAGTGAACTCTATGGCTGCGTGATGTACATTTAATATGTTGATTTTTTATGATTTCAAAACACATTGAAAATCTTTTGAAGATCAGTCACACACGACCAGTTTGTGAATGCTGGAGTCTTTCGGTTTACACTCGTTAGTTACAGACAGTTACCGGTTAACGACCAGTTAGTAACTTTCCAGCCTAGTCTGCTAGAGTGGAAAGCCGGAGTAATTGAACCTGTTTTCATCTGAGAGCAATACGTGCCTCTTAGTGAAACTTGTGGCTTCAGTCGATTTTCACTGTGATGGCTGCTTTTAGTCATGTCACTACTTATCCGTTGTATCCTGCTAAATAGAACCCCCAGGGAACAGTGCATTTTACTGTCACCACCTCTGAGTTGTACCTGTTGATCTGAACGTTTAAGCCTTTTAGATATATTTTATGGAAATCCTGCTAAGCATGAAGGTACAATATGTGGATGTAGTTAATTTTCCATTCTGTAACAGTCTAGGTGACGTCGTTGGTCGCAGTGTATGGTCAAGTGAAGAAGCATCTTCCCTGTGTGCGATTCCAGGGTCCAAGGTGGCAGATTCGACCAACTTTCCACATCCGGTTGCTGAATCACTTGCAAAGCATGGGAAATCAGCTGAAAAAGCTAACAGAATGCAAATACTGGCCTCTGCACAAGGTCTTCATGCACCTCTACGCCTATCTATGGAACAACGTATAATGCGACGTATTCAACCCCGTCTCCCTGGCTTATATTCACACCATCCATTGGCTGCTCAGTTGGATGGCAGTTTAGATGAGATTGACATATCTGACTTCATCAACCGTAAGTATTGTTTGTCTTGCCAGATTATATGGATGTAAGAATCTTTCTAATACGTTTTTCATTCTGTTATCAAAGGTCTCCATAGACGCGTTTTTCCTATTGCACTAATATTTATGAACCGCAATAAGTATTCCATGCGACAGCATAAATAGCAAGCAAAAAACAATCGAAATAGTGTGATAGTCTTCGCGTCAACCAGAGGTGTCGGTCATCCCCAGGTCGCAGTGACGTAAACACTAGATGACCATTTCCTATCGATAGTTGTTCAACTGGTTTATATAGGCTGTTGAAGTATTTCAATGGGAAAATGTTTCGCAATATGAGAATACATCGATATGATTAATGAGCATCAAACTGTGCTCAAAACGTCCAGTTATTAATACTGTATCACTTTTTGTTATAGCAGCTGTCAAGTAGAACGAGGTTGGGACACTACACTTCGCAAATGGCGATCACCTAGCAAATTAGATTTTGATTGGGCGTTTCATTTTCGTTTTTGCCTAATAGCATGGTTTCACTCTGTTTTGTTTTTGTTTCTTCAGCCGCAGAAGATTCTGAATCAGTTGGAATGCCTCAGTTAATGATGGAACATAAACTTGGTCTATTGTAAACTTTATTTGTCAATCAAGGAGTACAGTCAGTCTTTCTGGACAATAAATACATATACACTTATGTATTATAAAATTCGCTCCTGATTTGAATTTGTAATGAAATAAACTTGTAAAATAACGGATACTATAAATTTTGTACTGTAAAACTCCGTTGGAAATTGTTCATCACAAAACCATTTAAAACTATTAAACAGCTGTTTCTTCCGAGTGCAGGACTCTTCAACAGTACTGCAAGTTCGTCACCATATAGATGATTGACTGTAAAACCGTCAAGTGCGTACTATCGTTTTTGTGTTTAAGAGGGGGGCGGCGCAAATAAGGGATTAAAAGTCATCAAAACAATTCACCAGTTGATGTTAGCAACAAGTTCCTAAGGTTGATTGGAGATTAATTACGGAATTCAAGATAAGTTAATTCGTAGGGGTTAGCAACAAGTTATTACATAATCAAGTGCGTCGGTGGCACAGTGGTTAGGACTCTCGCCGACCATGCACATGGTCCGAGGTTCGAGCCCTCGCCGACGCACATCTGATATCAATGATCGGCCTGCGAAATTCGGGCTACCGATATCCACGCTGAAAATTCCATACTTGTACCAAAAATACGGTGTGGAATCAAGCTGTAATCAAAAAAAGTAATAATAATAAATAAATTTGTAAAATAATGATGACTAGGAAGAATAAGACGCCTCAATAGAATTGCGTAAGACACAAACGAGTTAATAGAATTAGCTAGAATCGTAAACATGAGAGAATAACAAAGTGAAGATAATTACAAGGTGAGGTGAAAAGTCGTTCATAAAACTCAATACATATTATGTAGCTGGCTATGGCAAAGAAAGATACTAGCTTGCTAGGCTACTAGCTTACTAGTTTTCTAGCCGGTCCCAAGCCCGGGTAAAGAGGGAGGGTTGGGGCGTGGTGCTAGCAACTCCACCCCTGTAAAACAACCAAATCGCTACAGAAACTTCAACGAATAAATATATTAAAAATTCTAAAAACATAAGCAATAGCCTTACTTTTCGCTGGAATCGGGGAAGTGAAATGACGCAGGCTGGTGAAAGCCTTCGGGAAGCCAGTCAGCCGATGTGCCTTCTTTCGATGAAAGCAAAAGTAAGGATGGGTACCTGGAATGTTCGTACAATGTACGAAACTGGAAAGGCTGCCCAGATAGCCGCTGAAATGAGAAGGTACAGAATAGAAGTGTTGGGAATCTGCGAAAGCAGATGGAACGGAACTGGAAGGTGCCAACTACCTACTGGAGAGACAGTAATCTTTTCCGGCCACCCAGAGGACAACCATGAGCACACCGAGGGAGTGGCCATCATGATGTCACCAACAGCAACCAAAGCTCTCATGCAGTGGGAACCAATCTCCTCCAGGATAATGACAGCCAGGTTCAACTCAAAAGGAAGGAAAGTTACAGTCATTCAATGCTATGCGCCTACAAACGTCTCAGAACAAGAGAAGAAGGAGGCGTTCTACAGACAACTACAAGCAATAATGGACAACGTCCCAAATGGCGATATCAAAATCCTGATGGGCGACATGAATGCGAAGCTGGGAGGAGACAACACAGGAAGAGAACTCACCATGGGTCGTGAGGCCCTCGGCGAAATGAACGACAATGGTGAACTCTTCTCAGACTTCTGCGCCTTCAATGATTTGGTGATTGGTGGTAGTGTGTTCAAACACAAGGATATACACAAGACGACATGGATTTCACCAGATGGAAACACCAAGAACCAAATAGACTTCATCTCAATTTCAAGAAAGTGGAGACGGAGCCTACTGGACACAAGGTCAAGGAGAGGAGCAGATGTGGGTTCAGACCACTATCTAGTAGAAGGGACTTTCAAGGTGAAACTAAAAGCCTCGAGGATAGCTGGGGATAGGCCACAATGCAAGTTCAACACTCAAACTGAAGGACACAACCACAAAAGACACTTTCACTGCAACTGTCAGAGCAAAGCAGGAAACACTACGCGACATCACTGAAGAATCATGCGTGGAAGAACATTGGAAGTCTCTGAAGGCGATTCTCAACGAAACGTGTTCAACGGTTCTAGGAAGAAAGAAGAGACAAGACAAGGAATGGCTCTCAACGGACACTTGGAAATTAATAGAAGAGAGGAGAATGGTGAAAGAGAAAATGATTCAATGCAAGGACGGACAGGAGAAGGAGACGCTGAGCTCAACTTACAAAGCACTGGACAAAGAAGTGAAGAAGAGTGCTAGGAAGGACAAAAGACGATTCTACGACAACCTGGCCACTGAAGCTGAGAAGGCAGCAGGCAAAAGGGACCTGAGGACACTATATCAGATAACCAAATCTCTATCCGGGAAGAGATCAACACAAGCGAAACCTATAAAAGACAGCCAAGGGAACCCAATTACCAAGGAAGAAAAACAGATTAAACAATGGGCGGATCACTTCAAAGGACTCTTGAACCGACCATCACCTGCAACCCGTCCAGAAATACCAACAACAGCGCGCACACAACTGCAAGTTGACACCAATCCTCCAACGAGAGCTGAAGTCTTGAACGCAATCAAGCTTCTGAAAGCTGGAAAAGCAGCCGGACCAGATGGAATACCCCCTGAAGCACTGAAAGCGGACCCAGAGACTACAGCAGACATGCTGACTCCATTATTGCAAAAGGTCTGGAAGGAGGGAAAGGTGCCTACTGACTGGAGGAAAGGTTACCTCGTGAAACTACCAAAGAAGGGCGACTTACGCCTCACTCTGCAAGAACTGGCGAGGAATCATGCTCCTATCGACGCCAAGTAAAATCCTGAGTCGCATCATCCTGGAGAGATTAAAGGACGCACTGGAGACAGAACTCCGACCAGAACAAGCTGGATTCAGGAAAGGCAAATCATGTACTGACCAAATTGCAACTCTACGCATCATCATCGAACAAAGCATGGAATGGCAATCAAACCTCTACCTCAACTTTATAGACTTTGAGAAGGCCTTCGACAGCGTTGACCGTGAAGTAATTTGGAAATTACTCGAGTACTATGGCGTACCCCAAATATTCATCAACCTTATTCAACAGCTGTACGACAACGGCACATGTCAAGTGATCCACAACGGAAAACTCAGCAAGGCGTTTGGAGTAAACACAGGAGTCAGACAAGGGTGCTTACTATCACCAATGATATTCCTAATTGTGGTGGACTGGATTATGCGTCAGACAGTGGGAAACGAGAAGACAGGAATATCCTGGACAGACGTGAAGAACCTAGAAGACCTGGATTTCGCGGATGATTTATGTTTGATGTCACACACAATCGAAGACTTACAAGCGAAAACCGACAAACTGGTCGAAGAAGCAGACAGGAAGACAGGACTCCAGGTGAACATAGACAAGACGGAGGTTATGAAAATAACCAACCAACAACAGCAACAACATCCAACGTCAATCACCATCAACGGGAGGGATTTGAAAGAGGTTACTTCATTCACTTATCTAGGGAGCATTGTCTCAACTACAGGAAGAGCGGACGAGGATGTCAAATCGAGAATCGGGAAGGCGAGAAACACATTCATCAACCTGAAATCAATCTGGAAATCTTCGTCACTCAGCATCAACAACAAAATTCGGTCGGATTTTCAATACAAACGTCAAGTCAGTTCTTCTATACGGATCAGAAACTTGGCGGGTCACAAAGAATATTTCCAAAAGGTTGCAGACCTTTATTAACAACTGTCTTCGCTCTATACTGAAGATCAGATGGCCGGAAAGAATCACCAACAAGGAATTATGGGAACAAACAAAGCAAGAACCAATCGCCCAACAAATATGCAGGAGAAAGTGGAGATGGATCGGACACTCGCTGAGGAGACCCCTGGGTGACATCGCGCATCAAGCCCTCGAGTGGAACCCGAAAGGGAAGCGGCGTGTGGGACGTCCAAGGGTGACATGGAGGAGATCGTGTGAAGAGGAGTTGAAAGAATATGGACTAACATGGATGCAGGCGAAAAGTACAGCAGAAGACAGAAGCAAATGGAGACGTGCAGTTGTAGCCCTATGTTCCACTAGGAACCCAAGGGAGCAATAACAATAATAATATGGCAAAGAAAGGAGCTGTACAAATTTCATTTGAACACATGCATTTAGCTTGTTCAGTTATATTCCGATTGCCTCTGCTGTATGTAAAACTCGTAATCGTACACCCTGCGAAAGGCTTAATTACTCAACCTGATGTCCAGTATCGATGAGATAAGCTAGTATTGAGTTGGGTATAGTTTTATTCGGAACTTTGCCAAACCAAGATGGGAAGTGTTCAGAAATTCGACTATAATCTTGCTTGATCGTACACCCAATGTCACTGGTAAATGCACTGAATATTGGTTGGCTAGTGTATATACGGCATAACCTAGCCGCGTTGAAAGTCCTTTTGAAAGCCCTCCTCAGACGTGATAAAATCTTATTATTAATATCTGTGAATCGCAGACTTATGAACACTAATTTTTTGGGAACTGTGGGTACCTTTGGCTCTTTAATTGCTGGGTTCATGTGTTCGTTCAAAAATTTTGTCGAATATTCATTTTTACTTATTAGATCGCGACTATTGCCGAGTTATTCGTTTAGTGTTTCATTTGGACAAATAACTCTAGCCCGGTGAACCAGACGGCTAACCAAATCACGTTTGTATTATAGAGGCATGAAACTCAGAAAGTATATTGTCCAGTTGATGTAGGTTTCCTATACAATCGTCTACGTATTGTTCAGTCTGTTGTTTTGTCAGTGGGACATCAAAAATAAGACAGAATCATTTCCTTCTTCTTTGGTAAAACTTATGACAGGATGAGCTTTATTGAATTTCTCTAGTTTTTCCTTTGCCTCACTTTCTTTCCTCATAACTATAAACGCATCATCGATATATCGGCAATAGAAACTAAGTTTATATGTTGCATCTTTAAGAGGACCACTCTCTAGTTTCTCCAGGAAAAAGATTTGGCTTAGTAGTGATCCCATAGCAACACTGTCTGACTGTCTATGCATTTCTTTATTGAACAGAAAATTTACGTTTATTTTGGACCTTAAAAGAAGTCTCCTTAGGGAAGACACAAGAATAACAGTCTCTGTACCTTGCTTTATCGATTCATAACACGTGTAATCAAATGTTCCAATCAGAGGCGTCATTATTCTACAAATTTGTTGATTACTTGATTATGTAATAACTTGTTACTAACTCCTACATCCCTTACTGGTGTATTTATTAAGACAAAATCACAAGAGGAGAAATATACGACCTAACAAAATAATAATTCTGCGCACACATAAAACTGTCCAAGGTTTCCCTAGATGTGTCGACCACAAAATTGGATAAATTGGTACACAAATTCATGGAGTTGATTGCAGACCACTTTGCTGCTGAAGAGTCCCAAACTATAACGAAACATCTGTCCCAGGTTTTCCAACGGTCCTCTAACTAATGTCAGCTCATGATGAAATCCTGTAACCAATCAAATCCCTACAAACCAACACCTTACTGTCTGTTACAATTCTATTCTTTAATTCTTCCGAATCTCACTGAGATTCGTTCTTGTTCCAATTACTGAGTCAGCTAACTTTTACAAGTTATTTACGGTGTTGTTTATCTGTCACACTCACTGGCTTACCAAAATCTGCCTCTTTTTATTCAAAACAGTTTCGTCATGTCGAATGGTCAAATGAATTCTTCCCATTTGTAACATGGTCTCAAAAAAGTGTACCAGGAACAAACATGTTTTTTCTGTCTAAAAATAATCTCTTTCATACGTTTTTACAGTTGCGATATAGAAGCGGTATTTTTGTTAAAGGCTCATTGGTTTGGGCGCTTAACTCCGAACCAGGGGGTCACGGACCCGAACCTCGCATCACAAACCGAGGTTTGGGCAGTCTTGAATAGTATGACCAGCTCGCATAATAGATGCGGTTCATTTCCAACTGTATGTAAATACAATTGGTCGCTGAGTAACATAAGTAACAATATTTCGATGTAGAGTAGTGAATCAACATATTCGAATGCACAGCATCTCATGTTGCCTTTCTTCTTTTATATGCTGCATTTCAATACATAGATCACTTAAGCATAGTTTTGAATGTGTTAGGGCTGTTTCTTATTCACTTGTGATAGTGAGATGTTTTACGTATAGTTCATCGACACGAAGTTACAAGTATTTGGGCACTAACGCTACTATTGTCTTCTAAGTAGAGGTTGCATTTTCACCGTTTGAACTGTCGCTAGGTGATTCGGAAAGAAATGACAGCACTTTAGATAGTCGAAATAAACCATTCAGTAAGGTGTGTGTGAAGTCAACAGAACTGATGGTTGAAACAAAGTTACATTAATGTGGATATCACCACACATCAAGTATTGCATGGCTACTATACTTTAGTTTGTGTTTCTTCACTAGTTCCCATTTGTGACCTCATTTAGAATATGGCTGTGAAACCCTCGGCATACCAACATGTATTTCATATTTTAAAGAAACTTCATTAAGACAGTAACTGATTGAATCAATTTTATCTTTGACATCAATTTACCAGTTTGCACCAAGGAGACAAGTCGCAAAATATTTCTAATAATGGTCTTAGAGTGTACTTTGTCATGAACACACACTAGTTACAGGATGATAAGTGACTGAGGAACATTTAATGTATTTTTATTCCATTTCGGGGTTCATCAGACTCACGAAGCCTATAGGTATCGAGTTTAAAGCTGCAGACTGAGGTAAGTTGCTTGTTATTATGCTATTGGATTGGGAACCAATAACTTATGCTTTAAAAGTTGAGAGCCACTGCAATATTTCAGGAGGCAGTCTTCAAACTACCATTTCAGCTTCGTGTTTGTAAAAATCAGTCTGCCAAGGACGACTCAGTTTACAGTGACCTCCATCGATTTAATGTAAGCAGCTAGTCAGGTCAGTTGTGTCATTAGTCACTCATAATATCTAAAATCGATCGAATTAGAAAAACAAATGACCACTGGGTTCCAGTTCAGTTACTGAGTGTCTCCATTCTTATAACGGCCTCTGACTGTTCGTGTCTTAGTCCCAAATGGTGTCGCAAGTTTTCCAAATTGAGGTGAAATACCTGTCAAAGGCTTCCAGTAAACTCTGTCTTAATTAAAAGCATTTTAAATTAAATATAGGCAGTACAATTTACTGAAGTATTGTTGTATTGTGTAATGACAAACAAGATATTATTTTAAATGATCAGAATTCATTTAAATTTGAAGCTGGTGAATAGTTATAATAAATAAAAAATTAAAATGAATGTTATTTTAAGCAGTGGCGACAGCAGTCTTGTTATTATGGTTGTATTACTGTTGACCAACTGTCTCACCGAGTAGAGCGGATAAAGTTCTACGGTAGTCACCAGATGTATCGTCTTTTACAGCATCCAACAAAGATTTGCCGTAAATAACTTGATAAGCATCCATTATATCCTGAAGATCAATCTTTACAAGAGAGAAAACTGTGGACATTAGTGCAAGTAGACATTCAGGAATGTTAAGAACACACAAGAGTATTTTAATGATTAATTCTTTTTTAAGTCTGCACAGAAAAGGCGCTCACTTATTCTTTCTTGAAAGACATTAATGACTGAGTGCCAGTGTATCCTTCAAGAGGTGTTAGTTTTGTCAAGAATAGGAGCGTGGAAGCTGAGGTTGTAGCTATTCAGCGCTCCTTCATCTCTTACTCTTTTATGGTTGGTATCCTTTGGTGACGAGAATCATATTGGAATTAAATATATGGTCACTTCATAAGGTCTTGGAAACACCGAAAGACCAATGTCAGTAACAAAAATTATGCGGTTCCTGTGTATCAATTTATTTAAGGAATTGCTTGGTTCTTTAATGTATTTCGTTACCAAATAAGGTCGGGAAGAATGACCAATGAAAACCCGAAACCGTTGGTTTTCTCCAAGCTGAGAAATCTCCGATTCAGTACTGGTCTTGACTAATAATAGCGGGAAATAGACCTCCAATATCTAACATGAAAACTAATCCTGAAGATTGAGAGTCAAAGGCTGAATAAGGTCAAGTGCCCATACGATTATTTCACTAGTTCTCTTATTATAACCATCCCATGATAAAAACTCGTGTGTTGACTGATTTCCGGAAGCTTGACTGCTCTGGAGTCGGTAAGAACTCCCAGACTAGGGTGATATAATTTTACTGGTTTGCGATCCCTAGATTTCCTGATGTTGACAACAGTTTGTAATGAAATCAGTCCATTCTTCACTAACTCAGAAATACTGTAGGACCGTATCGAAATGCCTAACATACTAGCTAGAGAGATTTAACCTAGTTTATCAACAAGACATGTTGACAACCTTGTAGTCAGTGATGAATTCAGAGTTTTTATCACCATATGGGTGATCTACGGTAGGACGAAAATTTGGAAAGCTCGAAAGCAACAGTTTAGACTACTACAAAAATCTGTTTTAGCATAACAGCTCTGTATATATATATATATATATATATGTCTGGCAATAATAAAAATAAGGAAGAACCAGCGTTATTCGCTGTCAACTTACCTCTGAGCGTGTAATTAACAGCCTCATTAATGCATAATCCTTTGTTCCTAAACCAGCCATTGCATCATAAAGCCATTCAGCAATCAAAGCAGGTCGATCGGTTGCATATCTCACTAATAAAAGAACAAGAAGAGAGCAAAAAACGCACACACTAATCATTCTAGAATGCAAAGTTTGTTGTGCGATGCTATATATGATTACAAGGGGATCATACACTGTATCACTATTATTCTCTTGGGTTCCGGGTGGAACAGTGCTTCAGCTATACATTTTCATTTCATCCGGTACTCTTCATCTGGCTACACGACTGCCTATAAGCTCTCATCTCTTCACATGGTCTCCTCCGTGCCACCATTGGAGTTATGCCCAACTCTCCTTTTCCCATGCGGTTCCACTCGAGCTATAAGCTTACGCTCAATGTTATTCAGGGGCCTCCTCAATGTGTGTCCCATCTATCTCCATTTCTTTCGGAATGTTTGTTGGGCAATGGGTTCTTGGGTGGTTCGTTCCCAGAGTTCCCTATTGGTAGCCCTTTCTGAACATCTGACCTTCAGTATTAAGCAAAGGTCCTAAGCCCAGAAAAAGAGAGAGGGTCGGACGTTGGGCTAGCGACTCTGTGTCGGAAAATCGACCCAATAGCTACGGAAACTTTAAGGCATAGCGAAAATATCGTATACAGTAATATGAGGATTCTCGGTTCTCTAAATAAACTGGGCTTCAAGTCCACATCAGATTATGTGATCTGTAAACATTTGAAGTTTAATTTCTTATAGGAAATTCTGTTGCCTTTCCAAAATTCTGTAATTTTACCTTCAGCATAGCGGTCTGATTCAAAAATACCTTGTTTCTTCGTAGTTTTTAATATAAATGAAGTATATTAGATAATTGCAATAATGTTAAAATTACTTTTATTACTTACAAATAGATGTTAATAGTTTACGATAATCTCCAGATGTTTCTGCTTCAATATGTTCCAGAAGTGTTTTACCATACATCTAGAAAATGAGTGGAATAAATTTTAAAATGAGGGTACCATAGCAATCGTTTTGTCGCCATAGAGTTGACTATCCCGGTTTCAAAAAGCATATTTATAACTTTTGGGTTTGATTGTTGATATATTTTTGTAATGACAGCGGGGAAAGTTTGTCAATAAATCTGTTGGTAACTTTTTTCATCTTGAATAAGACGAAGTGCAAAAAGATAATTGAGGATTATCAGACCAAGATATGACACCAATCTATGAAGCATCTTGTATGAATCTGAACCGTTTAAATCAGGTTATTTTTCCTGGCTGAGGGCTACTCATCAACTAGTGAAGACTGGGTCATATTAGGTCTTATTCTGATTATATCTCTTAATGATTATAGTACATTTAGTTAACTACTACATGGCCCAAAGAACTAAATCAAACTTCTGGTTTAACATAATGTGTAATGCTCACACATTCGAATTTCTCAAGATTCTTGATGGTATACCGATAACTTACAGTAATTTCAGGATAACATCTTTTTATATCTTCAAAAATGTTTTCCTAGATTACTCCGCTGAGAAATAATGTTGGACGATGTTTACCGGAGCTTCCGAAGTCAAATGATTTCACGATAGATTTCTTTATAAATCGATTGTAGAGAACCACTAAAAATAAAGGATCCTAAAATCTATAATGCAGTGCCCAAACATAGTGTCGCGAGACTGAGCCCCTGACTTTGAAATTAAAAGGCTAACTGGTCGCTATTCAGCTACTGGATCAGAAAGCAGTTGCACATTTTTTCAGCCTCATCCATCCAATGTCATCAGTAGGTGTTCTTACACTCAGATCGGTACACATGACTGATTACAACTTTTCACTGGCGTGTGGAAGAAACTGTTCGTTCACATATGTTAGAAAAATTAGTGACCGTTGCATTTCAACCACTTCATAATCTAACTGTTCTTGATTCAAACTCCGTGAGTCGTGGATAAACAGTGTTGGAAAATTTGGCTTAATAATATCTCTTGGTTGACCCCCACCTCTCTTGGACATTTACAACTCACTTGCAACACAGTCTCATTTGTTTGTTTGGTTTCTTTCGCTGAGCAGATCAACTCATAAATTGATTCATCATAAGAAAATTAGCCAGTTTTTCATTGTTGATTCCAAAGTGCTAATCGAAGTCGACTGACCGAGTTTGCAATAAGTAATTTAAATGATGATTTGCTTTTAATTAACTTTAGGTGGTTTGGGGTAATATTCCTTACACGATAGCTAATTTTCTTGACTGCTGGCATCCCCAACTGTGATAGTACTGAGTATTCTTCAAACATTGAAATTCATTTGTTCATTTATATATCATCTTTTCTCCTTCTCCTTTTATTCTTACATACATTTCAGTGTTTTTTCATTCCTTAAGACTTATGAATTTCGGCATTCAATGTAACACAAATATAAACGACCCAATCAACATTCTCCAGCTCATAATATCTCGAATGTTTACTAATGACCAAGTGTACTGAACAGTGATATGGCCACATGTAATACGATTGTGAAATAAAGAAGATTAAAAATGTTCCAGGTATAAGGACTAGAGGTATTTCATCTACGTTGCTTTTATTGCGCTGCTTATATCTGGTGTAATCATCAAATTAGTAATTAAGGATTTATGGATAATCCCCATCCAGGCATTAATTAAAACAAAACACGTAGTTCAGTGAAGTCTCTTTTCGGTGAATTCATTTTCTTAGCTGTACAATCGCAAATATATATGGTTGTTTTGTATGTGTGTGTACATTAAGTTTATCAAACAAAAATACAATTGGTTATGGTTATTTTAACTAAACAGGTGAAGACTGGTTTTCGGAGTCACGTAATACAAAATCAGTCAAAAAAATTAGGTGTTAATGGAATCAGGGTAGTAACAAAGGTGATGAGTTGTCATAAACACTTGTTGAAAGAGAAGTTATGTAATAATATGAATAGTTTGATGATTGAGTTTTACTCAAGGTACACATAGAAACAAAGAAGAGAATACGAAGTTATGTAAGAGTTCTAAATGAATAGAAGAATTATAAGCAATTAAAGAATAGGCAAACAAACGAAATTAAGTGATCAAAATCAACAAAGTTGTTACCATGACAGTAGAAGTGGTTGAATAATTCTCTTTTGTATGCACAGCTCCGGTTTTTCTATGTGAATGGCCAGAGCTTCAGCGATACAAAGAAGACGAAACCGTACTGCCTTTGGTAGGTTATTCGTGACTCTGTAGATTACTTTGAAGGAGGCGTTTGTTGAGATGGAATGATCAGTGTTAACCAGGTGTTCAATTGTCGAGCTCCTTACTGCACCACTATTGCCTTTCCACAACCATGCTCGATAGTGTTCTTGAATCCCCTTGGACAGGGTGCGCGTCGAACGACCGATGTACCTGGCTCCACAGAAGAAGGTGAACCCTGTCCAAGAGGATTCAAGAACACTATCGAGCATGGTTGTGGAAAGGCAATAGTGGTGCAGTAAGGAGCTCGACAATTGAACACCTGGTTAACACTGATCATTCCATCTCAACAAACGCCTCCTTCAAAGTAATCTACAGAGTCACGAATAACCTACCAAAGGCAGTACGGTTTCGTCTTCTTTGTATCGCTGAAGCTCTGGCCATTCACATAGAAAAACCGGAGCTGTGCATACAAAAGAGAATTATTCAACCACTTCTACTGTCATGGTAACAACTTTGTTGATTTTGATCACTTAATTTCGTTTGTTTGCCTATTCTTTAATTGCTTATAATTCTTCTATTCATTTAGAACTCTTACATAACTTCGTATTCTCTTCTTTGTTTCTATGTGTACCTTGAGTAAAACTCAATCATCAAACTATTCATATTATTACATAACTTCTCTTTCAACAAGTGTTTATGACAACTCATCACCTTTGTTACTACCCTGATTCCATTAACACCTAATTTTTTTGACTGATTTTGTATTACGTGACTCCGAAAACCAGTCTTCACCTGTTTAGTTAAAATAACCATAACCAATTGTATTTTTGTTTGATAAACTTAATGTACACATACATACAAAACAATGCATATATATTTGCGATTGTACAGCTAAGAAAATGAATTCGCCGAAAAGAGACTTCACTGAACTACGTGTTTTGTTTTCATTAGGAATTTAGCTGCATATAGTGAGATGAAAGGAGTCAAGGTAGTCAATAAACATGTTGGTTATCATCATCCAGTACCGTAAGACGACGGATACTCATGTTTATCCATCAATACATTGATGCTGGGTGTCAGCTGGAATATGAACATTTTATAAAAAGGAACTTAAGGTGACCAAATCTATATAATTATAATGTGAGTAACACAACTTACACTTGAATAGACTTCCGAGGTTAAATATAATTGATACGGCGTTCTATTGCATATGATTCGTGTAATACGTCTTTCATTAGTACCCATTCGACTACAGAAAAGAAAGAATTGGAAAATACTGAATTTAAAATATTTCTCATGAAATTAATAAGTTTATGGAAATGTGAATAACATCGAGACGGATTACGTCGCTAAGCAACATTAGCTAGAGAACCATAAAAAACTACCGACAGTTCGATATTCCTTGTTTGGAATTGTTCACTGGTCTCTGTGCATAGTCCAATTCAGTATTCAAGCTAAGAACAGTCAGTCCTGAAACAATTTTGAATGATATTACAAACTGACAGGGTTTGGAAAGCATTAGCCTCCAGATTTACACTTCTGACTGCATTAAAACACATAACATAGGCTTCGTCACACCTGGAGTTTCTTAGCTGAGTCTGTGCGATGTCAGTGAATAAAAAATGTTTAGATTTGAGAGTTATAAGTTTAACTTTAGATATGAGGAGTATCAAATCACCAGATTAATTTTGATATAGGCCTAGTGCATTTTACCATCAGCAGCGAGTTGTGTGTGAGTTTCAAGAAATCCACATCCTCTTTGTCGTTATAAACTGTACTGACTGCCAAGGTTGAATCATGTATCCTAAATGATTGTCACATGAAAACAAACTTATCTGCGTAATCCTGAAACTGTTAACTAAAGCCCATCGATGAGGTATGCGATATAGTGACTAAACTTATTGACAGCACATCTACTCAGTGAGTGGTAACAAGCACAAAGTCTGCCTTTGTGTGGGTGGTTCACGGGGAGAATAATCGCTAGCCACGACGACGGTACCGGTGCGATCTCTGGATCTGATCTTCCTAGATCTCGCCTAGTTTATTGGCTGGTAGTAAGCCCAGAGAAGAGAAAAGGTTGGTTATGAGGCCATCAACCTCGTCCCGTAAAAAGAATAACAACACGTCCACTATGACTTAAGAGCCTGAAGCCTTGTTTTGCACTCAAAATGAAAAATAAACGAAATCTAGGTTCAGGGCCTACAGTCTGCTAACTTCTTATATATTGGTGAAATTTGCAGTACTCTACAGTATAGTGTCAAACAGCCTAGTGAACATATGCACACTTAATGGATAGATTCCAACCAACACACTAAAGACTAGACCGCCTATATTGATTACCATTTGGTAAGCATCTGTCATAATTGTAACTTCATAAACTTCTAGTAGCCTAACGGTAAATACTCAAAGAACTAGAGTGGAAAGTTCAAACATTGTCTTTCATCACAATGCTCTATGATTTGGCAAAGCAATTTTCAATATACATGTTCATACTATTACTTAAAACCTTCGGCTCAAAGAAAAACAGGCAAAAACTAGCCAATCATAAAGAGACAACATTGAGTGACCAATCAAATTTGAAATATGCAGATTTCAGAGAATCATTCTTCTTCCATTCATAAAATGAATATGATAAAGAAATATTTATCTTCAAAAGAATATAAATATCTGTTAAGCCAAGAAGAAGACAAAAAGAGAAATTAAACTTACCCAGCTCCACATGCGTACAGCTCTTTGGCATCGGCTTCAGCCAAATCTCGATTAGTAATAGACTGAACACCTTTCTCAGGTATGCTTTTCAATTGAAGCACTTGTACATCATCTCGTTCAGCTTGAACTAAACTAAGTAGAGCATACTCATAGTCTCCACAGGTTTCTTTCTTCATATCAGTGACTAATGAACGATCAGTGGCTTTATTTAAATAGGTAAAGGACAAAAATGTTCAATGGACTAATAAGAGTAGCATAAAATGCGACTTACAAATATTGTTAAGTGACCTCATGCATTGTGCTATTCTTGAGGGATTGGAGTATTCATGTTATCTTCCTCCTAAGATCCTGTTAGTTAGAGGAGGTCTTACCCAATTAGCCTCAGTTTAACGTCTATTAATTATGAATTCATCTAGATCCAAGGCTTCCTGCAGATTGCCTCCAACCATCTAATACATCTTTTTGATATAACAAACAATATTTTGCTAACAGAAACACAAAGGAACTAGTTCACACTTTCATCTAAAGATTTAAAATGACTAATAGAACCAGACAGATGTTGGTTAAATCTTTAACCTTTAAACCAGCCCAAAAAATATGGTCAGTGGTGTATATATTTTTTTAAATGAGGTGAACATGACTGAAAGGTGGACAAACAAGTCAATCGTTATTATAGGGCATTCTAGCACCTTTAGGTTGATTTCCCAGAATGACAATCTAGATTATAAAATCATCGGTCTGGAACTCTTGAGACAACTAAAGTACTAATCCACCCCTCCCTGCATGTCACATGTCAACAAACAATGAATTCATGAAATGATGCTGAATCTTGGTCTAAATTCGTCTTTGTTTTATTTTACTCTAATTGTACTCCAGAAACTACTTTAGAGTGTGATGAGTTGTAGCTAGGAATATATAAAACTGGTATCAGTTATTTCACTATCTAATTCCTCTGTTTCACATGTAATCCCTACCATATTTACAATATAGTAGACATCAGAGGTCAACTAATTCCATTTTTCTATAATCTACTGACAATGAAGCTGTTTACTATCCTTAGAATAAGACAGAGACAACTGTTGCGCTTAACCTTTGTTGGATAAAAGGATTTCCCACTTGAACAGCGTGAAAAAAAATTAAGTGTGTCTTTGTACATCCCTCACCAGCCATTCACTGTTGACACTACGTCCCATGTATGGACAGTGTCCGGTACTATTAACAACAGATAATAGAATACACTTGGAAAAGGTTAAGAAAATGCAAAACATTCTCAAACGGTCACTCATTGTCTAGTAAATATGGATTCTATATCGCTAATATACTATAACAAGTTAATGAAGTAATATATAACTCCATTCAATCACGTAGAAAGACTATATTATCTATATGCCCTAATTTAGTTTGCTGAAATGAGATTAATCCTAGACAGTTTATACAACAGCAAGAGAACTTCATAGTCTGTCAATGAACCAGTTAATTTGAGATCAAGGGAATAAACCCATCACAGAATAGTCTATATCAGTATTCAATGTAATCAAGAGTAACACAATAAAGAATTTCCAGTAGAACGCACTGCTATTATATCCTTAGACCTCCAGAATCAGATACTGTATTCAAGTAAAGTCAGTGCCTGATATGTTGACCATATATTTTCTTATTTGTTAATTAGTTCTACAAAGTAAATTTGAAAGTCTTTCAAAGTCCATAGTTATAAAATTAGATACGTTTTAAACTAACAATAACTCTTAACCACTAACTAAGAGCAAGATAGAGAATAAGAATAAACAGAACTCACCTTCACTTCCTTTATCTTTAAGAACTAAAATCAAAAAGTAGAAATTACACTGATTATGAGTCCGTATGTAGAAAGTTATATATATATATATATATATAATCATGAGCTGACATCAGTTAGAGAACCACTGGAAAACCTGGGAGTACTGGACAGCCGTTTCGTCCTAGTTTGGGACTCCTCAGCAGTACGCACCCACCGGGATTCGAACCCAGGACCTTCTGGTTACAAGGCGAGCTCGTAGACCATTGAGCCACTGGGACCCGATCCAATGGTCCTTGAATTCTAACTTCTGCCAGTTCACGACATAGCGCGACCACTTCGCAATGTCTTCTTCGATGAGTTACTGCCTCATCTTCGACCTGCTGTACCCTACTGGTCACGGCTTCCCACTAGAACCCCAGGTTAGCTCATGATTAAATCCTCCATGCAATCAAACAAAATCCCTACAAAAAGCAATACTTGAAAATTCATCTGATGCTCACTAGTGACTGGTTCTATTCAGGCAGTTAACCTGGGGTTCTAGTGGGAAGCCGTGACCAGTAGGGTACAGCAGGTCGAAGATGAGGCAGTAACTCATCGAAGAAGACATTGCGAAGTGGTCGCGCTATGTCGTGAACTGGCAGAAGTTAGAATTCAAGGACCATTGGATCGGGTCCCAGTGGCTCAATGGTCTACGAGCTCGCCTTGTAACCAGAAGGTCCTGGGTTCGAATCCCGGTGGGTGCGTACTGCTGAGGAGTCCCAAACTAGGACGAAACGGCTGTCCAGTACTCCCAGGTTTTCCAGTGGTTCTCTAACTGATGTCAGCTCATGATTAAATCCTCCATGCAATCAAACAAAATCCCTACAAAAAGCAATACTTGAAAATATATATATAATACATTAGCAACAGTACTGTAAATCAAGTATGTGAAAAATCTAACAACAAATAATAGCCCTTCATTCTAAACAATAAGTAGTGCAGCTTAGATTCAGTTTTAACAATAGCATCCTAAAGGATGAAGCGAAGTCAACAGAGAAGTTCTAAGTTTAACTAAATACGCCCAATTTAATAGTGTCAATATTCAAAACAAAATTCGGATTTGGTTATCAGGTTAAGTCAAAAATCTGGCAGTGATGTCTGAATACTGGAAAATCGCTCGTTATTGAAGGAAGCTTCCTGATTGAACTTCAGTACTTATCAAAATGTCATAAAAAAAATGCAACATCAACGAGACTTCAGTTTTCTTTTGGAGAATTTTAATTTAGTGGTTTAAATAAATATTAATGACGACACCAACAATAAGGAATCTAAATCATCAACAGTAATTCCATACAAGGAAGGAACCTTAGAAGCCTTACGCAGAATTCTTAACAAGGCAGGAATAAAAGTGGTTGGCATTCAAACCCACAAACTCAATTAGAAACAAGCTTTGTCGGTTAAAGCATCTTGTGGAGCCTTTAAAACAAGACAATTTAGATTATCTAATACCCTACCCACAATGATTGTCGGGTCAAATACATAGGTCAAACTAGTAGAACAGGGGCAGTCAGACTAGCTGAACAGAAAGACCTGGCAAAATCTACATCGGTTAACCCAAATAAGATGAGAAATCTAGAGAATAGTTCAGCCAATGCATTACATGCAATCACACACAACCATACAGTAGGATGGGATGGGATGACAGTTTTAAAATCTAATGTCACAGGATGGAGGGAGAGATTGATAACAGAAGCTTTGTTTATCGAATCAACTGCAAATACATGTAATAGGAATGATTCATCACCTGTCCCTGATATCTGTAAAATTCTACTACCCTATGACAAATAGGAGAAAACAAAGAAGACTATAAAACTCGAGTTTCAAAGTCGTGTGATTACAGTTGATATGATTATGAACAATAAATTTTGTTCGAAACGTTATCCAGTTAATAATACTGCTTCACTGTGTGATACATCTGATAAACAAACTAATATGGTTTAAATACGGCTTGTGTAAATCTAAACCAAGTGTTTAAAATGGCATATAAAATTCCGGAATCCAAAGAATGGATTTTGTCAGGAGTATGTTATTTCAATAGTTAGCATAACTTAAATTTAATGAAGATGCTGAAACATTTGGATGTTTGCTGCATTATCGTGAAAATGGTTGAAGAAATATATTTAAGGACAAGATGCCGACATGTCAACCTGAGACCGAGCACTTCGGTCTAATCAATCGACGGGAAAGTCAAAAAATTCAACTCAATAATTAATATGACTCGTTGCACAAGAGGTGGCTCTCGTGGCCCAAGTCGTCTAGTGGATAAGGCTTTGGTGTTTGAAACTATGGGCTCTGGGTTCGAGCCTCGGTAGGAACATCATCACTCACTGAGAAATGCAGGTACATCCAGTTGACGAGTCCCAAATAGGACGAAATGCGCATCATGGATTCCACTGCTAGCCACCATCCACCAATTGTATACAAGATAAAAATCCCAGAAACAAAAGTATTAGGGTGCAGTCAATAGTAAACAAGGCTGCAATTAATAATGCGTTAAACAAACGGAAAATGTTACAATTTGGTAGGAAAGTAAGCAAAGGAGACAATCTAATCTGTTACACGAATGTGTAACTGAAACAAAAATGAACACTTCACAAAAAGAGTAAAAATAATGGAGTATGACATATATTACTTAATAATAGTAAGTAGCATACAACTCATAGCCTAAAAAAGTAGGTGTAAAAGAAGGTGAAGCACAAATGCATCTAACTGAGATAGTAAGTATCCTTACATTGATAATTTTATTGTTCATTGTATAGATAATAAAGGACATTGTGTTATTTAGTTACAGTTACTCTTCAAGTCCTGTATTCACTTTGGCGATGTGGATGCTGAAACGTTACTTCACTTCGTCCTACATTTATTGATGGGCGACTGGAAACTACAATCAGGTAAAGTTTATTCTAATTTTTATTCCTTTTGGCATTTATCAGAAAGTTAAGAGTAAAATTATGAAAAAATTAATACTGATGTCATCACTTTCATGTTGCATGCACCGCAGATCACTCAAATTACGCTTTACAATAGACTAATTAGCATGCTTTATTGAGAGTAACTGAGCACCATCCGACTGTAAACTTAGAAAACATTGGAAATAACAAAAACGTTCTTGTGCACTAAAGCAGCTATCTCATTAGTCTTGGGGGGATGTATAAATGACACACCTTGCTTATGTACAGCTAAGCCCCAGTTATTTTTGAGGTCCTGAGGACCTTCATCTGTCTATAAACACAAAGTGATGGAACATGTTGTACACTCCACCTATTTGGGAAGTTGTATTAGCACCAACGGACTGATTGGCGATGAAATCTCAGCACGGATCCAAAAAGCTCGAGCTGCTTTCGCTGACTTACACCATCTCTGGCGTAGGCGTGACATCCGGTTATCAACCAAGGGACGTGTGTACTGCTCAGCAGTTCGCTCCGTCCTTGTCTATGGCTCTGAAACATGGCCAATACGCGTTGAAGACATGAAAAGGTTGACTGCTTTCGATCATAGATGTCTGCGATCTCTGTCTCACGTTAGGTGGTTTCACAAGATAAGTAATGTTGACGTTAGGCGTAGAGTGTTGGGCAAAGAGGGAAAATCAATCGACGAGGCTATAAAGTTACATAGACTAAGATGGCTAGGTCACGTGGTGCGCATGCCTAACCACCGCCTCCCCCGACTGGGCATTGCTAGCTGATATAGGTGCAGGCTGGAAAAGAGCCAGTGGTGGCCAAACAAAAACATGGCATCAATCTATGAAATCCTCGACAGTTAAACTGAGTCAGGTAGGGAGATGCAGACTCCTGGGTTGGGGGCCTCGGGACTCTAGGAATCAATGGCTGGAGACAATAGGTGACATGGCTCAAAATCGTTGTCAATGGCCAGTGCAGATGTATTCAGTCTCTGTAATCTTTCATATTCCTTTCTACCATTACCCATTCTGTTTCACTCTTATACTTGTCAAACTCTATTGATTCTCTTCACTCATCTTCTTGTCTACCTCTGTGTGCTATTTGGAACGTGGCAACTCGAACTTCTGCACTTCGGTGACAAGTTCTATGTTGAATCCAGACAGACAGACTATAAACACAGGTTAGGGTTATGAGTTTTTCTTGATAGAGCCGCATTATGTATCTGTCTCCGCAAACTCATTCCAACTTTGATCAATTTAATAAAGCTGACCTCCAATTTGATATATTAAAGCAATTACCGGTAACCATGAATAAACTCACCTTTTTTATAAGCTTCAGCTACAGCTCTTATTTCATCATTCCACAGGGTAGTTAATATTTCGATTAGAACGCGATCATTTGTACCCAAACCTTTCATGGCATAATACAGCGATTTAGCTAACATATACGGCGTATCCACAACCAATTGGCACAATACCTTGCGAAAATCACCACTTGTCTCTGATTTTAATTCATCTTTAAGATCCTTCCAAAAGAGAATAGAGTAATAATTTGAATAATTAACACATTCATTTAAAACTAGACATAAAAGCGAACAATAGTGTTTTCAATTAGATCTTCAGGCTTTACATAGATTTCTATATAAAAAAACTTTTAAACAATGACGGTGATTTTGTGGATCAAATAATAATAATAATAATGTGGTAAATGTCTTGAACGAAATTAATAACGATGATTATAATGATAACAAAATATTGATAATAAGGTTTATGCAGGTGATAAGAATAACAAAGGTAGTAAATGTATATGTGTATATGTAAATAAAATAAATAAATTAGGTCAAATCTTAAAAGTTGAAGTGGACATATAATCAGAGTTTAAATAAATATCATAAAAGTACGAAGGAGATGGAAAATCACGCGGATAAACCTTATTATCAATATTTTGTTATCATTATAATCTTCGTTATTAATTTCATTATAATAGAGGTTTTTGTATTTCCCAATGAATGAAAAACAAAACGATATTGTTTTTACTGACATTTCGCTATTTAATGATAATAGCTTTCTCAAAGTATTATTAAACCGGAATATATATGCTGAGATTTTGTAAATTCCGGTTTAATAATACTTTGAGAAAGCTATTATCATTAAATAGCGAAACGTCAGTAAAAACAATATCGTTTTGTTTTTCATTCATTGGGAAATACAAAAACCTCTATTATAATGAATACCATATACCCAATGCTCAAATTTTTTCAAACCGTTAAAAGTGGACTTGGTTTGAACATATATAATCGTTATTAATTTCGTTCAAAACATTTACCACATTATTATTATTTGATCCACAAAATCACTGTCATTGGTGAAAAATTGTTATACATAAATCTGTGTAAATTAGAGTAAGGCCTGAAGAAGATCTTATTGAAATCAAGATTGTTCGCTTATATTTCTTGTTCTAATATTATAAATAGGAATATTTAAAGAAGTTCATTTAAATTTCCTGAAAACTTCTCAAAAGTACCATTACGAAACTGTGATTGGTTGAATCTACTGATTCGGTTATTCATTTATTTATCATCTTCAAGAATGAGGATTGGACAACTTTGGAAACAACAGGAGTTCTGATTGCTTCAATCTCATTCATCGCTTATTAGGGGTAATTCAATTAAGGAATGAATAAGGACAGACTGAGATTTTCCTCCTAAATTTCTTTGTAGGCAGAATTAAGGATGAGATACGGCAAACAATTTGCCTCATAGATCGAGTTTTAAGCAATAGCAGCTATTCAATAGCTTACATGTGAAATATTGTGTGTTGACGTTTCTCTAAGGAGTCAAAATCCATGATGGCACAAAAACACTAAGTTGTATGGAAAACGATATATTCAATATGTTCTCAAAACTTTATCATAAAGTGTTACTGACCGAGGGAATGACAACACAGTTGCCTTAGCTTAAAATATAGATTATCAGAACCTATATCAAAGGAATCTCAAAGACTACCCACCTTTCACCATTAGAGTGAGTGACATGCGAACCAATGAAATCATTAAAGTGCAACCTGAAAGATCCATTACCAAAGAAAGATGAAGCAGATGTAATTTACATAATCAACTAAAAAGATTATCCCTCCAGAATACTAAACAATTGGCTAAACAATTTGCTGTGCTTGCCGGATATCATCTGTAAATAAGACATTATACTTCATTTTTTTCTCAGTATGTATGGGCAGTTACATTCAGTTACTTAGGTCTAGAAAATACTAAGCAGTTTCTATCCTCAGTTTGTGCAATAAATATTCGCTCTTATTTCAAAGAAACAAAATGTTTCCCAACAATTTATTATGTTACAGATAACTAGTTTGAGGCTATTTATGGTCTATTCATTGCTTACACAAGTCTGTATCTCAGACAGTTCTTCAGTATGTATTTCCAGGAATGCTAACTTGCACGTCTACCTACACTTTTTTGAAGAAATCAATTCTTTCGAATTTATGCATATTTGCCTTATCATACCATGTGGTAATCTACCCTGTAAGGGACGTTTATCTGTCAGATTTTTGGTATCTTCAACTACTAGGTCAACTATCATTGATATTAAGGGTCTGTAGAATTATAGTACAATTCCACAATATCTCTGCATTCACAGAAGCTCATCTGTCTTCGCGTACTTCGCACTAGTTGAGGGGAGATTCCATTTCTTCTACACTTCAAGTGCTTTTGTGACAGCCTGTATCAGTTGCAACACTCATTTATAGCTCTTGTAAAACTCGTAATCTCTATACGATTTAAACTGTCTTTGTGCTACTCTTCAGCTGTAGCTTTAAAGAAAAATGCATCCCAGTAGATTTTATCTACTAACTAGTAAATACTGAGTGTCAATAATACATCCATCATTCGTAAGGACCTGTAACAAAAATCCTTCGTAGGATCATGAGTGTGTACTTCTGAAGGGTCTCGAATTAGCATGAAGCAGCTATCCAGTAATACCTTGTCTCTAGCGGCTCTGTAACTGATGTCAGTCTGTGATTTGACCTTAATTCTAAGAAAATGGATAAACAGGTGTGTAGAAAAATCTCATCTAGTTAGATAATCAGAGGTTAACTTTTACTGAGGGATGGAAAATATGTCTGACGATACACGTGACAGGTGAAACACACACACAGAATGCTGAATAAAGTTTATATTTCTTTCGATAACCTCCTTTTCAGTTTATCAGTTACACAAAAGTATTTTCATAGGAATGGTTTATGAGCTCAAATAACAATCATGATAGTAATAAATTGTTTTAGGATTAATCATGTTGAAATACAAATGATCTTCGAATTCACTTCAAAGTAAGCGTTTTTGTGACATCATTGTTAGTATGAAGTTATACTGTAAAAATGAAATATTTCAGGGTTTTGAATTCAAAGGGATTTTGGGGTCAGTATGAATGACATATTGTGATTCAGTCAAAATCTGAGCCTAATATGTACAAACAAAAGCCCTAAAATGTGGGGTTTTGTGTTTAAATAGTCGTGTGTATATATGTGTAGGTAAAATTAGATAAAAACATATGCAGCGGTAAATAATTCCCCAAAATTATTGACCAGAGGAATCATCAGTGAACATTGGATGCTGACCCTTAGAGTTTAAGTCGACTTGTTTGGCTGAAGGCTTTCGGTCAAGCATCCCCGCCATTTGGTACTCCGTCGTGTCACATTCGTGCACGATCACTAGCCAGTTAAGCGTTCGTCTAACAACTCGTTTTGGTTCCGAAATATATCGCGTAATTTGGACGATCAAATACTGTCTTTTGCTTTGCCTTTTGGTACGCGAGATTCAAATACATTAGAAGTTGTTGGTATAAGAGCTTGCGTTAATATACCCAGTACTGCTCGCGAACGTCTATACCGTCAGCCTCTAAACATATAGTACAGGGGATAATATTTCTAAGTAGAGTAGATGAAACTGGCTACAAAAGTAGGTGAATGCGATAAAATCGTAGGGTGAGGACAGAAGTACTCTCAAGGGGTATTCGAGCATATCAAACACCACAACAGATATTTCGGCTGTGTAAAAAAATTTGATAAATCACGTTGAAAACAGCCAAACGTAATATCTGATATGATTACAGCATTCTTTGGAGCATGTAAAACAATGTCATATAACACCGACAATCTGAAGAAATTCAATTCGTAAATGACAGTGACTGTTCTACCCACTTAAGTAGGCAGAAACAAAAGGGAGGTAAATTTGTTTTGGCGTAGAAGTTAAGGCAGGCTAATAGTGTATATAAGCAAATCGTCGATTAAATGACGAATGCCACTGAACATCCCATCTAGTATAAGTTACTCAGACGGACGCAATTTAGAATTTTCGTAAACAATAGTCAAACATCAATCACGTTAATAAACGTGCCAATGTGTCTTTGAGTATTAAACACGGGCTATGACCAAGTTTTACTCTATTTGTAATAAAAACATACCTTTTTATACATACTCATGAATGACTGGCAAATTTCTTGACGTTCATAATTCGTTCTACGAGCCAGTATATTAATAATTGTAGCTTCATCTGTGCCTATAAATAAACATAAAAGCAATGCGATAACAAGAATAATGAGTCGAGAATTTTAAGTTGGCGAATCATCAGCTTGTTAAGTAGGTGAATAAACATTCGCAGATAGACCAAAGAGACAAACGCATGAATCTAGAACAGAAGTGTTATATTTGTTACAGAGGATACCTTCCTCTCACATGTGATAAAAATAGCTCTCAGTTTTAAGTTGGAGTATCAACACAG
This sequence comes from Trichobilharzia regenti, assembly GCA_944472135.2. NCBI lineage: Eukaryota > Metazoa > Platyhelminthes > Trematoda > Strigeidida > Schistosomatidae > Trichobilharzia > Trichobilharzia regenti. The sequence goes on from OX235267.1 coordinate 21,290,825, forward strand.
TATAATTCCATTGTGGGTAAAATTTATTTTGATAAAGTTTCATAGTTTGCAAATATTAGTGTTCTCTGAGCTGGAGCTTTCGTCGTCCTTCTAGATAACATCTTCATAGTGCTTATACAGTAATATTCACCGAGCGATAAATTGTGCTCGAAACGTGGTCATCAGTAAATATTACTGGGAGACTTTATCAAAATAAATTTTACCCACAATGGAATCATACTCTACCACAGTGCACAGGTGCTATCAACAGATTAATTTAACCACATTCCATGCATGTGATTATATAGTTATTCGAACCCCAACAATAACCCTATTCTTTCCTGAACCTAACCCTAATGTGAAAATATCCCTAAACTACATGTAATCTAACTCAAACCAACCCTAATGTCGCCTTTTCTTGGCTTAAACCGTAACTTAATCTTTCCCAAACCTAAGCTGGAACCTGCCAGATTTCCCATTAAATGACAAAACACTTCGAAGAGCATTTTTTATTGATGATATCATCAATGTTGTCATATGACATTATTTACCAGGTTTCACTAACTTGCAGAGTGGGCAAGGGCACCAGTGGGTAATTGGTGCGGTCGCACTTTATTGAGAATTAGTGGTGGTTATAGTCTAACCTGGCCGTAGACTCCAGTTATGAGGCTGAATAAATGTATTCCTTCAATCTTGATATGTCTCGACGACTTCAATAGTGTTCTGTAAGAATTAAATGTGTAAACTAAAGTTATAGTAAATGCGTTTGGATGAGAAAATCTATTGATGTGCATTTGACAATATGAACTAATTGTTAAACACTACAGAAGGTCGACTTTCAGGAGAAGCGAAACGAAAGACCAGTTGTTTGGTCATAATGAGTTATTTGGTTGCCAGAGATGTTAACAATATTTAGCAGTAATCATCATCAGCTGGGATGGTCGAGTGGTTAAGGCGGTGGACTTAAGATCCCCTGGAGTGAATCTCCGAGTGGGTTCGAACCCATTCCTGGCATTGTCTTTGCTATAGCACACATTACAAGGAAACTCCAGCTAGAAGTGACAATAGCCGGCATTCTTACATTCGATCATGGTATATATCAAACGAACATGCAGAGACGATTAAGTAATCCGCGCTCCCAATAATACCTGTCTCTATATATCTGATGACCTACAAAAATGTTCTGTAGAGCAGATTCGTTTTCTTATGTCAACATAAACACTGAACTAACCGGATGTCATCTTAAATATCTTCATGCATCAATCAATACTCTTTTTATAAGTGCAATGTTATTTAACTTGATATCACTGCTGTATTCTGAGTGAACATCCCAAGGTCATCGGTGAGTTTCCGCCTGTTGGGTGTTTATTCTTTAATTTTGCCTCTACTTCCTCAAAAACACCCATTATAACCCCATCACTATCTCAATTCGACGACCTGAATCATTTGGTAGTCTTCACACTTTATCAAACCATTCTTTAAAACTGTCTATGAAAGTACGAATCCTACTAAACATCGAAGAAAATAACCACTACACCTTCTCTGCACGTTCGTTTGATATATACCATGATCGAATGTAAGAATGCCGGTTATTGTCACTTCTAGCTGGAGTTTCCTTGTAATGTGTGCTAACGCGAAGACAATGCTGGGAGTGGGTTCGAACCCACGCGGAGATACACTCCAGGGGATCTTAAGTCCACCGCCTTAACCGCTCGACCATCCCAGCTGATAATGAATACTGCTAAATATTGTTAACATCTCTGACAACCAAATAACTCATCATGACCAAACAACTGGTCTTTCGTTTCGCTTCTCCTGAAAGTCGACCTTCTCTAGTGTTCAACAATTAGTTCATATTGTCAAATGCACATCAATAGATTTTCTCATCCAAACGCATTTACTATAACTTCAGCTAACACATTTAATTCTTACAGAACACTATTGAAGTCGTCGAGACATATCAAGATTGAAGGAATACATTTATTCAGCCTCATAACTGGAGTCTACTATCTGGATTCCAAATAGTCGCGCGTCGATAAACAGTTTCCACGACGTAGACCTAGATCCATTCTTCTTGATCTCATTAATAATTTCATTAGGAGGCAGTTTCATTTTTGATTTCCTATTAAATTAGTTCAATATACTGCGACTACCTTTTCTTTTGCAGTAATTCTATTCAGACATTCGCCAGACTTCTTATCAAAGAGGCTTTATAATAACAAGTAGGAGAGCTGATAAATTTAGTATTCTTCAACATTTTAGTTATCTGTAATATTTATTGCTCATATAAACTCATCCCCTGACCTTAGGGAAACCAACTGTGGCAAACCAACTGATTGTATCAGATCATGGAGTTACTAACTGTAGTCGCTGCAGTGAAACGAAATGTACATTTCTAGACTGGGGCAGAGCGGTCGATGGAACAACATTACAAACTGGTGGTAGTGGCGCAAATGCATTCAGAAGCTACGTATGTTTTATCTCCATTGTACCTTTAATTACATCATTTTCACTCCCTACTTTTATTATTTTCTGTTCAATGAAGAGAAGTGTAGTATAGCAATTTGATTGACTGAATGGTAATATAAGATTCCATTTCTTAAAAATATTTGTTTATGTTTTATAAGATTTAATCTTGTCTAGCCATCTTATAATTGTGACGAAAATAAGTCTAGATTGAGCTAAGAAGGAAAACTCAAATGACTTGTGCTAATTAAAATCTTATCTGTTTCTACGATAGAAACAATGCTATTTTAAATATAAATGGCCATATATAGAAGAGTAGAATTTAGGCATTATAATGAAGTATAATTCCATAATAAACTGATTTTGTTTGGTAAAATAAGCGATGATGCATTTCATTCATTTACTGATTGATGTACAGAACACAGTTCATTGATCATAATCACATCAGATCTTGTTTATATTATTTAATTTTCCCTTAGCGCAGGAAGAATTAAATCTTTCAAGAAAAATTTTGATACGAAATGGGTATCCACTAGGTTTTATAGATAAAAATTTTACAAATAAAAGCTGTGAAAAGTGATTTTACGTCTGTATCTAAGAAAATACCACATATTAGTTTTGAATTCAAAGATGACCTAGCTTCCGATATCCTAAAAGGAAGGATATTCGGCGAAGTTAAACTTTCGACACCACTAACTACCAATCAGCGAATTATCCAATGAGGTTCACGAACGCAGTTCAATGTTGTATGGCGCTTGATTCATTTCTAATGCGTGACCTTACAAGGCTATTGTCGCAATTCGAGGAGGTTAGTGTTTTCCAGTATTTCCTAGATTTGAGTTGCTCCGGAAAGAACGAATTTGATTGTGTGGTGGTATCATGACTTTAAAAAGCTATACCAAATCAACTGATGGGTTTGTTCATGGTTGTGCTATATGTTTGAAGCCTACTAACACTACAGAGGGTATGCTGATAATTTTATTATTTCGTAGGAACTTTTTTCGCTAGGTCGCTTCTCTCCCTAAGGATAGCAGATAGAAAAGCAACTACTCTTATACCTATTGTTACCAGAATTGTTAAGCGGGGGTCAGTTATACACACGGAAAGGCTACAGTTCGCTGTCATCTCTGGGATATATTCATCATAGAGACAACCATTCAAGTGATTTTGTGGATCCCGTTATGAGGACACATACAAATTCTAATGAAGGATTTTGGGGCAGGTTGGAAAATAGGTTAAGGGCTATAAATGTATATCAAAAGGATCTCATTTATAGTCATTTGGATGAATATATGTACAGGATATGGTGTAACTTCTCCATTGACAGTCCCATGCTAAACTGGGAGATTTTTCTCTCACATGTTTGAGAAAGATATCCCATGTAACCTTTTTTATTATCCATTTTATGCTTTTTTTCTATAAATATACATTTCCATTCATCATATATGCCTCTTTAATGTGATTGGTCCGTTCGAGGTCGTTTGCTGATTGGTTGTTAGTGGTGTCGAAAGTTTAACTTTGCCGGATATTCTCTGAAGCACTTTAGCGAATAATGCTTTCCACTCTAACATTACTGTTCAATCATCTGAAGGAGAAGAACCCACAGTTTACCAACTCTGTGTGTTTACTAAATCACCTGATTTTGTGGAGCTAGGCATAGAGGTCGTTCGACTCAGCTTTAGTCCAAAAGGGTACGAGAACACTATCCTGAGTGGTTAGCAACAGGTGGAAGTGAAGCTATAATAAGCGCAATGAATAAATATCTGGTCTCCTTATCTCTACAGTCTCTTCCTTTAAAGATGTTGATAAGCTGAAAAATAACCTTCGGAAACCATTATGTGTCCGACTCATCTATCTTGCTGTAAATTTGGTCATCCAAATAAAAATGCCAGAGCTGTGTATACCGAAGTTTGCTCAACCATTCCTTTCGTAGTCATAATCGATCTATGCTAAATTACTATAGCCCCCATTTCTACTTTATTTACGGAATCTCTCCTCACGTCCTTTATTATTTTGATTGTTACTATTATTATTTCTACCTTGAATAACTTTCGGTATTATCCCTTGTCACCCTTCGTCTATTTATTTCAGTATAATATTTTGCAATACTGTCTTACTGAATTTCTAATCTTGTTGCTTAATATCTTAATTACTTATTATAATCCTTTTGATTCTACACCTCTTTCTAAGATTTATGCATTCCATAAACTTCTTTATGAAGTACATAATCACATTCAGTAAGTGACTTATCTCACCACCTAACTATGTAACTTTTTAATATTTTTACGCTATCCCACGGTATTATGTGATTACATACAAGTGAATGCATGCCAATGGCCAAACTTTTTTCTGGATTATTTAACTTAGAATGGCTAACCGTCCTAGATTATCCTGGAATGTTTGCTTATCAAATCAACACCGAACACACGCTATCGAAATGATGAAACACTTACACCGGATATATGAAAAATCACAATATAAAAACAGCAGGTAGTAAAGCCATATACGGCAAGTTATGAGATATGATTATGGACAGTTATTAAAACTGTATTACTGTGTACTATATCTGTGGTGCTTGCTACTGATAGGATTTATCAGTAGTGCATAAAGTGACGTTCATCAACATAAAAAACATCAAATAGGAGGGAGATAAATTTGACATCAGAGAAAGCAAAGATTAAGCCTTGCAGGGAAACATGGGAGATATGAAAGGAACACAAGAAACGCAATATGAAGGCCAGAAGTAGCACAACACCGAAGATCTATGCAAATGGTGATTTGAAGATCAGGTGCTCATAATTTCGTTATATAGAGAAACCAAATTTCAAGTAAACATCCCTCACCAATTCTCTTTGGAGCTGTACTCTACTACAATACCCAGGTTCTACTCCTACATTAGTTTATTTGAACTTCTGGAGTCGGCAGAGCATTCAACCTACAGAGTCTGTCCCCGATTGCATTTGTATGCTTTAGATGTCGCTTCTTCTTATGACAACACTGTGAATGTTTTAAACTCCTTATTTATGTCATGTTCAGTAGCTTTATTATTATTAATCACTTCTGTGGGGATTAAATATACTAAGCTAGACTACAGACAGTCCTTTGGAATGACTGTGAGGTCAGTTACATAGATCAGTCTGCCAGATCGACTACAGTTAGGTTATCGGAATAAGAAGACAGAAATGTAGCTGAGTGTAGAATGATTAACGTTAAACAAGTGGCCAGACGGAGAAAAACTCAGCCATTACAATGTATGTACTAATACACTGTCACAGCAGTCCACTAATAATCTATATCTTAACTAGGAATATACATAAGAATTTTTGGCGACAATCTGAGTGTAAACAAGCATAGTTTTGCTCATATAATTGACAGCTGAAATTAATACATAATTACTATAAAACAGACGGAAATGATATATATATATATATATATATATATATATATATTCATATTCCCATAATCAACAAAAATGACATTCGTGCTTAGTCTTGCGTAATAAGACAAGCTGAATGCAGGGATAGAAGACAAGTGGGAAGTAAATTAAGTTAAAAAAAACAACAAAACAAAACTAACCACAATATGACATAAAGTATGTCATGAAATCTTAATACTAGTAACCATAGTTATTGGTTAGTTTGTCTGTAAAATGGCTTCTAGTTAGATCTGTTATATATATATATATATATATATATATATATATATATATATATATATATATATATATATATATATATATATATATATATATATATATATATATAATTTGCTGTCCACCGGTGAATGAGGTAGTCAACTTATTAGTAAATCTAGGCTAGAGCGCAAACAAACCGTCGCGTCTATCGTTTTAAACCCTTTATAGGGTTGTATGATGCGGTATGGCATCTGTTTTCGTTTGTCAACAAATGAATTCTTGTTATCGTCATCATTTACTGTGTCTCGGAAGTGAACTGGAAAAAAAAGGATAAAAAAGTAGATTTTTATAAGAAGATATGGGAAACTCATGTTCCGTCTAAGACACTGACTTCTACCCCTCGATGTCTACCTCGATGCTAACACTGCCGCTAAGCCATCTTAGTTACGATTGACCACGCTCAACCTGTCGAACATCCAACACCTCCCTGAATGGGATATAGACACAGGTCCTCCATCCCTAACTGAGGTTACTAAAGCTGTCACCAATCTGAAACTAGGAAAAGCAGCGGGACCTGATGGAATGACTCCAGAGGTATTTAAGTACGGTGGAGACAGTTCACTGTCTGCATTAACTGAGGTACTAGGCAGCGTCTGGGAATCAGAAGAAGTCCCATCGGGTTGGTGTAAGTCACTGATCATCCCGATATACAAGAAGGGAGACAAGTCTTCCTGTGATAATCACAGAGGGATTAGCTTGACTAATATAGTATCTAAAGTCTTAGGCTCAATAATCATGCGTAGACTAAGTGGTGCTCGGGAGGCACAAACACGAGAGAGCCAGGCAGGCTTTAGACCAGGAAGAGGGTGTATTGATCATATCTTCACCCTCCGACAGATTCTAGAACATAGGCATTCCTACCGGCATCCAACAGTCATTATATTTCTTGACCTAAAGGCGGCATTCGATTCTGTCGACCGAGAGGTTCTCTGGTGATGCTTGGCCTTAAAGAGAACGCCGAGAAAATACATCTTATTGATCAAGACACTCTACTCGAACTCAAGCATCCAGGTGAGAGCTTAAGGTGAGTTGTCATCTGAGGTGGTGACAGCTTGTAGTGTCCGTCAGGGATGCCCATTATCCCCATTTCTATTCAGTTTCATCACAGATGTTCTAATGGACTTAACTCTCACTTCAGAAACTCAGGGATTTACCTGCTACTAGGGAATAATCTCACTGACTTAGAATATGCAGATGATATAGTCCTTCTAGGCGAGGACGCTGACAAAATGCAGACACGGTCTCCTGAACACATTGAGCTACAATCTACGAATGTTTGGCATGCGATTCGCCCCCGCCAAATGTAAGATGACTGGAATACACTGACTCCTAGAATAGAAATAGAGATACTCTAGCAATGAAGCTAATCGTAGCGCTGTTATTTTCTAGTAGTGGTATAAGGAATACATTATTTAGGTATCTGACATTAAATCATAGGCTAGTAAAACTTTGATGGGGTATTTTTTTAAATGGCTTCAAAGTCCTTGTTAGTCTCGGACAACAAAATGTTGTTCCACAATAAAATCTAAGCTTTAGACTTCAAAATTAAACTCATCAAATTGTATTTTCATGATTTTATGCTGCTTAATGCGGCCTACTGCATCAGGAATTCTTCGTTTTTACCTGTGTCTAAGTGGCGCACACTTGAACTGGGAGTATTTAGGCTGTCATATTGTCACTCGCAGATGACTGAAGTTGAGGTGAAAAGTCAATTTACAGGGGAATCCGAAAAAGCGGCTACAAGGACCATCTACAAAAAGATAACTGTGTAGCCATCAAACCTTGCACTTTCATTTTTAAAAAATTTAATTGTTTAATGTTCTTCACAACTTTCAGGTTCTAACTATGCTTTATGACGAAGAATTCTGCTTCGTTAAAACAGTAATATTAAGATAAAGTTATAGGTTTGAGTGTTGTAGTAGTTAATAGGAAAGACTTCATTGTCAAAGCAAACTGGACCCTTAAAAATCTTATAAAATTCAGTCCTGATAACTGTGAAGAAGATCCGACTGATTCACCAGAAAGGTGACTGACAAAGTTGTTCAAATATATCTTCATAAAAAATTTTGTAAGTAATTCCAGTTATTGCGAAGTGACGCGCAAACGTTTCCATGTACCTTATACGTATTGTCTAGCAGTCACACAAGGAGGGGGTCCCACTTACGCCGACACTTATCTATGATGAATTCGCCACAGCACAAACTGACACACTGACTGGCTGAAAGACTGTAGCCTGTTCGCCAACGGTTAGCTTCCTTCATACAGCATGACGGATTGAGAAAGTGAACAATTTACATGCTTCCAGTGAATTCACCAGTGTACGATTTTATGAATCTATAGATGTTATATGCCATAACTCTGAGTATCTGTCCGTGATGTCTTCAAAACTCAAACACCTACTACTAGTATGCAATAATGACATCCTACTCCAGTTTGAAAACAGTTTGATGGTGTGGAGATAGGAGGCCAGTTGGGTCCCATACTGGCAAATATTTTCTTGGCAAATCCAAAGAACAGGACAGTAAATAACATCATGCACTAGCTATGTTGATTACACCTTTATTGCATGCAATTATTTATCTCACGAATCTCATGTTTTAGAAAACTTTAAAGGCGTTCACAAAAACACTGATTTCACCATGGAACAAAAAGTTGATGAAAAATGTAACTTTCTTTATTTTACCATTAAACACAGAACAGGCAACATACTAAAGAGTTGTCTTCATCGGAAAAAGAACATGGGACGGAAGGTATCTGGATTTTAATCGTTTTTGTCCCATTAGCTGCAAGAGAGCACTAGTTTAAACCTGATTTTATGAGGTAAGAATAGTGTGCTTTGACTGAGAATTGGAGGTGGAGCTGTGGATCACAGAAAGATGCCTACAAGGCAACGAATACCGGAAGGATGTACCGACAAGTTTGGAGAATATGAATAAAAAACCCCCTAAATTTGTTCATCTGACATGTACATGAGTATGGCATTACAGAAATGACCGACAGTAATGACAGAATAGGACTTTTCCTCTAGCCAGATTGACTTCTGTGCACTGCATAACATGTTTCTTTAGTTTGTTCAAATGTCGAAAGACACACTTTTATTTCATTAGCTTCAATTGTGTATATCAGTTTAACTGCAGAAGCCAAACGAGATGTATTGGAAGAATAGAAAGCAAAACCCATTTTGAAGTTTCTAATACACCGAAAAATCTTTGATTATGAGGAGTGGAATAACGAGACATCTGGTAAACATCTTGAATTCTTTGAAAATAATAATCGAACAAGCAAATTCAAGGCTCTTGAAGTTGCCAGAGGATCAAATAGTTTTAACCTGATTTATGTATTCAAAAAGAATCGGTAGTAATTCCCTCTACCTTGGTAAATTCGCTCCTAACTTTTAAATATATTCAATGTAAGTATTGATTTCATATTAAATACCATACTTGACATATGTGATGTCTAGATAAGTGGGCTTAAATCACAGCGTTTTGGGAAATATTTAATTCATCTACTTAAAGTTTTGTAATGGTGTGTGTTTAATCTAATAATTTGTGACCCTGAATGTATTGCTGCTATCCTCGTCTATTTTTTTTCGAATGATTTCTGTTACATTACATATATTAATATAGAAACTAATTGCATTTTACTAAATTAACATATAAATTCATCTTTTAGATATCATGATCATTCTTATTTATTGTTCAACATCAGTTTCTATAACAAACTAAATTATGTTGAAATTGTAATAAAATTACTAATTTTCATTTATTCAGGTTGTAAGAAGTTCAAACGATACTGACAAACTAAAATGGAAGATCTTCAGAATACGTTAGTAATCTGACAATGAGTATAACTCACCATATGAATTCATTCATATCTTCATAATTATTTAACTTTTAGGTGACACTTGAATCTAGTACTTATTGTTGTAGGTGTCAAACTCTAATTAACAGTTAACGTTATGAAACTACTGAGTGAAAACAACAGTATACGTTAAAATTAGCGCTGGTTGTTTTAAAAATTGTAACTCCCTGTTTTAGGTGAACTGAACTCAAATAGTTGATTTCATGCATTATGTTGATGTACGATTAAAACTACAAAACTGATCACTGGAATCACTTTGATTGAACATTAGCTAATAACTATTATCATGAGTATAGTCCTTCGGTTGGTGCAAACGGAATTCTGTCAGTCACGTTTGCAATGTAGCCAGCATGCTTGTTGGCTCGCCATCACAGTGTATTCTGAATTGTTGTTATTTCCAACGATCTATTCAGAAACCAATTTATTCAGTGGGTTGCTTAATATGTTACTAAAATAATTACAAGTTGGATCACTTGTCTGCTAATCATTTTAGTTTACTTTTAACCTATTACACTTTATGAATTAACTCCTTATGAATTCTTTTTCAAAATGTTGAAGAATATTTGTAGCTCATGAGTAATACCTTCTTAGATGATGACCTCTCTGAATGTAGTGAATGAAACCTTCATTGAGATTTTTAGCAGTGTCAGAGTCAATAAAAATGCACAAAGAATTGAGCTATTAGAATTAATTTGGAAGTGGACATACAGTGTTTAAATTGCTTCAAACTGCATGATAAGCAACATTTATTAATGCGAGTAGGTTCAACTACTCACAGCAATAAGTAGTGTGTGTCTAATATATGAATCATATATATATATATATATATATATATATATATATATATATATATATTAACAGTCATAAACTGGGAATGTATAATATTAATTCATGACAGCGTGAGAAATCATTTGTAAATTACATCTACATTTGTTATATAGGCAGTAATATCTGATAAACAGTTTTTGTTCGAAACATTCGTCACTAAAATTCAAATCACCCAGGTATAATGAACCGTTTTACCAAGTAAAATGACTTTTTACTCACAAAATACTGAAAATTGTTCCCACACTGTTATTCCTGATAAAGTGATGAGAATAAAATAGGCTGCTTTTGGTATTCGTATGGTGGGAATTGTCTCATAGCTCGATAAAGATCGGTTGTATTGCACAGCATTGTGCTCATTCCTAGGTTTATGATTGTGAAAAACAATCAGTAATGGTAGAAGGCTTGCGAAGAATTCAATTATACAATGACAGTTGCTTTCACAATATTAGCTATGTTCAACAGAATAATCGTGTGGACTACGTAAAATGAAGATTACACATAGTCTTCGATTAGTCAGCAGAGGAATTTGTAAATCCTCATTACTCTGTGTGACTGATACATACACTACGCGGTTTGTTCGTCAAGGAAAGATTTGACTAGAAGAAAACAACTGCAGGTAAGACCACTTCGTGATATCGATACATGAAGTCAAAGAGTATTGGCTTGATTCTTATGACACAGTGCGTGGAATCAATACAATTACGGGAATTTATAGCTAGAGACTGGTAATTGCAATGAAGCATTAGCAGTAGTGTTGCCATATGATACGAGAACTTCGGAAATAATACTTAAAACTGGCACTGATCTCCTATTTAGTCATTCTATTAGATACTGAACACATTGATTGCTATTTATTGTTAATTAAGTTCTACGCTTAAAACCATATCGACCATATAGAATGCAATCACACTCTGTGACGACGCCCACGTTTTTTATCTGCAGCAGTGAAATTTATAGTATCTCTGTTCAAAGCTCAACTGGAGAATTCACAAATGCACATAAGCCTTATGAACAATAAACTGAGCTTTAAGAGTTAAACGTAAATAAAAAGGTATCAGTGTGCAGTGTATCAAAGAAAACAACCCAATAAGGAACTACACTTTACTACAGTACTAAGATTTCACTCCTATATTGCAGTGGTATATACCCCTCAAAAGTCACTTAGAAAAGAGCCTTTCCAGCTAAAGGATTTAATAGAATACTATGCGAAGGGGATTACGTTGAATGCATAGGTCAGAATAGTAGGTTGTTGTCAATCAGACTATTCGAAAGTGAACCAGAACTAACACACCCCGTTAATTTGAGAAATCTGCTGAAATTTCCATTTGTGTTACCTTGTGCAAAGAATGGGAAAACCTAACAGTTCTGTTAACCATCTAAGAGAGGTGGATAGAAAAGTTCGACCAATGAAACTACGTTTCTCCAGTCAGCCAAGAATACGTGTGATGGAGAAGATTCAACACTCGTGTAGGATACCCCCCCCCCGCACAATAAACGGGGGAGATATATCTATTAAACGAAATGTTATAGAAAAGTATTGACTACAGGTACCACATACTGCATGAACAGTTACAAGCTTGTTACTCACATCAGTTGCTAGTAGTATACTACGACAAGTTGAATTTCTTTGTTGTGTTAGTTTCAGAAACGGTAACCAAATGAGCATTTAGTATAACCTTGTCTCCATCAATTTTTAGTCCAATTCTAGAACTAACAAAACAAAATTGTATTGACTGAAAATGTCTTAGCGCTATACAAGTTCAACTACTGATCTATCTACTTGTCTGTCTAACTATCTCTATTTTCCAGTTACTATGTACAAAGAAAAGTTAGAAAATATGTCTGGTTTTATACTAACTGTTACTAAGCTTAAATTAAAATTGCCCTAGTTTCAGGTTATCTGTGGGCTTTTCTTGGATTAGATACACGAAATTTGATCGTATATACGCCATGTTGAATTACTTATTTTGTTGTCTCTCAATTGAGCTATTCCCAGTAGACAAATCTTGTCTGCCTTCTGTATATGTTTGTCTACCGTGTGAGGGCTGTTATTAAATCGCTGAGATAGTCAAGCAATGTATCATTTTGTAGAAACTCTCTATTTATCTAATCTTTACTGTTTAAACACTTCATGTAGGTTTAGTGCATAAATTACCAATGGAATTTATATGTCGAAATTATTTCGAATTAGCCAGCCTTTGTTGATATATGCATATACACCCTAAGCGTTATTTTGATGATTTTCAAGTCCATGTAATTTGCTTGGCAATGGTGGTGGTAGGACCTGAATGAGAAACAATGAGTTGAGCCTCCGGTAGTGACATGGTGGAGATCGTGTGAGGAGGAAGAGATGACAGCTTATGGATAATCATGTGGTCAGCTAAAGAGGTTTGAAGAGAATAGAGTAAAATGGGGATGTGGGTCTGAAGCGCTATGTTCTAATTGGAACTCAAGAGAATAATGGTAATCATAAAGCCTAAATCCGAAATCCATTGTCTAAAATATCAGAATGTCATTCACTTAGTTCGAGAAGACACGTATTGTTTATTCAAGGGATTTCCGATATTTCCCATTCCTCATTTAGACGAGCTTGAGTTAATCAGTTTATAATTTACGCAACATACTGATAACTGTTTCAAAGTCTGAAGTCTAAAAAGACAAGTGTCACTTCCAAGACCAAGTAGAAACCCTATGACAAACTAGAATGCAGGTATACCCAGAAGGTGAATAATAGATTAAATGAAACGTATTTTATGCCACCAGGAAATTAATATTTCTAAAGTCGAATAAAAAAAAGACAAACCCTAAGAACTAAATTTAAGTTAAGCACCATACCCTTTAGTCTTTATTAGTTGTTACCTCTTAAATCTGTCTAATCTCGAGCAGATTATTTTATGTTAACCAAGTTTGCAATGTTGCTGACAAATTCACTAACGTGACACAATCTGTTTAATGTTAGACAGTTGAAAGTTTTGAAGATAAACAGCATACCTATTTGTGCTATTCAGCTTTACTGACTCAAGAAAACTCATATTCGATACAAATTATTCGAGCTCTAGTCACCTAACTACAAGAAAGTGTTTAATACGTATAATTTAGTTATGCATATATCGATTGACAGTTGGTTGAGATTCTATGGATAATAGGAACTATCAGCTGAAGATTTTGTTGACGCCTCTTATAATAATTAACAATGGTAACTGCACGTCCACTCTTCAGTTCCTAAGCTCTTGACATTGTCCCTAATTTTCACTTAATTATTCACTATTCTTTCGCATTCATGTTTGTCTACAGTATCATTATAACGCTGATTTTCTTCCCCATCTGTTTCCTGTTTCGTAGTATCATAATTCAAAATGTTACATATCTATGAGAAGTTTTAATTTGATTCACCTATCTATCTGAATTCAAATTTTTCGGAGTAAACTTCAGTTGTGAAGTGTTCCATTGTTTAAGATTCAAGAAATAATGCAATCTGTGCCAAAATAGGCGGTTGTAAACTGAAGGTCTCACGGTAAACATAGGAGTACAGGAATTGCAATCTTAAACTAATCTACTTTTAGACGAGATACTGTCGATTTTCGGATGATTAATTACACGTTCTAACTGAAATCAAGTATTTATTAAATATATATATATATATATATATATATATATATGACTGCTTAAAAGAATCGAAGATCATTACTAACCTGGTCCTTTCATAGCTCTGTGAAGTCTTTCAGCATCAGCAGAAGCTGAGAAACCTGGTGTAGGACTAACAGACGGTCTATAACGTTTTCCATGTGGATCGAATGCGTGAATTAATGAACGTGCTACTCCAAAACTACAGTCAATAAAAATAATAGACGGAAAATTATTCAATCAGACTATTTTTATGGAAACGCATATCAGTAACATACGAATAAACATTTCAGTAATTTCAAAGTAGACACTGATGTCAGCTAAAACTGGTTGGAGAACCATTGGTAGTAAAACAGTACTAGTGCAACCGATCATCACTCAGCATATAGTAGCCATGAGATTGACGTTTCAAAATCATGTAACATAATTGAATTTAGTTTCAGTCTTCTACGTATCACCAGAACCGTAGCGATCAAACCTCTAAAACCAGCTTATGCATTGTGAAAGAAACGGTTTTCCGTTTCTCCGTATCACCGTAAAAAGCCTCTGTTTCAATTTGGCAAAGTCATTTTGTACTGTTACCGTTGTTATTTTGTCTTCGTCCACACTTGTGATCAAAGTACGGATCTCTATACAGTTTATTATAATTGTTTTAATTACTTCGAATCATCATAACTGATAAAGTATAAGTAATATGGGCAACTAATTTCTAAAGCCCCTTAAGTAATATTCAGCTTCCTTTTCCGACTCTAGAATATTTTTGTAACTTTTCTGTATTTACCAACATGATTAATTTCAACTACAGTGCTTTTCTCTTAACCCTTAGTGCATTCATTTAGATAATGTATAATAGTTAGAATCATCCAACTAATTGATTAAAGTATGTGAATATTTTGCATAATGAAATTGCAGATGTCTTAGGGCTGCCAAGAATCAACGAAATGAAATGATACTGTGACGCAAAATATACTACAGACTGATTTATGTGAGTAATAATGCTTGGTAGCTAGATCAAGGTGATCCACACACCAGATGGCCGCTTCACTAGTTTCAAGTAGAGCTCATCAGTGGTGTGCCTGATCTGATTGACCTCAGAGGGCTGAAATAGTGTGTCGATCACCTAGATATGTCCAGAAAGCACTATTGATTGATATGGTGGCTTCCAATCACTTGTATTAATCAATCAGCAGTATGCAGAGTTACGCATCTATATTTGTTCTCTTGATTACCATTTGTTGTATCAAGCAGATCACATACTGTGACCTGAATAATTTTGGTTTCCAAAGGAAACTGTGGTGAAATTTCACCTCAGACTATGTAAATTGCAAGTCGCAAATTAATTTACAAATCACAAAATGATACTATATCATACTATTCAGTTTTTCGCTCTTTTCTTTTTGTGGTCTTAGCTTGTGATTCTGCAGCAAAGTATCTCTACGGTCTTGTGACAGATAGACAGGTCATAGGACCATCAGGTCATTATATGATCTTGTTACTATTCAGTTAAGGGGTCAAAATCTAATAAGATTGCGAATGATTACTGTTTAAGAGTTCCATACTACAATAAAACAGCTTCCCAATTTCGTCTTGATCATAAATACTTATCGGGTTGATACCAGTTTATAACGAAATACGCCCTAAAGTGTGTTTTTCAACTGATAGATGGCAGACAGTATAAAGTTTTCCAGTTACTTAAACCAATTGAAACGCCACATATAAGATGAATGCTCCTTTCCTTAGCATTAGAATGCACTGTAAATTTTCTGGAATAATTACAGGAAATGAATAATTTAAGTGGCAGCAGTGAAGCATTATCGGTGAGTGAGACAAAATTAAAGATTCTTCCAGAAATCAAAACTGTACACTTTCCACATTTAAAATAGTCACATTAAACTTCAACTAGGCCAGAGGTGAATAAATTGTATCATTGGTTGGCAATTAGACTAAGGTTAAACAGTGAGGTGAAAAGTTGTCCAATGAGGTTATTTCATGTTCACAAGGTAAACTGAATCCAGATTTGACGAGTAAATACTTCTACCTCTGAAGTGATGGACTCAAAATGTTGAGTTCAATTTTGGCCGCTTCCCATAATTCTGCCTCACGTCACAAAAGGAAATCGTTGGAAAACCTTTTACATTTACTTATTCACTTCTAGCATTTATCTGTTATCCAGCATCCAAGCTCGAACAAAAGAATCAGCTCTGACCTAGGTGATAAGCACCAACAAAAATGAAGGATAAATCGAATCACTGTTGAAAAACAGAATTCAACTATTTTATTTTATATGCTCCTTGTGTGGTGATCTTCCAAAGGTTTACATTCCTCTCATCAATAAATTGAATTTCCCAACTGTGATATATTGCCTGTAATTTGACTGACCGTTTTCTCCACCAGTAACAAGAGACTTACACATGTATAGAAGTTTCTGTCATTATAACTAAGTTATCAGCCTAATCAACACTTATTTTAGTGGTATTTTCCTCCTTGCGTTGATCCATTGGTTCCAACTGTTAGCCAGCCCTATTTGATCTTCTTTCCCTTTTGAGTGACATTCTAGTTTCCGAGATCATTCTCTCCTTAAGGTTCGCTGATGAAAAATCGTTCATTCCAAATTCAGTAGGTCTATTTGATATAACCACTGGTGGCAGTATTTGGAAAGTGTTTCGAACGCAATTTATTACGCTTTCACATAATCTCACGAAGTCACCTATTTACGTTGATTAATACTCTATGTTTAGTTATATACACTCCTCGTATAACACTTTCAGAAGATTCTGTGCCTTAAGAATATTCGAAATCCAAACACTTAGTTCTACGGTAATGTACTATAACAAAGCACACTACTGCTCAACACTTTCAATTCCTATCAGAGTCAAAAAAGTTTTACTCACCCAGAAACATTAGCCATTTGAAAAATCTATTCGATAGACTATGTCCAGTAGGATTACGTTTGCCAGAAAATCAACAAATACGTTCTGTAGAAAAAGATTTAAAATATGTCTGAGTCATAATGGCATAAAGATACTTTGTACACACGTGGTAAAAAAACAACTTGAGACAGGAAGAGTTGGCGATTTTTGTCTTTTTTCACCCATCATGCTCTCCAGCAGCATGTATTCACAACATTATCTGCAATAATAAATTGTATGTGTAAGTCTAATGGCCAGTACTTAGTTTTTGCATGATATCATGCGTGCTAAATAATAAAATAATTGTGAAGGGCAACAGAAGACCCAGTACTAGCATATGTTTTAACGTCTAACGTTGAAAATTAGATGTTTCATAAATCTACATGTGAACAAAGAAATTATGAATTCATAGTGAAACTGTCCGAGACAGACTTGTAACGGTAGACCCTAATTTGTGTAATAAGTGATGATTGGAGATAAAACTATCGCATAATTAGCAGTTGTGTATCATGAGTCAGCTGGTAGAGTACAGGATAAGTAACACAGGGGTCGCTGGTTTGAATCGCCAAGTCACCCAGATTTCCACTTCATTTTCAATAATCACATATTACATAAATTATAAATTATAAGTCTTTATTTCGTGATGCTGAAATGTTCAGCATATTTTTAATCAGTACATGGATCGACTGACTGTACCGATGGACATTTTTAACATTATATTAAAGTCACTCTACAGAATAAACTAAACCAACCAAAGTCATTTAGTAAATTTATTTCAGATTATTTTATGATTTGTTGGATTTGAGGATAGTTAACCACCGGTGACACTGGAAGAAGGTTGTGGTATATCATGAAGTGGTGAAAGTTGATATACATTGGCCATAATGTTCTAAGTCAGTGACTAAACGCTAATGTTCTTTACAAAATGATATAATTTCCCTTTCTGACAACTTTTGACGTGATTGGTTGTTAGTTTGCATCAGTAATGAATGACTTTATTGACTTGGAATTAGCCTTTTTTGTCGTATGCCTTATTCTTCCTTAGTTGGTAAATTTGACCTTCAATGATGTGTCTGTTAATCAATGTTTCGTCTGAGTATTAGGCTCCTAGCACAGTTGTCTCTAAATTATAATACTTAGTAAGCAGAATAAAGATGTCAGAGAAGTTGGATTACTTGTATGTGGCTAATACGCAGTTTGTGTTTGTGTTGTCTAGACTCAATCCTGAGATTCCCAGGTGAATTGCTCATGACCATAAGCTCTATGGCTACAAGTTGGCCACAATAGTTCGTTTGTATTTAGCCCCTGTACATCATTAACTTACGTTTATTTGTGCATCTGCCCTAATGTAACTTTTCGATTTCCATTGAGTTTCCATATGTATCGAACTGTCACATTTGGTGAGGTGAAACCCCACTCTGTTGATTTAGTCTTCTAACTTCCATTTGTGACTTTTTTGGCACCGTAAAATAGAAAAAAATCTGTCATATTCGTAGCATAATCATGATTACACCTTATCGATCATATTGACTAATCACTGAAGAACAACGTGTGTTTACACTACCATATTTTCATACCCGAACTTCGTGTTTATTTTGTCATTTTACTATTTCTACGTATTTAATCCCTGATTGCATAAACAATTATTCATCTCATTAGTTTTTTATCCAAACATCCTGTCTATTTTGTTATTTCTACATTTCTAACTCCTAATTGCACAATGTCAGTCTTCTTAGTTATTATGATGCTACTTTGTTTGTTTTATCCATCCCCCTGTTTATTATGGCATTCTAATTCCTAATTTTAATTTTTATTAATTTGACTCTTAACCGGAAATTATTCTGGAACTTTTCCATCCATTTGATATAAATACACGAATGTACAGCCTAGATGGTGACTTCGTCGAAAAGAAAATTTTGTTCGCTGCAACTGTCTTCTTAATAACTCCTATGACTCTACTCCTTAGAGCTGGTTAAATTCTGTCAGTCAATTTAGAAATCTGGACGTCATTTCACTGCACTGTTAGATGGTCGGAGTCAAGAGATAGAAGGCTGTTGACTTAAACTTAAAGATATTTTGGTCTCAAATGACTCAGTGATAACGTCTGTATCTGGAGTGTTCGATAATGAGAGTTGAAACTTCTGAGAGGGAATTTGTTTCTTTCGAGACTCCAAATACACCTTGCTGGAAAGTGCCAATACATATGAAACTTAAGCCCAGGGGTTTCAGTCGATTGTCTTTAACTGCATTGATGTCTCTCCACTTCAGTGTGTAGCAGGCACTACTGAAAAGATTTACCGGTAGTATATAAAGAGATGTCCGTCGGCATAAAAATATCAAATAGAGGAGAGATAGACTTGAAATCAAAGAAAGCAGGTGAGCCAATATTATGGCAAAACGTGGGGGACACATACAGAAGAGGAAGAAATATAATACGAAGTGCAGAAGTAGCACAACACAGAGAATCTGTGCAAATGATGATTTTCACATAGGCTGTACATAGTTTTCCTATATAGAGAAATCAAATTCCAAATAAATACCAAGTCTCTAGTGTTCTACCGTTACAAATAGACTGATGACCAAAGAAATTAGATTTATGAATAAACTTAGAAATAATCACTCTTATGATACAACTGCACTAATTTTAACTTTTCTATTTATATTCTAGTATCTTCCTAAGTAATAAACCACCTTTGAAGCAAACAATTAGCAACAGTCTTAAACGCATGTGAGTTTAATGCAGTGTCTAACTACTGTGCTGTTGCAGTGATTTATACAAAGACGGAGGAGTTTAATGAACACCTCAAGACCAGATCAGGTTATTGCTTTCCTTCCCACTTGTCGATCAACTTAAAGGACTTTATAAATCTTTAAAATATAAGCAAAGCTAAACAACTGTGAGTTAATAGGGGTAATTTTCACAGGTGGTTTGATGGTTCTCAGTCCTTCATGGCATATAGTTTTCAGTGGTTAGTGTTTTGGACAGCTATCCAATTCTTTTACATTCTCAAGGGTTTTGAGAGTTGCTGACAAAATCTACCTTGAAATCAATGAATATACGCACAAACGTTTCAATTAGAACATAATTATAAATATTGGAAATAATTAAATCGTTAAGATAATATTTTCCGAGAACAAAGAAAAATGAGTACCTAAGACATTACTGAAATTTGCATGAAATTTGAAATGTCTAAATATACCTACCACTTTACGCCTACAAATATATCCTTCATAAACCTGTCATGTATGCATATTAAAGAGTGAATAAAAAGGTATATACAATACAACACGCACTAAAAGTACATAATGACTTTTACACTAACTGACTGAAAACATGTTTTGTTTTCTATTAAGAATGTATTGATACTGTCACATTGTTTGTTCGCTGTACTGTTTAAACATGTTACAATCTAATTTGTAAAAACAATCAGCCAAAATGTCAGTTTCAGACGTCATCAGAAATTCATTCATCTAGTTTCTTGATATTTTATTAGCGCATTTCTACTACACACTTTCGCAAAAGTGGTGACTAATGCAGCCATTTAGTTTTAAACGTCTGTAGCGCAATTTCTAATATTATAAGATTTTGTTTTAATGTGTAGACATACGGACTGCTTTCAGCTCCATTTTTGAACTTTTCTGTTGTTCTGTCAAAAACAGCATTCTTTGAGTTTGTAATATAGCCATATTCATAAGTCTATTTCCCTGAGTAATCCTGACTTTTTTTACTTTACCCGAATATACTGCTCACCACAGAACATTTCCAGTTAACTGAGTGTTTTCAATTTGCGTTTGTCGTCAGTACTTACAAGTTGGGTAGAGTTCTGAATAATCGCGTAACTAGGTAAATTACATTAGTAACAGCTGATGAAGTGTAGTTTATCAACAGCACTATCAGTACCTTACGCATCAATCTAAATATCCTTACCGACTGTAGACGATAGTTGTTAAGTGATTTGACACTACAGTGAACTTTGTTTACATTTAAATAATGGAAATCCAAAAAATTCTGTCAGCATTTATGACCACTTAACTCCATTAATTACTGACCAATGTCCAATTCGTATACAATAATTCAGTTGTACAATCGGTATCATGTTAACCTTTAACTTCAGAATCAAGTGAAGTCGTTTAGAATTTCTAAAGGAATATGGTTATTGACAAAGCAGTACAGATGTTTTGTTGGTAAAAGTGAACAAACATGAAACCAAATTCTAGTGGAGCTTTCTGTAAAACGAATTCTAATACAGAACACCTAAAGTCCAATGTTCATTGGGTTTAAGCCTACTATATTTAACCCTAACCACGATAACAGCAATGTATAACAATGGTAGCTTGAACTACTAACTGAGATATTTAATGAATAAGTTTACTAAATGATATACATGTTACCGCCGAAGACAGTAATTCTTCTTTTGTAAGCGTACTGAACCGGAGCTGAATTTAATATCTGAGATAGCTTCGTCAAGACACCATAGGTAAAACAGAGTATTTCATACTTCTGATTTCGTTTACCTAATTGTTTTATGAAGGCAAGAAGGATTTCATCAGGTTCTTTTCTTGATTAATCCAGGCCTTTATATATGATGTACACCTAATGCAATATCACAGAAGTTTGATTGGGCATAAAATGTATGAATGCTCTGCCCAACACATTGCGACACTCATATTATAGTGAACTGAAGGCCTGCTTATAGTTTACCCTGTTAACGCAAATGCGTAGTTTCAGGTGTTTATAACTAGACAGTCTGAATTTGACAATGATAAAAAATTAATTATTATTATATCCTTTAATTCCTAGAGGAACATAAGGCTTCAGCTGCGCGACTCCATTGCCTTCGGTTTTCTGCCAACTTTTTCAGCCCGCTCCAAGTCTGCCTACACTCTTTCATCTCCTCTTCACATGACCTCCTCCAAGTCACCCTCACACTGACGACCAACTCGCCGCTTCCCTTTCGGGTTCCACTCGAGCAATGACTTGTCTAGTGATGTCACTTGATGCATTGTTTCCTCAGCGTATGGCCAATCCATCTCCATTTCTTCTCACCTATTTGTTTCACAATCGGTTCCTGGTTGGTTCGCTCATTGCCAGAGATCCCTCTTGCTGATCTTTTCTGGTCGGTCATCTGATCTTGAGTATTGAGCGAAGGTCCGAAGTTTGTTTGAGATGACCTTTATGACGCGCTGGTCAAGTCTCTGATCCGTATGTTGGGTAGCACTGACTTCACATTGGAGTTGAAGATCCGGATCTTATTCTTGATGCTGAGTGGGGCTGACCTCCACACATTGCCTCCACTTTAATTACAAAGCACATTTATTCAAGAATCAATATCAAACAAATAACTAATCGAAATCAAGGTGTACTGGACAGTTGTTTCCTTTTAACTTGAGATTCTAGAAGAGAAGAAGACAACACCCTATGGAAGACGGGCACGTGGATGTTGATTACAATGGGAACTATTTGAAAGTAGTTCACATATGCCAGACTAAAATGTATCTTTGAACAGTTTTAATCCTATTTATTTATTCATTTAATCATTTCACTGTAATAGTCGATGTTTCCCGAAACCTGTAGTTTTCGCAGAAACGATGTAGTTTGAACGGAATTTAGTTATCCTGGCTCAGTAGCTTCTCTAGGGTTTGATACAATCAGTGGTAGATTTAGATACAATACAATACTGTTGTTGATCTCCATCAAACATAAAATGTCTTTGTATATTCACTGCTTCACTGGTTTATTGTCGTACCTCAATTGCTTTCTAACCCTTAACCGTGTCAGAGGGAGAGACGAGACCAGTCACCAGTCTTTCTGCTGAAGATACTTTTCCAGTTGCTAAATACATACTTTGTTTACAATGGCCTGCCACAAATCAATTAATCTGACAAAAAATAATTAGTAATCCATTTGGATAATGATATCACATGACGTGACCTTTTGCAGCTAAGGTGGGAATTATGTTAGTCTATAGGACTGGCTAACGGTAATGCAAGTGGTTTTTGATGATGTTAGAAAATGGCGGCCACCATCTTACAAATGACCTTAAACAACCACTTAGAATACAGAGAAGTTCAAAACAACAAATTTATTTGAAAAAATGTTTTTGTTACTGTTCGTATTAGGAACAACCAGGTCCTTTCACCACAGGACTTACAAAATGATTTAGAAAGCCTTTGGCGTTAGTTATAAAACATGATTTGATTCACAGATGGATATAAAAGTAAACTTATACTCGTCGCTGTGAATGCATACCAAATTTGGTTTGACTTCTCCATAAACTTTTTTATGATATACTCTACCACAGTTCACAGGTTCTATTCTTATTTCCTATAACAGATTGGGGGACTTTCGTTCTATACATGAAGGAGAGGTAAGCTGCCTCTATATTCTAAAATACTGTTTATTTTAACAAATTTCCGAGTTTTAACATTACTTAATCTTAATCGGATCTTCAGAGTTACTTCTAAGGTTCGTGGCGGTAACTACTATCCTTCAAATTCTCCTTAGTTTTACTACAGCCTCAGTTTGATAGACTGTTTTCTGTGTGGGGAAATATTTAAGTTAAGTCATGTGATTCAACTGGCTTCAGTCAATGAATGGTACATTTAGGTTAATCATGATTAGGTAGAAACATTTTTACCTGTATGGTGCCATAATGCTGCATAATTTTTACAAGTGAAAAATTAGTACCAGCAGAGAAGTTAAGGAAGTAAATCAGAATTCCATAGAACTACCTTGATTGTAGATACACAGGGTAGTACAGAATCTATTTCCAAATACAAATGACCATAAAGAAGGTTCTCTCGGTCAGTCATCTCATTCAACATAGATCACATTAACCTGTAATCCTTTCTCATAAGGTGTAAGAGGAAATAAAAGATGAAATGGAAAGACTGGAGACAAAGCAAAACAGATTTCTGTTAGTTTTAATTAGCTTAAAGCAGTTAACATCAACTAGTATAGTTCAATGTTCACTAGTCGCGCACATGGTTCATTCTCGATTCCAGGAGTCAGTTAGCCTGGGAATGTGACTAGCAACCCCATTCCGTAAAAACAAGACCAGCACTACTGAGATTTCAAAAAGATTTAAGTCCTGTATCATACTTAGAAAGCAAAGGAGTGAAAGAAAGTCTCATTGAAATGTTTTAAACAGACAACTACTATTTCACATGTTTAGAGACAGGATAAACAGTTGTGTCTCCGGATTAAATCCAGCATAACTGGAAGCTAGTTAGCTATTTCAACAGACTTGTAATATCTAGAATTATTATCTGACCCTTTACTACAGAGGAGAAATGATAACTACCGATTCTTTCTGTTAATCTACTTTTTAAGAATTGTAGCAGTGGATAATTCCAAATACTTATTTAATGTAAATTTGCGAGGAATGGCATGGATCAGAGATAGCAGGAGAACTGTACTATTAATAGATGGCTCACATTGTGTAATTCAGACAGAGATGAATCAGTACATGCACAATAGAGACCAGGTATTTACATCACCCTGATCTAGCTGTTGTAGTCTCCAATAACCCAAAGCAGCCAGTATTATATTTCGTACAACTTTTCTTCTTAGTCCTTATTAACAAAATTTCAGTCTCAAAATATTGTTACTAATATTCAGTATTTAGATATTTTCATGCAGTATAAGTTTTAAAACTTCCAACGAATTCGTCTTTTGTCATTGGAATGTAAAATGAGTTAAAGTAATTACTTGGGCTGTTAAACTGTATGTGTGACCTGGTTAAACCTATTACAACAGTCAAGGTCAGAAGACGTACGTTAATGTCTGTCTCATATGATGTACAGATTTGTTTCAGGAGAATACAAACAGTGTTCAATAAAAAGACTTGGTGAATAAAAAATTGCATGATGTAGTTTATGTAAAAAGAAATTTCATCGTTTGAAAGGAAGTCACTAGAGAAAAGTGCGAATGAATAAGATTCTACCAAGTGGTTTAAAAAATGGTTGCAGGCAGATACCAAAAAGTTCAATAGCAAAGCATCTTATAGACCACAGACATAATATTGACCCTGTCAAGCCATTCATTGATGTCAGTAGACAAACACACAGATAGGCGGTTGCGCTCAAGGAGACTTGTGCAGTTAGAGCTCTTAAACACAGTCACTTTGAATCTACTTTATTAATGGTTATTATTAATATTTTATTTCATCCCTTATCATCGTCCTTCGTTGATTTAAAATTACCTTTTGCCAATACTACAATGTGACCTTGTTTTATCATTATTATGATGATTACTATTTCTACTATTATTAATATTGTTCACTTTGCAGTTCTTGATATTTTCAAGTCCTTTCTCTGATAACTAGTTGTATATTTAACTGATGTCGTTAAACCGTAATGCATCATTACCTTAATTTTAATCTCTCATACTCCTGTCCCTCTTATCTATCTGAAAACAGCCTGGTTAAGAGCATTCCATGCTTGTCAATTTGAATGACTGATTCATGGCAGTTTATTTACTTATCAATCAGACATTTCTCAAAGTAATTATAATAGTATATATCACTGCGTGTAGAGTATTCAGTTGAAGATTCCCACTGAAATTTCATGAGTTCACTAAATCTCAGCTTTATCAACATTCATACGAAAAAACAGAGATTTTTTTCAGCGAGGTAATATCTCCTTTCAATGACTTCGTTTTCAAGCTCTACAGTCGGATTCACATTTAGGAAAACGGCATTAAGTGGCACTAGAAATTTCTTAGTCGATACTGCACATATGATAGGAATAAAGGTAATTAATATGATGTACAAGGTGGGGAGTGGGTTGAGTGGAAGTGGATAAATTACAAACCCTTTAAAGAACTATTATATAAGTGAATTGGTATTAGAAATTTAATTCTGAAGTAAGTAAAAGTCGTTTATCTAAATGTATTAAACGGTGGTATTATGCAGCTGACTTACGTTTAGTATTTGCCAACCGAAATATGATTCAACAACGTGTCAGGGATAAATTGCCGCTTATCTCTACCTTTATTTGTATATACTTATTCGCCAGCTCGTGTGGAGCTGACTACATTGGATGTTGTAAGCGTAATCTCCCTAAATACGTAGCTCAACACTACCCGGTATGGCTAATGAAAGGTGAGCAAAGGATGACAATGTCTGGGAACACCTTCTGGAGTCAGGTCACTCAACCCCACGTGATTTATCCTTTAGAGTTATCTACAGGACCAAATCCAATCATTTCAAAAGCCTACGTTTTCTCCAGTTATGCATAGCCGTACCTCTAGCTATATGTGGACAGAAACCTAAATTATGTATTCAGAAACTTCTTGTCATAGTAATGTTCTTTTATTTTATTCTATTTTACCAAGTGAATTCATTGCACTTCACCTTAGCCATTTTTATTGTCATCATCATCGCACTCTTAACTTTTTTAGTTAACACTTATAATAATAGTAATAATAATGATAATGTGCTTTATTCCAAAACAGTACTAATGTTACAGTGTGGATTTTCAGCATTTGGTACAGTACTGCATCTAATTGTATCGAATAATAGAAAAAACAATCATAAACACAATGTTACAGGATTGTTAATGACGATTCTTATTTGGTAATAATGGTGACAGTGAGTTCTATATATAATGTAAATAATAATAATGGTTATTATCTAAAATTGTCAGTTAATTGAGATATAGGAAATGAGATTAGGGCTAATTGACTTACTAAAATCTTAACACCGATTCACTTATTTAATAATCTTTAAAAGCCTTGTAATTTATGCACTTCCACTCAACCCACTCCCCACCTTGTACATCATATTAATTACCTTTATTCCTATCATATGTGCAGTATCGACTAAGAAATTTCTAGTGCCACTTAATGCCGTTTTCCTAAATGTGAATCCGACTGTAGAGCTTGAAAATGAAGTCATTGAAAGGAGATATTACCTCGGTGAACAAAAACTTTTATTCCTTATGTTTTATCAATATTTTTGGCTAGTTTAAATTCATATCGGAAATAAACATTCACAAACTGCTACCAGTGTGAGTCGCTCCGTACACCAGATAACGAAAAAACAACACTGTGTAGATCAGATGACCTTATTTGGAGTCGCATTATCTAGGCTGTACCAACAACCGGTTACTGAAATCTTAACTATTGCGAATGAAACTTGTACACCTACCTATACAATTTTGACCAGCAGCCAGTCACTTCAGTACAGTTATTACCACAACTAGAAATTCATATGCACTGGTATGTTTTATGGACTGATTTCACTACAGTAATGAAATGAATCATCTGTCAGAAAGCTTTATTTCACCTTTACTCCTTGACATCTATCAGCAAAATTTGCTTTTAACCCCAAGTAAGATCACTTTTATTTTTTGGTGAAAACACCATTGTGTTGAAACATGCAGATAGGCTAATAAGCCTCTGAGGTTATGGTGACTGATTATTTTTAACGTTTAATATCAAATTACAGCGCATCACAATTTCAAATATTCTAGTTGAGTGAGTATACCACACACCTGATGGATGGCTTTGCGTTAACACTGAGGAATAAACGGTTGACGATCAACCCATACAGTCTAATTTGGATCTAAATGTCATTGTATAGCTACATAATTGATACATAAGCATGGGTAACAAACACCTTACCGTTATCATATCTAATAGTTATGAAATAAAGTATTACTAACCAGATTAACCATATTGATTAATCATATTTATTTATAATTCATTATGTAACTCGAAATAGGACTAGTCTAGTGAGCACTTCTTTATCTATTGTTGCCGATATATCTGAAGGAAATCATAGTAATTATTGAAGGAAGAACATTAATTAGATTTAGTGAGAGACATGACGAATAAAGATCATTTGTCAGAAAGATTATTATAAGCAGTGACATCTCGTTTTAAGAGAGATTCCTATAAGGCTGAACAAAAGGGTGGTTGAAAATATTACTTACTACATGTGTGTCGAATTGTGTTCTAAAGAAATGAGATGGAGAAGTAAACTGTATACCCTATCAACCTAACAGCTAAAGGTCTACGTCAAGGAGAATATTTTGGTGAAAAGACAGACGTGGGAAGAAGAAATCAAGAAATCCAGAGGGAGAAATTTAATATTAGAGAAAGTGAAAAGTTAATCAATGTACAGTGAGACTGACAAATAACCGTTACCATAAACTCAACTCAACAGGAATTTCATTAATTTGCAATGTCTTTCATCAGTTAGGTTTCTGATTCAATGAGTCAGATGATTTTCTGGACGTCATTTAAATAAGTCTTTATGCACCAAGTGATGCCAGATCTAAATAATATCCCTACATTCTATGATGCCACACTCTGAAATATGTCATTTCCCTACTCCCACCAACGAGCCTTATGGCTAGCAAACAGCGAATTGAATTCAAGTAGCTGGGACGAAATGAGTAATAGTTGTATAAGCCAGTCTGGCCAGTGTTCTATGATATCATTTACTGAAATACAACCTTTATTTAGTTCGTTACATTAAACACTTAGAGTGGTTGTCCACAATGGATAAAAAATGAAATCGGTACAAATAAATATCTAGTTGTAGTATGACTAATTTTAGTGTGTATCATGACCACTTCTATTTAAATTACATGGAGTCTTGAATTATTACAGGAAGTAACGAGATCAATGTCAAACTACACGTTAAAAGCTCACAAAAGTTCAGTGGCAAAATAATGTGACCTATTTTCATAATTCAGCAAACTAATGCACAGTACCAATGATAAATGAAATTTAAAATCTATTATAGGATACTGATAGAACTATTCCGCTAAAAATGTCACCAGAATTACCCACGTCTATTCATGCATAAATCCACTGAAATGATAAAACCTGAATAGTGACAGAATTATGATTACGACAGGGTGTGGGAGGCTGATGAGGCAGAAAATTAGATAAATTATGTGAAAAATTCATTAAAAGTATACTAAGAAATGTCAGTTGAATGGACGTAGGTGGGCAAACACTAGGGTTATATTTCAATTGGGTAAACTAAACGACTAAGTAATTGACACAAGTAGGTTGACGGCTAGGATGTTGAAAAATACATCATAATCAATGTTAGCAAATTCTATTTCACGTTGTTCAGTCACTGAAATTACAGTGAAGCTGATTTTCTTCAACAATTGAAACGCAGTTTTATCTAACCTCAGTTTTTTATATATTATTATTTTTCCTTTCACACTGCTACATTTCTATTTCTTATAACACTGATTTTAACATCACCGCCTTTCAATTTTGTTTGAGTACCACTCAATCCTGTCAATTATGCAGTGTCATTCGACTGATTTATTTTCGGTTTCTACTCGATTAATGTCTCCTATATTGCATAGCTGTTATCTATAACTTAAAGTTTTAACGACATATCTTTGGAAACATTCTTTTTGCTTCCACAATGGTGCAGTGAATACATATGATTGTACAGCCTGAGAATAACAGCTGAAAAGAACAGCTTCTGTCTAAACGCCTCTTCTTCCAGTTATTTGTAATTTTATGTGTTAACACTAATTAGCAACATGTCTTATACCGTCAGTCACACAGGTGAAAGAGAGATAGAATGTTTCATGTATATTCAGTATTCATTTCTTCAATATCAGTGTTAGCTGACTGCTTAAATCATTGGATGACCCAAGTTTTTTTTGTCGACCTAAATGCATTGTGTTTACTCCGTTTCACATAATTTCAATTGCAATGCAATTATATTAAAGAATCGCAATGTGTGCTCAAGCAAATTTCCAAATAGGTTCCAAACTGCTGCTACGAATTTTCCCCAGAAATGGAGGAGAAAGAGACACTATGGATTATTGGAGCATGCCTCAAATAAAACCAATAACCCACCGCCTGGTTTATTATCAGTTATCATATTACCTGAATAAGTAAATAATAAGTAAATGCCTTGTGATAAGAAACTTGCTGAAAATTTTGTATTGTGTATACCTGGGTTTTTCAGAATAAAGCTATTATTACCGTTAACATTATGCCATGATTATTATTGCCTAACTCTAGACTGTCGGCACCGGACGTTGCTATACTATTTAAATACATAAGTACATAAGCGCGTATCATACTCAATAATCAAAGGGAAATTGCATAATAACATGGTATTTTTATCGGCATGTTTATAAAAAGATTTAAAAATATTTGGTGGTAATTTGGGAGAAATCATTGAGAAAATTATCCTGAGTGTTCCAGAACCGCTAAAGCCACAACAGTACCTTCAGAAATTCTCTATATGCTGCGAATTCCCCCAAGATTCCTCAAATCCCCAAAGTGTTTAGTACCTGAGTATACACAGAGTATCTTCCCCCTGTGAATAATTAATCATTTCGATCTAATATCTTCGTATTATCAATGGTCTCTTCCTCTATGAAATTTTATTACATTATCTTTTGGCGTTTGTAAACTCAAAAAAGTCTGGATATCAAACTCGAATGTAATAAAAGTTCTTCTATTCCAATGTAGTCATCAAAATTAGAGGGTTAAAAACAATACATATTCAAACCCACAGATAAAGCAAATCGGAGACAAGTTCTTCGTATGGCAAAAGAATCACTGAGTTCATTAAACACTGCACTTTTTCCATATTAGTTGGTTTATTAGATGAATCACATAGTGAAACAGTATTATTTACTGGATAACGTTTCGAACAAAATTTATTGTTCATAATCATATCAACTGTAATCACACGACTTTGAAACTCGAGTTTTATAGTCTTCTTTGTTTTCTCCTATTTGTCATAGGGGTAGTAGAATTTTACAGATATCAGGGACAGGTGATGAATCATTCCTATTACATATATTTGCAGTTGATTCGATAAACAAAGCTTCTGTTATCAATCTCTCCCTCCATCCTGTGACATTAGATTTTAAAACTGTCATCCCATCCCATCCTACTGTATGGTTGTGTGTGATTGCATGTAATGCATTGGCTGAACTATTCTCTAGATTTCTCATCTTATTTGGGTTAACCGATGTAGATTTTGCCAGGTCTTTATGTTCAGCTAGTCTGACTGCCCCTGTTCTACTAGTTTGACCTATGTATTTGACCTGACAATCATTGTGGGTAGGGTATTAGATAAACTAAATTGTTTTGTTTTAAAAGCTCCACGGGATCCTTCAACCCACAAAACTTGTTTCTCAAGTGTTGGTTTGTAGGGATTTGATTGGTTTCAGGATTTTATCATGAGCTGACATTAGTTAGAGAACCATTGGAGAACCTGGGAGTACTGGACAGCTGTTTCGTCCTAGTTTGGGACTCTTCATCAGTACGCACACACCGGGATTCGAACCCAGGACCTTCCGGTTACAAGGCGAGCTCGTATACCATTAAGCCACTGGGACCCGATCCAATGGTCCTTGAATTCTAACTTCTCCCAATTCGCGACATAGCGCGACCGCTAGCCAATGTCTTCGGCGAGTATTTGTCCTCACACCCGACCAGCTGCACCCTACTGGTCATGACTTCCCACTACCTATGTGAATAGAGCCAGTCACCAGTGAGCATCTCATTGGTATTCAAGTGTTGGTTTGTAGGGATTTGATTGGTTTCAGGATTTCATCATGAGCTGACATTAGTTAGAGAACCATTGGAAAACCTGGGAGTAGTGGACAGCTGTTTCATTAATATTACTATTATTATTATCACTATTATTATTATTATCATTATTAGTGTTATTATTATTATCACTATCGATACTATCATTATTTATTTTATTTTTACATTTCCTTATATATTTCCTGACTAATTCATCCGGGTAATTATTAAGTTTCAAGGCTTCTTTTATGTGTATCACTTACTGTCTTAGATTTTCCTTGGTACTACTTAGTTTTTGTGCTCTGTCACTTAATGACGACACCAACAATAAGGAATCAGAATCATCAGTGGTAATTCCATACAAGGAAGGAACCTAGGAAAGCTTACACAGAACTCTTAACAAGGCAGGAATAAAAGTGGCATTCAAACCCACAAACCCAATTAGAAACAAGCTTTGTGGTTGAAGGATCCCGTGGAGCTTTTAAAACAAAACAATTTAGTTTATCTAATACCCTACCCACAATGATTGTCAGGTCAAATACATAGGTCAAACTAGTAGAACAGGGCAGTCAGACTAGCTGAACATAAAGACCTGGCAAAATCTACATCGGTTAACCCAAATAAGATGAGAAATCTAGAGAATAGTTCAGCCAATGCATTACATGCAATCACACACAACCATACAGTAGGATGGGATGGGATGACAGTTTTAAAATCTAATGTCACAGGATGGAGGGAGAGATTGATAACAGAAGCTTTGTTTATCGAATCAACTGCAAATATATGTAATAGGAATGATTCATCACCTGTCCCTGATATCTGTAAAATTCTACTACCCCTATGACAAATAGGAGAAAACAAAGAAGACTATAAAACTCGAGTTTCAAAGTCGTGTGATTACAGTTGATATGATTATGAACAATAAATTTTGTTCGAAACGTTATCCAGTAAATAATACTGTTTCACTATGTGATTCATCTAATAAACAAACTAAGATGGAAATATTTACTACCACGGTGCCCAAGTTTTTCACATATATTAACTGCACTGTTTCAAATGAATGTGAATTGTTATTTTATTTCTTTACATTTCCTGTGGAACATAAGGCCCCGAGCCTCAGCTCTGAAGTTTCGGTAGCAGTGGTGTTTTCCTTTCAGCTGAGGGTATTTGCTAGGCTTACGCCCTAACTCCCATTTCTACAAGTTTCACTAAGCTAGGTTGAGCTAGCTAGGCTAAGCTAGGTGGAGGAATGCGTCGGTGGGGAATCTAATCTCTGAACACATGCGTGGTTGGAGAGTGTTTTACCACGGAACCATAGACGTAAACGAATATGAAATATAAATCACACTGAAACACATAGTGGACTTTTTACAAACAAGGTCTTGTTAATTAAGTACTTCCGTTGGTCTGAAGCGTATCTTGTGATGATTCTTTATTGAAATTTCTGATCTATGGGTTATATACAACAAGTCAATTTAAATGTTGTTTGAAAATTTGTGTTTAATTGTCATAGCTTCAAGAATTACCCTTCACTATTATAGAAGTGTAGCAAACAGGCGATTTCACGCAGTTTAAAATTATCAATTTAGAATCAGCAATGTGAAAATCAGCACAAATAAAGATTCATGTTACCTGCTAGTTATGTAATCCGCATACAAAGTGGTAAGCGAATGTCCGTGATTTGATGTTATCCACTATCGTGTGACTGTCAGTCAACCTATAATTCAGTTGTTTTGATTTGCCAATAGTACAGAGGACTAATCTAACGAACCAATCATAGGCATGATATTTAACCTTGAGAAACATCGAAATATTTTGTAAAAAAATAAATCTTGGCAAGGATAACAGTAAAGCAATGAAATCGGAGTATGATCGATTATTTTTCTATTCCTTATCCCATGAATTTTATCTTCGATTCGAAATAATAATCGTTATAACGATAATAACACTCTTTATTATTATTTATTTAGGATAAAGAGGTTATTGCAAAAAAGACAACTTGGTAAACAGCTGCATTTTGTACTCGAGCTTCTGTAACAATTGTTAGTCATAGTAATCATTCAATGAATTGAGAAGTTCCTTGTTCAAGAAATTAATTCATTGAAAATAATATGTTTCTGGTGACTAAAATTCCGGACAATTTCCTTCTTTCTTGTTACCATCGTCATTTCCATAGAATTTCAAATTCACAACTACTAAGACTAATTTGTATGCCTGGGAATAAATCCAGTAATATTTTGGTGGATGGTGACTAGTAGTGGAATCCAAGATGCGCACTTCATCCCGTTTGGAGCTCGTCATCCGGATGTACCTGCATTGCTAAGTGAGTGATGCTGTTCCCAGTAAGACTCCAACTCAGTACCCACTATTTCAAACGCCAGCGAGTCATCCATGGACTCCTTAGGTCATGAGAAAATCCTGAATTAATGCACAAGTCACTACTCACCGAATTACTTCCTGTTAATTCTCAAACACTGTTGGAGCGTCAGTACTGGGTGGCGACATTTGAACAGACTTCGAACATTTTAGTCCAATCGATCAAAGGGGTAAATTAAAACTCACGTAAACAAATAATGCATTTAGTTATAATGAAAGATTTCAAAAGGTTACACGCCTTAATACCAATTATGTGACAGTGGACAACGAAGAAGTTAAATATAGATTAAATATGTCCAAACCAAGTTCACTTTTAACAGTTTGAAAAAATTTGGGCATTGGGTATATAATATTCATTATAATATAGGTTTATATATTTCCCAATGAATGAAAAACAAAACAATATTGTTTTCATTCATTGGGAAATACGAAAACCTTTATTAAATATAGATTGTTGGACAAATAGGTAGGAGGATTTTTAGGTGGACAAGGCTCTGTCTGCTGATAAGATCACAATATGAGTTAAGTATGCCATTGTGCAAGCAGCTTGTCAGAATTAAGGAAGAGAGACTGAGTCCAAAGTAAACACTATTGTCGTAACACAGGTGAGATGTTATGCTACTGACTGACTTTTATGAGTAGTTTTAAATTACTTAGGTGAAACATGAAGGCTTGCCAGCTAGATCAAAGTGATCGCTAGTTTAAAACCAAGCTAATCACGGGTTTGTGTGGTTCGACTCAGACCAGAGAAGTGAATCAAACTACTTGAGAAAACTGGTAATACGCAGAATCAGATTCATCATTTGTTAGTCAAACAGCTCGAGGTAACAAATCATTAAAGTTTTCTATGGAAACCAAAAATAATCAGTTCAAACAAATCATCTGCTTGAGATCATAAATGGTATTCAAGAAATCAAGACAAATATTTCGATACCATACAATACTGATGCAAATATGTGGAAACCATCCAAATTAAACAGTAACTCTTTGTAACCAGATAGAAGCGAATTAAACACGTCACAACCGTAGAAAAATTGATAGATGATACACAACAGAGACATAAAATAATCCATTTGTCTCAGAGTATTAAATTGAGATATGAACCTAATACTAACATCAATGCAAACTTGAGTTAAAAATAAATGACACTGTCCATTTATATTGATTATTTTGAATTATCCAGAGTAGATCCTGAGTTTATTGTCAGCCAAACAAATTTGGGTCATAAGTTCATGATAGATTCACATATGAACAGAAATACTTCTTTTGAAAAGTAATAAGGAAATAATCTTATTACCTAGACTTCGTGAGTTTGACCCGAATTGTGTTTTCCTGACGAGTGGTTTTTATGCAATGAATGTTATACAAAAAATTAATATCTCTCACTTTCTTTTTCATCAACTTGACTAAAAATCAGTAAGAAGATAAATTTGTCGAAGGGAAGCATGGTATTCGCTGATGAAATGTCACAGGAGACGTACGCGAAAAAACACTGAACTTAGAAACCGCTTCTTAATGAGTAGAGCTTACAAAGGAAGTATCCCTATATTATTTCTTCGGGGAATTGCGCTTTCATTTTCTTATAAATTCCTACCACTCTTTAGAGATATACCAGATGTACCAAACGATTTAGCTCATTATACCTTGACGATCCACCACTAGAATTCTCCCCTTGAGGTTACTCGCCTACTTTTATTAAAGAGATATAAATTTTTTAACACGGGGACTAAACATTTCGCAGGTGTACGCTTCCACCAGTTTTAAGTTTTCTCATGGTCTGCTAAAATTGTCGATTATGCAAAGGAATGTCAATTTAAACATGATATTCTCAATTGATATTGATTGATCATGACTTCAGTGCATGCTGAATTAGTAAACACTATTGGTTTTTCACAGGATTAAATTGTGTTTAAAAAATTAAATTGTTTATGTCAGCTGATAATGAAGACGAAATTGATTGATTTAAACAAAACTAGTTGTTGACATTGCATGAATAAACACTTCTTTAGTAAGGATGTTGTGAATTTCTGTCATTTTTAAGATGACAAATGTTAATTAATTGATTCTTTACATTTACTCTTACTTACATATGTGTCCAAAGTGAAACACGCACACAAATAGTTAAAAAGTATTGGGCATGTGTAATTTAGTAGGGTTTCTGTTCTGATACAACCCCCAGATGTAAACTTATAGTTAACAAATAATCTAGTGGACGGTAATCTGTTAGTTTTTTCACTTAGTTGAATTTAAGTTGTAGTTAAGTCTCAGTTATGCTGAAAATTACTCATATTCCTCAAGATTTCGATCTTAATAATAAATTTATTTTGAAAAATACGCTAATACATATCACAGCATTCTCAGTATGTGCTATCGCAAGTATTTACTCTGTTTATAGAACATTCAAGTAAATCAGCAATTGGTAGTATATCATTTGAAACAAACTTGGGATTAGATGGTTGGAGGCAATCGGCAGGAAGCCTTGGCCCTAGGTTTTGTGCTAGTTGGCACTCGTCAGCATCGATGAGAGGACTAGACACATCACACAAGTTACTAGTGTCAAATCAAAATAAACTCGGGATTTTTTGAAACAATCGTCTCTCAGTACCATTATCTAAACTGGTTTTATTATTATTACTACCATTCACATTATAATTCTTGATATTTTCAAGTTCTTTTTCTGATAACTAATTGTCTGTTTAAGTGATGCCACTGAACCCTAACGCATTATTGTCTCAATTTCAATCTCTCATACTCCTATCCCCCTTATCCATCTGAACATGACTTGATGAAAACATTTCGCGCTTGCTGTCTTGCCTGGTTGGTTCAGTGTAGTTTGTTTACTTACCATTCATATATCTCCCAATGTGCGTCGGTGGCACAGTGGTTAGGACTCTTGCCGACCATGCACATGGTCCGAGGTTCGAGCCCACGCCGACGCACACCTTGATATCTATGGTCGG
Source organism: Trichobilharzia regenti (assembly GCA_944472135.2). Taxonomy (NCBI): domain Eukaryota; kingdom Metazoa; phylum Platyhelminthes; class Trematoda; order Strigeidida; family Schistosomatidae; genus Trichobilharzia; species Trichobilharzia regenti. Next base: position 21,328,061 of record OX235267.1, read on the forward strand.
CCTGCGGAATTTGGGCTACCGATGTCCACGCTGAAAATTCCATACTTGTACCAAAAATACGGTGTGGAATCAAGCTGTAATCAAAAAAAAAATATATATATATATATATATATGTATATTCATACATCACTATATGTAGAGTATTGAGTTGAAGAGTTCTACTGAAATTTGCAATTTGACGAATTCATTAAATGGTGCTTCAATATCCTTTATTGTTTAAAATTCGTCAAGAGAAATGTTCACACTTCTTTGATTTACAAAACTCCCTTATTTCTGCATAAAGCAAGATAGACCAAATTTTCAGTATAAAATGATACCATTCTATTTGACAGGTTCTCCTCAGCCGAAAACTATCTCAAATGATAATGGTTATAAAAGAATGAAAATAACATACTTAAAAGTTTGAGTTATAATAGAGAAAATGTTTTACAGTTAACATATCCGAAATATGAGCATTATTATTTTCACGTTAAGTTACGATCAGTTTGTGTGCTTTCAAAGTTGAAAAGGAGTGGGTGGGGGAAGAGAAAACAGGTAATGAAATCTAATAAACATTGCTAGACTATCGGTTCACATAGCAACTCAAGAATGTTACAGTTCATAAGTCTGAAATTTGCTAAATATGGATTTCAAATCATTGTAGTCAAAATAAAGTTACCATGAGGGATTGGGAGCTTGATCACACTATCTTTCTGTATGCATAATTTTGGTTTAAAATGCTTGATTGCAACTGCTTCGGCAAATCGTAGCAAATTTGCTTTCCTTTGTATATTCAATACTTTGAATGATTTAGAAATCACGACGAAATCCTGCTTATCTACAAGATATCTGGTAATTGCTCTTTGCGAATATCTGCATCCTTTTAGGCATAAGTTTCTTGGGAGGTGTTCAGTAGAACGAACAGAAGCCCTACTTTCTTTCCTTCCAATATACATGCTACCACAAGTGCACGCGATATCAGCGGGATACTTATCCAGTTTAGATTGGCTTATTGAGCATGTGCTGCCGTATAGCTTTACCAGGTTAGCTGCAGAAAAGTGTCTTTTTATTGCTCTTTTCATTCTTTTTTCAATTCTCTGTGATACTACTTCTCATTTGAGCGGAAGGTAAGTAAAAACTTCTTTCTTTTCTCTGCACAGTTTTTCTTTGTTGCATGCTTTTCCATCTTGCCCTGTCTTCACGCTATCTTTTTTTTCCTTCACGTTCCCAGTGGAACATAGGACTTCAAGCTAGAGGCTTGAAGTTTCTGTAGCAGTGTTTATTTTTACAGGATGGGGTCGCTAGCCTCATGCCCAGCTTTTCCTCTTTACCAGCATTATTTCTGGCCTGGTGAGGTAAAGGAATGCGTCGGCCGGGGATCGAACACAGGACCATATGCATGGTTGGCGAGCGTTCTAACCGCTATACCACTGACGCACTTCACGCTATCACATTCTCATATTTTACTTATTTTATTGACGACACTTATTTTCCTATTAGATAGCATATGTACTTGACAGATTCACATTCTCGAATGTATTTAATCTTCCCATCATCTGTCTACTTATGTCAAGTCTTCTTTGGCCGACAGACTCTTTTATAATGAGTGAGGAGGATAAAGAAGAGGAAATATCAAACATTACTGAAATTCTTAAGAAAAATATGTACTCAAAGAACTTCATCACGGAAATCAACATCGACATTAAGAATGCTCGAAAATGTATTCCGAAAGCATGGACCTCAACAGTTGTCATTCTATATAGGTCGGGAATGTCAGACGATATCAGAAGAGTACTCAATAAAGAAAACATCATAGTCTTCTTCAAAACATCAGATACACTACAAGACAACCTTATCCACGTAAAAGACTAAATTCTAAAGGATTTTCAGTCTGATTATGTCTATTAAAAAATAGCTATAATGTGATGCGATATACGTTTGACAAACCTCGCGAGAAATCAAGATCAGAAGAAATGAACACCTTAAAGCATCTGTTCAACCACCAAGAAATTCAGGTAAACTAGAAAATTTTGAAAAATTATAAGGCATTGGTCTACACGCTATGGAATCAGGACAAGAAATTGATTTCGACACTTTTTAAACCATCCAGATATCACTAAGGACGTCTCATATTATAAGCGCTAATTATTAAACGGAATCCCAACTGTCTGAATAAGAATGATTAACCAAGACAGAATTTAATCTGGTTACACCAGTCCATCGCTTGTGAAGTGACAAAATCAAGACAAACGTGATAAGCAATTTCATTATGTAAACACACGTTGCTTTTATAACTTTACACGCTTATCAAATCCAACTGTCTACACTCGGTTTTGTTATCTTTTCCTTATTGGTCAACTTGACTACAAAATAAAAATGACATGCTGATGAGCGATGATTAAGTTGTTATATATAAATTTGGATAGTGTTATTAGAAGACAGAGATTGTCTGAAATATGTAATGTATTTGCGCTATACACTTCGAATAATCTGATCACACATTTACTTGTTAGTTCATAAATATGAAAAAAGTTAAGGGCAATTAATTTAAACAAAGTGATAAGAAGATTTTAGAATAATTGACAGAACGTTTGGTAATGCAATCAAATAAGGATTGCAAGGCAGGTTAAGAGTAATAATAAACTGTTTTGAAAAAACATGGGGGGTGGCTTAAGATTGTGAATAGCTATAGCCTCAGAGTATTTTAGTAAGCGCCCTTGACCATTTTTATAGATAACCCTAAAGGCTGTGTTAACATCAACCTTATGATTCACGCCGATTATATGTTTGGCTATAGACGAAGTTGGCAGTCTGATTTTCCACAATTCATTTGCCTTTCTAACCATTTCGGGATAAGCTCTCCCACCCTAACATTCAAAGCACGATTACTCCTCCCTATGTACGTGTGTCTATACACACACGAAAACCAGTGAATAGTGTGGGATGTGACATAATCACTTGTGCACTTATGAGTTTTGCAGTGGAGCGAATTTTTGGCTTTTTGGATAATTACAAGTTGGATTGCATAAAAGGTCTTACGGATGACTAAATTTAACCTTTGTCTCAAAATTCTACTGTTTCTTTCACCATTATATGGTAATTTCATGAAAACATTTTGTTAGGAGCGGTAGAGATTGTAGGTTTAAAGACTAATTGACTTCTACATCTATTTAAAAACTTCAAAGGATATCTGTTTTCAACAAGAGTATCCATCACTAATACATTTTTTTCTCTATAATATCAGCCGTGTAAATACGCTGAATCCTCTTAAATAAGCATCTCACCAAGCCTTTCTTATACTGTAGTGGACAGAAGCTACGAAAATTAAGGTATTGCCTTTCTGTAGATTGATCGTCATATTGAACCATTATTTCTTCGACTCAGAAGTATGTCTAAAAATGCAAGTTGGTTGTGACTTTCTTTCTCTCATGTTAGACTTATATGATTCTGCAGAGAGTTAAGTTTACCTGGTAAACGATTCGCATCTTCAGAATCGTTACATATCAAAATGATATCATATATAAGTTAAGATTTTGTAAATTCTGGTTTAATAATACTTTGATTAAGCTACTAACATCAAATAGCGAGATGTCAGTAAAACAATATCGCTTTATTTTTCATTCATTAGGAAATATGAAAAATTATACAATAATGCATGTCTATTGAGTGCTGTTTTGAACTTTATTCATTCATATGTCTCATCAATTTATGATTCATAATCATATACACCAGTATTTACTGCCTTTTAGTATTTTACCCAATGGTGCACATAGACAATTAATCACACTACTTGTTATTATTAAGTACAGTTGTACAGTTATGGAAATAAGGTCATCGAAAAAATGACTTTCTTCGGTGAAATCTTTGTTTTATACGTCCATGGGAATTAATTAAATACTGCTCTGTTCATAGCACGCTGTATTATCCTAACTTTATCTTCAGAAAAATCCAATGCGGTAGGTTGAAACCTATTTGAAAATGGGCGTGAGTACAGATTGCAATTGAAAGACGTAAGTGTATAATTTACAAATAGTGAAAGTGAAATAGGGGAAGTCATAGATACATTCTGATAGATGGAGAGTTATGTGGCCCAGTGATTTAATTTGGTTGCCAGGTATAGATTTGACTGAAAGAGGAAATATGCGTAACCTTATCTGATTTTTCAGAATGCTACCTCCTACTTTTTTCAAGATCTGTTTACCAGATAGTGTAAAGCCAAATACACCAATAAGAAGAGACTTATTGAACAAAACCTCTTTAAAAAATGGTGAGATGAGTAGTGGAAAGGAAATGAACACACATCAACAAGGCCAGTGTTCAGTCATAATTCTTTACAGGATGTCCTGCATAAGATTTGTGACCAGGTTGTTTTTGTAATTTTTATTGAGAACACATTTATGTCCACAATTTTTCCAGTTTTTTGCGTTTAATAAGTTTCAAATGGAAGTGTTGTCTGTAGGACACAAACTGAGTGACTATTATCCTAAAGTTAGTCAATTAGTCACTACAGTTTGAAAATTTGTATTCGTGAACGTCCGACCTTATTCCATCATCGGACGATGAACTAACTAGGTTTAAAACTGCGCTAGTTGATAGCTGCCAACAGCACAAAAATATTAGGCATTCAGTAAATAGCCTGTTATCTAAGCGACACAGAGAAATTCTTAGAGAACATGGCAGTAATGAAAGTCTAACTATTAGCAATCTGGATAAAGGTGACAGTGTGGATTTATGGACAGTAGTGATTACTTTGAGGAAATGGGAGGTATTTTGAATGAACAAACTAAATTCCAGTCTCTTGTTTGTTCCAAAAATCTTGATGTAAAAGCGGAGAAAATAATAACAAACTCTACCAAAAAGATTGAATAAAAAAGGAGTATTTTCAGTAGCCATACATGAGTCTATGAAACCAACAGGTACCAACACTCCATGTCTATACGTTCTACTCAAAGTGCACAAACCGGGTCTTCATCTTAACACAGTTTTACATATGTATAACTCTCGAAAAATACCCATTTATTTATAAGTATAACTCTCCATTTCACGAGATAGCAAGGTGGTTAGTAAGGATTCTGAGACCTTCACGCAAAGAAATTGTGCGACAAAGAAATGATGATATCTTTGACTTCATTTTTAAAGTATCCGAGACTAATGTGAGGGATAAATGCATGTTATCCATGGATGTATCATCACTACTAACGAACGCACAATTTATAGAAACGGCAGACTAAATTTGCCAAAATGTTTATTCTAAATTTGCCATCTAATTTTCTTTTTACTAAAGAGTCCAGGAACGTCAACTCATTTTCATCGGATTCAACCTCTTTGGAGAACTTTTAACAAAAGTAGACAAATTTTGAAAGTCTGTGGTAGAAAATTTTTTGGCCATAGTTCATACAATTTTTGTTTGTCTTGTTTAGTATACCCATTGATAGCTGTTTCATGATTCGTATTTAAAAATAAGAGATGTACTTTTATACATAAACATACAATTCTATTTATTTATTTATTATACATGTTGATACCTGTTGCATGGCTCATGATTGGAAAAAAAAATTTTAAAAACAAAAGGTGTCCCTTTTATATATAAACCTTTGTTATGTTAATTTCGATTAATTTCCCTGAAGAAGTTCGGACCAGATTGCCGAACGAAACGTTGGAATTAATCATATCACTTTCGCTGAGATTTTACAAATATAACTTTATAATAGTACATCTGTTATGATATCAAAACAAAGTTTACCAACTTGATCATCGTTCGTTAGTCTGGGGTCATTTTTCGTTGTCAAATTGGTCAATTGGTAAAGATAACAAAATCAAATATAGATTTCTATAGTTTGGTTTGTAAGGATTAGTAATGTTCTCTAACTGATATCCATCCGTGATCAACTCGTAAAACAAATATAGATTGTTGGATTTGATCAGTGTGTAAAATTGTAAAAGCAGTGTGAGTTCGCTTATCACATTAGTGTTGATTTTGTCACTTCATGGGGGAGGAAGGTGTTGCAACCAACTCAGATTCCGTTTTAGTCCATCATTCCTATTCAGGCAATTTGGATTCCACTTGATACGAAGTACTTCTTATATGAGACGTTCTTTGTGATTTCTGAAGTTTCTCTGGATTATTTCAATATTGTCAAAATCAATTTTGTGGCCTGATTCTATAGCGTGTAGACCTATGGCTGGCTGATGATTTTTCAAGCTTTCCTAGTTCAACTGGACTTCTCGGTGGTCACAGAGATGCTCTTTGGTGTTCATTCCTTCTGATTTAGATTTCTCGAGATGTTGGTCCGATGTATATAGCATCACATTCCAAGTATTTTATTTTATAGACACAATTAGATAAAGAATCTTTAGGGATTTGGTCTTTTATATGGACAAGGTTGTTTTGAAGTGTGTCTGATGTTTTGAAGAAAACTCTAATGTCGAGCTGATTGAGTACTCTTCTGATATCGTCTGACGTCTCTACTGTATATGGAATGACGACTATTGATGTCCATGTTTTTGGAATACGTTTTCGGCCATACTTAATGTCTGTGTTGATTTTGTTGATGAAGTTCCTTGGGTATTTGTTTTGCTTAAGGATTTCACTAATGTTTGATATTTCTTCTTCTTTTTCTTTCTCATCCGTTATCAGATAGTGTGCTCGTCTAAGAAGACTTGAAACATCTGAAATCTTTGCTTTGATGGGGTGTGATGATTTGAAGTCTAAATATTTATTGGAGTGGGTTTTCTTCCTGAATATGGATATATTAAAATGTCCGTTTTCTTTTCTCTCAACTAGGCAGTCTAGAAATGGTACTTCACCGACGTCTGATTCTGCTTCCGAAGTGAACTGGATTCTGGGAGATACACAGTTTATTTTCTCCAGGAGTGAATTGTGTAGATCGCGTTTTAGTACTACAAAAGTATCATCCACATATCTTAACCATATTTTAGGAGTGAGTATGTTTAAAAAGATGTTATTTTCGAATTTATTCATGAAAAGGTCGGCGACTATTGGGGAGACTGGTGAACCCATATCAACACCATTTGTCTGTCTATATGAACTCCTTTTAAATGTAAAATAATTACTTTCTAGACAGAATTTCAAGCTCTTAATTATTTCACTGGTGTCCAGTGGACATCTTTGTGATAATGTTGTATCTGATTCTAGTAGACTGCAAATGATATCAAGACTTTCGATAATAAATATACTAGTATATAATGAGTTAATATCATAGCTTACAGTAATGTCTTCCTTATCAATTTCTCGGTGTTCTATTTGAGGTTTTAAATCATATGAATTTCTTGTAATATTTTGAGTGTCCTTTTGTAGTGGTTGTAGTAATGAGAGTAAGTATTTAGATAGGTTTTATGTCGGTGAGTTGGTAAAATCTATTACTTGTCTTACTGGAACTGAGGGTTTATGTATCGTTTGTCGACCGTAGAATCTTGAAGGTGGATAAGACTTTGGTTTTAGTTTAAACCAGAGAGAATTTTCAATTTTGGGTTTCATTTCTTGAAGGAGTCTGTTTGTAAACTATGTAAACACACACTACTTTTTTAATTTTACACACTGATCAAATCCAACAATCTGTATTTGATTTTGTTATCTTTACCAATTGACCAATTTGACAACGAAAAATGACCCCAGACTAACGAACGATGATCAAGTTGGTAAACTTTGTTTTGATATCATAACAGATGTACTATTACCTTTGATATTTAGTTTAGTGATCTTCATTGTAATTATAATATTCAATGTGTCCATTTGAGTTCACCCAAGTCTATTTTCTCACTCCTTAACTCTAAGTTATGCTGAGATTTTGTAAATTCTGGTTTAATAATACTTTGATAAAGTTATTAGCATTAAATAGCGAAACGTCAGTAAAAACAATATCGTTTTGTTTTTCATTCATTGGGAAATACAAAAACCTTTATTATAATGAATATCATATACTCAATGCCCAAAATTTTTTCAAACCTTTAAAAGTGAACTTGGTTTGGACATATAAGACTTCGTATTCGTCTACTGCACACAGCTGAGGCGATAGGCATTCGAACTATTGAGCCTCGACTATGCATTCAAAAGAAATTGCTACAGTCCTTACCCCTTCCCTGGCCAATTAAAACCTAACCAACTGATGACTTCCCCACTCCCCTCTCTTATCACCTCTTAAATTTAGCACTTCTCTTTTAAAACGTATTTTATTTACTTCCAGTAGAATCTAGAATTATTAATATATGTGTAAAACTTGGGCACTGTGGTAGTAAGTAATTCCAAATTAGTTTGTTTATTAGATGTATCACACAGTGAAACAGTATTATTTTCTGGATGACGTTTCGAATACAATTTATTGTTCATAATCATGTCAATTGTAATCACACGACTTCGAAGCTTGAATTTTATAGTTTCCATTTTCCTCTGCTATTTGTCGTAGGGGTAGTAGAATTTTCCAGATATCAGGGACAGGTGATGAATCATTCCTATTACACGTATTCTCTTCAGTTGATTCGATAAACAAAGCTTCTGTCATCAGTCTCTACCTCCACCCTGCCACATTAAAAAAAGTTAAAAATTAAATTAAAATTGTCATCCTATCCCATCCTATTGTATGCTAGTGTGGGATTGCATGTAGAATAACATAAGAAATCTAGAGAATAGTTCAGCTGTAGCACTACATGCAGTTACACACAAGCATACAATAGGATGGGATAGGATGACAATTTTAATTTAATTTTTAATTTTTTTTAATGTGACAGGGTGGAGGGAGAGATTGATAACAGAAGCTTTGTTTGTCGAATCAACTGCAAATATATGTAATAGGAATAATTGAACACCTTTCCCAGATCTCTGAAAAATTCCACAACCCCTATGACAAATAGCAGAGGAAAAAGGAAACTATAAAATTCAAGCTTCAAAGTCGTGTGATTACAGTTGATATGATTATGAACAATAAATTTTGTTCGAAACGTTATCCAGTAAATAATTCTGTTTCACTTTGTGATATATCTAATAAACAAACTAATTTGGAATCTGGAGTTACGTAATCATTTCATTTTTTTCTTAGTCTTTATCAACTACTTCTGCCTGAGCATTTGTTTGTTTAAACATGCTGTTTCTCGTTATTCTTGTTAGCACCGATCACCTCACTATTTTATCCTTGTTACTGATAGAACTATTATTGTTAGAATTGCTATTATTACGACTAATTGCACAATTTATATTCACCATCCTATTATCTGATAGATAAAACACTATGACTGGTTTATATGTGAATTTTTATTTGTAAAGTTATATATATATATATATATGAGTTAACCCTGATGAGATCTAACGGAAAACAATATTGTTGTCTTAAATTTGTTGTAAATTTTACTATGGGAATATTTAGTACTTTTATTAAGATTCTTTTCAACTATTCATCCGTCCGTGTTTTTTCATTTACCCTCTATTTCACGAAAACAGTGGCCTACTTTTATCCATTGAGGTTCATACTTAGGTCGCTTTGATTTCACAGTGTGATTCAACAAGAACTAACATCATCTAGAGGTGAACTTGAAAACAGTGAGTGATGGACAACTGGTTCGCGGCTGTGTAGCTATACAAACTCACAACTGCGCAAGAGATTGAAACCGCGTCACCTGAGCTTAGAAACAATGAATCTGATTCACCGGCTTTGTTTAATTTTAAAATTAAAAAAGGGAATAAATAGAACTTATTTATTGACAAGTTCAGAAGTTTTTACCACACTCACTCAGTGGTCACTGGGATGCAACCATTCTTTTGTTGTCTACTTCTTAGTAATGGACAGAATTTTGTCAATTAGCCATTTATTTCGGTCTCTAATTTAAGTGACTCATTTTACCATAAGCTTTAATCGATGGTGGGTGATTGAAGCCATTTGGAACTGAACAGATTAGTGGCGATTTATTAGACTCTGAATAATGGAGCTTCAAATCACTTCTTAGACATCAACTATCTTGAGGTTAATAGAGAGAAGACCAGTAGTTCAGCGAAGAGTCTCTTTTCGGTGAATCTTAAGGTTGTTAATTACTAGTACAGTTCAAAAGAAAACTACGTACCGCGGCTTGCAGATTATCGCCTTCAGACACTGAACACTACATTTCACATCACCGTGATTCGCAGAGATTAACATAAAAGAAACAATTGTCCCTGAAAGCTGATGTTCAGACTGCAGTCAACTGGACAGGAAATTCATAATTTGCATTTCAAGTATTTATCATTACATCAAAAAATTTATTTAGTAGATATACCATGCAGTTTTACTGAATTGTTTGTTTTGTAAATGTAATTAGCTTCACTTCACAATCATATTTACACTGTATTGAACATTAGGTGTAAATTACCACTCTGTTTTAATGAATGGATTATGCAAACACCGTATACCGTTTACTGAAGCATTTAAATCACATTGATGAACGACTTATTGTATGCTCTTACACATTCTAAGGAAGAACAAATGTAGCTTTATTTTTCCTACCAACGTCCTTGTTTTAAACATAATTGTTTACAGACTTCAAATAAACTAATCGTGTTTATTATTTATTTATAGCGGAAAAAGCTATTCCCATTTGATTTGATTTTATAATTACTTCCCTTGATTAATTTATATTCAGCAGTCAAAAATAGAACAGTATTTATCTTTAACAGAATTCATTTTTGTTTTAATTCACTCGTTTACGTTACTTGGTAACCTAGTTTAATTAAACAAAACAAATAATCAGTGTATTATTGACACTAGATAACTTGATACTTTTTGTGTGCTCAGTTTATATTTACTATTAAGGGAGATGCATTTCTTGTCGTTAAAAAGTCAATTGAAACAATATATGGTTACAAAAATATTTAATATGAAATAAACGGTGAATATTTAGTTGAAGTCTAGAGTAAGTAATTGATGTAGAAGGCATTCTAAGCTGGCTCCAAGCTTAGCAGTAATTGATGCCATTTTTTGCATACATTACTGTTGACTGAATTTGTCTGATACAGTTCTCAGATTAGTCACTGAGTTAGAAGATTCATTATTTTTGGTCCAAATTTTTCCTGTCAGTTATATCCAATAACCTGATATCATTTAGGTGTTCACAGGTATAGCTACATTGGAAATCGTTTCAGTAGTATTCGATGAAAAATTGAGATCAGATAAGATGACAGGAATTATTTTGAAATAATGAGTTACATTTATAATTCATGGAAATATATGCGGCGCTGTTGTGCTGTCTGCGCTAACTCCGTATTTGATAAGTTTATTTGAGATAGCACACAGTGATATAGTGTTAATAACTGGATGACTTTCGAGCACAATATACTGCTCATAATTATATCAAAGTATTCGCACGACTTACTAATTTGCTTTATACAGCTTTACTTCACCCTGTTTTTGCTGTGATATTCAATACAGTTAAGTGGCTTCAGCTTCAATAGGGATTCTACTTCCGCGATTCTCCAGAGGTGAAATATCTGTCTTTTATGATGTCGCTGAATGCAAAGTTTTACTGAGTGCATTTGTTCATATTGATACTGATCGTTTCGTTGACTTCATATTTAATCTTTAGATAGTGTGAGTTATTCTTGATCGAGTGATAAATCTGATTTGACTTTATAGGGTGGTGAAGAGGAAAGCACTTTACAAATACTTTGAACGGTTGAAGCTGTCACCATTTCAAGAGTTAAGTCTAAATCATAAGTTTAAAAATGAGACTGCCACTAACTCGATAAGAACTAAGTCTTTTATTCAACCTCATCAGAATTTCATTTCATTTTTTATTATGAAGGAAATTTATATCTACATTTACGTATTTTCCTACTAAATTTGCACACTCCATTGTGATCTTTTACCTCTTTAATTTTGTCTTAATAACTATTTAAATGATTATGTGATCGCTCGCACTTATGTATGAATTGTCTTTAGATTGCGCAACACTCTTCTGTTTGCAACATACAATATTTCTGTTTTGATCATAGTTTATTATTCTATATTTGAACTTTGTCTTCAACTTCAACATTTTACTTTATTCTTATAAAACGAACTGGTTATTCACTCAAAGTATATCAAGGTTGTTTCACAGTGATTACTTACTTATTTTATTATTCAGATAATATACAACTGATGAAAATCCTATGGAATAAAATGAATCCACGCTATCCTTCCAAGGGTGCTTTTATTGCGTTATTTAAATAAAACAAATTATCGGGGATTTTAATAACTCAGTGTTGTCTTCGCTGGCACATCAGCATGAAATACTTGTGCGGAATCAGTGACAGAAACTACTGGAAAAGTCTGATTCTGCGTGAATTTGAATTTTAGCATTAGTTGTACCAGTCTTTTGAGCAAGTATCCCGGAGATCTGACTTGCATTTTACACGTCAGTTCTAACACTACCTTAATCATGAAAGCAAAGTTCCTAATAATTTATGTGGTAAACAAGAAAATTTCTGATGGTTTCCTGAATTAATGCAACGACTAAGTAAGTATTTTTTCATACTTCCAGCCGTCGTCTAAAATTAGCTGAATGATGATAGTAGTTGCCGAAATTTGAAGTGCTTATAAAAGTACCCAGTTTTGGAATGTTTCCCGCCAATGGATTATAAGGTCATATGTGAAGATGAGTAAGGTGAAGACGAATATAGAAGAAGAATATGGAAGAGGAAGATGACCCTTAAGCTGTCACTGTGAAATTTGATGTCTATGGGTACTGCTGGAGAATGTTACTAAAGGAATGTATGTTGCTTAAGCAATGAATGCTAAGCTGTTATATAACTGCATAAAAGACCTATTTTTTATGTAATGTAGATAGAATTTGGTCGTTGTTTCTCAGTTCCTATGAAAACGGGTTGTATTTTAGTATTTACCACGAAATTCGGTAGTGAAACTTAAAGATCAGCTGGTAGGAATATATAGACCCAGGTTTCGTATCAAGTGGGATTCATCAGCTCTGTATGTATTTTACTTAGCGAAAACTAGTGTTTGCTTCTTGATTCGAATTTATCTTTGAATGTTGAAGAGAGAAGTTTTGCCGATAAGGTGACAGGATAATCTACTTCCATGTAATTTAGTGGACTAGTGAATACTACTCGAATGGTCTTTCTTCCTGTTCACTATTTCTACTGAGCTACAGATGAATCTTTGCTTTTTTCAGCAGCATTCTCACAGAGCTTAAACGGAAAATGACAAGAATTCAAAGATGGAAGAGGAAGCATAGGAACACATATGGATTTTTAATGTTTATGGTGAAAAGTATCAATAGTAGTGGCCAGATTTCGTCTGGCATTTAAGCCAGGCATGTTAGAGAGTGATTATTCCCACAGTGTGCTGAACATTCTGTTTCTTGACTGATATAGATGACTAAAGTGAGGGTTTACATTGAGATTCCTTGCCTTTAGATACAGTTGAGAGTGCTACATTCTCATAATCACAGCAAATACCACTTCTCTGTATATATATATATATATATATATATATATATAATACAAATGATCACTTGTGGCAGTGAATACAGTATTCTACCTAGCCATATGAGGCGAAATAACTGTGTAATAATTCCAACCGTTTTATTGGGTATTCAAGTTTGTGACAATTTGTCACTTCGTTTCAACTTAAACATAATTTTACTTAGGAGTATCACAAAGCAGGATATCTATGTGTATAGCATAAATTTCGTATCTTCTAATATCAAACTTCTGAATTATCAGCAATACACATATATAACTACAAGTCTAATTGCACTGCTGACTTACTTACTACTTTACTTCGGCTATCTCCTACGTGAGGATGAGCCGGCTTCATGAATCATGAAGTTTCATGGGAATTAGGTACGAGTGATGTCCCCAGAATCGCTCGGCCTTTTGTTTGAGAGTGCAGCTCTAGCCTTTACACAACCAAGTGTGACCTACAAGGCAGTAGGAGTGGAGTAGGGAGTCCACTATCCATTGGCAGCCGGTGACCAGAGTCCGGTTCATACGCCTTTTTGAATGGGGCCAGTCATCCAGGGCATCCAATAAGCCCTTTGTCCATACGTCTGCCGGTGAGCTCCGGTGAGCTTCATACGCCAGTCGTTGGAGGTTTGGAATCAGGGTTTAGCCATCTCCCCTAGACTGTCATCCAACGGACAGTCAACCCGGTGAAGAGCGACGGGCATCCGCTTTTGCCCTCTCACTTCGGTGAAAAACACCTCCTCCACGTGAAGGCAGTGAGTAGGACTTCTTCAGGAGAGGCTATGTAAGACGCCCGCTCATATGGGAGCATTTCAAGAGATGTACGGAGGGGTGGCCAACCCGCAGCGCAAGACACCCACCCCCGACCATCCTGAGGCTTTGGAGGTGAAACTGCTGACTGCTTTTATCTCATGATTGTTACGGAAATCAGTCAGGAGCCTTTAACGTTAGACTTCTAAATAGTAAGATACACAGGCCAACAAGTTATTTACAGGCGTTGAGAACAGGAATTCTACAGTCCGCAAAAATATGCAGTGAACAGTTTCTCGGAGGACCAAGGAAAAGATTCAATGGTTTTTCATTTAATTAAATTTGCTACTTATAAGTAGTATAATATTTTCTACAAAATATCGTTATAAAAATCGGGGCTCTGCAAAAAGACAAATATCAAGGCCGACTCTCGTTCATGTCATAATTCGTAGAGGAAATAAGAGTATTCACCCGTCTTTATTTGTTATAATGAGGATAGTAATCACTGTGTCTTATCATGGTTTCGTTTTGCTGTTTTATTTCGTTCTGATTAAAACAGATGTTTGATAGCATTAAAGTATTTGTTTTACAATTGGCGATTGTTAAATCATTTATAAATTGCACTGGAATAATAGTTTCAGATATCATTTTATATGTGAATATATACATGTAATGTGTGGGATGGGTTTCAGTAAACATTTTACATAGGTATTATGATTATAATTTCATGAGAACTGATCTTTTTAATGGTAATTCATCTAAGTGTCCAGTAATAAGTTTTGACTTTTATTTTTGAACTAGCGACATAATTATGTGCAGCATTGTATTGCATAGCTGTAATATGCACAAAAAGCGAAATGGCTGTGAGACGTTTGATTTCATAGGAAGGAGTAAAACGGTTTCAGTAATGAAGAGGTTATATATTTTCTTCGTGTCAGCGAGCATAAATTTCTAGTTAGGTGGATCTTCATTAATGGCCATACCTAGGCAAGTGAAACATCAAGAATCAGAATTTTATGGTAGAAGGAGACTGATAAAAACTTCTGTTTAAATACGTAGATTAACCTGATGTATACAGACAGAATCAAACTGAAAAAAACTGAGCCTAACTTTCCTATTATTACTTCAAAAAAATTAACTATCTTCTGAGTTACTCATATAACAAAGTTTTACCGGTGTTAAGTTGTAAGCTCTTGAAAAAGTGTTTAAAAACGGTGTGCCATACACTTTCCCTGGTCATCCAATATTCCTTGCACAACAACGACATGTTATCTGACAAATGCAACTGTAGGCACCATAAGTGGGATACCTATAGACCAATAAATGAAATAATAAATTATAATCAAGGAGAAACTTGATTAAAAGTAATTTCTCTTCCAGTGACATTTCACCTTTTGTTGACTATCTGTAGAACGTGATTGCATAATAGGTTAAGGTGAATGAACATAATTTTTTTAAATTAGCCATGAGTGCTGTCATCTGTTGGCTATTTAATACCTTTTAAGATAGTCCTTACCGAAATAATTCAATGGTATATTCACCAACATCACCATTGAATGACGAAAGACGAAATTTTTAACAGAACATAAGTTCTAAGTTTGACCGCGGATTGACATCATTTGAGAGAACTACTGGAAAGCTGGAACTATAGGACAGCCGTTTTATTGTGGTTTGGAACTCTTCGTCAGTATTCACCTATAGTTTTATTAGCGATAGAACCCATGACTTACGAGGACAAGCTCATTGATCACTCAGCCACCCAGGCCGGAATTCAATGGCCCCTGAAATCCAACTTCCACAAGTTCTCCATTTTGACGCTACCTGCAGCCAACATCACTGGCTGGTACATGCCGTCATACTCGAGCTAATAGAGTTCATTGGTTACGACTTCTCACAAGAACTCCGGATAATTTCGTCCTTTAGTCAGTCGCTAGTCAGTATCAGATTAATTTTCAAGAGTTAGCTTGTAGGAATTTGACTGGGTTGGTTGAGTTAGACAATGACGATTAATGACGGTGGGAGAGGAAGTAAGCTAAAGCAAATATATCTTTGTTTACTCGTGAAAATTCGCCGGTGGCCCAGTGTTTAGGATTCTCCTCGACCATGCACATGGTTCGGGGTTCGATCCACTGCCGACACATACCTGATATCTATGGTCAGCGTGCAGAATTTGGGCTATCGATATCACATACTGAAAATTCCATACCTGTACCAAAAAATGCGGTGTGGAATCAAGCTGTAATCAAAAATAAATAAAATAAACAAATGCCGCATAACTTTTATTTTTTCTGAACAAGATATTATTTAAATTTAGAAGTTGTAATGTGTTTATGCAGTAGATTTCAACTAATCTCACAATAAATGCATCTGTTACACACACCCATGTAACGAGTTATAAGGTCAGTTTCGAAGTGGTTCGAGTTAAGTTAGTTTGTGAACAAAGCAAAAGTTTTTATAAACTCTGGAGTTAATTCTTTATTATTAAGGAGATATGGATGAAATTGCTAAGTTATTATTCGTTTAATTGTCTAAATTATTTCCAACAGTCATGGTATGTGATGTTCTAGTCAGCTTAAAAAACTGTGCAATTAAATGATTTTGAAAAGATGCCTTTGCAGATAAATTCCACAATAAGAACTGTAAATTTAGAATTAAAAGTGCATGAGTTACTGATTCACTTGTTCTTCCAGTTTACTTATAAATATATATTTCTGTTCACTATTATCAGCAAGTGGCCGTGACATCATCAGTCAGATGGTTTCTGGTTTAGAAATTTACAGGGATTAGGCTCTACATTCATGTAATATATATATTATATAGTTCCGACAAGTGGGTCAAGACGGTCACCAATAGTTTGAATCATGATTAGGCCGAAGACTAGACTGTACGACTAAGAGAGTCTGTTGGATAAGTCTATAGTGCTCTGGGTAGCTCATCTACAGGCGTTCAGTTTGAATCATGCCAATACAAACAAGATTTTCGATTCAATTTCATCCATCACCCCCCCCCGCACTTTAGTTACACCCAGATTAAGGCTTTTTCTTTGCATGACAGGAATGAAATGAAAATTCCTAAACTGAGTCATAAACAAAATAAGGCGTAACAGAGAAGACAATTGTCTTTTCTACGAGTTATTTATAACAACTATAGAAGTGTATTTATATTTAACGAAGAGCTCATAAAACTAACCAGATACTAGCGGTTAGGTTTTATTACAAAATGTGTTACGTAACATGAAATGTGATCTAGAAAAGGAGTAAGTGAAGGTTAAAAAGCAGAAGTTGAAGTTACATAATACGTGTGAAGCACTTTCGAATCAATGTAACTGGACAAAATAAAATTCGGAAATTCGTCTTAAAGTTAGATACTAATGAGTAGCTAGTTGGTATTCACGGCTTTCCTAAGTCATAAATCTTCAAAATTAGGGAGATTTGTCCATCTGAATTCGATGAAAGGACTTATGAATATTGGATAATCTTTTGACCTGAGAGTCGTGGGTTTAGTTCCTCTTGTTTTAGTGGATGCAACTATGATAAATTAGCTTTCCAATCATCTTAATTGTGCAATGGTTCCCCAAATGATTCTGATTCGTGACGAGGTATACACTGAAATATTCAGTAAACTGATATGGTGGCTAGGCACTCATCCATCAGATAAATATTATTTGTTATCTTCATGGATGGACTGAAATGTAACAGACAGAAATCGAAGCATTGGGTGTAACATTTATTACTATTAGGTTCACTAAGTGTATCGTCATTACTTGTAATAATGTATGTGGTGTTTCGTGCTCAGTAATGCAGGTCTGAATTTCGCTGCTGTGATAGCAGCTGATTTCCTTTGACAGGGGAACCTTCAATGGCGTACTTGTGGCCATCTGATCTGAAAGTTAATCAGATATCGAAAGTGGTAGGCAGTGCAATTTATTGTCTGACTTCACAACCCGGTATATGCGAACAAACTAACATTTAGCTGTATTTCTTTTTAGTTCTGATTTCAAGAAAAAGATGGAAGCAGATCTACAGAGGAGGTTTATTAAAGATTTATAGAAAAGTTTCGATAAAATATTAAACATTATTTCTTATCAGTCTTTATTCTTCTCTTTTTAGTATTACCGAATTAAAGTAGGAGGAATCGTGATTCCAGTTTAGTTGAGTATAAAATATAAAAACATATTTAGCTGAAAGGTTAAGAGAATAGCTTCACATTGTCAAATTTTGAACTTGTTCAACCTCAAATGGAGCGCTCGCATCTTTCATAACCGAATCCACTTCAACATAGATTAAGTTAGTGGATTTCTATGCCAAGGATTGTTCAGAATGGTAAACAGGACGTATTATGCTTCCACTTTCTGTATTAATCACTATGTAACTGACAGATATTTTGTAGGCAGAATAACAGTAACTTATTGAAATATACAACTTTAGGTGTTCTTTTGAAGAGAAAAACTATGTGAGGTGAACAAATAGCTAATTCAAGAGGATGATTAATTCAATAGGGAAACGGCACTTTTGAAATCGTTTCTCATATTCTAATGAATTTTTCATTTTGGTCTAGTACAGGTAACTACAATAACAGAAAACTGAGAAAATTGTTCTATCTTTTTGTTTTCTTTTCGGTCAAAGAGGACTTAGTCAAACGAATATAACATTGAAGTACTTTATCCCATCCCTTAGGTTCACCTTTATTCGGTGTACTTATTATTGTTTATTTAGACTTGGCCATTTGTCCAATTCACTCAGAGGAATATGTATCTCTTAGTTCGATAAGAATACAATTAAGTTACATTAATGCAACATTTCTACCATAATATTATTTTAATTATTTTTGTCGTCAGTTGTGTTAACTTCGTTTATGTCTGTTATCACTACTATTATTATTATTATTACTATTACCGTTCTCATTGTCATTACGATTTATAACACTTAACGTTATTATTCTACCCTTAGGTTCCGAGTCCAACAGATGGCCTCAACAGCACATCTCCATTTCATCCTGCTTTCTGCAACCCTTTTTGGCTTGCTGGACGATTGCCCATAAGCTCTCACACGATCCCCTCCATGTCGCCCTCTGAAGCTCGATTCACTGTTTCCCATTAGGGTCCCACTGTTGGACCTGGCGAGTGATGTAACTTAACGGTCTTCTCAGTGTGTGTCCAATCCATCTCCGTTTCCTTCTGTATATTTGTTGGGCCACAGCCGTAGACTCTTGGTTCGAAGCCAGAGTTCCCTGTTGGTAATGCTTTATGACTGCATGATCTTCAGTATGGAGAGAAGACAGCTATTGATTAGAGTCTGGAACTTGTTCAAAAGGCTTTTAGGTACATCCCTGTTTTACTAGCCAGTACTAAACACAGAAAAAGAGGGAAGGTTGAGCGTAGGTCTGGCTACGCTAACCACAAAAATCAACCCAATCGCTGCAGAGCCTTCAAGGCACAGAAAAAAAATAACCCTCACCACTAACCTCCAAATCGTAGTTGTTGGTTACAGCTTCATAAATACTTGGAGTTCTGTAGCTTATATTTAAATCTGCAGAAGATCTAATTGACGCAAAATTACCCGCTCACATGTTCTAGTGAAGCTTATGTTACCTTTGAGAAATTGGCCTATTTTTAATCAGAGACACAGTCAACCAACTTGCCTTTGGTTTATTCATTCAAATAACCAGTGATTACCAAGCAGGGAAGGTTTACAAGGCAATAGTATATATATATATATATATATATATATATATATATATATGTCATGCCACTAAATTATTATTTATTACATGGTAATTCCAACCAGTTTAACATTAAATGAGCAGAACAGATTTATTTAACCGGTTAGTTAGTAATTAAAAGAAGAAACTTGAGTTGAAACTGCTTTAATTTCACTGTATATGATCATTAATTAATTAGTTATATTCTGTCTGATTGTTAAACAACAAGATAGTAATTTTTTGTAACCAGTTAATGACTTTATTCCTCTTCATCTTTATTCAGTGCCAAGTAAGGCTAAGAGAAGTGTACGGTAATCTCCCGAGGTTTCATCACGTACCCAATCTTCTAAGCTGCTGCCTTGTTCCCTTTGAAATACATCACAAATTGTACCTAGATCGATCTATATTTGATAGAAGCAAGAATAATTAAAAAAAAACGATTTAATGCTACTTAATCAAAACAGATAATACTATGATTAGACAACTTGTTGGTATTATGATTGGAATCGGAAGACTATCAGGGGTATAAGTAAGACTGAGCAAAGTGAATGGTCCAACTACCACACTTGCATTACCATTCTGTATAAAATGATTAAAGTAACGTCCTTTATATCAATCCACACACACCTACAGATATAAATTTTAATTCGGGAAAATGCATAACACTAACAGTCTAAAGGATTTCAATATGCGATTGCTCCACAAACGTACATCTGTGTAAGCCAATTTCTTTTTGAAGTTGGCGTAAATGTTATTGTCTAGAATGACAAAGACTTGATTGTGGGACCGCTTAGATCAGAGAACGCAAAAATTCCAAAATTTTAAGTCTGTATGTATGCATACATACTGCATAGCTGTGATATGGCTACTTGTTTCTTCTATGTCGTAGATACCAAGTATATGATTGTAATGGGCAACTTATTGAATGCTGTAACCAAGCTTAGTAAAAATGAAAAAACCGTAATTCCATTCTATAGTTTTCTGCCTCGGATTTGTATTTTTTTTACTCTTATAGTAATACATATCACATTTTCTGGAATTTGTCTTTTCCCTCCAGAGCTTCAGGCTAAATCTGTGGTAGTCGTTCGCTGATTGCTTGTTCACTTCTTTTCTTATTTGGAGGTGAAACAGTTCTTTGAGATTTGAACGTCTTTACAGTACAGTCCTAAGATACACTGCTACTGATCCAAAGGTCCTGTGCACACTAGCGACGTTTCAGCTGCTCCATAGCTCTGTGGCTGTTTCACAACCACGACTTAGTGGTTGTGAAGTGAAGAATCTGTTCATGAAAGACAACCACTTAGAAGAAAGTGAAAGGCGCAACTCAGGTGAAATTTTGAACTCTGTAGATTGTTCATTGATAACAACTTGTAGAAACATGTAACACTCACTATATTGCGTGATTTGTATGACAGTTAACTTATAGTGGTCTGATTTAACTTGGTCACCGTTTTTTTGCTCTTAAATTGAAGTTATACGCCTTAAAGTATTTCTGATCACCGAATATTAAATATGTATTTAACTACTACGTTCAACTAACCAAAATCATGTATAACTCCATTATGGATAAGACCTTATCCATAATGCAGTGCCCAAGTTTTATACTTATGTCGAAGTCAGGTATGATAGATGATGAGAAGCTTACCTCGCATCTGGTAGCAATAATACGCATAAGTGTAGCATCATCTGTACCAGCTCCTTTCATAGCTTTGGCCAACAGATCTGCATAGGCCTTTGGACGGTTTATGCAAGCTTGTACTATTTTTGGGAAAAATATGGAAAAATATAGAAAAATAAATAATAAGTCAAGAAACACGCCTGATTACAGCATTGTTTCACTGAAGGATAAAAGTAGTATTAGATGCGTAATCATGGACTTTAAGAGTATCCTAATTTTAAAGCCTAACTTATAAGCAGAGAACCAGCAACAAACAGTCTGAATCTTTACAACTTACTTAGACGAACTGTCATGGTATAAGACAGTCTATCTAGTATTTGCATTATTTAATCTCCCATCAACAACTATAGTGAGTAGATAAGTATTTGGTCAGATAAAATCACAGTTTTTTGTCAGTGAGAATGCATTTTTTCTATTATTTTGTTGTTATTTCTTTCTAAGATCATTTCCATGTGTAATGTATTATTATTTCAAAGGACTGGTCTATATTTATCTCCTATGGTAAAATGTACTCGTATTCTGTTTGCTTCACTTTTGAAGATGTCGACAGTTGTCGACAGTTTTATGTCGACAGATATCCACTGTTTTATCAGCGCTGATCTTGTAACAGCAGAAGACAAGGGCCAGGCAACAGATTGTTTATTTACGAAATCAACGCATATTTATAGATTTTCATGTACATTATTATAGATTATTGTTAGCAGAAAAAACACAGCCCTCTGATTGGTTGTTTCTTCACTGAAAGTTAATCTTTCATCTCTTTGTGGCTGTTTCTTGAATGTCAGATGATCTACATGCTAACTGTATCCGCCTACGCAAAGCCTTTGTTCTCACTTTTCTCACGACCAATATTGGGGACATAAACACTGACGTAAATTACTGTCTACCAACTTTGGCCAGTAGCCAGCTCTCACCACAACCTTATTTTCTGCTTTCTATCATGAAATAGCACAATTAGCGCAGTTAGTTTTGATTCAATGAAGCTTCATGTTGTCTACTGGTTTGGTTGTACACTTAATTGTCAACAGTTGTGATAGTACGGTTATTATGTTGGTGATTCACAAATTAATGTTTGTATTCTTCATGGTCTCATTTTAAAAAGAATGTTGCCTCTCTTGATTTTGAAATGTTATGCTATGTCGTCTTTCGACTTGCACCGTAGTTTAGTGAATATTCAGCTAACAGATTGTAGTATAACTTCCACTCTGCCAAAGTGAATATAGGCCTAGAATTAGTAGATCAAACCTAATCAATTTAATATTAACCAAATAAACGTCTTGACAGCCTGAGTATGCTTCAGGTGCTTTCAGTTTTGCTCTAACGGTTACGTATGCGGATAGGCACGGATGCCACCTATCTATCCTTCCTTGTGAGCGCACAAACTATTAGTCCGTAGCTGAGACATACTAGCCAGATAATTTCTAAATTCATCTCCATATATAATATTGACTTTTCACTCTATTCAGGTCTACTGCTCGTCAGAGTACATCAATAAAAAGCTGTCTTTTCGTTTACGTTTTACAATCAGTTTTTGCAAGTCAGATAGTGTACTAACTGACTGAGTAATTAGGCAAACTACGTTTACTAAGACTGGTATAGTGTAGCTTATCAGCGGCATACCCAATACCTTACAGACTCCCGCACAAGACAAAACATGGGTTTCATTATCAATTTTAGATTTTAATAATCGATACATCTTTCCAAGAAGGCCTTATAGAAACAAATACCGGTCATGTGATTTCAATGAAGCCTACAGAAAATTATGAGTGTTGTTTATCCAAGGATTTTTGTGAACATAGCTCCTGTGACTGTGATCGTAACTCATCAGGCATACATATATATACATATGTCTCCATCAAAGAATATGAAGCCTACATACTCTCTGAAATCTCACCATGCAAATCGAAGTAGATTAAAGGGTTTCCAAAGTTATTGTACTATTGACTAAGTGAAAGTCAATATGCATAGGAAAACATTAAAACTCGAAACCTAACAATATCTAAGTGAAACGGATTATAAACAAAAAGACACCTGAAGCTAAGAAGTTGGAAGGGCAGTTTTTTTTAGTTTCGTATCTCTTCTCCAGTTGCTTAGTAGAATGTCAAGTACGCAGTCTCATAATCGTTAATCAGCTACTGCTAGACATGCTGGAATTATTCTAAATTGTGTTACAATTCCACACTAACAAGAGGGTGTTGATTTACAAATTAGTTTAAAGCGGTTAGAAAAATAATTCTGTCTTTAGTATGCTACGAAAACCAGATTGTATGCTAAAAGTTTTTCAAGTCGATTTTACTAGAAAAAGGGAGATCATTGACCAAGCCAGGATGGATACTGAATAACCTCTTGGTTCACAACAATTTTATGGCATTTCGCGGCTAGGTGGATTAGTGATTAACTCGCCAGCTTCCCTACTTAGGACTAGGAATAGTGTGGGGAAACAGAATGAAATTTTTTCACTACTGTTTTATCTTCAATAACAGCAGTATTCTGATCTAAAGCCCCTGGAAATTTGACACTCCTGAACCCTGTCTCATACAAAAGAATAAATACAGACTCTTAATGAAATCCCTATTTCATAGACAGAAACTACTTTATTTTCTCTGGATTCTGATGATTTTTTAATTGATATCGATTCACTCCACTGATGATATAATCTTTGCATAAGATTAACATAGAAATACTAACACAGAAAAATCAAGTGAATGCACAAAATAAATAAAAATAAGTCGACTTACCACATAATACAAGAGCTCTTTCAAAATCACCTGATGTTTCAGACTCAATCGAATCGATCAGTGATCTTCCGTATTTCTGTTAAAAGAATGTAATAATAAAGTTAAACTAAATGAATGACTTTTTTGTTGGTGTTTATACGCCTAAGTAATGTTAACATTTGTTCAACTTTTGTGATCATTTCTGGACATTTTGTGGCCTTAGTATATTATTTCAAATAATGAACAATAATGATTCTAGACTGAATATTCTTAAATCTCATCTTATACAGGAATTGTTTCTTCATGCAGAGTCCTAGAAACATAGAGTGTAAACTAGGGTGGTTAGTATCATATTGTAGTTTAGTTTGCCATCACAATGAACGGATTTTTCCTTAGGGTTCTAAAAAGTGTCTATGAAACTAAAGGTCACTATCAGCATAATGTGAATAGCTTACATAATGACTGAGATTCAAGGGTAAAGTTGTTTTGCTGTCTTCGGTAATGCGCTTTTGTTAACTTTTCCATTGTGGACCAGAAGTATTTACGATAATATTCCCCACATCTATGCACTTCTCTTTGTTCTACGCTTTTACATCACTTAAAATGAGGTTTCTAACATACAGACCTGATAATTCTAATTGTTTGGTTGTGAATGACATGCATGAACCAGTAGACCGTGTTTTCTGAGTGCAGATACATATATATGTCCATATATAAAAGTACAAACCTGTTCATATTGTTGTGCGACTGCTTGTATATGCCAGACGCTTCGATTTGCAATAATCTTGATAATGGCTGACTCATCAGTCCCCAGATGCCTTTAAAGAAAAATTAACAAGTTGAACCACATGAAACTTACAAAACAAGGTATACTTTTTCCGAAAGAAAACAATATTTCAGTACTTCCAGCTTAATTTCAAGTCCGCTGACGACATTTTTATAAAGATTAGTGTTACAGTAAGATTCAAATGAATGACATTGTATTTATGGATCTGTGGTGAATGTGTTTTGTCTAATATATGAATCTTACGTTATATGTGTAATCTGAAGTGATGATGACTTCAGTCATCATGCTCACAGTCAGGTGAAAGCTGGTAAAGACAGTGATGCCTTCTTGTCTATTCTCACACTTCTGTATTTAGCCAGTCAACCATTTACTTGACCTTATTATTCTCAGGGATATTTTGGATTTTAAATATTATTCAAAATATTTGGTCTCTTTATCTGGTTCACACAAAGGTCCTGATAACTTCGTTGAGTGGTTGAGTCTTAACCAATTCTCTTATTTTCAAGTATTGGTTTTTGTAGGGATTTTATTTGATTGCATGGAGGATTTAATCATGAGCTGACATCAGTTAGAGAACCACTGGAAAACCTGGGAGTACTGGACAGCCGTTTCGTCCTAGTTTGGGACTCCTCAGCAGTACGCACCCACCGGGATTCGAACCTAGGACCTTCTGGTTACAAGGCGAGCTCGTAGACCATTGAGCCACTGGGACCCGATCCCTACAAATCCCTACAAAAACCAATACTTGAAAATTCATCTGATGCTCACTAGTGACTGGCCCTATTCAGGCAGTTAACCTGGGGTTCTAGTGGGAAGCCGTGACCAGTAGGGTACAGCAGGTCGAAGATGAGGCAGTAACTCATCGAAGAAGACATTGCGAAGTGGTCGCGCTATGTCGTGAACTGGCAGAAGTTAGAATTCAAGGACCATTGGATCGGGTCCCAATGGCTCAATGGTCTACGAGCTCGCCTTGTAACCAGAAGGTCCTGGGTTCGAATCCCGGTGGGTGCGTACTGCTGAGGAGTCCCAAACTAGGACGAAACGGCTGTCTAGTACTCCCAGGTTTTCCAGTGGTTCTTTAACTGATGTCAGCTCATGATTAAATCCTCCATGCAATTCTCTTATTATCAAGACTCTAACACAGAGGTGTCGTCTCTGCCTGTGCTGTATATCCGTCTTTTAAACAACTATTCGACGATATGGACATTGTGATCCTTAGTTATTATGACTTCTGGAACTAATTTGTTTATAGCCTGAAAGGGTTAGCATCATCGTTTTTATCTCTAGTTTTTCGAGGTCAGTATCTTGTGTTCTTGATGAACTTGGATAACTGATATTTGCATGTGGCAAGTTATCTGGTGTGCTTCTTTTTTATTACTGCATCTGACAGTTGTGCATTTAAGAAGTGTTAGCATAAACAGGTATGAGAAAACCGTACTGTCAATAAAATTTCAGCTTGGTGTGAAAAGACCCCTGTCTCAACACAACTTTCGACTAAAGAAACCTAACTTTCCAAACGGATACTATTATGTCGTAAAGCTGAGGAGTCTGTGATTCTATTCTTTCTCGTTCAATTTTTTCCATATCCTTAGATGAATTAAGCTTACACCTGACCCCTACTTTTAACTGTATCTCATATGTTCCTGTAGTGTAAAAGACACTTTTAGTCAAGTTATCTTTTTCAAAGTGCTGAATGAATAAACTAATTTCTGACAGAAACCTTCAAAATGAATCTTTTCAAGTTTCAGTGATTGACTTAAAGCCAAATCAGGCTAAAGAAGCAATTGTTTACTCATGGCATTGACTACTGCTGTGTTTTATGATTAGTTGACAAAGTTCAGGAAATATTAACTGGGGAATTATAACCGTCTTTGTAGCTAGTACCATCGTCACAATGAAGCTTGGCTGTCACAAAGTAACTTTATATAAGCTACCAATTGCAGTTACCACTAAACAGTTAGCTAAATGTCAACTAAGATTAAAATTATGCAGAATATATCATGGTAAATAAAAGAACCATGTCAGTCATTTCGAAATGCAGTTTAATTTGGGATATTAGGGATAATTAATACAAGAAAACAATTCTGAATAACGGGATGGCCACTGAGGTAGATTAGAAGTGTATAATCATAAGTGACAAAAAGACTCTTAAGCTGAGTGGTTAAACTAGTTTAGTGATGGATAGCCCATAACTAGATATTGAATATTAAGAGACTGTTAGTACAAAATGTAAACTTCAGAAGCTGATTCATTCATCAAACAATTTTGATGATGTGTATGGCTAAATTGATCCTAAAATTTCATCCTTGTGTTTGAACTAAGTTATTCACTTTTACTGATTTTCCGTAATTTGTTTTACTGCATCCAAATGATCATTTGGTTATAATTCAGTTATTCAGTGAATGTCTCCGTGGATGTTGTATTCTGGTATTATTGGGAGTACAGACACACTCGTAAACATTCAATCTTAACTGATATAACGAAGTTTCAGTTAATTAAAATTACATTAACTTCGCTCTACGGAAGACTGATGTCTTTATTGGTGCAAATGAAGGCGAAAAAGCTTTGTGTAGACTGTATATTAATACCAGTAACCGCTTTTCACATAGCTGGATATCATACATTGTATCAGCAGATATCTAAATCGGTGTTTATCATATACCTTTTACTAAACTCTTTTCAATATCTCCATTGATGTTTTATACAAATAAAAATCAATTCACTTACGCTTCACCAGCATCCCAAAGAGTATCAACATCTTCTCTGACTAAGCTCATATCAACTACACTCTGAAGGCCTTTACTCGCTATTTTTTTCACATCTTCAATGTCAACTTCAGCACGTTCTGCTTGAAGTAGTGCCACGATGAAATTTCCGAAATAACCGCCAATATCATCTTTAACATCATCTTCTAGAGTTCGCGAGCTATCTGTCAAAATTAAAAGTAGATTTTGAAAAAAACATCGCTTAGAATAAGTTTTTGGATTAAATGTTTATACAATTATAATAGTGCAGATGATTTTAGTTTCGAGTAGATTTTTACTATGAAGTAAAGTTATTTAACCAACTGTTGAAAAAGAAGGAACAATGGACAGGTGCTCTGTCCTTATTTTTGAAAATGCTTAAATGCCCAGCCGTGGCACTGTGAGGAGATGAGCCAAAAACCATTAGGTTCTGACGCAAGTATGCTGAGGAAACCAGTGGTCCATGGATTTCAGCTTTTGCCAAGTTGTGTATGCATAGTAGAGATTAGTCAGTCATTTAAATATACATAATATTTGGTCAATGAGATAGTGATGAATTTATTGTAAACTGTTGAGTATCACACGAGGAAGAAAGTCAACAGTCTGTCGAAAAAAACTGATCATTTTATTCTTTTGTAGCTACAATAAGAAAAATATCCGACTGATAAACATGAGATGGGTATCAAAGCTACTTAGCGCAAAGAATATCTCTTTCATACTTCTAACAACTGACACTGATTTTGAATCTCATTGTGAACAATTAACTCTAGCCAGTATTTTTAGATGGCAGGTTTCATATAGGATGATAAATACCGTCCTGAATTATCCTACTAATAACCACTTATAAATTTATAACCAGGATATCTCTGTAAGTAATGTTGGGATGCCTGTAGAAGGAGCCTATATGCCATAAGATATAGATTAATCCACACCTGTATTATCAGAGAAGAGAAAAAACACTTATTGTACTGATAAGTAAAACAGTTCAACTTACCCGCTCCATAATCCATCAGTACTAAAAAAGTAAAGACCAAAATCAAATTATTTAAAGTATATTACTTTGATGGTATGCAAAGTTATAGACTACAAAAAACAACTGACTGGAAGTTATACTGATTATAACACTCGTCACTATTGTGTGTTTGTCATTGGGA
Source organism: Trichobilharzia regenti (assembly GCA_944472135.2). Lineage (NCBI taxonomy): Eukaryota > Metazoa > Platyhelminthes > Trematoda > Strigeidida > Schistosomatidae > Trichobilharzia > Trichobilharzia regenti. The sequence goes on from OX235267.1 coordinate 21,357,011, forward strand.
AATAGTCCTTGTTTCCTTAAGTGGATTAACTTTTGTCCCAAAATCATATGGAATCTTAAACTTCGATGTGAATTTGGGTCCAACTTGTCTTGTTACTCATCAAATATCAAGTGATGGTTCGCAGGGATTTGACTGATCACGGGTTAGATCACGAGCTGGATTCATTTAGAGAACAACCGGAGAATCAAGGGGTACTGAACAACTGTTTCTTCCCAATCTAGGACTCTTCAGCATTATGCAACTACCAGGAGCTTCCGGTTGCTTTCTCTCTCACGAATTGGTAGAAACTGGAATTCGTGAGGCGCTAGGTCAGGTAGCAGTAGCTAAATGATCTACAAACTCGCCTCGTAACCGGGAGGTCCTTGTTTAGGATCTCACTGGGTGTGTACTGCAGTAGTGTCCCGAAATGAGACAAAATTGATGTTCAGTACTCCCTGGTTCCCGTTAGGAACACTAAACAATATACGGTAGTACAAAAAAGTTCTGGTAACATTAACTGAGTAATAATTGCTGTTAATTTTCGGTATTCTGTATTCACAAGTATTAAATGATAAAACTACTCCACGTAACTACTGAAAATCATTGCAAAAGCAAGTGTCCATAGGAATCATGGATATTATAGACTTTATAGATATGTTCCATATAGTAAAATGTTGTAGATATGAAGTGGAAGTCTTCTACAAACAGCTGTAATTTATGCATCTCTAGCTTCGTTTTAACGAACTGTTGATCATGATCATATATGAAAACTGTGAGTTTAACCATTGTCAAGCATTCCACTCTTATACTAGTCACCACAATTGATTTTGATCATATATACACCCTCAGTACTCAACATTATAATAACTCTTGAAACGACTTACCATATGGATAAAATTGTCTAATCTCAAGGATTTCCGCATTGGTAGATGTACATAAAATTTCTATGATAGTCTCTTCATCTGTACCACCGCCTTTCATAGCTTTATAGAGAGCACGAGCATTCACTTTTGGTGTTTCCAGCAAAAGGATTTTAAGTAGACTTCTAAATTCACCGCTTGTTTCACCTATAATTTCCTCTATCAAATCCTAAAAAGTTCACGAAAACAAGAGAACATTAGTCTATTGACTGAATAAAATAATGATTTTAGTCCATTACAAATGGCAGTGTGGAAAAATGAATAATCTTTCAAAAATGTAAAGTGCTGAGTTTGTAAAATAACAAAAAAGGCTTTCAATTTCTTCGGAGACAACATTTTTAGTATTAATTCATGGAAAAGTCAATTCAGTGTAACTTCCGTGATTTGCAATGGGGGAATTTCGTCTGAATTAAGTAGCTTTTTGGTTTGTGACCGATTCTATGCCTCACGATTTGTCATTTTGTTAATAAGAAAGTTTTGATTTCGTCAGTGTATCGATTATGGCTCGCCTCTTTTCATTATGTATCAATAAGGTGTTGCTGATAAGTTGACTATCATCATGCGTGATGTAACTGCTGTTTCTTCGAACACTGGACACAATTCTTTTAGTCGATGAGACTAAAATTAATCAAAATTTACTCCGATATCTGACTGACTCACAAACAACCTAGAATTTTGTACTAACATGCAAAGGTTCAAGCTACTATAATTCTTTCTAAGAGGCATATATTAGGAGGAGAGTCGCCCTGTCACAATACAGTCTAATAAGTAAACAAAGAGGAGTTAAAATGTCCTCACTTCCAAAGTTATGAAGGAATGAATATACTTGCGCCATTATTAGCTATTTTAAGCCATATAAACAACAGTCAATAACCCCTGAGGTTCATTACAGCTGGACAGAAAGAGCATAGAGTTCTGACTTCAAGTATCTTTGTTGATTTCCCTTCATTAGGTGGGATAACATAATAAGTAATATCGAAATTAAGCGCAAAGTGTTGTTCAGGGAAGGTGAACCACTCATTGAGATTACGTATCCGAAGGAAATTCGTTATAATGGGTATCGCTGGATAGTGGATGTCACTATCTGTGGTCATTTTAGATAAAAAAAACTTTCCTTTAACCCTTTTAGGACTGCATTAGTCAAACGTTTCCATAACACTTCTTGATCGACAGAATTGGACATTACCATATGGTATGGCATCAAGTTGGATAAAGTTCTGTTATTTTAAAATACTGAACTTTATGTGAGAGCTTCAGACAGAGCATTAGAATTCATTGGGATGGAAGTATATCTCTTTAAAGAATCCTGAATAATAAAAATTAAATGTACTAGATTCCACCGCTAGTCATCACTGAAAAAAAATAGAACTAGAATTAAACTGAAGGTGGTATATCTATATCTGTTCAAGATCATGTGTCAACGGTGGTTGGAAACTTCATTCTGTTGAATTCTGTGGCAAATGATGTATCGAGCCGAACAGGTGACTTTTGCGTAGATAATGACTCTATGTTTGAAACGACAAATAACAGCTGGAAATTACAATGAGAAGTTTATAAAGAATTTTGTTACAGATATGACTAAATGACGTGTCACGAATGAGACAAATCATAGAATGACACGAAGTGTGAATACGTTTTTTTGTGAAAGCAGAAATCTTTGTGTTTAATATCACTTCACGCCTAGTTCAAATTTCATCGGTTAGAAAAATGGCCTAAAAAAATAATAAATACTGAAAGACTGAAAAATTTGATTTTACAGTTTTATTAGTCTGCGTGATTTTTTCTTTTTGTATTTATTAACAAGTTAACGTGAGTCATTGTTTGTTAAGCTACTGAGTATGTAGTTCCTTTTGTGGCCGACCTTGAACTTCAGACGTTCTACAGCCAAAAGGTCATGACAGATCTATAATATTTTGAATGCTTTTCATCTCATTTAATAAATGACACCTGGAAATATATAAACTTTCGATTCAAAATCGGCATGACACACATCGTAGATAAACGTGAAATCTCAAATTCCGAAATCTAGCGACGTTTTAATTTGAAATTAATTGACAGGTGACAGCCACTGGATTCTAAAAACATAGCGTAATCGCAATCGTTTCCATTTTATTTGAAGAATGTATCCTCGGAATACGTCTTATGTGGTGGGAACTTTTGGTAATCCTTCAGAGATATACAGTTTGTCTGCAAAACTAATCTTTAACCTGATATCATAAACTGAGGGTACAGTGTAGCAGCGTGTTTTATAAGATTAGTATTTCTCAATAGTGACATTAAAGTTCTTAGTCTTAACAAGGCGGAACAAGTGAAAAACAACTTATTTGATTTTCGTAAAGCGGTTATTCTCTCACTAAATCTATCAACCACAATTTTTGCATTAATAAATTCGAATGAATTCGGTAGCGAATAGTTATTAAATTGATGTTATTAAAGAAGATGCTATTAAGCCAAGAACCTTGAAATACTGAATGTTAATATTCATAGATGTAATTTATCATTTTTACTAATATGAGCCACTTGTACTGGCATTTTGCTATCAGTCTTAAATATCTCTTGAAACGCTTTTGGTTGTATCCAGAGGATTAACTGAAGGTAAATGTTACTGCTTAGTTGCATCTCATTATCTAGATTTTGAGACGTAGATAATTCTATTTGGAACATCCTAAAGTCAAAGAAAGACCTTCCTCAGATCCAAGTACTACTAAGATGTCATCAGGTTGGCTGGTTTTCAAACATACATTTCTCATATGGTAGGCATTTTAGCACTGTACTCGACTTCATTGAGTTTTTTATTGTAGTGCATATCAGTGCGACTCGATATGCATGGCTATTTCCTGTTTGGAGCTCAGTGCATTTAAGAGAACATGGGTACTTATTCCAAGGTTCTAACACAGAAGTTATTGCTTCAAACCAGCAAATATTATGCATATAACAAGTATTTGGGTAAATATTCGTGCTATCTAGGAAACATTTCGAAAATAGCTTGTGTGGAAGGCTGTTAACTTCTGGTGAATGAAAACTAGACAGAGAAATGATTGAAAGTGGCTGCAATATATTTGTGTCAGTTTAACTTGTTTTGAAATGCACAAAATATGGCATCTTTCGTGAAGATACTTTTCGAAAATGAATTCATTTCATCATTTTTAAAACAAATGATGATTAAAAGACCTTAAACAGCTGCTTATTGGCGACTAATAATATTTTGAAATGATTTCGTTTACCACAGTTTCTGAAATTAAATGTCAAACCACTGCCAATAACTGACTTACCTAGAAAGGAGTTTCTCAAAACTCTTTGAGAAACCATTCACACATATGTCAGGCACATTGGTCTCAAAGACGGTTAGTCATACAACATTAGCTATCGGCGCTAAATTGCCAATCGGTAGAAATTAAAGACTTGGATCTACCAGCTTAATGGTAATGTACTTTTTAAGAGATACTGTAAAAATTCTCACCGTATTCCACATTGACAGACATGCTGGTAGTGCAGAAAAGTCATAAACTAAATCTAACCTGATGTCTAACGTTTGTCATTTCTATGTAATTTTAATATTTTTGGATTGTTCTTTTGTCCTTATATAGAAGTACTTAAAACCGATCACTTCTGGACGTACTTTTGTCTATTTTCCTGAGATATGCCTGACCTGTGAGCTATTTACATCTTCCATAAAAACTTTGAATAATTTGATCCTTATCTGGATTCGTTCCTCCTTTCATTTAGCTTAGTCTTGTACGGAAATTAACTTTGAGAATTTAACCCTTCTTTAATGTTAGCGGTAGGAGCTTTAAGTTTTCATTACCTGGTTAGCGATGGTTGCAGACGACAGTAGCACCTACGGAGCTTATTATTTATAACATTATGAAATCTGACAATCTTCACCACTTAAAAAAGCCTATTTACACTAGCTTGATTTCGCATCACATACTCGTGAAATATGGATTCACTGATTGGTAATCAAACAGAAATTTAAGCTTAGTGAACAACGCATTGTAATCAAAAGAGAATAATATCAGCCTTGTGAAATCTTAATAAGCAAGACATTTAAACAGGAAATAAGGCCTTTAGTCAGTGAGGAAAATCTATAAATCTAAACGTAAAGTACAATTTACTACATATGCATAGGTATGTTGTCTTACCTGTCCATACAACGCTTTGTATCGGTCACGAATTTCAAGTCTTTGGAAAATATCACGATGACCCAAAACATCTATCAGACCTTTCTCATCAGTACCTAGTTAATAAGAAAAATTGAAAATAAAGTAAGCTACTGTGCATGTCAATTGAACAATGCTTCGTTTCATGTGCACATTTGGAATTATGAACACACCTCACTAACAACTACGAACAACAATCACCAACAACGACAGAAATCTAAAGAAGATTAGTCCTTTCAGTTATCTAGAAAGCATCGTTCCAACTACAGATAGGCTGCTTAGATGAGGATGTCAAATACAGAAATTTATGACTCTGAAATCAGAGTGAAAATCTGTTACCGTCAGCATAAAGAGTAAGATTCAGATTTTCAACGCTTGTATCAAATCAGTTCTTTCGTATGGTTCAAAGACTTGGAACATCATGGAAGGCAGCTGCATTGGACTTCAGAATTTCATCAATAGTTGCCTTCGCTCAGTACTGAAGATCACATGATCGGTGGCCCAGCGGTTATGACTCTCGCCGATCATGCATACGGTTCGGGGTTCGATCCCCTGCCGACGCACGCCTGATATCTATGGTCAGCCTGCTAAATTCGGACTACCGATATCACATGCTGAAAATTCTATACCTGTACCAAAAATAAGGTGTGGAACCAAGCTGTAATCAAAAAAATAATATTACCCAACAAAATGCTAAAGGAAATGCAGAGGAATCAGATACACACTGGGAAGACAAAATGTGTCGCATACCAAAGTGATAATCTAGTTGTTATTTTACATTGTCTTCAAATGTTTATTTCAGATTAGCAGATGAATACAGTACACACGTTTTGGTTCCTAAATCTTTCATTTATGTAAGTGATACTTCCACTGGTTTTGAACGGAGGATGCATCCATATGAAACACCAGACTACAATGTATGACATATTACTGATTACTTTTAATGGTCATTTCTTATTGCTATCTGATGTGTTGAAGTGTGGCTGTTCCTAAATGCTTATCTCAAAATAATCTTTCGTTTGATCCTGAACTCACAAAGAGAAAATCCATGGAACGCATTTCATCTTACTTAAAACTTATCAGCTGATGAGACCAAACGCTAAAATACATTGACCAATTCGGTTCAGTAAAATTAATAACAGGAAATTATTGATACAAATGATGAAAAGGTGCAGATCAGTCGACTAAATGAAATTTGTGGATTAAGCCAATACTTTTCTCTATTCAAGTAACACAGATTCAAGACAACAGATGTTTCCCGACTATTAAACACTTGTTTAGTGCCACTTAGTTTACTGACCACATTGTGAATTCGATCAGTATATTTAGTGATAGGCAGATCCCACCGCAAATTAGAAGTCATTCGATTCGTCAAAAACTTTCAGGTAAATATGTTCAGTGTTTTAGTAGTGTCTTTATAGCACTAAACAAGTTAAAAACATATTAAAGCCATAAAGTCTAAGCTTGAATGAACACATTTTAGTAATGTTCACAACGTAAAGAATTGGTTGAACGCTTCTGATTAAACCACTTGAATATTGAACCTGAATAATTCACAATTTTAAAGATTTACATGTGATGAAATATGTTAGTGATTCCAAATAGGAAAAACCAAAGTGCAATTTTTGTCTAAAAACTATTTGGAATTAAAGTTTTCTAGCTAGAATTTGGAAACATATTTCGATTACCTTATTCAAATAAAAAAAAAATAATCACATGGATTATTGTTTGATTTTTCGTGAGAAAATTAGTTTCTTGTCTAAAAATTGTTATATTTCCAAGTGTGGGTTTGCAGGGATTTGATTGGTTACTGGTTTGTTAACGAGCTGACATCAGATAGAGATCAATCCCCTGGAAAGCAGATAATACTGTGCAGCGGTTTCGTCCTAGTCTTGGTCTCTTCATCATTGCGCTTCCGGAGTGGTTAGAACGATGCACCCTCCGGTTCCAAGATAAGTTCTTAGACCATCCACCTCCTATAACCCGACCCAACGCACCGTGAATTCAAACTGCTGCAAATTCGCTCTGTATAGCGACACCGGCAGTCAATATCGTCACAGAGTAGCTGCCCTCTTACCTGACTTGGTACACCCCAGTGGTCACCACTTCTCACTAGAACAGCATCAAAAATATCGCGAATCGGGAGAAGTCAGGATTTATGGGCCTTTTGACTAGGTATCAGTGAATAAATGGTATACGAGATCGCATCGCAACCGAAAGGTCCTGGGGTCGGTGCCGGATGAGCACGTATTTCTGGAGAGACCCAAAATGAGGCGGATCAGCCTCACACAACTCTCAGATTTCCGGTGGTTCTCTGGCTAGTGTCACCTCGTGACCAAACCTGTAATAGTGTTATGCATAACTTTTATTAACTGTGGAGATTGTTAAGCTAGTACAATGGAATTCAAAACAAATGTTATTTTAAATTTAGAATAAATCCGTTTTTTATATAAGAAACTTGAGTTCAGCATCCATCGTTTCATCAATAAGATAATTTATTTAAATCTGATGAGAAGTATGAACAGGAATATCGACTGTGAGTAAAGCACGGACACATCGTAATGATTACTTGCATGGGGAGTAAAATATGCAGCTGAAATATCTAGGAAAGGATTTAATTACGAGTAAACATCATGCAGAAAAGTAATAAAAACAAGGAGGAGCAGGACCGCAAACATGAATAAATTCATGAGAGAACACAGCCCAGAATAGTTCTGTTTCCCGGGTAGTACTTTATCATGCAGCCCCTCAGTAGGAACTGAATGATATACTTACTTATTCTACCCTCGACAGACTGAAATTAACCGGCATGTTGCCAAGTTATTTAAAAGACATGCGATTTTGAGTGAACTAGTATTTAAATACATTTATTCTAGTGTATTTCAATAGCCTAGCAACACATCGTTTACGTACAGTTCCCCCGAGCTACCTGTAAGCTTTAACAGTTGTATAGATTCAGATTCAGATAGAATGGCTATCAAGTGCTCCTCGATATTTCAGTGGCTGTTTAATTTGTAGCGGAAGCACCCTCGAAATTAAGTGACCATTTAAAAATATTTTAACTGAAGTGAAATCTAAATATTAGCGAATGCACAACTGTGATAATGTGTATACATGTGAATAAATTGGCCATTATAGAACAAAGCAATAGCAACACGTGTAGCAGGCGAAAACTGATCTATTTTATTTAGTCGATACCATATCAACTGCCTACAATGTGAAAAATGATAGTTTAATGGTTTTAATATAAATTTAATGTATTTTATTTAGCAGGTAGATAGAATGTCGAACAATACGAAGAACCATAGCCTGTTGATGAATTGAAATGTTAAGTTAGAAAAATATAAAAGTGCTACTGTACCTATGTATGTTTTAATGCTACAGCGGTTTTACGAGTGAAACAGGAGGTGGGAAGCAAAGTTAATACAACGATAGTGAAATATGCAAATTATATGATGATACAAGTCATTCGAAAACTGTTAATAGAAAAGATGATCTGAACTCCTCTAGTAAGACATCAGACATATCGACAGTGTCGTGTAATAAATAGTGATATAACTGAGTAAGAGCGGAACGAGACCAACGCCTACATTCAATACGAGATGCCATAAATAAAGGTTAAAGGATAAGTAATCAAGGCAGGGAAAGACTCACTACAGCTTCTTTATAACTACATAAGCCAGATTCTATTTGTATGTTAACAATGCCTAGTGCGAACTTCAAGAGGGTTGAGCATGGTTGTTTGTTTATAATTTCGAAGTAAGTCAAGAAGTCCATCAGATGTCCTACATCAGTTAGATATCTTATGATTAAGCTGTTTACAGGTTTATTTTCAGTATGTTTTCAGAAAATCTGAAATAGGCCTGTTTTATTTATCTCCTAATGTATCCTCATCGGCAGCTATACGTAAATTCACCGTTTTAGTTTTATGAATCAAATTTCATCAGTATGTTTGCTTATTATTGGCAATCAGTGAAACCCTGAGTGGGCATCTCATAGTATTGATAACTCGTCCGCTCAGCCTACCTGTTTCAATGTGTTACAGAGTATCTATTAAGTAGGGTGAGGTTCGAATTCTCATAACAGACAGCAGAGAGATGTTTAAGGGGAACTCTTTCTCATTTACTTAGTCACAGGTACTTAACTACTGAACATTATGACAATACATTCAATAAATCCACATTGTAATTTAATAAAACCATATGTTTTCAAAGGAGTATAACCAACTGCCAAACACCTCTCGCATTACTAAATACGGAAAACCAAATGAAGTGAGTTCTACCAATGTAATTAGTAGTGTTTTGTCAGTTGGGCGAGTGACAATGTTGAAAGCTTCAACAATGCTCTCCTGTTGGAGCCTTCTTTCTTTAACAACCAATTCACACAAGCCATCCAATTCCACGGGGAGTAAGTTATGATATGAATTTCTTCGGGATATCATATGCCAAGTGGTTTTCCTTAAGATTGTACATATGAAGACAGGAACATAAATTTATTGTCAAGTAGGACCTCCTCGGTAGCATGGCGGTTAGGACGCTCGCTGACCATGCACGTGGTTCGGGGTTCGATCCCCGGCCGACTCACTCCTTTACCCCGCTAAGCCAGAAATAATGCTGGTAAGGAGGAAAGGTTGGGCATGAGGCTAGCAACTCCATCCTGTAAAACAAACACTGCTGCAGAAACTTCAAGCCAATAGCTTGAAGCCCAATGTTCCACCGGGGAAAGTGAAAGAAAGAAAAAAGGACTTCCTCTTGGCTGACATCGGACTAACTATATGAGGGAAGCTAGTTCCAGTCTTTCTGCGGCTCAGATTTTCATTCATTTGTAAGTTTTACAACCGTTTTCTCTATATGCATTGAAATCCGCCAAAATGTTTTTCTGTCATATGTTATTATACAGCTAGCCAGATATTTTTCGCATCTTTTCTGATGATCATCGAATAGTTTTATTCAGATTGTCTGCCGTGAAAAAAAATCTAACAGAAACAATTAGGTATGTGTCTGTTTATCACTTAGAACATGTGAAAATATTTGAATTAAACTCATTCACTTATCATAGCTTTAATACCTTATGAAGATTTATCAGATACTAATGCTGGTGAGTAATATTTGTAGACCAAAATCATTAACTGTATCAGTAATGTAGCAGTAGACTGGGATGTCGACATATTTCGTCGATCAACATGGAAACATATAAGGCAATATCTTAACCAATGTGTGTCTCATTCAGGTTAATACATGACAAAAAGTAAAACTGATAGTCAAACAAATCCAGTACATATTTGTTTAATCTCAATATATTTACAAGGAAGTATACAAGTTTACCAATACCAAGCTTATTAATAAATACTAATTACTTTAGAAAAAAAGATTTCTCAGTGAAATTCAATGTTCAAGTTGACTTATGAAGCTCAGTTAGACAAACAGTGCTAGTATTTTTTATACTTTTTATGTTATTATTTGTAATTGCAAACTGTTGACTTTACAGAACTGCATTTTGACTATTATTTGTCTGCATACGGGTATCTAAAACGGATGTTTCAGTATTTTCTCAGGTTTCATTTTGAGGTTGCCTGTCTGATGTTGGTTGGTAGTGAAAATTAACGAGTATATCATGTTCTGTCTGAGACTTGTTGGCTGGATGAATCCACATCTAGACGACTGACGATTCTACCAAGAAAAATTGGACATAATACGCAATTACGGCAGAAATGATAGTATTAGTGATTTGACTACTGTGAGTGAGAAACCTGGAGTCCATGGTTTAGTGATAGAATACTCGCCAGTGACTCACATGATCCGGATTCCATTTCTGGCTGGCGTACTCCTAAACCTCACTTGGCCAGTAGCATGTACATTCTAGAGGGTTTGTGGGACGTGGGACTAGCAATCCTACCCCGTAAAACGGATACTACCGATGCGAAAAATTCAAATCTTGCAGTCTGAAGCTCTACGTTCCACTCAGAACGCGTGGGAATGAAGAAAGGAGAGAAATCTACGTTTCCATGTTTCTTTTTCTTATACTTATTAGCAGTACATCCGGATGTTCAATATTTCCATGTCACTCTCGCTATGATAGTTTGTGGCACATCTTATAGACTTCAGAAGTGACTAAGGTTGAAAAATCCTTGGAGGAGGAGAGGTGGTATCTTTCCTGCTATTTCATCATCAATCCATCCATCAACATTGGTGTTACTTCCCAATAGGTCTAGAGGTTAGTTTATTCGATGTATTCACTTTCAGTCATTAAATAAGGACTTCGTCTAGCTGAAACCTGTATCATCATACATTTGAAAAGTATAAGGCAGACATGTTGAGACTTCCTCTAAAAATCAATTGAAAGGATTAATTCTTGCATTAAAAAGTAAAATCCTCATGTATCCAAGTAAAAAGTCGTATATCTAAACAAGTTTACTAAATATTAGTGGCGCAGATTGTGTGGCACACATACAAGCAAATAAAATGACTATCTAGGCACTACTCAAGTAACCTACAGATTTAATTAATTAAGGCTAATCGATCAACACATTCAACTGTTATTCTTTATCTTTGAGACCAAGTTTTTTGTACAAATACTTTGACTCTTAACTGACGACTTGATCTTTAGTACTGGGTCCATAAATATGGTAAGAAATGCAAACTTTTTTAAAAACAGCACACAATCGTATCAATTTAAGATTCCATAATTTTCATAACAGTAGAAGGTATTCGCTGAAAAGGAATGAAAAAAGTAGTCAGAATCTTGAAACTATTACTGCGACCAACTAACAGTTATTATCACTGACGGTCACCAGCTATAAAATTTCAACACTTTGGTGAGTGTATGCAAGGAGATGATATCTTCTCACATGGACGGGATAGAGAATGATAACTTCAAGGTTTCACTAATCTTTTCTAGCCTAGTTTAGGAATTATAAGTGGACTTACCCCCTCCTACCTACTGTCTTAAGTTTAACATCAAAATGAATTATTTTGTTGTTTAAGTGCTGGACTGCAGAGATTTGACAGGTTACAGAATTTCATCAAGAGCTGCCATCGGTTATAGAACCATTAGAAAACCTGTCAATACTGGGCAACTGTGATTTTACCAGGGATGAATTACTCAACGAAAACACAACTGAAGGGCACAAATAAGTTGCTCGGTGACAATCTCTGTAATCTTCTAATGGTTGTCAATCAGAATTTTAAGTGTGACTAATGAATTTTCTATAACTAAGCACTGTACTTCACTAAACCTAATATGTGACTGGTGACTTACGTCATCCAGTAGGCAGAAACGAAGTCAGATGAGGCATGTAAGGAGAATACATCAAAATGTCACCCACTTTGTTTAACCGAATGCTAATATTGAAATACAGTGTCTCATAAAAGTTTTATAACGACCAGATTGATTTTCTTGTTATATAACACATATTTCATTTCCTATATAAGTAACGTAGGAATTTAATGAAAACTGATAACTATTTTTTAAAACACATCACAGATACACAATGTTACAAGGCAACATTCACTATATCCGTTCGGCCATGAAACTATTGAACATGTAACATTTTCAACTAAAGTTTAGATGTAACAGTTAATAACATTTTGTAATTTACTGTTTAAATGACGTTAATTTACTTATTAGTGGCTCTAGCAGTAATTACCAGTAGAATACGAATTGAGACTAGTACTGACAATCTGAACGTATGAACCAACATCTCGGAAAGTATTATTACCAACAAGAAACATGAAAAGGAAACGTACATACTATCTGAGAGTTACCAGTTTATTCATGCAAATCAAGAACAAGAATGGTAGAAATTATGGCTGACAAACTTATATTTATGAAAATTAGATATGTGAATAGATAGATACTGTTCTTTTATGCGATATTACAGTATAAGCCCCAAAAGTAAGCCAGACATCCATGATAATTTACACGATTAATAAACTATGCACTCTGAAGACTCTAGAAAAGTCGCGTAAGAGTGCATGTAAACTCTCAACGGACTAACGTCATAAAACCAATAAGAAAAGGCTTCATGGAAAGTATTCCCATATAAATAAGTGTGACAGTGTTGTATTAGAGGAAGAGGTATGGAGATAAGTCTAGTCGATGAGCCTGAATAGCAGCAAACGAACATTCTGGATTTCAGTACTAACCAATTTAGTTTATGCAGTCAATGCTTATATGAGCTGCCTGCCTATGGAAACATACTGATCAAATAAAGGGAATGAGATATGAAATGCAACTATAGACTTTTTACTTCTTTTCATTAATAATCGAATAGAATTTTTCATTAATTAAGACTGATTGATTTCGAACATTCGTTATAGTCCTCCACTTCCAGTTTCTAGTGAATTGTACAATACTTATTGATTCGACACAATTTTTGAATGATTGGTTTTTGTATTATATTTACATTAATTTACCACTCCCTACAGAAATTCAATTATCCACTGTCTTCAAATCCTGCTTCATTAATCTACCAGTCAGTTTTATGTTAAAGTTGATGGTTAATGAAGGCTGAATCTTCATTAGCATTGCCATGTTGTAACCAAACATATTTTAGCTAATAAAGTTTAGGATTGGTTGCACACCAATGACGCTAGACAGCAGTAAGCTTACGTCTTTGATCACGAGTTGACATCAGTTAGAAAACTACTGGAAGACCTGGGAGTACTGAGTTGTTTTTTCCTAGTTCGAGACTCTTCGGAATTACATAATAGGCTATTTATATATTGCAAATTAGAATTTGGAATTTACTGACTATTAGGTCAGATTCCAGTAGCCGAATGGTATACCAGCTCACATCGTAACCAGGAAAGTCCTAGGATCGAACCCGAGTGGGTGCGTACTGATGATGAGTCCAAAACTAGGACGAAACTGGTGTCCAGTACTCCCATGTCTTTCGCTGGTTCGCTAAATGATTTCATTCCATGATCAAGCCCGTCACCAACCAAATCCCAGCAAACCAACACTTGGTAAGTACGTTTACATCACAGGTTACAAGGGGTCACAGTAACATGGACTAATGCATCCTGATCTATCTGGTAGGCAAATATTAACATGTAACGGCAAGGTTGACATCTTGAATTCACAGCTAGATATTGTTGAGAAAACTATATTACAACCCAGGGGCTGTCTAGGGACTCATAACTTCTAGTGGTTTCTAAAATTATATCAATCCAAGCTGAAAACTAAGGTAACATTAATCTATTAACAGACAGCTGTTCAAATAAACAGTGACTGTTCATAATAAATGGAGATGAAAGGTGCCAAAGGCATTAAGCTAAATAGCCATACTAAGATTTCTGACGCTTATCTCATAAGAGATATTTCCCAGAGACAGTCAAACCATGATAACTGCATTTACATTGCTTTTTCTGTCCTAATTAGTAACCATTTTACATGTCTTAATATTCAGAAGTAAGGTTCATTTCATTTGCAATTAAACGAATTAACATGTCGGTGGCACAGTGGTTAGGACTCTCGCCGACCATCCACATGGCCCGAGGTTCGATCCCCTGCCGACGCACACCTGATATCTATGGTCAGCCTGCGAAATTTGGGCTACCGATATCACATGCTGAAAATTCCATACTTGTACCGAAAATACGGTGTGGAATTAAGCTGTAATCAAAAATAAATAAAAAAGAAACACAATTTCGTCAAGACAAATGCATTATTCACTTCTATCAAGATAAGATTGAATTACTAAGCCATTATGTATAAGTAAAAATTTGTAAAACACCATTTCTACAGATTTCTAACTGAAACTTTAATGAAAACTCTACATTGAACGGTTCCAATTCGAAGAACACCTGTAACTCAACAAAGGCAACCAAGTTAAAAGTTTTCAACATCTAATTTGTCTCTTAACCAATGAGCAACTCGGGACCTTTTTTTACAAATCTTGTGTCAAGCTATGAGGTGACAATATGAAAGTACATCAGCCATCATAGAAACCTTTAAAAACTGCTAGCACACCAACAACAGAATATATTATAACAAGGTCACTAGATATCAACTTAAAGAAAATCAAAAAGCATTTAATAACAGTGATAAAAAACAGCTTTCTGGATAATGCTTTCCCGAAAACTGCAAATAGTAAACAAACCAAATTTAAATTGGAGTTACAGTCTTCACGAGCTCTTAATTCTCAAATACACTAATCATTATCTAGCGACATTGACTTTGTTATGATAATATTATCAGATTATTGCAGGTTTTACTAACTGATATCAAGTTCATATGGTAAGTAGACATGCTGCGAAATAATCTTTAGATAACAGGGCTCGAATTAGGAGCTTAGTGTTTGCAGGCCTAGTAATCTACCAGCTGAGCTACCAGACCAAAATTCTCACACAATTCAAATCTCAATTCAGTACGTGTGTTTTGCTCAACTGCTATGTAATAACTTGCTTAACATTGGGTAGTACTTAACTTCAAGGCTTCTGGTTCGACTTCTGACACGAATCCAGTTTTCCCTTTATATACGGTCACCACTCAGTTTACCAAATAACAAATAATATGGACAGTAATAGATTTAATGCCCCGTAGTATAATTAAGTATCAGTTGAAGTTAGTTGTACTGACGATTTTGAACATATCTGTTGATGGCATTTTGCAAGATGACAAACCTTAAGGAAAAGCGGTTATTTACAGTAATACAAATATGAATTATTCACTCATCAATATGTGTTAGTAGCTTGAAATCAAGTTCACATCTTACAGGAAATGATAAAATATCACTCTAATTTGGAGGCAGTGAAGTGGTGAATTTGAAGACAGGTACAACTAAATTCTCCTGCTGTTAACTACCTGTTCTCTATAACCTCATACTACTAAAGATTATTAATAAATAAATTAAATAATAAAGAAGTTAGTTGTATGACTCCATATTTCATTTTTACTATTAATGAGGGCGTTACTATTTTACTTCTTATTGACATTCTTCCTTATCCATAGAAAAAGAAAATCAGACAACAAATAGTTGACCAGTATTCCTTTTCAATGTCCAATAAAGCAGTTGTTTATTCACAAGTTATAATTATCTTGATTTTGTTTTCACTACCATTTCAATGATTAGTAAATTAAATAATATAGGTCATCTTATTTTTCGGAAATTTGGGGGAAAAATCATGACCTAATCAATAATTTTAAATCCATAGAGATGTTGTTTGTAAGAGTTAAGCTATTATTAAAACAGGCTGGATTATGTATACTACTATCAACACACAGGTGAGTAGCTACAGCACCAGGTTTGCAAAGGAAATGCGTGTTATCAGGAAGTTTTAACAAAACAGAACGATAAAGAATAATAAGATGTATTCAGAAAAAGTGTGATATTCTTTGGCTTATTTCCCTAAAACAAATTTATCAGTCTAGATTGACCTATTTGTTTCTAGAAAGTGATGCCACGTTTGGTTTCATTCTGATACTGTTCATTTGGTGCTGACGTACAATGCAATGCACAATTTATGCTTCATCTCATTTGGAATTCATAGGTCGAATGTACTTACATTTTAGTAGGTAATGGTCTTTTACCTGAGACAAGATGCTGTGTTTTTAAATCTCATTCAGAACACATGGAAGCAAGTACATCTGCCTAACGAGCCTATAAAAGAATGGGACACATATTTGCATGATGCCATATACTGCTGACTGACTGAAGTAAGTGGTTGGATATCACCCACATCAGCCGGTAGTCCTAGCTAGCCAGAGTGAAGTGATTTAAATAGCGCTTGACCAGTTCGCTATTTTGGAGGTGAACTCATTAGTGGTGTTCCTGGTTAGATTCAGCTCAGCGAGCCGAATTATTTCAAACCACCCGAATTCTGATTAGTCTCTTGAGTTAAAAGTTAATCAAATTCGCAGCTTGCAAATTGACTCGCCATTCACAAACTACATGGTCTTAGGCATTTCTGTGTGAACTCCTAGTGAATGTTTTCAGATGCTTCACAACGAAATTATAATTTTGAATGCAGGAGATTGAGAAACACAATAATAATTGTAGCGAAAGTAATAATGATAATAATAAAGACTGGGAGGTTTCGAAGTTGCTATTTTGTAGAAAACACTTTGATCACCAAGAGATAATCATCATAAGACATGGAATACCTGAAGATAAAGTTGTCACTGATATAATCTGCACAAATTTAGTAATAAAAGCGCATATGGTTTCGTGAACTCATCATAAACTGAACAAAACAATTGTTCCTACAAGTAAACTAAAAAGGTTCACTTGTAGAACTAGGCTTCTTTTAGTCTATTCCAAACGTAACAGATCAGTGGTAACATCTGTGACTGGAAGTTTGACTGGTTTGTATTCTAACTTCCAAGGGATACTTGACGTTAAACGATGAAAATAAGAAAGTTCAGATTCGTTGAGTGTTGTCAAATCTTATTAATTTTCTAATATTTGTATTTGGTTTGTTCACCCTTCACATCCTTAGCTTCAGATAATGATTATTTTATCAGAATAAACTGAAAATTTCTTGCACAAGATGGGGAAATAAATTCAGGAACCTGATAAACGAATTTACCTAGTGGGGTAAATTACCAGCCTATAAGCCTATTTAGTTTAAATCCTAGTGTGTAGCATAAAAATAGAGAAGGTGGTTTCAAAAAGAACACCTCGTCATGGTTTAAGTTAAGAAATATGGAGAGACTTTAGAACAATTAGTCATGTGTACTAAGTAAGAATATTTGGATACAGTTTGGGCTGAAGTCAAGAATTCATTGCAGAATCCTTACTTTTATTAATCCACATATACTTCACTCTTGAAAAAAGTTCATCAGAAAGGTGTTTCTTTATTTTTACTGTAGTAAATATATCTTATTCATATTTCCGTTTGATTATTGCGCCAAAAACATGAATGCAAGAAAACGTTTTGTGTAGCGCTATATTGATGGCTTCTTATAAACAGAGTGTGCGTTGATTCTTCAAATGAGATAATACTCACGGGAGATGAATACGAGTTCCTCATATGAGTCCGTTTTAAAGGAACCTAAATTTTCTGGTAATTCTCATTAAGCTAAATGAGATAGTTTCGTTTTAAAACACTGATTTTATTTGTACGAATCTGCAGGTTGGTTGTAAGATATCAGCCCCATGGACTAGGGTATCATTTAACTGAATGACATGACACTGCGATGTATCATGGTTTACTGTAATTCATGTTGGAGGCTGACAAAAATTCAGTCTGTAAGAATCCCTATTTTACCAACTTAGCTATAAAACTCCAATGCCATTTAACCCTGTTTCACTTCAGTAACAAATTGGCTTTGAAATATTAGCTGTACACTTAGAAGCCGAGTAGGCTGACAAAAACACATGGGTTTTATTGATGAGTTTCAATCATATCAGGATTAAATTCCAACCGAAGTTAGTGACTGGATAAATAATCACTGCAAGTTGAATATACTGCAGAGGCCACAGACAGGAGTTTAAATAAACTGTTTAGTGTTAATTGCAAAATCATATCAGATTTGAGATTTAAAGAAATGGTTTATTCGCAAATGATTGACTAACGTAGCACATATAGCTAAGCTTTATGAATGTCTTCGAATCCCTACTTTTCACAGCCTTACAATTTACAGTCCTTTCACTGCAAGTCCTCATAGATGAGTAAATCATCAACAAATATGTACATAAACGGTTATATTTGGTTCTCCTTGGCAGATAGATTTCATGACTATCTGTAGAAGTAATTTACATAGGCTAAGTTTCTTAATCATTTGAAACATCGACAGAAGTTTTTTTGCCACAGATATTCCTGTTTTTCTCAAAGATTATGCCTCATGATCGACTTAAAGTATGCTTTTAGTTCAATTAAAGTATCATATACATTATTTCATAAAAAACATATCAGATGCCTTGTAATTAAAGTGAAATTGTTTATAGGTAAACAGTTGTGAATGACAAGAATAAAAATAATCACTATTTAATACTACATACATCTATCACTTATTTGTCAAAGATATAAAGTCAAGAAAAACATTTTAGCGCGTAAACAAATCTGAGTTCTTTGTTGAAAAAACTTATTGACCCATGTGATGGACTACGCAACCTATCTATGAGTTGCATTAACTACAAAATGTTTTTAGGCGTCATACTGTTGAGAATGTTATTCTCATAGAACTGATCATCTTATGAAAACAACTTTTTTGTTGTTTGTTTTTTTCGGCAAGTACAGATACACGTTGATCACTGTATGCCTTGGTTTAATCAGTAGCAAAAAAACTGAATTTATCGTTAAAACTTGGGTACTGTGGTAGAGTATATCTCCATTATGGATAAGGCTTTATTTTGATAAATCATACCGTATGGAGGATTTTACTATGAGTTGACATCAGTTAGAGAACCATTGAAAAACCTGGGAACACTGGACAGCTCTTTCGTCCTAGTTTGGGACTCTTCGTCAGTACGCACCACCGGGGTTCAAACCCAGGACCTTCTGGTTACAAGGCGAGCTCGTGGACCATTGAGCCACTAGGACCCGATCCAGTGGTCCAGTACACTATCATCAGTTAATATTACTGTACAACGCTGTGTGATTTATTAAAATAAAAATCTTATTCACAATGGAGTTATCGTTAAATGACTAAAATATAATTATGAAAAGTCTGTGTGTAATGTTACTAATGTATAATCCGGTTACTTAGATGTCAGAAGTTGGAGAACATTTCGAAGCTGAGACTGGCAATCAAGTGAATAAATAAATATTTAACAGGGAAATCCACTCTCCATAATAACATGAATATTTTCTAATCAAACACAGTCTGATTAATTCCAGCTTCTTCACATAACTCCAGTTAATGTTACTATGAAACAACTAAATTATTATTCAGGTTTTTTGAGGAATTTTAAGGTACTCTAAAGAGACAGGGAGAAAAAACCATCCTCATGATTTTATTAGAATTAGCAGTTTTGCATTTTTGTATATATGTAATTATGTATGGTATATTTGGATTAGTAGGCTGCTATAGATGAACTACGTTATATTATGGAAGGTGGAATAACTCTGGTTTCTTTATTTCACATTCTGAATTTCTTTATATAGCTATAACTTGACATTAAAACAAAGTGAATCGAAGATAACAACTTAGCATGTGAGTGATATGGTGTTTCTTTTACACGAATATAGTTGGGCAGCATTATTTTACGCAACACACATAATTGATATGTAGATTTAAATGGTTTTCTAGCCGAATAGTTTTTGTAAGGACGTTGATCAGCATTACAGTGGAAAATGTAAACCAAATACAACCGATTAAGACAGTCTTCTTATGGAAAAACATTTATACTATAAGTTACACATGTGTAAACCAGACAATAAGAATAAAACAGTTATCCAGTTAAACAATAGGATCCAATTTAATTAGATTGACAGATGACTACTAAAAACTTGATTCAAAATCTCCACTGCTAGAAGAGCTAGTGCGCTGTGGGCATTGTTTTTAGCATGCTTTATACATTTTTTGTTAACTTTACTGACATACACCTCTCCAGACTCACCCCAACCTTTCATTGCTTTACGCAGAGCTTCTGCATCCTTGTCAGCATCGTGGTGTTCTGGAGCTCTTAATGTTGGATAGTAAGTTTCTCCATTTGGACCATAAGATGAAATTTTACTTTTTCCCATTTTTAAATCTGTAACTAAAACCATTAGACAAAGAATCGGTGATGGGTGAAATTTCAATGTTAGTTAGTTTATATAAACAGAAGTATTGATCAGAATGCAACAGTTTAACAATTTTACATGGATCTTTAAACAAAGAACTAATTGGCAGTGAGATTTTGTAAATATTCAATGGTTATCTTTCCACCTTTGCGTTACATTGCTGTTATTAGATGCAGTCGATTTGTTTATATCACATAATGCTTCTGACGAACAAACTGAACTATTCTAATTAATTTCTCCATTAGTTCTGACTTCACACTATTTAGTTTTTTAGCACCAGATGTAAATGAAGTGGTGGACCCACTTAAACAGAACATAATTTTGATATAAATGATGGATAGTAAACATCTGAATTCCTGTACAGGGAATGTCACAGTACACAAGCACTTCCTGAGGATATACAGAGAATTCATCATATTAGATGAGACAAGTAAATGCATGCACTAGTGTGGAAACTCATTAAAGCATCGGCTTTGTACATGTTCAGTAAATGCAGTACAACCAACACTATGCTAAGTGTAATTATATCATAC
Organism: Trichobilharzia regenti; assembly: GCA_944472135.2. Taxonomy (NCBI): domain Eukaryota; kingdom Metazoa; phylum Platyhelminthes; class Trematoda; order Strigeidida; family Schistosomatidae; genus Trichobilharzia; species Trichobilharzia regenti. The sequence goes on from OX235267.1 coordinate 21,378,274, forward strand.
TAGCAAGTCATTACGCATCATTTAGATCTTCATGAAACCTTCTTTAAAGGATGTTTCATTACAGGGAGAATTACATAGAAGCGCATTATCTTGAATTAAAAGTTAATAGCTGGTTCACAAATTTAACATTCACCTGATCTACTAAGGAACAGTTTTATCCTTTTGTGAGTAAATTTAGTCAAAGGTTATAACTAATAATCACTCAGATAGACTAAACTAAAAATTTGGCAACTGAATATGCAAATATGACGGTGTCTAAAGAAAATCTTATCATGATGCTGTGTGTAACGAATACTAAAAAACATAGACATGTAGCTTTTAAAAAGTAGAAAATTTAAAGGAAACTCACCTTTAACTCTTTGTAAACAATTATATGAATGTAATGAATTCCACGTATTTAAGTGCAAAATTCATGCTTTTTGTAACGATAGTTTACAGTAACTTTGTTTTGTACTAACAACCAATCAAATTTTGGTGTTTTGTTGTCCAAACAAAACTGTGATTTGTTAAAAGTTTCAGTGTAATATTTATTGGTCAGAATACTGGTTACATAGAGTATTGACTTTCAGCCAAATGCAAACTAGTTCAACGTGAGAACTGTTATTGTTACTCCTTTTATTATTAATAACTAACAACAATAAAGTAAACTCAGCCTGAATTTACTCTTGTGCAAGCTGAGTATGTGCCGCTGAGGCCATTTGTTCTACTCGGAGCTCTACGAATGAATAATAATGTAATAAAAGGTCAAATAAAATCCATACGAAGTTCTATTTTGACTCATTTGATTGATAGTGGTCACCAAGTGGACAAAAATAGTGCTTTCAAAGTTATTTACCGCATTCCATCGAGTCTTTCGAACGGAATCAGAACCCGTCTTTTACACTTAGCCGAAGCTATGGGAATTCGAGAGAACAATCCTAGTCTTTGTATACAAAAGAAGTTTGTTCTACCTCTGTCTCTCCCTTGGCCTAGGTGAATTCTATTCAAAACCCTCCCACCCTTTCTTATCATCCCTCTCCTTCCTACTTTTATGATATTTATTTAATCACGAATTAGTAGAAGTTAGAATTCACGAGCCATTGGATCGGATCCCAGTGGCTGAATGGTATACGAGCTTGCCTTGTAACCGGAAGGTCCCGGGTTCGAATCCCAGTGGGTGCGTACTGCCGATGATTCCCAAACTAGGATGAAACAGCAGCTGTCCAGTACTCCCTGGTTTTCAATGGTTCTCTAACTGATATCAATCCGTGATCAACCCGTAAAATATTTATTTAAACTTTGATTATCGTTCCATTTGATTTGACCTAATTTATTTATTTATTGAATTGTCTACATATATGCATATACTAACTTTGTTATTCTTATCACCTATATAAGCCTTATTATCAATATTTTGTTATTATTATAATCATCGTTATTAACTTCGTTCAAAACATTTACTACATTATTATTATTTGATCCACAAAATCACCGTCATTGGTTAAAATTTTATATATATAAGTCTATGTAAATTAGAGTAAAGCCTGAAGAAGATCTAATTGAAAACAATATTGTTCGCTTATCTGTCTTGTTCTAATAAATTAGTTGACTGAGTGAAATGGCGACATGTTACTACAGAAGTATGTTTTGCTAGGAATTCAAGCGATGAATAATATAATAATGATAATACACTAGTCGACCGCATTAATTATAATGAAGTGCGTTAGGGACGAATGTTGAGGAATGAATCAGAAAGTTCCGAATGGAACATACGGATTCAAAAGTACATCTCCATTTAATCCTGTTCTTTCTAGTCCTCTTTAGCTGGTTTCACTATTGCTCAGGAACTCTGTTCTCCTCCATATCACCTCCCTACCAACGCCCATCTCGCTGTTTCCCTATGAACTTCCACTCCAGGGTCTGATGTGTGATGTCACTCAACGGTTTCCTTAGATTAAGTCCAGTCCACCTTCATTTCCTTGTACATTTTTGTTGGGCACTAGGTTCATATTTGGTTTGTTATCAGAGTTCTTCATTGTTGTTCTTGCTGGCCATCTGATCTTCAGTATAAAAGTCTTCATGCTGATGGAAATTCTCTAACATGCAGTCTCAAGTCTCTGAACTATATACGGAAGTATTGGCTTGATATCAGTGTTGAAACTCATAATCTTGCTTCTTATTCTGACGGCAGCAGATTTTCACAATGATTTCGGAATAATGAATGCCTGTCTTGCTTTTCCGGTTCTGTCTCTGACATTCTCATCAGTGCAGCGTAAATCAGAAAGTATGAAGGATTTATTTGCTTGCACAGGGTGAGCAACAGAAAATTTAACACTCGCAAGTGAAGTCTAATAATAGTTGCTTCTGAAAGTCAAAAGTATCTGAACTGCAATGCTGTGTTGCCGAGAATAAAATTCAGGGTATCTCAATAATGTAGTTCATTAACTGACATGAGTAACCTTTAACGAACAGGACCAACCATTAGCATATACTATACGTAGAGAAGATATTTTTTTAATGTCTAACAGCTGCTTCACAGACTTTAGCTCATTTTTTTTATTTCTTTGTGTTCCGAGTGCGAATTAGGAGCCTGAGTTGTGAAGTTTCAGTAGCAGTGGCTTTATTTTTATGGGCCGAGATTGTTAGCCTCACGTCCAAACTTCCCTCTCTACCCAGGTTACTACCGACTACGAGAGGTTTAGGAGTGAGTCGATTAAGTATAGTTCCTCAGGACAGATGTACGGTTGTCGATCATTTTACTGCTGTACCACTGACTCTACGTCTATACTCAATTTCAATTTAGACAAAGGTAGTTTATTGGAAATTCATCTGCTCATATGCAGTGATATGTTTCGAGCACAACACTGTTTGGTTTATCAAAATAAAATCTTATCCATAATGATGTTATACTCTACCACAGTGCCCGAGTTTTATACTTATATCAACATTTGCTCATGTGTATTTCAAACTGATATAATTTTTGATTTCCCTGACTTTTACTGTCATTCTACATCCTGCTGATATTTATGGATGCGAAAAGACTGGAAAACGAATTCTGACCAGCTAAAGCAGTTTCTCATCTGATTAACGTTGGAAGTTTGTCTTTAAATAACCCAACTCCTGCATCCGTGATGAGATCATTTATGTTGTTGTCAAACATCTTAAACTAATTCAGGTGCAATATGTCAAGAAACCACTTTGAAAAACTAAGTTGTATTGCAGTATTTTCTAATCACTCTTCTATACGTCAACTTTTGTTTAATTTACGACTTAACATGACATCTGGCCAACGGTTTTGTTACTTCATGTTAAATTTTGTTGAGGAATGATATGTTTCGCCATTTCTGTTGAATGACTGATACAAAAAGAACAGACTGCTTGATAGTTTCCGTCCGAATCGTTTCTGTATTAAACTGTTCCGATATGAATAGTTTCCTGTTTGAGATTAAACAATTGTCCTATTCGAAAGGTCCTTAGCCGAATCCTACTAAGTGTCAAACTGTTAATTTTAGTTTCAAACTTGAAGAAGACTTGCATGAAATGATTCAGTCTCATTGTTCTTGTAATATAGACGGAACTGTGATAGGAAATAAATCGAATATTGCCGATCTCCTCAGATCTTTGTTGGTCATCTCATATCTTGGTGATTTTTTAAAAAAAACTTTCGTTAGACTCATTACATAAGGGAGTTGATAATTTCTGGGATCACGCAATCTTTTCGCTTACAATTTATGAATTCACATATTCCACCCATTCTTTTCCAAGCTTCTCGTAACACTGTTATATTGTGTAAGACTTCGAAGGCTGAAGACAGGGTTAGCGGTGAACCTTCTACCCAATGGACTGACAGTGTTATTGATGGGCATGTTTATTCTTTCAAGCAGTTGGCTAAAGTAATCTTGTCTGATACTGTACACCCTCTGTATTTATAACTTCCTCATTTCTTTGGATAAAACTAGGAGAAATTTCATAAGAATTTATGCCCAAACGATAAAATTTAAAAATCTATCAATGCCATATTTAGCACTGGTTTTATGTGAAAAACACAAAATTCAGCGAGGAGATTTTTCAGTGAATTTATTATCAAGCTGTACAATTATAGCCCGTGAAGAAATTTGAACACAAGTGTGATTACTTAGAATAATGGTGGTGTTAAGTGCAATTAAAATGTTTATGATTATAATCATAGTTAAATATCAAGTGGTAAAACACATAATGTCACATATAGAATGGTTCATGGGATGCATGGATATTGGAAGGGGGCGCGAAATTATAGGATTAGTAGGCAAATAAAAAACGTTACATAACATGGTGTGAAATTTCATAAGATAGAATTTAACACTGCAAAGCATTTTTCTGATTTAGAATGACAGGTTGGAGAAGTGAAGTAATGGCGGGAACAGTTCAAAGTAAGAATAATAATAGTAACAATAATAATCGTAAACGTAACGATCAGGGAAACGCATACAGATTAACTGAATAAACAAAAAGAAAAATAAATCCCTCTATGATAAAGGTAGAAATAGGAATTGTACGTACTTCTTTTGTACAAAAAGGTATTTCTTTAATTCATAAATGACCAAGGCTTCCTCTGCCTTTAGAATCTTAGAAAGAACAATGATTTTGATAGATGATATTAAAATCATGGTCGAGGTAGGTTGGGTAGTGATAGAAGTCACTCAAGTGTTCCATAATAAAGCTTCCTTCGCACCTTCTTTCTTATTTCCATATAAAACTATGCTGGAATGTGTTGTTGTATCTGTGTGGAAAACATTCTGTAGCTATGAATGATGTACCATGCTCCACAAGAGCAGGTGAATTATTAAATGGAGGCAGCCAGATGAGGGAGCTTGCCTTCTACAGATACGGACAACAACTTACAGCAGCAAAGAACATTTTAATAATTGATTTAGAGGGATGGTTTTTGAGCATCTCTGAAGCCTGATCACCTTTGAATTCCAATTTCACTAATACGGTTTACTTTGTAACTGAATCAACAACCAGTTTGGATTGCATGATTTTTACGAGGCAAAATTCTGAGTCAACGCAGTCAGAAATGCTTCTTATTCTAAAGCACGACGAGTAAATATAAGGAGATAAATGCCAGAGAGGCGAAAATTACAACCAGTACTGTTATTCTTCTATTCAAGTTCAGTTTTTGTAGTTTTATTATTTTTACTGTTCTATGTATTCATTTGTTTGTAAGGGGTGGGGGAATTATTACAATATGTACAACGATACAAATTCCGTTATGTATGAAAAATCATTGCTTGGAATAAACTAATTATTGTTATTATAAATTTTCTAAATTACTGGGAATACCTAAGTGAATAAATAACATTTGGTAATGCTATGCCCTCTGAGGTGGATAGTTCACATGCTAAATTTTCAATATGCCTCTAAATAACATCTTCAACCCAAACTTCATTATGAAGCGACATTAGAATTCGTGTATTTTATGAAACAGTAGTGAGCTATATATTGATGTTACAATCACACTACGTACCTTTATTTACCTTTACGTTAGTTCTGAAGATGTTGTCGTAACAGATGACTATACCTTTGCAGTTGAACCGTTCAATTCAAAGAACATGATATTACCGAAATACACCACCCCCCTGAGCTACAAATCCTATTTAGTATTTGAAATACAAGCATTCTATTGATTAGGACTGTAGAACTAACTAGTAATTCAACGTCATTTATACTGGTAAGCTAATTAATACAAGATAACTCAAGAATTATGTTTTGCGCATTGTAAATAATATCAGTTCTAATTATCATGGAATATCTTGTCACGTATGTGTTTTGGTGATGTTAATAAGCTTCCAACAGTACTAATTTGCATAAACTGTTCAAAAGAAACATTCTTTCTCTTCAGAAAGACAACGGACTAGAAAACCTTTAAATAAAAATCACCTGTTATCTAACTAGTCATCTTTTACCTTAGTTAAATATCGAGAGTTATCAGTCTTGTGTTATTTTAGAATCGATCAATATGAATGAAGGTAACCATTTCATATCAAACTTGTTATTTAGCAGTTATGTAGAATAACTATGGAGAATAAAAATGGGGTACTGAAACAAAATTTCAATGTGGGCATCAGTTAGGTCATTTTATTCTCTACAGTCCCAAAGTAACAGTGTAGTACATATTTTTCCATGTCCAGCACGTTTGAAGAAGTCAAATTCGCAAAAGAGGAAGAGTCAGACAACAAAATTATTTTTCAAGATGTCTTAGTCAAGAGAGCAAACACATGAAATTCAGAAGCATAAGTTTATACGAAATCAATCCACATATATTAAATACTCAACTAAAACAGCAATAATCCGGCAGCACATAAGACAAACTGTGTACAGTGTGCTAAAACACACTGCAACAGTTCAGTCCTGAGGAGAATTGAAGAGCAATACCTGCAATACTCGGGCACAACTCGAAAACACTATCACTTTGAACGCCTACAGTAAGGCATATATTTCATTTAACTGACTAGAAATACAGTGGTTTTGACTACTCACTCAAGAACTCTCTTCGCCATGTTGAAGAATGGTAGCTACTCTAATTTTATTCATAGTATAGCAATAGAAATTGATTCACACTAGTTTATTTATGTATTTTGTAAACTGCATCTCTTTAAAGCACAAATGCACGTGAGTTTTGATCAATCGCTTATAAAGGTTGTTTTTCTCTCTCTCTATTCGCCAGATGGAGTTAAATGGTGTCCAAAAATAGTTCACTTTAATCGTTTAATAACAAAACATATTCAGCTTACTTTATGTGTTGTTGTGGTAAGTTGTTTTCATAGTAAATATTTTTTTTCATTTTGACGCCGTACAAATGCCAACTTAGAAACAAAATGATAATAAAACGATTTACAATATATATTGGTGTCAGAAACGGAGGGGGAGATATTGACTATGATAAGTAATCAAGTGGATTATGTAAAAACCAGAGTAAAACACTCAGTAAGGATTGCACAACAGCAGTCGCAGTTAATAGGGAACATCGGATCAGGATAATAACGAGACCTCATAAAAGCAGCAGGTCTACGTCACTAATAAAGTTAACGGCTGCCAGCTAAAATCACCCGGTCAGCCTGTTTCCTTCCGCCGAAATACGTCACTTACTCCATATTCACTCCATTTGATATTGTTTTAACCGTTCGATTGTGTCGCTGAATCGTGGGCTATGCTCCTGCACATAATCAAATAGTTTCTAACCTACTACTTTGAGTTTTTCGAAGAAAATGAAGGAATCATATTACGTGGTACTGAAGCACAATATCTCCGAGAATTTAATATTACTAGTTACTAAACTATATGAAGATTCTGCACAAGGTATGAATACGCTCTAAGGAAACACGCTTAGGATCCTGTGCTGTGTATGAACGTGGTTTTCGCAACGAAATCATTTTTCTTTTGATAATACCTTTTATTAATAATAATTTATCAATAATTTGCTTTATTGCAAAATAGTACTACCATTTGTATGAAGGAATTATATTCCTAGGTAGACATTTAGTAAAACAATGGATGTCCAATATGTTGAAAATGTGAAATATCACCTCCATCTCATTAAAAAGTGTCTGCATTGCAAGTCGGATAAGTACACCTGATGTAACATACAGTTATTTTCCTATTTGTCATTCAAAAGAAAAGAAGGCGTTCAGCGAAGAGACTCTTTTCGGCGAATTCATTCACTGAGCTGTACAATCGCATATATATACAATTTTGTTTGTGTGTGTGTGTACATTAGATTTATAAAGTTTAGATAATTATGTAATGTAAGTATTATTTGGCTTGGAGACAAACGTTAAGATAGAAAATAAAATAGAATTGATTAAGTGAACTGGATGAGGTAATACAGTTGAGTAGAATTCAGAGTAGGTCAGGTTGACAACAGTGTTAATGAGTGGTGGTTAAAATTAAATAAGGGTGGGGTCAGATAATAATGCAGTTGAAAATAAGTAAATTAATCGAATGACGTAACATAGTTGACTAGAAATTGGACGTGGGTCAAGTTAGCAACATTGTTAATGAGGGTAGAGATTACAAAAGGGTGGGGTAGAGAATAATATAAATGAAGATGTGAAATAATAAAATGCAAAAGACAAAATAATACAATTAGTAAAACTGAAATTAAGAAAGATGACGTCCATTGTAGATTTAATGAATGAACGAATTTCTTTTGTATGCAGAGTTCAGGATTTAGCAGATGAATTGCCATTGCTTCTGCGATGTGGAGAAGTTTGATCCGTACACTTTTAGCAAGATTGCCTTGTATTCTGTAGATAACTTTGAAGTTTATTTCTGGTTTGACTTGGTGTCCAGAGTCGATCAAATGTCCAAGGATCGAGCTGCGGGGCATCGGTTTTCTCCTTTATAAAACCATGAGGGTAAATGTTCGTTGACGCGTTTGGATAGCGAACGCCGAGTGTTCTGAGTAGAAGATAGGTCTCCAAGCTCAAATTTTCAGGCTTCAATAGCTGTGGGCTTGATAATCTCAAGGTCAACTTTCCCTGTTTATTGGGCTTACTACCGAGTAAGCGACGTTTATGAGTGCATCGGTCGGGAAACTCACCGAGACCTCCTTGATGGTCAGTGAGCATTCTACCAATGAACCACTGACTCACGTAACAGTGATACAGTATTAATAACTAAATAGCTTGTTGCTTACAATCATATTGCCCACCATTGTATGTTATACTGAAGAAACTCATATAATATGGAATTATACTATAAACTCTCCTCTTAGATTGAAGAGTTGGTGTCTAGGAAGTAATGTGATTGGGAATATTCCACCTTTTATCGCCCTCAACCAGTTCGGTAATAAAATCACCTATCTCAACCATAAGCTATTCGAATTCATATCTTAGAAGGGAACAGGATTTTCTCCAAAATAACAAAACCCTAAAGAAACGAAACTTCTTAATCTTAGATTCCTAAAATATAACTGCATCCCCCATGGGTTTTTCACTAAAAAAATCTCAAAGCATATAAATAATGCATAAAACGAACAGCAGAAGTGCAAATAAATTTTCCATTCATCCTTATATTCAGACAGCAACAACTATTTACGCTACTTTTTACCATGGTATTTCATGTTCACTACAAATGGAATCTGTACTCTATTGCATCATATTTGATTCTATTTTAGTCAACCAAGAGCGATCTTTAGCTAGTGGAACAATCAATCAGTTGTATGTTGTGTGATGGAAATAATGTGTAGAATATTTTTTTGTTTCTTGTGTTTCAATGAAACTAAACCCTTAATATTCCCCACTCACTGGTTTTCTTCATTCATTCATGAGTTATTGGTAATTTTTTTCTGTCTATACATAAAAACATAATCATATATATATATATATATATATAAATTTATATCCTGTTTGATGATTGATTGTTTAATACTTAAGAATTGCTCTTCATCTTACATTCTACTGTTCATTCATTCTATGTAGCCTTCTAAAGTAGAATTTATTTTGTCACAATGAAATGCCATATCGATCCATGAGGTCTTTCATTATTGGTCTTAGATAACTTCAAATTCTCAAGATAGCAAAATTTAGTTGTAGAAGAATCTGAATAATTGGGTTCAAAATCAGTCAGAGTAATAGATTCATTGTCATTGTATCTCCCTGCTTATTCTATCAGCTTCCACAAATGTAAATATGTCGATAATTCATCTGTCTATTTGTCAGCCTACTTGACATATTTAAATCTTTCTTAATATAAACATCCAAGTTCATATGAATTTTCATTATTCCTTTGAGTTTTAGGGGGAATACAGGATTTCAAGCTTGAGCGCTAAAGTTTCGGTGGGAGTGGTTTTATTTCTACGGGCCGAGGTCGCAATCCTCACTTTTAAACTCCTCCTTTTACTAGGATTACTACAGGTGAACCCAACCCCGGACCACATGCATGGTTGGTGAGCATTCTACCACTGGATCTGAGATCTTTTTGCTTATATCGCAGACGACTATTTCGCATACCTAAAAAGCATTTTCCAATGGTTCCTTAATCGAAAACTAGTACAAAGGAGAGGTATTGGGACTAACAAGCTTCCTTGTTAGGTGGGAAGTCGTGATTTATGCATTTACTGATGTGATAACAGTATTGGTCAGCTTTTGATTCATTTATTTATTACTTGAATTTCTAAGGATTCCTAAATACGAAATGGCATGTATTTTGTCTAATAGAGGTTGTTGCAGTTGTTGTCTTTTTTCCCTGTCTGACTTTTGTATGTATCCTACTGTGGGAGATATTTTCATGTGATCACTCGATGATAGTGTTATGTTCCGTAGGCTCCTTTAGCCAAGTTAACCTGCAATCCAATAACACTCCATCATAACACATTTTCATGATGGCATCATGACAGTTTACAAATGATTTTACGAATGCTTCTGGTACATGTATGTAAAGGTTTAGTATCTATCTGCAAAGGTAAACATGAGAAACAAAATGAATCATCATTCGACCTACACAGAAGTGTTTTAGTCCAAACTGCCACACTTCACACAAAGTAAAACTGAATACAAGTCTTGTCAAATTTTTATTCAAATAAACAAAATTTGAGCTGAAATGTTTAAAGATTAGGAAATATTGAATACAGGGGTACAACTCTGCATCACCAATTCTTAATACTTAACATTTCATCAACTGTAGTCTGGCAGCCTATATTTTCTACATAGTTTAAATAAAGATTTCTTGAAATTTTGACATCTTTCACTGGTGACCAAATGAACGATTTCAGGAATTTATTCACCACACCGTGTTGTTGGTCAGTCTTAGTCAAAATAAGTCACACATCTCACTAAAGAATTCTATTCATTTTACATTTGGGTTTGGAGTTCAATTGTTAATATAAGGGTTAAGATTTGACCTTGATATGATTATGAGCAGCAGTAAATTGTGCTCGAAACGTCATCAGTAAGTATTACTGTATAACATTGTGAGACTTTCTCAAAATAAATTTTACCCATAATGGAATTATATTCTACCACAATGCACAAGTTTATTCTTATATTAGGATTTGATTTTGGATTACGCAGAAGATTCCTAAATCGCAGTATTACTAATTAGTATTCTGATTAGTCTGGACCATGGTCGTACAAAATCCTTCAGCTTGTTGCTGATTGTGTTCATTGACTTTAATTTCACTGGATTGGAAAATTATTGTGTTGTAGTCATCCTCATTAAGACATTAAGAATATTAGGAAAATGCTACAAAGACATTTTATTATCCATGATGAAATTCCTTCAAACACTAACCTATTATGCTGTATGTGACTTTCCGAATAAGTGAAATAGTCACCACTTCAGACCAGTTCACTCTAATTTCAAAGTCGCCATTGGAGCAAATTAATCATGTTGCGTCATCCTATTATTGACAAGTACCCAAGTAGTTTCGAAATATTTCCCTTAGAACAATCTAAAAGCACATAACGTCTTCTTCCAATATGTTCGCCTAACAGGACTACATTATCTTGTTGCTCTAAATAGACCATGACAGTTCATATCCTATGTGAGTATAAAACAAAACTATATCACAGTAATGACGACCTGATCCATCGAAACCTTATATAATTATCATCAGTTCAATGCGTTACTGTCAGTCAACTAAAAAAATTTAGCAATGTAGAACTGTTTTTCACAACACATCGCTTACTGAAATATAATTTTGTTAGAAAATCAATATTTTCGTATACCAAATTATACAAACTGAGAATGAATATCTCTCGGAAATTTTGGTGACCTTTTACACTAAGATATGTGTAAACAAAATCTTAAAAGTGTATTTAATCATTATGCCGGACGACATGCTTACAGTCAATCTCAAAATAAATACTGTTAGTTGAATACCAAGCAAAAACTATTGTTTACCACTACGAGAATCTGTATTATTATCCACAGTCACGAGTTACTGAGCCACTTGCAACTTAATACTACATACTGATCGGGTCTATCGATCCTGTGAGTTAAGTTTACTCAATTCTGATGAGCTGTGCGACAGTCACATGACATTAAAGTAATGGTGATTAAATCTGCTCACAACACCCAAGTAGATGACTCTGTCTGAATTTGTACAATTGAGTTGGTGGGTCGCAAGTGCATTGCAACAGTATTAGTTGTCATGATTGTGATCACCGCTCATGACCACAGTATTAATCATATATATAAACTTTTTTGTTTAGTAACTGCACTATATCCACAATAATGTTCCACGTTGTTTACAGTTGTACTGAGTCATCTTTGTTGAAGGTTACTTTATGAGTGTAGATGCTATTATTCATCTGTCTTATATCCATTTGTCCATGTTGAACTTTAAAATACAAACACTTGTACCAGTCAGTTTTCTAATTTTCATCCCACGCATTAGCAGCTCTATAGATGAAGTTTTTGTCTGAATTTTTATCTACCTGTGTTGCTGTAGTTAACTTTTGCTTAAACGTTTATGCTCATTTTGTCTTATTTTTCAGTGACTTTTCTTACTATTTATAAATGTGAAGAAAACAAAAAATTCCAGCAAGATGTGCTGTAGGTAGCAGTAATTTTGCTCGAAACACTGCAAAAATTAAAAACCTATCAATAAATCTATACTTGAATATCAATGTATATGTTTGTGTAAACTATTCATCAAAAAGTAAATTACTATTATTATTCCCTTTAATTCCTAGAGGAACATAGGGCTTCAGCTGCGCGTCTCCATTGCCTACAGTTCTCTACCAACGTTTTCACGCCGCTCCAAGTCTGCCCACACGCTTTCATCTCCTCTTCACATGACCTCCTCCAAGTCACCCTCGCACTGACGACCAACTCGCCGCTTCGCTTTCGGGTTCCACTCGAGCGATGGCTTGTCTAGTGATGTCACTTGATGGTTTCCTCATCGTATAGCCAATCCATCTCCATTTCCTCCTGCCTAATTGTTTCACAATCGGTTCCTGGTTGGTTCGCTCATTGCCAGAGATCTCTGTTGCTGATCTTTTCTGGCCGCCTATCTGATCTTGAGTATTGAGCAAAGGCAGTTGTGAATGAAGGTCTGTAGTTTGTTTGAGATGCTCTTTATGACGCGCAGTGCAAGTCTCTGATCCGTATAGTAGGTGGCACTGACTTCACATTGGAGTTGAAAATCAAAAAGTAAAAGTGACTTTTAATAAAATGATCCACTTCACAATGCACAAACTTTTCATGGACATTGTTACTGGCAAGTTAAGACTGCAAGTCAATCAGTGGAGCTTCGAATCGTTAGCACTCGCCGCATTCTAAAGTTTTTGTTTTCTTTCTCTACATTTGTACTTATTCACGTATACTTCAATTTGAGCACCAGTGACAATTTTTGTTTCTGACTCCCACAGTATTCGTTAAGTTGTGATTTGGAAACTGCATCAACACTACGGAGTGCGCCAAACCTTTATCAACCTCATTCAAAAGACGGCCACAGGCTAAACTGAAGAAAAGACACTGGAAGACCCGGAATTCACGAGCGATTCGTGTCTGATGTCACACATACTCGTAAAATCACAGGTGAAAAACAACAAATCAGCAATAGAAGCAGAAAAAACAGTACTTAAAGTGAACACAGAGAAAACTGAAGTGATGAAGATATACAACCAACAACAGCAACGGACATCAATCACTGTCAAAGAGAAGAATCTAAAGAAAGTTACTTCTTTCACTTATCTAGACAGCAGTGCTTTGACTAAGGTGACACAGGTGAGGATGTCAAAGGTAGGATCGAAATGCAAGACAGACCTTCACTGATTTGAAATCAGTGTGGAAGTGTGCTGCCATCAGCGTAATGAACAGGATTCGAAATTTCAACACTAATATCGAATCACTGCTTCCATGTGATTCATAGACTTGGAGTGTCACCAAAACACTTCTGACTTTTTATCAACAGATGCCTTCGCTAGATACTGAATATCAGATAACCACTAAGGTTAGTCTTAAAGGAACTATGATATGCAGAGTACCAACTGAGTACCAACTTACTGCCCAAAAAATATGCCGAAGGAAATAAAGACATACCGGAAACAGTCTGAAGGGACCGGTGAGTGGCATCACGCACAAGGCCCAAGAGCTGAACGTGTATGGGGAAAGACGAGTCAGGTGTCTGAGAGTAACATGGAGGGATTCATAAGAGTAGGAGATTAGGGCTTACGGGTAATTGTGGAACCAACTAAAGAAGACTGTGCAAAATAGGATGAGATATGAATGTACTGTTGAAGCCTATTGTTCCCCTCTGAACCCAAGAGAATAACACCAAGCAGTATTGTAGCCCCGCCCGAAATGACACTATGACGAAAGAAATCTTTTGTGTTTTAGAAACTTATTAGCTTTAAAAGGAATCCATCTGTCTTTTCTTAACCATTTTTTGTTCCAAACTCCATGTAAACAGTAATGAATCGTGAAGAGTGAGAGATCTGTGCAAGCAAAAAGCATTTCATACACACATACTTTTACCAACACTATAACTGATGCAATATTTTCAGCTGATTAAACTGTTTAGATTTTAGTTTTATGTGTGATCGTCGAGAAAAATCTCGACATATGTATTGTCGAATGTAAAGTTACCACAGGAGTTGTTTCCCCTCGTTGGTATTTTCCCATCACTTCTTTCGGTGGCATTCACGAAGTCAACCTATGTGTAATTCCGAAGGGTAGTGAAAAGTGCTAGTTTGCCTCAAATATTCATGAGAAAGTGCCTCGCCAGAATGATTCCTAACTTGATGTTATCTTCTTTCAGTCCGGCTGAATTTCGTACACGTGGATAGGTTCTTTCTGGACGGTTGAACTATTTGAAACAACTGCCAAAAAACTGTTTTTTGTGATCTGTTGGGAGTATTGACTTCATTGCATGTTGCTGTTTGATTAATTTTGATCTTCTAATGATCATATCAGTTGGTTATCTTATTGTGAGTTCATCGTAGCTTTTGACGGGTTCAGAATATGTAATCTGTAGTTCTTTGTTATTCTAGATTTATTTTCACCAAATTTGTTATGATGGCAATATTTGCATTCATCTGTAAGCCGAAAGCAACTACTCCGGTTGAAATAAAGAAATCTTGAGTTATAACAAAATTTATTGATAAAAAATCATAGACACTGTACAACATATGGTTTTCATATCTTATTGGTGTAGTAGATGACTATGTAGCATCAGTTATGGACAGTAAAACATACTTACAAACATTAGGAGTCTCCTGTATCATTAGGCATTATTCAGCTAGCTCATACTAGGTGGCTTGTAGTAACACGGTTAGGTACAGTGCTGAATGGTGCATCTTTAAATCCATTAATGGGATTAGTAAACTTATTTCATAATTTTTTGTAGAGATAACTTTTAGTACATCCAATTCTAGAGGAAACTTACCTCAATGAAAAGCCAAGAAGATGACCAATCTATAAGCGTCAACAATGAATATTATATTAGTTACCATTTCGCGACAGAATAGCCTAAATAGTCCCATGGAAGATTGGAAGAAATTACTCGTGAAACAGATTAATGGAGAGTGGCTTTATTGCATTTCCTCGCCAACTGTAGGGTCTTACTCTTTTGTTATAGTGGTTTAATGATATGTTAAATTTTCTGCATGTTTTTCAAATGAAATTTCACATAGTAACTTTTTTCCTGGAGTACATATCGGTGGGATTAAATTCCTGAACTACTTCAAATTTATCAGAAAATATCTCTTGGTACTGATATTCGCTCGATGTAATGAATTAAATGGGGGCAGTAAGTTGAAAAGTTAAATGTTTATTATTGAATTTACCTGAAATCATGCTGGTATATTTTAGGCTGTTTATTGAAACGTCCTAATACCCGCCAGACAAAGCAGGTGACGCCATTTCAAAGTGGGATATGCCATCTAATCGCCCAAAAATGAATTTATTAGAACGAAGAATGAATGAAAAACTTCGTAGCGTCTCATACAGTATTAAGAACTAATATCAATTACAGAATAATTTCCGACACAAACGGACACTAACAAGTGAATCACTGATGACCAATGAGCATTAGGAAACTGTATTGTCTTAGTTTATTATTTTACTATACACAATCACACACACACACACACTAAAAGCTTGATTTTCAATAGTTCGTGCCTGAAGACTTCCCACCATATCAGTAATAATGATAAGTAATTGCAGCCACGCAACTCAGTCATAAAGTGATGATTCTTTAGAGAGCACATTATTGAAAAAAATTATTTCAATGTATGATATTCTTGATTTTGTTAACCAAAAAAATGTTATGATACAGGTGTCGAGTTCCTATAGCTGTGTTAGTTTTCACTCTGAGTTTTATGAAGCAACGCTTGGAACCCAGTGATTTTACCATATGGATAGATCATATTTGACGTCAATATTTTGCATTATTATGACTCAACTTTACTTGTTACATCGGTTAAAACAGAAGTCTTGTCAGTTTAATCAATATGCCTCTGAACTTGTGCGTGCCTTCCTTTACACGTTACAGTTAGTAAATTAGCAACATGCTGTTATATATATCCGGAGGTAAAGTCCACTTACGCTTTGAATATACTTAATATCCAGACTGCTGATTGTTATCTTAACTTGGTGGACTCTATTTCAGATGTTAATGCCTTACAAACTAACTTGATAGGGTTATTTCTGAAAGGCCACCTTAGTTGAAAATATAGTTGGGTAGTTGCAAAATTAAAAGTAGGTATCATTATGGTACATTATGGCCTGTAAGGCTAGCTAAGCGTTCCACTCATACTATCACTCTGTAGAAGACTGAGGAAGATACTCCAAATTACCTAACAAATTTCCGTCACCAGTAAGATTGATCCCGTGTAGAGTAGTCCAAAAAAAGCAATTTAACTGCCTTGTTTTCTGCAACCACACAGACTAGTCCTTCTCCCGCTCAAATACCTCAAGTGTGCATCAATTCTTCATAACATGGGAGGGCAGAAAATATGAACTACCCACGCACATTCATAAAATCCATCTGTCATGTTTAGTGAAATAAAATTTTTGAATTTAATCTTTCTGAAAATACACTTTCGGGAGCAGTACTTACTACTCAGAACTAAATAAGGCATCATGAAGCAATAAAGTTGAGGCATAGACAGAATTCTTTGTACGGTTACTACTAAATAAAGAGTATTTAACACCGAAAAATGTTCAGTAACCCAGGTATCAGTCAAGATAACCAACACCTGATTTCCATAAGCAGCTATGATGCCATTATGGAATGCATTCATAATATCTCTAACAAGAGTAAATTTTTTCACTGTTATTTTTTATGTGTCATTCCGGAAGTCAGTAAAAATTTTTACGCTGTATTTTATGGGAACATTCAAATTACCCTAATAGTATCAGTATTTCATTGTATAGAGTGAAAATGTTCAGGTTGTAACATGACATTTGTGTTCACAAGATTATGTTTTTCTCAAAAGCAAAGTTTTGGAACATATGATGAAATGTCTTATTTCTTCTAATTAAATAAGCTTCAGCCAGTGTAACAGCAACAAATAAGGATCTCTCCACCTTGTGAAGACCTCAGTGATGCATCAGTCAGTTGTAATCACTAAGTTACCATTAGGACCAATCTTTAAATATGTATTCATTAAGAAGAAAATTGAGCATAGAATATTCTTTTCGACAGTTTCCCATTCTGAATCTACAATTATATATATATATATATATATATATATATATATATATACGAAAGATGTATAATTTAAAATAAGCATAATAATGTAATAACAAATAGAATATCAACTAAAATTAAGAAAATTTCTACAAAAAATTGGTGATCATTCGAACCTAGATGGCCAAGGTAAGTACAGTTTGAGAACTAACTTCGTTTGGATACATAAGTTGGCTTTCTTAATGCGGATCCCAACAGCCTCAGCAATATGTAGTAGACGAACTCTTAAGGTAAAGTTAAGATTAGTAGGTACGCGGTAGATAACTTTGAAAGCCTCGTTAACGTCAGTCTCGTATTCTGTATTCACAAGATGAGATAGAATAGAGCTAGGAATGGATTAGACTAGATTATTCGCATTACTGAATGCGTGATCCATTACTTTTTCTCAATGATTTCAGCAATTGTCGTGGAATAAGAGTAGTAATCATGGTTAACATTCAGAGATACTTTAATGTTACAGTTAAATTTTCTAATAAACGGCTTTTAGTTACCGAAATTGAGAATGGTTTTCTAAAATTCTTATCTGAGCAGTGAGTTAAGAATTATTAAGTGCTGCACTTTGTGATCTTAGCTAATTGCACATGGTGTGATTTGCAAACTAATGGAAATCCATCTCTGTTTATCAAAAACTACCTATAGACCATTTATTGACTTTTAAATAAGGCGACTGAACTACCATCAGGTCGTAAGATTGTTTTACTAAATATTTCATACTACTAATAAGTAACTCCATATTATTTTGTTTACTAGATGTATCACACAGTGAAACAGGATTATTTACTGGATGGTGTTTGGAACATAATTTTGATAATTAGTAAATAATTCAAGTTATTAATTTCAAAATTTCGGAACTTATTGTGGTCTATCTTCATTACTGTAGTAGTAAATATATTTCACTTTCTTTAATCGATTAGTAAACTGCATCTACCCTCCTTTCTATCTTTTTCATTGGAGTCCTTGTTATAATTAAGTTATTTAAATTCGTTTTCCTATCTCGAAATAAATCGTACATTCATTTAGATCTTTCGGAAGTTAAAACAGTATGAGCTCCTAGATGTTTCTCTTAAAACTGTTATTTTCCAATAAACGAGTATGAAATAAAGTTGAAGACGATATTCTGTCCATTGTTTTCTACAATTTCACGTCACAAAATGGTTAAGTAAAATGACACATAGACGTATCTTTATCATTGCTTATACCAGGTGGTTAAATCATGTATCTGAAATCGAAGACTACTTTTAACAAAGAGTATTTCGATAAGTTTCTAAGTCTGTCTCCTTTCTGTTTTACCTTATGAGTTGCAGTATGTTATATCTGAAAACGAACCATATAACCTCACACCAAAGTGGCCCATCAGTAACAAAGAACTTGAGTGTCACTGAAGAAAAGATATTGTCTACAAAGCTGAACAATTGATGGTGTCCATGACACTGATACACTGTTTGCAGGAGTGATTGTTTTATAGTCATATAGAAGGATAACTCATCCTCTTAAATTTATGAGCGGTTATTGTGACGACTGATAAGCTCAGTTTTTTAAAAGAATGAAGAGATGTTAGCATTCCAAAATATTGTCGTTTTATCTCACCATTCAATTTTCTACTGAGTGAGTCATTATATGGTTTCATTGATATAAGAATAAAACTTGTGCACTGTGGTAGAGTGTAATTCTATTATAGGTAAATTTTGTTTTGATAAATTCTCACAGTGTTATACAGTAATGTTTACTGATGAGGTTTCGAGCACAATTTATTGCTCATAATCATATCTTAACAAAATTTACCCATAATGGAATTATACAGTTTCCATCCTTCAAATCGATGTGTAGAAAAATTAGATTCATTTCGAAAGAGACCCAGGGTAGCCGACTATCACAATTCTCTAATGGACGAAACATTCACTCAGTAGTATTCAATTATACATTCTTACATTAAGATGCAGAATGAAGAGATGGTTTAACCACGCATATGTGTATAAGTTTTGTTGTTCAAGTAACAGTGTCAACAGCCTCCAACATTTTAGTTAATAAAGTATTTACATTGTTATTGTTCTTTCTAGCATGTAACACATTTTCTTATTATATAGTTTAGATTACAAAGTGTACATTTCATTGATGCATGAAAACAATAATGACTCAGCTAAGATAACTAAGTTGTATTATTGATTTGATCAAACTGTAACACTATGCAATAGTGTAAATTTGTGTAGTCAAACAATATTTACTGCCTACACGTATATTTGAAAAAAATTAGATAAGTAAATAGATACACTTTAGTGAATAGTTTGCTGAGAAATTTTTTGAACTTGGATATTTTTAGTTATTACAGACAATAGGATATCAATATAGGTAAAAGACAGACTAACAAATCTGACCAATTCTAAATGTGTATAGACGTCCGACTGCACTTGTGGACAGAAAGATGCTTTTGTAATTTAAACCAACTGAAACACCCATCCCTTTTCACTTGGTTAATATTAAGTGTGTCGAAATAAATGAATAGGAGGATCTTAAACTAGTAAGGCCCATCTAGCTACATTAGACTTGACAGTTTCACATATTCACACTTCGCATTTCCAGTTGTATTCAACTTTTCTGTAGAGGTTAGCCAGAGCTTATCGACTGAACTTTCTGTTAACGTTTCTTTATTCAGTAATATTTCTAATTTGTTATTATTATTCCCTTTAATTCCTAGAGGAACATAGGGCTTCAGCTGCGCGTCTCCATTGCCTACAGTTCTCTACCAACGTTTTCACGCCGCTCCAAGTCTGCCCACACGCTTTCATCTCCTCTTCACATGACCTCCTCCAAGTCACCCTCGCACTGACAACCAACTCGCCGCTTCGCTTTCGGGTTCCACTCGAGCGATGGCTTGTCTAGTGATGCCACTTGACGGTTTCCTCATCGTATAGCCAATCCATCTCCATTTCCTCCTGCCTAATTGTTTCACAATCGGTTCCTGGTTGGTTCGCTCATTGCCAGAGATCTCTGTTGCTGATCTTTTCTGGCCGCCTATCTGATCTTGAGTATTGAGCAAAGGCAGTTGTGAATGAAGGTCTGTAGTTTGTTTGAGATGCTCTTTATGACGCGCAGTGCAAGTCTCTGATCCGTATAGTAGGTGGCACTGACTTTACACTGGA
Source organism: Trichobilharzia regenti (assembly GCA_944472135.2). NCBI lineage: Eukaryota > Metazoa > Platyhelminthes > Trematoda > Strigeidida > Schistosomatidae > Trichobilharzia > Trichobilharzia regenti. The sequence goes on from OX235267.1 coordinate 21,399,070, forward strand.
GTTGAAAATCCGGATCTTATTTTTGATTCTGAGTGCTGTTGACCTTCACACAGACTTGAGGGTAATGAAAACTTGTCTTGCTTTTCCGATTCTTGCTTTGATATTCTCGTCGGTTCGGTCTGTAGTTGAAACGATGCTTCCCAGGTAGCTAGTGATTCATAATCATCTAAACCAAAAGTATCGCACTTCAGTATTTCCATTCCCTGGTGAATTTTAAAACGTACACATACAAGGAATGTACTTTTTATTTTCTACTGTAATCTATATATAATTACCATTGTACAGCTATGAAAACAAAGTCATCAGAAAGAGAATTTTCTTCACTGAAATCTTAGTTTTGCATCTCAAAGGGGATTACTAACTCTGAACTGAACAATAATTTTCCTTCTCATCTTCCTTGTCTCTCTCAGTTATACATCAGCATAATCTCCTCAGTCGCATCTGCCGCTAACTGTACAATGATCAGTGAGGCTCTCAGGTGACTAGTTTTATCTTAAGTTTTGCATTGGTGTCAATAATCTAAGTGATAGAGTATTTCGATGCTGTGTGACCTCGTAATAATAATAATATTGATTTAGTTGTGTTGTCTGAGCTGGTTGGTTTAATTGCAGAGCTTTCGTTGTCCTTCTAGACAATGTCATCAGTGAAGGTTCTATTATTCCACTTCATAATAAAACCTGCACTGATGATGTTGTCCATAAGGACGACGAAAGCTCTACAATTAAACCAACTAGCTCAAAGAAAACAACTAAATCAAAGTCATCCACCTGAGCTACAAATCTTTCCCATTATTTAAATAATAATATTGATTTACTTTATTCCAAAGCAGTATTTATGATACAGTGTGGAATCCTCAGCATCAGGTACAATACTGCGTCTACTTTACTCAACGACAAAAACAACAACCAAATAGAGTATCGTTGTTTTTGTACTTAGTTGTACAAACGCAAGATCTTTTGCAATGACTTCTAATCCTATTTAGTGAGATGCAGCGGGGGGAACTTTAGAATAAAGAGGGTGCTGAGAGTCAGACAATATGAAATTAGACCATTTCTTACATGAGTTTTGATGCCTGTTGACTACACTAGTAACGAGCTGTCTTAGTGGCACACCACTTGCTCTACCGACAACCTTTAATGCCCTTCGCAATATGACATATTTTTCTGAGTAGTCCATGAAAGACTAAGGTTGAGCGACAGAGAACAATAGATAAGATGCAAGAGTAAACAAAGTGTAAAACTAGAGCTAGAGTGGTACATAAAGTGCGGCCAAGTCGTTCGAAATGATTTCGCCTACATCTTCTTCAGGCAGCTGAAGCCTAAGCGATCTTTAATGAGAAACCTGAATTCTGTGTTCAGAAAAGTTTCATTCAGCCTCAGTTTTACTATCACAGTCTTAGTAATGCTTTTTCTTTTCTTGTTTTTATTCTTCTTTGACTTCCTGAATAACTGTTTAATAAACTTTTGTAACCTGCTTTATGTTTTTTGCAACTCATTTCCAATCTCTTGTTCTCTTGTCCTTTATCAACCATATCCAAACGATGGTTCTTCGCCTAACTAATTAGTTGTCAACCCTTTTCATTACCTAAGAATATTCATAATTTTTCAAATACATTTATTATCGATCCATTTTAATTTGCTGAATTACTAACAGATAGTAACCTCTGACCTCTGCTGTAATTCTTTATTGCATTTATAAAAACACCCCAAGTAATTCCATATCCTTGAAGTAAAGTTACGAAAAGAGATTTATTTGATGACCCATATTTTCTCTATACCTGATTGTCTTAACTTCTTAATGTAGAAGGTTAGGCAAAACATCTTCTTAGAAATTGACAAGATATAGGGTGACAGAAAAAAACCAAAGGATGCAACTATTCTAGGGTATTTTGTGCTTGACTTAGTTTCTATTTCAGTACCCTGTATGTTAAAAGCATCATGTGAACGAAAACGGCCGTGTAGGTAACTATCCTATTCACTTTCAGTTTTTTAGTTGTTGGTGCCTGTCGATAAGACATATTTACACAGTCAAAGAAACCCACGCTTCAAGGAAACCTATGTAGTTTAATTAACTGTATGGTTTATTACTATATTTTCTGACTAAGCTGGGTAAAATATGAGTTTCCACAAGGTCGCATATGTTCCTTGTTAATAAATATCTGAAAGTACAGGATTAGGCGTGATCAGGGTTACCTATTCACTGACTTCTTACAGTCAACAATGAGGAGATAATTTGCTGTAATATCTAGATATATTAGCGACCGAGTTGTTTCATAGTGTCCTTTTGTTCTGCGAAATAATAGAAATAATTCATACTACTTTCTATTTAGTAAGTAGTTAGGCAATAGTATTGAAAGGTATATGTGATCTGATTAATTGCGTATCGTCATTAAAAATTAAAAATATGTATCCCATTGATGTCAACTATTTATGCATTAATGTTCCCTTACCAAAACAGTGGATATTTCATGAGGTCACATATATTTATGTGTATTCCCATTTCATCTACTCTACTCAAAATAACTTATATATATATATCAGTAATATACAGTTAACATTTGAATACGCATACTCCCATCAAATTAACACTAATGCTGTTAGAGACCCACTGAGGCTCCTCTTAGATCACGTCTAAATCTAGTTTATCGAAACCTTTTGTGAAGAAATACTCGGAGATGTTACACTATATACGAAGATATTTTCATTGTAAGTGACCATCCCAGTTATACATCTCCACTTTTTGACCAAGTAAATGCATTTTTAAAATAGAATCCCGCTTACGTGCATGGAAGAGACATATTGATCAAACAATAGTGAGGTAGAACATTAGACGATCTAATTCTAGAAAGCCTACATGAATAGGATTGTATGGTAATTATTAAAGTTTCTGTCTAGTTGCACAGATTTTGAAAATGAAATTGCCGAAAAGATAACTTTGCTGAACTTCGTGTTTTTTTTTTTTGATTTACAGCTTGATTCCACACTGTACTCTTTCTGATTTCCTAATGGATGTTTTCCACGATCTGTCCAGTTCAGCACAAAAGAAGGCTCATTAGACGAAAATTGCATAGGATTCAAAAGAAATACACTGCTGACACAATGAGATGAGAGATCGACTACTGGAAGAGTTTCTAGGTGAAAAAATACCCAGTGAAAGAAACAAGATATCAGTCAGTGACAGCATTGCTATCAACTCTCGATCTTCACCAGAAAATAGATGTGTTTATTAAGGTGTCCTACATAGTAGCTTCATACTCGGAGACTGAGCTCTGCAACTCAAATGACATTTTATGCAGTTACAGTAAAGATTGAAGCGGTATATAATTCCACAAAATTATTGACCACAGCACTCATCACTGAACATTGGATGCTGACCCTCACTGTTTAAGTAGACTTGTTTAGCTGAAGGCTTCCGGTTAGGCATCCACGCCATCTGGTGCTCCGTCATGTCACGTTCGTGCACGATCCCTAGGCAGCTAAGCAATCATCTCACAATCCAATTTGGTCCCGAAATATATCTCGTAATTTGGACGATCAGATATCGTGTTTTGCTTTGCCTTTGGTCTATGCGGAACGAATACTATAGAAGTTGCTGGTATTAGATCTCGCTTTAGTATACTTTGTACTATCCGTGAACGTCAATACCGTGAGCTTCTTGAAGATAATCTACAACCTGTGTCTATATATATCCTTCTAGGACCTTGGAGCAAGTGAAAAATTACTTTATATTCTAGTGTGGTTTTCAATTTAAATAAAAAATTGGCTACATATACGTGGGAAGGAAACATTGATCTTTGCACTTAAGCGATACATAACATATTTCCAATTGGCTCCATAGTTAGCTTGGATTCCCATAACTTGTTCATGGTGGAAACAGACATCTAAACCTCTCAATCGTGAGACATATTATTGAAATATGGAACTAAATATGTCTGTAATTCTTTCAAACACAACTTTCACAAATTTTGGCGTCATTTGTGGAAGTCTTAGTGATTTAGAAGTCTAAGTCACCAGTTGAAATCTCAGTAAGATCTGTTTTAAAATCAAAGCGAATGCACTCCTACTCCACTTATCTGTTATCTTTGATGATTTTCCCTGTTATTTTGACCATCAGTGTAGCCTTTAAATTTGACACATATTCATTCTGATCCCTTAGCACTCCACTAATTTCCAGATATATTCCTATGATAAGTATTGGTGTGATCAGATTATTCGAATAGGCTCCCCAAATATATTGCACGATTCAGAGATATGACATCTTTTTATTGCATTTAGAAGTAAGAGTGGTAATACTTTCTGTTACCGAGTAGTTAAATCCTGGTATTCTTTACGAAAAACAATAATAAAACAGTAGTGATTATTTTCATTGAATTTTACATTGAGGATGCCATCTGATATGCAACGAGAACAGAAACTGTTAAACAATATCAATTACATATTATTAGTCAAGATACATGTCAGTGTGATGTGTCTTTCAGGTTTACACCCTTAAATACGGGACTCAGTGTGCTTTGCACTGCTACTGCAACAATGCGAATGTTATTCATGTGTATCAATGTAGGTGTTTGTTTTCTGACATGGAGACAGGATTTGGATTCTTACATATCATATATTTGGTTCCATAAAGATTTATGTCAGTGAATAAGCAGGTCACTTAAACTGCGCCATAAATTTATTGGAAAGATCGAAATTATTCGAGGTTCTCGACAAGCAGAAATGCGTCTGTTATGGCGTATGCAAGGAGACATCAAAAAAAGATTCTAATTTTTCGACCACTCAGCATGCGACTTTTGATGGAGCAATTAGTCATGTCATCAGTCACGAATACATACCCAGGTATGATTCAAGAAATTGTACCGATATGAGTTAAATATTGTCAACGCCCCGGGTTAAGAATAATGGTTGGATTACTGTTAAAAGTCGTGGTTAATTTTTAGACTACGGTAAAGAATCAGGAGTTAACGTGTCATATGAATGTTAATACACTTGTAGTTGCGCTGATGAATCATCTACATGGTCGATTCGCCAGCTTTTTTTCCTAACCGCTATCAGAAACAACCACAACACGACTTGATACCACCAAAATTGTGACGCAAGAAGAGAAGACTGAATGTTGACGTGGAGAGCTATTACTGTCTCGTATCAACAGTACAAATGATTGACAGCGATTGCGTATATATATATATATATATACACTATAACGAACCACAGAATGCAACCGCACCAATGATCTTCAATGCATATTTGCCGTTGGCTAAAGAGACCTACCTTCATTACGGCGCCACTATGTTCACTATTCATGAATTGATGTGCAGTTTCACCCGGATCTGGTTTTCGAGTATTGTTTAGATAATGAGTTAATATCACGTAGCCGCAAGTGGGTTAATTTAAAGTACAGCGATTCAGGATTTGATGAGAGATCATTAGGGTTACGTCTGGAGTTAGGAAAATGGATAGCTCCCATTCCCCTTATCGCAACCCATAATACTTCAGTTAAGTGCTTTTATGAAACTGTATAAACTGTATAATAGGGATAAATGAGTGAAAAAACAGCTCATCTTCACTCATCTCACTGACTACGTTTGTAGAAAGTGGTTTAACCTAAAGACAAATACTCCTTATTTCAAGCGAGAGACATTTTCAATTCACGTCTGGGAAGGTATCCTGTTCAATGTGTTTTATCAGTATCTTTTGTATTTCTGTTGTGAAGAAATGTCATCTTTATGTACAGATCACTGGTTGGCATGATTGGTCGTCTCAAGGACAGTCCAGTGTTCGCATACCGAGGTAAAGGATGGAGGCAGCCTGTAGACGGCCGTAATTTTGAGTGACCGCGAATGAGATAAACAAGCGATTCGCTCGCTCGTGATTGGCCAGTTTGTCATTCGAGTTGAGGTAATTTCAAACATCATTTTGCTGCTTGGTTAAGTTCTGAATTTCCGTGAACGTTTTCTCGAATTGGAGAGATAATTGACAACACAAATTATTACAGCTCAGTAAAGAAATGATAAAGCAGTGGATTTATTTGCTGAATTCAACGAACTCATGCCAAATTAAGATCTAAGGACTTCTTCGAAGAATGTAAACAATGTTCTGAAGAGCTAATAACTTCACGCAACTTCAATTATCGCTTGACCATTATTTTCAGAGATCCTTAAATAAGTATGATATACACAGTGATCTGGCTAATCATGGTAAAAATGGCATGGTTGATGCAGCAGATACATATACTCATGTATATGTAGGTAAACCTAGATAAACTGTGTTCTTGTCACGAAGATCGGAAAGCAGGTATCAGATGTCTCAGTAAGCAGTGTAATACATGTAAGTTACATGTTTTTATTTGACATAAACTTTATTTGACTACAACATAATCTTTTACCAATAGGCTTGACCAAATATCTGCTCCTACTTAGTATTTCAAAGATAGCCTCATATACTCTGCACTTCACATATTACGCAAGGGCTAATATTCGGTCTTATCAAGTAGAATAAACAAACGATTAACGAGGAATACATTTATTAATGAATTAACATGTAATACAAAATCGAAAACAGTGCAGGTATCTTTTTCTTTATCACACAAATCCATGAAATTCCCGAAAGTAGATATCATCTGAAAAAGAACATAAAAATTATACAGATGTAGACATTGTTATCAGTGTAAACACAATGATTAACCATGAAATATGTTTGAAATGATGAAATAATTAGTTGAATCGTACATAATTATGTCAGTAAACATTTTTCAGTAATACAAAATCGATATTGCATCTGCCTGCAAACGTCAAGTTTATGCCATAAAATAAGAAAATACTATGCGCATATAATTTCTAAGTATTTCAGCAGATTTTTCCTTAAAGAAATACATGTGGAGGAGCCTTGTCAGCAATAGGAAAAGTACACAACAAAGTAAATGAAATAATTACCAAAACGAGCTATCCCACCTCACGTCCATGTGTAATCCATTAAAATGCAAAAAAATTCACGAAATGGTCGTTATAACATATGTCTTCAAGTAATTCGACATATTCTGAATGGAAAAGTACGTTTTATCAACAAACTGAAAACTGCCTGTAAGCTACGGCCGGATAAGGACACCACCATTGCCTATTTCTGCTAAATACGCTGCATTTCATCAACTTTAAGCTGGCATATATGTAAAAAAGTGTGTAAAACAACGAAAAATGACCCAACCTTGACGTTTTTTACAAAAATAACGCCAATATCCATCAGCTGATCAAATGACCTACGGCCGTCTACAGGCTGCCAAGGATGGAGGCTTACACTGATCATAGATAGGCTAAGCACGTGAAGGTCACTTACATGGGTTGTGATTGGTAGATTTTCGTGTGAGTAAACATTGCGGCTAATATGTGGTGCGTGTTATATAGGCGGGTTTTGAAATCATATAGGTATGTGTTTTAGCTTAATAGGATAAATTAATTGAAATGTAGATTTACAGATGTGATATAAGATGACTCTACTTACAAAACGAATATTATTACTTGTAAAGGCGAGGGATTTTTGCACGCTGTTGCTTAATTTCGGTCTTGTCTTATGCTTTCCGAAAGTCTGTAGATTAAGTTTAACTCAGTTTATTCTGGCCGAAGTTGACGTTGAGTCTATTTACTCGCAGGAATTATTTATTTACAACATTACAGTTATCAAATATCCATATTTTCTGTAAACCCGTTGGCTTGCATAAAAAAATTTCCCAGGGTCCTACAGTCACAATTCACTTTGAAAAGTGTACCTGAGAAAGTAAACCGTTGCAGAAGAATGTGTCAGTTCCAAGTGGAAGAAGGCATCCAATATCCAATATCGTTTTTACGAGCTAGTATAAACCAATTTGATTTCTTTGTGCTCGCCTCTTGATTGTGAGGTATAGGTTCTTGATCTTCGGTAAACTTCTGCGTAGCTTGTCCCGCCACTCGACTGTCGTAGCTTTGGTTGACTCCAAAGGGAGTAGTGCTGGGATTAATTATATGTGGTTTGTAGTATGAGGTATGTTAAGACTGTTACTACTGTGATTGGAGTTGATCCTTTCGCCAGTTAGTCCTTCGGTATTGTCGACAAGAGAAAAGAGATAGTAATAATAATAATAATAGTAATAATAATAATAATAGATATAATTAGTGAAGCTATTCAGACTAAGAGACAGGCATGCAGTGTGACAACTGCAAGCTCTGGTTTCACAGCATGTATACAAACCTAGCCACTGCATCATACAAACGCAGTTGCGAAACCTCTGGCAAAGCGGTTGTGCAATGAATCCTGCAGTTCGACGGAGTTCCGGTTTAAAGAAGCCATCGCCATGCCCAGCGAGGCAGTAAACCTTCTGAACTGCAAAGGTCTCCCACCACAGGAGAAGAGTGATTACAGCTCAGAAAATAACGACGCGGCTAGCAACAGTGGGAAGACAATGCTCATTCTTGAAGCGTCACTGCAAGAGAGTAAGTGTCCTTCGGCACAGGAGAGTATAACCATGACTCGAACACCCACACTATACCTACTATACCCAACAAACTCTTCATCGCCCGTAACGAAAAGGCGACAGAAGGCTCTAACACCAATTCTTCTGTTGTTGGTATGATAAAAGAGCGTATCATAGGCCTAAAACCCGTAGTTAAAATCGCCCTCGAAATTCTAGATAAGGTGTCGATGTAGTTGAAGATTGAACGATCAATTCATGGTTGTTTGCTCAAAACCAACTTCCCCAATTTTCGCGGAGGCATCAATACGACAGTCATCGTCTCATCGGTCGCTGTTCAGAAAGAAGTCAGCAGTAAACCGTCAGAAGTAATATTGTGACTTATTATTGTAATATTTGTTCACAGACCTTAGTGAAAACATTTTTTATATGTTAGTGTAACAATAAAGAATCCTCGAGTCAACAATTGGTGTTTTGCTTTTTTCGTCCGTTATAACTAAGCGTTTCTGAGAAACTTCAAGGAACAGCGTGGGCCCGAGCGTAGCAAGAGCTGGGCGTTAATGGTTTACGAGACGTGACTGACATAAGGCCTTATCCATGAAAGTGGATAGTAGACAGACACGACCAGCGGAGGAGAGGGAAGAAAGCGCCTGTTAATAGCGTAATATAGTTGCCTGAAAGAAAGCGAAATAAAACAACCATGAAAGCCACGGTGTTGACGAAGGACGGACAAGCACTTGCACAACAGAGCAAGAAAGCCACCGCAAGCAAACCTGATCTCTCCAATAGGTCATTCATTCTCAATAAAGTGGAAGAATCATTGGATTTGTATCCTGAGGTTACATTCAAAAATAACTTTAACGTAGTCAAGCCTCTCTCAGATGAGTTACTGCCAATAACAGTATCAGGTGTAACTATACACAGCTTGTACAGAATCGGCCAAAATCTGGTTAGCAGTAAATCAGCCGATACACCTCAAATTGATACTATACTCCAAAACATAGAGTGACACCCCTGTAAGCAACTCCCAAACTCCTAAAGGATCAGGCATATACGCCCGTGCCGGCGTATACCTAGAAGAACGCGTGAAAATACACTCTGTGGCAGTAAGATTAGGCAAACGCGCTGAAACGGCTAGAGACCTCACGATTAAGGGTTTCGAGCTGCCAAAGTTCAAAGTCTGATGATCCTGAAACCGCTCTGGATGGGGGGACCACCAAAGTGAGTTTACGGTTTGCCTGTTAAACAGATGGAATGAGCTGGGTAATATGTGAGGCACCGGAAACTCGGATGTGACTATCATCACAGTAACAAGGCTCACATCCGATGCCCCCCATCAAACTTCACAGTGTATAGGGCGAACCGACAAAGCCTCAAGGAGGGGCATAGTTGTCTACTTCAATAAATGCCTAATGAGTAGCGCAGAAGCTCTCGCAAACGAAAGTGGGACATGTGAACTTCTACGCAGCAGACCTAAGTGCGTAGGGCAAGATATTGACCTCACCGCTATATGCTGCAGTTCCGACTCAATGCAGACGGCTTCCTGATATCGAAGATAGTCTCCTATACATCCAAATTTTGAAGCCTCAACGACAGTAACTTCAACTCCCCGGCGGCTGACTAGAGAGGCCTAATAGTCCCACTTTCAGACACTCCTGTGACCATAAACTTTTGGAATCTAGCACTTCTTTAGCTGTGGTTCAACATGTCATGAAGCCAAAGCGCTATCACTCACGGCACTTCACTTCAACTCTGGACCCGTGTTCTTTCATGGCGAGGGTGTGGACTTCATCTATCTTCCTCCCTTAGGAAGAAGTAATCACTCTGTGCTCACTTTGTAGTTCACAGCAGCAGTATCGTGGGTCAAGACCCAAGCTCAACTGAACTTTTAGAAAGATGATATGAATGATATCGCCCAGAAGCCAACTCAGCGAAATGGTACATAAACCCAGAGTCCCAAGTAGAGGCCTCATCCATCCAGTTTAAACAACTTTATGCTCTGGTAACTGTACCTTCATTCCTTGGTCTCTCTCAAAGGGTCAGGAACATTACCTACCTAGGATAAACCTAGAGATCTGCAAATTACTGAGGCTTAAGCAAAAATTTCGGAACTGTTTGCAGCACTTGGGACTCCTGAGTCCAGGAAGTTATACGACAACGCATAAGTCCACCAATCACAGATGAAGTTCGAGGCACATGTGGTTCAAAATGTGACCGTAAAACCTGGGAAAACCTCGTACATGAACTTCAGGAATAAGACACCCAGTCGTGTCCCGAACCTGAAAACTGACAACGACACTGTCGAAGAGAATAAAGAAAAAGCAGAAGCAATGGCAGATTGCTTCTTCAAAGTCCTTACACAGAAGTCATGACTTCACTCTGGTCGCGTCAGAGGAACATATAATGGACTTCGCTGACGTCAACCAAGATATCGTGTTCAACTGCCTGAGGAAACTAGATGCGGGAAAATCAATGGGTCCTGATGATCTTCATCCATTTCTTCCCAAAGAGCTATCAACCCATATGGCCGGCCCACTAACTACGATCTACAAGCCATCCGACCTCAATGTAATGCTACCATGAAGCTGCAAAGATGCCATGGAAACCCCCATCTAAAAAGAAGGGCCAAGGCAACGCCCTTCAAACTATAAGCCTGTTAGTTTCACAAGCAATTTAATGAAGACACTGGAAAAAATCATAAAGAAAGAAAGCTTGGCCGCTGATTGATATCAGTTACAGAGCCGTGGGGAACCAGGGTATGCTAAACAGCGGCTTCGTTCTAATTCGGGACTCGTCTGCAGTGCCCACCCACTTCTTTTCGAAACCATGACCTTCCGGTTACAAGGCAGGCTGGTATGCCACTCAGTCGCTGGGATCCAATTCAATGACCCGTGAATTCCAGCTTCCACCAATTTGTAAAAATATGATGAGTAAAGAGGTCGAAAATGACTCATTTGTCAATCAAAATGACAGCCATGTATTTGATAAAGACTGGAATTAGTGGAGAAGTATTATAATGAAGGCAGCCTGCTTAAATCATTGGGCTACCGAAATTACTTTCCTCCAAAATGCTTAATTTCATCTGGATTTATCATCGTTTAATCGTCCAGTTATATCAAATGACCTATACATAAACTTGCGCGATGATATAACTTGCTCCCAAGTAAGCGCTGTACAATTCTTCAACGAAATGAAGATATACTTCAGATTATTGCTTTGCATGTGAATCATGTGTGAAGAAAAAAGTACTTTGGAGCTGAATACTCTGAAAATTTTTGTACCGTATATTCGCATACTGTCTTAAATAAAGCTTTACCATTATTATTATTCTTGAGAATACGCGCATGTCCGTCGATTTTCAATTCGTCAAGTTTGCCGTATTATTTCAAGTGTAATAAAGAAACTTCCTCAAAAAATTGCAGCTATTGGCACTTTTTATTAACTTTCATTGGTGGTCATTGTAAAAGAGAGGTAATTTTACATTTTTGGGTTAATGTTTTCTATGCTATCGATGGTCTTTATAAAGTAATTTTGTTCCGTATGCCAGTAGGCTGAAGAGTGACTTTGATGAATTGAGCATCTACGTATATAGTTCATTCGCTGTGAAATATGTCAAATAGCTGTCAAGCAAGGCCAGCTCCAGAAAAACTTCAGAGTAATGCAAAATGTTAAAATGTAAAGTATAAGATAAGTTTTTTAACTCATTTGAACCTCAGCGGTCTCACGATCAACGACAAATTTGCTTATCCGCGCAGATCGATGGCGGTATAGCTTCCAAGGACCAGGAGCTCAGCGGCGGCGTTGTGGTACAAGTTCGTATCTCGAGAATCCATTGTTGTCATCGCCAATAAATACACCTGTCAGCAGCCGTGATAGTTGTATTTTGCTTCTATCTTTTAATGCGGTGTTAAGAACAGCCTGGCTACCAATTTAGACGGGCCAGGCTAAAGAGTCATTAGGTAGTGTGGCTAGAGCTCATATCTCGCAGGATAGATGGCCATACAGCAATCGGGAGCACTATTTCTAACTGAAGCTGGTTGGAAACGAGTTCGAAGTCGTCAAAGCAGCGTGCCCAAGCGGTTTCCTAGAATCGGTAAGCCGGACGTCATTCGTTCTGACTCAGCCTCTTGCCGTAAATCTTCATCCAGTGTTCGCCAAGCCGCTCTGTCATGATTCCTGCTACCAACTGTACAGCAGCAAAAGTCCTGGTTACATTTTCTAGAAATCATTTCTAATAATTTCGATGAAAGCTTTCAAGCTATTGTCATCAAAATTTCCTAAAATTATTAGTACGTTTGCAGAAGATAAAGTAACCCCGGAGAGTTTCTATGCATTTTGATCTTTCATATAATTTTTTGTGTGACTATCATAAGTATTATTCTAACGTTAATTTCCTCCTGGACGAAAAGAAAATGTCATGCAATAGGCTCTGGGAAAATTTGGTATGTTTTACATACACTGAACAAAATATAGCTGTTATCTTCATAATAATCCAATGCTTGTTACGTAACAACGACGTGTTTCCTGCTACCGGCTGCACAACATCAACAATCATAGTGAACCATCAACAATTTTTGTCCGTGCCGGTTCTCACAGATTACACCCTATGGAAGCTACATAAAAACGTGAGAACTGTTGGCTTCAAAAGACTACTAAATCCACAGAAAATGAAGTTACCAAGGTGAGTTTTCATTCGTTTTGATTTCTGTAGCAGCATTCATCATGCGAATGTTGTAAGTTTTAGTCTAGCATCCATTACGCTCTTAGTCCTTAACACTTTTATATCAGTAATGTAAGTTTTATGGCACATTACTGGAGTCGAATTGAATCTCACCACCTTATTCCCGCTGATCATGAGCTAGTTTTCCAAGCAAGCGAATTATATTTATATGAACGCGTAAGCTATTGTGACGTGGTAACATTGTCAAGTGTGTTGGGTCTGTGCAACGACGATTGATTAGAACCTCGACTTAACATTAACAAGTTATAGTACACCAGTGTGACATCCAGCATGAGACCAGTTGTTGCTACTAGATATATGAAATGCTATCCATGCCTGTAACTAGCTTTCATCACATAATTAGTCAGTGAAGTCATTCCTTATTGGTGAAACTGTATTTGTTTGAGTCTCAGACATTCTCTTTAATGACGTATCAAGTAATTCAATGATCATGCCACTTATGCGACACCCTTAATGTCAAGACTTTTACTTTAGTGGTTGGTACTTTTGTGTGGGTACATCAGACGTCTTGAATTTTTACTAGAATTTCGTTAGTCAAAATGATTGTATTCGCCTTTCATTACTAGTCATTATTAGCCAAAACCCTGAATGGTTATATATAGGTAGGTGGCTTCAATTCCTGTTTGACTTCATATATGTGTAAAACTTGGGCACTGTGGTAGTAAGTAATTCCGCTTCCGCTTCTAATGGTAATCGGATGACTAATGTTGTCTCTTGTGCGGCAGGGAAGTAAAATAACGTTCTATTCGGCGTTCTGAGGTACCTATTTCTGGTAGGCAGTAATTTTATTCAGGTCTTCTTGAGGTTTATACCCTCAGCACTCCGCTACTACACCTAACGCTGCCTCTAAGAGTGATATCTTGGAATCCAATCCCTTCCTCAAGTTAAGATAGATCGCAGGTGTCGACTGTCAAAATTATGCAGGATACCTTTTGAACAGAATATATCCTTGAGTATAATAGGTGTCACCAACGTATTCACTGTAGAAAACAAAATGACAGTTAAGCACTTTAAAATACCTTAGTGGAAGTTTTGTAGGGGATCAAAGAAGTCCGTCAACTCAACTGAACCTTAACCGTTTTACTATTACCGTTCAGTTTGCTTATTGGAGCTGACTGAAATACGTGACCATCAATATGGTTTTCAAGGGGCGAGGGTTCAGCCGATTCGTTGTGGCGTGATTGTCTCTTTGTACATTATCTGCAAATCATAGTGAATAGATCAATCTTTCAGCAACAATAAGTGTCATATTTTCCTTCCGCCAGTTGGGGATGGTGTTAAGAAGATAGGGAAACCTAAGGAATCAGCAGGTAGCGTCACCAGTACTCATATCTGGCAGAACACATATCCCTACATCAGTCGTGAGCGTTATGTCTAGTGTAAACCGACTGAAAACGAGTTCAAAAATCATTCAAGAAGCCTAAGTAACTGGTTTCTGTTTTTTGATAAGAATGCCTGAAAGCACTTTAGTAGATTCGATTTCAGAAGATAGCGCTTCAGGCCACATAGTTGAACGGATAATGGAGATAAATATGTGAACATGTCCTACAGATTCTGGGGACAATTTAGTCAGATCTGCGTAAACTTCGCTAAAAGAAGCTTTATATCTAAGGAAACTTACCTAGAGGACCTCTGTTGTATCTAGTAACCATTACTGTATATCTATGGACCTATTGCTCACCCTCGTCTCTTCTGTCAGGCCAACAAGATCAACTTGTGATCAGATTGATAATGCGTTCAATATCTAAATGGGATAACTCGCCTAACGCATCAAAGAGGTTACGTTGTTGACTTCTAGACAATATCGGTTGTGAAACGCCAGTGGGTGCACAGCGAAAGTATCCTACCTACATGTCCTTGAAGGTGTAACTTGAGGTTTCAGGGCCACTATTACTGTTACCCCAGGAATCTTCTTAAGAAGAAATAGCAAACATTGGATTTCTTGAAAGTTGCCATGAGAGAAGACGAGAGAAAGGAAAATAGATATAGGCACATTTTGATTAGCTGTTGGCTAGCTGGCTTCCTATTGGTCTAAAATATAAGTTAGAGCGGTAATCTTTATATTTTAACACGGAAATTTACAGTCAGTATGATTTAGGGCTTATCTTACCATAATATAGTGGCGTGTTAATAGGATGTATGCATTTTTGATTACTAGGAGAATATGATTTAACTACAATTTCTAAAAACTTAATGTCCTTAATTAGTACATATAGATAAATGTATGTGTTAACTAATCTATTTTTTAAGTCGTCAATCCAATGACCTGTGGGATTTGTGCATACTAGGTCAGCATAAATCAAGTAAATTTCCCTTCAAATGGTTGAGAGCGACAGTTTAAAGCATACTTCGGTTGACTGTTTCGTGATGAGAGCGATTTGGAGTCCGTTATAAATTACACCGATGTGTCTTAATTACTACGTTTTTCAGCTGAGCATTTCCGTTAATATATGTGTAAAACTTGGGCACTGTGGTATTAAGTAATTCCATATTAGTTTGATTATTAAATGTATCACACAGTGAAACAGTATTGTATACTGGATGACGTTTCGAACACAATTTATTGTTCATAATCATATCAATTTTTGTCACACGACTTCGAGATTTGATTTTTATAGTTTTCTCTGTCTTCTCCTATTTGTTGTATGGGCAGTAGAATTTTCCATATATCTGGGACAGGTGTTGAATCATTCCTATTACATGTATTTGCAGTTGATTCGATAAACAAAGCTTCTGTTATCAATCTCTCCCTATACCCTGTGACATTAGATTTTAAAACTGTCATCCTATCCCATCCTATTGTATGGTTGTGTGTAACTGCATGTAGTGCTATAGCTGAACTACTCTCTAGATTTCTTATCTTATTCGGGTCAACCAATCTAGATTTAGCTAGGTTTTTATGTTCGGCTAGTCTGACTGCCCCTGTTCTACTAGTTTGACCTATGTATTTGACCTCACAATCATTGCAGGGTATTAGATAAACTAAATTGTTTTGTTTTAATGGCTCTACAGGATCCTTTAACCGACAAAGCTTGTTTCTAATTGAGTTTGTGGGTTTGAATGCCACTTTTATTCCTGCCTTGTTAAGAATTCTGCGTAAGGCTTCCGAGGTTCCTTCTTTGTATGGAATTATTGTTGATGATTTACATTCCTTATTGTTGGTGTCGTTATTAATATTATTATTATTATTATCACTATTATTATTACCATTATTATTATTATTGTTATCATTATTATTATTATCACTATCTCTGTTATCATTATTTATTTTATTTTTACATTTACTTACATATTTCTTGACTAATTTATCCGGGTAATTATTAAGTTTCAAGGCTTCTTTTATGTGTGTCACTTCCTGTCTTAGATTTTCCTTGGTACTACTTAGTTTTTGTGCTCTGTCATTTAAACATTTCACTAATCCTATTTTTACTGACATAGGATGGGATGATCGGAAATCCAAATATCTGTTTGAATGTGTGGGTTTTCTGTAAACACTAGTGTTTAGCTTCCCATCTTCTTTCCTTTTTACGTTGCAATCTAACATTGGAAGTTCCCCTTCCTGACTTTCCAATTCATAAGTGAATTGAATTGCCTCTACCTTCGAGTTGATGTGCTCGAAAAATCTATCTATATCTTGTGTTCTAAGTACAGTGAATGTGTCATCTACATACCTCCACCATACTTTTGGGGTGGGGGTGAACGTTTCAATCGCTATCTTTTCCCACCTATCCATGAATATATCTGCTACCACCGGGGATATTGGTGATCCCATGGCAACTCCCTCAGTTTGTTTGTATATTTTCCCTTGGAATTTAAATACTGTAGAAGTCAGGCAAAGCTGCACTCCCAGCATTATGTCCTCAATTGGCACTTTTGTCCTAAGTTCGAGTTCTTGGTCAGAAATGAGTTCGTTTCTGACCGCCTCTATAGCCATATTTATTGGTATACGTGTATATAAACTGACAATGTCAAAACTAACCATTTTTTCTTCATTATCTAATTTTAAATTATCTAATCTGTGTTTTAGTTCATAAGAATTAGTTAGTCTAGATTTCGAGTGGATTTTTAGGGGATTTAATACCATGGCTAAATATTTAGATAATTCATAGGTAGGTGAATTTCTAAAATCAACTATAGGCCTAATAGGGTATCCTGATTTATGAATTTTAACAACACCATACATCCTACTGGGGTTATTAGTTTTTGGCATTAAATTAAACCACTTAGACTCACCTAGAAACGGCTTCATTCGGCGTATAAGGTCCGCTGTGGATTTCTTAACTTTATTCATAACTGTGTCTATTGATTTATTAATTTCCTCATATGGTCCTGTTTGTATGTGAGTATTTACCTTGTCCAAATAGTCCGATTTGTCTAATACTACTGTTGCGTTCCCTTTGTCTGACTTTGTGATTACTATATCCTTGTTATTCTTGAGGTGTTTTAGGGCTTCTGTCTCTTGTTTTGTCAGGTTAGGTTTTCCACATTTTTGTCGTTTTAATGTAAGTGCACATTGTGCACGTACTTCTTCAGCTGTTGTTTTGTCTATCCCACTTAGTGCTATTTCTATTTTAGGGATGACATCCTCAGGTTTTAGCTTGTCCACCGCTACATTGAAGTTTAGTCCCTTTTCTAATACACTTATTTCCATCGGACTTAATATATGTGATGAGAGATTGATAACCCACTTTGATTTATCGATCGCCGTTGATTTTGGATTGTTGACTTCATTATTCTGAGATGAAGATTTCTCCTCTAATAATTTGTTGAACTTTTTGATTTGACTATTTTTTGACTTTTTGAAAGTGGCTGATTTTGCATTGTTGGAGGATTGTGTTATAAGATCATAATCTACATTGGTAACTATTCCTTTTAGCTTTTGTTTTAATTGCTCAATTTCACATCTGATATGTTGTAATTTTCTAACGATTCTGTGGATCTCTTCTTTCAGGCATAATTTTTGTAGACTTTCTATTCTGCTTCTAACTCTGTCCGTTGGAACTGGAGCTCGTAGACGTAGATATTTAGGAATGATTTCATTTTTTAAGCATCGAATGTTAAAAATACGACACCAGCAATAAGGAATGTAAATCATCAACAATAATTCCATACAAAGAAGGAACCTCGGAAGCCTTACGCAGAATTCTTAACAAGGCAGGAATAAAAGTGGCATTCAAACCCACAAACTCAATTAGAAACAAGCTTTGTCGGTTAAAGGATCCTGTAGAGCCATTAAAACAAAACAATTTAGTTTATCTAATACCCTGCAATGATTGTGAGGTCAAATACATAGGTCAAACTAGTAGAACAGGGGCAGTCAGACTAGCCGAACATAAAAACCTAGCTAAATCTAGATTGGTTGACCCGAATAAGATAAGAAATCTAGAGAGTAGTTCAGCTATAGCACTACATGCAGTTACACACAACCATACAATAGGATGGGATAGGATGACAGTTTTAAAATCTAATGTCACAGGGTATAGGGAGAGATTGATAACAGAAGCTTTGTTTATCGAATCAACTGCAAATACATGTAATAGGAATGATTCAACACCTGTCCCAGATATATGGAAAATTCTACTGCCCATACAACAAATAGAAGACAGAGAAAACTATAAAAATCAAATCTCGAAGTCGTGTGACAAAAATTGATATGATTATGAACAATAAATTGTGTTCGAAACGTCATCCAGTATACAATACTGTTTCACTGTGTGATACACTTAATAATCAAACTAATATGAGCATTTCCGGTTCATAGCATATCCTGGATAACGGTGATTAATACAATTTATCACTTAGACCGTAGCACCACCAAGCTTACAACAATTCTAAACTTATTCTAACCTATTCCTTGATAATGCCTTTTTATGGTAACTGAAGAACTTATTTACCCACTATGTTCTGAAATGACACAGGTCGTGGTTAAAAAGGGAGCTGCGTGCTAAATCAAAACTTTCCGCTTTGAAGTAACGCTGGTCCATGCTTAATATGTCCTGTGAGGGCTGGAACAACGTTGATAAGCGAACCCAGTAGGTCCAATTTACTGTCACTTATGCTAAAAACCAGCGCACAATTTCACTGTTAAACAATGTCAAAACATTTAGAGAGTTTACTTATTAAATAATGTTACTATATTCGCTTATTATACGGTAATTGGCTCAATGATTGCAGGTTTACCATAATCCTTGACTAGCAACATAATAACTGGGAACTTCGGGCTAAAAATAAGCTAACTAGTAGCATCCAGTGACAAAAACTGACCTACACACTGCAAAATGAGCAAAACATCCAGAAAAACCTTTAAAATTCAATGGAAAACGAATACACGAAAACATATAACTAGCCGACGCAGGAACTCATCATGACCTAGAAACTGACTGTAGCCTCTTTCGAGAGAAAGTGAGTCAACTGCCATTTAGTTTACCTATTTAATGTGATGAGTATCCGAGGTTGAATGCGTGATACACGTAAACCATCCTCATTAGGCTTTATCGTAATATTTTTTAGCCTTAATTCGATGAAAATTATCCATTTATGCTGAAAAACGATGTGCAGAGGGGTACATATCCACCAGTCCTTTCCAGTTTCGAAAACTGACTGATTTAGGCTTTTAAAACTTTGATGCATACGTGTATTGTATGAAATACCGAGCGCAGGACTGACTCAATTATGAGAAATGAAGGGAAATTTGGCTAACGAGAGTGTCAGCTTGCACAACCCAGTGATATGGAAAGAGAAGAGCTGAGCCAATATCAATTTTAGGCCTCAGGAATTCCAGGAGGCTGGTGTTTTAGATCACGTGAAGGACTATAAGATTGTTCACTTGTTGGTCTAAACGAAGACCAAACCAGTCGCCTCCTCGTGGCAATCTACGATGTCGAAGAACCGCTTTATTCCTAGGTCTAGACCAACTTAGCCTCATGTCGACGCCACACCCTACATTGCCCTAATAAGGAAGAAAATGTTTTAATTAGGTAGATAGGATGATGAGATACAGTACAACGCAACTTTCAGATATCTCAGAGAGTCGGAGAAACGCTTTAGCATCAGTCGGTTTATCTACACATGTGGACCTACCAATCTCTACATCCGAAGTTCAGGGAAGGGTGTCGCTAACAAGTAAAGGCTTAAGGGAAAAGAAATTGGTGGTTTCATTGTCCTGTGAGTGTGCACCTCTATAATTTCTTATCCTGAGATAAGTGTGGGGATGATATGCTCTCTTTGCTCTCTCTCTCTCTGTTGGCTGCATCATATCCAACATGCATGGGAGTCAGTCATGTGGGAAAGGCGCAGATATATCGTTGCCGGTTGCCATATAATCAGCAGTAATGTTATCTACGGTCGAATGTTGGCATATTCGCAACACATAATTAAGATCCAACGACAAATGTCCATGAAATTTGTTTGACCAATTTGGCCGAACGTATTTAAGTAAAGTAGTTAAACTCAGTAAGTTTTCTCTGGAATCCTAAATGTGTGTTTTTGAGTAGAGACCTGTAATATTTTCGGTAATCAAACACAGATAATCGTCAATTGCAATCTAGTTTTTATTTTCGTTCCCCAGTACCACATGAAGCTGAAATACCCAAAGGATAATGATGTATGACGGGTGTGAATAAATAGCATCGGCAGTTTTAGCCACTCTCAGTTTGGCCTGCAGTGATCATCATAGATTATAGGTCCCGAAGTTGAGAGGTGTTGAATAACACTAAAGGAGGGAGGGTGGCGTTAGCTGATCAGTAGATATGGTGGGGGTCACTAAGGTGAATCGCCCCATTCTGCAGGAACAGCAATATACAAATTAAAGGCTCGAGATATTTCTGATTTTTATGAGGGCTTAGATCTTTATCTTGAAAAAGATAATAATGAACGCCTTGACAGATCATGCTTCTACCTTTAAATATACCATTCGCTCAGCCTATTGTTGAGACGCGACCACGCGGGATCTGCACAGATTTATGGGGCATCTTATAAATTAACTTGCCATCCATTGTCAGATCTTTAAATACCACTTCACAATGTCTTATCGGATTCATTTTCCAATAACGTCTTTACTTGATCCTCATTATATCCCATTAAACCTAACATTTTACAGCTCTTTATGACTTATTATATTCCTACTCTCTGAAGGGTACGGTTGTACACTAAATGCACAAAAAGGTATAAAACAAAAACAACTGGCACAACTGAGGATAAATGTATTAAAACCAAAAGTGGACATCATGATAGTACGAGATATACGTGTAGCATTATACATTGCAAATGAACGTTGTCAGCCTAGGGAGTTTTCTTTATTAATGCATTTATTAATGATACTTGCACTTACCTATTTCATTACAATTTAATGATTCACCTCAGCACTTTTACTTTTCTAAAACAGCTTTCAATCCCTTGTAAACGTTGTACTTACCTCAATATTGGTTGGTTATCGTATGCCGACAACCACGGGATGAAAACGAAACGAAGTCCATTTTCCCGCTCAACCTGGAGGACAATTGTACAATTCAATAACTATACAGCCGAGTTCTGACAATGTGTATTTATATATATATATATCAAATATTTAACTGTTGAAACATTATTAACTTGTAGACAATCTACGATTTGATATTATATCATACTTGATCGTGCCTGTAAAAATGGCATGCATTTTCATGTAAATTTATATGTTTATATGAGAATATACATTATTATTATTACTACTGATTATGCACGGCAAGTTATATGCTGATGGTTAAGTGCTGTAAATTAGCCGAAAGTCGGTTGAAATGATGATTCTGTCCGTCTACTAGTTCCAGCTGAACACCCAATGACACCGTTTGAAGTGGCAATGGCTTTTGAAAATAAACTTCCCAGTGAAGGCCAGCCCTCAATGTTAAAACTAGAATGAATCTGTGAGTCATCCACCAATTCATAGACGTATTGACATCTACAGATTCAGTAAACAAGAGTGTCCCGCAAAATGCCTTCGTTTGTTGTAAATTCACTCATAAGGGTTTTATTATGTTACCTAGCCATGTGGCTTGACTAGGAAGCAGGTAAAAAAAGGTGCACAAATACCGTTTGAACATAAAAGAGGA
Organism: Trichobilharzia regenti; assembly: GCA_944472135.2. NCBI lineage: Eukaryota > Metazoa > Platyhelminthes > Trematoda > Strigeidida > Schistosomatidae > Trichobilharzia > Trichobilharzia regenti. The sequence goes on from OX235267.1 coordinate 21,421,327, forward strand.
AACATAGAATGTTAATAAAATGCAGGCGTGTTCCTAATAACAAAAATCAATAAAAAACAGCGTCTCGCCTTTGTCTTTTGGCCAGTAAAATTGCATGTTGTTTTAACGATATAAAGACTAAGGTCACAGGTAGTACAATAATTAGAAAAATTATGCCGGTGACGTATAATTCGCGTAATCCTGGTAGGTTGACGTCATTATCCAACAAACTTAATTAATAGCTGTTAAACGGCTAATGAAGGAAGCCCAGGAGCTTTCAGAACCAACGGAACTGTATTTCGCAAAACCTCTAGAGGTTCATATCACACAATTTTGTAATCTAGTTTATTAGGATAATCTGTTTGAGTGGCATTTTACTATAAGGGGACCGGAAGAATCTGACTTTCACGGTGGAATCTACCATGGAAGAATCCTTCTGCCTTCAGAATATCCTATGAAGCCTCCAAATATAGTTTTACTTACAGTAAGTTGTCGAATTTTGCTACATGCTATACCATGTGTATACCCATACTTAAAAACATTACGCTTATTTTTTTATAAAACCGCTTATTAATCTCAATGAAGGAAGCGACCTTCGGAATTTATAATTGTTTATGATAACTGGGTTGCACTATTAGTCTTGACGGTTGTCCTATAATTTACTGGTTTTAGTATTTCCTATCTCATATACTGGTGATAGTGACATACCGGATTTAGGTTACTCAACCTTTTAACACATCGCATTCCTAGTCGGCATAATACTATGCAAAACTGTTGTTAGCTGCTTAAGTTACAAAAACTGCTGTACCTTAACTGGCGTCTGTAATTAGTTGTTTGGTATTTCTGCCTAGTTTCCCAGCCCGTGATAGCTTCAGTAAGTCAGGATTGTTTTGCTAAGTACTTTGTTCTACTGAACCAACTGGCTGTTATTATCACGTCGACTTTTGTAATGGTAATTCAGATCGACTATCATATGTGGTGGACCTTTCACTCGGTTAGCTCAGTTACCCAAATTCAAATAGAAAATAAAGTACCAAATCAGTTTAGTTACGGGAAGAATGTATTAAAGTTTGGTTACTTGGGTTTACAAAGATCCAAAGTCCACAATAAACGTTATAGACTCCAGGTGCTGCGGGAAGACTGCTCCAGTACTAGTTCTCCAATTTTGACGTTGCCGGAGGTCGACCAAAGTACGTAGAAAGAACTACGGTGCTCCTGCAAAAATAGAAAGCAGGTGATTAAAATTGATCGACGGCAGTTGAGATGGTGGAGAAGACGGAGAGTCGAAGGCAGAACTATATATTTATTCAAAACCCGAGGTAAAGTCAAAGTACAGAGTTTATGGTTAAAACAAAGTAGTGTACAATATGCTCATTATTTACATAGTAGTAAAATTTGGATAAGTTTATTTTTGAGGACTCCACACATACATCTGTGAGTTAAAGTTTGACTTTTCGCGTATGGTTTATTCAAATGTCCATAATGAAAGGAAGTATAGTTTTGTAGTCTGATACAGAAGCATCTTTCCAAAATGTTAGACATTCGCTTTACACTGGTCAGAAGTATTGAAAAGCTTGTGGAAGAGTAGAATGCTGTCGTGTTAAATGTACATTACAATATTATACAAACATTCATTTTCCGAACGTTTATTTTTCTGATCCAGCCAAATGGTCGTTTTGAAATAAATCGGAAGATCTGCTTAAGTATATCTGGATATCATCCAGAATCATGGAGACCTTCATGGTCCATACGAACAGCACTTCTAGCAATCATAGGATTTATGCCCACCCATGGTGTAGGTGCAATAGGTTCGCTCAATCAAACAAAAGAAGAACGTCAGATGCTGGCTCGCATGTGAGTGTTTTTTTGCTGTCACCTCATATATTAATATGTAAATTGGAGTAGTTTATGTGCCTGAATAATTTCTCTCTTAACATTTTATTGAGCGATTGATCATATCGAATCGTATCACATAGTGGTTCCATAATTTTCCAGTTTATAAAATAATATTTGTGTCAGTAAGTATAGGTGGGCTCTTATTTCTTCAAGACTGAATTGTTGGTTACCCATAAGAACTCACAACTTATGAGGTTACTACGATTAGGATGTCAAATTTTACTTACACTAAACAATTTCTATTCATTTACACAATAATTTCGTGCATAATGGCACAAGTCTTACCGATGGAAACATGTGTTGAGGGATTTCATGCTTGGGTTCAGTTTAGAGACATCTTTTAAGGGGAGAACTTTCTGCCACCCGAATAGCTTTAATCACTGTCTTATGGTTTTAAGGAAGATTGATTTACCTTCAGGATAAATTTGTCCGGTTAATTTGTTCTCTAAATTGATACTTACTTTTGTTTTACTGTCACCGTAAAATGTAGGAACATGGCTAGGCAAATTTCCGATGAAATACTGAAGTATAGAAATTTATCACATAGTCTAATTTCTCGTCTTATAGTGCTAGTGCCTATGTCAGTTTAATTTATAAAACATTAATGCCCTTATCTGAATAAATTAGAATTAGTTATTTAAAAGAATGCAGGCGAAGGAAACCTTGCTTACTGCTAGTATTTGTATGGGCTTTACTTGGCTTAGCAGTTTCAAATTTGCGTATATTGTTCCACTTGAAACAGGTCAGTTGAGAAAAATATAAACCTGTAGCACCTGAAATAGTTAAGTCACATGCTACGCATTCCTATCTATTTTCAACATGGATATACCATGTTAGCAAGAGTGGAACAAATTATGGTCAGAGTTGAAGTGCGTTACCTATTCATGAAGCTGTTAGTATGAGTAGCGTAATCGTTAACGCAACCACCCAAAAGTGCTCAGTAATTATTAGTGATATTCAAAATCTAACATGATAGTGTAGATACATAAAAACCTTGTCTCCGTCTTTATTGTATTATATCAAATTCTTTATCTACTTCCTACAACTTTTAATCCTCTGGTTTTTATGTATTTGTGTTATCACCTCCAACTCGATGTTCACTTATGAATTATGGCAACTTTCATATATATTTGGTAGCACTAGGTCGTATTTTGATAATGATGGGGATATGTTTGTGCGTTTTTTTATCACGTCACACTCAGAAGCTGGGATAAAGTTTAAGCCTGTTATTCATTCATTGAAAGATTGCCTGGCTTCTTAAGTAATTATTACCCTCTGCATAATGACACCAGATAATATGTGATTTCTAATATTTTTAGTATTAACGTATTAGTTGCTAAAGAGTTTTCTATTCTTTTGAGTTTTAAGAATCGAAACATGAATGGTGTTTTCCAGTTTTTAGTTAATCCTTTTTGTCGCTATTTTTCCTATGTTAATTAAACCTTTATGTAGGACTGTTGTTATAGGTGTTTAAAAATGGTAAAAAGCAGCTAAGTCACCTGCTGTTTTGAGCACAAAGATTTCACTCTTCAAATCGTAGGCCAAATCTGCGCTCTTTATGAGCTCGGGATAGTAAAAACCAATGGCTGGAGACAATTAGTGATATGGCTCAAAATCGTTCTCAATGGCGCAAATGCATTCACGCTTTGTGATTTATTATATCCAATAGAGCTCTATTGTTCTTCCATATTACTATTCTTTTTCCCTCACACTTCTGTTTAATTATCTGTCCTTTGAACCTACTTCCCTTTACTCTCTTCGGTTGCTTTGTGTGCTACATTTGGGGAGTGTAGCAACTCGAACTGCTGCACATCTGTGCAGAATTCTGTGTTGAAACCAGTCGGTCGGTCATTCAATGAGCTTGCATTAAATTACTGTTATACTTTTTTCGCCTGTGTTAGTAAATATCGAAGACAATTTGCTTTAAGTTGGTGTCTTACTGCAGCTAAAGTTCCCAATTTTACCACTTAGAATCAGATGTCATAAGTTTTTCATAATACTACAGCAAGCTTTTGTTTTTTGACTTCTCTTAAGGTTACTGTTATTTCTTTGTTGATTCTTTTCAAGGAAGATAAAAGTCAACCAGCAGGTAAAAGAATAAGACGACAGAAAAAGTACACGGTAGAGAGAAAGTTAGAAGTACCACTATATTATAGAATTAATTTAAGCTACTAATAGACATTCTAGACGGTGGCCAGAGGTTTCCTTTTTCTGATATTGGGCTCACTTTAGATCGTAAGAAGTTCGTATTTCCTTACACAATCTACTGAATTGCGCCATATGTTCTAATGTTTTCCGTCTGCAAACTAGCGCATTATGATAAACGATAATTTACCGTGTGTGTCTGTGACATGTATCTCAGTCACCTCATCAAATGCTTTGAAACCAATAGTGATCACATAGTTTTAACACATACACATTTTAGTTTGAGAAAAAACTGGTTGAAATATATTAAGTTTTGAAACATGTTGCTTACAACTTTCTAAATTGTATAACCAAATCTCACCACATGCCAGGAGACACCAAACCGCGTTACTTTTCTGTTCTTCATAAATAAGAATTTAACTTCTTTCTAATTTGTCGCAACTGACAGTTATCAAAGCACAGTGTACTGAAATTATAAGTACCCTAACTCATAAACAGTGTTGCTTATCTAGTCAACTATATTCAATCACTCAATAAAATACCTATTTTAGTTATGTATCACTCCTTTACAGGAGGTCACTCACACCCTAAATAGCTAAGTCGTAATTGTAATAGCTTTGAAGCCTTAGTTTAGTGAAGTGTTGGACGGACAAGTAGTATCAATGAACACCATACAGCTCCTGGTGTGTTAGCTCATGCTGAAATCCTGTAGCCAATCAGATCCCTGCAAATCAACACTTGAATATGAATCTGTTTGTTTTTATAGGATATTTCTTTCATTACACCTGGAAGCTGCTAATTTATTTTTTCTTTTTCCTTTAAATCTAGGTCACAAAGTTATGTTTGCAATACGTGTGGACCGATTGGAAATCTTCTTCTTCCTCTAACAGCTGCTTCTTCGTCTATGAATAAAGAAGTCAGTCAAGCTGCAGCTCAGATATCTATGATGGTAAGACGTTGATGCTTTTGTTCTATTACTACCTCTATGCTAATTTCATAATAAGTACGTTAATATAAAAGAAGGTCTATGTTATATCTTCATCACTGTTTGACATCCACAAAAAGAATGTTAGATTATTAGATTACAACCATCTGACTCAATAATAATATGATCACTTCAAGTCTTGGCGGTCATATTTCACTGAGTGATTGAACGCTATGAAGAGTCCCAAGTCTGCGAGAAGCTGCTGTTCAATACATTTTGCTTTTCTTTTTTCTTCAAACAGTTTTCCGTGTGTAGACAAACCTACCTTGTAATTGTTAAAAGATTACTGAAATTGTATGGGTCCTAGATTAAGGGAGTTCTATACTAATCATTTTCATAAAACTTGAAAACCGTGTTGTCTAAGTAAAAGTTGTCATGTCTTCCTAGTACGTCTACAAAGTCCCGTAAATTCCCACCAAGTTCATTTTGCTGACTACACTTTTCATTGTTAAGTCAAGATAGATCGCAGGTGTCGACTGTCAAAATTATGCAGGATACCTTTTGAACAAAATATATCCTTGAGTATAATAGGTGCCACCTACGTATTTACTGTAGAAACCAAAACGACAGTAAATCACTCTAAAGTACCTTTATGGAAGTTTAGTAGGGGATCAAAGAAGTTCGTCAACTCAACTGAACCTTAGCCGTTTTACCATTACCGTTCAGTTTGCTTATTGGAGCTGACTGAAATACGTGACCATCAATATGGTTTTCAAGGGGCGAGGGTTCAGCCGATTCGTTGTGGCGTGATTGTCTCTTTGTACAATATCCCGCATACTTGGCTTGTTTTTTAGCATGAAAATATATGTTTACTGTTCTTAATTTTAGAGTGAAGAGGAGACTGCCAGTAAAAAAGCGTCAGATGAGCCGTCTGCTAGTAAACAGAATCCTGTTTCTGGTGATTCATCAGCACCATCAGACAAATCATCCGTAAATGTGAATCCACCATCAAAAGTAATTAGCACTACTGCCCCACCTTCATCTGCAACTACTTCAGTATCTACAAGTCAAGGAAATATTTCTAGCCCTATGGGAAATGTAAATCCATATATTTGGCCAGGAATTTCGCCATATATGTATCCTACTGCCCTCTCTCCTCCTGCTTCTAAAATCACTGATACTACAACACCTCAAATTGCCTATTGGTTGTGTTTTCCTGTTTACTATCCTATGCCATATCCTACAAATCCGAGCCCATCGTCGTCCAGTGCAACAGTTCAAGCGTCGTCATCAACGTCATCATCATCGACCGTAGCAACAAATGGAGAACGTGTACCTTTAAGTTTCAGTGAATGGTTAAAACAAATTAGAGAAGTAAGCTAGACTTTTGTTTAAATTGAGCATCATCCCTGAGTTCTTCATATTTTAGCTTGTCGTGCATATTTTTGGGCTAACTTGGGAAACAGTCTGTTTTCAGTTGTGATTAACGCAGATGACGATTCATCTCATCGTCTTAAACTCTGTTTGCAATTTGGGAACCTGTTGCACCTATCTTAGATTGAATGCTTTCATAAGTCTTCAAACTCCAAAAAGCAAAACATTATAAGATAGTAATATATTACAGCTAAGAGGAGAATATGGTGTAGTGTGTGTGCTCCTCTTTAATCGATTCAGATTGTGTAGAGGGACTCATGTACACTAATTATTTATAGGAAGGTAAGAAATGGATCTCGAAAATCCTTGTTTAGTCAACCAAGCTGTCTAAAACACCCTGCTTCTTTTCAGCTGTCTGGATTAACTGAGGTACTAAGCAGTGTCTGGGAATCAGAAGAAGTCCCATCGGGTTGGTGTAAGTCACTGATCATCCCCATATACAAGAAGGGAGACAAGTCTTCCTGTGATAATCACAGAGGGATTAGCTTGACTAATATAGTATCTAAAGTCTTAGACTCAGTAATCATGCGTAGACTAAGTGGTGCTCGGGAGGCACAAACACGAGAGAGCCAGGCAGGCTTTAGACCAGGAAGAGGGTGTATTGGTCATATCTTCACCCTCCGACAGATTCTAGAACATAGTCATTCCTACCGGCGTCCAACAGTCATTATATTTCTTGACCTAAAGGCGGCATTCGACTCTGTCGATCGGGAAGTTCTCTGGAGATGCTTGGCTGTAAAGGGAATTCCGAGAAAATATATTGCACTGATTAAGGCACTCTAATCGTACTCATACAGCCAGGTGAGGGCTTACGGCGAGTTGTCATCTGAAGTGGTGACGACTGGTGGTGTCCGTCAAGGATGCCCATTATCCCCTCTTCTATTCAACTTCATCATAGATGTGTTAATGGACTTAACCCTAAGTGACTTCAGCGACTCATGGATTGACTTGCTACCAGGGAATAATCTCGTTGACTTGGAATATGCAGACGATATAGTCCTTCTAGGCGAAGACGCTGACGAAATGCAGAGTTTTCTAAACACCTTGAGCCGCAATCTACGAATGTTTTGGATGCGATTCGCTCCCACCAAATGCAAGATGATGTTACAGGACTGGACTACATCGACGCCTAGTTTAAAAATAGGAAGTGAAGTGGTAGAGCACGTTGACCGCTTCACTTATTTGGGAAGTACCATCAGCCCCAACGGGCTGATCTCTGACGAAATCTCAGCACGAATACAGGGGGCTCGTTTCGCATTTGTTAGTTTACGCCGACTCTGGCGTAGACGAGATGTTCGACTATCGACCAAAGGGCGGGTGTACTGCTCATCAGTCCGCTCCGTCCTCCTTTATGGTTGTGAGACCTGGCCACTGAGAGTGGAAGACATGAAAAGACTAGCTGTCTTTGATCATAGGTGCCTGCGTTCTATTTCCCGTGTAAAGTGGCATAATAAGGTGAGCAACATGGAGGTTAGGCGTAGAGTTCTAGGTAAACAGGGGAAATCAATCGATGAAGTCGTGAAGCTACAAAGACTGAGATGGTTAGGACATGTGTTACGTATGCCAAGCCATCGCCTCCCTCGATGAGCTATGTTAGCGGATATAGGGTCAGGCTGGAAAAAAGCTAGCGGCGGTCAATGAAATCCACAACAGTTGGTCTAAGCCACGTAGAAAGGTATAGACTTCCAGGCTGGGGTCCTCGGGACGGTAAAAATCTATGGTTGGAAACAATTGGTGACATGGCTCAAACTCATCGTTCTCAGTGGCGCAGATGCACCCACTCCTTGTGACTTATGATCTCCAATGAAACTGTTTTGTTTTTCTTTATTACTCCTTTGTCTCACACCTCTGCTCACTGTTTGTATTATGCTTTTCTTGTACTTTCTTCTCTTGCTTCGCGTGCTACACGGATTGTGGCGACTTGAACTTCCGCACATTTGTGCAAAGTTCTATGTCGAAAACAGACAGACATACAGCTGAGAAATGTATACAAGTCTTTTTGCCATGTGATGTCGATTTTATCCTTTCTTATGTTCAGTGGAAAAACCCTACCTTAAAGATTTTTTTCCTCGGAAAATCTCGCATCTTTTTGCCAACGTAGTGTTCAGTCTATGTGCTAAAAGTGATTATTTGTTTCTTCCACTAAATAAAGTTAGAGTTCAATTACCCGAGATACATTTTTTCACTTGCCAGGCTATGAGCCACACTTGCTGTACGAGGGTCGATGATACTACCTATTCACCAAAGCTAAATTAAGTTGAGCATGACTCAACCCCCTGACACACTCACTTAAATTCGAATACCTATGAGCCAATGAGCCACATCTCCGACAGATGAAGTAAACAACAGGAGATCACAAATATTAGTAAGTATATTGATTGCAAGAAAGGTGACCATCGTTACTCAGTAGCTTTATGGATAACACTGTAGTATGAAACAATGGGTGTTAGGATGGGGAGTTCCGAATTTTAATTCTAGCTATCAATCGTCATTTAGCATCGGTTCACGTATCATGACTTGAAATTTACTTCAACAATTTTAATTTATTTGCTGTTTTGTATAATTGTAAGATAGGGCGTCTAAGCTCAGAGGAGAATCGTCTAGGTGGTCAGTGGGGACTACATGGTCGCAGGTCAGATAATGGGGACCGTCTTCTGCAGCTTTGCGCGGATCACAACCTATTTCTAGCTAGCACCAACTTCCGGCACAGCCATCGCCGTAGCGCTACCTGGCGTCCTCCCTCTGCGAAGCAAGCTTGGACTCAGATTGATCATATCGCGGTCAGTTTCCGGTGGCGAGGATGCATACAAGACTGTCGCTCCTTCTGGAGCACATGCCTGGACTCCGATCATGCGTTAGTGTGTGCCAAGTTCGTCTTGCGATTTGGTGGGGTTCGTAAAAGCCGTCGTCTAAGCGTTGATGTGAGCAAACTAGTAGCACCTGCTACTTCTTTGAAATATCAGAATGAGTTAAAAACAATGCTTGCCAGCAACCCCCCAAGTAGTATAGATGAACATTGGCTTCATGTGCAAGGTGCCATGCAAAAGGCGAGTGTAGCCGCTTGCGGCTTGAAAGAATGCTCCGCTAACAACCACTGGGTTTCTGCGAGTTCCTTGCAACTCATGGATGAACGCCGGTCCATTCCGGCTGGCAGCGAATACAACAATCAGCGAAAGGCGCTCACGCGCAAGATTAGACAGTGTTTACGTAAGGACCGCGAAGCCTGGTGGTCAGAACGTGCGTGTGAGATGGAGTCAGCTGCTGCATCTGGCAACAGTCGGAAGCTGTTCCAACTCATACGAGCCACCGGCAGCAAGAAACAAGGTGTCAGCGAGACGGTCTGTGAGGCAGATGGCACTCCAATTACCAGCCTGAAAAGACGCCTGGAACGCTGGGCAGAGCACTTCGGGAAGCAGTTCAGCTGGCCACCAGCTTCAGTGTCTACTATCATTAGCCCGAGTGCTCCTTGGTCGGTTAGTACCGACCCACCCACCGAAGCGGAGGTCCGTAAGGAACTCCAAGTTCTGAAACGCCATAAGGCGCCCGGCCCAGACAAATTACCCCCGGCTCTTTTTAAAGATGGTGGCGAGACTCTCACAATGGCTCTAACTGGGTTGTTCAGGAAGGTGTGGGAGACAGAGAGTGTACCATCAATGTGGAACGAAGCCATTATCGTCCCCATCTTTAAAAAGGGTCGACGTAATTCGTGTGACAATCATAGGGGTATCAGTCTGTTACCAGTCGCGTCTAAAATATTGGCTGCTGTCTTGCTTCGCAGACTGTGCAAAATACGTGAAGGATTGATTCGCGAAGAGCAGGCTGGGTTTCGTTCAGGTCGTGGATGCATTGATCATGTGTTCACCCTTCGTCAGTTGTTGGAACACCGCCACACGTATTGCAGGCCAACGATCGTTGTGTTTCTTGATATTAGGGCTGCCTTCGATTCGTTGGACAGAACTGTGCTCTGGAACTGTCTGTTAGAGAGAGGTGTACCTGAGAAATTTGTTAACATCCTGAAAGCCCTATACAGAAACACCTCAGGTAGAGTGAGGGCATACAACCAACTATCACCACTGTTCCCAACCAACAGTGGGGTTAGACAGGGTTGCCCAATCTCTCCATTTCTCTTTAACTTTGCCATCGATGACATTCTGGAGTCAGCTCTGAAGGATGTGCGTGAAGGTGGTGTAGATCTGCTACCTGGAGATAGACTTTTCGACCTCGAGTATGCAGACGATATCGTCTTACTGTGCGATAGCATGCAGGCTGCCCAAATCGCACTTAATCAGTTGGCGATCAGTGTCTGTAAGTATGGTATGTGCTTTGCGCCGTCTAAGTGCAAAGTACTGTTACAAGATTGGCAGGAGCCTGTACCTGCACTCACTCTTGCGGGTGAACCGCTTGAAGTTGTTGATAAGTTTGTGTACCTGGGTAGTTGTGTGAGTGCTGGCGGAGGGGTGACGGATGAGATTTCCAACCGTATAATGAAGGCTAGGGTGGCATACATCAACTTGAGCCACCTATGGCGCCGTCGCGACGTTAGCCTGGCTGTCAAAGGTCGGGTATACAATGCTTCGGTGCGGGCTGCGCTGCTCTACGCCTGTGAAACCTGGCCTCTCCGAGCTGAGGATGTGCGGCGACTCTGCGTGTTCGATCACCGCTGTCTCCGCAGGATTGCTTGCGTTCGATGGCATCATCGCGTGAGTAATTCTGAGGTTCGGCGGCGTGTGTTTGAACAAAGTGGAGATCACCATTCATTGAATGTCGTCATCTGGAAACACCGGCTCCGGTGGCTTGGACATGTGCTCCGAATGTCACCCCAGAGGCTTCCGTACAGGTCTCTGTTCGCTAGCCCTGGGACGGGATGGAAAAGGCGGAGAGGTGGTCAGTCCATGACGTGGCGTCGTGGGATGAAGGATTTTTGTGCTAGATTAGCATCGGTTGGTGTGTCACGACTCCCTGGTTGGGGTCCGAGAGATAGCTCAAATCGATGGCTCGAAACGTTATCGGATATGGCCAAGAATCGTAATCAGTGGCGAATGTGTTGCGATTTCCTTCTTTCTTCCCTTCCCGATGATAGCTAACGAACACTGTTTGAACTTGTTAAGCATGACTGTTTTCCTTCCAGATGAAGTTCTTTATCCGTTCTCTACTTATATATATTTTTTCTTTTCCTTCCTTCCTTTTTTTGATCTATGTTGTTTTATTATTATTGTGTGGCGCATCTTTCTTGGTGCCATATTGTACCAAGTTTTTTATGCGTTTAAATAAATAATAAATAAATAAAGATGTTAAGTGTGTTGTAAAGTATAGAAAATGAGTCCTCTCTATATTTACAAAACTGGGTTTATTGGAACTGAGAATATTCTTAGAATGCTGCATGTTTTTTCGTTATCGCCAGGAAGTAGCTTGCACTTAACTCTAACACCATATTATCCACTGTATATTTTGTCTTATACTCTTTTAAACATGAAAGTTATAATTTGAGGGGTAAAGTCCTCTTAAAGTGTTGGCTTTCATTATAATCATACTTACAATATAACACAATAGAAATGTATTAATTATGATAATAGTAATAAATAAATATCAATGACCATCTGTTACTGAGTACTCTGGTTGCTAGATCACTCCAATTGTACGATGCTTAACAATGTACTCGATTCATCGGAATATGGAGTTTAAATCTGTGCAAACTAGCGATCGAAACTCGAGGGTTTGTCTCTATGGTTTTCGTGTATCAATCCATAAAGTCTTTGACAGTTGGTCTGAGTCACACTGAGAAATATAGACTTCCTGGTTGGGGACCTACCTTGGAGTGCTAGGAATCAATGGCTTAAGAGTATTGATGATATGACTTAATGGTGTAGGTGCATTCACTCTGTGTTATCTCTGAGATCCAGTAAGTCATCATAGTATTCAATATCACTCTTCTTTTTCTCGTACACTTCTGCTTATTATAGTTCTTTTGAATTTTCTTTTTTTTTCTGTCTTTTCTCTTTATTTGTGTCCCACATGGAATATGGCAACTTATATAGAAAGTTGCAACAGTCCTCAGCAGGTAGATCGCTGACGAAATGACAGCACGAATACAAATGGCTCGTTTGATATACTCCAACTTACGCTACTTCTGGCGTAGACGTGATATCTGACTGTCGACCAAAGGACATGCGTACTTCTCAGCAACAGTTCGCTCCGTCCCCCTTCATGGCTATGAGACATGGCCATTTAAAGTGGAAGATATGAAAAAATTATCTGTCTTTGGTCATAGATGCCTGCGTTCTATCTCCCGTTTTAGCTGGCATAATAGGGTGATTAATATTGAGTTGGTTAGGCTTCGGTCGAGTGCTACGTAAGGAGGGAAAATCAATCTACGAGGTCGTGAAGCAGCTGCATTGATTGAGATAGTTAGGACATGTTTTATACACGTCTAGCCATTGATGGGAAAAATAGCTAGTTCTGGTCTGACCTAAACATTGCATCAGTCAATAAAGTCCATAACAGTCAGTTTAAGCCACGTCAAGAGGCTGGCTGGAGACAGTTGGTGATATGGCTCAAAATCGTTCTCAATGGCGCAAATGCATTCACGCTTTGTGATTTATTATATCCAATAGAGCTCTATTGTTCTTCCATATTACTATTCTTTTTCCCTCACACTTCTGTTTAATTATCTGTCCTTTGAACCTACTTCCCTTTACTCTCTTCGGTTGCTTTGTGTGCTACATTTGGGGAGTGTGGCAACCCAAACTGCTGCAAATCTGTGCAAAGTTCTATGTTGAAACCGGTCAGTTAGTTTCGTATATTTGTTGTACTTTTAAAGTGTGAATAGTATTAAAGTATATTAAGGTGAAGTTATTAAGTTTAAAATTTACGTGATGTGATATGATATTGGTAGGATCATTTTTCTATCTCACCATTTTATCTGTGACAAGTGTTGTTTTGTAATTATCTACGTGGCACATTTCTTAATTATGGCAAAAGTGTATTCTAATACATCATAAACAAAAAGAATTCTATGGAATATATAACTACATTTAAGTAGATTTTGGATTATTGATTAGTTGTTGTTTCGTTTTATATTACTCTCATGCTGAACAGGTTGCTGTATTTACTCATTTCGATTTTAGTTGGAGAGGGATTTTAACACTAACCCATACACTCAAACTGAAGTAGGCGAAATATGGTTTTTAGATCATATAGCTTAAGTTGAAGAGCTTGAGCTTCATAATCAATAGTGTATTCAACATTAGGATCTGTATTGATGAGAACTAACAATGGTTGTTATAATTCAATACTTCTAATGATTATAACATTGTAGCATTTAAAGCAATCGATATTAAGTTCAGCGTAGATGCTGATTGGGATGCAAGCAGATTTTACTAATTAGTTCTGAACAAAATGAAATATACATTGTGAATTTAATTCTTTTTTCCGATATCAAATGTATGATCAGATGTAATTAGGTTTTAGGTGTTCGTTATTTCTTTACACCTGTTTACTACCATTGTTTTTTTCATGTGACTATTTTATTCTCAGTGTTTGTAATGTAGTGTTTCACCGTAATTCAGCACCTTTCACGGTGTTAATCTCAGTCTTTATGTCGAACTATTGATAAACAAACAACTCATCTCATTGGACAGTAGGTGGTGAGTAACTAATGTCATGACGTCTGGTCCTTTGTTCAATGTAGGCAGACTTCTATCAGTGGTAACGTCTGTGACTTGCAGCACTGAGTCGCCTGGCTTTGAATTTCACAAGGGACGTGAGTTTCTTCAAGACTGCAGATAAGCCCTATTGACGAGTGCCAGTAGGCTTGAAACTTGCCTTCAACTGTCTAAAAAAGCAACTCTTTCTCATACATGGGTAGTCAATTTGGTACCATTATAGCGCAGAATGCATGAAACCTTGTTAAAGATAGTCAGCAGTCAACACATACAATGGTACTATTTGACATTTAATAAGATGATCTAAAATTTGTATAAAATTCAATGTAATCCATGCACTTTATTCAGCATGTGAAGTTAACATGGACTTCATCAATCAAAATGAATTTAACAGTAGAATTTCGGCATTGTGGCAAAATATAATTCTATATTAGATGCGTTTATTTGACCTAACACACACACACAGTGATAACTGGATGACGTTTCGAGCACAATTTATTTCTAGTAGTCATATCTTAGAGTATTCACACGACTCGATAACTACCTTTATGTAATTTTACTCCTTTCTGTTTGTTATTGCAATTTTCCATGTATCCGGTATAGGCGTGGAGTCATTTCGATTGCACTTATTACGAAGTAATATAGTTCGGTGGAAAGAGAGGATAATCGCGGAATCTTCGTTACTGGAATCATCACCAAACTCCTCGTACAATCGAAATGATGCAGCGTCCGTCCCAAGACTTATCAGTCAAAGTTTGTAACCATTTCATGTAGGGTTAACTGGTGAACCGACAAACTGGTCGAAGAAGCAGCAAAGACAGGACTCCAAGTGAACATATACAAGACGGGGGTTATGAAAACAACCAACCAACAGCAGCAGCAACATCCAGCGTCAATCACGGGAGGGATTTGAAAGAGGTCACTTCATTCACTTATCTAGGGAGCATTGTCTCAACTACAGGCAGTTGGAACGGACGAGGATGTCAAATCGAGTGAGAATCGGGAAGGCGAGAAACACATTCACTCATCAACCTGAAACCAATCTGGAAATCTTCGTCACTCAACATCAACAACAAAATTCGGATTTTCAATACAAACGTAAAGTCAGTTCTTCTATACGGATCAGAAACTTGAAGGGTCACAAAGAATATTTCCAACAGCCTGCTGCAGACCTTTATTAACAACTGTCTTCTCTCTATACTGAAGATCAGATGGCCGGACCGGAAAGAATCACCAACAAGGAACTATGGGAACAAACAAAACAAGAACCAATCACCAACCAACAAATATGCAGGAGATAGTGGAGAAGGATCAGACACTCGCTGAGGAGACCACTGGGTGACATCGCGCGTCAAGCCCTCGAGTGGAACGTCCAAGGGTGACATGGAGGAGATCGTGTGAAGAGGAGTTGAAAGAGTATGGCCGAACATGGATGCAGGTGAAAAGTACAGCAGAAGACAGAAGCAAGTGGAGACGTGTAATTGAAGCCCTATGTTCCACTAGGAACCCAAGAGAGCAATAATAATAATAAATAACTGGTGAATACCCCAGTCATGCATCTCATACTTTCAAAAACACATCAGAGCTTTATTTTACTAGTTGTGACAGAAAATTAAACACTTTAAACAGAATTTTAATGATATTTAAAAAGCCTTTTATACGAAATAAATGATGCTTTCACACAGGTATATAGTTGCTGGGTTAGCATTTGCTAGTCTCACGAACTACTGTTTCTTATGAATTCTTCTTCGTGTTTTTTTTAAATACTAATGAAAGTACATAATTCTGTATTCTTCTGCTACATATGCATCACATCAGAAGTTTGTTTCTTCTTAAGGAGATTAGTTCGTAACACAACCTCAGTGATATTTAAGTTAAACAGAATTTAAAGACAGGCTTGTTTCACTGTAGTATAACACTGAAATAAATAAGCCAATATGATTAACGATCACTGCACAACTACATAACATCAAACTTTTCAAATGAATCTATGCCTGTAGAAAGAAAATATGACCATTCTCTCATTTGTTCAATTATTCGATTGTATCTTGTAGACTTTATTCCTTTTTTATGTTATTTAACCACCCAAGCTGTTTTTCAAGAGTTAATTTGTAAGCTTTTGATTCGTCTCGTGTTTCATCATGGATTGATGTCAGTTAGAGAACCATTGAAAGCCATGGATTACTACTGGATAGCTGTTACATCCTAGTTTTGCACTCTTGTGCAGTACGCGAACTTGAAGAAGTTAGAACTTATAAATAATTGAATTCCGGTCCAAATGGTTGAGTAGTTAGCGTATTTGGCTTCGTAACTTGAATTCCTTGGGTTCGATCCCCGAAAGGGGGTGGATGCGTACTGATGAAGAGCCTCAAACTAGAGCGGTACAGTTTTGCAGTCCTCTCTGACTCTCAGTGGTTCTCTAAATCACATCAATTCGTGGTCCAACTTGGAACAAATCAAATCTCTATAGACTAAATCTTGAAAATCAGGCTAATGCTCACCAGCACTGGCTGCAGGATGAAGTTGCCTGTAATTTTACTAGTGAAAAGTCTTGACCAGTGGGGTCCACCAGATAGGTGGTGATGGCAGATATTGGCTGACGGTCACATTAAAATCTCCAACTGACACAAGTCAGAATGGTCGACGAGCTTGGGTTAAAGGTTCTGGGCTCGACCCCCGGTGGGATAGTAGTTGTTAGTTTTATTTTATTTTTTCCCTCCTCACAAATCTAGGGTAGTCTTTGTTTCTCGCAGCTTTAACCTACTGTTGTTATTATATATTTTTGATATAAATATAATTTCACACACTTTAAAAATCGATGAGAACTTTGTCAGACAAAATGATGTCGTTTTATTTTACACGCCTAGACTTTCAATTTGACAATCTTTAAATGCTTTTGTCGATTATTTTTGATTTCACGTTCAGTGTTTTGTCTTCTGACTACATAGCTGACTCAGTAAGCAATAAGTAATAAGAAGTAAATATAATATTTGTTTAAATTTGTAAACGAAGATAACCTCAAGGTCACGTGATATATTTTTTACCAGCTGGATGATCAATAAACGCATGTAGCACGTTTTAAACATAAACCATTTTTATTTATTGTGTAAAACCTTGAATGTTGATAATTTGGAGACAAAATCAACGCTTGTTTTATAAAACTGAAATGTGAATAAAATGTTACAGCACACAATTGCCTTAACAACATTAGTGATATCAAAATTGCTATAATTA
This sequence comes from Trichobilharzia regenti, assembly GCA_944472135.2. NCBI lineage: Eukaryota > Metazoa > Platyhelminthes > Trematoda > Strigeidida > Schistosomatidae > Trichobilharzia > Trichobilharzia regenti. The sequence goes on from OX235267.1 coordinate 21,438,601, forward strand.
CTGCAAATATTATTGTTAACATTCTAATGGGATTCATGATAACAACGATAAAAACAAGTAGTATAAACCTACAAGGCATTAGTATTTAATTGAAACAATAAAGCGAAGCAAACTATTAGACGTTAGATTGAATTGTTGAACATTATGCCTCAGTCTAAATCAGAGATTGATATATTAAATATTAAAGTGAAAATACGCCGGAAACGACGATATTCACTTCCATCCTCGGTGAGTTGTTCGATTTTTCTGAAGCCTTATTGTAATCTGTTAACCAGGCGATAAGCTTACTTCGTTGTACAGTGTCAGTAAAGATTAGTACGGAACTGCTACCCAGTGTGTTTATAAAAGGTGAAGTTGTTAAATGCCCTAAATACTTCATGAGACCCGAAAATACCATCATTTCTAAGTTGCCTATAATATCTCAATCAAAGATATCCAACTGTGACACATCTAAGGTATCCGAAGGCTGAATAAGAATCCAGTCTACTGCACAACAGTTGACGCTGTTCTCACATAACATCGAAAGTAGAGGATTTGACTGTTGTTCGCTGCTTAGCACTTCACAATTAAGTAGTGTTGGGATTGTCCACAGATTCCTGGATGACCTAGACAAATATACTTGATCCAAAGAGAGATTGAGAAATAGTTTCACTTCACAGTAGCACTTACAGATCGGATTTATGTAGTTTGGTTGATCGAGTACATGAGCCGAACAAAAAAAGATTATTGGAACCCTTAAGGTATACGGTTTAATAAACACTGTGTATCCAGATTTCTTTATTTTATTCCTTTATGTTCCCATTGGAACAAATGGTTTCAAGATAGAGGCTTTAAATTTCGGTAAGAGGGCTGTTTATTTTTACGGGATGGGGTTGCTAGCCTCATGCCCAACCTTTCCCCTTTACCAGTCTTATTACTGGCTTAGTGAGGTAAAGGAGTGTGTTGAGTGACCGGGGATTGAACCCAGAACCACAAGCGTGGTTGACGAGAATTCTACCTCTGTGCCACCGATGCACACCTTCCTAACTCCTCTTCATCAACATTGTAATATTTTATTTCTTAATGTGATTTATACTATTCCTTTTTGCTTTATGAAGTTCAATGACTCAAAGTTATACTATTTTCTTCCTTCGTATTATATTTTACTTGATGTGGTAATATGTACTGTTATGAAGTAATCTCCGACAGATTCTAGAACAAAGACACACCTTTCGGCGTCCAACAATTGCCATATTTCTTGACTTTGAAGGCGGCCTTCGACTCCGTGGGTCGAAAGGTACTATGGCAATGTTTGACTGTGAAGGGAGTGCCAAGAAACTACACTGCACTAATCAAGGCACTCTATTCAAACTCACGTAGTCGTGTAAGAGCTTATGGGGAATTGTCATCTGAATTGATAACAACCAGTGGTGCCCGACAGGGATGTCCACTTTCCCAATTTCTGTTTAACTTCATCATAGATATGCTGACGGAAGTATCCTTAACTGAACTTAACGACTTAGGAATCGACTTGTTACCAGGGAATAGTCCTATGGACTTAGAATATGCAGATGACATAGTCCTGTTAGGGGAGGATGCTGACAAAATGCAGAGTCTTCTGAACACCTTGAGCAGCAATCTTCGTATGTTTGGCATGCGATTCGCTCCTGCAAAATGTAAGATGCTGCTACAGGACTGGACTACGTCAACTCCTAGCTCAGTGATAGGGAGTGAAGTGATAGAACATGTTGACCACTTCACCTATTTGGGAAGTTGTATCAGCACCAACGGACTGATTGGCGATGAAATCTCAGCACGGATCCAAAAAGCTCGAGTTGCTTTCGCTGACTTACACCATCTCTGGCGTAGGCGTGACATCCGGCTATCAACCAAGGGACGTGTGTACTGCTCAGCAGTTCGTTCCGTCCTTCTCTATGGCTCTGAAACATGGCCAATACGAGTTGAAGACATGAAAAGGTTGACTGCTTTCGATCATAGATGTCTGCGATCTCTTTCTCACGTCAGGTGGTTTAATAAGGTAAGTAATGTTGACGTTAGGCGTAGAGTGTTGGGCAAAGAGGGGAAGTCAATCGACGAGGCTATAAAGTTACATAGATTGAGATGGCTAGGTCACGTGGTGCGCATGCCTAACCATCGCCTCCCCCGACGGGCCTTACTAGCTGATATAGATAGGTGCAGGTTGGAGAAGAGTAAGTGGTGGCCAAACAAAAACATGGCATCAATCCATGAAATCCTTGACAGTTAAACTGAGTCAGGTAGGGAGATGCAGACTCCCGGGTTGGGGCCCTCGGGACTCTAGGTGATATGGCTCAAAATCGTTGTCAGTGGTGCAGATGAATTCAGTCTCTGTAATCTTTCACATTTCTTTCTTCCATTACCCATTCTGTTTCGCTCTTATACCTGTCAAACTCTATTAATTCTCTTCACTCATCTTCCTGTCTACCTTTGTACGCTGTTTGGAACGTGGCAACTCGAACTTGCTGCACTTCAGTGCCAAGTTCCATGTTAAATTCAGATAGACAGAGACAGAAGTAATCTCCAGTCTCGCATGTTATTGTTGTGGATACCACCTTTCTTTTTGATACCAACAGTTTACTGCTCTTACTACTACTAGCAGGGGTGTTCCAATGCTTCATGTTTATTACACTTTCGTTTTACAAGCTTAGGAATCAAAAATAGTTCGTGTAACAGTAATCACTCAGAATGTATATATATATATATATATATATATATATATATATATATATGAGTTTAATAACCTTGTATAAATATTTTATTTAAGTTGACCTTAAGTCTTCAACAGTACAAAAGAATAATAAGAAAATCTCTCAATAAATTCTTTTGCTTTTCTTTCTTTTTCTTGGTTATCAGAAAGAAAAAACTAAGGGTCCACCTGCAGCAAATACAGCCTCTGATTCATCTGCCATCCATTCACCCCAAAGTCATGAAGGTGTAGGTCAGACGGGTTCAAGTTCATCTGTACAGTCTAGTAGTGACAGAAGGTTTAATGACTCACCTTATTCAGGTAGCTTACAAAAATCACATGAATTTGATGATCATATCAATTCTGAAGTCATCAGTACTCAGAGAGATGATGCCTGTAGTAATATGGGTTTAGTGCATAATAAAAAAGACAGTGGGGAGACAACTCATCGAGCATTTCCTACACAGCAAAAGAACATTGAAAAAGTGGACTCTCTCTCCCCTGAAAATATTGTTGTCCATTCACCACAAAATGTTCAAAGTTCATTATACGCTGATAGTCTCCCACACACTCATGAACCTTTGAATTTATCGCCTCATCAAAGTGAATCAAAGTTAGTCTCATCTAATTTACCATCTGAATCAATTACCAACGATCCTTTATCTGTTACAGTTACAAAACACTCTCCCACGCTATCAGCAGATGATGCATCAAAGTCTGAATCCCATTTAGCACAAACTGTAAATCCTGACACACTTTTATGCATGACTTCAAAGAATGAGATACTCTCACATTCTGATACACATTTAGTGGAACAGGAGCATGGCAAAGTATCAGAGACCTCATTAGATAACAGTGGTATCAATGGCACCATCACTGCAGGAAGAAGTGAGCCACTGCCTGTGAATACTGAAACAATAGATGTGAATGATAAACCTCAATTAGACGTATCTAATGATGATTTGAACACAGCGAAAGTAGACAGTACTGTTGATAAGGATATCGCTGTTAAATCGCTGACTAATCTGATTGAATCTCTTGATAATATAGATACTTGTAAGAAATATCGTGAACAAAAGGCAAGCAATTTTTACTCTGGTGAGAATGAAACTATGGGATTCCCTGAAAAGGATATGAAAAGTGATCAACTTATGTCTGGCAGCAGTGTTGATTATCAAGCTGGTGGATTACGTAGTAGAATTGGTGTATCGCCTTCTAGCAATCCTAGTCTCAGTGAATATACATCCTCAATTTATTCAATAAATAGAAGACGACCATCCCTTGTACCACATGATGCTGCAACTATTTGTGCTATCGGTGTAGCAATTGCATTATTTGTAGTTGTTGTACGTCGGCTAGCAATAATGTTTGAAGACAGTTAGACGAGAGCAAAAAAATCCCCGTTATCTTAGATGAAATACCATTCTTTCCCCTAAAGCCAACAGACAATTAAATATCTCCAGTTGAATAATATACACCCACTGGTGTGTAAACAAAAATCAGATAATTTACAAATTCAAGCCAAAATCTAATATCTTTTATTCTCTGCGTTCCTTACCTGTTTGATTGTTTTAACTTCTGCTATTTTAAAAAAAAACCTGAAGATAATTTTAATTGCCTTATCTTAAAGCATCTTTTTAGAGAAAAACAATTGATAGAAACAAAATTATCTCTAAATTAAAGTCATTAGACTGCAAATGATTCAGTCCTTCTTTTTCTACACCCCTATTAGATGAATTCTGTAGATTTATAAGATAATCAGGGAGAGTGTTGGTTCTCGCTTTCTGAAACCTAATGAAGATAGTAGATAAATGTGCAGTTAATTTTTATCTTGTAGCTGGTATTCGATAATCTTATGCCTTTCCACCATTTGACAAACCTTAATTTGCAAACTGGATGTCGACATAAAGAGGCACTTAGAATAAATTGTCTTGTAATGTGCAGCACCCAATCAGTAAACAAGATGAGTTGACACTATTCTATATATTTTATTTCATGTAGAATATAGAATAGCTAGAACGTTAGCAGCTTAATTCACTCCACTAAGTGAATTCTGTTGCCACTTATGATTAAAACAGTTCGATTTTCGTTATTATCTAAATATATCTTCTAAAGGTTCAGTTATGATCTAACTAGTTCATTAACCTTATATACAATCACTGTAATATTGTGTACTTTCGACAGTTCATACGACCGAGTTTAGTTGAGCCAAATGGTCTTAAGAATTCAAACATCTTATTGGCAATAAATTATTCATTTTTCGGAGGATATCCAACAATTTCTGTCCAATTTGTTTCGTCGTGTTCTCTTCATCGATTGATTTTATAAATTTTAATTCATCAGATAGGACGGTTAACAACTTATAATCGCGATTCATTCATACAATTTCTTCACGTTTATGATGTGTTAGAATGGCCTCCCTATTTTCCTCATAAATTCTTCGAGTTCTTTGTCAACAATGACTAGCTGTTCGGTTTGGTGTTCATATACGTATGGCAGATTTCAAGGACTTATCGTCTAGTGCCAACATCTGAAAAGGATTCACATTCTAAATCACCAGTCCTTAACAGCTGTCACAAATTCTTGTTTGAGTCAGCTTCACATAGTAAAATCCGTGGACTTATTGCGGAAAATGAAATAAGGTCCGAGGTGTTAAAGACAATAATATACAATGTAAGAAACTTTTCCTACCGAAACGACTTTCCCGAGTGTATCGTTTTCAAAATACAGAATTTGTACGCATACAGCCAAGGAACATATATTTGAAACGGATACAACCGTATATTCATTTACAATTTAATAAATTAATATACTGTCATAAGTTATTCACCAGTGTCAAGACCGCTGACAATTTCTCCAATATTCTTTTCAAGATCTTCAACTCTCTTTGATAAATCATCTAGTATTTATTCATTAAGGAATTTGTTAGCGAAAAGTTAGAAAACCTTATAAAATAATGCAATGTGACTGTCAGGTAGAGAACCGTGTTTGAGGTGATAACCACCTGCATATGTATCAAATCTATTTCATGCGGGAAGTAGTGCTCGATCTTATAACTAATATGCGACAAATAAATAATACAACTTATGAGATCACAATGGTAGAATTTATTGACTCTAGCGTATTAGTCAATCTGTGACCTCGGATCTACGATTTCGCTATTGGACTTGATCGTATTGATTAACAACAATATTTGTCCGTGCGTTTCATCTTAACATATCAGATAGCATTAGGACTTCGCATTCCAGTCACTTTCCTTTTAAAGATTACGCAAAAATCCATTTTACAATACTATATATTGACAGATGAGCAGTTGTCATAATACATCCAATCATAATTTAAATATTTGCAACCCAAAAAAAACTTTGGCATTGGCAACTATCCTTAGACATCAGAAAATTATAAGTTTACTTCTGCATTCTTATTATCAAAACAGTGCATATTATTACTGCGCGGCAGGTGAACATTCTATACTCTATGTACGTGCATCAAATAAAAATAATACGAAAACATTGATATAAGAAATGAACTTGGGCACTGTCCATCATGTAGAAAATTTATTTGATAATGTCTTACAGTGTTATACAGTAATATTTACTGATTTTATTTCGAGTACGATTTATTGTTCAAAGTCATATAAAGTTACTCACACAATTTTCAAACTTCGTTTATATAATTCCTCATCTCGTGATTTGATCGATAGTAATATTTTCCATATCCCTGGTTCTAGTGATGAGTCGTTCCTTTGTGGGGTCATTTGAACCTTCAAACCCACTTATGGACAAGCCCTGTAGGTTAAAGGAACCTACTGAGCTAATTAGACAAAATGTAATTTCTAAAGTACCTTACAATGACTGAGGTCAACTACATAGGTCAAACTAGTATGTCGGGGGCAGTCAGACTGTCAAAACATAATAATGATTGACGTGGAAATAATTTAGAAAAAAATCAGTAACTCCACTCTATGCATAAACACATATTAGGGTGGGACAGAGTTACAATTCGAGAAATTAATATAGGTAGTTGGATTGATTGATGACTAGATCTTTGTTCAACAAGTCTGCACACAACACATGAAGTAGGAACGACTCCTCACTAGTACCAGAGATAAGGAAAATATTACTACCAATCAAATCACGAAATGAGGAATAACGGAATTATACAAACTAAGTCTGAAAGTTATGTAACTTTATGTGATTTTGAGCAATAAATTGTGCTCGAAATGATATCGGTAAATATTACTGTATAAAACTGTAAGACTTTATCACATATTTTCTCTATAATGGAATAACACGAAAACAAAATATGAAGCTGGTTTAATGATTACAGGACACAGCAACTAAGGAAGATACTTCAGTTAAAGTGTGGACGGAATACGAATACACTTCCAAACTAATGAATTATCAAAACAGATTGAAGCAGTCGCTGTCGTATCACACCCATATGCATACTGACTTGTACAAGTTATTCTTTGAACGTAGAGTTCTGAACTAGACTAAAATATCTCCAACTTAAAGTTAGTCTACTCATCAAACTTCTGTGGGCTACTTGTATAAACATAACACTAATTGAGCTGAATCAATACGTCTAACGATAGGTAACAAATACGATAATCTATATGCTTTAAGTGTGAACTGAAAATTGCTTTTTCTCTATCTCAAAAATTGTTCCAGTTCACTTTTACTTGTCTTACAACGTGTTTACCACTTTACAGTATGTAAAGGGTTAAAAGTTGAACACAGCGGAATACATGACTGTATTTGTAAGCGACTTCGAATACATCTTATATAAATAAAACTGTGATAGGGTATCTTCTACATGCAGTTGTAAAGACTGAGTGCATGTAAACCACTGGCATCACTTGTGACTAAAATTATTGTCACCAGTTAACAAAAGTTGTTGGATTTTATCGAACTGGTCTAAAACACATTACAGGTTCAATACTGTGTGGAAATACAGAGATCTTTGAGACGAGAAATTGATTACTACGTGTACACCAGTTAAATGCTAAAATATAGACGATATTCAAAGAATGACAATACTATCTAATGTGCACAGTTATTTTGACTTATGAATACTGCTTAAATCATATTTCCACTGTGTAGAAATGACCTACAACGCAGATTATTATTGGTAGTTGATCAAATAATAACTTATTTCTTTATTTTACACTGTAAACAAAAATATTACTATTGCATTGTATTTTAGATAAATTCAACACAACAGTAAACCGTTTACACCGAAGGTACTCAATACAAAAATACACGGGCTCAAGAAATTCACTATAAACATCTATTTATATAATTTTTACAACTGTAACCCTTAACTGATTTAAAACAAATTCATTTTATCCATTTATTCACTGTATTTCAAGTTTTTTCTTAACACTAAACGGACATGGCATAGATGAACACTTTAGAAATAAGGTCACAATGTTTAGGGATACAAGCATAGAAACACAGTAGAGAAGTGAGTTAGGTGATCTATAAGGAGACAGTTGGTTAGTTTTAAGTTCATCTGTGAAAGCCATTTACGAAAGCTCATTATAATTAGCCGTTGTTATAAATCTAAAACTAAAGCCACTGTTCTTAATCGCTTAGCCCTAATCCAAGTCAATAGTCGCTTCTGATGTCTTGGTTTGACCGAAAGGCACGATAGGCTAATTATTACTCTACTTACTTGTTTCTGTGTTTTCAATGGCGTACAGTTATTAGCTAAGTCGCTAGCTTTACACAAGTGTCATGCAGTCATAAAGACACAGGCGCATAAAATGCTAAACTCAGGTGTTTTTGAAGTCTTATTGTAACAATGAAATCAGTAATCCGTAATAATAAAGTGGAAAACAAATAGTAACACACTTCTGACAAATAAATTCTAACATTTCTTGATTTAGAAATCTACAGTCTGTCCCATAACAGATTCCGATGCGAAACTCTGACTACTATGTGTAAACAAGCATTCTCCAAAACCGAGAATTTGAAATATTTGCATCTAAAATGGGGCCTAGATAACTGTAAATTATTCGTTGTTCACTAGATGAGTGTTTCAGAATTTAGTACTGACTCACACGAGAGATTTCAAAATCTGTTGTCACTTTGGGGTTGGCTTTGTGTTGTTTAATCAGACAACATGACATTTTTCTAAGGCTGGTCTCTCGGTTATTTAGGAACAAATAATCATATGTGCGTCGGTGGCACAGTGGTTAGGACTCTCGCTGACCATGCACACGGTCCGAGGTTTGATCCGCTGCCGATGCACACCTTATATCTATAGTCGGCCTGCAAAATTTGGGCTACCGATATCCATGTTGAAAATTCCATACTTTTACCAAAAAAACTGGGGAACCAAGCTGTGATCAAAAATATAAATTGAATATTCGAATCAGTTGTGTCAACTCAGTAGAAACTGGAACACCATGATGATGCCACCAATGACGGTCAATGGATATGGGAAACATAAGATATACAGTCGTAAGGGTAAACTGGACTGAATTCTATTAAACAGTATATAGAGACCATATACTACACTGCCAAATGCACTGAACAACACTGTAATGAATGAGGCACCAAACTGTTTAGAAATGCACAGTAAACCTAACAACATGGTGTTGCGAGAGAGATTAGTGACCTATAGTTCAGTTTGTAAGCCCAAATTTCAGCATTAACTCGGAAGTTCCCGTAATACGCATTTTTACATCCTCCTATAAGCACTTTATCTGGTTAGTTAAAGCGTAAAGGATGGAGTATTATCATAATCCCGTATATTGATCTCCTATAATCATACTCATATGTGAAGAGTCACATACGGTCACTAATATTCTGACTAGTGTTAGAGGTAGGAATCTTAGGTGGCGATTTTTCAATGTATAGTAAGGAAGGAAATGCAACTGTCTAAGTTGCTACACTTCATAAATAACACAAACGTACAGTAAGAGAGAGAAAAGGAAGCAAAATACGAAGGAGCCATAGTGAGAGGAATTATGTGGGACGAAGACTAAGAATAATGGAAATTTGATGAATGTCGTAGTTCATATAGTGACAGCATCTAATCATCTACAAAGTCTTCCAACCACATCACCAAGCCTTTAGTCATTGGTTTTTGGCCTCTCAAACACTCCAGCCAGGAAATTATCACCGCCCTACATGGCCCACACCAAAAGTTAGAGACTTCATGGATTGAAAACTTGAGACTACCGCCCTTAATACTTTTCCAACCTAATGCTGTGTTAGGTAAAATGCCCGAAGAAGAATGTGGTAGATTGGCAGGAGGAACAAGAGTTCTAGGTACTTCAATCGATACATGTAGACAAATAACCTCACCAAATACACGTTCCCCCTCATCTAGGACTACCACTAAACCCAGTGTTAGTCGCTGCATTATACCACTTACTACGGTGAGTAGATGAAATCAATGTGGCATTCTATTTCGAACCCTTCCATTGAATTTCTTCGCCATTAGACCAAAAACCCAGCTAGCATTTTTTCGGGCGCACTGCAGACTTTTGGGCGGACTTGGGCAAATTGCAGACTTTCAGGGACAGACTTAGGGCGCATTGCAGACTTTTTGAGGCAGAATTTGAGCACATTGCAAATTCCGAGGAAGAGTTAGGGTGCATTGCAGACTTTTTGGGGCAAACTTCGGGACACTGTCCCACGTAAGTAGATCTAGTAGTAGGCAATATAATACGCGCGCTCCTTGAATAAGACGTGCTTTTCCTCCCTAACCGGAAATATCCAATTTTGTGAATTATTCGTTTGGGAAACCTGATCTTCCTATCCGGCGAATTTTTATTCAACCATTTCTTCCTCACCGAGCCTGTGTGTGGTACTTCCCGCTGTCTCGAACTACTGCCAAAGCTTCAGGTGCTACTTCTGTAGCAACACCCTCCTCACTCTTTCAAATATACAGGACTTGTGGGTCTGTTACGTGATTGCTGTGAAACCGAATAACCCGAAAGTTACAGGTAAAGTCTAAAGCTTTTACTTACATACTTTATCCTTCTTTTCTGCGCTCTCTATTGTCTTTTGCTGTAAGTCTATTGGACAAAATAACAGTCTCTTATTATTTAATCACCAGTATTAATTTAGGAGTAAAATGACAATAGATTCTCAACCTAAAATAAGTAATGGGACATCATACTCTGTAGTTACCAGGGCTTCAGCCAAACTAGGCAAACAGGAGAAGGTGATGGACTCACGCATACCGGTCCTGAAGACCAGGGCTAATATTCCCAGCTCGTACAGATTACCCATGTCGCCACAGTCCTACAGTGAAGCTGTGCAAAGTCAGCCAAGTGGATGTGGCTCCACCCCTGTTAACACGACTAGGTTAACAGATCCGAGTGGGAAAATTGCACTAAGTGAGAACTTCATAACATCCATCCCCATGGTAGACCATGAAACAAATAGGAAGGCCAAAAAGAAACGTTCACGACGTCGCAAGACGACAAGAACGCTCCCCAAGAAGACAGACGACTGCAAGGTCTGTGCTTCTGTTGTCGAACAAGCAGACTCTGCCTTCGAATGTAACTTTTGCAACCGATGGGTGCATTGCAGATGCGACAGATCTACCCGAAGCTTTTGCCCTAATAAGTCTGCAATGCGCCCGAAAAAAATGCTAGCTGTGAAATGTTAAGTGACAATGTTTTCTAAGCATTTAATCCCGCCTCCTTTGATAAAACTACGAAATTATGTATCTCTTGAAAATGTTAAAGGAAAAGGATATTCTTCATCATTAACTGTTCACTCATGGTATTAAACGACTCTTGTACATTCTTGAGCATACCTGAAATCTGATCCAAATAACTATTTACAATGACGTTACCGATGCAGTGAGCTCCTGCACATCTTCTGGACTACGTTTGGCTTCAGGCAGAGTGGAATCTGCAACACTAGTCATTTGAGGTTGTGTAACTTTAAGTACCAAATAGCCGCGTCGAAAATTGCCTATTTGCAGTATTCAATAGTATGTTAACGAGCCAGCTTGAACTCTCTAAATTTCTCATCTCTGTTTTATCTTTTTTAAAGTAAAAACTCTTTGTCTGTGTTGAAAATCTATTTTTTCAGGCTCTTCATTGCACTGGTAGTCCAAGACAGCAGTAGAAATTTGTTTGAAAGGTATATTTGATCTCTGTTACTGTCGTAATGGCGTATTGATCAGAACTTGGCAAAGACTTTCGAGTGGAGACAAAAGCGTGATATGGATGCCAGCAATCACTGATGATATTCTTGTTTATGGTAGACTGAATAATGCGATGGTTGGAAGAGAAAAGACGGACAAACATGCGTCTGTCGAAAAGACCCTAGGAAAAGTGCATTTCTCGGACTATATAACTTTAATGTCGCACAGACTCAGAATGTGCAGGCGAAAAACAACAGTTTTGAAGAAGTGACAAAAATTGAATTCAGGAGAAGCTTGAGAATACGGGGTTAATGAAATACCTAGCTAAAAATATTTAGCATCATTAACGAGAGAAATGTAGAAGTTTGCTTTCTCAACAGCCTAACGGCATGATTTTACCTGCAAGCGACATGAATGTTGATTTGAAAACCATTCGAGATCCTAAGAGGAAGAAGTAGTGATATGCATTTTAAGCCCTTTTTTCTACAGGGAGCCCAAAAAGACAGATGATTATATTTACTGCATACTGTATTCTAATATTTCATCGTTTTATTAATGTAGAGCTTGAGGAGCGGTTGCTGAAAACAACTGTTCGGCGAAATTATTTTTGAATATATTATGGCGGCTTTGGGATGTTTTTCAAATATGGAAAACGCGATGACGAATTCTCTTTTCTTATTTGCTCATCAAGTTCACTTGTCCTTAAAATTTTTTCCACAAATTCTAGCGTGCTCTTAATAACATGCATTTACACCTCGTGTATTTAGCATACACCTTTTTAAAACATTTCAAAATGTCTTCTGGTGTGGGTGGAAGGCTTATGCGTTCATAGCCTGGAGCATGTGGTCTGCCGGCGTCTCGCGAGCAGGGTAATCTGTCTCTCATATCACACGGTATTGTCACCAGCTTAAAGGATAGTTATAAAACAGCGTTGGAGAACAAGCTACGGGGATTTACTAGCTTCTCACATGCCTTGAGATCTAGTTACTTCGGTCAAGCAGTTTTAGTGTATCAAGACTTCTTGAGGTTCTACAAACAATATTTTTGCCAGTAATAATGGAAAATATGTACTTTCTATATCGCGATTCCTGCGTTTATGTTGTTCGGTGGGACGACCGTCGAATGAGTATTCTAGGGAAAACTAATTTTCAAACCATCTGCTTTCTCTTAATAGGTAATATAATTCAAACCTCACAGCTCTCACACTAAATGTTATTTACATGAGCCTTTTGACCTTTGGTCGAAGTTGCTCAGTTCACTTTCCGAATGAGCCTTACTGTGTATCCATTCTGTAAAAATGAGGCAGCAGTAAACGCGGAAAAAACGTGACTTACAACCATGCAGATATTCTTTGTTCCAGTTTTTGATACCAGATAACTTTGGATGTGGGTGTACAGTTCTGTGTACTCGAATTGCGGAGAAATTTAGACGTTACGCAATTTGGATACTGGGCAATTTCTGTCGAATAATGGCAGATACTACCCGAACGAATACTTCTATCGTGGACTGTACTAAGCCTATGCATTTAAATAAACTTGTTTGCTTTGCAGTGAAATAAAACTTTTTATCTAATATTCTTGTGTTCTACTCTATATACTTGCAGTGGGAGCATGGCATGCTAGACCGGTACTCCGTACGATATGAACTCACTTTAAGTAAGTGCAATTCTGTATGAAAATTATCGATGTAATATTACAACTGCAGTCATTGTAGAAGGTCTCAGAGCTCAATATGAAAAGTAAGGTAGGGTGGCGTATGCTGATCAGCAGATTTCGTAGTGGTCACAAATGTAAATGCCGTCTGTAGGACAGCAATATGCATTTTTGACAGCTCGAGAATTTAACGTGATTTTAGATCTTCAGTATGAAAAAAGTTAATATCAGAAATATTTCAAAAAACAACTGAAACAATAATGACTGCACAGATATAAATTATGAAATGCTTTCGCTCCTACTCTGCTTCTTGTCAAGATGCTATCCCATGGGCCATACACGAATTCAGCAGGCATCTTACATGTCAGCATATCCCACAGGTTCTAATCTTTCAGGCCACTTCTCTCTGAAATGTCACTTATGCACTTCACGACAATAATTTTATCTAATTACAATTGCACCCTGATTTATCTGAACTCCTCATGCCTTTAATAAAGCTAAAATTTACCGTTTTCATACAAATTCTTCACTCGCATAAAGTCTGGTTGCTTTGATGAGGAAAAACATAGCAGTTACACCCACGATTGAGAATAACTCTATTTTCATCGAAAACGTCAAAGTTTTCCATGGTAAGACCAATATGGTAAGCATCATACACTTCAAATGTTTACTATCGGTACAAGTACTCTATACCACCTTCTTCCATTTACCTTGTAAGTGAACTTCCAACTATGCATTATCCACCATTGGATTTTATACTATCTTTCAGATGCCCAGGATGTTCTTCTCTTCCTGAAGTAGCGTTCAGTCAAGTTAGGGCACAGTAATCACTCAAATATATGTTGTTTATCGGTTGGTTATAGCTATCATCAGGAAATGGAACGAAGTTTGGGTTGTCGCTCAACTTTGATAGTGACTTTAGTGAAGGCATTAGAATCTAACATTTGTAAGAACCTGTTCTGATTGCTTGTTTCAATAATATATTGTCCCAGAGAACGCTCCAGAAAACGAACAGTAGAATAAAAACTGTCAAGGAACTTATCACCCAGTTCCTAGTGTTACGAAGACGCTCCACACTGATAAAAACTATGTACCTTCTTCGACTTTAGATCCGAAACACCAGTATTGTAAGAAGGAAGTTATATTGTTTGGCAATTAAAGCGGAGAACAGTACAAGTCTACAAACTAATGTCTCATACGAAATTGTTACGTACTTTTTTCGTTTTCGTTCGTCTTCGTCTAAATTGTAACGATTGAATCACACAAGTACGCTCTCCCCGGTGTGTGGGATCTTCCTCAGTGATCGGAAGCTTCCTTCGCTCTCTGTCGACAGTGCCACCACTGATCTGATCCACGGTTGTTGGTTGCTTCATATCACTCTGGGAAAACCCCCTCCTCAACGTATCAAATCACATACACTGACTCTAACACTACCCGATTTGTTCACAAGTTTCGAAGACTAGAAACGACTTCAGAAGTACTTACAATCATAATACAAGATGGTTTACACAACGCGACAACCATAAAAATTAACTAACAATTAGATGAATCGGAGACTACTCAATTACTTAACACAAACATATGAACAATCAATACATCAAATGTTGTGGATTCTGCCTTGACGAACAACCGTTGAAGAACAGTAGGACTTACAGCAGTACGCCTTTATTCCTTCTGAGGATGACGATCCAAGAGGGGGAAGGTCTGAACACAAATATAATTAACCAACAGATAGATGAAAGATGATACTAATTCAGTATATACAACATGAACATATGTACAAAGTAACACACCAAGTACGATGGACTGCACCTCGACGTACCACTCTTGAAGAATTGTAGGACTTACAGTAGTACGCCTACAACCCTTCTCAGGTTGACGCCCTAGGTTGGAAAATCGTCTCAGGGTTCATTCGCCGACCTCCCTCTATCATCTATGTCCTCATCTCTGAACAATGATACGCCCATGTAATTGTACCGTAAAATATATATGACTAACAAACATACGACGTATCTGACCAACCAAGCGTGGGCACAGAGTAATTTACATCAAATATAATAACATTCAAATAGTAATTTGAAACTTGAAGGGCCTTTATTCATGCAAATCAGTTTAATAATTACACTCTCGTACACAGTTGGCTTATCCTCACTAAACTGACCATTGACATTTGCCCTTTCAAAAGGACCGATACTGGCATAATCATAGCATAAGACACGTGAGTTCATGGACGTCCCCTTCATTGTGGATGACAACACCAACGACGGCTGAGTGACACAAGTTGATGAACTCATCGGTGCATCAGAAGCTGTTGTTGTTCGGCCTTTAGAAGATTTTCTAATTGCAAAATTACCGCTACTGCTGTCTTTTATTGTTAGCTTCTGTTTAGCATTAAAATCTGTCGATAGGTGGGCTACACGCTGATCATTTACACTGACGGTCTCATGAGTATCCATACCTTCTACCACCACATCTGCTCTTAAATCTACTTCACCTTCAAGTTGTACGGAACTTTTATTAAATTCAGTAGCAGTAGGCATTCCGCTCATCTCATCATGATCAGCCAAAGACAAGTGTGCACTATAATAATATATTCTCATTTTTGTACATGAGGGGCGCCAGTTTACAGGCATCATCAATTCGATAAATTACACATAAGATTAGTAAGCATATTCAGTAAAGATAATATAAAAAGGTGCATATTTTTTCCTAGCTATGCAGGATACACCAATTGTAAAGGCATGCATGAATATTGTTTAAATTACATGATTTACGGTTGCTGCCATTTTGTCTTTAGTTTGTGGAAAATACCTGATAACTAGTGATTCAATAGACCACATCAGGAGATATAGAGATATTGACTTCGCATTAACAAAAAAACCCGATTATTCGTTGGATGGATTACAGATACTTGGGAAAATAAATAAAGCTTGAAGTCAATTTCCTAATATAACAATAAAGTGAATCTTACAATAATATGCTGTCTTTTAATGCACATGGAAGCTGACAGGCATCATTAATATGGTAATAATGTACATATGGAGTAAGCATGTTTAAAATCTTTCACTGACACAAGATATATATATATATATATACATGATCGTTGTCACATATATCCGCTTTACCGCCGTTTGTATGATCGACTTCATCATTTGAAAACTCTTTAATAACAACAGTAGATGATTCGGATTCTTTCTCATAAATCCTTAAAGGTTTTATACCCTCACTCTGACTAGTAATACCTTGTAAACTTGTGGATTCAGAACTGGACTCTAAGACTGTAACTCTCTTCTACCGCACAAACTGCATTGTCGTCTGTGACACTGTATTCAACAATGGCTTACCAGTTGCAACTACAGGCTTCTTCACCGCACCATTATCATCACAGGATTCGGAGTCAGACCTTGATTTCACATAAGGCTTATCACTAAACTTGCACAATGACTCACATTTCATCTTTGTATGCATTTCTTGCAAACGTGTAAAACACAGCCGTGTTTACGGAAAGTGGCCATAGACTCCTTGGAATGATAGTGTTCATTTGCAATGTTCAGTGCTAACCATACTGATCTAAGCATGAAAACTATGACATTTTTGATGGATATATACCTTTGTTTTCATGTTTTTCATCAAAGCAATCAGACCTTAGCCAGGCAACAAATATGAACAAAAATCAATTTTTAGATTTAATAAAGGCCTAGGTAGTTAACATAAAATAGATTATCATAGTGCGTAAATAAGATTACCCTGAGGCAGATAAGTGATATTTCAATGAGGAATGAATTCAAAGATCTGGAAGATTAGGACCCTTTTGAGAGGCTAACCTGTAAGATCTCTGACGAATTTCTGTGGGGCCCATAGGGTAGTATTGATGTTTTGGCGTATTTCTGGACTTTGAAAGATGGTCTACACATCTAAAAGATAGTAATTATAGAAACTGGATTAACACTTTCTGTCTGTTCAGAGTATTTCCCTTGACGCAGTTTCTTATCAACAACTTGCAGTATTTTCACTGATTTTATAGGAAGCTCGATTTCCTGTTCATTATCATCAACTGTGCCTTAACGCACAATAGCATGCCATAACTGCGTATACTCAAGAATTGTCACCTGAACATCCCGAAATCCCCATAGATAACCTGATGAACAAAGATGGTTTAAAAAAGAGTCATAAGAGTAGATTCCGTATCCTCCATAGCCACAGGTAATTCATGAAGGAGCTCAGAATATCCTGGTAATCTGGAAATGAATGATCATTAGGACTGGCTTAACTTACTCAACAGGTATGGTGGGATTTTATTTTATTTTTCATTACGGCTTGATTCCACACCGTGTTTTTGGTGCAGGTATGGAATTTTCAGCATGTGATATCGGTGGCCCAAATTTCGCAGTCCGACCATAGATATCAGGTGTGCATCGGCGGGGGATCGAACCCCGGACCATGTGCATGGTCGGCGAGGGTCCTAACGGCGATAAGCATGAACATCAGACTCATCATGCTGAGCATCATACACATAACAGGAAACTCATCATTACTTGCTTTCCTGTCTGCTTCCAAAACTCTTTGTCCTTTCTTTGACCCAGGTATTATTGAACTTGACGAAACGATCAAGAAAATTTCCGAATAACCCTTGTCGAAAGAAGACTTGTAGACGCGAGGAAAGACGGACTGACAAAGAATACGACGAATAATTCCAGGAGAAATATCAGAAACTGTCAATGTCCAGGTCTAACTACACTGGACTTAACGCTGTCCTTAGAAGACTTTCAGGAACTACTGTCAATAACCAACGCAAAAAACAAGAATACAAATTGCTGACTCAAGAACCATTTATTCTTGCACCAATACAGAGCCAACCATTAGGTTATTGTACACAAAGTGTAAGAATAAATGTCATAACAATAAATCACTACAATACTTCTGATAGTATTTCTCCGTCCTCCAACGAAGAGCGAACGATGGAACGATAACTGCAGTGTCGATGACTCCCACCAAATTATAAAGTTGGGTTTGAGCAAACAACCATGAAGTGATCGTTCAGTCTTCATCTACATTGACAATAAATGATCGTGCCTGTAAAAATGGCATGCATTTCATATAAGCTTACCCGTTTATACGGTATATATATTATTAATATAAGTGGTGAATTATTAGTACTTTATTGGAGCCTAAGCTTCCGCCTAAAATTTCGCGATCACGCCTCCTAATCACAGGTAAATCTTTAGGGACCAATTACGAAATAACCTAACCTCTAAGCTCGAAATCTAAGAATAGAACTTAAACAGTGGAGCGGAATTCGATTTCGTATAAGATTATGTGTATTCAAAAAGTAGTGCATTACCATTATTTCACTTAAAGCGTGATGACAATCGATAGGATCATACTGCGAAATGAGGTTTACATTAGTCGATTGATTAAGTAGATGAAGCTGTGGCAATCGTAGTAATATTAAGCTTGCAGTGAATTATGCCACCGGTTACTTTTTTAGGTCTCACTGGCAATTCAGGCCTCCATCTCGCCATGTCGGTAAATTTGGCTTCACTCAGATAGAATAATAAAATTGTGGTAAGCAGGATGTTAAACATAAGTATAAAACTTGATGACTGTCGTATGATATGATTATGAGCAAAATTTTGTGCTCCAGACGTCATCAGTTATTATTACTGTATAACACTGTGTGATTTACCAAAATAAAATCTCATATATAATGGGGGATGTTAAATATACTTCACGAAAAATAATAACAAGCAGATGTCTTTACACAATTGTTTGTCGTAATTATTTTGGCAATGTCGGATTGCTGTAACTTGGTTGACTGACGTTAACCGACAACTGCAGATGAGTGAATAAAGTGTTTTTAAATCGCTGAAGTTAGAAAAAAGTAATATAGCTGTCAGTGTAGTTGAAGATTGAACGATCAATTCATGGTTGTTTGCTCAAACCCAACTGACCTATATTTTCGCGGAGACATCGATACACCAGTCATCGTCTCATCGGTCGCTGTTCAGAAAAAAGTCAGGCCAAAATTATCAGAAGTAATATTGTGATTTATTATTGTAATATTTGTTCACAGACCTTAGTTAAAACCTAATTTTAAATTTGCCTATATGTTGGTGTTACAATAAAGAATTCTCGAGTAGCCAATCGGTGTTTTGGCTTTTGCGTCCGTTATTACTAAGCGTTTCTGAGAAACTTCAAGGAACAGCGCGAGCCCGAGCGTAGCAAGAGCTGGGCATTAACGGTTTATGAGACCTGGCTTACAGTTTCTGACAGCACGACTTTGGATAATCACCGTTCATCTTTCCTGGTGTCGGCGAAGTCTTCTTTGAACAAGCGATATCTGGAAACTTTTTGGAATTGGGTCAAGTTCAACAATGCCTGGGTCAAAGAAGGGACAGAGTGTCTTGGATGCAAACAGGAAAGTAAGTCATGGTGACTTGTCTGTTACTTGTAACGATGTGTCTGATGTTAAGCATGACATGGTTGATGTTACTGTTTCGCCGCTCAAGGATAATAGGAACATCAAACTCTCTAAATTTGAACCACGGTGTTTCGATGGAAACCCGGCTGATTATTTACAATTTGTAAAGGAGTTTGAGATCATGCTGAGTAGTTTTTTATTAAGTGACGAATTGAAATTGATGTATTTGATGAGGTATTGCACTGGAGATGCTTCAGCAGCTAAACAGTGCTGTAAGCTCATGCCCCCTAATGAGGGATACGCTGAGGCTATGAGCATACTACGTCAAAGGTTTGGAAGACCTACGATGATTGTAGGGAAATTATTCGAGGCTGTTAAAGGTAATGGTAGTCAACTACAAGATGACTCCATGGTACTTACTGAGTTTTTGGATAATCTGTTGATTTACAAGAATGCATTGGTTTCGATGAATTGCATGAGTGACCTCAACTCGAGTTTTATACTAGAAGTAATAGCAAGACGTCTACCTACTCGACTGCAAAGGAAGTGGGTGAAGATAAGCTCCCGTATGGAGGATGAGGGTATCGAGCCAAAGTTTGATGATATCCTGAAGCTAGTAAAAGATAGCGTCAATCAATCTATGAGCAAGTTTGCCAGTATATTGAATCTCACCCCTAGAATAGGTGAACTGTGAACCAGTGAGCAAGTTCAGTGATAAGCTAAATGTGAAATCCAGATCTGACTCCGAATTATGTGACGATAATAGCGCGGTGAAGAAGCATGTAGTTGCAATTAGTAAGCCATTGTTGAATAGACTATCACAGAATAGAGTTATTGCTTCAGAGTGCAGTTCTGACTCCACAGGTTTACAAGGTGTTACTAGTCAGAGTGAAGGTATAAAATCTTTAGGGATTTGTGAGGAAGAACCCAAATCATCCACTTCTGTTATGATAATAATATATTTCTTCCTGTTTATGCTGGAACATACCAATTGTACAGGCATGGATAAGTTATCATATAAATTACACATGACTTGATGTATGATGAATTTACAGTTCGGTTGTTCTTTCTGACATTAGAGTCGGTCGGAACAGTCTGCTATAAAGTCTGTTTGTATAGCACATAAAGAGATATAGAAATATTGTCTTCACATTAACAAAAACCCGGACATCAGATGAATATAATACAGATATCTGGGAAAAAAGCTTAAAGTCAATTCTCCTATATAACTTCGTTGTGAACAGCACCCTTGGCTTAAAGTTTATTGATGTATTATGTTGAGATCAGTGGTATATTTATTCCAATTTTTTCAGCAGTCTTATCGTAGTTTTATAACTGGAAAGAAGTTTGATCGTGGATATGAAAACTAGATAAGGTCATGTTAAGTTGTTTTACTGCATCAAATGGTGCCGAGGTCGATTCCAGAATTCTCCATTTGCTCCATTTGTGTCTGCATGGCGGACTGTATTCGTAAGTTGAGTAAAATGTTGAAAACTTTAAAAACCAGTTGCTTCTTCATTTCAGATCATGAATACTCATTTACAGCATGTTCGCCAGCGTCTTCAAATGGTAGAATTGGATCGTTCATGGAATTTTAGTGGTTATGAGATAGACGGTTTGGAATTAATCCTCATTTCAGTTTAGGTGCAGGGTTGTTCGACCTCGACCAGAAGATGAATAGGAGCAGCAGAATACCAGAAATAGAAAGTATGTGTACATGAAAACGACATTTAATATTTCATGCATATATAAATGTTTATGTCAATTGTATATTATAATTTAGTAAATACTTGTCCATATTGTAGTTGTGTTTTCACTTGAAGTACTCTGAAATTTTAAAACCGTCTGTTACAACGCATTACAGGCAGGCTATGGTGGTGCTGCCTACTAGTCAGTTTAAAAGTCATCAGTCACTTTTTGTAGTTGTCGTCTTGGATGCTAACTTTCGAGGAGAGGTATCTTTACTTAACCTAGTAATGTCTGAAAATTTGAATTAATGTTTTTTCACTCAATACTGTGTCGGTAAGTTACCCCCTAAAATGATTAGCCCGCATGTTTCTTCATTTGACATCCGTTAGTGACCGTCACCATATAAGTCGACTGGTTAAGCTGAATGCATACGATCAAGCATTGACGCCAATCAGTACGATCTCATGTAAGGTTCGGTTGTTCTAGCACACACCCGGTCTAGTTTAGCAATCATTACGGCTGTACATTTCTGATCCAAAAATATGTTTCATGTTTTGGTTGACTGATTTATTATCTAGGTGGAACAAATATTTTGGTAGTTGGGAGATTTAAAGTGGTGCACCAACTGCGAAGGCTGACAGAAAAGCTACATGGACTGAGCCCTTGACTAACAAGAAGATTCTGGGAATGCTATGGAGTGAATAAATAACGATCTAAACGCACCGAAATACACAAGTTCATTCAGTGTCCTGTACGGCTACCCTTGTTTGACAGATTTGAGAAAGAATACACGTGTAGCATTTTTTCGCCCTGCGGGACCAAATAAAAAAATGTTTTTTCCCGAAAATATAATGACACTCCGGTTTTAATTTGGATTTTGTGTTGTTCTGAAAAGTTTACTTCAGCCGCATTGGGATAAACAAACATATACTTAACCGAAATAAAAGATGCAGTAAAAAAGGCGAATGTCTGCACTGACGGGCGATTCACTCCTCCAACATAACAACTTCAAAATGTGGTGGGTGTATATCACGCACCAATTTTCTTGTCATAATCCATCTTACTAAGAAAAAGTCAATTTTAATGGACAAAGCTCCTTGGGGCGGGCCTGATTGTTCTCAAGTGGAAAGCCAATTACATCCAACCACTAATTTTAGACAAAGAACGCGGAGAAGTATTCGATATTATTCTGCTGATCCACCGCGCAAACCCATTCTTAGTTAGCCCCCTACGAATGGTCCATCCACTGAATATTATAGAAAGCCCCCTAAACATCTACTACAGACTACATTCAGTAAGCCAAATAAGCCCATAGAACCCATTCATGCATCCTATATATTTAGAAGGGAGCATGTGCCGACATGTGCATAAGACTTGCTATAGTCTGATAACTACCCAAAACAGATACCAACACTTCATTTCTATTCTGGCAACAAATTACCGAGTACTTATATCGAATATGCCTTATACAGTGACACTGCCCCGAGTAGCTGTTTCGAGCAGGATTTTCCCGGGCATCAGTTAACGGAAACACCTGGAACATGCATATAGCACACATGATATCAGATCAGTTCCTTGCTGGCATAGCAAACAGCCTACAGCTTGGACAAGGCATGTTTCCAAGAAGATAGCTGACACCGTGACGACAGCCACAGCGAATACTAATATATTTAATTATTACGCATGTATCTCATTGCATATCCCATCCAGACGGCAGATCACGCTCGCTAACCACCTCACAAACTGACTTAAAGTCTTCCAATGATCTCAAGAACATGTATACAAGTAGTCATGGGGCATTTTATCAAGATGCTGTTCACACACTGAAACCACGTGAGCAGCGTTTACCTATCATCCCCGTAAATACTAGGTCAGTTCCAAGCAAACGCATAACACTAAATACATTAGCTTCTAGATGAAAACTATCGTTGATTATGATCACTTAACCTGGTGAACAAGTGAAATCTCTAATGTGAGTACCGACCCACTTCATCCAGCAGACAGTGTGATAATAAACTCAGCAATGATTTTAATGTTAAAGCCATCGAAGACAGGACTCAATGTGAACACAGAGAAGACAGAGGTGATGAACATAACCAACCAAGCAAAAGCAATAACAACCAGCATCTATCGCCAATAACGGGAGAGATTTGACAGAGGTTACTTCCTTCACTTATCTAGGAAGCCACGTTTGAAGTACAGGAGGAACGGATGAATATGTCAAAGTCAGAATCGGAAAGGCGAGTTACGCCTTCATCGACCTGAAACCAGTTTGAAAATCTTCTGCACCCAATATAAAGATCAAGATTCGTATTCTCAAAACCAAGCCGGTTCTTCTAAACGGGTCAGAAACTCAGGGGGTGACGAAAAGGGTTTCCAACAAGTTGAAGACTTTTATCAACAGCTGCCTCAACCCCATACTAAAGACCAAATGGCCAGAAAGGATAAGCAACAATAAAATGTTGGAAAAACTGTAGTGGTGGGAAATTCCTCAGAATTATTGCCCACAGAACTCATCACTGGACTTTGGATGCTGACCCTCACTGTTTCAGTCGATTTGTATAGCTGAAGGCTTCCGGTCAAGCATCGACGACATTCGGCACGTTGTCTTGTAACGTTCGTTCCTTCGTCCACGATCCCTAGCTAGCTAAGCAATCATCTGCTACTCCAACTTGGTCCCGAAATATATATCGTAATTTGAACGGTCAATTCTGATACTTTACTTTACTTTCGGTCTACGCGGAACTAATACTATAGAAGCCGTGGGTTTTAGATCCTGCGTTAGTATACCTTGTACTATCCGTGAAAGTCAGTACATATAGCCTCTAATAAACCAACCGAAATCCGATCGCTCGGCAAAATGTGGGAGAAAATATAAAGTTATGGAGCACGTCGAGTGACATGGTACGCCAGACCACCGCTCCAAATATGAGGCGACGAATTGGTTGTCGGCGCCAGGGTGACACGGAGGAGACCGGGTCTCGAAGAGAAAATGAGAGATTCTGGGTGATGGTGGCCCCACCTAAATTGGACAGCACCAAATAGAGCAATTTGGAGATGTTTTGTTGAAGCCTTATTTTCCACTTCGAACACAAGGGAATCACAGTGATAATACGCTCAAATTTTAAGACTATCCTCGAAACATCCATACTGTTAAAACGTTGATCTCATCAAGATTACTTGCTGTTCATGCAAGTAAAAAGTAGACCCGCTTGCGCTAATTAGGTTTACTTCCCAGAAAGCATTGGGAATGTGTAACTAGGATTTGATTCGCGATCTAAATTATGCCCAGTGAACGTAGTTTTCTGAATCCTACAGATAT
This sequence comes from Trichobilharzia regenti, assembly GCA_944472135.2. Lineage (NCBI taxonomy): Eukaryota > Metazoa > Platyhelminthes > Trematoda > Strigeidida > Schistosomatidae > Trichobilharzia > Trichobilharzia regenti. The sequence continues at coordinate 21,463,509 of OX235267.1, forward strand.
TACACTTGCATTTTTAAGGAACAATGGACATCAAATGTAAGGTACATATATTTCAACTCTAAACAGTATACAGTTATGCATATTGTTAAGATAGCATAGAATACTGCCAAATATTTTGTTGGATACCTAGACATATTGTGTTTACGAGGATGGCAGTGACATGTTATACAACACAGACAAACAGTTTTAGTACTACATCTGTACCGTTTCATGTAAATGGAAATTATGGGACTAATTCATCTTCATTTTCGGTTATCGAAAACATTAGAGCATAGACACTAAGTATATATTCTCAGTGGAAATGGTATGACAGACAGTAGATAGACAGAAATAAAGCTTACTAGATTAAGTTATCAGGGCGAACACAGTTATAATAATAACTTATATTTCGTATAAACTGGTGTTTACAAGAAATGCATGGCATTTTTACAGGTAAAGTAATGCCATATAATCACTTAATGCACTAGGTAGTACACCTATGCAAATAAAGCGATTAGCTACCTTCTCTACTCCACTACACTTTCAACTATCATTTGAATCACTTGTATCTGTTAGTCTAGTAATCAACTAATCAGACAATAACACAAAATTAATTGAGATATTTTTATACATTAAATCCTCACAACCCACTTTACATTGCACCAATCAGTCAGACTATATATTAAATCAACTTATAAATAACCTTTTAACTCACAATAATTCCTGTTCACACTCTACATCCAATGTCCAGTGTCTAAAATTGTGGACACTGGACTACGTAGCGCGCGCTCCTTGAATAAGACGTGTGTAAGGCATGGTAAGTTTGGCGGTTTTCTAATGTTCAAACCATGCTTGTCTACTTTCAGGTTGGCTGCGAAGTATGCAGGGATTGGTTACCCAAGACGAGGCAACGGATGACCAATAGGAGTGCCCTTCCCTCTTATCTACTTGTATTGCGATTGGTTGTAAATATAATACTTGACCTTGAGTCCTCGTTCTTACTAGCACGCAACACTTGTGTGATCACACTGCTAACGTGCGCTTTGCTCTCTGTTTCAGATCATTGCTTGACGAGTGGGATTACATAAATGGCGAGCCTGCCAACGAAAAAACTTTCTTCTTCTAAGTCTCGACCCAATGAGGCTTCCAAGAACACTTCTCCTGTCAAACAGACAGCATCTCACGAGGTGGATCAATTGGCTGAAGTGAGGGCTCCAGCTTTTCAGTCAAATCAGCCTGCTTCGCGATATGTCCATCCCTTGCCGCATACACTGGAGGTGGGTGATGATTTCGAGCTGTGGTCGGACAAGGTGTGCCGATACATTGATCTGATGAACGTGCCTCACCCGAACGCATTCGTCATCGATTCTGTTGGACGGTCCTTGGAAATGTACACAATTGGTTTGGATTACGTGCATATGCCCTTGACCACCCTGTTGAGTACTCTAAGAGCACGTATAGTGCCACCAATACCTCCCATTGAAGCGCTGAAAAGATTCAGCGAGTGCAACCAGAGACAAGGTGAATCTATCAACCAGTTCACCTTACGTCTCCGCAAGCTTGCGCGTCAAGCTATGCAGGACAAGACACATTCAGAGGTTGAAAGCGCTATATATTCCAAGTTCTTGCAGGGCGTCGACGTCCGTTACAGGAAGGACTTCAACTTGCACACTCCAGCATCCATGACAGAAGCGGAAGCTAGGGCACGCCTAATGGAAAGCCTGGAAGAGCCAGGAACCACATGCCCACAAGTAAACGCAATGGGATATCAGCACACAACAACAAAGCATGCACAGAATCCTACACCACCGTGGAAAGGACGCCCACAGTCGCAATCCACTTCAAGAAACGATTGCTACTACTGCAGGCGGTTTGGTAAGCTTGCTAGGAGTTGTGGTCACAATGCAGGTGAGTCACATGTCGATATGAATTGTGTGCCTACTGTAAACCTAATCGGTGTCACCTCCTCCCCGAAAGTTGTAGGTTATATAGGCGGGAAAAAGTGTGTTATGTTAGTTGACTCAGGAGCAACTTGTTCTGTCGTACATTCCTCATGTGTTCCAGAGACGTTTAGGCCAACAATAGGGACTCACAATTTGCGGCTTACGACAGCCAATGGAGATTGCATGCAATCCCAGGGACTGGTCCTGCTGCCACTTAAATTGGGAACACTGTCACTTCAACACAATTTCATCATTTCTACCCGGGTGCCGTGGCAGGTAATCTTGGGAGTCGACCTCCTGGAAAAGCTGTCGGGAATAATAGATTGTAGTCATAGGACTCTTATACTGAAGGACTGTTCCATCCCATTTATTGTAGGGAACGACAAAGAGCACGGCACTTTTGGCGTGCAGGGAGATGCTAAGAATGAGAAACAGCGAATGCTGACGACTATAGAACCCCTACCATCGGAAACGGCTGCCAACTTTAATAAAATGTTAGACAAATATGAGGACTGTTTTGACTGGGATGGAAAAAGCCCGGGAAGAACAAAACTGGTCCAACATCACATAGAAACGGGTAACGCCCCACCTTGTAGACAACCTGCACGGCGAGTACCTGCACATTACCAGAAGGAGCTTAACAGGTTAGTTGATGAACTGTTAGAGAAAAATGTCATCAAACCATCCGTATCTCCATGGGCTTCACCGGTAGTTTTAGTTAAGAAATCGAATGGGACACTCCGGTTGTGTGTAGATTATCGTAAGTTGAACCTGTTAACTAGACGAGACTGCTTTCCCCTTCCACGCATAGACGACACTTTTGATGCCTTAGAGGGGTCGAATTGGTTTACCACTCTAGATCTGGCATCGGGATATTGGCAGGTTGAAGTACACCCAGATGACAGGCAAAAGACAGCATTCATTGTACAAGCAGGCCTGTATGAGTTTGAAACAATGCCGTTTGGGTTAGTCAATGCCCCAGCAACATTCCAACGCCTCATGCAAACGGTCTTGAGTGATTGCATACCAGGTAAGTGTTTGGTATATTTAGATGATGTTATCATACATAGTAAGACGTTGACCGAACATTTAAGTGATATTTCCGAAGTATTAGAACGGATGCAGACCGTTGGGTTAAAACTGAACCCATCGAAATGTCAATTCTTCAGGAAAGAAGTGTGTTTCTTAGGTCACATTGTTTCAGCCGAAGGCATTAAATGTGATCCAGCAAAAGTTCAGGAAGTTAAAGACTGGCCGCTCCCAAACTCAGCCCCCGAGTTACATAGTTTTTTAGGGTTAGCCTCGTATTATCGACGTTTTGTACTTAACTTCTCTTTCCTTGCAGCTCCTCTATTCGACATTCTTAAGAAGAAAGACTACAATTGGACAGCATCAGCGACGGAAGCCTTCGAAAGACTAAAAAACTGTTTATGTAGCCCCCCTATCCTAGCGTATCCCAATGTTTCTGACCAGGCAGGTCCATTCATCCTAGATACAGATGCTAGCGACTCTGGTATCGGGGCAGTTTTGTCTCAAAAAGACGCAGATGGAGTAGAAAAGGTGATAGCCTATGCAAGTCGAGCACTCAACAAGAGTGAGAAGAATTACTGCACCACGCGGAAAGAAATGCTGGCACTGGTCAATTTTGTTAAACACTTTAGGGCATATCTCCTCGGTAGACATTTCATTGTACGCACTGATCACAAAGCCCTTAGCTGGCTACATAACTTCAAAGAAGCTGAGGGTCAGATTGCCAGATGGCAAGAACACCTACAAGAGTATGACTTCGAATGCATGCATAGACCGGGTAAGAATCATGGAAATGCAGATGCATTGTCAAGAAAACCTCTTAGGTATCACGGTGACTGCCCATCATGCACCGAAGCACAAGTTTCGCTGCTCCAACTAGAGGCTCATACTTCATATAGTTGGCCTGAACTTCAGTCTTCAGACCCTGAACTGGCCTTGATTTACGAACGTGTTCGAAATGGAGGCGAACGACCGACAACCCAGGAAATAAGTAAGCTTGGATGGGAAACCCGGTGTTTATGGTCTCTGTGGGATAATCTGAAAATTGTCGATGACATCCTCTACTACCAACATGGACCCACTTATACTCGTCGCGTTGTGGCTCCACAGTCGGCACTACCCACAGTACTATTGTCATTACACCAGCAGTTAGGCCACGCGGGCTCAGGGAAAATGATTGAAGCGGCTAAAAGACGTTATTGGTGGCCTCACCAGAGGAAAGACATCATAGATTTCTGTGACTCCTGCGAGGTATGCCAAACTATTAAGGCTCCGCACAAATATAATAAGGCACCCTTAGAACCCATTATAGCTGGCCATCCGAATGACTTAGTACAAATAGACTTGGTTGGACCTCTCCCAGTAACTTCCAGAAATAATAACTATATTTTAGTCATGGTAGACCATTTTACCAAATGGTGCGAGGCTATTGCGATCCCACAGATTGATGCTGTAACCATCGCAGAGTCAATTTTTGACCACTGGGTCAGCCGTTGGGGGGCACCACTTCAACTGCATTCAGATCGAGGATCCAACTTTGAAAGTATCGTTGTCAGCGAACTCTGTCGTATAATGGGTATCCGGAAGACACGCACTACCGCGTACCACCCACAGGGAAATGGCTTGGTTGAACGCACCAATCGGACACTTAAAGCCCTCTTGCAGGCATTTGTAGATCAAAACAACCCCAGGGAATGGGACCGATCACTCTCACAGTGCTTAATGGCATACAGAGCAAGCATTCACAAAGCTACGCGTCAAACGCCTCATTATATGGTCACTGGAAGAGAACTCCGGTTGCCAATCGATCTGACTTCAAACACACTAGGAGAGGATACACTGATTGCATCTGAACACGTAATCAGACTTCGACGAAACCTGAACAAGGTACATCAGATGACTAGGGATATACTCCAAACAAACCAGAGGTACCAGAAAGAATACTATGATAGGAAAGCACATGGATCACCAGTCGAGCCAGGAGACAAGGTGATGCTACTTAAGGAGGCACCACCTAAAGGGAAAGCTCTTAAATTCCATAAACGCTGGGAAGGACCATTCACTGTAGTAGAGGTACTAAGTGACTGCACCTGTAGGATTCAGGAACCGAATTCCTCTCATAGTCTAGTCACACACTTCAATAGACTAAAACCTTTTCGACAACAGGCCTTAGAGCAGACAAGTCCCGCAGGAACAGTCACCTAGCACTGCGGACAGTGCTCCTATGGGAGAGGGGGTAGTGTAAGGCATGGTAAGTTTGGCGGTTTTCTAATGTTCAAACCATGCTTGTCTACTTTCAGGTTGGCTGCGAAGTATGCAGGGATTGGTTACCCAAGACGAGGCAACGGATGACCAATAGGAGTGCCCTTCCCTCTTATCTACTTGTATTGCGATTGGTTGTAAATATAATACTTGACCTTGAGTCCTCGTTCTTACTAGCACGCAACACTTGTGTGATCACACTGCTAACGTGCGCTTTGCTCTCTGTTTCAGATCATTGCTTGACGAGTGGGATTACACGTGCTTTTTCCTCCCTAACCGGAAATATCCAATTTTGTGAATTATTCGTTTGGGAAACCTGATCTTCCTATCCGGCGAATTTTTATTCAACCATTTCTTCCTCACCGAGCCTGTGTGTGGTACTTCCCGCTGTCTCGAACTACTGCCAAAGCTTCAGGTGCTACTTCTGTAGCAACACCCTCCTCACTCTTTCAAATATACAGGACTTGTGGGTCTGTTACGTGATTGCTGTGAAACCGAATAACCCGAAAGTTACAGGTAAAGTCTAAAGCTTTTACTTACATACTTTATCCTTCTTTTCTGCGCTCTCTATTGTCTTTTGCTGTAAGTCTATTGGACAAAATAACAGTCTCTTATTATTTAATCACCAGTATTAATTTAGGAGTAAAATGACAATAGATTCTCAACCTAAAATAAGTAATGGGACATCATACTCTGTAGTTACCAGGGCTTCAGCCAAACTAGGCAAACAGGAGAAGGTGATGGACTCACGCATACCGGTCCTGAAGACCAGGGCTAATATTCCCAGCTCGTACAGATTACCCATGTCGCCACAGTCCTACAGTGAAGCTGTGCAAAGTCAGCCAAGTGGATGTGGCTCCACCCCTGTTAACACGACTAGGTTAACAGATCCGAGTGGGAAAATTGCACTAAGTGAGAACTTCATAACACCCATCCCCATGGTAGACCATGAAACAAATAGGAAGGCCAAAAAGAAACGTTCACGACGTCGCAAGACGACAAGAACGCTCCCCAAGAAGACAGACGACTGCAAGGTCTGTGCTTCTGTTGTCGAACAAGCAGACTCTGCCTTCGAATGTAACTTTTGCAACCGATGGGTGCATTGCAGATGCGACAGTGGGGTACCAAAAGCATATTATGACTTTATGCGTAAAAACCCATGCCAATGGTTCTGGTACATATGCCCGAGTTGCCGTCCTGATGTAGCCTCGCGTAGTCCTTTGAAAACTAAAGATGGCACAGAAGTAGCGGGGAAAAAGGTGAAAAGCTCGACCCCCACCAATCCGGAAGTTAGTACAAACGCGCGTAAACCGGGGATACCAAAATCCTCACCGGTTAAACTTGTAACTCTTGCCATAACCGCTCCAGACACAGAGGCTGGAGAACCACGGGTTTCCGTCGTTGGAAAAAGACCCCAACCGTCTATCAGTAATGCTGGCTATAGCACTGAGACACATAAAAATACCCAGTCGCACCAGTCAAACCAAAACGGTCTTAAAGGTGATCACAAACGTGCGAGGACCGAGCCCAAGCCCACGGTTAGCAGATCAAATTGTGTAATCCTCTTTAATGTACCAGACTGTAGCAGTAGTCTGCTGAAAGATAGGGCCCTATTTGATCAGGAACAGTGGTCCATCTTGTGCAGCACACTGGGTTTGGACATCCAACCAGTAAATCTATGCAGATTGTATAGGGGCACTGCTGCACCTGAAGGCAAACCATCCCCACTGAGGGTAACATTGAGCTCTACCGAGGATGTTGAAAAAGTGTTACTGGCTTCTCAAGTCCTTTCTATAGGGAGGGCCTGTAACATACGTGTTAAGCCAGACAGGCCGTGGAAGGAAAGACAAATGGCGAGGGAGTCGCCAGAGCTCATTCCTTCTGCCTCCATGGTTGTGCATGGCATTCCCGAACTGGTAACTGGGAACGCCTGCGAAAAGCATTGTCATGATGTACAACAATGGAGATGGTTAGCATCCCAGATGGCCCTGGGAAGTTCAGGGGCTGTCTCTATTTATAGACTGCCTCGACCCACTCATCTTATGTCAATTAACTCGCCACGTCTGTTAGCTGTCAAGTTCAGCTCCCAAGACCAGTTGACTACCGCTCTCCATAGATGGTACGAGACCAAGGACAAGGTCAGCAAACACATTCGCTGCTGCGAGAGCCGGCCTCGCACTCAAAGGAGAGAACAAAGCGTAGTAAAAGAAAATCCTCAACCCCTAGTCACACTACAGCGGTGCAGCACGGACGATGATAGCCAGTGTCATCCGAGTGCTCCAACTGAACTAGAAGAAAAAAACGCCAACAGGCCGGTTCCTGGGGAATCGGCCAACTAGTTCGTAGGATAACTCCTCAACCGATAGCCAATATCAAGTCAACTACCCCCCAATACGGGGAAGTGGTGAGACTGACTACCAGTTGCCTGTATAGTAATGTGAGAGGGCTAAGAGGCAAAATAGCTGAACTTAGACACCTACAATCACAACTGAACTCCAAAATCATAATACTGACGGAAACCTGGCTAACCCCTACGGTGGCAGACAGCGAAGTCAGTATAAATGATATGGTCCTAGTCAGGCGAGATAGGGACCTGAAAGAAGGAGGTGGAGTCGCCATATACGTCGACAAACAGCTCAGATGTGTTCACGCGACGGACCCTCCCCTCACAGAGCTCCCTGACTCCATATGGTGCCACTTCACCGTTGGGTACTGCAAATATCTAGTGGGCAGCATTTATCGATCACCTTCATGTGGAGCAGACCATAACCAGGTACTGCTAAATACAATTTCAGCGACTCAAGACATGGGTTATGATCAAATTGTCATAGCTGGTGACTTCAATGCCCCATCTCTTAACTTGGTGTCGGGAAAAGCCCATGATAGATTTGATCGAAATCTGCTGCATACCATCAGGAAGGCTGGATTCACCGAAAATGTCAAGATGGATACTAGATGGGGCCCTGATGGGAAGTCTTCTAGACTGGATTACGTGCTCACTAGTGACCAGCTACTAGTGGAAAACGTTCAGATCACGACTCCCATAGGTAGTAGTGACCACGCGGTCATAGTATTCGACATAGTCCTCCGCGAGCGCTTACAGTGGGACAATACACAGCCCTATCTGTGTTATAACAAAGCCAACTTTACCAAAATGCGAAGACTTCTGTCTGAAGCAAACTGGCCTAAAAAATGGACAGAGCTAACAGTAGAAGAACACTGGAGAGTGGTAAAGGAAATCATTCACCAGGCGGTCTCAGACACTGTTCCTTTAGTCTCACCAAAAGCTAGGAAGCAACGATCATGGCTGAAAAGAGGGACACAACGCCTTCTGCAGGCAAAGCGTAAAGCCTGGTTCGCGTGGCGACGATCGAAGAGTCAACCCGAATATGAAGTGTACCTTGAACTCAGGAATCGATGTAACATACGAGTCCGGAGCGATAGAAGGACATTTCAGGGAGACCTCGCCAATAAGCTTCTCGTGAACCCCAAAAGCCTATACAGGTTTATGGCCGAAAGAAAACCGACCAACCAGGGAGCATGCAATCTAGTGGGTTCTGATGGGAAATCTCTTACTAGTCTTGAAATGGCAGAGACATTCAGCCTAGCCTTTCACAGGCAACTAAATAGTAACGAGGATATTACCCCTACAGAACATCCAGATTACATCGCAGAACCAACACACGAAAACCTGCTGGGGACATTTCAAATTACCCCGGCTATGGTACTTGCAAAATTGGGAAGGTTGGCTTCGGGAAAGTCTCCAGGTTGTGATGGCATCAGACCATCTGTCCTGAAGCAGTGTTCAGAAAGTCTCTGTCAACCCCTAAGTGATCTGTTCCAACACTCCCTTGATGTAGGGAAACTTCCATGTGAATGGAAACGTGCAATCCTATCCCCTATCTTCAAGGGTGGTGACCGGCAGAATGTGACCAGTTACAGACCAGTTGCTCTACTTCCAGTGGTATCGAAGATATTGGAAAGTCTCATTGACGACCACATGAGAAAATACTTCGATGGGACTAACCTTCTTCACGAAGCACAGCACGGTTTCAGGAGGGGAAGATCCTGCGTGACGAATCTTCTACTAGCCTGGAACGATTGGACACTATCCTGGGACAAAAAGGTACCAGCCCACGTGATCTTTCTCGACTTTGCGAAAGCATTCGACACAGTTCACCATGGTCTGCTCCTTCACAAAATAGGCAAGGCGGGAGTTTCTGGAGCACTTCTCGCATGGCTGACAGATTACTTAGGCGAGAGAGAATTCTGCACCAAAGTCAACCGCATCCGATCATCTTGGCACACCTCGGCATCAGGGGTTCCTCAGGGTTCTATCCTAGGGCCGTTGATGTTTTTGATTTTTATCAATGACCTGCCCCCCCAACTAAACTGCTCTGCGCTTCTTTACGCTGACGACGTAAAGATTTGGAGAGCAATAAACTCATCGGAAGACTCAGATAGATTGCAGGCTGACCTGCAAACTCTGGGAAATTGGGCTTTGGCTAACGGAATGCCTTTCAATCTAAAGAAGTGCAAAGTAGTGCAGCTTCATTCCGGCAGGTCACAGAGTGTAAATTACACCCTTGGTGGCCAGAACTTGAGTTGTGTTCCATCAGAGCGTGATCTAGGTCTTATTCTAACAGAAAAGCTAGACACCAGTGGAAATTACTCGAGGGACGTCGCCAAAGCCTACGCAACATTACACTTTATGCACAGGCAGCTGGGAGCTCTCACTCCCGAACTGTTCTTAAGGCTATACAAGGCATATGTGAGGCCACACCTTGAGGTGCATAATATCATTGCACCTTGTTACGAAGGTGATTGAGTCTTAGAACGATGAGTGATGCTTGAATCTTGAAAAGACGAATGAACCAAGAATTTAGGCTTTATTCATTTTACAATGAAGCCGGAATGGCTTAAACATATAAAGGAAAAAAAGAGTGTTAATAGCGGTAGAGATATGAATATGACTAGATACGTATTATAAGAAAAGTTCACAACATTCACTGCGGCTTGAAAAGGAATGAGCCATTATGTCACGCTTCTCTGGTACGCAAATTGTAAGGCCGTACACGTTGTTGTTTTTCCAAAAGAATACGCCCGTTGTTCGTTTCAGTTGTATTTTCTTCACGAAGAATATTAGGATCAGTGGTCGCATCCCCATTTACTTGTTGCTCAGGAATTGCGTCGCCCTCCGGTATTGAATTTTCAACTTGATCTATATCTTCGCCTTTGGGTGCCAGATGATGAAGAGCAACTGTATCTTCACGTCCATTACCGAAGCGAACGTGAGCGAATTGCGGGTTACAATTCAATAGCTCCACCTTTTCAACCAGGGGATCGAATTTGGACTGACGAACACTCCGCCGGAGAAGTACTGGTCCTGGCACAGTGAGCCAAGTAGGAAGAGTTGTCCCAGATGTCGATCTTCGGTTATAGGTAAACAGTCGTTCGTGTGGCGTGGCGTTCGTTGCAGTACAGAGCAAAGATCTGATGGAATGCAAGGCGTCGAGTAGAACAGACTCCCATTGTGCCGTTGGTAGGCCCCGTGATCTTAATGCTAGAGTGATGGCACGCCAAAGTGTTCCACTGAGGCGCTCGACCTGCCCATTGGCTTGAGGATTGTATGAGGTAGTACGACTGGTTGCTACGCCTTTCTCCAGAAGAAATGCCCGTAATTCGGTAGACATGAAAGCAGCGCCTCTGTCGGTATGTATGTAAGAAGGCATACCGAAAATCGAAAACAGTTGGCAAAGGCAATTCATTACCGTTTGAGACGACATGTCGGGGCAGGCGAATGCAAAGGGGAATCGAGAATATTCATCGATCAGCGTGAGCAGATAGTGATTGCGGCTAGCTGACGGTAGAGGTCCTTTAAAGTCGATGCTTAACCTTTCAAAAGGTTGGGTTGCTTTTATGAGTTTGAAATTAGAGGGATTGTAAAATTGAGGCTTTAACTCACAGCATGTCACGCATTTACTGGTTACATTGCGCACCTCGTCAAGGGAGAATGGAAGGTTTCTCGAGCGTACAAAATGCATCATTCGGACAACTCCAGGATGGCACATAGAGTCATGGAGAAATTTCAAGTCGCACACTGACTGCAAGGAACCGCAGAAACTACGGGAAAATGTATCAGCAGCTTGATTATCCCTTCCAGGACGATAAATGATGTCATATTGATAAGGGGATAGCTCAATTCTCCAACGCATTATTTTATCGTTCTTGATTTTGCTTTTATGAATCTTGTCAAACATGAATGCTACTGAACGTTGATCAGTGACAAGTTTGAAGTGATTTCCGAGAAGGTAATGCTTCCACTTACGAATTGCTTCAACCACGGCATAGGCTTCTTTCTCAACCGATGAATGATGTTTCTCACTTCGAGAGAGGCTTCGAGAAAAGAAGGCGACAGGTTTACCATTCTGGTTTAATGTAGCTGCAATTGAGACATCTGAAGCATCTGTTTCAACAACAAGGGGTGCTTTCGGATCAACTACCACAACGACTGCACGTTCTAAGTCGTCTTTCAGTTTGTTAAAAGCATTTCGAGTTTCGATATCAAGAGGGAAAATCCGATTATTTACCAATGGGTGGATTTTATCTGAGAAGCGAGGGATCCACTGTGAATAATAAGCAAATAATCCAACGGCCCGTTGTTGAGATTTGATATCTGTGGGTGGTTCTAGATCACGAAGAGGTTTTAGCCGATCGGGATCTGGTTTGATAACCCCCTTTGAAACTTCATAACCGAGTAATTGTATGCTTCTGCTTGAGATCACACTTTTAGAATCATTAAGGGTTATTCCATAATTGCGTGCTGCTACCATAAACTTGTTTAGATTTTTGTCGTGTTCCTCCTGAGTTTTGCCGCAGATAGTGACATTGTCAATGTAGGCAAACGTGCTTGTGAGTTGTTCTTTACTGATCAATTCATCGATAATGCGTTGAAAACAAGCTACGCCATTGGTAACACCAAAAGGAATTCGGCAAAATTGGTAAAGTTTCCTACAAGCCTCGAAAGCAGTATATGGTTTATCTTCGTTCCTTAGGGCAATTTGATGATCAGCATTCTTCAGACAGAGAGTGCTGAATATGTCATATTGTGCGATTTTTTCTATCATTTCGTCAATCCTAGGTAATGGGTAAGCATCCAGAAAAGTGAATCGATTGATTGTCTGACTATAATCAACTACCATCCTCTTTTTATGGCGTTCGTTTGACGTAACAAGAACTTGAGCTCTCCAAGGAGAATTAGAAGGTTCAATAACACCTTCTTGCAGTAACCGGTTGACTTCGGTGGAAATAAAACTTTCATCTTCACGAGAATAACGCCGGGATTTTATCGCGATCGGTTTAGCAGTTGCTGGTGACTGTTGGTGTCTTGGGTTTCATGTTTTGCTCTTTTTACTACCTTCTACTTCGTGTATAAAAGTGAAATTCAGCGAATTGCAACCCTGTGCAGTATTACTCCATGGATGGTGTCCATCTGCGCTTATCACGTCTTACTTCATAGTCGGCACTTTCATCCATAAATGGTTTTTTTAACTTAAATACATGTCCGTGAGTTGAACAGGATAACCGAATTCTTCAACATACTTTGTGTACTGTAATTATTGACGTTCCTATAATTTTCTGCTAATCATTAGATATAACAGAAAAGGGCTTGTCTTGTTACTCACTGTTAAGTAGGAATAGTTGGTAATAATAATAATGAATTTCACTCAGTCAATCCTATGCCAGTACACTTGGCGATAATCCACCATTCGGCTGCACAAACTTTCGTAAGTCAAACGAAGTCCAAAAGGGAAAGCACCACTAATTTTTTCTGTTTTGAGATATGAAATTATGCCTCCAACTACTAGTCTGAACAGTTTTCTACTGCACACTTGGTGCTGGTGATACATTATTGCATGCTTTCAATAATATTGCTCTTTTGATCTTTATTCCGGTCTCACAAATATCAGATAACTAAAGATAAGATGTGTAACCTAGCCTTGTCCTAGCAAAATTATTTCAGAAAAGTCAACACTCCAAGCAACAAGCATGGAAATACATTCAAAATTCCAATATACAGCTTAATTTTCATTCGTGTCTCTTCTGTGTCACTAGTCAGTGTTCGTATCATAACTTCTAGATTTTTATATCTGTTCACTGAATTTTCGCCTAATCTCTTCTTGTTATTCCATGTAGGTGTTTTCACTTGAAGAATACAATTTAACTACAGTAAGCTTCTGTGATAAACATTTACCTGCAAACAAAACGAAGTAGTAACTGATTGTTACAACGCAGTATGGTTGAGAAGTGGAGTGAAAAATGTCAGGATATTCCTACTGTTTTTAAAGTTAACGAGACTGCAGATTGGATCAAGAAGGAGAAATTTAGTAGGGTAATGCAATAAATATCTTTAAAATTTTTTTAGGTTGGGTTACAATTCCCCGATGAACTTTTGGGTATATCGGTTGTTGTTTGTAGGCAGTTGAATAGCCTAACTGATAGTTTGTGTGCTATTCTTGGAGATAGTTCATTCGCAAGGTGAGTAGTGTTTCAGAGTTCTTTAACTAAATAAAATGAATCATTGTGTTACAATTACAAAAGATTTATTGACAGTGTCTTTCGTAGGATAATTCAAGTTTAACGTTATTGTTGACTGTTTTTCTTCCATATTAATGTGTTTATTGGATGCATCATACGTCGAAACATTATTGTTCATGAATTGATATGATAACGAACAGTAAGTTGGGTTCAAAATGTCATCTAGTGAATAATACTGTTTCACTATGTGACGTATCCAATTAACAAATTAATGTGGAATTATATACTACCTTAGTGTCCAAGTTATATATATTTCCTCTTATTGGCTAATCTGTATGTTAACACATTTGTGATGTCTGTCTGGATTCAACATAGAACTTGGCACTGAGGTGCACCAGTTCGAGTTGCCACGTTCCAAATAGCGCACAAAGGTACACAAGAAGATGAGTGGAGAGAATCAATACAGTCTGACAAGTATAAGAGTGAAACAGAATGGGTAAATGGTAGAAAGGAATATGAAAGATTACAGAGACTGAATACATCTGCGCTGGCCATTGACAACGATTTTGAGCCATGTCACCTATTGTCTCCAGCCATTGATTCCTAGAGTCCCGAGGGTCTCAACCCGAAAGTCTGCATCTCCCTACCTGACTCAGTTTAACTGTCGAGGATTTCATAGATTGATGCCATGTTTTTGTTTGGCCACCACTGGCTCTTTTCCAACCTGCACCTATCTATATCAGCTAGTAAGGCCCGTCGGGGGAGGCGGTGGTTAGGCATGCGCACCACGTGACCTAGCCATCTCAATCTATGTAACTTTATAGCCTCGTCGATTGACTTCCCCTCTTTGCCCAACACTCTACGTCTAATGTCAACATTACTTACCTTATTAAACCACCTAACGTGAGAAAGAAATCGCAGACATCTATGATCGAAAGCAGTCAACCTTTTCATGTCTTCAACTCGTATTGGCCATGTTTCAGAGCCATAGAGAAGGACGGAACGAACTGCTGAGCAGTACACACGTCCCTTGGTTGATAGCCGGATGTCACGCCTACGCCAGAGATGGTGTAAGTCAGCGAAAGCAGCTCGAGCTTTTTGGATCCGTGCTGAGATTTCATCGCCAATCAGTCCGTTGGTGCTGATACAACTTCCCAAATAGGTGAAGTGGTCAACATGTTCTATCACTTCACTCCCTATCACATTTGTGATACTTTGTAATGAAGAATATTATCCATGGAATTTAGCATTATCTTTTTATTGAGTAAATAGGGGATGACATAATTGATATAATTTCTTAGAAGTGGTCTTAGAAGTGAAAATAAAAGTTTTAAATTACATAATAGTGAACGTCACAGCGGAAGGAAGAGTTAGGAATTTGATAAAGTTAAATTTGTTATTGAGTGAGGATTAAGTTAGTTGATTGTTTCAAGTTTAACAAGTGTGAAGAGGGTGTGAAAATGTACAACGGGAACATATGAGATTGATAATGGTGAATTAATTATTCAAGTAAAACCAAACTAAAATTAAATTTTAAGAATATTCTTTTTACAGGGAATGATTAGTGAAGAGGTTAAGACCATGGTAGAATAAGAGACTGGACTAACTTTTTCTGTGTACAGAGTTCGGGGTTGTATTGACGAATTGTTAACACTCCCGTCAAACACAAATGCCGAAGCCTGACACCCTTTTGTACCATTTGGCGTCACCTTGTAGACAATCTTGAAAGACGACTCCAATTGTTCGAGAATTGAGCTAGTAATTGCCTTGCATTGTCCTTTTGCTAACCATGCCGGATAATGTTCAGAGATGCGTTTGGAAAGTTTGCGCTTTCTCCGGCCAATATAAGTAGCTCCACACGAGCAGGTGAATTTGTATACACACATTGAAGTGGCCCAAAGCGGTAGTTTATCCTTCACACATGCATTGATCATTTGTCGGCTGTAAAAATTGATTCGTAGCTCAGCCGAAAAGAAGGCTTCTCTTAGTTATCTGCATAAGCGTTTCTTCAGGATCTCAGTTGCGTTATCACCTTCAAATTCAACGTTGATAAATAGCAGTTTCTTCAGCACCGTCTGGGTAATTTCAGGCTTTTGCTTTAAAATCATGTTATCTCTATGAATCTTGGAGTGTATCCATTTTCGACGCTAGCTTGTCTGAGTCGCTGCAGTTCCTCGTCAATTGTGTCACTGGAACATATCCTTCTTATTCTTTAGGATAAGGAGTGAATCAGACTTCTCTTCTCAAAGGGACCCAACTACGAAAATTCGTGTATGGACCATTCTATGTTGGTTTCCTGTAGATGGATCTTCGAAGAAAACCATCAGATCTCCTTCTTAGAAAAACATCGCAAAAATGGGATTCCGAGTTCATCTCTGATTCCGACATGTACTGGATGGCATGATGGTCTTAATCTCTTCAGTAGTCATTCCCTGTAAAAAAAAATGTTCTTAAAATTTAATTTTAGTTTGGTTTTACTTGAATAATTAATTCACCATCATCAATCTCATATGTTCCTGTTGTACATTTTCACACCCTCTTCACACTTGTTAAACTTGAAACAATCAACTAACTTAATCCTCACTCAATAACAAATTTAACATTTTTTTGTAGATTCAAGTAATCGTGCTCAGTTAATTCCCATCTGACTAATTTTTCTATCTCAATTTATGGTATTTACCAGGCTGGGTATATCCTCACCTGTATCAGATAAAATCATCGAGCAGGCAATGCAAACATGGTCATGAACGGAAGTGGCTAGAAAATGTAGTAACCTAACTAAACGATAGTGCATTTTATTGTACAATGATAGTTGAAATAAATGCACATAGTATTTGTCATACGGTGTTATACAGTAAAAATTCTACTCATATATATAAACGAAGCAAGAAAGCAATGTGAATGCCTTGGTGTGATTATGAACAATAAGTTGTGCTCGAAACGTCATCAGTAAATACTACTGTATAACCCTGTGTGACTTTATCAAAATAAAGTTTTATCCATAATGGAATTATACTCTACCATAGTGCCAAAGTTCTATCCTTATACATAGTATCGGTGCGTGCGTACTGATGAAGAGTCCCAAACTAGGACGAAACAGCTGTCCAGTACTCCCAGGTTTTCCAATGGTTCTCTAACTGATATCAGCTCATGATCAAAACCGGTAACCAATAGTATCTGGTTGTTATTCGAGTTTTATATTGCTGCTTAGACTGTGTAGCTGTTTTGTTTTTACCGTGACTGTTGCAGAATCGAAATTGATCACTTTATTGCAAATATAAACGTTGACTTTATCTTCAAAAAATTCTGTAGTGTTACTCATTATTTATCTCTACAGGTGTACCTATCGTATGAATCTTGATATTCACCTGGTATTGTTGATTTTCTATTGTTATACTGTTGTAACTCGTCTGGAATCGATGAACTGCCCTACTTTTCTACATCTTTTTGTGTTGTGAATTTTTTTGTTTTCTTTTCGATGAATGTTTATGAAGATGTCGACCTCTATTATTTGTCTGCATAATAATTTCCCTTTGATAATTTTCACTTCTTATTCTTGAACCGCGCAAGTGGTATGTGCAAGGCTAGTTCTGCAGTGTTAACAATTGAGCTTCGTTTCATTCTAGATTGTTGGTTATGCCTTAGGTAAAGGATTGTCTTCATTCCTTATATCCTTCCTATACTGTTCGAGGCGTATGTTTAACATGGATGGTTGTTATAAATGTCTACTAGTCAGTCAGTTTGTGTATCAGATATTAACTGAATGCATAGGCATCCGTTGTGTCGAAACCTAGGATACTATCGGACTGCTTGAGTACGTGTGGAATTGGTTTCGAGCACCTTGTTCACTAGTTGAACATTGAATTTTTAAATCATCTAACCATGATGATTCTGTAATATTGTACATTCATCGAATTATGATAAATTCGAAATTCACCTTGGAATGGATTTTTTATATTGTCTTAAGTAAGATATGCTTCAGGCTTATTGATTTCTAAGACTTCAGAAATAGCTGTATTGAGTTTAGTGTAAATTTTATGTGCATACTGACATGAAAGTTGTATTTTCTCCCCATTTGAATGTATTTTTACCTTCCAAAAGGTTGAATTGATAAATTTGTATATTTGGTGTACTTCAGTTGTTGTGTTGATGAAATAGCCGGTCAGCATGTTAATGTTGATGCAGTTGTACACTATGGTCGAGCGTGTCTATCAGAAAATACTGGACGTATACCAGTTTTCTATGTGTTTGGCAAATATTCACCATGCATTCCAACTGAAATTGAAACATGCTACAATCAAGTTCCACTTAATCTGGTTGAGAAAATCTTATCCTATTTAGAAGACCTGTCAGTTATTGTGATTACTTATGATTTTCGTTTCAAAGATGTTGCTCAAAGAATGTGTAAAGAGATAATGTCAATATGTGACTCACGTGAAATTAAATCTCTTCGATTAATTTGGTCGGAACCATATTTTAATACGTCGGCCAATAAAACAGAGAAAATTTCTGATAATTCACAAACTAACCAATTTATTCGTTGTGGAAGATTATTTACATCCACTCAATCTGAATGGAGTATTCCAAGCAGTACCAATGAACGTAGTTGGCATATGCTGTACATCGGGCATACAACAGAAACTGAATCTGACCTACTTCCATTATATCGTATTCTAGTGTCTCTACCGGAAGTCAATACATTTACAACTTGTGTCTTTGATCCAGTCACTTGTAATTTAGATGTATCTGGTATAGAAGTTAACCGATTATTAAAGAGAAGAACATATTTAATTGAAAAAGCTAAGGATGCACAGTTTATTGGGATTTTGGTAAGTTCATATGTGTATACCATATCATAATATTTTTACAATAGTGTTTTATTTGTTTGTAACTCTAGAAGCTGAAGTATCGATTGTTGTGCTGTTAACCTATTGAAAGACATTTTTAACAAGGTGAATCATTAACTGACCTAGAGGCGTTGAAAACCAAGGAGTACTAAAAGGCTATTTCTTCCTAAGTTATGTTCTTAATCCCCAGTGGGATCACTGGTATGTGCTGCTGGCCAGTTCAAATCAAGGACAAATCAGCTGTCTAGTACTCCCCCATTTTGAGGCAGTTTTCTAACTGACATGAGTCAGTTCGTCATCTAACTTAAAAGTGATCAAATTCCTACAAACTAACACTTGGATTATTTTAGCAGATTTTATGCGTTTTATACCAGTTCTAATAAATTGGGCTTTTAAGTTGTTTCAGGATTTTGAATTATATTTTGCTTTCATACTCTTGACTCCAGTGTAGCCAGTATCTGGTGGGACTTGTGTAGTTATGGCTCTTATTGTAGTGGGCTATACAGTGTTTACAGTGAGGTCATTTATTGACTTTTGAGTATCTGATTATTTTGAGCTTAGAGCTGTTGAATAAAGTGAACGTCGGTGTACTGGTTGTTTATCAACAATTATCCGTTTTTCTTGTTAATAGCGTGGGATTTGAACGGAAACAATTAAGTGTGGACATTAGCGTTTGTTTCGAATATCCTGTACATCAAAGATTATAGAATGGGCATGTTGCGGTTAGTTTCCCTACGTATGCCTAAAATTATGGTGATCATATTTGTTGGCAAAAAGCTTTTCTCATAATTTAATGTAGTGTTTTCTAATTATAATAGGTCATATGTCTGTCTGTCATATATATATATATATGGTGACCTATTGTGGTATACTGATGTTCTCTAGCGTTATCCAGTTATCAGTATATTATTAAAGTTTTGTCTTGAGTATATTTTACAGGTATCATTCAGAAAGAATGCTGCCTTTTGACTACAACTGTTAATTATAAAGAGAAAATACTCTGTGTATAGTTGACTGCAGAATTATTGTTAAATGTGAAATTTTGGTTAGAAGCACTGAAATGTATTACAGAGATTGATACTGATGTGAAAACTGATACTGTTATGAGACAGACGTTGGAATAATGAAATGCAAAATCAGTATGGGAAGCGTACATGTCTGTCTACATCGAAACTTGCAATTATTTCATCTTCCAATATAAGTCGAGGTTATTCCGTTTGTAGATTTATACAATTTCTGTACTCCATATGGTACTTTCATTTCACATGGCTTCAGTATTCACGAAGTGCATATAGAAATGCTTTAAGTTTAAGTATTAGAAAAATCTAACACTGTTCGTAATGGGTTATCTGGTTCGGTCTATGAAACCAACTTGGACAGTAACTTTGTGGTGCAAGTGAAGACCAATTTAATCGACCGAGTGTCTCTTTAATTAACTGAAATTTTCCTACTTTCAGCCTTTAATTTATTTGAGTGATAATCCTTCACTTTTCCATGTTCACTTTTTCGTAGAGTACAGTGCTTAGATTTACCCTAGCCAATTTCTTCATAATCTAAAAAAACTTGTAGCAACAGTGGTTATTGCCCTCATATCAGCTCTTGTAAGGACAAAGGATTCATCTTTAGGTAGCTGTTTCAAGGCGTGTTATTCTCTGTTGCCTATATATGGCAAATATAACTTTTGATTTAAGAGTGTAGCCAAGATTTTGTGTCTTATAACATTTACCAATCTAGTTGCTATGCATCTCGACGATGGTTCAACAGCTCCAGCAATTTCGTAGGGCTGAAAATCTTTTATTAAAATTAAAATTAAGTCCATTCTAAGAAGTGGTGTGTGTTGGTGGCACGCAAGTGCTTCGGGGTCCGATCCCCGGCCAACACACTCTTTTATCTCTTTAGGCCAGTAATGATGGTGGTAAAGGGGGAAGACTGGACATGAAGCTAACATCCCCACCCCGCAAAAAATAAAAAATAAACTTCAAAGCTCTAGTCTGAAGCCCTATGCTCCACTGCGAATGTATTCTTTTTTTCTTTTACTTCATGTTCCCCAGTGGAACATAAGGCTTCAAGCTAGTGGCTTGAAGTTTCTGTAGCAGTGTTTATTTTACAGGATGGGGTTGCTAGCCTCATGCTCAAACTTTCCTCTTTACCAGCTTTATTTCTGGCTTAACAAAGTCAAGGAGTGCATCAGCCGGGGATGCAACCCCGGACCATGGGAACGCATAGGATTTATTATTATTATTATTATTATCACTATTATTACTAAAAAGTGATATTTCACAAGTCAATGAGTTAATTTATCTCTTTGGTCGAAATTTATGTAACATCCGTTTTGTCGGTTCAAGAGTCTTATTTACGCATTCTAATGATATTATATAATCCATTATATGATAACTCATAATTGTCGCATTAGATGCATGAGATGAAGTAGCTGGTTGTAGCTAGTCAGCTTTTCAGGTAACAGATATTTAGCTGACTTTAGTATGTTGCATTCAAACAAATTAAGTAGTATGAGGAAAAATCGTGCAATATTTGCCAACAAAGTGGCACAAAATCACAAGTTATCGTGATCGATGGTCGTGGCCATAACGATAACTAAAATCATAGATGGTAAGAGACAGATTAATCGCTAATTTTGTGTTAATTGAATAGACATCTAATACTGTCATCATACATGACCTAATAGTAGTTACCTTAGAGGAACTACATATTTTGTTACTGTTGAGATCAGAGAGCAGGTATGATTAAATTATGACAAGTTACTGTCAATAAATATCTTATGATTGCATTGATATAGTTTTCTCCAGAAAATTCAGTCTGGAATTTCACACTTTATCACTCAGTACTTCATAAAATAAACATAAATGAGTTTAAATTATCGAAACAGTTCCTTCCCGTAGTTAATTTGAAACAACCTAAAACTATGAAAGCAAAAGTATTTCATCAATTCGTAAATTTCGATAGAAGCCGTCACCTCAAAACTCTGCAAACATTGCTACTGTTACCATTTCTGTCACATGAACATTGTGACCGAAAGCTGCTACCTTGACGTGGTGGTCGGGCTTGAACACCGCAATGACCTAATCAAGATATACTGGCTGAGACTTATGTCTCTTGAGGTTCTACCATGCCAGGCAGGTTGTTTGGATAGCGGTTAAACAAAAAGCAGCTACCCAATCCAATACCATGATTCAAACAAATTCACAAAATTTCATGCCGGATCGGCCGTGGCCCGGATTAACAACGACCGCGCTTCCTGCTGCCGTGTCACAGGGCAGGAGTGATAAGTATGCTACTGAGACACACCAAACAAAAAAGAACAAACAAAAACAGGCCGCGCGTGACCGGCCTCAAGCAGTTGTCCCCTGGGCTCTGCGGTCACGCAACCAACTTCCACGGTGTGGGCAGCCGGGAAGTAACAATCGCCCTCACAATCCGAAATGCACACGAAACCTCTCTAATCCTCACTCATCTTTGTCTTCATCTTCATCTCTATCACCTTGCCTTCCTTCCACTGATGCAACTCCTCGACTTGATAGCTCCTCACTCCCTCTCCACTCTGCGTCCACTAAAAACGATGGAAGCCAAAAAACCACCACCGACAGCCTCTTAAAGCCGCGCCACCAATTTCATATAGGAGCTCTTAATGTTAGGACACTTTGTCAAACAAGCATCACTAGCCAAGACCCTGGCATCACGAGCCATTGATGTATGCTGTGTTTCAGAAACACGCATACAAGACCCAAGTGTGGTTATTCACCTAACCCCACCTGGCCAACAGGTTGAATCTGCAAAATTCACCTTGAGGGTGTCAGGAGATGCCACAGCTAGTTCACGAGGATTAGCTGGCGTAGGGATAGCTTTGAGTACTAGGGCAGAAAAGACATTGCTTGACTGGATCCCGGTAGATAGCCGAATGTGTGCTGTCCGTGTGAACGGATCAGTAAGAAGGAGAAAGGACTGCACTACTCGCCGATGCCTTTTCGTAATCTCCGCCTACGCCCCCACTGACTGCAGTTCAGATGAAACGAAGGATGAGTTCTACCAAAAGCTGTCTAGTTTGGTGCGAAAGGCTAAACGCTCAGACATAGTCGTTCTAGCTGGTGACTTTAACGCTCAAGTAGGGAAATTGTGTCAATCTGAGAAGGATGTCGGTGGCACCTATGGAGTTCCGTGCCAGCGAACCGACAACGGTGACCGTCTCCTACAGTTCTGTTCTGATAATCATTTGTTTCTTGTAAGCACTAACTTCAAACACAAGGAGAGACACTGTTTGACTTGGAGACCCCCTTCATCAAACCAACGCTGGACACAAATAGACCACATAGCAATAAGCTATCGTTGGCGTGGGTCGGTAGGAGATTGTCGCTCCTTCTGGAACACGTGCGTAGATACCGACCATGCACTGGTCCGCGCTCGGGTGTGCTTACGACTGAACGGACGTAGGAAACAGCTGGCGGTAAAACCATCACGTCCCCAGCTCGATCAGGAAACTAAATCCGTATTTGAGGAAGAACTAGCTAAACACATATCTGTGTTCGACAGCTGTGCTCACCCTGAAGAAGCTTGGAAAAATATCCAGGCAGCCATAGATACAGCTGTAAAAGCTGTGAATAAGGTAAACCCAAAGGTGAGTAAAAACCACTGGATCTCCACCGCCTCATCCGAACTGATAGATGCTAGAAGACTTATTCCGGCGAGCTCCGAATTCAATGAAGGAAACTTACGAAAAGTCTCCGCAAGGACCGTGAACAGTGGTGGGCGACAAAAGCCAAAGAGATGGAGAAAGCTTCGAGGATAGGCAACACCAGGCAACTCTTTGGACTCATCAGGGAAACGGGTGGGAGAAGACAAATCATAAGTGAGACAATCTCGGAAAAAAATGGCACTATAATTAGCTCCAGGATAGACGACTGGATCGTTGGAAAGAGCATTATGAGGAGCAGTTTAATTTGCCCACAGCCACGCTCAACCTTCCGAGCATCCAACACCTCCCTGAATGGGATATAAACACAGGTCCTCCGTCACTAACTGAGGTTACTAAAGCTGTCACCAATCTGAAACTAGGCAAAGCAGCGGGACCTGATGGAATGACTCCAGAGGTATTTAAGTACGGTGGAGACAGCTTACTGTCTGCATTAACTGAGGTACTAGGCAGCGTCTGGGAATCAGAAGAAGTCCCATCGGGTTGGTGTAAGTCACTGATTATCCCCATATACAAGAAGGGAGACAAGTCTTCCTGTGATAATCACAGAGGGATTAGCTTGACTAATATAGTATCTAAAGTCTTAGGCTCAATAATCATGCGTAGACTGAGTGGTGCTCGGGAAGCACAAACACGAGAGAGCCAGGCAGGCTTTAGACCAGGAAGAGGGTGTATTGATCATATCTTCACCCTCCGACAGATTCTAGAACATAGGCATTCCTACCGGCGTCCAACAGTCATTATATTTCTTGACCTAAAGGCAGCATTCGACTCTGTCGATCGAGAAGTTCTCTGGAGATGCTTGGCTGTAAAGGGAATTCCGAGAAAATATATTGCACTGATTAAGGCACTCTACTCGTACTCATACAGCCAGGTGAGGGCTTACGGCGAGCTGTCATCTGAACTGATGACGACCAGTGGTGTCCGTCAAGGATGCCCATTATCTCCTTTTCTATTCAACTTCATCATAGATGTGTTAATGGACTTAACCCTAGGTGACTTCAGCGA
The DNA here is from genome assembly GCA_944472135.2 of Trichobilharzia regenti. NCBI lineage: Eukaryota > Metazoa > Platyhelminthes > Trematoda > Strigeidida > Schistosomatidae > Trichobilharzia > Trichobilharzia regenti. The sequence continues at coordinate 21,487,820 of OX235267.1, forward strand.
CTCAGGGATTGACTTGCTACCGGGAATAATCTCGTTGACTTGGAATATGCAGACGATATAGTCCTTCTAGGCGAAGACGCTGACGAAATGCAGAGTCTTCTAAACACCTTGAGCCGCAATCTACGAATGTTTGGCATGCGATTCGCTCCCGCCAAATGCAAGATGATGTTACAGGACTGGACTACATCGACGCCTAGTTTAAAAATAGGAAGTGAAGTGGTAGAGCACGTTGACCGCTTCACTTATTTGGGAAGTACCATCAGCCCCAACGGGTTGATCTCTGACGAAATCTCAGCACGAATACAAGGGGCTCGTTTCGCATTTGTTAGTTTACGCCGACTCTGGCGTAGACGAGATGTTCGACTATCGACCAAAGGGCGGGTGTACTGCTCATCAGTCCGCTCCGTCCTCCTTTATGGTTGTGAGACCTGGCCACTGAGAGTGGAAGACATGAAAAGACTAGCTGTCTTTGATCATAGGTGCCTGCGTTCTATTTCCCGTGTAAAGTGGCATAATAAGGTGAGCAACATGGAGGTTAGGCGTCGAGTTCTAGGTAAACAGGGGAAATCAATCGACGAAGTCGTGAAGCTACAAAGACTGAGATGGTTAGGACATGTGTTACGTATGCCAAGCCATCGCCTCCCTCGACGAGCAATGTTAGCGGATATAGGGTCAGGCTGGAAAAAAGCTAGCGGCGGTCAAACAAAAACTTGGCATCAGTCAATGAAATCCACAACAGTTGGTCTAAGCCACGTAGGAAGGTGTAGACTTCCAGGCTGGGGTCCTCGGGACGGTAAAAATCTATGGTTGGAAACAATTGGTGACATGGCTCAAAATCGTTCTCAGTGGCGCAGATGCATCCACTCCTTGTGACTTATGATCTCCAATGAAACTGTTTTGTTTTTCTTTATTACTCCTTTGTCTCACACCTCTGCTCACTGTTTCTATTATGCTTTTCTTGTACTTTCTTCTCTTGCTTCGCGTGCTACACGGAATGTGGCGACTTGAACTTCCGCACATTTGTGCAAAGTTCTATGTCGAAAACAGACAGACAGACAGACAGACATATACATCACCTTGGACTGTGAAGCGTCATCAAGTAGGAGGGTGGACATCGCATACTGAAACAGTTTCACTTATAATACTCTTCATTGGTGTATTCTATTGACTTGCAGGAGATCGAACTAGGGACTCTAATACATCATTTGAAAATATCAGCAACTAGTTGGAAGTCCAGCAGTTTATATTAGTATGCCTAGTTAATTTGTGGAATAACACAACTGTAATCCAATATTGTCAGTGCATCACTGTTTTTATACTCAAATTAATTCACATGTAAATCATGAGTGAGCATCAGAACCACATAAAGTCTATCTAGTCACTACTAAGCATTAGATTATTTATCTACATTAAATATAAGAAGGAAATACACAGAACGCAAAGTGGTTATAAGCAAAGATTGACAGAAACCATTGAACTCTTAAAAATCAAGCAAACAATTGAGTCATTTCAGCTTTAAACACTTCCACGTTAGACTTTCCAAAGTGGTCAGAGGAATCATACAAATACAATGTGAAGACAATTTTCTCACACATAGCATCTAGTAATTATCTTATTTTTATCACTAATAAGCGTCGAGTTCTAGGTAAACAGGGGAAATCAATCGACGAAGTCGTGAAGCTACAAAGACTGAGATGGTTAGGACATGTGTTACGTATGCCAAGTCATCGCCTCCCTCGACGAGCTATGTTAGCGGATATAGGGTCAGGCTGGAAAAAAGCTAGCGGCGGTCAAACAAAAACTTGGCATCAGTCAATGAAATCCACAACAGTTGGTCTTAGCCACGTAGGAAGGTGTAGACTTCCAGGCTGGGGTCCTCGGGACGGTAAAAATCTATGGTTGGAAACAATTGGTGACATGGCTCAAAATCGTTCTCAGTGGCGCAGATGCATCCACTCCCTGTGACTTATGATCTCCAATGAAACTGTTTTGTTCTTCGTTATTACTCCTCCTTTGTCTCACACCTCTGCTCACTGTTTGTATTATGCTTTTCTTGTACTTTCTTCTCTTGCTTCGCGTGCTACACGGAATGTGGCGACTTGAACTTCCGCACATTTGTGCAAAGTTCTATGTCGAAAACAGACAGACAGGCCCCTCTAACGATCTACCATGCATAACCAGCAATGTTATGCGTCACATCACAACCTCAGGACAACCCATGACATCCAAAGCACGAAGACTTGCTCCTGACGAAATAAGACTGGCGAGAAATCAGTCCGACTATGTGTTCACTCTTGGCATCATTTGGCCATCGAATAGCCCATGGGCATCCCTACTCCATATGGTACCAAAAAAAATAGCAACGATTGGCAACCCATCGGTGATTACCGGCGAGTAAACGTCAAAACGACTCCTGATTGCTATCCATTGCTTCACATATATGACTTAACGGAAACACTATCTGGTGCAACTATTTTTTCGAAAATAGACTTGGTTAAAGGATACAACCAAATCCCGTTGGTACCAGATGACATTCTGAAAACGGCTATCATTACGCCTTTCGGAATGTCCGAATTTCTACGTATGCCATTCGGCCTCCGGAATGCAGCACAAACATTCCAACGATTCATCGACGAAGTATTTAGCGGTCTTGACTTCATATATGCATACTTAGACGACTGTTTCAAACAAGGAAAATCACCTTAGGCACTTGGACTTGGCATTCGAAAGGTTGCGCCGACACGGTGTTACCGTTAATATTCAGAAGCGTCAGGTAGGCCTTGAATCACTAGACTTTCTCGGCCATACCGTTGACTGAAAGGGTATCCGCCCACTGGCAAGTAAAGTTGAGGCAATTCTGAACTTTCCGGAGCCAAATACAGTGAAAAATCTTCGCATTTTAATGGTCTTGTAAGTCATTACCCATTGGGCCATATCGTTAACATTGTCACTGATAGGCACTTGATGTCATGCAAGGAACTTTGTCAGACTCTGAGCATCCATTCTACCCGCAGCTCCAACCTTGTGTCTCCTCAGGTAAAACAAGAAGTCTTTTCAGAAGAATTTATGCACGCACGTCTAAGTATAAAAATTCCACTATCCCATATTTAGCACGTACTTTATGTGATGAAAATAGTGTTAGGCATGAACTAACTAGCCTTCTTTGCACTACTAAATAAACCATTTCCTCCAGCCTTACAGCATCAAACTTTATTGTTATTGCATTTCTTATATTTATAATCCTCTCAATTTTTTGTTTTTGTTTATTTTTTTCATAAGTGTGAACATAATTTAAGATGTGTTATAGCTGTTAATTTTGTATTTCCCCTCACCATACTATATCAACATAACATTAGATCCAATAATCTATAACATGCTAAAGTTTCCAAACTGAATCGACGATACTGTTTGAAACAAACTCACTGTTATTATTATATTTAATAATCTGAATTCGTGCTCCGAATATTTTTGACTTTATATCGCAAATGTGGACAAATTCCTCTGGTTACTTTTGTTTTAATTTTTAATTTTATTTATATTTTAAGTAAATTAGATGCAATATTGTGACAAATGCTGTGAATTCGATTCTGTATTGTAACCAAAAACAGTGTTTACAATATAGAATCGAATTCACAGCATTTGTCACAATATTGCATCTGACTTGCGAATCGCCGCTGCAATCGGAATAGTTGACAGTCAGTGATTCCGTTGTTCACTTCCATCATCTTCGTCTGGTCATCCTTTAATAAGAATAGAACAGTTCGCGGAGATGCGAGCAAGAGGACTCCATTATGGATAAGATTTTATTTTGATAAAGCACACAGTGTTGTACAGTAATATTAACTGATGACGTTTCGAGCACAAACTATTGCTTGTAATCATATCAACTTGGTATGAGCAATGATATGATATGATTATGAGCAATAGTTTGTGCTCGAAACATCATCAGTTAATATTACTGTCCAACACTGTGTGATTTATCAAAATAAAATCTTATCCATAATGAAGTTATATTCTGCCACAGTGCCCAAGTTTTATACTTATATCAGTAGTACATAGGGAGCAAGAGACATAATAAATTATGTGATAGTGGTCAGATAGGGGAAAGAAATAATTGCATAATAATTAATTCATAAGGTCTTAATTAACTTGTCTTCTGTCGTTGAAGAAGTATAAAAATACTTAGAGTCGTACCATTGATGGCTTCCGCTACGAAATACTTCTGTATTTAGTAGAGTTGCATAGTCGTTAGGAAATCGAAATCCTTAAGATGAGATACTGTTGAATGTGAGAAATTCTGTGCAAATCAGTAAGTATTCTTGATTTGGAGATATAAGGTTTTGCGATTGCGAGAAGTAGAATAACTCAGTTGAAGTATTTCTTTTCTGTATTTCTCGAAATTAAAAGTAGTTGTTTTTCGTACATCTTTAGAGATCCTGGAGACATCCTTGTTTGACTTATATTAAAGGGACCACTTATGCAATATTTATGAAAAGGATTGATATTGCAAACATTGACTGGCCATTGGGTATTAACAGTGTTATATATATTGTTATTAATTATACTGTCTGAATTCCTAGGGGACATCAGTTCCTTTGAGTTCGCAGATACGCCTTGCTAACTGGCGGGCACGAAATTCTGTTCCAAGATTTCTCAATGACTATCATCAATCACTTAACATCAATGTAGAGCGCACCCTTTATTCTGAACTGTGTTCATATAATGTACAGAATTTTCAGTGGAGTGCACTGCATGATATTTTCTCTTCGTCCAGGATCTTTAAATAAAAGATTTGATTCACAGCAGGTCGTGTAACACAGTTATATCTGGTCGGAACTGTGAACCAATCCATCATTACGATATCTTTTTTTTTCTTTCGGCAAATACACGACATTTGGCTGAATACTAATTGTAAACAATTCAGGAGTACATTTTGTGAACTAAGGACACATCTCAGAAACAATCATCTCATGTATTGGGATAAGTAAGCTGCCATCCAGGATAATGCTTTTTCTCATGTTTAGCAGTAACCTGTAAATCCGTAGGTTGTAAATGTTTTAAATACTTGCCAGAATAAATAATACCGTTAGGGTTTATATCCAATTAGATTTAAACACTGAACAAGAGAAATTATATGCAATATTTTGATGGAATTTTTCGGTGACGCAAGTTTTAAGCAGCCCTCCGACGATAACTACATTGTAGCACCAACACCGAAGACTAGACGCATGACATTAGTGATTCCCTAGTGACCCATCTATGTATACATTATAGGCCTACTGGAGGTCAGCCGTCACCCCGAATATCTTAGTGGGTAACAGAGTATCGAATTTCAGAAGGGGGGGGCATCAGTTCCCTCACGGTTGCAGATATGCCTTGCTGATGAGTGCTAAGAAGCCCGAAACCAGGGTCGAGGAAGGATTTCTGCTGATTGTCTCCAACTATGTATTATCATTATGATTATGTTGAAGGCAATACTTGTGTTTAATACTAACGGCATTTTAAATAAATACACCTCTTTTCGTTTGTAGGTGTCTACACTGTCAACAAAAAATTACCAGTCAATTGTTGATCGTTTAAAAGAATTACTGAAACGCGCAAAACGTTCATGCATCACATTAGTTGTTGGTCGATTGAATGCAGCAAAATTAGCTAATTTACCTGAACTACAATTATTAGTATTAGTTGCATGTCCTGAGATTAGTTTATTGAATTCACGCGAATTTCATATACCAATTATTACACCATTTGAAATGGAGTGTGCTTTACGATCGTGTTGTACACATGAACAATCATCATTTGACCAGTTAGATAATCGTATGTGGACAGAAGAGAAATTTTGGGTGGATTTTTGTGATCTCTTACCAGGTAATAAATTTTAGCAAATTTGTATGCGTCATCCATTGAACATTGAATTTCTTTATACTTTCTTATTGACATTTGCTCTGTTTTTTATGTTTGCAAGATGTTAAGTATGACTGACTAAGTGAGTTTTAATGTAAGCCTTTGCACAGAAATAGATAGAGCAGTTCAACTTGCCATACTCCATGTAGCACACAAAGGTAGACGAGAAAAAGAGAAATTCGAAGGAACTATAATGGGGGGGGGAATGTACAGAAGAGAGGTCTGAAACACGGAAAAACGTGAAGACCTGGGAAATCACAAAAACTGTTTGCATCTCCGCCACTGATAACAATTTTGAGGCATATCACCAACAGTCTTAAGCTATTGTTTCTTAATATCTTCAGTAATCCAGTCAGTTAGTCTGCGTCTCCCTATGTGACTTAAACCAACAGTCAAAGTTTTCATGGATTGATATCAGATTTTTGGCTTGACCACACCTAACCCCTTTTCAACCTAATTGTATATTTGCTAAGATTGCTATTCGAGGAAGGCGGTAGCTCAGCGTGAGTAACTTATGTCCTCTTAATCTATATAACTTCACAACTTCGTCCATTGACTTTTCCTCCTTATCAAACGCTCAACGTCCCTCAATATTGATCAGCATATTATATTACTTAACATGGAAAATAGGATGCAAACATCTGTTGTCCAAGAAATGTTAAAAATGGGCTTACTTTATTTGATATATGAAGTAACATATTCGCTGGGTCACTTAATTTTTAATTTTTTATACCTTTAATAATGTACACTCCTGGTGAAACCTACTAGATACAAACTTCTAGACAACATCCTGAAGTCGTTTAACAAGTGCCACCCCGCAATTCAGTTCACGCTGGAGAAAGAGTCCAACTCTAAAATATCCTTTCTTGACATCCAACTAACAAGACGAGAACACGATGGAACACTGAAAAGATCTATCTACAGAAAGTCAACATGGAACGGACAGCTTATTAACTTCCACAGTTGGGTACCCCTATACACCAAACGGAACCTGATCCGTTCACTTAGCAACAGAGTTCGCAGAATTTGTACCCCGGACACCGTAGAAGATGAACTGGACAATCTCAAGAGAATCCTCGTCGAGAATTGTTACCCAGAACGATTTATTGCAAAATCTATGAATCCTAGGCCACAAAAGCCGCCCATGCATAGCGTCCCGAAGAAACCGCTCTACATGAACCTTCAATTCAATGGAGATATATCTGCGGAAACACTAAAAAATCGACTGTGGCACTCACTCAAGAAGACCTTCTTCGCAGCTGAACTACGACTAACTTTCTCCACAAAACCCATGATTCATGTGAACGTGAAAAATAAGCTACCACTGTTGGCCTCATCAATGTGTATCTACCAATTCACCTGCTCGTGTGGAGCCAGGTATGTCGGCCGTACCCAGCGTTCGCTTTCCAAGCGTATCACCGAACACTTACCAGCATGGTTTTACAAAGGAGAAAAACGATGTCCCCGCAGCTCCATCTTAGAACATCTGATAGAATCCGGACACCAAGCTGCACCCCAAACAAACTTCAAAGTAGTCTACAGAGTAAGAAGTAGTCTTCCAAAAGGTGTACGAATCAGACTTCTTCAAACTGCAGAAGCAATGGCGATTCACTTGCTAAGCCCTGAACTCTGCATACAGAAGAAGTTCGTTCAATCACTACACTTACAATGGACTTAATCTACCTCATTACCTGAAAGGTAAATTCTACCTAATTTTTTCTTTTTTTCTGTCTCTTCATTGGTATTATTCTGTCTTCTTAATTGTAATATTTTGCATTTTCAACTTTCTTGTTCTCTACCCCCACCCGATTTAATTTCTACACCTCACTACCACTTTAATTGACCTGACCAACGCTCAATTTCTAGTCATTTATGTTACGTCATCCAACTTAATTGCTCAATTTCATTTCTAATCTAAATTGCATTATTATCTACCCCACTTCTACTTAGTCTCTACCTGTAATTACCTCTGTTGCTAACCTGACCTAAGTTAAAACATTTTAGTCAATTGTATTACGTCATCTAACTTACTAACTCAATCTTACTTTAGTTGCTGTCCAATTAACCTTGTTTCTATGTTAGATCATTCTTTTATTACCTGATCAATTATCTAATTTTGACAAACCTCATTTACACACACACACACACTCAAATAATTATATATAAATGCGATTGTACAGCTATGTGAATGAATTCGCCGAAAAGAGTCTCTTCGCTGAACGTCTTCTCTTTCTCTAACCTTGTGAAACTTGGCCTCTCCGAACTGAGGATGACCGACGTCTCTGCATATTCGATCTTCGCTGCCTCCGTAGGATCATCTGATTCAATTGTGTAAGTAATTCTGAGGCCCGGCCGCGTGTGTTCGGACACGGTGTAGGTCATTAGTCATTGAGTGTAGTCATTCTGAAACACCAGCTTCAATGGCTTAAATAGATATGTGCTACTAATGTCATTCCAGAAGCTCTCGTACTGATCTCTGTTTGGTAGCCCTGGGGCTGGGTGGGAGAAGCGGGGCCTGTGACGTAGCGCCGTGAATGAAGGATGCTTGTATCAGGTTAGCACGACTTGGTATATCACGACCCCCTCCCTGGCTGGGGTCCGTGACATAGTTTGAATCGATGTCTCAAAACGTTATCCGACATGGCGAAGAATTGACATCAGGGACGGACATATTACAACTTCTTTCTTTCTCCCTTTCTGAAATTTACATGAAGTGGTGAATGTTGACTGATCTTGACAAGTATGCTTGTTAGCTTTCTGGATAGCGTCCTTCATTCATTCGGTCCCTATTTTCCTTTTATATTGTTTTTTTTGTGGAGCCATAATGTATCGAATTTGTGTTTTATATAAACAGATTAAAGTAATCATCACCATCGTCTTATCTTTGCATCATTATAGTACAACTCTACAACCAATTACAGATTCGTGTACTGGCATCAGTATGATCTAAGAATATTATCAGAATGTTCATATCTTGAAAGGAGAAATTCAAGTCGAATGCATCACTCATTTAATAAAGTTCGACTGCGTTAGCTAGCTGACGGCATATATCGTATCATCAAATTATTGCAGATTTTGTTAAGAAAAATTATCATGTGTGCATTAGTATCTTTATTTCTCTTACTTTCTTTTTTCAGGTGGTCGAGCTTATGTACCTATAGAGGATGTAGTCTCGGAGGTGACTGAGTCATTTGCAGATGTATCATTGGTGAATGGACACAGTCGACTAGTCCCATCGAATGTACTTGAAGATGATAATATAGAATCTCAGTCATTGGTTGTTCGGACTCCAGGCGAGTTAATTGAATCGGGCTGTTGGAATCTAGGTTCGAATAAGGTTACTCGAACATGGTATGGTCTGAATCCAGAGATTGGTCAAACGCCAGTGGCACAAGTGAAAGATGGTCGTAAAGGCCTACCAACACAATATACACATGAAAATTCAACTAATGCACCCAACTGATTTTTCTTCTTTTTTTCTGTCGTCAGATGGGCTTTCAATGTACATATTCTAGTGTTCTACTGTCTACAATACTATTACATAGATTTTTAATAAATCCTTCATCCTTGTTCTGTGTTTAATTAGTACATTGTATGAATTCAGTTTTTCAAGATGGATTTCAAACAGATCTCAATTAGTAAACCAATAAAAGCCAGGGAGTACTCGATAGTTGTTTCTTCCTAATCTAAGACTTCGTCAGTATGCAGCCAAAGATGCACGGGAAATCGAACTCATTGCCTCAGTGACTGAGCAGTCAACGGGCTGGGCTCGTAACCTGAAGGTCTGGGATTCGATTCCCAGTGGAGTCGTGGGTGCGTGCTCTGAAGAGTCCCAAACTAGAAAGAACCATCTGTCTAGTACGCTGTGATTTTCAATGGTTCTTTAAATGACGTCATTTCGTGGTCGAGCTTTAAATCAGTCAAATTCGTGCAAACCAACAGTTGGAGGTTATGTTTCATCGTCATAATTAACAAGTTGGAGTTGTTAAAAGTCTCTTGTATCATCAGTCATAAAGAATTTTTAATGCAGCTTTGAGGAAGCCTAAGGCATATTAAAAAATACGTCAAGATAATGTTTGTGTTATACTATTAATTGGGAGGTTGGATTATGTGGAGTGGATAAGTATGCAATTCAGTAACTACACGAGTTTCTATGTTCTACACAAAGAGTTCCATGTTATGTATGGGGTCTAATGATACTACGTGTTTGTTGAAACATGTGTGACTTAACTGATCTAATCCATATCAGATCTCATTGTAGTATGATTTGTTTTATGAATATATTCCTTAGGAGTATCTGCAAACTTGATTGTTATTGGTGTACTTTAACAAGTTATGCTACTTCTGACTGATGATATCACATTTTTGAAGTACTTTTTGTCAGCACTATATACAGTCAGTCATCTTTAATCAATGAAGCCTCATTTTCTGATCGAATAAGATACTTTCCTTACTGGATATCTTAAGTCTAACATCAAGTGGTTTCACTAGAGTTGATCAAAACTCAATTTACTAGGTTTGGTGTCACTTCACAAATAAGGAAAGTGATCTTTGTATTTCACCCTCTATGCAATTTTCGGCCATCATCGTGGGGTGTACAGTAGGTATTTAGAAAAAAAACTGTTGGAACACAGAAGTCTTTGTTTCACTCTTCAACTTTATTTTGTTCACATATTCAAGTCGTATATCTTCAGTTTGTGAATTAACTACTGAATTCATGTAGAGTAGTAGGATACACAGTGACATCAGTTAAAGGGTCCTCTCAAGATCTGTCTTATTTCCTCACTCCCGAAAAGCACACAGCATAGAGCTTATATGAGAATAAAGGTGTTACTAAAGGTGAAAAAAAGTTGCCACTTCGGTTAGTAAAATTGAAATCTTGGATAGTTGCCCTTCGCAAAGTAACTTATTTTGTGGTGTATCAGCGTAGTGAGTAACCTTCTATCTTCACTAATGGGGAGTACACATTTTTTCTGTTCATCTCAATTAGTTCAATGTGCTACTGAAATAGTGAGTGAAAATCCTTCCAGTTTGGTGTAGAAACATGTAATTTATTGTGGTATCATTAATATTTACAGGCGTAGCAGCTAAATTGCTAGGATATTTACAAAAACGATTTTTTCACCTTTACAATTAAGCAGTGTTTTGGCTTTTTAATCGGCCTTAGTAACAGACTCACTGACCTGTGTCATTAGTGCATTTTTTCTCATATGGACAGAGAAAAGTTCGTTATCATCACAAATGGACATAAATCAAAGATAAAACTCAGAAAAACAAAAATTACTCAACAGTTATTCAACTCTAATTTAGAACTTTTCAGTGATACCCAGTCCAAGTCAAGCCCAAGACTGTCAGGTGTCGCTATTTGACCAGTGAATTAGTTAGAAGCGAATAGGTTATTTTCATTACTTCTTAATACTGAAAAGTACTAGGGGTCGGAAAATTTAAGTTGTGATATTTCAGTTGATTGTCTGCTTGAGGTTGTGGTGGAGTTGGTGCCCTGTTGGGTTGTTGGTGAGCTATCGTTAAGTCTTTTTGTGGCTTGGTGGAGACAGTTGCCAACCGTTTCCGTGTATCCACTGGTTTTCCAGCTGAGGTCGACGCATGTTGGAAGCTAATTTAAGTCCAGTCGGTTTTTCATGAATCAAGATTTATTAATCTTGATATCAAAAATATCCATTTTGTTCAGAAATTACTTGATAAGCCGGACCGATTCAGATCGTCGTGTCTTAATATGTTCCAACAAGGGTGTGTACTTCATTGATTTCATGATGACAACATTGTTAAGAAAGAAATGCTCAACCACTTGTTAACCTGCGTAAAGTGACCTTGATCAGTACTTAAAACAAACAGTAGTTGTGTTGTGAGAGCATCGGTGGCACAGTGGTTAGGATTCTCGCCGACTATGCACATGGTCCGAGGTTCGATCCCCTGCCGACGCACATCTGATATCTATGGTCGGCCTGCTACATTTGGGCTACCGATATCCATGCTGGAAATTCCATACTTGTACCAAAAATACAGTGTGGAATCAAGCTGTAAATCAAAAATATAAAAAATATAAATATCTGCAAGCCTAATTCGTAGACAACAATTTACGTCAATGTTTACATCCCTAATCGGGGTCATGAGAAAAGGCAAGAACAAGGCCTAACCTTGAGCAACTCAACAACCAATCACAACACACAGCGTGCGCAAATACGATTAGTAGATATATGGCTCAACTTTCTGAGAAACAGCCACAAGCAGTACAGGATAACCTTCAGCAGAAAACAAACAATCAGAAGACGTTGCTTCTCTGCTAAAATAACGAATAATAATGTACAGAAAAATCGATAAATATCTCTTGATTTCCTCAATAAAGGATGTGTTTCCTGGCCCTTGTCTTCTGTTTTTGCAGTTGAAGTAGAAAGTTTAGAGCTTTCGTGGAATAGTAAATAAAAGGTACTCCAAGGCTTTTGCTCTTTCAATTCACATTCGAAATAACATTAACAACAGCTTTCCTGCGACTAAAAGCTTGTAAACTGGTATTCATCCTCAGGATAATTCGAGTAAGTGTTTTGCATATTCAAAATCGGTGCTTTACAATACGTTATGTTAACCAGAGTAAGAGTAGATTACAAATAAATTCGACGTATATAAACTAGAACGTGGCATGGTCGTTAATCAAACCTATCTAGATAGAAGTGTACACAACTGAATTTGTTGATAACAGGGCTTTCAGTACATTTCTCGAGGAAGCTTTACTTCCTGGCCAAAGTCCATTAAACTGTCGAAATCATTAGTCGGTTACAGTATATCACACCGCTCAAGAATCGATTACAGCGCAATATATCCATCTATGCCTCATCTTATAAAATGTGAAAGTTTGGTGATACATAGTAGCTGTCAGTTTATGCGTAAGAATTAATTTGTGAAGGTGATTAGAAAGTAGGAAATCTTCTGAACACACAGGTTTGGCTTCTTCAGGTGAATTCCTATGGCTTCAGGTGTATTTGGAAGATGAACTCGTAAAGCAGAATGAAAGCAAGTAAGAATGCGATAAATAGTTTTAAATGCTATATTGATGTCAACTTTATGCTCACTGTCTTCAAGGTGTGCTAAAGCAGAGCTAGGAATAGGTCTTGTTTGTCCCTTGCTTAACGATTCCAAATACAATGATGAATCTGCCTAGTTGTACGCTCAATGTAGCCGGCTCCCCAGCTGCAGTCAAACTGGTAGAGAAGGTGAAATTATTTCTCGAAAGTAAAATAGGGATGGTAGTGAAATGACAACGTACCTCTGCTGCATTGAAAGCTCGTTAAACTGCACTCTTCAGGCGCTGTGTCACTTACTATTTCGTTGATGTTGCCACTGAGGAACTGCAGTTTTATGAACAATGATCATTTATACCCTTTAACTGTGTGAATTATCTTAGTCATTATCAAACCGCATTACATGTTGATATTGATTAATTATTGTTAACAAACATATCACCACTTGATTTGTAAATTGTGTATTATAATAAAAAATGTCATATATATTAGAGTAGAGATCGGGATCTAATTGAAAAGTAAATATCTCTTGGCTCAATCCTTTTGCTTTCTAAAAGTCTAAATGGGGATCTTTTCCTATTTCGAATTACTGCAATTATCAGTGCCTTTGGGTCTACAGCGGTAAATAAATTCATAAAATGAATATCCTGCAACCTTATCAACCTTCATTGTTTAAACTGAAGACAGGTGTTCAAGCACCTTCGTAATTTCGCCCACTGTAGTGTTATATTTACTTGTTTATACACAATCTCTAGTTAGCTGAGCGCTCATTATAGTACTGTTTCCGAAATGTTTTGTATTTTGCGCGAGCAGGGAGCTGGATCTCTTACGTGTGCTGACTACTCCTAATAAGCTTGTCAAGCTCAAACCAAAAGCCAATTAGGAGTTTTCATTGAAGTCAGATAGCTTTCTATTTAATTATTGGGACATATTCCTCTCGGTACTTGTACAACAAAAGTTAAAACTTATTTTCTCTGTGACTGAGAATCACAAACAGTTTGGCGTCTTCACTTTTATGAAAAGTCCACATCATGAGAAAAGCATAATAATTCATGAAAAAATACCTATCAGAATTCTAGGCCTTACTTCTTTTTGGTCTTTCCAATACTCCACGTCTTACACCTAGTAAAACCTCCACCAAATTAATCTGAATCATGTGAATTTTCGGTTGAGCGAAATGAAATGTTCAGGCTGATCAGCGTTGCAGCTGGTAAGTAGTATTCTTTCATCCATTATTGCTGTTATTCCTTTGACTTCCAAGTGGAACATAAGAGTTCAATAGCACCTCTCCGCCTTGTCCTGTTCTCCGCAGTCTTCTTTAGCCGGAGCCACGATTGCCCCTAGGCTCTCATTTCTCCTCACACGATCTCCTCCATGTCACCGGGCACCCTTAGTGCACCTTCCAGTATTTCAAGTTTTGTTTAAACGGGTACACATCCGGTTAGACTCTAACGCCATTTTCAGCTACTTTCTTGTACTATTAACACACATAGAATCAGTTCAGAGTGTGTAGTTCAGCCATACTAGCCAGATAAGTTATAAATTCTTTTCCCTAAATAACATTGACGTTTCATCCTATCCAAATATACTCCTCATCATAGCACATTACAAAATAAGTGAGTATTTTGGTTTCCGTTTTATTATTAGTAATTACAGCCTGAAATGAAAGTTAGGACGTGTGAATATAGATTACAAAAGCCTTAGAAACACAAAAATTGCACAATATTAAGATATAGTTGTAAAATAGTTATTTCAAACGAATTATAAATGTGAACAGGGAAAGCATGGAAACAAACTTAAAATAACTGTTTTTATAGCTGAAAAAAAATTAGGTGGATTAAACGAAGATTGAGGGACTAAGAATCAGACACACAGCGAACGAAAAATGCTCTAAAGGAAAAAACAAGAACGAAAACAGACGAGGAAGAGAAAAAAAAGACGGAAACAAAGGGAACATACCAAGCTAGGTCCATGGTAGTTGTAGAGGTTGGACTAACTTCTTTTGAACACACAGCTCCGGCTTCTCGATGCATATTGCGAGGGCTTCTGCAGTACAAAGAAGTCGGAAACATATTGCTCTTGGTAGGTTTCTGTTGACTTTGTAAATCACTTTGAAAGAATCGGTTGAGATTTTGTGGGAGGTGTTGACCAGATGTTCAATAATGGCACTTCTGATTGAACCGGTGCCTCCTCTTTGCAGCCACGCTGGGTAGTGTTCTCTAACACGTTTTGAGAGGACGCGCATACAACGACCTATGTACCTAGCTCCGCACGAGCAAGTGAACTGGTATATGCACATTGAATTGGTCATATGCGAAAGTTTGTCCTTCGTGTTGTTTCGAAGTATTGGGCGGCTAGAGAATGTCACTCTTAGTGTTGCTGCAGGGAAGGTCTTCTTTAAAGAGCTGGATATTCTCCTCTTCAGGATATCAGCTGCCAAATCTCCCTTGAAATTCAGATTTAGATACAGCGTTTTCTTTGGCGCTGAATCGCATTCTTCTCTTTTAGGTTTAGGTTTCATGTTCTTTTCGACAAAACGTGTCGGGTAGCCATTTTGAGCCAGGATATTTTTGAGGAATAGGAGCTCCTCTTCCATGCAATCGTTGCTGCAGATTTTTCTAACGCGATGGGTTAGTGCGCTGATGAGGGCTCGTTTTCGGCTCAGAGGTATCCAACTATAGAAATGCGTTAGTTGGCCATTCCATGTCGGTTTTCTGTGGATGGACCTCTTCAGGGTTCCATCATCTCTTCTTGTCAATTCCACGTCCAGAAATGGAATCTTTGAATCGCTTTCTAACTCCATTGTGAATTTAATCGAAGGATGGGAATTATTGAATTCTTGTAAGATGCAGTTGAAGTCCGAGTTCTCGTAGCAGACTATAAAGGTATCGTCAACGTACCTTTTGTATAGTATTAATTTGTTTATTGTTGATTTTAAAACTCCACTCTCCAAACTGGCCATAAAGCAGTCTGCTAAAAGCGGGCCAAGAGGAGATCCCATTGCAATTCCATCTTTCTGTCTGTAGATGTCGCCGTTGAAGGTGAATTGTACATTCAGCGTGCATCTCAGCAACAATTCCTTCAGATATGATATATATATTATATTATATTTATATTAGATTTCTCCATATAATTGCACAGAAAGCAAATTGTTTCTGTTAGTGGCACGTTGGTAAAAAGAGATTCAACATCTAGTGATAGCATTCGTTTATCATTTACATTCAAATCTTTTATGCATTCGATGAACTCAAAAGTATCACGAAGAGAGTATTTGCATAGGTGTTGTCTTACCGGCTCCAACATTTCGGACAACCATTTGGCGATTGGATGGTATGGTGACCCTGACATGTCTAGAATCGGTCGAAGCGGCAAGCCAGGTTTGTGCACCTTTGGTAAGCCGTAGAGTCGGGGAATAGTTGATCCTGTCGGTTTGAGGCGGTCGAACAGGTCCTCAGGTATCAGACGATCGTTCTTCATTCTTCTGAGAACATCTGTTAGTTGTCTTTCAATCAGTTCTGTCTTGTTTTTCTCATTGTCGGGCTTGGCAAATTTCTTGTCATCTGATATAAGTGTTGTCAGTTTGTTAATATATACATCTCTGTCCATTAGGACCACTCCTGATCCTTTGTCAGGACGTGTTATTATTAAATCTTTATTGTCTCTTAATTCTTTGAGTTGTTTTCTATGTTCTTTTGTCAGTAGACGTCGGGCTTGAGATTTTAGGCTGAGATATTGATTACAGCAATCGAAGATTGTTGACTTAAAGTGTAGAAAATCTGCGTCAGATACTGGAGTAATATCATGAGTTTGGCTTATGAGGTTCTCGAATTGAATATACGTATGAAGTCTGTTGCTGTTAAGATTAACATCACAGAATTTTAGTCCAAGAGATAAAGCTTCTAGTTGTACCTTTGATAACGGAACTGAAGAGTGATTGAAAACAAATTTATTAGGATCGCTGGGGAATTTATTCTGGACTTCCACGGGCTTCAGGCTTTTGTTTAGATCTGATTTAACATATTCCGCTCTTCTGTTCTGCACCAGAGTAAGGTATTCATCGAACGATTGTCTCTCATCTGAAGATAATTCACAAAGAGCGGTAGATCGCTGTGATATGTTTCTTTGCAATTCAAAAATACGTGAACTTATAGAATCGATGACGTTTCTGGTGTGACGTTGAAGAGTTTTTGAATTAGGATATATATGATGTCTCCGCAGCGCTTTCCAGAACCATTTTGGATATTCACGATTAGTAATACAGCTCTCGAAAAATACCAATTTTGCATTAACTTCGGCAAGTTTGACAGAGTAACGTAGAAACCCGTTGAGTTCCTTCACTGTCGAAGGGTCCTTGCTCTTTTTAAGTTCTTGGAAAATACCCATATGGACATTAGAAAGAAGAGAACACGAAGTTCAGCAAAGATATCTTCTCGGCTACTAAGGTCAACAATCTTCGATTGCTGTAATCAATATCTCAGCCTAAAATCACAAGCCCGACGTCTACTGACAAAAGAACATAGAAAACAACTCAAAGAATTAAGAGACAGTAAAGATTTAATAATAACACGTCCTGACAAAGGATCAGGAGTGGTCCTAATGGACAGAGATGTATATATTAACAGACTGACAACACTTATATCAGATGACAAGAAATTTGCCAAGCCCGACAATGAGAAAAACAAGACAGAACTGATTGCAAGACAACTGACAGATGTTCTCAGAAGAATGAAGAACGATCGTATGATACCTGAGGACCTGTTCGACCGCCTCAAACCGACAGGATCAACTATTCCCCGACTCTACGGCTTACCAAAGGTGCACAAACCTGGCTTGCCGCTTCGACCGATTCTAGATATGTCAGGGTCACCATACCATCCAATCGCCAAATGGTTGTCCGAAATGTTGGAGCCGGTGAGACAACACCCATGCAAATACTCTCTTCGTGATACTTTTGAGTTTATCGAATGCATAAAAGATTTGAATGTAAATGATAAACGAATGCTATCACTAGATGTTGAATCTCTTTTTACCAACGTGCCACTAACAGAAACAATTTGCTTTCTGTGCAATTATATGGAGAAATCTAATATAATATATAATATATAATATATATATAATATCTGAAGGAATTGTTGCTGAGATGCACGCTGAATGTACAATTCACCTTCAACGGCGACATCTACAGACAGAAAGATGGAATTGCAATGGGATCTCCTCTTGGCCAGCTTTTAGCAAACTGCTTTATGGCCAGTTTGGAGAGTGGAGTTTTAAAATCAACAATAAACAAATTAATACTATACAAAAGGTACGTTGACGATACCTTTATAGTCTGCTACGAGAACTCGGACTTCAACTGCATCTTACAAGAATTCAATAATCCCCATCCTTCGATTAAATTCACAATGGAGTTAGAAAGCGATTCAAAGATTCCATTTCTGGACGTGGAATTGACAAGAAGAGATGATGGAACCCTGAAGAGGTCCATCCACAGAAAACCGACATGGAATGGCCAACTGACGCATTTCTATAGTTGGATATCTCTGAGCCGAAAACGAGCCCTCATCAGCGCACTAACCCATCGCGTTAGAATAATCTGCAGCAACGATTGCATGGAAGAGGAGCTCCTATTCCTCAAAAATATCCTGGCTCAAAATGGCTACCCGACACGTTTTGTCGAAAAGAACATGAAACCTAAACCAAAAAGAGAAGAATACGATTCAGCGCCAAAGAAAACGCTATATCTAAATCTGAATTTCAAGGGAGATTTGGCAGCTGATATCCTGAAGAGGAGAATATCCAGCTCTTTAAAGAAGACCTTCCCTGCAGCAACACTAAGAGTGACATTCTCTAGCCGCCCAATACTTCGAAACAACACGAAGGACAAACTTTCGCATATGACCAATTCAATGTGCACATACCAGTTCACTTGCTCGTGCGGAGCTAGGTACATAGGTCGTTGTATGCGCGTCCCCTCAAAACGTGTTAGAGAACACTACCCAGCGTGGCTGCAAAGAGGAGGCACCGGTTCAATCAGAAGTGCCATCATTGAACATCTGGTCAACACCTCCCACAAAATCTCAATCGATTCTTTCAAAGTGATTTACAAAGTCAACAGAAACCTACCAAGAGCAATATGTTTCCGACTTCTTTGTACTGCAGAAGCCCTCGCAATATGCATCGAGAAGCCGGAGCTGTGTGTTCAAAAGAAGTTAGTCCAACCTCTACAACTACCATGGACCTAGATTGGTATTTTCCCTTTGTTTCCGTCTTTTTTTTCTCTTCCTCGTCTGTTTTCGTTCTTGTTTTTTCCTTTAGAGCATTTTTCGTTCGCTGTGTGTCTGATTCTTAGTCCCTCAATCTTCGTTTAATCCACCTAATTTTTTTTCAGCTATAAAAACAGTTATTTTAAGTTTGTTTCCATGCTTTTCCCTGTTCACATTTATGATTCGTTTGAAATAACTATTTTACAACTATATCTTAATATTGTGCAATTTTTGTGTTTCTAAGGCTTTTGTAATCTATATTCACACGTCCTAACTTTCATTTCAGGCTCAAATTCGTTTTTCACTTATGAAACTAATTATTTTAATTTTGTTTCCATGCTCTACCTAATCACACTTATTATTAGTACTCACAAGTCAGTTAGAGTATGGATTGATTGGGTAATTAGGCATACTATGTTTAGTTAGCCTGGTGTAATTTGGCTAATCAACAGCACTACAAGCACCTTACAATATTATTTCAAGATATGTTATCTCGAATAAACTTATCTATTATGAAACTGTACCAAACTGGTCGAAGCCTACTCTTGCATTAACCGTAACCAAACTGTTTCCTTAGAAATTTGCATTCGAGTAACGTCTTCTTCTTGTGCTGTACTGATTGTTTTCTTGTAATGAATTGTAAAACCTCTTAATTTTTACTCGTTCACTTGCGTTCCAATTGAAAGACAGAGCTTTAAGCTGGAACTCTGTGGGTTCGGTAACTGTGCGCATTATTTTTTACGGAATTGAGTTGGCTAGCCTCATGGACGAATTCCCCATTTCACTGTGCTTACTAAGCAAAGCTTAGGAGTGCGTCGGCGGAAAATCAAATCCGGACTATGTGCGTGTTTGGCCAGAATTCTACCAGTGAAACGCCTACCCACAGATCTTTCAGTAGTATGTGTATGATGTCTTGAAAATGTATGAATTTCTAGCATTTAACGACCTTGTGAAATTTGCCTTAAAATACAACCACACTTCATGGCCAACTAATCGAAAGACACGTGTTATTTACTGAATAATCGATAAGTATATTAATAGTGTTGGTAGCATTTCGATCATATTTATTTGCCAAAACATAACTAAAATCTTCATTAAAAAAAATCTTAAACTTCTGACGTACGATATTGACTCAAAAACAGTCAATATGTTAAAGGCTGAATTTGTTCACACTTAGTGTGCATTCTTATAGCTGTCATATGTCAAACACGAATGACCATAGATCAATATAACAAAACAGGTTATAGAAACATTTACAAATTTCTCCTGAGAGATTATATATTTATCAGTGGTTGGTAGTACTAACTGACAGACGTGTTTCGTCCTATGCAAGGCTTATCAGCCAAGTGAGTGTAACTTCAGTGCATGTATTGGTATGATTGACTGAATAACTCAGTATATCAATAGAAAATTTACAATTAGGGTGAGTGATAATATTCACTGTAAGTCTAGTAGAAAGGAGAGTGAGATGGTCATTCTAATGATTCAAAGGTTGTCCACATTACCCGTGTATCTGCAATCATGTTTCCTCTGTGTATACCTCCCTCGTAATATGACAGACTCAGCAGATCAGGTGATTACTTCCGCATAAGCTCATTTCAAGTGACTGAAGAGGCTAATAAACATGCATGGTATTTTAGATGTGATATATCCATGATCCATAAAAGTAAGTTAGCATGTGTTCATACGAGAAAGTGATATTATTACAAGTGTTTTAATTATCCTAGGTTGGTATGAGATTGAATTTTGTTTCATCTTGCCATTCTTTATTAATCTACAAGACATTCTTCATAATGTTTAAAATAATTTCACAATAATAAAGGTCTTTGTATTTCCCAATGAATGAAAAACAAAGCAATATTGTTTTTACTGACGTTTCGCCATTTAATGGTACTAGCTTTGCTATGGGTTCACCGGTCTCCCCAATAGTCGCTGACCTTTTCATGAATAGATTCAAAGATAAAATCTTTTCAAGCATAATCACTCCTAAAATATGTTTAAGATATGTGGATGATACTTCTGTAGTACTAAAACGAGATCTACATAATTCATTCCTGGAGAAAATAAACTGTGTATCTCCCAGAATCCAGTTCACTTCGGAAGCAGAATCAGACGTCGGTGAAGTACCATTTCTAGACTGCCTAGTTGAGAGAAGAGAAAACGGACATTTTAATATATCCATATTCAGGAAGAAAACCCACTCCAATAAATATTTAGACTTCAAATCATCACACCCCATCAAAGCAAAGATTTCAGATGTTTCAAGTCTTCTTAGACGAGCACACTCTCTGATAACGGATGAGAAAGAAAAAGAAGAAGAAATATCAAAGATTAGTGAAACTCTCAAGCAAAACAACTACCCAAGGAACTTCATCAACAAAATCAACACAAACATTAAGTATGGCCAAAAACGCATTCCGAAAACATACACATCAACAGTCGTCATTCCATATACAGTAGAGACGTCAGGCGATATCAGAAGACTACTCAATAAGCACGGTATTAGAATTTTCTTCAAAACATCAGACATACTTCAAAGCAACCTTGTCCATATAAAGGTTCAAATCCCTAAAGATTCTCTATCTAATTGTGTCTATAAAATAAAATACATCGGATAAACATCTCGAGAAATCAAAATCAGAAGAAATGAACACCGTAGAGCATCTGTTCGACCACCGAGAAATCCGGTTGAACTAGAAAAACTTGAAAAATCATCAGCCAGCCATAGGTCTACACTTTATAGAATCAGGCCACAAAATTGATTTCGACAATATTGAAATAATCCAGAGAAACTTCAGAAATCACAAAGAACGTCTAATATCAGAAGCAATTCATATCAAGTGAAATCCAAATTGCCTGAATAGAAATGATGGACTAAAACAGAATCTGACCTGGTTACAACACCTCCCTCCTCTCCCCGACGAAGTGACAAAATCAACACGAATGTGATAAGCAAGTTCACTATGCAAACTCACACTACTTTTAAAATGTCACACACTAATGAAATCCAACAATCCACACCAGGTTTTGTTATCTTTACCAATTGACCAACCTGACAACGAAAAAGGACCCCAGACTAACGAACGATGATCAAATTAGTAAACTTTATTTTGATATTATAACAGATGTACTATTACCTTTGTTATTTGGTTTAGTGATCTTCATTGTTATTTTGACATTCAATATGTCCCTTTAACTTGACCTAAGTCTATTTTCTCACCTTTTAACTCTTTGTTATATATATGCTGAGATTGTGTAAATTCCGGTTTAATAATACTTTGAAAAAGCTATTAGCATTAAATAGCGAAACGTCAGTAAGAACAATATCGTTTTGTTTTTCATTCATTGGGAAATACAAAAACCTTTATTATAATGAATATCATATATCCAATGCCCAAATTTTTACAAACTGTTAAAAGTGAACTTAGTGAAATTAATTATATATGTTTAAACCATTATCAAGGTGAACTTTTTGCATAGTGTGAAACAAACAGGGTATGGGTGAGTTTTCTTAAATATTTCTGAAATCTTTTAAATTTTTAAAGAGCTACTGCTTTTATATATTTACAGTATTAAATTTACATTTGAGGATGCGTATTCCTACCAGATAGGTGGTGTTGCTATGGTAAGTACCTTAGTTTCATTGTTGGTTCAGATATATATATATATATATATATATATATATATATATATATATGTAACACGCAGAGAATTTAGCTGGGGGCTTAACTGAGGAAGTTTATTTTTATAAAAGGTATATGGGTGACATCACAGTCATCTGTGAGTAGCCGACGAATGCCATAGCAACAGATAAATACACTACAAGATAACGTTAACATCCGTGATAGAAAATGACGATTGCCTGATACTTTTAGATAAACTAACTTATAGCTCGCCAACAGGATGGGTTAATAAAACGATCTGTCTACAGGAAATTTACCTGGACGGGACGGTATCTAAATCTGAACAGTTTCGATTCACTCCTATATAAAAAGTCCTTAGTTGAGTGTTTGTTCTGACGCGTTCAACATATAGGTACAGAGGATACCATTGAAGAAGATATACAGAATCCCCATACATTTGGTTAGCTTGATAATTTTTGATAAAGAAAGGAAGACAAAATTTGCAGTATAAAATGATATCATTCTATTTCACAGGTTCTTGTCAGCTGCAGACTACTTGAAATTACAATAGTCATATAGATGATAATAAAATACTTTAATGTTTGAGTGGTAGTAGAGAAGAGATACTATAAAATTGACGCATCCAAAATGAAAGGATTACAATTTTTAGTTTAAGTTTTCATCATCAATTTATACGCTTTTAAAGTTGAAAAGAGGGGGAGGGGTAAGACAGAAAACAGAAAAAATTAATTAACAGAACATTGTTAGCTTGTAGGTTCACATAGCAACTCAATAAACTAAAGCGGTTACAGTTAATGAGATTAAGATTTGTTCAGTGAGTTGAGATCACTGGATTAGATGACTAATTAATGTAATCAAAATCAAAATTCAGTTACCAAGGGAGTGTGAGAGGTTAATCACATTCTCTTTCTGTAAATCGCTTGATTGCGATCGCCTCGGTAAATAGTAGTAAATCTGCTGTCCTTTGCCTATTTATTATTAATTTGAAGGAATTAGAAATCTCTACGAGATGTCCGGTATCAACAATATGACTGGTAATTGCACTCTGGGAGTATTTGCTTCCTTTCAGGCATAGGTTCTTTGGAATATGTTCAGAAAACCGGATAGAAGCCCTTCTTTCTGTCCTTTCAATGTACTTTCTCCCACAAGTGCAAGTGCTCCAGCAAGTAAGGATGAAAAGAAGGGTGCAAGAACAAATAAAATCACCTGACTCAATTAATCCTGGAAACAGATGTTCAGCATCATCTGTCGGGAAACACATCATGGATACGGTCACAAACTTGTTTTCAGTAATACCTCTAAACCCATATATAAAAACAAGTTTGGGTCACACACTTAAGTTCATTCAAGCCTTAGCCATAAAACAGCTTAACCTGTTTGACGTGTTCAAAAATTGTTTTTCCATACTCTGAACCTGTCTTGGTAATCCAATTTTAGAACCAAGGTTCATTTTACTCAATAATATTTTCATCCTTTCTTTTCGTACCTCGATAAAGTCCAAATAAGGAGGTGTAGATATGACGCAGGTCTTTGGATGCAAATATATTAATCACATTCGTCAACCATTTCCTACACTCTACTAATGCGGAAGTACTTTAGTTGAGTCTTCCATTTATGTAGTCTACTAATCTGAATTTCGATATACATATATTATGATGAAATTATTAGCGATAAAGACTTAATCATTATTTAACGCAATTCTACTTTATTATCCTTTTGATTAATTGAGGAACGTGAATTATATCATAGATTTACACCACATAACCGACGATAACTAACAAGAGGTGCTTGTTTCGAATTCTCTTATAATGAACCCACGGCGCCATGCACGATTCAGTCTAAGGCCATCAGTTCCACCACTGAGTCTGTCAGAATGCAATGACATATGGTTCTCAACTCTGATGGTTCGTTGTATATCTCTACCAACATCACATGTCTTAGATGAATAGTTTTTCTGAGATTTAGCTTGATTGCTTTCATAAGTCGTGGTATTTCATTGCAAAGTTAATTAACCCTGTGTATTCAGTCGATGTTCAAGTGTTCGTGCTTAGTGACCAAAGTATAAAACTTGGTCACTGTGGTGTTCGCGCTTACAACTTAGAAGTCTGGAAATAAGATTAAACAGCAACTATTCACTACTTTTTTGGTTGGTATCAGTTAACAACGAAATCTTTCCTGTGATCAATAAAATCCTAATAAATCTTAGGATTGACTAAAATTTTATCCAATGAAGAAATAAATATATTTTAGAATATCAGAATAAAATTGGATTTAAACAAATTAAACTAGTTAAAGCCTTAACTTTGATTAAGAAAATACAAATCAGGTATGCCTAATTGAAAAATGTACCATAAATATGTACTGTCTGTTCTTTTTTTGCACTCACACACTCTCTGTCTCTCTTCGTATGTACACATAAGTATTTCATATTATTGATTACGTGTACTAAGGGTAATTTACTTTGAGAAATTAAAATTTGTATATATATACATGTATAAATATCCATTATTTTACAAAAGAATGTGATATTAAAATGAACACTCCACTGTCAGGCAGTCAAGAAACAGAAAGGATTTATCTACCATTATGGGCATGGTGTTATCTCATGATAACTGGAATATTATTCGCCTTTGTACTGACAGCCTTATGTTATACTCGTAAATGGTTGTGCTTTAAACATCTAGTTCAGAGGCGTTGGTGTAGAAAAAATGCTGATAGTAAGTTAAGAAGTTATACTGCTTATAATTTTACATTTTTTATGCACATATATATATAATTATGTAGCAGCGAAATTGATGACCTAGGTTTCCTCTCTTATAAGACTCACCACGTACTTTCAGGAGTATGTGTGAATGGAGCGCCTGATATTATTGATTAACTTTTGCAGCTTGACTTAATAAACTATCAGTTTAGTAATTTATTCTGATAATCTGACAGGGTTAAGTATCTATTGTATTTAAATTCATCGAATTTTTGTTTCCATTCCTTCTGAGTGAAACATAGAGTTTCAAGCTTCGAAGTTGCAGTAGCAATGGTTTTGTTTCTATGAATGTGGGTTGTTAGCCTAAGCTTCTTGCCTTCTCGTGCTTATTAAGGGCTAGCACGCCGGACAAGGTTTATGAGTGAGTATATCCGCAGTCAAATCTGGAACTGGCATGTGGTTGGTGATCATTAGACGATTGAAACAGCGATGCATATCTCATTTAAATTTGATGATCAGTGTCCACTGATGCATTATTTATTAGACTAAAAACTTGGCACATTATGGGCACCAAGAGATGTGTGAGGGCTCGGATACTACTGGACGCTTTGACTGTACACCGTGTGTTTGGAATCGGGGTTAACCAGCTTTCCTAGGTACAGCTGCATGTCTACCAGTTCAGTTGTAGGTGCCAGACTTTCACATTCACCCTTCCTTTTTTGTGAGGAACACCCTCACTATGTGAAGGCAGTGAACAGGAGTTACCTGGCAGAGGCTATGAATGATCTTATCCCCTGATGTATAAGAATATTAATTTTACAAATACTATATAAAATAATAATATGAGTTAAAGATAGCTCTGATAACCGGTACTAGTGGAATTTTATTTTGCATATATATGATTCGGATAGATGATTTTATTTTTTACTTGATTTCACATGTCTGGATTTTCTTTATGTAGATATGTCTATAGCCTCAAATGCATTTCACTTATTTTTGACTCAGAAATTCGGTGTTCCAAAACAAAAGTGTTATCACTGAGTCATCTAAGTCTAGATTGTTCTTTTCTTTCTGCAAGCACATTCAATGTCTTCTGGATTCACTAATTTATTGTAAAGCTGTGGCTCACTGGTTTACATAATAAACTTCCAACCACTGTGTCATGTGTTTAAACTCCAAGGTTTTATCATTAGAACTCACACAGTAAGAGTGGTTTATTGGTAACAACATCTATCAGTAACCCATAGAGTTTTTTCCAGTTGTTACATTAGTGTAGTTGACAGATTTTCAACTACATAACATCAGAAGAAGACATTTCCTGACTATTGATTATTTTGGTTCACTTATTCAAAATATACTTGCTGATGTTGAAAATCAAGGCATTCCATTAACTATTGTATGATTATTATTATTATTGCTCCCTTGGGTTCCTAGTGGAACATAGGGCTCCATTTTCTTCTGTCTTCTGCTATACTTTTCGCCTGCATCCATGTTAATCCATCTTCTTTCAACTCCTTTTCACACGATCTCCTCCATGTCACCCTTGGACGTCTCACACGCCGCTTCCCTTTCGGGTTCCACTCGAGGGCTTGGCCGTTTGATGTCACCCAGTGGTCTCCTCAGCGAGTGTCCGGTCCATCTCCACTTTCTCCTGCATATTTGTTGGGCGATTGGTTATTGCTTTGTTTGTTCCCATAATTCCTTGTTGGTGATTCTTTCCGGCCATCTGATCTTCAGTATTGAGCGAAGACAGTTGTTAATAAAGGTCTGAGTTAGCCTGTCGGAAATATTCTTTGTGACCCGCCAAGTTTCTGATCCGTATAGAAGAACTGACTTGACGTTTGTATTGAAAATCCGAATTTTGTTGTTGATGCTGAGTGACGAAGATTTCCAGATTGATTTCAGGTTGATGAATGTGTTTCTCGCCTTCCCGATTCTCGCTCGGTTTGACATCCTCGTTCGTTCCGACTGCCTGTAGTTGAGACAATGCTCCGCAGATAAGTGAATGAATGAAGTAACCTCTTTCAAATACCTCCCGTTGATGGTGATTGGCGCTGGATGTTGCTGTTGTTGTTGGTTGGTTGGTTGGTTATTTTCATCACCTCCGTCTTGTCTATGTTCACTTGGAGTACTGTCTTCGCCAGATGCTTCTTCGACCAGTTTGTCGGTTTTCGCTTGCAAGTCTTCGGTTTTGTGTGACATCAAACATAAATCATCCACGCGCGAAATCCAGGTCTTCTAGGTTCTTCACGTCGGTCCAGGATATTCCTGTCTTCTCGTTTCCCACAGTCTGACGCATAATCCATTCCACCACAATTAGGAATATCATTGGTGATAATAGGCAGACAGCCTTGTCTGACTCCTGTGTTTACTCCAAACGCCTCACTGAGTTTTCCGTTGTGGATCACTTCACATGTGGCGTTGTCGTACAGCTGTTGAATAAGGTTGATGAATATTTGGGGTATGCCGTAGTACTCCAGTAATTTCCAATTTACTTCACGGTCAACGCTGTCGAAGGCCTTCTCAAAGTCTATAAAGTTGACGTAGAGGTTTGATCGCCATTCCATGCTTTGTTCGATGATGATGCGTAGAGTTGCAATTTGGTCAGTACATGATTTGCCTTTCCTGAATCCAGCTTGTTCTGGTCGGAGTTCTGTCTCCAGTGCATTCTTTAATCTCTCCAGGATGATGCGACTCAGGATTTTACTTGGCGTCGATAGGAGCATGATTCCTCGCCAGTTCTTGCAGAGTGAGGCGTAAGTCGCCGTTCTTTGGTAGTTTCACGAGGTAACCTTTCCTCCACTCCGTAGGCACCTTTCCCTCCTTCCAGACCTTTTGCAATAATGGAGTCAGCATGTCTGCTGTAGTCTCTGGGTCCGCTTTCAGTGCTTCGGGGGGTATTCCATCTGGTCCGGCTGCTTTTCCAGCTTTCAGAAGCTTGATTGCGTTCAAGACTTCAGCTCTCGTTGGAGGATTGGTGTCAACTTGCAGTTGTGAGCGCGCTGTTGTTGGTATTTCTGGACGGGTTGCAGGTGATGGTCGGTTCAAGAGTCCTTTGAAGTGATCCGCCCATTGTTTAATCTGTTTTTTTTCCTTGGTAATTGGGTTCCGTTGGCTATCTTTTATAGGTTTCGCTTGTGTTGGTCTCTTCCCGGATAGAGATTTGGTTATCTGATATAATGTCCTCAGGTCCCTTTTGCCTGATGCCTTTTCAGCTTCAGTGGCCAGGTTGTCGTAGAATCGTCTTTTGTCCTTCCTAGCACTTTTCTTCACTTCTTTGTCCAATGCTTCGTAAGTTGAACTCATCGTCTCCTTCTCCTGTCCGTCCTTGCAGTGAATCATTTTCTCTTTCACCATTCTCCTCTCTTCTATTAATTGTATGACGTTACTACAGAATTATTCCAGCTAGTATAAACTCATTATAATTCCATCTACATCCAAATTATGTTGTTTTTTCCTTCACGTTCCCAATGGAAAATAGGGCTTCAAACTAGTGGCTTCAAGTTTCTGTAGCAGTGTTTAATTTTTACAGGATGGAATTGCTAGCCTCACGCCCAACCTTTCCTCTTTACCAGCATTATTTCTGGCTTAGCGAGGTGAAGGTGTGCGTCGGCCGGGGATTGAACCCCGGACCACGTGCATGGTCGGCGAGCGTCCTAACCGCCGTGCCACCGACGTAAACTATATGTTAGTCTGTAGGTATTCTTTCAAAAATGCTGTAATCGAAAAGGCGAACTGATAAGTATTTATTGAAATTGTTTCAAATTTCTCACGGATGATTCCTACTGAAACAAAATACTCATTCTCTGGTGGCATGCATTAAAGGAGTAATTAAAATATATTTGAGTAAATAACAACTGCTACTTGTTGTAAAAGAGAGGGGATTGTCGTGGTTCATTTATCTTATAACTCCCTGGCATTTTAAACAGTGGGTACTGGGCTATAAATTCAGCGGGAACACCCTCAACCAAGTACGTGCGGCTGGCAGCTCCCAAATACGAAGGGACGTACCTTCTGGATTCCAATCCCAGCCACCTTCGGTGGAGTAAAACTAATATGTAATAATGTAATGAAAGCAGCAGATGTAGGTAAACATCAAAGACAATTGACAGCAGTTTCAGCTTAATGGTTAATCTAAGCGACTTGATGTTGTGACCCTGTGAGCGTTGCATGACTATTACAAGAACAGATTGATTGCTCGTTATTTTTGATGAATCTAGAAACTGTATTAACTGAAAACAGTGAAAACATTGGGAAATCTTTTTAGTATATATGGAACTTTAGAGGCATTTGAAGTAACATTTTTTCAGTGATGATAAAAGCGTTAACAAATGGCTTCACGAAAAAGGAATTACTAATTACAACTTTTACAAGGCTCCTGAAAAGTCGAGCTTACTTCTGTTCGGTTCAGAAACTGTTAAGATACATACCTGGTTAAGTCAATGAAGGACCCTAACAGGTTCAAACCCATCAATAACCTTTGGATATTCATTCAAATCAAAACAATGGAACCATGTAAATAATACTACATTCATAAAAAGCCTGCTGAAAGTAGTGTGGGGATATTAAATGGGATACGTGGTTGAGTTAAGGCTAGGTTTAGGTCAGGAAGGTATCACGGTTGGACAGGGATAATTCACATTGGGGAAATGTTAGGTTTATGGTTGAACAAATGACCCAAATTTGCTTCTTAGCGCAGTTGTTGCTTTTAGGATCAGTGGTGTGTTCTCGCCTGTTAGGTGTCTATTCACTGACTGCCCCACAATCTTCTGGACGCGTTAACTAACAATATAGGAATATGCGTTGAGTACTGCTTACCTCCTGAACATAAAATATTACTTTAGAACTTAGTAGCAATAAGAGGCAGTGAACTGATAGATTGCATTGGTCTTTTAGTTTGTCTGAGAAGTAGTACTACTGCTGATAAACAGTTAGTGAACAAAATATTTACACAAATATAGGATGGTAGTTTGACCTTCAACAGATTGCATCCCTAATGACATAGTTGAGATATGCAAGAGTACTAGTATTCGGCTAACCCTGTCTTACTGTGTGTTTGTAGAAAATGACCATTAAGGCTAGAGGATTTGCGGTGGTTCCAAGTACTTGGCCTTTTTCCATCGAAAGCATTTCGTATATTTGGAAGAACCATCACCTGGGCAGTACAATACATACAGCTTCAGGTAAGACAGGGAAATGAGTTCACACAATAGTAAATTTCGTAAATTTACTCCCCTTTATCTGTTTGAATAAAGCAAAAACAATGGTTCGTGCAGAATGAGATGACACTGTCATCTATTTTGTCGGCTTCTCATCAGCTGCCTACAAACCAAAAAATTAATTCAGTTTATGTAAAGAGAAATTTTAATCGTGTCTGTGAGGACTGAGTTAGCGGCACAGCTGTTAGTACGCTCACCAACCATGCATATGGTCCATGATTAGATGGCCGGCCGACGCACACCCGATAATAATGTTCCGCCTGTTAAATTTGGGCTACCGATATCACATGCTGAAAATCCCATAGTTGTATCAAAATACTGTGTAGAATCAAGCTATAATAAACAAGTACTTCACTAACCAGAACCTATCCTGAAGTCAATGTGGTTCCTGTCTGTCCAAGAATATTCTCTGTTGTGAAATCAAAGGTCGACAGATACCCTTCTCAGGTTAGCTCTAATTTTGTACACAAAACTACATTTTCCTGAGGTAGCAGTTACATCGGAGAAGAGAAAGAGGGGCGTATGTTCGATTTTCTGAACATTTAACACCAAGCCTAAGTCCCAAGAGAACAAACGCTTCCAATAGTGTCGGTGGAAGGTACCTTTTTGATAGAGGTCATGAGATGGAAACCACGGAATTCTTTCAAATTATCAATAATCAATGTAGTTCACTTCTCCGTAAGTTTGTCGAAGTAATTCCAGTCAATCATCTAAAATCCCATTTATTGGTTCAGAAAAACAAGTCATTAGTTTTGCCTTGTAAATGGATTTATTTTTCTATTTCTATTTTCTATTTTTGATTACAGCTTGATTCCACACTGTATTTTTGGTACAGGTATGGAATTTTCAGCATGGATATCAGTAGCCCAAATTTTGCAGGCCGACCATAGATATCAGGTGTGCGTCGGCAGGGGATCGAACCTCGGACCATGTGCATGGTCGGCGAGAGTCCTAACCACTGTGCCACCGACGCACAAAAAACTAAATGGATATGTCGTAGAAAATGGAGGCCGTTGAGTGACATCAAGTGAAACTCAAATGGGAAACGACGGTTCGGCGTGTGTGTTGAAAGTAACATGGAGGAAATCGTGTGAGTGGTTAATGGAAGCTTATGGGTAATCGAAAAATTACATGAGCTACCCATGTGACCAAGAATTATATTGATGAAAATTTGTGGTGTACATATGAGGAATGCTCAACTTTTGTTTACGAACTTTCACATAGACCTCTGAACATGATACGACACAAAGACTGTGGTGATGGTGACTGAAAGCTCTTTTCCGCAATTAGGGAACGTCCTGATGGGTATTTTCCACGATCATTAGGTAATAGCTAACACTGAGTTTTTCGTCTTTTTCTTCTTCAGACTATATTGTGTAGTTTTCACTTTAGGAATGCACCAACCGTATGTTACAAAAAGCATCCATATGGGGGCGCAATAAAAACAATTTTTGACATTTATATGCTCATATCAAGGCCTTTATTATCGTTAGAGTACCATTACGTTTGCTTCCTAGCTCCGTATCCATTTAACTGTTATTTTGTTAATTAAGAGAGGTATATAAATTCAGGGTTTGTTTTGGTATGTAAGCACTTGCAATGGACGTCTCTTTTGCCTCTTTTATTTGATTACGTAACCCTTGGCTTTGACCTCTTCCCTTTTGCTATGATTTGCTTTTGTTCCTTTGATTTGAGTTGAATTCGCCACATTTTTACACAGTTTATTAGCTGCTTGTCATCTACTTATCCCCCTGAAATGCCCTTCTTATGCAACTCCTTTTCCATTGTACCAAAACATTTATCATATGTTCTGTTTTATTTACACTCGAGCTTTCTGTATTTAGGTTATTTAAGTCCAATTTCTGAGCACTGTTTATTAGTTTTTAAGTCTCCTGTTGACTGAAATCATGTCACATTTGCAAGTGAGTCAAAATTTATTTTGGTTATATAAACTTAATTGGTTTCTTGGCTTGTATACACAAGATGAGTACCATCTTATTCTTCACAAACTATTGGTTTCGCCTGATTCAGAGTCACGAATGTCTACAGCCTTGGGTATGTGACCAGTGTTACACATACCGTAATAATATGAGTTTTCAGTAGCTTTTACGTACTTTTTATTACCCTGAACTTGATTTGGAAGAACAAGTTGCAGTCTCTCCGCACCATGCATTAATGTTAGATCCCTTGTTGGCAGTTTCTGCAGATATATTACTGTGCACAGTGAAGATTCACTGTAAAGTTACAGTCAGAGTGGATGAGATTAAAACGTCTCGAAATTTTACTAGCCAATGGGGCGTTTTACGTAATGCTGCAGACAGGATTTTGAAAACTTTCGGCTCAGATATGGCTTAAAAGTTTAGGTGGAATTCATCAAACTACTGGTAACGAAGTCTGAGTAGGCACTCAATATGCAAAAGAATTTTTGTATGTCAAATGTAAAACTGCTCAGAAATTGTGGTCCTATGACAGTAGTATAAGAGGTAGTAAAATAAGATAATCACACTGGAAGAAATAAGCCCTTTCTGATTTTTTTTGAAAATAAGTGAAAACAAAATATGGAGTTCAAGGGAAAGCTACAATCGATAATATAAGCTTATTCACTGTTCCAACCTCTTTTTCCGTCTAAATTGATATCACCTAGAAAACTGAACAAGCTTTTCATCTTAGTTTCTGAAGCATACATCGTAGACGTCACATCCGTGAATGAATTGCTATTTGGACTTTCAAAAATAGTTAGACTTCAAAGGTACTTGTGTGGGTTTGCCGATACAGTGTGAGCGTCATCTTATGCTATTACTGAACGAATGTTCTCATACTCGACCTGACTTACACAATAGTTAGCGAATTCTCTCTTGAAATTGTACACATCCACGAAGAAACTAGTTTCTGAGTGATTATTCAAACCAACAGGAAGCAGTCACTTAAACTTGTAGTTTTGTAATTTATTTGAAAGATGATTCTGTGCATTAGATTACATGGAATTGAGAAGGAATTTTCATACTTGCGTCAGTGACTCTACCTGGTATTTAGTGGATCAACTGTTAAGTCAAGGTTCTTCTACTATGGTGAGTAATAATATTGGGGTTTGAAGTAGAGGAAGGAAAGTCAGTCGATAAGGTTGTGAAACTGCATTAATTGAGATGGCTAAGGCATGTATTGGACAGGCTGAGTCATCGCCTCCTTCGATAGACAGAGTTAGTTGACATAGGATGGAGTTTGAAAAGGGTTAGGGGTGATCAAACCATAGATCTGGGATCAGTTCATGTAGATTTTGACAGTTGGTATGAGCCATGCAGGGGGATGCATACTTCCCAGTTAGTATCCCCTCAGGATGCTAAGATCCAGTGGCTATAGACTGTTGGTGATATGATTGAATATCGTTCTCAGTAGAAAATATGCATTTACTCCTTGTGATTTCGCAGATTTATTAGTACAGTCATTTTCTGCTTTTTTTCTCGTTTGTCTACTCCTGTGTGGTAAGTTGAACTACTGAACTTCTATGTAAAGTTCCCCGTTGAGACTCAGTCAGTTAGTCTCTTATGACGATTAGTCGTAATCAGGGAAGTGATCACTTTTATCTAGTCAGCCAGTTGTGTTTTGAAATTTACATACTTTAAATTCTACATATAGCAGTATTTAGCTTGAAAAGGAGGAACACTGTACTAGCAGAATGGTTGCACATCAGTTTAATAATAACATAATGCAAAGTTTTTATATCAACCAACTTTTGGCAGTTACAGTATGGCCACGATAAAAGTGAGAGTTACGATTTCTAACAGGTTACAAACTTCATATATACACAGGGACTACCTAGCCTGTGATATGCTCTGATGGTGTTCTCGTGACTTTTGTTGCCAGATCTGCCAAGGGCGATGGGATAGTACGCGACCTAATGGTTGTGTGCAAGGTTTGAAGAAGGTTGTGTGCTATATGCATGCGCCTCACCCTGAAAATCTTTTATAGCCCGACCGAAAGCTGACACATTGACGTGGTGGTCGGGCTTGAACACCGCAATGATCTATTCAAGCTATACTGGCTGAGACTTATGTCTCTTGAGGTCCTACCATGCCAGGCAGGTTGTTTGGATAGCGGTTAAACAAAAAGCAGCTACCCAATCCAACATCATGTCCAATACAAAATCACAAAATTTCATGCCGGATCGGCCGTGGCCCGGATTAACAACGACCGCGCTTCCTGCTGCCGTGTCACAGGGCAGGAGTGATAAGTATGCTACTGAGACACACCAAACAAACAAGAACAAACAAAAACAGGCCGCGTGTGACCGGCCTCAAGCAGTTGTCCCCTGGGCTCTGCGGTCACGCAACCAACTTCCACGGTGTGGGCAGCCGGGAAGTAACAATCGCCCTCACAATCCGAAATGCACACGAAACCTCTCTATTACTCACTCATCTTTGTCTTCATCTTCATCTCTATCATCTTGCCTTCCTTCCACTGATGCAACTCCTCGACTTGATAGCTCTCCACTTCCTCTCCACTCTGCGTCCACTAAAAACGATGGAAGCCAAAAAACCACCACCGACAGCCTCTTAAAGCCGCGCCACCAATTTCATATAGGAGCTCTTAATGTTAGGACACTTTGCCAAATAGGACAACAAGCATCACTAGCCAAGACCCTGGCATCCCGAGCCATTGATGTATGTTGTGTTTCAGAAACACGCATACAAGACCCAAGTGTGGTTATTCACCTAACCCCACCTGGCCAACAGGTTGAATCTGCAAAATTCACCTTGAGGGTGTCAGGAGATGCCACAGCTAGTTCACGAGGATTAGCTGGCGTAGGGATAGCTTTGAGTACTAGGGCAGAAAAGACATTGCTTGACTGGATCCCGGTAGATAGCCGAATGTGTGCTGTCCGTGTGAACGGATCAGTAAGAAGGAGAAAGGACTGCACTACTCGCCGATGCCTTTTCGTAATCTCCGCCTACGCCCCCACTGACTGCAGTTCAGATGAAACGAAGGATGAGTTCTACCAAAAGCTGTCTAGTTTGGTGCGAAAGGCTAAACGCTCAGACATAGTCGTTCTAGCTGGTGACTTTAACGCTCAAGTAGGGAAATTGTGTCAATCTGAGAAGGATGTCGGTGGCACCTATGGAGTTCCGTGCCAGCGAACCGACAACGGTGACCGTCTCCTACAGTTCTGTTCTGATAATCATTTGTTTCTTGTAAGCACTAACTTCAAACACAAGGAGAGACACTGTTTGACTTGGAGACCCCCTTCATCAAACCAACGCTGGACACAAATAGACCACATAGCAATAAGCTATCGTTGGCGTGGGTCGGTAGGAGATTGTCGCTCCTTCTGGAACACGTGTGTAGATACCGACCATGCACTGGTCCGCGCTCGGTGTGCTTACGACTGAACGGACGTAGGAAACAGCTGGCGGTAAAACCATCACGTCCCCAGCTCGATCAGGAAACTAAATCCGTATTTGAGGAAGAACTAGCTAAACACATATCTGTGTTCGACAGCTGTGCTCACCCTGAAGAAGCTTGGAAAAATATCCAGGCAGCCATAGATACAGCTGTAAAAGCTGTGAATAAGGTAAACCCAAAGGTGAGTAAAAACCACTGGATCTCCACCGCCTCATCCGAACTGATAGATGCTAGAAGACTTATTCCGGCGAGCTCCGAATTCAATGAGGAGCGAAAGCTGCACAAGAGGAAACTTACGAAAAGTCTCCGCAAGGACCGTGAACAGTGGTGGGCGACAAAAGCCAAAGAGATGGAGAAAGCTTCGAGGATAGGCAACACCAGGCAACTCTTTAGACTCATCAGGGAAACGGGTGGGAGAAGACAAATCATCAGTGAGACAATCTCGGAAAAAAATGGCACTATAATTAGCTCCCAGGATAGACGACTGGATCGTTGGAAAGAGCATTATGAGGAGCAGTTTAATTGGCCCACAGCCACGCTCAACCTTCCGAGCATCCAACACCTCCCTGAATGGGATATAAACACAGGTCCTCCGTCACTAACTGAGGTTACTAAAGCTGTCACCAATCTGAAACTAGGCAAAGCAGCGGGACCTGATGGAATGACTCCAGAGGTATTTAAGTACGGTGGAGACAGCTTACTGTCTGCATTAACTGAGGTACTAGGCAGCGTCTGGGAATCAGAAGAAGTCCCATCGGGTTGGTGTAAGTCACTGATTATCCCCATATACAAGAAGGGAGACAAGTCTTCCTGTGATAATCACAGAGGGATTAGCTTGACTAATATAGTATCTAAAGTCTTAGGCTCAATAATCATGCGTAGACTGAGTGGTGCTCGGGAGGCACAAACACGAGAGAGCCAGGCAGGCTTTAGACCAGGAAGAGGGTGTATTGATCATATCTTCACCCTCCGACAGATTCTAGAACATAGGCATTCCTACCGGCGTCCAACAGTCATTATATTTCTTGACCTAAAGGCAGCATTCGACTCTGTCGATCGAGAAGTTCTCTGGAGATGCTTGGCTGTAAAGGGAATTCCGAGAAAATATATTGCACTGATTAAGGCACTCTACTCGTACTCATACAGCCAGGTGAGGGCTTACGGCGAGCTGTCATCTGAACTGATGACGACCAGTGGTGTCCGTCAAGGATGCCCATTATCCCTTTTTCTATTCAACTTCATCATAGATGTGTTAATGGACTTAACCCTAGGTGACTTCAGCGACTCAGGGATTGACTTGCTACCAGGGAATAATCTCGTTGACTTGGAATATGCAGACGATATAGTCCTTCTAGGCGAAGACGCTGACGAAATGCAGAGTCTTCTAAACACCTTGAGCCGCAATCTACGAATG
This sequence comes from Trichobilharzia regenti, assembly GCA_944472135.2. NCBI lineage: Eukaryota > Metazoa > Platyhelminthes > Trematoda > Strigeidida > Schistosomatidae > Trichobilharzia > Trichobilharzia regenti. The sequence goes on from OX235267.1 coordinate 21,525,396, forward strand.
TTTGGCATGCGATTCGCTCCCGCCAAATGCAAGATGATGTTACAGGACTGGACTACATCGACGCCTAGTTTAAAAATAGGAAGTGAAGTGGTAGAGCACGTTGACCGCTTCACTTATTTGGGAAGTACCATCAGCCCCAACGGGTTGATCTCTGACGAAATCTCAGCACGAATACAGGGGGCTCGTTTCGCATTTGCCAGTTTACGCCGACTCTGGCGTAGACGAGATGTTCGACTATCGACCAAAGGGCGGGTGTACTGCTCATCAGTCCGCTCCGTCCTCCTTTATGGTTGTGAGACCTGGCCACTGAGAGTGGAAGACATGAAAAGACTAGCTGTCTTTGATCATAGGTGCCTGCGCTCTATTTCCCGTGTAAAGTGGCATAATAAGGTGAGCAACATTGAGGTTAGGCGTCGAGTTCTAGGTAAACAGGGGAAATCAATCGACGAAGTCGTGAAGCTACAAAGACTGAGATGGTTAGGACATGTGTTACGTATGCCAAGCCATCGCCTCCCTCGACGAGCTATGTTAGCGGATATAGGGTCAGGCTGGAAAAAAGCTAGCGGCGGTCAAACAAAAACTTGGCATCAGTCAATGAAATCCACAACAGTTGGTCTAAGCCACGTAGAAAGGTGTAGACTTCCAGGCTGGGGTCCTCGGGACGGTAAAAATCTATGGTTGGAAACAATTGGTGACATGGCTCAAAACCGTTCTCAGTGGCGCAGATGCATCCACTCCCTGTGACTTATGATCTTCAATGAAACTGTTTTGTTTTTCTTTATTACTCCTTTGTCTCACACCTCTGCTCACTGTTTCTATTATGCTTTTCTTGTACTTTCTTCTCTTGCTTCGCGTGCTACACGGAGTGTGGCGACTTGAACTTCCGCACATTTGTGCAAAGTTCTATGTCGAAAACAGACAGACAGACAGACATATACATCACCTTGGACTGTGAAGCGTCATCAAGTAGGAGGGTGGACATCGCATACTGAAACAGTTTCACTTATAATACTCTTCATTGGTGTATTCTATTGACTTGCAGGAGATCGAACTAGGGACTCTAATACATCATTTGAAAATATCAGCAACTAGTTGGAAGTCCAGCAGTTTATATTAGTATGCCTAGTTAATTTGTGGAATAACACAACTGTAATCCAATATTGTCAGTGCATCACTGTTTTTATACTCAAATTAATTCACATGTAAATCATGAGTGAGCATCAGAACTACATAAAGTCTATCTAGTCACTACTAAGCATTAGATTATTTATCTACATTAAATATAAGAAGGAAATACACAGAACGCAAAGTGGTTATAAGCAAAGATTGACAGAAACCATTGAACTCTTAAAAATCAAGCAAACAATTGAGTCATTTCAGCTTTAAACACTTCCACGTTAGACTTTCCAAAGTGGTCAGTGGAATCATACAAATACAATGTGAAGACAATTTTCTCACACATAGCATCTAGTAATTATCTTATTTTTATCACTAATAAGCGATTTTTGATTTGTATACCTTAAACCCTGATGATCTTAAAGTTGAGAACGTAGAACGTAAGTGTTTGTAGGTGTGTATTCGTGAAGAAAGATGAACCATCCAATAGTTTTAAAAATATACAATGGTTGTGAAGTTGATTTCGCCTAGTTAAGACAACCAACTCCTCACAAACATCTGCCACCTACAAATACGAAGAATGAAGTGTGAATTCAAAGTTTATTTCAAACAATGATTATCCTCTTTTAATAAGACTATAAGTTTCCAGACCGTAGGTGTTACGAACTTCCTAGAATAATTTGAGCGCCGAGTCAGATTGATCTATCATTCAACAGATGAAACTGTGGCTTACACAGCGAAACGTACAGAAAAATCTCGTTTTGAATTTCTTCACACGCTGGGATTAATTTTAATAATTTACAATGATTATCCTCCGTCTATATTCTAAAAGAGACTGATTATATTTCTGTTCAGATGAGTCAAAGTGATTTTTGCATAGAACTACATACTACTGTTGTATATCGCTCATATCAACCAGTGTAGGGCCTGGTAACCAGACCAAGAGAAGCAGTATTAAAACTTAAATAATATATCTGCATCTCAGTTTTATGGCATAGGTGCACGATTAACAGTTTGCACACATACACTAGTAATCTAGAAAAGCTTAGATTAGATTTCATATAATTTATTTTACAAGTAGACATTGCTGAAGGTTTTTAAATTCACATTTTTTTCATTTTTATAGTAATCATACTAATGGTAATAGATCTGTGCACTGATCAATAAAAGGTAGTACATACGTAATTCCTTTTCAGTCGAATTACAAGGTCATTATTGGTTAACAGTAAACAATCAATAAATAATCAGACAAATATGTGACTTATGTACAATTTTCACTGGCTTCATTTCATGCTAATACATTAAAGGACGATAAGAAGAGTTAAAGTAGTTTTAACTATTCCAGCTAGTTATGATTCTGAGAATTATTATTGTGCAATAAGAGGTAAATATTGCCAAAGCCTGAATTAAGGTTGTTTGTCAATTCGTTCTTTTTAAAATGATAACTCTGTAATAACATGTTTCGCCGGTTACATGTACTTCTTACCAGAGCGTGTCTGGATTAAATATATTCAGTGACTAAGGGTTTTCTTGACTTTCGTAAGACGAAGTATCTTAGTGAGTAAATGCTGAAGAAAATCTTTTCAGCCTTCATTGATATTCAGTATTAACACCGGTCTTAAAGTTCTATGAGTTCTACGAATTGATCAAGCGGCTTGGATAGATCAAGAAACCTTCACAAGGCATTATTAAAGCCTTTAAGCTGACTAACTAACTAACTACTGAATACTAATCTATTTATGTTTGGTTAATTAGCGTAATGAAAAACGAACAGATGAAAAAAAACACTAGTGAAACTGAGAATGAATTAATCATCAATTCTTGGAGTTGTTCATCTGGAGGACTACTGTCCAATGCCAACAAGAAAGAAACTGTAGTTGAGTGAGATTTCCCACAGTACTGATTTCAGATCAATATGAATCAAAATCGAGAAAGCAAGGTAGACTTTCATCATTCTGAAATCAGTCTGGGAATCTAATGCAATCAGCATAAACAACAAAATTCCTATTTTCAACAAAAAACGTTAAGTCAATTTATGCTTCTATGTGGGTCAGAAACTTGGCGTGCACATCAGGAAAATGATTTCCAGCAGGCTACTTCAGACTTTAATGAACAGCTGCCTTTTCTTGCTCCATATTGAAGATGGCCAGAAAAAATTAGCAGCAGGAAACTCTGGGGACGGGTCAATCAAGAACGTATCGCTCAACAAATATGTGGAAGAAAGACACTGAGAAGACCGTTAGGTGACATCGCGCGTCACACCCTCAAGTGGGAACCGATGAGTTAGGCAGCCAATCGTGACATGGAGGAGATGAAGCTTTATGGGCAACCATGGGGCCAACCGAAGACGACTGTAGAGAACAGGAATAAGTGGAGATGTGCTGTTGAAGCCTTATGTTCCACTCAGAGCCCGAGGGAATAATAATAGAAACGATATCTTAGTGGACAGATATCAATATAAAGTGTGGAATAGCCAGCAACGTCGTATGATTTTGTTTTAAGTACTGATCTAATGATTTGAGCTCGTGGTCACTAGGCTAGGAGACTGTGCGTAACATGACAAACATTTCATTATTATTATCGAGCTAGAGGAAATAAGGTGGGAGCCCCATTTCATCTAGTTTTTGAGTTTGTTTACATTCGTTAGATGGATGTGTTTCCACAACTGAAGGAACTTAGTCATCAATGCATAATAACGGCAAATATTCCAGACAGATGTTGAAATACAGACATCACGTGAGCTCTTAAATTTACCTAACTTACAAGAGTAGTAATCCTCGGGTAAATATTGCCTTGAAACGAAGTTATTCAAAAGTTGATTGTTTGTGTTAAAAGTAAAACTAGTTTGTTATCAATTTCTACTCTTACCGGTCAACTTCGAATGACATGAAATTTCCCGAATGAAGGGGATTTAAAATATTATCTTCTGAAGACCTCAAGTAAAAAAGGTGAATCTTCAAAATACTCCTACTTGTACCACTGTAGAGGCTTTAACTGAAAACTAGTCTAAATAATAGTTTCGAGTTGTAAGTTATCACATGTTGATTACCTCACACAATTCAGACGTTATGCTACTTGATTTAAATGGATGACAGATGAAGTCTGGTTAAGGAAAAAACAATTTCTGAATTTTTCATAATTCTGAAGTCAAGCACTTCGATAGAATTTTTTTAGTTGTATAATGGGTCAGTGACAGTAGGTAAGTGTAAAAATACGGTCGAGTTAGAGAAGAAGTGGATATTTTCGAAGACTGAAAATTTCTAACCTCTCCTCCCCAGAATAGTCCTTGTGATCATTAACGCCACTACGTGCCTTTCGATTGGCAGCATGACTTCATTCTGTGACCAACGTTACGGCAAAGGTTACTTCACTCAGCTCTTCTTAGTCAATCGACCTTTGTGATACGACATAATCTAAAGGGACAGTCGTATCAATGAATGCATCCCGTTGACTCATTAGAATCTGCAAGCCGACAGAAACAACAAAATAACACTTGTCAGCGGACACTACAGCTACTGCTGGAAGCGACTTATTATCGCATGTTAAACGAACATACTTGTTTGGTCTCAAGTCAGATTAGAACCGCTGAAGACCAGTGAGTAGTAGAAGGCTGTCTCTTCCTATCCTAGGGCTCCTCAGAAGTACACACGCTTTACCCTCACAGGGTCGGAACCAGGGCCTTCAGATTACGAAGAAATCCTGCTGACTGCCATTTCGCTATATGCAGCACCATCACCAGTTAGTTGAGCAGTAAGTCACAGTTTGTAAATGATGACTGTTATTTTATGATTATTCAAAAATTTCATCCATTCACTGATTGTTTCTACAAACATCTTTGTTGTTTTTCTTTATCATAGGTATTCAGAAAGGCATATATGGATATGAAAAACAAGTTAATTCAACCGACACAATTTGTGAGAAAGAAACGCGATAATCCGACAGAAGATGAAGCATACATTTGAATATTATTATTTTGTTGAATTAAAGAGTAAGAGTAAAAAGACAATAAACATTGAACGTTGCTTTTAAATTCAAATATAGTTTTCATAGCAAATAAATATTACAGGATAGATTTTATTACGAAGAGATATTAACTTTGGAACCTATCAAGGTTAGGTTTCAGAACTAGCAAGCTACAATTCAACATCTTGTTTCAGGACTTAAGCATACACTGTAATTTACGAGGGAGCATACAAACATTGCACTGATTAGTCTGAATGTTTAAACGCATGCCCGAAATCCCAACAAGCAAGATAACACCACAATGAAGCAGTATCATTCTGTCTAGCAAAATTAACACACAATAGTTAATCAATGGTGGTATTTGTGCCGTACTTTCTTAATTCGAAGACCCATTGACCAGTTATTTCACCTTAGCTTGAAACTATTGAGGAGTGCTCATCTGCAACTCAATAAGAAACGGAGTCATAGACCCCAGGACCTTCACACATACAAGTTTTGTCAGTCTACAAGTCATCCTTATCCCACTCTAATATTACCAGTGAATGATAGTCCAAAAACCTGATTCAATTGACTCTACTAATTATAGACTCTTGTTAAGACAGCAAGTTCAGTTACTCGATGATGATACTAGACGGTAGCCATGCTAAGTTAGAGATACATAAAAGTCCACTAGATTCTAATCTAGTAAGTAAATCCATTGACAGATTTGACAGTAATGGAGTAGACGACCTGTGAGGATGACAGTTTACACTGATGAATAACTGAGTTTTGTACAGAAGTGCAGCAGTTCAACTTGCCACATTCCATTTAGCACACAAAGGTAGAGAGAAGAAAACAAACCAATAGAAAAGCACAAGAAAATCAACAATAATATGGAAAAGCATGAGGACTTAATGGATAAGGCAGACTACAAAGAGTGAATGCATCCGCGCTACTGTGAACGCTTTTGAACCATATCACCAACAATCTAAAGCCATTGTTTCCTAGCATGTCGACGAGCCCAGTCAGGCAGTCTACACCTCCTTACGTGACTGGCTCAAAACTGCGTGGATTGAAAGCAGGTTTTTGTTTGACAACCCCTAAATCTTTAAGAATCTAATCCCATGTTAGTTAACATTGCTAATCGAAGAAGGTGGTGGCTGGACATGCGTAACACGTCGTGTCCCAGTCATGTCAATCGATACAGTTTCGTAATCTCATCGATTGACTTACTCTTCACTTACCTAACACTTAACACGCCTAACCTCAATATCATTCGCCATATTATACCACTTAACCACGGGAGGCAGAACGCAAACATTTATGGTTAAAAGAAACACAGTAAGTCTTCTTCGTTGATGAAAAGTCCCAAGTTAGGACGAAGCAGCTGTTCAGGGTTTCCTGGTTTTTTGATGATCTCTCTACAACTGATGTTAGTTCGTGACGAAATCCACGTTGAGATACAAAATAGGTTGTCGATTCTAAATTATACAATATATTACCCTGGTCTGTTTTGATAGCAGCATACTTTGCTGCTTGAAATTTAAAGTAAGCGATCTACGTTAGTGCAAAAAAATGTGCAGTGTGATGACAGAATTCTCCGAGATAACTAAGTTTATTCAAAATTTATACACATTGAGAAAAGAAGAACAAAGGGAAATCAATAACAATAATATTAAGTTTCTATATACTTCATTATTTCATATACACGCACATATACATACATACACACCCATGTACATTATCAAAATGGTTAGTTTTCTCTTCTTCTTCTTTGACATGATTCACAATGACCACACGTCAACCGAATTCAGCGTGAAATGACACCGGAAATACGGGCATATTTCAAAACTAGTATACAATGAAGTTAATGAAATATATAATGCGTACGAGAAACAAAAAAGAATTCAAAGACAGAGGAGAGTATAGAGACATGTTGACGAGGAGATATAAAACAAATCATGAAGAAAAGAAAATAAGTAAAATATTTCTAAAAAAAATCAACGAAAATTTAAAGTTAAGAAGTACCAAAATATCGCTGACCAAAATGACTTGGTACAATTGGATGAATTTCTGAGGTGACAACTCTTAATGCTGGATTACGTGTTAAAATATTGACAAGACCTGTAGATGGAAGAAAAACAGAACTTAGATAAGACTATTTTATTACGGTAATACAGTAACAAAACCGCGGGGTTGTGAAACTTTGAGAAGTAATAAACATTGTGCTCGAGATACGAACAATTGAGTGCCAACTGGTGAGAACTATTGTATATCAGGTTAGACAAATTAATTACTGAGAAATGTATAACTTTCTAGTGGAAATGATTATAAGACATTATTATTTATTGTTCACTTGGACTCCGGGTGGGATCTGGGGCTTAAGCAACACATCCCCACTTCAACCTGTTCTCTCTAATCCTTTTTAGTCGGCTCCACGATTGTTTATAAGCTCTCATTCTCTTCTCATACGATTTCCTCCATGTCATCCTCGTACACCCGACTCGTCGTCTCCTGTTCGAGGGCTTAGCAGGCGATGTCGCTTAACGGTTTCTTTAGCGTATGTTCAATCCATCTCAATTTTCTTCGGCATATTTGTTGAATGATGGGTTTATGGTTGGTTCATTCCCAGAGATTTTATTGCTAATCTCTTCTGACGATCTTATCTTGCGTATGGAACAATGGCAGCCGTTGATCAAATTCAGCGGTCTGTTGGAAATACTTTTTGAGATGCATGAGCCAAGTCCCTCAACTCTATATAGCAGCACTGGTTTGACATTGGTGTTGGAAATCTAAATCTTCTCTATGCTTAGTGCAAGATACGGAGTGTATTTTCGAAATTATACTGTTATGCTTGCTTAGCTAACTAGAGATTGCGTACGAACAACCGAATACAACACAACAGTATGCCAAAAGACGAAGGAACCTGACCACATGCCTTCAGCTGGGTGTAGTAGATTTCCAGACTGATTACAGATTTTCAAGTGTTGGTTTGTAGGGATTTGATTGATTGGTTACAGGATCTCATCATGAGCCGACATCAGTTAGAGAACCATTGGAAAACCTGGGAGTACTGGACAGCTGTTTCGTCAGCCTAGTTTGGGACTCTTCACCAGTAACCAGAGTGTCCTGGGTTGGAATCCTGCTGGGTGCGTGGTGCTGAAGAGTTCCAAACTAGGCTGACGAAACAGCTGTCCAGTACTCCCAGGTTTTCCAATGGTTCTAACTGATGTCAGCTCATGATGAAATCCTGATTACAGATTAGTGAAGGCTTGTCTCGCTTTTCCGATCCTACTTTTGACATCCTCATCCTTGCCGCCTGTAGGTAAATCAAGTGACCTTTATCCAGTTAACTAATTTGACGCATTTCAAAATAGCACATGTATAAAGTGACCAGAAGTAGAATGATAATGCAATGGACAAAGAAAGGGAGACAGGTGAGATGACATTTACACGAGGATAATTCCCGATGATAACGATAATAAGTGAATACATATGCACTGTAGTGAACCGTTTTAAACCCTGTTACCAAGATTTTTAACACTAACCAGTGGAGCTATTCAGCATCTTATTGATCTCTGAAAGTAGTTTGGTTTTCTCAAACATATAAGCTTTTACAGTCAAAACGGCACTGAAAATTAACATTATCGATTTTTGTGCACAGCTTTCTTTACTATATCAGTCATGGATTGGATTCTGTGTATAAACCTACAGTAAGACAATTAAAATCAACTACACATTAATAGTGCTAATTTGACAAGGATGAATAAGTGAAAGCAATTCAAAAACACTCTGCTGAATACTCATTCACTCGGCTCCACCGTCGAAAGAACCTTATATCAAGAACCTACTAGTGAAATAATAGCTAGTAACTAATTTCATACAATGATTCCATTTTATAAATTTGAACAAAGAAAGAAGAAACATTGGAGCAGAATAATCTGGATCCATTTTATTCCGTTGGATCTCATCAGCTGCGTACAACCTGTTTTTTTTAATAAAAATAGAAAGTGTACAGTTCTAACAAAACTTTGTCCATTGGCAAGCATACTATCAGAGCGCCATGTCTATCTGCCTGGATTCAACATAGAACTTGGCACCGAAGTGCACCAGTTCGAGTTGCCACCTTCCAAATAGCACACAGAGGTAGACAAGAAGATGAGTGAAGAGAATCAATACAGTCTGACAAGTATAAGAGTGAAACAGAATGGGTAATGGTAGAAAGGAATATGAAAGATTACAGAGACTGAATACATCTGCGCTGGCCATTGACAACGATTTTATTTTATTTTTGATAACAGCTTGAGCCATGTCACCTATTGTCTCCAGCCATTGATTCCTAGAGTCCCGAGGCCCCCAACCCGGGAGTCTGCATCTCCCTACCTGACTCAGTTTAACTGTCGAGGATTTCATAGATTGATGTCATGTTTTTGTTTGGCCACCACTGGCTCTTTTCCAGCCTGCACCACCTATATCAGCTAGCAATGCCCGTCGGGGGAGGCGGTGGTTAGGCATGCGCACCACGTGACCTAGCCATCTTAGTCTATGTAACTTTATAGCCTCGTCGATTGATTTTCCCTCTTTGCCCAACACTCTACGCCTAACGTCAACATTACTTACCATGTGAAACCACCTAACGTGAGACAGGGATCGCAGACATCTATGATCGAAAGCAGTCAACCTTTTCATGTCTTCAACTCGTATTGGCCATGTTTCAGAGCCATAGAGAAGGACGGAACGAACTTCTGAGCAGTACACACGTCCCTTGGTTGATAACCGGATGTCACGCCTACGCCAGAGATGGTGTAAGTCAGCGAAAGCAGCTCGAGCTTTTCGGATCCGTGCTGAGATTTCATCGCCAATCAGTCCGTTGGTGCTGATACAACTTCCCAAATAGGTGAAGTGGTCAACATGTTCTATCACTTCACTCCCTATCACTAAGATAGGAGTTGACGTGGTCCAGTCCTGTAGCAGCATCTTACATTTTGTAGGGGCGAATCGCATGCCAAACATACGAAGATTCCTGCTCAAGGTGTTCAGAAGACTCTGCATTTTGTCAGCATCCTCCCCTAACAGGACTATGTCATCTGCATATTCTAAGTCCATAAGACTATTCCCTGGTAACAAGTCGATTCCTAAGTCATTACGCTCAGTTAAGGATACTTCCGTCAGCATATCTATGATGAAGTTAAACAGAAATGGGGAAAGTGGACATCCCTGTCGGACACCACTGGTTGTTACCAATTCAGATGACAATTCCCCATAAGCCCTTACACGGCTGTATGAGTTTGAATAGAGTGCCTTGATTAGTGCAATGTAATTTCTTGGCACTCCCTTCACATTCAGTCATGGCCATAGTACCTTTCGATCCACGGAGTCGAAGGCCGCCTTCAAGTCAAGAAATATGACCATTGTTGGACGCCGAAAAGTGTGTCTATGTTCTAGAATCTGTCGAAGAGTGAAGATATGATCTATGCACCCTCTACCTGGTCTAAAGCCTCCTTGATTTTCCCTTGTCTGTTCCTCCTGTCTGTCTGTTTTCGACATAGAACTTTGCACAAATGTGCGCCAGTTCAAGTCGCCACATTCCGTGTAGCACGCGAAGCAAGAGAAGAAAGTACAAGAAAAGCATAATAGAAACAGTGAGCAGAGGTGTGAGACAAAGGAGTGATAAAGAAATACAAAGCAGTTTCATTGGAGATCATAAGTCACAGGAAGTGGGTGCATCTGCGCCACTGAGAACGGTTTGGAGCCATGTCAGCAATTGTTTCCAACCATAGATTTTTACCGTCCCGAGGACCCCAGCCTGGAAGTCTACACCTTCCTAAGTGGCTTAGACCAACTGTTGTGGATTTCATTGACTGGTGCCAAGTTTTTGTTTGACCGCTGCTAGCTTTTTTCCAGCCTGACCCTATATCCGCTAACATAGCTCGTCGAGGGAGGCGATGGCTTGGCATACGTAACACATGTCCTAACCATCTCAGTCTTTGTAGCTTCACGACTTCGTCGATTGATTTCCCCTCCTTACCTAGAACTCCTCCTGAGTTCTGCTTAGTCTATGCATGATTTCTGAGCCTAGGATTTTAGAGACTATCTTCGTTAGGCTGATCCCCTATGATTATCACACGAGGACTTGTTTCCCTTCTTGAATATCGGTATAATAAGTGACTTACCCCAGTCTGATGGAACTGTCTCTGATTCCCAGACTTTGCCTAGTACCTCAGTTAATCTACAAACTAGTATGTCACCCCCATATTTAAACACCTCCGGGATAATTCCGTCGGGTCCGGCCGCTTTGCCTCGTTTCAAATTACAGATAGCTTTTGTGACCTCACTTACAGACGGCGGACCAGTGTTTATATCCCATTCGGGTGTGTTCTGGATGTCGGGGAGTTTCAGTGTGGCTGTAGGCAAGTTAAATTGTCCCTCAAAGTGTTCTTTCCAGCGTTCAAGGCGTCTATCCTGAGAGCTAATTAAGGAGCCATTTTTCTCAGAAACAGTCTCACTTATGATTTGCCTTCTCCCACCCATTTCCCTGATGAGTCTAAAGAGTTTCCTAGTGTTGCCTATCGCCGATGCTTTTTCCAAAGCGCCATAGTAAAATAAGGCGTTGAGGTTCACAGGGTGTCTAAAGTGTCACGATATATATATATATTCTTGAAAAAAAATATCAACCAAGGAGCCTCCGGTTAAACGGACCGATTTGTTTAAGCTCTTCATTTGCCAAACATCTGATTAACACAAGACACCGAGTAGATGTGGTGGAATCACTCAAAATAATTAACAAACAAAATACCCCAATTCTTCTCAGGTTTGCTGGAGCCTGACTTATGTGTCCAGGAAGAATCTGTTGTTGGACTTTGATTACCCCGGTGACTCACTTCTCAGTAACTCTTTGTTTTCTAATTTTGTTAACTTATCTTTTTATTTTTCGCCTGACTCTATTAAGAGATAATTTTTCTCGGTCTTCTGAGTTCTGCTCACTGTATTACCTCATCGACTCCTCATCTGACCTCTTGTGCACCAAAATTTTAAAATTTTGATCTCTTATCTAATTACGTAACTATTGCTAATTGTCTATGTTGCCTCCCCAACAACACAACTGTTAATTAATTTTCTTTTCAAGAAACTTCTCTCTACCAATATATATATATATATATATATATATGTCGTAATACTTTAGACACCCTGTAAATCTCAACGCCTTATGCTAAAGGACAAAGGTTTGTTAAAATTGTACACTTTTTATTTGTATTAAAAAGAAAATTCAGGTTGTACGCAGCTGATGAGAACCAACGAAATAAAATGGATCCAGATTATTCTGCGCCAATGTTTCTTCTTTCTTTGTTCAAATAGTAACTAATTATTTGGACTATTTGAAAAGACCTGATTAGGTGGATTAGGGTTTATACACAGAAACTATTGGACACAAATTCAAGTAGGTAGGATAGTCAGAAGTATTGGAGTTGAAGAAAGATTCCCACTACAACTATATCATTCGGATCAATATAAAAATGAAGAAGTTGAGACAAATTCAAACATATAAATATTTTAACGGTAGAAGATGAGAGACTTGGTAAAGGATAGTTTATTTGTACTTTGGTATCTCTATATAACTAAATTATGTACACCTATTCTTCAACGAACCATTTGAACCGTATTGTGCTACTTCTGGCCTTCATATTGTGTGTGTTTCTGTGCTTCTTTCACGTCTTCCATGTATATACGCATCTTTGTATCATTTGCTTTCTCTGACATCAAATCTATTTCTTTGCTATTTGATGTTTTTATGCCGATTAACGTCTCTTCATACACTACTGATAAATATTATCAGTAGTACAAGCCACAATATGCCAGTTTCGAATTAATCTCAATTAACACTGGTGAATTTTGTGTGACAGACAAGACGATAAAAAAATAATTTACAATAAACAGTTATGCTGCTATATATTACTGCTTGCTTGATTGATTGGTATGAATAATTGGATACTACTCACATCAAGCACTAGTGCCTGCTATCCAGACTGAAGTGATCTGAACATTGGACGGCTATTTCTGTCGGAAGCAGTGTACCCAGTTGTTTGAGCTATCTGGTCGATGTAAGCGGTAACCAACTATTCCTATCAATCAATAGGTTCTTATACAGCAACATGCATTTATGCTTGTTTTCTGGATTATTATTTATGGTATCACACAGATCACATCTTGGGATTTGAATAACTTCGGTCTCCAAAGGAAATCGTATTGAAGTTTCACGTTGAATAGTGCAAATTGTAAATCGCGAATTTGATTTAAGAAATAATTATTTGAACATAAAGGAGATGACAATGGCAAATAACTTACTTTTTGGTGAAGCAAATAACGATAACAAAATCACATTCTCCACAGAAACATTATACGTTCTTAAGACATCTAAAGCTTTCAGTACTGTAGTTCCAGTAGCTATGGAAAATTGAAAAACTTGAATTATTAGTGGAATGAAGACAATATAGTATAAAATATAGTGCATTATAAAAGTTTATCGTAGGAAGAAAGTATACTTTTGATAGGTTAAAAAATAGGCACAGTTTAACACTTACTAGTCTGCGGTACTTCTGCGTCTTAGTGGAAAAACTAACTATCAAGCAGTACATTTTTGATTCATTTTGCAGGGTTAACACAGTTAGGCGACATTAAGTTACGCATGAGTCTCAACTTTATTTTAGTAACCCTATGTATGATGAGGCAAGACTGGAAGTCTACATCGAAGGATGCTGATAAAGAAACATGTCGAACAGCTTATGAAGTGCTACAGTAGATAAAATACGATTACGCCGGAAAAAAAAGCAAAAGACAATCAGATCTTAATACAATAGCAGGTAAGAAGTTGTTGCTACCGGTTTAATAAATGTATGAAAATGTAGGACAGCTAGCTAGTCAAAATCACGAGTGGACTCGTTCGCCTGACTGTTGGGTGGAATGTCAGATTCATATGACTTCTCATGATTTAAAGAAGTAGATTGATGTAACGAAGCTTCATGAAATAGGGCAGATTTATCATAATATCTCAATCAATAAAATAGTGAGTGAATATGAATAAGTTGCAAGGATGTATTACTCTACATTCTAACTAACACCTCTTATTACAGGCTTCTGAGAATAAAACTAGCAATTTTAAATTTTCGGGAACGTATGCACATTGCTGATTAGTTTGAAAGCAAGATGAAATACCTATTTAGCGCTTTTCCTACGGTTAATCACCTCACATCACATTGCAAAGAAATCCACTGACAAATTGATAGTCAGTCTATTGGGAAATTGATTTCTCCGCCTAAACCAACGCCGCCTGAGAATTTTAAAAAGTAGAAATAATCTCCTGTTGGATTTTGAGCTAATTTTTCAAGTTTACCAAATACCATGTGGAAAAATCGATCTGCACAGCTACGTTTCCCCGATCTCCTGCTGTAAATAACAAACATCGGCAATATTATGAAGTCACCATACGCATGTATGTCCCTACTGCTGATACGCTTTACTGTTTGGAGAGTGGTCCGAAGTGAAGGTTTCGGTGATTCAAAGTTTGTAAACTAACACATCTCAAGTAATAATAGTTTGATTAAATTTCATTATCAATGACATAAAGAACGTACCTAAAATAGGATACATTAACAAGACTTTTCTTTCCTCAATATTCGGTGGTAATTTGGCATAATAAACTTTAGCTTCAACAATTTCACTCTCTTCAGCTGTTTGAATCAATATCTTTCCAATACGCATTGACCGGCAACAATCGCGTAAACCACGTTCCATTGCCTCACCTGATCGCATAACAGACACACCACAATTACCACGTAGAAAACTGGTTCCATTGAATAAATGACCTGTGCGTGAATATACATAAATAATAAATGAGTGGTAGTAAGCTGCATGCGGATGCCTTGTTTGAAAAAAAAAATGCAAAGATTTCTCTTCCGATAGTCCTATTCTTGTCAATTTGAAATTCTAAATTTTATTTAGTGCAATAATGATAATAAATGAATAGGACTGAGTCCTATGAGAAAGGCCATTAAAACCTGCACTGAAGATGTTGTCTAGAAGGACAACGAAAGCTTCGCAACTAAATCAACCAGCTCAGATAACACAACCAGATCAAAAGATCCCCTTAGTTTACTAGGTTGTGAAGGTTTATTATGCAACGGTGTACAACAAATGTACACCCGTATTGAGTTTTAAAAATCGTTAACAAATTTTTCTGTATACATTCACGCTTTTCACAGCTAAACAGTCTTCGAGTGGAATGCTCAAGAGATACTCTATTTCATTGACCGAAAGGTGTTTGGCAGCATGTGATTGTAAAGAGAGTGCTGACAAAGTACATAGATTTATGTCACTGGATTTTATTCAGTGGTATAAAGGAGTAACGAAGTGCGCTAGAAATACCCAATATAACTATTCTTAATTATTCTTATTATTAGGTATTTCAAGAAAGGTGTATAGTTGACTAAGATTTCTCAGGAATGGACTTATTATCAAGGAAAGAAGTGGTTAGCCTGGAGTTTAGAGGAGACTTAGTCATCACTGTGGGAAAACACCGGTAATACAATTTATTGAACAACCTCAGTAAAAATGCAGATTCGCCATGTACTTTGCCTCTGTCAAATGCTAGCTGATGACATAGGAGTACTATATACCAACTCTTAGTTTAGTGATACAGAACTAAGTGCTTCTCGGCATTAAGCAGATTTAGATAGGTTATTTATAATCAAATTGAGATTTTGTTAAATAAAGTATAATTATATTTTAATAGTTTACACACAATGATAAGTTTTGTTATTGGTAATATTTCGAGCAAAATTACTGCCCGTGTTCACACCACTGTTGGAATTGTTTTATTCATACATTTATGATTTGTACTCATATATATATATATAGTTCATTATTATTATTATTTTTTGCTCATTCATGTTTTGTGTGTGCATATGTGTGTTCAGAATTATACTCCACATTCATTCATGTTTTTGTATTTAGAATTATATTCCAAGTTGTTGATAGTTGGACTGAGTCACCCTTGTTACATGTATCCGGTGTGACTTTAATGAATATCGATTCTGTTATGAGTCTTTCTTTCCATTTGTTCATGTTTGTTTTTAGAATACACACATTTTCCCAATCGCTATTGTGGTTTTTGTCCTATGCATGTGCAACCTGAAGACATCATACCTGTAATTGAAACAGCACTCGAAGGATATGACAAGCAAAAAGCTGAACTGGTACGAGCACAATGTGCACTTACCTTAAAAAAGCAAAAAGCAGAAAAACCAAACATAACGAAGGAGGAACTAAAAGCACTTCAAGACATAAAAGCAGACAAATCCATTGCCATTACTCAAGCAGACAAAGGCAACACAACAGTATTACTAAACAAAACAACATATAATGAAAAGATGAATGAACATCTACAATCTGGACCCTATACCATAATGACTAAATCAGCTGAAACAATCATCAACAAAACAATGAAAGAAACAGCAAATGTAGTTAGACAAATGAAAGAAGTAATTGGTAAGTCAAAATGGTTTGAAATTATGCCAAAATCCTGTAATGTACCTAGGATATATGGTAAGATAAAATTGCATAAAGAGGGATATCCAATAAGACCGATTGTAGACTTCAGAAACACACCAACGTATATGCTATCCAGATTTCTCTCGACAATACTAAGACCAACAAGAGACAACTCAAAAGCTACAATAGTAGATTCATTTGAATTAGTGAGGCGAATAAAAACCACTAAAATAGAGGAGGAAGAAATACTAGTTAGCTTTGACGTAAACAGTCTTTATACGAAAATACCCATTCAAATGGCCATGATTGCACTGAAAGAGAAACTAAATGAAGATAAAGGCCTGAAAGACAGAACACAGTTATCCGTAGAAGAAATAATAAAAGGGGTAGAATTCTGTCTGACAACAACATATTTCACATTCGAAGGAAAAATATACCAACAAAATGAGGGAGAAGCTATGGGATCACCTATCTCACCAATTATAGCTGATATATTCATGGATTATTGGGAGGAAAATGCCCTTAAACCATTCAGATCATCATTAAAATGTTGGTGGAGATATGTAGACGACATACTAGTAATAGTGGAAAAAAACGATACTGAGAAACTTTTCTCACACATAAACAGACACGTTGACTCAATAAAATTCACTATGGAATTAGAGAATGAAATTGGAGAACTGCCCATGTTAGGCTGCAAACTACAAAGAATGACAGATGGTAGCATAAAAACAACGATATATAGAAAAGCCACACATTCTGGAAGATTCCTTGATTATTACTCAGCTCATCCACTCTCGGTAAAATGAGGATTAATACAAGGTCTTGCAGATAAAATACGTAGGCTTACAACAGCACCAGAGGACCAGCGTAAAGAAATAAAAGTCCTATTCAAAATGCTACTCGAAAATAACTACCCTAGAGAATTTATAAAAGATAATATAAAAAAGAGAAAAAAGAGGCTAAAATCGGAGAATAACAAGAAGGAAGAATGCAAAAAAAAAACGGTCGCAATACCATATAAAAATGGTACATCAGAGGCAATACAAAGAAACCTCAAAAATATCGGTATTCGAACAACCTTTAAACCGACGAATCTAATCAAAAATAAAATAAATCAACTGAAAGATCCTATAAAAATGATGGATAAAAACAATTTGATTTATAAAATATCTTGTGCTGACTGTCCAACTAAATATGTGGGGCAAACGTCCAGATCACTCAAAATAAGAGTGAATGAACATAAACGCCTAACTAAAGGTCAACCAACATGGACACAAGCTTAAAAAATCTTGAAAAAAATTCATCGATAGCTGCACATGCATGGGACAAAAACCACAATAGCGATTAGTGAAAATGTGTGTATTCTAAACACAAACATGAACAAATGGAAAGAAATACTCATAACAGAATCGATATTCTACAATTGAATTTTTGATTTTCCCGTCGATTGATTGGACCGAAGTGCTCGGTCTCAGGTTGACATGTCGGCTTCTTGTGCAGATGCCTCGACGATGTCTGGGCATTTAATTAGTATACAATTGGTGGATGGTGGCTAGCAGTGGAATCTAGGATGCGCATTTCGTCCTATTTGGGACTCGTCAGCTGGATGTACCTGCATTTCTCAGTGAGTGATGATGTTCCCACTGAGGCTCGAACCCAGTGCCCATAGTTTCAAACGCCAAAGCGTTATCCACTAGACCACTTAAGCCACGAGATAACGCTTTGGCGTTTGAAACTATGGGCACTGGGTTCGAGCCTCAGTGGGAACATCATCACTCACTGAGAAATGCAGGTACATCCAGCTGACGAGTCCCAAATAGGACGAAATGCGCATCCTGGATTCCACTGCTAGCCACCATCCACCAATTGTATAAGAATCGATATTCATTAAAGTCACACCGGATACATGTAACAAGGGTGACTCAGTACAACTATCAACAACTTGGAATATAATTCTAAATACAAAAACATGAATGAATGTGGAGTATAATTCTGAACACACATATGCACACACAAAACATGAATGAGCAAAAAATAATAATAATAATGAACTATATATATATATATGAGTACAAATCATAAATGTATGAATAAAACAATTCCAACAGTGGTGTGAACACGGGCAGTAATTTTGCTCGAAATATTACCAATAACAAAACTTATCATTGTGTGTAAACTATTAAAATATAATTATACTTTATTTGATCTAATCCACAATGCTCAAACTTTTTACTGAGATTTTGTTGTTCTGTAGGCACCTTAATTTTCAATATTAGCAAAAGATTAGTGAAAGTCAAATGGTAATTTCCTGTCATGTTTTGAACTATGATGAATTAAAATCTGACAAAAAGTATCCCAATTAAGAAGACACTATTGATATTAGTAACAACGAAATATTAGATGTATTAAATTAGTTACCGCGGTGAAGTGACATCGGTTAGACGACCATCTGAAAACATTCAGAACACTGGACGTTGAACAGCGATAAGTGCTTATTACTGCATATGAAACTGAATGCCCGACTCAGTATTTTACCTAGCTACTGCCTAATGAGGAATGCTGAAGTGGAGTCCATAAAATGGCTAAATAAAAAGCTGCACAATCTTAA
The DNA here is from genome assembly GCA_944472135.2 of Trichobilharzia regenti. NCBI lineage: Eukaryota > Metazoa > Platyhelminthes > Trematoda > Strigeidida > Schistosomatidae > Trichobilharzia > Trichobilharzia regenti. Next base: position 21,544,609 of record OX235267.1, read on the forward strand.
ACCAACATACTTTGGTATTTGTCATGGTCTGAAGCTTAATTATTAAACTTTTTGAGTAGATCACAGCATTTTTTTCGGCTCTCATTCAGCCCATTTAACGTCAAAGAATCGACATAGGATATCAAAGCTAACTTTTCGATAGTGATTAGAAGTGCATTGTGTTCACTGACTAACTAAATCCCTATTTGAGGAAGAACTAGCTAAATGCATATCTGAATTCGACAGCTGTGCTCACCCTGGAGAAGCCTGGAAGAATATTCAGTCAGCCATAGATATAGCTGTAAAAGCTGTGAATAAGGCAAATCCAAAGGTGAGTAAAAACCATTGGATTTCGACTGCCTCATCCGAACTGATAGATGCTAGAAGACTTATTCCGGCGAGCTCCGAATTCAATGAGGAGCGAAAGCTGCACAAGAGGAAACTTACGAAAAGTCTCCGCAAGGACCGTGAACAGTGGTGGCTGACAAAGGCAAAAGAGATGGAAAAAGCATCGGCGATAGGCAACACTAGGCAACTCTTAAGACTCATCAGGGAAACGGGTGGGAGAAGGCAAATCATAAGTGAGACTGTTTCTGAGAAAAATGGCTCCTTAATTAGCTCTCAGGATAGACGCCTTGAACGCTGGAAAAACACTTTGAGGGACAATTTAACTTGCCTACAGCCACACTGAACCTCCCCGACATCCAGAACACACCCGAATGGGATATAAACACTGGTCCACCGTCTGTAAGTGAGGTCACAAAAGCTATCTGTAATTTGAAACGAGGCAAAGCGGCCGGACCCGACGGAATTATCCCGGAGGTGTTTAAATATGGGGGTGACATACTAGTTTGTAGATTAACTGAGGTACTAGGCAAAGTCTGGGAATCAGAGACAGTTCCATCAGACTGGGGTAAGTCACTCATTATACCGATATTCAAGAAGGGAAACAAGTCCTCGTGTGATAATCATTGGGGGATCAGCCTAACGAACGTAGTCTCTAAAATCCTAGGCTCAGTAATCATGCATAGACTAAGCAGAACTCGGGAGGAACAGACAAGGGAAAATCAAGGAGGCTTTAGACCAGGTAGAGGGTGCATAGATCATATCTTCACTCTTCGACAGATTCTAGAACATAGACACACTTTTCGGCGTCCAACAATTGCCATATTTATTGACTTGAAGGCGGCCTTCGACTCCGTGGATCGAAAGGTACTATGGCCATGACTGAATGTGAAGGGAGTGCCAGGAAACTACATTGCACTAATCAAGGCACTCTATTCAAACTCACGTAGTCGTGTAAGGGCTTATGGGGAATTGTCATCTGAATTGGTAACAACCAGTGGTGTCCGACAGGGATGTCCACTTTCCCCATTTCTGTTTAACTTCATCATAGATATGCTGACGGAAGTATCCTTAACTGAACGTAATGACTTAGGAATCGACTTGTTACCAGGGAATAGTCTTATGGACTTAGAATATGCAGATGACATAGTCCTGTTGGGGGAGGATGCTGACAAAATGCAGAGTCTTCTGAACACCTTGGGCAGCAATCTCCATATGTTTGGCATGCGATTCGCCCCTACAAAATGTAAGATGCTGCTACAGGACTGGACCACGTCAACTCCTATCTTAGTGATAGGGAGTGAAGTGATAGAACATGTTGACCACTTCACCTACTTGGGAAGTTGTATCAGCACCAACGGACTGATTGGCGATGAAATCTCAGCACAGATCCGAAAAGCTCGAGCTGCTTTCGCTGACTTACACCATCTCTGGCGTAGGCGTGACATCCGGTTATCAACCAAGGGACGTGTGTACTGCTCAGCAGTTCGCTCCGTCCTTCTCTATGGCTCTGAAACATGGCCAATACGCGTTGAAGACATGAAAAGGTTGACTGCTTTCGATCATAGATGTCTGCGATCCCTGTCTCACGTTAGTTGGTTTCACAAGGTAAGTAATGTTGACGTTAGGCGTAGAGTGTTGGGCAAAGAGGGAAAATCAATCGACGAGGCTATAAAGTTACATAGACTAAGATGGCTAGGTCACGTGGTGCGCATGCCTAACCACCGCCTCCCCCGACGGGCATTGCTAGCTGATATAGGTAGCAGGCTGGAAAAGAGCCAGTGGTGGCCAAACAAAAACATGACATCAATCTATGAAATCCTCGACAGTTAAACTGAGTCAGGTAGGGAGATGCAGACTCCCGGGTTGAGACCCTCGGGACTCTAGGTATCAGTGGCTGGACACAATAGGTGACATGGCTCAAAATCGTTGTCAATGGCCAGCGCAGATGTATTCAGTCTCTGTAATCTTTCATATTCCTTTCTACCATTACCCATTCTGTTTCACTCTTATACTTGTCAGACTGTATTGATTCTCTTCACTCATCTTCTTGTCTACCTCTGTGTGCTATTTGGAAGGTGGCAACTCGAACTGGTGCACTTCGGTGCCAAGTTCTATGTTGAATCCAGACAGACAGACAGTGTTCACTGACATCCTTCAAGAACTAGGCGGCTAAGTTTCCTGCTTGTAACTTGTTAGCAGACCTGGTAGACAAGTGTTGTTCACCACTTAGGAACTGACTCTCACGTTGAATACCGTCCAGCGACCCATTTGAATATATAAACTGATTTATGAAGACTCAAGTTTCATCTCGATAGTCATTAATTTATTACAATTAAACTTCAAAACACACGAAACTACCATTGCTTTGCAGTAAATGCTCATTTTTTTTACCAGGAAATATGTCAGTGTAAAAGACTTAAGTGCAAATAATTCCATTTATGCTCACATGGTGGTAAACCACACCTATTGTTTAAGGGCTGATAATAAAACTTGTTTTCTCAAACGTCAGTGGGTGTAGCGATACATAAACTCATGGAGCACAACAGGATAAATTGTCCTACATTTGGAGAACACGAAAGTCATGACAAAAAGTTACATATTTTATTTAGAGATGCTTACGACACTTCATAGTGTCGGCTTTCTTACCTAGGTGAATCAATTTATTTTCGCGAGAAAGAACAACCCACGTAATGTGAAAAGCAGAGACAGTCGTGATTTTCCATATGAGAAACATGGAAAATATAAATAAGTACATGATACATTGGTCCTTCAATGAGGCAAGTTTAAACAGTTGTGACTGAACTTATCGGCATAAACTCCTTAGAACGCAGCAATTTATGTGAGACAGTTAAGAGATATAACTATTAGGGGAATCAAATAGTGACCATTTTATTTTATTGACGTTAAATTCCAGTAAAATGTGCAAGATGTTAGTGCACCTTTTAACTTATAATGGGTTATGTTAATATATTTAAAAGTTCGTCGGGTGTATTTGGAAAATTCAGGCATTGATTTTTAGGAAACACACTGTAATTCAAAAACCCACAGCACAAGCTTTATCCTAATCAATTAGATAGTATAACCCATACACGAAATGCAGTTCAAAGGCAAGTAGACAAGTTTGAATTATATTGTTTGGAGTTTATTAGTCTGCACATTCAACTTTAACCAGTAGTTTAAATGTTAGAATTCTGCTTAATCTACTGACGTTTGTGTAGGGAAGTAGTATTAACATGTAATAGGTGCAGGTGGTTGCCAAATGAATAGGCATGCATCATGCACCATAAACAGCAAAGTTTACACCAATCGAATCTTGTCAACCTAGATTTTCATTTTATCTTTAATCATCACCAATTACATTACAGGGAAATTCGCTACACTCGTGTTTTCTTATTTTCTATCAGTATCAGATGACCATACCTGTAGGCGTTGTAATGCTGACATCTTCATACGGAAGTTGGTTTAAACCTTCTTCGACGACTAAACGAATCTACAAGAAAGTAAACGAAAATGGTTAGCGGTAAGAACTTACTAGACGATCAGCATGGAACAAAAACTCATTTCTTGTAGTCTCTCTGCCAGTCAAAGAATTAATATCAACTGAAGGATATACCTATTCCTAATAACTGTCTGAAGCACGCGTACATGATCAGATTGTGGAAGCAAGATGATATGCTTTGAAAACTTCGACAAAACGGAATCTACTTCAACGTTATTCAATGATGAATGAATTCCTTTTAGAGGTGAACCATTGGATTCATCTTCATCACTGACATTTTCAGCTCGCACCTTGCGGAATTGGCAATATTTATTATATAAAACCGCTTACTGTAATGTAGTTGTCGGGCATATGGATATAGTAGCTGAAAAAGGCTGTTTATCAGGCGTTGAACACGAATAACGTCTGAAAGCAGAAACAAGACACTTATTGACTTCTAAAAACGTGAAAAAAATATTTTTATGGGTAATAATTATATTTTAATGAAACCCAAGGATTGAACAACACTGCAAATATGTGTGATAGTACTAGTTGACTCTTGAGGCGTAGGTCCTTTGAAAATGATTTAATCTCTAGACCGCCTGTTTGGAAGTCGAGTGCCTAAGCAAATAGACAAAAAGCCTTAAAAGAACAGTAATGTACTGTCCCAAGACTTACAATATCAATGGCTTTTTGTAAAAATGTACATAAAACCCAAGGGTGAGTACAGACAGGAGTAAGTAAAGATAGAAGACAAATTTTTGCGTTTGATTTGCACCCAATGTTTATATAATTTACATAGGTTAACCCTCAACCCCTGAATCAATTTATGACGAATAGACCGATTTATTAACACCTAAAGTTTAACTTGCCACAATTTACAGCAATGTACGAAAAAAACAGACCAAAGGATAATAAAAGTCATATTGAACAAAAATTAGTGTTGAGCAGTGTATACGGTGATGTGGAGAACAACTGACGCTAGTAGTGACTGGGAATAAATACAAAATGTAGATATATATATTCAGGTGAGCAGATGGCAGAATTTGTGATGTATGCCTTTATGCACAGGAACCCACACAGAGAATGTATGATACTTTATTAACACCTACTTGAGAGTCACATCGAATGGATGATCGTCAAATAAAACAGAAGTGCCAATGAGAGTTAGCGACGAACATAGATGTATGGCCACTTTGTTTCAGAGTTAAAGTGGCAGGCCCAGAAATCGTTCTACAGGCTCTGTGGTTACGGCATCTTTCTGTCCAATATGACAAGAATATGTCAACTTCCACAATGCCGACCAGGAAGAGTGGGTTATGGGCACACAGTCTGTTAGGGTCTTTACATTATTTATTACATTCAGGTGACCCATTACAAGACAGTCAGAAACAAGACATTTTGGTCACAAAAAGAATTCCGATGACACGAAAAGGACATGTAAATATCTCGACTCTTACAATTAAAGTGCAAAAACACTTGTAAATTTTAGAATACAGACTAGCTGTAACTCGGAGACTCAAGTAATTAAGCAACAAACAGTAAAAGAGAATGTGTTTAGACAGGAACACTTTTGATGTTTTCGACTTCCTAATGGGACACCTGAGTTTCGCCTGTGTATCACCGCACGCATCATGCGTAATATCTGTGATAGAGACATACCGTAAATCATTAACTAAAAGACGAGTATTCACGTGAAGCCCGGTACCTGTGACCTTGAAAATTTGGAAAGCCCTCCAAAATCTGTAAGTCGAAATGATAACTTTGGGTCAGAGTAACAACTCACTGCTATTAAATTATGATATCTGTTCCATCCTGCACTTTATTTCCCAAGGAATTCAGTGTTTTATACTGTACCACGCGAACTTTGAAAAAGGAGTGAATTTTACACGGTCTTGTTTGGTTTTCTTTTTGATTACGGCTTGATTCTACACCATATTTTCGGTACATGTATGGAATTTTCACCATGTGATATCGGTAGCCCAAATTTTGCAAGCCAACCATTTATATCAGGTGTGCATCGGCAGGGGATCGAACCTCAGACCATGTGCATAGTCGGCGAGAATTGTGGTGGACCTTTTACTCTGTTAGCTCTATTACCCATATTCAAATAGAAAACGAAATACCAAATCAGTTTAGTTACGAGAAGAATATATTAAAGTTTCGTTACTTGGGGTTACTAAGATCCAAAATCCACAATAAACGTAATAGACTGCAGAGGCGCTGCGGGAAAACTGCTCCAAGACTTATGTCAATACAGTTGAAGATTGAACGATCAATTCTTGGTTGTTTGCTCAAACCGACTTCCCCAATTTTCGCGGAGGCATCAATACGACAGTCATCGTCTCATCGGTCGCTGTTCAGAAAGAAGTCAGCAGTAAACCATCAGAAGTAATATTGTGATTTATTATTGTAATATTTGTTCACAGACCCTAGTAAAAACATTATTTTTATATGTTGGTGTAACAATAAAGAATCCTCGAGTCATCAATCGGTCTTTTGGTTTTTTCGTCCGTTATTACTAAGCGTTTCTGAAAAACTGCAAGGAACAGCGTGGGCCCGAGCGTAGCAAGAGCTGGGCATTAACGGTTTACGAGACGTGACTGACAGTTTCTGATGGTGAAGTCAGTTGTCGAGGGTTTTGGACTGCTGGTGACAGTTTGGATAGTCACCGTTCATCTTTCCTGGTGCCGGTCAAGTCCTCTTTGAACAAGCAATATCTGGAACGTTTTTGGAATTGGGTCAAGTTCAACAATGCCTGGGTCAAAGAAGGGACAGAGTGTCTTGGATGCAAACAGGAAAGTAAGTCATGGTGACTTGTCTGTTAATTGTAACGATGTGTCTGATGTTAAGCATGACATGGTTGATGTTACTGTTTCGCCGTTCAGGGATAATAGGAACATCAAACTCCCTAAATTTGAACCACGGGGTTTCGATGGAAACCCGGCTGATTATTTACAATTTGTAAAGGAGTTTGAGATCATGCTGAGTGGTTTATTATTAAATGATGAATTGAAGTTAATGTATTTGATGAGATATTGCACTGGAGATGCTGCAAGAGCTATACAGTGTTGTAAGTTTATGAAGCCAAAAGATGGCTACTACGAGGCTATGAGCATACTACGTCAAAGGTTTGGAAGACCCTCGGTGATTGCAAGGAAATTATTCAAGGCTGTTGAGGGTAATGGTGGTCAATTACAGGATGACTCCCAGGCACTCACTGAGTTTTTAGATAATTTGCTAATTTACAAGAATGGAATGATTTCGATTAATCGAATGAGTGACCTCAACTCGAGTTTTATCCTAGAAGTAATAGCAAGACGTCTACCCACCCGACTGCAAAGGAAGTGGGTGAAGATGAGCTCCCGTATGGAGGATGAGGGTATCGAGCCGAAATTTGATGATATCCTGAAACTAGTAAAAGATAGTGTCAATCAATCTATGAGCAAGTTTGCCAGTATATTGAATCTCACCCCTAGAATAGAGCAGTCTGAGGGTAAAACGCAAATCATTGATGACGAATAGGCCTCAGAGAGGTGGATATCTAGAAGGCTCCATGAAGTCTAGTAATGCATATAGACCTAGTGAGTGTAACAGGTTTCGTAGTACATGCTCAACAGATAAGTTACAAGATGCAAGACAAGCACGGTTGTGTTTTACACACTTGCAAGAGCTGCATACAAAGGTGAACTGTGAATCAGTGAGCAAGTTCAGGGATAAGCTAAATGTGAAATCCAGATCTGACTCCGAATTGTGGTCAAGAATTCTGTAGTTGCAACTGGTAAGCCATTGTTGAATGGAGTGTCACAGAATGGAGTCATTGCTTCAGAGTGCAGTTCTGACTCCACAAGTTTACAAGGTATTACTAGTCAGAGTGAAGGTATAAAACCTCTAAGAATTTGTGAGGAGGAACCGAAATTGTCTGCTTCTGTTATTGAAGAGTTCAAAGATGATGAGATTGACGGTAAAGTGAATATTCGTGATAATGATCATGATACTTCACAGTTGTCTTTGGTTGATCATTATGAGATGAGGGATATGCCTACTACTGCTAAGTTAATTAAAGTTTCTGTACAACTACAACGTGAAGTAGAAATAAATGCAGATGCAGTTGCAGAAGGCATACATACTTGTGAGACCGTCAGTGTGATTGATCAGCATGTAGCCCATCTATTATCATCATATGCTATAGCTAAACCTGAGCTGATAGTAAAAGACAGCAGTGGTGGTAATCTTGCAGTTGGACAATTATCTGAAAGCCGAAAAAGAACAGCTTCTGATCCACCGCTAAGTTCATCACCTTGTGTCACTCAGTCATCGTTGGTGTTTTCATCCACAATGAAACAGATGCCCATCAACTCAAGTATCTTCTGCAATGACTATGATAGTATTGGTGCGTTTGAAGAGACGAAATATATTGCTCAGTTTAGTGAGAATAAGCCAAGTGTAAACGAGAGAGTAATTGTTAAATTGACTTCCATGAATAAAGGCATTTCTAGTTTCAAGTTACTATTTGAATGCTATTTTCTTTGGTGTAAATCACTCTGTTTCTACACTTGGTTGACCAGATACTTCGTGTGTTTGTTCGTCATCTACGTTCTACGACACAATGACATGGGCGTGTTACCGTTCGGATTTGAGGATTTAGCTCATAGAAGGAAGTCAGCAAATGAACTCTGCGACGATTTTCCAACCTAGGGCGTCAACCTGAGAAGGGTTGTAGGCGTACTGCTGTAAGTCGTACAATTCTTCAAAGGGTAGCGCATCAATGAGCAGTGCAATGTGCTTGGTGTATGATTTTGTACATCTGTTCATATTGCATATACTGAATTGATATCATCTGTCATCTAGCTGTTGGTAATTCTGTTTGTGTCCGGACGACTTCCACTTGGATCATCAACCTGAGAAGGAATGTAGGCGTACTGCTGTAAGTCCTACAGTTCTTCAAGGGTAGTTTGTCGTGCCAGAATACACAACATTTGATGTGTTGATTGTACATATGTTTGTGTTAAATAATTGTGGGAGTTCCAATCGATGTAATTGTTGGTTAATCTTGTTTGTGTCCGTACATTCCACAAATTACAATCGTCAACCTGAGAAGGGTTGTAGGCGTACTGGTGTAAGTCCTGCAATTCTTCAAAGGAATTCCACCAAGACATGATCGGCGAGGTTGTTTGTACTATTTGTATATACGTGTGGTGTGTCATAGCAATTGGTGTATTTTGGATTCATTGTGTTTACTCGTTATATATATATATATTTCTTCCTGTTTATGCAGGAGCATACCAATTGTACAGGCATGGATAAGTTATTATATAAATTACACAAAATTTGATGTATAATGGATTTACAGTTTGGTTGTTCTTTCTGACATCAAAGTCAGTCGGAACAGTCTGCTATAAAGTTTGTTTGTGTAGCACATAAAGAGATATAGAAATATTGTCTTCGCATTAACAAAAAACCCAGACATCAGATGAATGTAATACAAATATCTGGGAAAAATAAAGCTTGAAGTCAATTCTCTTATATAACTTTGTTGTGAACAGCACCCTTGGCTTAAAGATTATTGATGTATTATGTTGAGATCAGTGATATATTTATTCCATTTTTTCAGTAGTCTTATCGTAGTTTTATAACAGGAAAGAAATTTGATCGTGGATACGAAAACTAGATAAGGTCATGTTGGGTTGTTTTACTGCATCAAATGGTGCCGAGGTCGATTCCAGAATTCTCCATTTGCTCCATTTGTGTCTGCATGGCGGACTGTATTCGTAAGTTGAGTAAAATGTTGAAAACTGTTTGAAAACCAGTTGCTTCTTCATTTCAGATCATGAATACTCATTTACAGCATGTTCGCCAGCGTCTTCAAATGGTAGAATTGGATCGTTCATGGAATTTGAGTGGTTATGAGATAGACGGTTTGGAATTAATCCTCATTTCAGTTTAGATGCAGGGTTGTTCGACCTCGACCAGAAGATGAATAGGAGCAGCAAAATACCAGAAAGAGAAAGTATGTGAACATGAAAAGGACATATATATATATATTGTGAATTTATAAATGTTGTATATAATACTTAAGTAAACTTTTTTCTATATTGTATTGTTTTCACGTATTTATGCGAAGTCTTAGAGTTTATTTAATGTCATAATGTGTATTAATGAGTCTGAGCGTTTTATTGTTCTAATGACTGATGCGTTTTAGAAATAAGTGATGGGTTCTGGTAGGGATAGTCATTTGGACAAAACAGTTTACATAGCAAGCGTTTGAAGGTTACAATGAGGGATAGGTCCTATTTCTAAGGGTAAACTAATCCTGTATGTTCCGTACTATGTCTTTATGCATCCATGCTGCTAGTTTATTTATAGTTTAAAGATTGCTAAGGGTGTTGAAGTGCGTCTTTTAGGTGCTGTAGTAGATTAGTGCTTGATTCGTTCTAGGAGTAAATAGTTTATTAATATAATCTGTAGAGTGAAACAGTCTGTATAGAGAGCGTTTGAAGCTTGTAACCGAAGAGCAAGTTCTGATATCTAGGGGTAGGCTATTCCATATTTTAGAATACATGACTGTGAAGAAGTTTTCACGGAGTGTTGACTTAAAAGAATGAGTTGTCACTGTGGAAGTTTGGTTACGCAGATCGTAAGAACCTTCCTGTGCGAATTGTATGTCCCTGTTACCTGAGAAAGATATTTTGTGAAGGACCTTAAAGAAGAATATTAGGTTTATAATAAGTCGCCTTGTCCAAAGTGGGTCGAGTTTTAGGATCATGCACCGTGAGATGTAGTCTTTCTTACAATCGTAGCCAAGCAGTTTTGAGGTAAAATATCGTTGGATACTTTCCATCCTTAGCTTGTCGCGTGTGCGAGTGCTGCTTATAATAAATGGACAGTATTCTAGTAGTGGTCTGACACATGTTTTGTACAGAATTAGCTTGGCTTCATTGTCGTGAAAGTTCCTGAGTATGCATCCTAAGAGCATCCTCGATTTTCTAGTCTGTGATGCTACTTGCTCTGAGAATGTCAAGTCACTAGAGTACCTCAAGCCTAGGTCAACGACACTTCGGAGTCTTGTTAGGTTAGCAGATTGGAGCGTTAATTTCAGGTCGATTGAGGGTGCACCGAAGCAGATCCAGCCACATTTGTTCAGATTAAATTGGAGATTCCATAGGGACGACCAAGCAGCCATTTTATCTAATTCCTTCTGTACTACATTCTCGAAGTTCCCTAAGTCATCACGTTGGAATGTATAAGCTACTTTTAGGTCATCTGCAAAGATGAATGGTTTCCCGTGCGTGAAGCAAGCGCATATGTCATTGATGTATAGTGTAAATAGGAGGGGTCCAATGACACTACCTTGTACTACACCAGAAGTGATAGGGCTAGGTTTGGAGGTTGCAGACCCGAGTTTAACTATTTGGGACCTATTGTTAAGGAATGATTTAAGCCATCCTAATAATGGGTCACGTATTCCTAAGGAGTTCAGTTTATTTGTTAGCAGTAAATGGTCAACACGGTCAAATGCCTTAGAAATGTCAAAGTAGATGACAAGTACTAGTTGCCGTCTGTCACGACTGCTGGTTACAAAATTGAAGAAGTCTAGGTGACATGTTAAACATGATCTGGATTTCAGGAATCCATGTTGGTTCGGACTTATGATGTTGCAGCTAAGCATATGTTTGATTAGGTTATCTTTGACTAGTCTCTCCATGATTCTAGATGCTATAGGTGTGATATTGATTGGCCGGTAGTTACTGACTTCAGTTTTCGAGCCAGATTTGTGTTTAGGCATAATGAATGTAGTCTTCCATATGTCAGGGTAAGTTTGGGTTTCTAGGGACATTGTGAATATTTTAAGCAGCAGTAGAGGAATGTCAGGGCCACCATATTTATAGAAGTAAGATGATATACCGTCGGTACCGAAACCTTTTGAACTTTTGAGGGTTCTTATAGTTTGGTTAATGTCAGCGTAAGTGAATTGAACAGTGCTAATTTGGTTTGGTGTGAGTGGAGTTGGAGTTTGTGCCATTTTAGTAATAGGGTGTATATCGAGTAGCTGGACTGAGGGCTTAAGGTAGTTACCTGCAAACGTTTTGTTGAATAGTTCACATATGTCTGCAGAGTTAGTGCATAGCCTACCTTTGTCTATGAGGAGAGAAATGCTGTGATTTTTGCGATTCATTCGCTTCCTTAAGATTTCTGTGAGTGCATACACTCTAGCAGGACTGGCTACTGCGATGCGTTCTTCCTTTCTCATACGGAAATCTTGAGCTTGTGTGATGGAGCTAAGGGTTTTAAGTATTAGACCTAGAGTGCCAAAGTCGTGGTGTTTGAAGTAACTTGTTGAGAGTTTCTTCAGTTTCTTACGATCCTTTGGTTTTATGAATGACTTTCTGTGTGGGGAAACCTTTAGTGTTTGGAGTGGAATGACAGCATCTAAGCATATGTTTGAGTTATGGTAGAAGATGGTTAGGGCTCTCGATAGGTCATCAGTAGTGAAGTATTCATCCCATTTGGAGGATCTTAGCATCGATTCAACTAAGGCCCAGTTTGCCTTACTATAGTTCCTATATATTACTTGTTGTGAAGTGGAGGTATGAGATGCATTGCTACTCAGCGGAATTGGCAGTGCACACATTACTGTTTTGTGGTCGCTCCCTGGGAACTCAGAACCTACTAGCGTTGAAAGGGGGCTTATATTGTGGCAGAAGATTAAGTCTAGTACGTTGTTACCTCTTGTGGGAGTAGTGACAGTTTGTTTCCAGCCAAGTATATCCAGTGTGTCTAAGAACTTATCAAATTTAGTTGGACCTGTGGGTATATCCCAGTTGATTTCAGGTAAGTTAAAGTCCCCACATAGGATCTTATGATCGTATTGTAAGTCGGTTAATTGCTCCAGAGTATTAATGAGTTGGGTCTCGTAATTACTAAAGGTGCCAGGTGCTCTGTAGGAGCATCCAATTAGTGCTGTTACGTTATTTAAGTGTACATTAACCCATAGAGTCTCAGGCATGTTAAGTGTACTACTTTCTAGCTGTGATACAGTAAGTTCATTCAAAAAGTACATGAGACAACCCCCTCCCTTACCACCTTCCCTGTCACACCGAAAGTGTGTGTAGTTATCTAAGCTTATTTCTTCATCCAGGATGTCCGAATGACACCAAGATTCAGTGATGACAATTACAGGGGGTTTGTATATTACTGTGAGTGCTCTGAGCATCGGCAATTTATTTAGAACAGATCTAGCATTTATGAGGATTACGTAAAGATGAGAGTTGAAGTAGCATTTGAAGTATTTAAGTTCGTTAGTCAGCCCCGAATATGGTTCAGCACCCAGTAGTTCTGCTGGACATGACGATCCTATGTTAAGAGGAGTTTCAGCATCATGCTCACCTATGTCTATCGAGTTGGTGTGTGCTGTTTTCGGTGAAGAATTAGGAGTTGGAGTACTGGATTTGCTATAGACTAAGGAACTTTTATTTTTAGTTAGGTTACAGAAGTGGGTAGGGTTCTTTATTTGGCCTATACTTGTGCAAGTGTCAAGTGTGTCCAATGGATACGGGTGCACTAGACCGTTCCTGTTTTCATGCAAGGAGGGAGCCAGCACTAGTGGTTTAGGAGTGTTAACATCCCTACCAGCTGTTTTTTCAACGCTGACAGGGACGCGGGGGATAAAAAATGATTGGATCCTTGTGATGACCATGGCTTATTATTCCACCTATTGTTTGATGCTAGTTGTGTCCTTGTGTGGGTTTCGTGTGTACTGCATTGTGGGTTAGTTCCCAGCAGACTTGTACCATATATCCGGTCAAAATTTGTTTGTGTGCCATACTCTGAAGACCCTGAGTTGTTGGTAGCCGAGTTCTGACTATTACCACTTGTACTATTTAGGGTGACATCGTTGTGACATTGGATATTAGTGTGTGCCACGGTGCGATTTAGCACGTTGTGAGTGCTAGTGTGGTGAGAGCAGGCTGCTAGCCGATTGGTTGGCACTAATCTACGTTAATGTCTAGGTCACTAATATTGACCGTGAACAAGGCTGTTTCAACAACCAATCACAGCAAACCTAAATGTGGACAAATATGATTCGCAGATAGATGGCTCTACTTTCCGAGAAATATCGAACACAACCAATCATAAGACTGTGTTTGTCTGCTTAACTTCCGAGAAACAACCAATCAGAAGACTGCCTTTTTCTGCTTGCATAAGCCTTATTAATGCATATAAAATATATATAAATACGTGTTGATTTTCGTAATAAAACGATCTGTTGCCAGCCCTTGTCTTCTGTTGTTACATTTGGTGTCGCTGCCTCCAAGAAGATGAAGATCCCGTGGCCAGCTGCGTTTGAAGAAGGTGACATACGGAGCTTCTTACGTGACTTCGAAGCCGTTGCTGAGCTGGTGGGTGTCAAGGAGCAGGCGGCGAAGGCAGTTGTCCTGGGGACGCTGTTGAGAGGCCGAGCGAAGGCTGCATATGACAGCGTAGACAGGTCAAATGGCACAGCGTCTTGGAAGAAATTGGTTGAACGACTAGTGTCCGAGTTTGACAGCGAAACAGACAGACAGCTAGCAATGCAGCAGTTCCGGTCAATGAAGCTTGGACCTGATGGAGACCCGCTAGTGTTGGCGGTGAAACTGACTAATCTACTTCGACGCGCGCTTCCCACTTTAGATGAAGAATCAGAAGCGCAGTTACTGTCTTCCCAATTCATCGAGAGTGTCCCCGACCACATTTCTCAGCGATTAAAACTGGTTAACGCAACGCAGCCGATGGATATTAGTGAGCTGGCGAAGGTGACCAGACAGCTGCTGAGCACAACGGTAGCCGCTATAGACCAACCAAAACCAAACGAATATGAGCAAAAATTGAAGCATTGCAGCGGGAAGTGGCGGCGTTAAAGTTGGCTGATAGAAAAGACCGGTGTTTTGAATGCGGTAAGCCGGGACACTGGAGAAGATACTGCCCAGAAAGGCGAAAAAGAAAAAATTTCAGACGGTATAATGCTTGTTCTTTCTTTCGTATGAACCTAGGTTTAGTGGGGGCTATTGAGAAAGGCGCTCTGTATTCGAAGTTGCGAGTGAATGATCGAGAAGTAGTATGTTTGATAGATACAGGGCGGCCGTGTCGTTAATAGATAAGAATTTATGTAAGAGTGTTAATCCGTGTTCATTGACAGTACAAACAGTAGGCGGGTATGTGTTGCGTATCACGGGTAGATCGAACTGTACGGTCGTTGTTGGTGGCTGCGAGGTGACGTTTCCTTTCATTGTTGTACCCGAACTACAGCGAACGATATTAGGAGCGGATTTTCTGCGTGAGATTGGTGCCATAATCGACACGCAAGCGAACGTGGTGATCACGAAATACGGGCATATCAACATGTATGAGACCAGCGAGATAGCAGCGATTAAGCTGTCGACGGTACACAATGTGACAGAGTTAATTAATAAATACGATCATCTGTTCACTGGAGATGGGACCCATACGGTTATTGCGATAAGGTGAATCATGAAATTCCGTTAAGTGATCCTAAAGTAAGGTCATTTTTAACGCGAAGAGTTCCATGTCATCTGGAAGGCGAAGTGGAGCGACAAGTGCAAGAGATGTTAAAAGATGATATTATTGAGGAAGCTGATAGCCCATACAACTCTCCAGTGCTGTTAGTAAAAAAAGCGAATGGGAAATATAGATTCTGTGTTGATTTCCGACAGTTAAACAGTATGACAGAGTTAAGACCGTGTGCCATGCCAACAGTGATAGAAACCTTAGATCGACTACAAGGTGCGAATGTGTTTTCGGTTCTCGATCTTCGCTCAGGATACTGGCAGATACCGATAAAACAAAGTGACAGAGATAAGACGGCTTTCATCGTGGGTCAGACGCAATATCGATTTAAACGCATGCCGTTTGGACTAGCAGGTGCACCGTTTACGTTCAGGCGACTGATGAAGCTATTACTTAAGAACTTGAAAAACGTGGAGGTTTATGGTGATGATCTCGTCATATACAGTCAAACGAAAACGATCACGTCAACCATGTAGAAGCCGTGCTGCGACGCATCGAAGAGTTTGGACTACGCGTCAACAAAACCAAGTCTCAGATAGCCAAAAAGAATGTTACTCTGTTGGGACATAAAGTGGGAAATGGTGAGATTAAACCACTGCCGGAGAAAATTTTGACGATTAAAACGATTCCAGCCCCGAATTCAAAGAGAAAACTGAGACAATTCTTGGGTAGAGCAGCGTTTTATAGTCGCTTCGTGAAGAACTTCAATGAGATAGCAGCCCCTCTATACAGGCTACTAGGTGAGCCAAAGTTTGTTTGGTCGGAAGAATCGCAGAGGACATTCGACAGAATTAAACAGCTGCTCGACCACCAACAAATGACGCTAAAACTACCTGTGCCAGGAAGACAGTTCACAGTGTGCACAGATGCCAGTGACTACGCTATAGGTGCGGTCCTAAGACAGGACGAGGGAATCGTTGAGTATGCCAGTAGGGTGTTGACCCTCACAGAGAGAAAGTATTCAACGATAGAGAAAGAATGTTTAGCAATGGTATGGGCAGTCGACAAATGGAGACCTTATTTACTCGGCCGGCGGTTCCACATCGAAACTGATCATAAGCCGCTACAATTTTTGAAGACAGCGAGAGACCCACGGGGGAAGTTGTCACGGTGGATGTTGCGTCTTCAGGAATACGATTTTACGATCTCACACGTTCCTGGAAGTGAAAATGTCTTGGCAGATTTGTTATCGAGACCAGAAGATGAGTCTGAGTTGCCCGAGGTCGCTTACGGAGTGCATGCAGTAGAACAAGACCCACTAAGACTTGCACGTAGGCAGAGGTTGGACGATACGCTGAATACAGTAATACAGGTGATCACCAACGGAATAGAAGTGGATCAAACTACGGCGAGTAAGGAGCTAACCACACTACTCAGACAGAGGGATCGACTCAGAGTGAATGCCTACGGGACTCTGACCTGGCGAGAGAACGACGGAAGCTGGCTGGCTGTCATACCTCAATCGTCGCGCCACGACATGATAGAAGAATGTCACCAGCTAGCGCATACAGGCGTGGCCAGAACGACCGACCTCCTAAGACAAAGTATGTACTGGCCAGGTATGAGAGAAGACGTAGCAAGATACGTACTTGGATGTCCACGGTGCCAGCTGATGAAAGGTGACCGGTATATACGACCACCACTTCAGTCGATTCCAGTTACCGCGATAGGTGACTTGTGGTCCGTAGATGTCATGGGTCCATTTCCTCAGACATCCAATGGTAATCAGTACCTCTTGGTGATGACGGAACACGCGACACGATGGGTAGACGCCGTAGCAATCCCAGACCAACGTGCAAGAACCGTGACAGATGCAGTAGTTAGACACATTGTTGCAGACCACGGCGTACCGAAGACAATACTGACAGACCAAGGTCCCTGTTTCGAGAGTGAAGAGTTTACTTCCCGTTTGCAACAGCTGGGCATCAAGAGGATCAGAACGACCCCATACCATCCACAAACGAATGGCCTAACGGAGAGAAACAACCGTACACTGAAAGAGTGGCTGGCTTCGAAGGGCGGGAACTGGGAAACGGAGCTTCCACTGATTTTACTAACACATCGGGCTACCACTCAGGAAACAACGAAGAAGTCACCCTTCCAACTGATGTATGGCAGAAAACCACGATTACCGGTACACAATGAGACCTGGCCCATGCACCAAAAGTGGAGTACGACGAAATTAAAAGCAGAGAGGAAAGAGGCAGTCAAGAATGTAATACGGAAGCAGCGCAGTGATGTCACGAAGTCTCAGATGAAAGAAAGGACGCAGTGCATTACTTTTGCAGTCGGGGACCAAGTGAAGTGTAGAGACAGGAGATATACAGTTGGAGGCGGGCTAGGTTCACGGAAACTCCTTCCAAAGTGGGAAGGACCATACACAATCACAAAAAGACGGGGTCAAGTATATACCATCCGAAGAGGTGATAAACAGAAACGAGTTAACGCCAGTCAGCTACAAAGATGGGTACAGTGGGACAAGCCGGTCAGTAACAATCCTCAACTAGAGGATGTAGCACCCAGAAGGTCGGAACGTCTGCGCACAAAGCTATTTGACGGGGGGACGAGTGTGGTGAGAGCAGGCTGCTAGCCGATTGGTTGGCACTAATCTACGTTAATGTCTAGGTCACTAATATTGACCGTGAACAAGGCTGTTTCAACAACCAATCACAGCAAACCTAAATGTGGACAAATATGATTCGCAGATAGATGGCTCTACTTTCCGAGAAATATCGAACACAACCAATCATAAGACTGTGTTTGTCTGCTTAACTTCCGAGAAACAACCAATCAGAAGACTGCCTTTTTCTGCTTGCATAAGCCTTATTAATGCATATAAAATATATATAAATACGTGTTGATTTTCGTAATAAAACGATCTGTTGCCAGCCCTTGTCTTCTGTTGTTACACTAGTACTATTAACCGTGGGGAGTGTGGGCTTATTTAAGCTGCCACTGTTTTTGTTTGTATGATTTAGGGGCATATTTTCCTTATCTTTACCAATGGAATTATAGCTAGGAGAGGACAAAGTCGAGTTTCGGGGGGTTTTAACTTTTTTTCTGGGGTTATTTAGTGGCATTTTAGATTCTGCGGTGATGGGTGGTATGGTTTCATTATTTATTTGGTTACAGTCTAGTGGCCTTTCGGCTGGTGTTGTACTCTGATGGGATATTTCTGTGTGTTTTGAGAGGGGTGATGCGGTGGGGTCTACTGTATCTTTCACACGGTTGGGGATAATGGCTTGCTGCAATGTCCTATTACCTATTTCACAATTAGTCTTAGTGAGGTAGTTGTGTGCGCGCCTTTCTATAACTGTTTTTTCCACCCCGACCTTTATATGTTTGTAGTTTCTGGCTTGCGATAGGGTGTGTTGGGAGTGAATGAATTTTCTGGTCTCTGCCGGTGTTTCGAACTGAAAACGAATAGGACAACACTTTTCATGTTGACTCTTCTTCAGCCTGTAGCACTTAGTCTTGGAGTTAGGCATTTTCGCTTCACTAAGTAGGATGCGCTGTACCTTTTTTAGTGCCTCATTGTCCGGAACGTTGTAGACAATAGCACTCAGTTTTGCGTCTAGTCGTTTTGTTACTTCTGTGGTAACAAAGTTAATGAGGTTATCTACCTTAGTTACCGATTCTGTGTCAAGCTTGTTAAGGTTTACCGTTTTCATGAGGATAGTTAGAGGTGTCAGTTCACAGACCTGCGATCTGATATCGCTGATGTGATCTGATAATTTGGATATCTCGGTATCGGTTTCGATGTTTCCAGCATTTACTGACTTGCTGTTTTTTATTTCCCTTAACTCAGCCTTAAGTTCTCCTATAGACAACTTTAGAAGTTCTATTTCTGAAGATAGTACTGAAAAAGAGCTTGATGGCTGGAGTTTCTCCATAAGCACATAAGGTGAAGGGAGGAGTTCTGTATGAGCAGAGGGTACCGAATTTTTAGGAGTAGTGCTAATACTGGCTGTCAGTACAGTTTTATCCTCAGTTTCAGCTCGACGCTTACGGCATACACGTGAGTTATGTGACTCACTAGAGCCGCTTGTTGGGGGGGGGTGTTGCTTGATGTAGCAATCAAGGACGCTAAATTAGACACCAGTTTTACAGGGGATTGGGTTCGTTGTTTTTACTTTGATTAACCATAACTAGTAGAAATGAGAGTTAGTGGTTGCAAGTATGGAAGTGGTATAGTACTTGTGCAAGTACTACAACAAGATAAATTTTATGTAACGAATCACGTAAAAATGTAACGCAAACGTTGAACGTACCGCGTAATTTTGTTAAAATTTTCGTCGTGATTATTTCTGAAGTTGTTTCGAGTCTTCTACATCCATGAATGAATTGATTGATGTTAAGGACAGCAGATGGGTCGTATACGCCGGGGAGGCTATTGCTGAGAATGAAATGCACACGGAGATAATTGTTAGCTGCGGTCCGACACGCCGGGGAGAAAGAGTGTAAACGACTGAGGCTCGCATGCGTCACCGCTACTAGAACTGAGGCAGAATGAGTGACAAGCGATTTCAGTGGTAATTGGTAATGAGTAGATAAGAGGATGTGCGTAGAGTATCATGAGTTGGTGCTGCCATGGTCACTTTGCATTCTGCAAGAGTCATTCTAGTAAGTGGCGATTGTGTTGCAAGATGTCAAGACAATGCCTTTAACTGGAAGGCGCAGGTCGTCATTGATGTGTGAGATTGTGCTGTGGGTATGCTTGTGGTGTGTTGGCTTTACTGTTTGTTTTCCATTTCAACTCTGCCCGTGTGACCCAGGTTCTCGCAATGGCATCCAAGTCAACGTGTATTGGTCGTGAAAGAAAAAAGGGTTGGATCCCTTTTTTGCCGGGGAGTGTCAATGTAGTTGTCAATCACGTCTCATAAACCGTTAATGCCCAGCTCTCTCTACGCTAGGGCCCACGCTGTTCCCTGAAGATTTCAGAAACGCTTAGTTATAACGGACGAGAAAACCAAAACACCAATCTGCCGCTTGATATTTCTTTATTGTTACACCAACATATAAAAAGAATAAGTGAACTAAGGTCTGAAAACAAATATTACAATAATAAATCATTGTATGACTTCTGACGATGTTTCACTCTTCTTTCTGAACAGCGACCGATGAGACGATGACTGTCGTATTGATGCCTCCGCGAAAATCGGGGAAGTTGATTTTAAGCAAACAACCAAGAATTGATCGTTCAATCTTCAACTCCATTGACACTCCCCGGCAAAAAAGGGATCCAACCCTTTTTTCCTTCACGACCAATACACGTTGACTTGGATGCCATTGCGAGAACCTGGGTCACACGGGCAGAGCTGAAATGGAAAACAAACAGAAAAGCCAACACACCACAAGCATACCCACAGCACAATCTCACACATCAATGACGACCTGCGCCTTCCAGTTAAAGGCATTGTCTTGACATCTTGCAACACAATCGCCACTTACTAGAATGACTCTTGCAGAATGCAAAGTGACCATGGCAGCACCAACTCATGATACTCTACGCACATCCTCTTATCTACTCATTACCAATTACCACTGAAATCGCTTGTCACTCATTCTGCCTCAGTTCTAGTAGCGGTGACGCATGCGAGCCTCAGTCGTTTACACTCTTTCTCCCCGGCGTGTCGGACCGCAGCTAACAATTATCTCCGTGTGCATTTCATTCTCAGCAATAGCCTCCCCGGCGTATACGACCCATCTGCTGTCCTTAACATCAATCAATTCATTCATGGATGTAGAAGACTCGAAACAACTTCAGAAATAATCACGACGAAAATTTTAACAAAATTACGCAATAACAACAAGATACGGAAACAACAAGTAAACACAATGAATCCAAAATACACCAATTGCTATGACACACCACACGTATATACAAATAGTACAAACAACCTCGCCGATCATGTCTTGGTGGAATTCCTTTGAAGAATTGCAGGACTTACACCAGTACGCCTACAACCCTTCTCAGGTTGACGATTGTAATTTGTGGAATGTACGGACACAAACAAGATTAACCAACAATTACATCGATTGGAACTCCCACAATTATTTAACACAAACATATGTACAATCAACACATCAAATGTTGTGTATTCTGGCACGACAAACTACCCTTGAAGAACTGTAGGACTTACAGCAGTACGCCTACATTCCTTCTCAGGTTGATGATCCAAGTGGAAGTCGTCCGGACACAAACAGAATTACCAACAGCTAGATGACAGATGATATCAATTCAGTATATGCAATATGAACAGATGTACAAAATCATACACCAAGCACATTGCACTGCTCATTGATGCGCTACCCTTTGAAGAATTGTAGGACTTACAGCAGTACGCCTACAACCCTTCTCAGGTTGACGCCCTAGGTTGGAAAATCGTCGCAGAGTTCATTTGCTGACTTCCTTCTATCGTCTATATCCTCAAATCTGAACGGTAACACGCCCATGTCATTGTGTCGTAGAACGTAGATGACGAACAAACACACGAAGTATCTGGTCAACCAAGTGTAGAAACAGAGTGATTTACACCAAAGAAAATAGCATTCAAATAGTAACTTGAAACTAGAAATGCCTTTATTCATGGAAGTCAATTTAACAATTACTCTCTTGTTTACACTTAGCTTATCCTCACTTAACTGACCATTGATATTCGTCCTTTCAAACGAACTGATACTACCATAGTCATTGCACAAGATACTTGAGTTCATGGGCATCTGTTTCATTGTGGATGAAAACACCAACGATGACTGAGTGACACAAGGTGATGAACTTAGCGGTGGATCAGAAGCTGTTCTTTTTCGGCTTTCAGATAATTGTCCAACTGCAAGATTACCACCACTGCTGTCTTTTACTATCAGCTCAGGTTTAGCTATAGCATATGATGATAATAGATGGGCTACATGCTGATCAATCACACTGACGGTCTCACAAGTATGTATGCCTTCTGCAACTGCATCTGCATTTATTTCTACTTCACGTTGTAGTTGTACAGAAACTTTAATTAACTTAGCAGTAGTAGGCATATCCCTCATCTCATAATGATCAACCAAAGACAACTGTGAAGTATCATGATCATTATCACGAATATTCACTTTACCGTCAATCTCATCATCTTTGAACTCTTCAATAACAGAAGCAGACAATTTCGGTTCCTCCTCACAAATTCTTAGAGGTTTTATACCTTCACTCTGACTAGTAATACCTTGTAAACTTGTGGAGTCAGAACTGCACTCTGAAGCAATGACTCCATTCTGTGACACTCCATTCAACAATGGCTTACCAGTTGCAACTACAGAATTCTTGACCACAATTCGGAGTCAGATCTGGATTTCACATTTAGCTTATCCCTGAACTTGCTCACTGATTCACAGTTCACCTTTGTATGCAGCTCTTGCAAGTGTGTAAAACACAACCGTGCTTGTCTTGCATCTTGTAACTTATCTGTTGAGCATGTACTACGAAACCTGTTACACTCACTAGGTCTATATGCATTACTAGACTTCATGGAGCCTTCTAGATATCCACCTCTCTGAGGCCTATTCGTCATCAATGATTTGCGTTTTACCCTCAGACTGCTCTATTCTAGGGGTGAGATTCAATATACTGGCAAACTTGCTCATAGATTGATTGACACTATCTTTTACTAGTTTCAGGATATCATCAAATTTCGGCTCGATACCCTCATCCTCCATACGGGAGCTCATCTTCACCCACTTCCTTTGCAGTCGGGTGGGTAGACGTCTTGCTATTACTTCTAGGATAAAACTCGAGTTGAGGTCACTCATTCGATTAATCGAAATCATTCCATTCTTGTAAATTAGCAAATTATCTAAAAACTCAGTGAGTGCCTGGGAGTCATCCTGTAATTGACCACCATTACCCTCAACAGCCTTGAATAATTTCCTTGCAATCACCGAGGGTCTTCCAAACCTTTGACGTAGTATGCTCATAGCCTCGTAGTAGCCATCTTTTGGCTTCATAAACTTACAACACTGTATAGCTCTTGCAGCATCTCCAGTGCAATATCTCATCAAATACATTAACTTCAATTCATCATTTAATAATAAACCACTCAGCATGATCTCAAACTCCTTTACAAATTGTAAATAATCAGCCGGGTTTCCATCGAAACCCCGTGGTTCAAATTTAGGGAGTTTGATGTTCCTATTATCCCTGAACGGCGAAACAGTAACATCAACCATGTCATGCTTAACATCAGACACATCGTTACAATTAACAGACAAGTCACCATGACTTACTTTCCTGTTTGCATCCAAGACACTCTGTCCCTTCTTTGACCCAGGCATTGTTGAACTTGACCCAATTCCAAAAACGTTCCAGATATTGCTTGTTCAAAGAGGACTTGACCGGCACCAGGAAAGATGAACGGTGACTATCCAAACTGTCACCAGCAGTCCAAAACCCTCGACAACTGACTTCACCATCAGAAACTGTCAGTCACGTCTCGTAAACCGTTAATGCCCAGCTCTTGCTACGCTCGGGCCCACGCTGTTCCTTGCAGTTTTTCAGAAACGCTTAGTAATAACGGACGAGAAAACCAAAACACCAATCTGCCGCTTGATATTTCTTCATTGTTGCACCAACGTATAAAACGAATAAGTGAACTAAGGTCTGAAAACAAATATTACAATAATAAATCATTGTATGACTTCTGACGATGTTTCACTCTTCTTTCTGAACAGCGACCGATGAGACGATGACTGTCGTATTGATGCCTCCGCGAAAATTGGGGAAGTTGATTTTAAGCAAACAACCAAGAATTGATCGTTCAATCTTGAACTTCATTGACAGGAGTTGTAGATTGAACGATCAATTGGTGGTTGTTTGCTCAAACCGACTTCCCCAATTTTCGCGGAGGCATCAATACGACAGTCATCGTCTCATCGGTCGCTGTTCAGAAAGAAGTCAGCAGTAAACCATCAGAAGTAATATTGTGATTTATTATTGTAATATTTGTTCACAGACCCTAGTAAAAACATTATTTTTATATGTTGGTGTAACAATAAAGAATCCTCGAGTCATCAATCGGTCTTTTGGTTTTTTCGTCCGTTATTACTAAGCGTTTCTGAAAAACTGCAAGGAACAGCGTGGGCCCGAGCGTAGCAAGAGCTGGGCATTAACGGTTTACGAGACGTGGCTGACAACTTATTCTTTAATTTTGACTTTGCCTTAAGTCGACCAGAGTACGTAGGAAGAAACTACGTTGTTCCTGCGAAAATTTGAGATAGAAAGCAGTCGCTTAGAATTGATCGATGGCAGTTGGGATAGTGGAGAAGACGGAGAGTCGAAGGCAGAATTTCATATTTGTTCAAAACCCGAGGTAAAGTTCAAAGTACAGAGTTCATGGTTAAAACAAAGTAATGTACAATACGTTCATTTCTTACATATTAGTGAAAATTAGATAAGTTTATTTTTGAGGATTCCTTAGAACGCTAACCACTGTGCCACCTACGCACGCATTTGGATATTTTTTAGTTATAAGCTACAAAAGTATACACATTAACTTTAAATCAGTTCATTCTGATCGAAAACAGTTTACGTTCCGGTGTTTAGTCTCTTTAATTACAGGGAGTTGTGTTCTTATCACTTAATATTTATATATATCCATTTTTGTGCACCCATTGACTTTTTATCACTAGTTTGAAATGGTTAAATATGTGTATAAAGTCATATTTAATTCGTTTTACCTCGATTCGCTGTAAAAAGCATGCCGATCAAAAAGAACCTCTGCGGAAGGGTTATGTGCCAATTTCCAGCGGATGATTAAATGCAGTGTGATTCCATTATAGATAAGACTTTATTCTGATAAGTCACACAGTGTTACACAGTAATACTCGTCTTATTTCCCATATGATTAAAATTGATCATTAACACTCATATTATTATTTCTGAATGCACATTATCACATTGAATTTTATTCCAATATCTGTTCAATTCCACATATGTATATAAATAAAGAAAAAAGGTTGTGTGCGTAGCTTTATATGATTATGAGCAATAACTTGTGCTCGAAACGTTATCAGTTAATATTACTGTGTAGCATTGTGTGACTTATCAAAATGAATACTTATCTATAATGGAGTTATACTCTACCACAGTGCCCAAGTTTTATATCAATGCAGTCTCATGACTGCAAGTGATGGTTTCATAGCAAGTGCACAAACCTAACTCCCGCAGCATACAGACGCTGCTGGAAACCTCCGACGAACTGGTTGGGCAATGGCTGCCGTTGTACGACTACGTTTCCTATAACAGAAGTTAGTGCCACTCTCAGTGGGGCTTTAAAGCTCATGGACTGCAAGGGTCTTTCACCACGGGAGAAGAACGACTACTGCTCAGACACCGAAGACGTGACTAGCGTCATCGACAAAACAGTACGTTTTTAATGCGTTTCCGTCGATGAGTGAGTACATTTCAGCACAGAAGAGCACCCACCATATTCCAGATACCCACACTGCCCTCACTACACCGGATAAGCCCTCCAGTAGCAGTAACGGAAAGACTGGCACGAAGAAGGGGCCTACCAGGGGTCGAAAACATGCAACTCAAGTCGCCAGGGGACTGCTAGATCAGGCTTCATCCACACCAGTTGACAGCAGGCAGATAAAATCGACTACCATTAACGAGGCGGACGTCAATGAATGGCGCAATGTAGTCTCTCGGAAAAAGCTAGACAAGAACAAGATATTGGCTACACTGCACAGGAAGGACAAAAGGATATTTACGCCGCAGAGCAAAAAAGCCAAGACAAGAGAGCCTAATCTCTCCGACATGTCGCTCATTCTCCATAAAAGTGGAAGAGACACTGGCCTCCGATCCCAAGGTCAGATCCGAGCGTGACCTCGGCTTTTTCATGCCTCTTTTTGGTTAGCTACTGCCAAAAACAGCATCAGGCATTAAAATACACAGCGTATATAGAATCGGCCAAAAGCCTGATTCTACAGTAAGTAAGCCTGTAGGTCGTACTAAACTCCAAAGAAAATAAGGATGCTATTCTAAGCAACTCTCAAATTCTTAAAGGATCAGGCACATATGTCTGTGCCGACTCAGGCCTGGCAGACCGTGTCAAAAGACAGTCTGCGGCAAAAGAATTAAGCGAACTACGCCGAAACGGCTAGAAGAACCTCAAGATTAAGGGTTTTCTGGTTGTACGAGTTCGCAGTTTAATCACCGCGAAACATCAGTGGGTAGGCTGGGGAAGCACCAAACTGAGCATGGGATAACCGATCAACGTTCACAGTTACTTGCAGTTATTCACGCCCTACCGCGGGAATTCAGCAAGTACGTAACATCACAGATGTTGAGTCCCAAGGTAAGTAACTCGTACGAGTTGCTGAAAGCATCCCTCCTCAGGAGAAACGTTCTCACGGACCGAAAACGTCTAGATGAATTATTTCGTAACATCGAGTTAGGAGATCAGTCAGCCGTGAGCATGCTGACAAGAATGAGAGAAATCGTCGGGCAAAGTCAGTTCGACGAAGGACTATTGTCAATGGAGTTGAAGATTGAACGATCAATTCTTGGTTGTTTGCTTAAAATCAACTTCCCCGATTTTCGCGGAGGCATCAATACGACAGTCATCGTCTCATCGGTCGCTGTTCAGAAAGAAGAGTGAAACATCGTCAGAAACCTTAGTTCGTTTATTCCTTTTATATGTTGGTGTAACAATAAAGAAATAACTAGCAGCAGATTGGTGTTTTGGTTTTCTCGTCCGTTATAACTAAGCGTTTCTGAAATCTTCAGGGAACAGCGTGGGCCCTAGCGTAGAGAGAGCTGGGCATTAACGGCTTATGAGACGAGACTGACAGTTTCTGACGATAGAAACAGATCTGGCGGATTCAAACAGTTGGTGAAAGTTTGGATAGTCACCGTTCATCTTTCCTGGTGCCGGTCAAGTCCTCTTTGAACAAGCAATATCTGGAACGTTTTTGGAATTGGGTCAAGTTCAACAATGCCTGGGTCAAAGAAGGGACAGAGTGTCTTGGATGCAAACAGGAAAGTAAGTCATGGTGACTTGTCTGTTAATTGTAACGATGTGTCTGATGTTAAGCATGACATGGTTGATGTTACTGTTTCGCCGTTCAGGGATAATAGGAACATCAAACTCCCTAAATTTGAACCACGGGGTTTCGATGGAAACCCGGCTGATTATTTACAATTTGTAAAGGAGTTTGAGATCATGCTGAGTGGTTTATTATTAAATGATGAATTGAAGTTAATGTATTTGATGAGATATTGCACTGGAGATGCTGCAAGAGCTATACAGTGTTGTAAGTTTATGAAGCCAAAAGATGGCTACTACGAGGCTATGAGCACACTACGTCAAAGGTTTGGAAGACCCTCGGTGATTGCAAGGAAATTATTCAAGGCTGTTGAGGGTAATGGTGGTCAATTACAGGATGACTCCCAGGCACTCACTGAGTTTTTAGATAATTTGCTAATTTACAAGAATGGAATGATTTCGATTAATCGAATGAGTGACCTCAACTCGAGTTTTATCCTAGAAGTAATAGCAAGACGTCTACCCACCCGACTGCAAAGGAAGTGGGTGAAGATGAGCTCCCGTATGGAGGATGAGGGTATCGAGCCGAAATTTGATGATATCCTGAAACTAGTAAAAGATAGTGTCAATCAATCTATGAGCAAGTTTGCCAGTATATTGAATCTCACCCCTAGAATAGAGCAGTCTGAGGGTAAAACGCACTCCTTGATGACGAATAAGCCTCAGAGAGGTGGATATCGAGAAGACTCCATGATGTCTAGTAATGCATATAGACCTAGTGAGTGTAACAGGTTTCGTAGTACATGCTGAACAGATAAGTTACAAGATGCAAGACAAACACGGCTTTGTTTTACACGTGTGCAAGAGGTGCATACAGAAGTGAACTGTGAACCAGTGAGCAAGTTCAGTGATAAGCTGAATGTAAACTCCAGTTCTGACTCCGAATTGTGTGACGATAACTGTGCGGTCAGGAAGTCTGTAGTTGCAACTGGTAAGCCGTTGCTGAATAGAGTATCACAGAATAGAGACACTGCTTCAGAGTGGAGTTCTGACTCCAAAAGTTTACAAAGTATAACTAGTCGGAGTGAAGTTATAAAACCTTTAATGATTTGTGAGGAGGAACCAAAATTGTCTACTTCTGTTATTAAAGAGTTTGAAAATGATGAACTTGACGGTAAATTGAATATTTGTGATAATGGTCATGATAGTGCAGATTTGTCTTTGGTTGATCATGATGAAATGGAGGGAATGCCTACTACTGCTAAGTTAAATAAAGGTTCCGTACAACTTGAACGTGAAGTAGAATTGAATGCATTTGCAGAAGGCATGCATACTTGTCAAACCGTCAGTGCAATTGATCAGAGTGAAGCCCACCAATCATCAGATGCTAGTGTTAAACCTGAGCTGATAGTAAAACACACCAGTGGTGGTGGTCTTGCAGGTATACAAATTTCTGAAAAGCGAGCAACAACAGCTTTTGATCCACTTCTAAGTTCATCAACTGATATCAATCAGTCGTCGTTGGTGTTTTCATCCACAATGAAAGAGACACCCATGAACTCAAGTATCTTGTGCAATGACTATGGTAGTATCAGTTCGTTTGAAAGGACGAATATCAATGGTCAGTTAAGTGAGGATAAGCTAAGTGTAAACAAGAGAGTAATTGTTAAATTGACTTCCATGAATAAAGGCATTTCTAGTTTCAAGTTACTATTTGAATGCTATTTTCTTTGGTGTAAATCACTCTGTTTCTACACTTGGTTGACCAGATACTTCGTGTGTTTGTTCGTCATCTACGTTCTACGACACAATGACATGGGCGTGTTACCGTTCAGATTTGA
The DNA here is from genome assembly GCA_944472135.2 of Trichobilharzia regenti. NCBI lineage: Eukaryota > Metazoa > Platyhelminthes > Trematoda > Strigeidida > Schistosomatidae > Trichobilharzia > Trichobilharzia regenti. The sequence continues at coordinate 21,573,852 of OX235267.1, forward strand.
GGATATAGACGATAGAAGGAAGTCAGCAAATGAACTCTGCGACGATTTTCCAACCTAGAGCGTCAACCTGAGAAGGGTTGTAGGCGTACTGCTGTAAGTCCTACAATTCTTCAAAGGGTAGCGCATCAATGAGCAGTGCAATGTGCTTGGTGTATGATCTTGTACATATGTTCATATTGTATATACTGAATTGATATCATCTGTCATCTAGCTGTTGGTAATTCTGTTTGTGTCCGGACGACTTCCACTTGGATCATCAACCTGAGAAGGAATGTAGGCGTACTGCTGTAAGTCCTACAGTTCTTCAAGAGTAGTTTGCCGTGCCAGAATACTTAACATTTGATGTGTTGATTGTATATATGTTTGTGTTAAATAATTGTGGGAGTTCCAATCGATGTAATTGTTGGTTAATCTTGTTTGTGTCCGTACATTCCACAAATTACAATCGTCAACCTGAGAAGGGTTGTAGGCGTACTGGTGTAAGTCCTGCAATTCTTCAAAGGAATTCCACCAAGACATGATCGGCGAGGTTGCTTGTACTATTTGTATATACGTGTGGTGTGTCATAGCAATTGGTGTATTTTGGATTCATTGTGTTTACTTGTTGTTTCCGTATCTTGTTGTTATTGCGTAATTTTGTTAAAATTTTCGTCGTGATTATTTCTGAAGTTGTTTCGAGTCTTCTACATCCATGAATGAATTGATTGATGTTAAGGACAGCAGATGGGTCGTATACGCCGGGGAGGCTATTGCTGAGAATGAAATGCACACGGAGATAATTGTTAGCTGCGGTCCGACACGCCGGGGAGAAAGAGTGTAAACGACTGAGGCTCGCATGCGTCACCGCTACTAGAACTGAGGCAGAATGAGTGACAAGCGATTTCAGTGATAATTGATAGTGAATAGAAAAGAGGATGCTTGAAGAGTATCATGAGTTGCTGCTATGGTCACGTTGCATTCTGCAAGAGTCATTCTAGTAAGTGGCGATTGTGTTGGAAGATTTCAAGAGGTAGTCTCTGTCTGGAGGCGCAGGTCGTCACCGATGTGTGAGATTGTGCTGTGGGTATGCTTGTGGTGTGTTGGCTTTTCTGTTTGTTTTCCATTTCAGCTCTGCCCGTGTGACCCAGGTTCTCGCAATGGCATCCAAGTCAACGTGTATTGGTCGTGAAGGAAAAAAGGGTTGGATCCCTTTTTTGCCGGGGAGTGTCAATGGAGTTGAAGATTGAACGATCAATTCTTGGTTGTTTGCTTAAATTCAACTTCCCCGATTTTCGCGGAGGCATCAATACGACAGTCATCGTCTCATCGGTCGCTGTTCAGAAAGAAGAGTGAAACATCGTCAGAAACCTTAGTTCGTTTATTCCTTTTATATGTTGGTGTAACAATAAAGAAATAACTAGCAGCAGATTGGTGTTTTGGTTTTTGCGTCCGTTATTACTAAGCGTTTCTGAACCTCAAAGGAACACCTTGGGCCCTAGCGTAGCGAGAGCTGGGCATTAACGGTTTATGAGACGAGACTGACAGCTATTTAGAGAACTCTTCTTATCCTAGTTCCCACAGTCTGTGCAGACCGTACTTGTGACACTTCAGGGTACTGTAATAGAGGATTTAGCAATTACTGCAGATAGGATTCTAGATATTACCAAACGGTCTGTTCCCGAAATATGCTCGATGACTAAGCAGACTTCGAGTAAGGATACTGCAAGGATAGAGTTATGCAACTCGCTTCAGCAGATGTTTAGGTCAAACATGCATTCTAAATCCTCCGACCGTCGTCCTAAATCTCCTCAACGCAGGAACTCACGTGGTCGATCTAAGTCCAAACCACGTTCACTGGAAATCCCTGACTGGTGCTGGTACCACAACACCTATGGCCAAGAAGCGAAGTGTTGCCGTAAGCCTTGTAACTTCGGAAATGTCTCAAAGTCTGCGGGAAACTATCCCGCCGGCACGCGTTAGCGGCAACCGTCGCCGGTGGCACTAGCCGCCTTCTTTACATCCGTGATGTGATAAGCCAGACTCGATACTTATTCGACACAGGCGCCGAAGTCAGCGTCCTTCCTGCTACAGCAGCAGATCGACAGAAGGAACCTAACTTCAACTTACAGGCTGCAAATGGAAAACCAATCGCGACCTTTGGTAGGAAATACGTCTGTCTGAACGTAGGTTTACGCAAACCTATTCGATGGATTTTCCTTCTCGCTGACGTTACAATGCCCATCATTGGCACGGACCTACTTAATCATCATGGTTTACTCGTAGACGTCCGCCGAAAACGACTGGTTGACAATACTACTAGTCTGTCTGTCAAAAGCATCAGCTACATAGGCCCTAGTTTGTCACCCGTTAAGATAAAGGCAATCCTTGATCCAACTTTTCAACCTATTGTTGACAAGTATCCGGAACTTAATTGCCCGTCGAACGACCTACCGTGCATAACCAGCAATGTTATGCACCACATCATTACCACAGGACAACCTGTGACATCTAAAGCACGACGATTAGCTCCTGACAAACTGAGATTCGCCAGGAATGAATTTGACCATATGCTTACCCTTGGCATCATTCGACCTTCGAATAGCCCATGGGCATCCCCACTTCATATGGTTCCGAAAAAGGATAGCAATGATTGGCGACCCACCGGTGATTACCGACGAGTGAATGCCAAAACAACCCCAGATTGCTACCCGTTGCCTCATATACACGACTTGACGGCAACCCTATCCGCCGCGACTATATTCCCCAAAATCGACTTGGTTAAAGCGTATAACCAAATCCCGATGGCAACAGAAGACATCCCGAAAACGGCTATCATTACGCGCTTCGGATTTTTTGAATTTCTACATATGCCATTCGGTCTCCAGAATGCAGCCCAAACATTCCAAGTCTTCCTTGATGAAGTATTTCGCGGTCTCGACTTTGTATACGCATACTTAGACGACTGCATCTTTGCCAGTCCAGATAAGGAATCTCACCTTAGGCACTTGGACTTGGCATTTGAAAGGTTACGCCAACATGGTGTTACCATCAATATTCAAAAGTGTCAAATCGGTGTTGACTCACTCGACTTCCTGGGTCACACTATTGACTACAAGGGCATTCGCCCACTGGCTAATAAGGTCGAGGCTATGCTGAACTTTCCAGAGCCACAGACGGTGAAATGTCTCCGCACTTTTAATGGCTTAGTAAGTTATTATCGACGCTTTTTTCCAACTGTGCCTCTTTGTTTCAGCCATTAACAGACCTCCTTCGAGGGAATAACAAGTCCATAGAACTTGACGCGTCTGATCGAAATGCCACACTTCTGATGTATCAGAATCCAACGGCACCGTTAAGTATCTCGGTTGATGCATCAAACACTGCAATCGGCGCAGTTCTACAACAGCTAGTTAACAAAGAGTGGTAACCACTCGCCTTTTTCTCCAGGCGCCTTCAATTAGCTGAAACGAAGTACAGCACATTCGGCACAGAACTTCTGGCTATGTACTGTGCTATACGACATTTTTGACATTCGGTACAGGGTCGTGAATTCACAAATTTTACTGATCACAAACCTCTGACGTACTCTCTGAACTCACCTTCAGATAAGTATTCACCTAGGGAATCGCGATAACTAGATTACGTTTCACAGTTTACATCAGATATTCGCCATGTATCCGGAGTAAACAACACTGTGGCAGATGCCTTGTCGCGCGTTTGTTCCCTCACCCAAATCGACGGCAAAGACCTTGTAAAACTGGCTCGTCTTCAAAAAGAAGATACTGAGCTTCAACATGAGTTGTCGAAAACAACCCCACAACTAGCTGAGAAACCCTTAGGTATGGGAAGAGATACTATTCTATGTGACATTTCCACGAATACTCCTCGCCCCATCGTGCCTAAAAGTTATCGCCGTAACATCTTCAATACGTTGCATGGCTTATCTTACCCAGGTATTCGAACTACTGTCAAGCTCGTGACTAGTCGGTTTTGTTGGCCTGGCATTAATAAAGAAGTAGGGGAATGGGCACACACGTGCTTAGCTTGTCAAAAGTGCAGGTTAATAAGACACACCAAAAGCCCACTTGGCACCTTTCTTCTCCCTGACGCTCGTTTCGAACACGTCCATATAGATTTGGTTGGACCCCTTCCTGAATCCCATGGATATACTTATATTTTAACTTGCATCGATCGATTCACACGATGGCCGGTAGCAGTACCCATCAAGGATGTATCTGCTGAAGCAGTCGCACGCGTCTTCGTAGAAAGATGGATCGCTAACTTTGGATGCCCATCTTCCATAACAACTGATCGCGGGCGGTAATTCGAAAGTGGCTTGTTCTTCACCCTGACTAAAATCATAGGTTGCATGCGTTTTCGAACAACAGCCTACCATCCTCAAGCTAATGGGATGGTAGAACGTCTACATAGACAGCTGAAAGCTGGTCTGTCAGCCGCAAACACCACCCATTGGACTGAATCCCTGCCGTTAGTTCTCCTAAGGATACGAAACGCCTTGAAAACCGATGCTGGTTGTACTAGCGCCGAGCTAGTATATGGCACGACACTACGACTGCCTGGTGAATTCGTTTCTCGCTTGAGCTTCCCATCGGTGGTAGATCATGCTTCATACGTCAGCAGGCTTACAAACGCAATGCGTTCAGTTAAACCTGCTCCCCTTCGTTTACAGTCCATTGATTTTTTCGTTCACCCGTGTTTAAAAACTTCTTCACATGTATTTGTTCGTCGCGACTCTGTGCGCAGACCACTAGAACCTCCATACGACGGACCTTATAAAGTAATTAAACGTTCTGATAAATTCTTTGTCTTGGACAAAAAAGGCAGCGAGGACACCGTCAGCATTGACCGCCTGAAACCGGCTTACTTGGAGGGTAATCCTATTAGCATAGAGCTCAACGTACCCCGAAATCCACAAGTAACAGAAGATCGTTTAGACATCGATGAAGTCACTGGCACAGCGACAGCTACCGAACCTTCTATCGAGCCTACCAAGAAAACCCGTTCTGGACGCACCGTAAGGTTCACAGAATATCTGCACACTTATTTGACTTAACGAAGTCGTGTGACTCACGCAACTCATTCGTTTGTGGTACTGACTATTTTTTTTGACGTATCAATTTTTTTATATACAGTACCACCGAACACAAAAAATTTTTTTCAACAGTTCATGTAACATACACAAAAAAATTAATTAGATGTATTTTTTTCAATGTTCTGAACTTGGCATTATTTTACTGTGTAGTAAATGCACATCAATTTTTTAACCAAAAAGCTGATTTGGTACATTTTCCTCAAGCATCCCCGCCATTTGGTACCTCGTCGTGTAACGTGCACGATCACTAGCTAGCTAAGCGTTCGTCTGACGGCTTGTTTTGGTCCTGAAATATATTACGAGGTTTGGACGATCAATTATTGGCTTTTGCTTTGTTTTCGGTACGCAAGAATAATTTAGAGGTTGTGTAAGAGAATACCGCCAACCCTCTAAAGCTTGCTCCAGAAACTCCCGGAGCCTGCTGAGTAAACGGACTGAGCTGGTTAACATGCCAGACTCCGGAAACCCAGGTGTAATTATCATCTCAGAGACATAATAATAAAAATAATAATAATTTTATTTTCATATAAACATAAATTTACATGAAAATGCATGTCATTTTTACAGACACGATCAAGTATGTTATAATGTCAAATCTTAAATTGTCTACAAGTTAATAATGTTTCAACAGTTAAATATTTGATACATATATATAATTACACTCATTGTCTAAACCAGGCCGTATAGTTATTGAATTGTACAGGAAAGAGGCTACAGTCAGTTCGCGCTCCTTGAATAAGACGTGCTTTTCCTCCCTAACCGGAAATATCCAATTTTGTGAATTATTCGTTTGGGAAACCTGATCTTCCTATCCGGCGAATTTTTATTCAACCATTTCTTCCTCACCGAGCCTGTGTGTGGTACTTCCCGCTGTCTCGAACTACTGCCAAAGCTTCAGGTGCTACTTCTGTAGCAACACCCTCCTCACTCTTTCAAATATACAGGACTTGTGGGTCTGTTACGTGATTGCTGTGAAACCGAATAACCCGAAAGTTACAGGTAAAGTCTAAAGCTTTTACTTACATACTTTATCCTTCTTTTCTGCGCTCTCTATTGTCTTTTGCTGTAAGTCTATTGGACAAAATAACAGTCTCTTATTATTTAATCACCAGTATTAATTTAGGAGTAAAATGACAATAGATTCTCAACCTAAAATAAGTAATGGGACATCATACTCTGTAGTTACCAGGGCTTCAGCCAAACTAGGCAAACAGGAGAAGGTGATGGACTCACGCATACCGGTCCTGAAGACCAGGGCTAATATTCCCAGCTCGTACAGATTACCCATGTCGCCACAGTCCTACAGTGAAGCTGTGCAAAGTCAGCCAAGTGGATGTGGCTCCACCCCTGTTAACACGACTAGGTTAACAGATCCGAGTGGGAAAATTGCACTAAGTGAGAACTTCATAACACCCATCCCCATGGTAGACCATGAAACAAATAGGAAGGCCAAAAAGAAACGTTCACGACGTCGCAAGACGACAAGAACGCTCCCCAAGAAGACAGACGACTGCAAGGTCTGTGCTTCTGTTGTCGAACAAGCAGACTCTGCCTTCGAATGTAACTTTTGCAACCGATGGGTGCATTGCAGATGCGACAGTGGGGTACCAAAAGCATATTATGACTTTATGCGTAAAAACCCATGCCAATGGTTCTGGTACATATGCCCGAGTTGCCGTCCTGATGTAGCCTCGCGTAGTCCTTTGAAAACTAAAGATGGCACAGAAGTAGCGGGGAAAAAGGTGAAAAGCTCGACCCCCACCAATCCGGAAGTTAGTACAAACGCGCGTAAACCGGGGATACCAAAATCCTCACCGGTTAAACTTGTAACTCTTGCCATAACCGCTCCAGACACAGAGGCTGGAGAACCACGGGTTTCCGTCGTTGGAAAAAGACCCCAACCGTCTATCAGTAATGCTGGCTATAGCACTGAGACACATAAAAATACCCAGTCGCACCAGTCAAACCAAAACGGTCTTAAAGGTGATCACAAACGTGCGAGGACCGAGCCCAAGCCCACGGTTAGCAGATCAAATTGTGTAATCCTCTTTAATGTACCAGACTGTAGCAGTAGTCTGCTGAAAGATAGGGCCCTATTTGATCAGGAACAGTGGTCCATCTTGTGTAGCACACTGGGTTTGGACATCCAACCAGTAAATCTATGCAGATTGTATAGGGGCACTGCTGCACCTGAAGGCAAACCATCCCCACTGAGGGTAACATTGGGCTCTACCGAGGATGTTGAAAAAGTGTTACTGGCTTCTCAAGTCCTTTCTATAGGGAGGGCCTGTAACATACGTGTTAAGCCAGACAGGCCGTGGAAGGAAAGACAAATGGCGAGGGAGTCGCCAGAGCTCATTCCTTCTGCCTCCATGGTTGTGCATGGCATTCCCGAACTGGTAACTGGGAACGCCTGCGAAAAGCATTGTCATGATGTACAACAATGGAGATGGTTAGCATCCCAGATGGCCCTGGGAAGTTCAGGGGCTGTCTCTATTTATAGACTGCCTCGACCCACTCATCTTATGTCAATTAACTCGCCACGTCTGTTAGCTGTCAAGTTCAGCTCCCAAGACCAGTTGACTACCGCTCTCCATAGATGGTACGAGACCAAGGACAAGGTCAGCAAACACATTCGCTGCTGCGAGAGCCGGCCTCGCACTCAAAGGAGAGAACAAAGCGTAGTAAAAGAAAATCCTCAACCCCTAGTCACACTACAGCGGTGCAGCACGGACGATGATAGCCAGTGTCATCCGAGTGCTCCAACTGAACTAGAAGAAAAAAACGCCAACAGGCCGGTTCCTGGGGAATCGGCCAACTAGTTCGTAGGATAACTCCTCAACCGATAGCCAATATCAAGTCAACTACCCCCCAATACGGGGAAGTGGTGAGACTGACTACCAGTTGCCTGTATAGTAATGTGAGAGGGCTAAGAGGCAAAATAGCTGAACTTAGACACCTACAATCACAACTAAACTCCAAAATCATAATACTGACGGAAACCTGGCTAACCCCTACGGTGGCAGACAGCGAAGTCAGTATAAATGATATGGTCCTAGTCAGGCGAGATAGGGACCTGAAAGAAGGAGGTGGAGTCGCCATATACGTCGACAAACAGCTCAGATGTGTTCACGCGACGGACCCTCCCCTCACAGAGCTCCCTGACTCCATATGGTGCCACTTCACCGTTGGGTACTGCAAATATCTAGTGGGCAGCATTTATCGATCACCTTCATGTGGAGCAGACCATAACCAGGTACTGCTAAATACAATTTCAGCGACTCAAGACATGGGTTATGATCAAATTGTCATAGCTGGTGACTTCAATGCCCCATCTCTTAACTTGGTGTCGGGAAAAGCCCATGATAGATTTGATCGAAATCTGCTGCATACCATCAGGAAGGCTGGATTCACTGAAAATGTCAAGATGGATACTAGATGGGGCCCTGATGGGAAGTCTTCTAGACTGGATTACGTGCTCACTAGTGACCAGCTACTAGTGGAAAACGTTCAGATCACGACTCCCATAGGTAGTAGTGACCACGCGGTCATAGTATTCGACATAGTCCTCCGCGAGCGCTTACAGTGGGACAATACACAGCCCTATCTGTGTTATAACAAAGCCAACTACACCAAAATGCGAAGACTTCTGTCTGAAGCAAACTGGCCTAAAAAATGGACAGAGCTAACAGTAGAAGAACACTGGAGAGTGGTAAAGGAAATCATTCACCAGGCGGTCTCAGACACTGTTCCTTTAGTCTCACCAAAAGCTAGGAAGCAACGATCATGGCTGAAAAGAGGGACACAACGCCTTCTGCAGGCAAAGCGTAAAGCCTGGTTCGCGTGGCGACGATCGAAGAGTCAACCCGAATATGAAGTGTACCTTGAACTCAGGAATCGATGTAACATACGAGTCCGGAGCGATAGAAGGACATTTCAGGGAGACCTCGCCAATAAGCTTCTCGTGAACCCCAAAAGCCTATACAGGTTTATGGCCGAAAGAAAACCGACCAACCAGGGAGCATGCAATCTAGTGGGTTCTGATGGGAAATCTCTTACTAGTCTTGAAATGGCAGAGACATTCAGCCTAGCCTTTCACAGGCAACTAAATAGTAACGAGGATATTACCCCTACAGAACATCCAGATTACATCGCAGAACCAACACACGAAAACCTGCTGGGGACATTTCAAATTACCCCGGCTATGGTACTTGCAAAATTGGGAAGGTTGGCTTCGGGAAAGTCTCCAGGTTGTGATGGCATCAGACCATCTGTCCTGAAGCAGTGTTCAGAAAGTCTCTGTCAACCCCTAAGTGATCTGTTCCAACACTCCCTTGATGTAGGGAAACTTCCATGTGAATGGAAACGTGCAATCCTATCCCCTATCTTCAAGGGTGGTGACCGGCAGAATGTGACCAGTTACAGACCAGTTGCTCTACTTCCAGTGGTATCGAAGATATTGGAAAGTCTCATTGACGACCACATGAGAAAATACTTCGATGGGACTAACCTTCTTCACGAAGCACAGCACGGTTTCAGGAGGGGAAGATCCTGCGTGACGAATCTTCTACTAGCCTGGAACGATTGGACACTATCCTGGGACAAAAAGGTACCAGCCCACGTGATCTTTCTCGACTTTGCGAAAGCATTCGACACAGTTCACCATGGTCTGCTCCTTCACAAAATAGGCAAGGCGGGAGTTTCTGGAGCACTTCTCGCATGGCTGACAGATTACTTAGGCGAGAGAGAATTCTGCACCAAAGTCAACCGCATCCGATCATCTTGGCACACCTCGGCATCAGGGGTTCCTCAGGGTTCTATCCTAGGGCCGTTGATGTTTTTGATTTTTATCAATGACCTGCCCCCCCAACTAAACTGCTCTGCGCTTCTTTACGCTGACGACGTAAAGATTTGGAGAGCAATAAACTCATCGGAAGACTCAGATAGATTGCAGGCTGACCTGCAAACTCTGGGAAATTGGGCTTTGGCTAACGGAATGCCTTTCAATCTAAAGAAGTGCAAAGTAGTGCAGCTTCATTCCGGCAGGTCACAGAGTGTAAATTACACCCTTGGTGGCCAGAACTTGAGTTGTGTTCCATCAGAGCGTGATCTAGGTCTTATTCTAACAGAAAAGCTAGACACCAGTGGAAATTACTCGAGGGACGTCGCCAAAGCCTACGCAACATTACACTTTATGCACAGGCAGCTGGGAGCTCTCACTCCCGAACTGTTCTTAAGGCTATACAAGGCATATGTGAGGCCACACCTTGAGGTGCATAATATCATTGCACCTCCGCTACTCAAAAGGGATGCTAACATTCTAGAAAGTGTCCAGAGACGAGCGACAAAATGGGTGATCGGCCTCCGCAACAAATCATATGAGGAAAGACTAAAGAAATTAGGTCTTTTCACACTCAGTTACCGTAGGCACAGGGGAGACCTCATCACCGTCTACAAGATCCTAAATGACCAGGCCCACCCAAATAAAAGCATCCTGCCATTAAGCGATTATAGGCTTCCACGAGGTAACCCGCTAAGGATAGCACACCAGAGACCAAAGACTCGAGTGCGATCACATTTCTTTTCGCTTCGTGTTTGCCGTCTCTGGAACGCTTTACCGGCGGCCGTGACTACAGCGCCATCTCTGGAGATTTTTAAGCGGAAGCTAGACAATCATGCAGAAATGCAAGGTTTGTGTCTCAATGGCTTATCCTCATAAAATTTGAAACCAAACTGTCAATGAATAAGCGTACTAACTAAATCCCCACGACCTATTCTGCCTTCTCTCACTCTATCTTTTCCTTAGGTCACCTTTATTATTCCACTTATCTCAACCTATATTATCTACACTACAACCTATTATTATTATTATTACTATTCTGCTTTTATGACTACACCGAATGACCAAGAGGAGTTAGGTCAAACTCCATTCACGGCAGCAATACAGTCCTAACATACTGCATACTACAAACCACATCTCGACCAATCCCCGCACCACTCCTCCTGGAGTCTACCAGAGCTAAAGCAGTCGAGTGTCGGGACTTACTACGCAGAAGCTCACCGAAGATCTGGAACCTCTACCTCACAATCAAGAAGCGAGCTCAAAGAAATCACTGGTTTATACTAGCTCGTCATCAGGATATTGGATATTGGATGATGAGTTCCTGCGTCGGCTAGTTATATGTTTTCGTGTATTCGTTTTCCATTGAATTTTAAAGGTTTTTCTGGATGTTATGCTCATTTTGCAGTGTGTAGGCATACGATAACCAACCAACATTGAGGTAAGTACAACGTTTACAAGGGATTGGAAGCTGTTTTAGAAAAGTTAAAGTGCTAAGGTTAAACATTGAAGTGTAATAGATTAAGTGAGTAAAATACATCATCAATAAACACATTTATATAGAAAACAGAATGGGGAAGTAATTAATCCTTAGGCTGACAACGTTCATTTGCAAATTATAGTAAAACCAATGTACTTCGTACTATCATTATGCCTACTTTTGGCTTTAATACAATTATTTTCAAGCCAGTTGTTTTTATTTCATGCTCTTTTGTCTATTTGGTGCACAACCGTACCCTCCAGAGAATAGGAATAGAATAAGTCGAATCAAATTCATAAAGAGCTATAAAATGTTAGGTTTAATGGAATATAATGAGGATCAAGTAAAGACGTTATTAGAAAATAAGTGAGACAAGATATTATGAAGTGGTATTTAAAGATCTGACAATGGATAGCAAGTTAATTTATAAGATGCCCCATAAATCTGTGCAGATCCCGCGTGGTCGCATCTCAACAATAGGCTGAGCGAATGGTATATATTTAAAGGTAGAAGCATGATCTGTCAAGGCGTTCATTATTATCTTTTTCAAGATAAAGATCGAAGCCCTCATAAAAATCAGAAATATCTCGAGCCTTCAAATTGCGTATTGCTGTCCCTGCAGAATAGGGCGATTCACCTCAGTAACCGCCACCATATCTACTGATCAGCTAGCACCACCCTCCCTCCTTTTTTGATGTCAGGCTCTGAGACTATGATTATTTTGGTTACCGGAAATATACTGCTCGGTACCAGGCATGTTCGTACCTCATATTCTACCTCCCTAGCTTCCTAATCGAGTGCTTCCAATAGGTCTCCACGTACATCCTTATGAATATATTATAAATGTGTGCATGCATCCTAATGAACAGATTACTTTATAAGAAGTCAAAAACTTAAAGAGTATGTAGCGGTAAATAATTCCCCAAAATTATTGACCACAGCAATCACTCATTGGATGCTGACCACCACTGTTTAAGTCAACTTGTTTAGCTGAAGGCTTCCGGTCAAGCATCCCCGACATTTGGTACCTCGTCGTGTAACGTGCACGATCACTAGCTAGCTAAGCGTTTGTCTGAAGGCTTGTTTTGGTCCCTAAATATATCTCTTGGTTTGGACGATCAAATATTGGCTTTTGCTTTGTCTTTGGTACGCGAGAATAAATTAATTAGAAGTTGCTGAACGAGATATCCGTCAACCTCTTACAGTAAAACGAATAGGTATTGTGAATAATGGAGCAAGATTTAGCAGAACACTATAGTTAGGGTTCAATGTAGGTATTATGAACTGAAGGTAAGGTCGGTTAGCAGGACTTAGTGTACTTATGCATAGTAAACTTCTGACATTGCAAAGTAACGTGTCTAGACATATTATAAAAAGATATTAACATAGAACCAACAAAATTTTGGCATTTTTAACATTACTGCAGTGTGTGTATACTGAAGAATGGTGGTTAGTCTACGGGGAGCCGTAGAGTGAATCAAACCATATATGATTAGAGTATAATCAATAATATAATTCGTATATCAAATAATACACTAGGCTCAATAATTGAATGTTATAAGTGGAACAAGCGTGGTAAAGCAAGAGAACATGTGATGCATTAATATTTTAATCATTTTAAGTATTTTAATAACAATCTAATTTAAGAATTGAACATGCATGATTAATAAGTATTATTATATTAGTATATACATATGTAAAACGTTAAAAGGTGTGGATGCTATTACAATTATTTGCAGTGTTACTTTTACCAACACAACTTAGTGAAAATTATAGAGAATAGAAATCAGTAAATTAGTTAACGTTCGCTGCGTGAGTATTAGAGTCGGAATATACGTATGTGACTATACTTAAGACTGGACTGGCCTTCAATTTCCGTTCTACCAACAGTCGTGGTCTTTTAGACGAGCTAGGGTGGACATGTTAAAGTGTCTTTCTAGGCTCCGTTTGAACCCACCGGGGTTTTCACAACATCTTATTTCAGGTGGTAGTTGGTTCCAAAGAGTGCAATATTTTATGGTGAAAAAGTTTGCCCTAATGGATTTCCTGTGGGTAGCCACCTTGACAAGGTAGTCGTGGTTTCGCAGCTGATATGATTTAATATTTTCCCACGTTATGGATGAGTTACTGTAGCAATGTTTCCTAATGACTTTGAAGAGTAGAAATAAGTTGCACTTCACGCTCCTTAACCCCAGAGGCTCTAATTTCATACGTACACACCTGTCAACATATTCCACTTGTTGGTCGAACCCTATTGTGTGTTTCGTGAGGAATCTATGGACACTTTCGATTTTTTTTCTGTCTACAGACCTGGCTCATCCCCGATGACACTGACAACGTAGTTAACCTGCCAAACTTCTAAGTTCATAGGGTGGACAGACTAAACCGCATAGGAGGTGGCGTAGTCATCTAAATCAGGAAAGGCTTAACCGTGCGTAGCATTGAAGCACTCGATCACGAAAGTGAGTCGCGCGAACTTCTACGCTGCAAGGCCAAGACACTGACCTCGTAGCTACGTACCGCAGTCCTGACTGCATTGCAGACGACTTCCTAATAGAGAAGCTAGGCTACTGAACTTCGAAATGTCGAAGTCTCGTAGTCGGCGACATCAACACCCCAACAGTTGACTGGATGAACCTCACAACGCCATATTCAGTCAACTCCTTCGATCATAAACTGCTGGAATCTAGCATGTCGCTAGCCCTAGTCCAACATATCATTAAGCCCACGAGCTATGACTCACAGCAGTCCCCCTCAACTCTGAACCTAGTGTTCTCCCACGGTGAGGATGTGGATCTCATACAACATCTTCCTCGTTTAGGAAGAAGTGATCATGCTCTGCTCACTTTCAAGTTCACAGCAACAGCAGCAAGGACCAAAACGCAAGCTCGACCAAACGTTTGGAAAGCTGATATAAATGCGATCCCCTCAGCAGCCAATTGATTGAACTGATGAATTGATGAAACCAGATGCAGGGAAATCAATGGGTCCTGATAATCTTCATCCAAGGCTTCTCAAGGAGCTATCAGCTCACATAGCCGGCCCTTTGATCACGATCCTCCATCTCTCTCTCCTGAATGGAATGTTACCGCGTGACTGGAGAGACGCCACAGTAAACCCCATCAGCAAAGGAGGATCAAGAAAAAGCCCTTCAAGTCACAGGCCTATTAGTCTCAGCAGCACTCTATTTAAGACACTGGAAAGAACCTTCAAGAAATGCATCATGACACATCTGGAAAACAATAAAATGTTATCCAGAGCACAGAATTGCTTCCGAAGAAAGCTCTCATGCCTGTCAAATCTTTTCATTGCTAGAGAAAGTTGCGTCAGATCAAGGGACAACAGAAGACCCGTTGGCGTTGTCTTCATGGACTTCAGCAAAGCCTTTGATAAAGTACCTCACAAAGGACTACTCATGAAGTTGGAAAGTCTTGGTTTCAAAGGCAGGTTACTAAACTGGCTGAGGAGATTCCTCATAGATAGGAGGCAGAGGGTTAGGATCAACCCGAAACTCTCCTCTCGGACAGCAGCGAGTAGTGGAGTGCCTCAAGGCTCGGTACTCGGATCTCTTTTATTTGTTTTGTATATTAGTGGGTTATTTCTGCTCCCCAATTCCACTATGGTCCTATACGCAGATGACTTAAAAATTTGGAGAGAGCTGAAGGGAAACAGTGATACGTCAACATTACAAGAGGACCTCAACAAATTGTCAGAGTGGTCCATAGAATGGATGCTCCCGATCAATGTAACAAAATGTGCAGCCATACGCATTGGGCACGCAAGCATCGGAGGGAATAACACTTTGATCACTTCAGACCCACTTGTATTTAGATGTCATAGCTAGCCACGATTTAAAAACCACAGCACAATGTTGTGCGGTGGCTACTGGAGGTAGGCCGCATCAGAAAAACTCTGAAATCTCTTGTAAGACCGGATTTTATCGGGTGTGGTTGGCAGTGTGATCTTGTAGGGGACTATCATGAGAGCTCACTAACATCACAAATATAAGAATAATAATCCGAGTCAATGAGATGTTGAGTAACAATGTATTATCAGAAAATGCAGTAACGAGTTATATTAATAAAAAGGATTACTTGGATATGAAGTTTAAGTCCTCTGCTACAAATTATTTATATAATCCACGGGAGCGTTCACTGTCGGAGTTGCGTCTGTTGATGGATGCTATGTGCCGGTTGTAGAGTTGTCTTCGGATTAGGATAATAGACTCCTGCAATAAATCCAAAGTATACAACACGGTATGAGTGGAGCAAGTAAGCAGAAATGGCCCGGAAGTAGGCGAAGATTCCAACAGTTTAGTGTATTTCCAATTTTACACGGAAGTTATATGTATTTGAACAAGAATCGTTTTAAACAAAAATCATGTACAATGTCTCTAATTTCTACAACTAACAAGGAGGGTACAATCATATTTTTCGTACTCCACAGACTCGGGTGCTCTCCCACTTCTTTTCACTGTAGGTTTGCCATCCCTGGAACTCCTTACTGGCAGACGTAGCTATTGTACCGTTTGTGGGCGCCTTTAACAAAGGCTGAACAATCATACAGCGACACAAGTACTTCGTCCAAATGGCCTATCCCCTTAAAGTCCCATACACCTGTAGTAATTTATTGTAATCGTAGTATTAGTATTTCGAGATGACCGAATTACAAGAATCCAACCAAAACACAGAGAGGGCGGAATTCAGGAATTTGTATTTAGCGGAATTATTATGCCATTCATATAAGAAACATATTAACAGTCAACAGTAGGTATTTAAACAATACAGAGATAGAAATTGTCAATCACCACAACACCATTCAGGGCTATTATTACTATTATTAATGTATCCTTTAGTTCCTAGAGAAACATAGGGCTTCAGCTGCGCACCTCCACTGCCTTCGGTTTTCTGCCAACTTTTTCATCCCGCTCCAAGTCTGCCCACATGCTTTCAGCTCGCCTTCACATGACTTCCTTCAAGTCACCTTTGCACTGACGACCAACTCACCGCTTCCCTTTCGGGTTCCACTCGAGCGACGGCTTGTCTAGTGATGTCACTTGATGGTTTCCTCAGAGTATGGTCAGCCAATCCATCTCCATTTCTTCCTGCCTATTCGTTTCACAATCGGTTCCTGGTTGGTTCATTCATTGCCAGAGATCCCTGTCGCTGATCTTTTCTGGCCAGTCATCTGATCTTGAGTGGTATTGAGCGAAGACAACTGTTAATGAAGGTCTGAAGTTTGTTTTAGATTCTGTTTATGACTCGTCAAGTCTCTGATGCGTATAGTGAGTAGCACTGACTTTACATCCCCTTAAAGTCCCATACACCATTCAGGGGTAGACAACTAAATTCATCATTTTACTTCTTTACATTCTCTCCCGTCTTACTCCCCTGACTACTCCAACCACTACACTCACACTTATCATTATTATTACTGATATTATATACGTATATATTTATATATGTCTATGTATATTTCAACTTTAGATTTAATTGGCTGTCCGTTTTTTACATTTTCTTTATTTCTTTTTCTGTCTTTTATTCTGAATAACCTACACTAATTATATCTAATATTGTTATCTCTTTTCTTTTGAAGACGATACTGGAGGACTAACTGGTGAAAGGATCAACTCGATTCACAGTAGTAACAAAGTCTTAACACACCGCATACTACAAACAACATATAATTAATCCCAGCACTACTCCTTTTCGGAGTCAACCAAAGCTACGACAGTAGAGTGGCAGGACGAGCTACGCAGTTTACCGAAGATCAGGCACCTTTACCTCATAACCAAGAAGCGCACACACAGAAATGAAATTGGTTTATTCTAGCGCGTAAAAGCGATATCGGATATTGCAATACTCATGGGAAATGAAATCCCGATCCATTATTATTGTATACTTGTTCTTTTTAAGACAGAAGCCGGAATATGATACTGTCGTTAACACAGCATCAGTCTTACTGATGTAGGTGACTATCACATTGTAGAGGTAGCTCGCCAGCGTATAATGTACCGTCTAATAGAAGATCACGGGTTCCACATTGACACCAGATATTAAGAAGAAGTACTGATGGGGGCTAAATTGTTCCTTAGCAGTTTTCTCGAACATTGTTTGATTCCTATTTGCAGACTTTAACTGCAGACTATAGGAACTATGATTGAGAAGCAGAACACGAATGGCGGACAGAACACTTTATCAATAATAGTAATCATCACAGTACAAAAGGAACGCCAAAGTTCAAACGGAGAAAAGAGGGAATCTCTTCTTGATCACAAGAACCCTTCTTAGAACCAGTGCCTTTTCTCCGTCGATGCTGAGTATTAAACAGGGATATCGAGTATTAAACAACATTCAACATATAAGGCAAAATACTGTCTGTATCATTAGAAGACGACTCAGGGGATTTTCGATAGGATAGAGTTGACATATTTTTCATGCTCGACAGCGTCAAATGTTTTGATAATAAACGGACTTTAGCTGTATCAAAAGAAATGGAGTACTGAATGGAACAATCACCATATGGATGAAACCATGAGTAGAATAGGATACCAAACACCAGATGAAAAATGAACCCTCTGACATAATTAGAAATTTCCTAATATTTGTTCAAATAAGATATCAAAGGTGGCTGGATTGACAATATTCGGGTGACTGTTTGAGATAAATTCAGTAGAACTGCTTCATTTCGAGTTTACTGCATTTATAAAATGGATTTAATATCATCCAAAGAAGCAGATATTTAGATAAAACGAATTTGCCGTTGTCAATTATTAATTCGCAGATTGTGTGACGATACTAAAATGCAGCAGGTAAATTGACTGAGCACCGAATATAATGGTTCTCCGTCAAATACCTTCTACTTCACTAAGCCTATTCGTTTACACACATTATTTTTCATTTTTATCATTACTGTTATTGAATAAAAGGTTGTTGTTTGTTTGGTTCTAGCTGCGTCTTCACTTCTAGTTACATTCTGATTTTTCACTGTCTGAAGATGAGTGGTTCAGTGGTATTTGGGAAATTAAGAACTAAATGGTTGTTTAAGAAAATGATAGGCATTTTAAACTCAAATACAAATAAACTGAAAGCGCACATAAGAATGTTGATAACATACCCTCTAAAGTTACTTATTTCATTCCATCCAATTTTACTCAGACTTTGCGGATTTACTTTGTACTTGGGGATTGCTTGGGTGGCATAGTGGTTAGGACTCTCGCCGACCATACACATGGTCCGGGGTTCGAGCCCTCACCGACGCATACCTGATATCTATGGTTAGCCTGCGAATTTTGGGCTACCGATATCCACGCTGAAAATTCCACACTTGTACCAAAAATACGGTGTGGAATCAAGCTGCAACCATAAAATAAAAAAAAATCGGAATTTATCTAAACAAGACGAAACTGCTTTTTATAGTGAAGTTTGTAGTTCCGCCATACTTTTATGTTCTAAATAATGTACTGAGAGATTTAAAGGTTGTTTAGAAGTAATCTTTTCTCTCAAAATGCCTTGTGATATATTGCTATTATTATTGCTCCCACTACTGATACTACATCCTTTATTTTACTTCCCTAATTATTTCTACATAATTATTATTAATTGATCAGGAAGGTGACTCATTCATAAATTTGCCTTTCTTAGATATGACTTTTTTGATTATTTATCTAGTGCAGTAGAGTCTTCCCTGTCTACTCAAATGCGGCCTGCTGAAGAATCACAAACTAGGACGAAATAGCTGTGCAGTGCTCCCTGTTTTTCGACGTATTTCTCACTGGTTTTTGTTCGGAACGAAAAATGCATCGAAATCAATTCAAAGGCCTACAAACCAATAATTTGGGGACTTGTTTATATTTCAACTGCAATACTATTTATTTCAATCGTTTGACGTATCACCATTCTATTGAGTTATACAATAACACTAGTTGTTACAATATGTTCATTACCGAATCATTCTGTGCAATACTGTATATTATCCTAAAGGCTACCTTTTGTTAACTGACTGTAAATGCGTCATAATAAATGGTAGCCAGGGTAACTGTTTTAATCTCAGTGATGAAAGAAAGCTGTTGAATAAGCATGAAATATCTTAGCTAAGCTAACGGGTATAATGCTCTTGTGTGCTCTGCAAACAGTCTGTATCAAAGAAACCTTATTCATCACTAAAAATCTATGAAGGAAGTTGATTTTCCTCTCAAATAGTGAATATTAATAAGTTTTGCTTTATGATATCTGTTCAGATTAAGATTTTGATTAGAATATAACTGAGAGAGTAAGACTATCTGGGGTAGCCTTGGGAAGGCAGACTACTATAATCGAATTTGAGATTTTCTCGTCGATTGATTGGACCGAAGTGCTTGGTCTCAATTAAATTAATATGACCCATTGCACAAGAGGTGGCTCTCGTGGCCCAAGTGGTCTAGTGGATAGCGCTTTGGCGTTTGAAACTATGGGCACTGGGTTCGAGCCTCGGTGGGAACACTTACTGAGAAATGCAGGTACATCCAGATGACGAGTCCCAAATAGGACGAAATGTGCATCCTGGATTCTACTGCTAGTCACCATCCACCAATTAAAGGCAGACTACTGTTTATGTAATGCATAATGATCGAGAAATCACTGAAAAATAGGGTTCTGATAATAGTTTAGCAACCGACCTATCTATAAAGTAAATTATATTTTTTCCGAAAATCACCCTTATTAATTAATTAAAAAACAAATCAAGGAGAAAATAGCAATCTTCCTCAGGTTTCATACTCAGATGTCTATAAAGGTCAAGAAATATTTCTTATTGACAATATTTGTCGTTTTTATAACACAGAATCATTGCTATCGAAAATCCAGGAGGGGAATGTGAATAAGTCGTTACTAGATTATAATGCCAAACATGATTGTATATGAATCGATAAATCTGTGACCAGATATGAAAGTAAATGAATGCCAATGACTCTATATTAGTGGGTCCAGGTGTCTGAAGGTGTTGTTGTTGTCGTTCAAACAGGCCACAAAGCTAGCATTGAGGAGTTGTTCTATATCATCTATCAATTATCGAATAAGTCTCCAAAGGCCCTTAGATACCAAACTAGTGCGATGCGTCTAGTCGCATTAGTTACTAGTGTCCAATCAAAATACCCACTGCAGTCCTACAGAAAGTCAATCGCGAGCCCAGTGGTAACGTCTCTGACTGCAGCATTGGGTGATGAGGGTTCGAATCTCAGAAGGCACATGAGTTCCTTCAAGTTTGCAGACACGCCTTGCTGATGAGTGCCAACTAGCATGAAACCTAGGTCCAAGGCTTCCAGCTGATTGTCTCCAACCAGCAGCTGCTGTTGATAAATTTGCCTGCTGTTCAACCTATAAATTCTGTGTTTTTTCCCTCAGTTTGTCTGATATGAATACCAGGTAGTGTTATATCAGTGCACATTACCTTCTACTGATGCCTTTGAAATGTAATCTACCAATATTATTGACTCAATATAATTTAAAACATTAGTGTTGTTAATAACAATATTGCTTTAAATATTATGGTCAAAAACATGTAGAACCTTATGTCTAATTAGTCGAAAAGAATGTTCTTTATTCTGAATCTTTAATGGTCATCTTCAGTCAATTAAAGCATGTATTTACTTTATGTTCTTTTCAAAATGTGGACATTTACCAACTCCAAACTTAATTATTCTGTTTCCTCATATGTTTCTTTAAATGCAAGACCAGTCTGTTTCAGCTGACCTTCTATTTGAGGGTATGGCAAGTGTAAAACTTCTAGTTTTCTACAAGAATGGATTCGTTTGCCTGACTGTTGGACAAAATATCAGATTCAGATGACTTCTTAATATTCGAAGCAGTAAACTTGTAACGACAGAAGACAAGGGCCAGGCAACAGATCGTTTATTGAGAGAATCAAGAGATATTTATAGATTTTTGTGTACATTACTATTAGCGTTGTTGTTGGTCTGTCTTGCTGAAGGTTATTCTGTACTGCTTGTGACCGTTACTAAGAAAGTTAAGCCATATATCTGCGAATCGTATTTGCACACATTAGGTCAACTCTGTTTGGTTGTTGGGTTCCTCAAGACTAGGCTGTTATTGTTTTTTTCTCATGACCCCGATTTTGGACGTGACTTTGACGTAAATTGCTGTCTGCCAGTTTTGGCTAGCGGCTAGCTCACACCACCAACTGATGTAACGAAGCATTATGAATAAGGCAGGTTATAAAAATACCTCAATCAAGAAAGTAGTAAATATATATGAATAAGTCGCAAGGATGTATTACTCGACATTCTGACTAATATTTCTTATTACAGGCTTCTAATAAAATGAGCGCTCTCAATTCTGATAGAACGTGTGCACACTGTTGAATAGTTTGATGAAGCGCTTGGTCAGTGCTCTCCTTACGGTTATTCAGCTGACGTCACTTTGCAGAGAGACAAATGACAAATTAATAGTCAGTCTATTGAGAAATTGATGTCGTTGCCCAAATATGTTCACCTTGACAGTATATCCAAGCATAAACTAAGAAAATAAAAGTTTTGCCCATACAAGAGTTATACAAAGTGAAAGAAACAAATGGATTTTATTTAAAAATAAGTAAGAGATGGAGGGAATCTATTCACATAGGACGAAAGACCATATTTAAAAGGGTATGAGGTAATACAGTAATTAGGAATTTAAGGATTTCACTGCTGGTCAGGGAAGCAATAGTGGCTGGACTTTTGGATACATAACTCAAGCTGTTTCAGGTAAATTGTTTTGACTTCTGATGCTCGACAATTTAATAAATATACAATAGACGGTAGAAGCTGATTCTTTATTATTTGGTTTATCTTCCGTTTGGATCAAGTTTGCTAAGGTCGAACTGTCACTTCTTTTATCACAGCTTCATTTGGTTTCCAAGCACAAAAAAAGTATGTGAATCAAAGGACGATATGACTAGTTAATTAGCAGACACAGAAGGAGGTAACTGGTTCAGGAATAATATCAGTATTAAAATCAAGCTTGTAGAAAACATGATCTTCAATTTACTCCCATGAAAGTCGTCGAAAAGAGTGTTCTTCGTTCATTGATGAGTGTTTTAATTTATGACTGGCGTTTTTGCACATTATTTGTAAAAGTTTACACCTTCTGTTGTGATTATTATCGTATTGCTTTCATTACTGTTGCTTATTTCCTTAAGAACACTTGATTCGAAGACATTCTAGGTGTGATGGTGATATTGACTAAAGGTATGTGGGTATTGTTCATAAGGGCAATAACGTTGTCTTTATCCGTTGGATTTGTGACTACTAATTTTATGTTCAAAATTGAAGCGATTTGTAAATTATGGGTAATTTCAGTCGTTGTTGAAGTCCATTCAATGCTGCTTGGAATATCACCAGTACTTTTGTTTGTAGAGGTATGTATTTTGTTTTAATATGAATATACATGAGTGCACTTACAAAATGGTAAAAATACGCACCACCTATCTTAAGCCTATTTATAGGGCTCAAGTATGATTTCAACTCCTTTCAATATGTACATACAACCGAGTGAAATTACCTTTTTATAACTATGCCATACCATGACTCGTTTTTACAAGGTCAAAAAGGCAGAGAGACGGTATATTTAAAACTTTTCTCTCATTCCTTGCCTTTTGCGTAGGACACAGGTCTTCGAGCTTAGAAGTCTTAATGGTGGTGGGGGAGTTGGTCTTACGGAGTAGAAGTGCCAGACTCACAACCCTCCCTCCTTCCCAGGATTACTACTGGCTATTAAACCGGGAAAGGTTTGCGAATGCACCGGTCATAAATGAAACCGGGCCTCCAATGTGGCTGATGAGAATTTCGTCATTGAGACACTCACGCAAATCAGGTAGCATCGGATGGCTTTTTATGCCAGTTTGAGACCATTCATCATTGGGAACACATGACTCCACTGGGGAGCGAATCCAGGATTGTCACGCTGTGAGCTCTGGCTGCTCAGACAATCGGACAGTAGCAAAAATTTGAATCAAATAAATATCATGAGACACCAGTATATAGGACGCTGCAAGGGTTGGAGTCAATAAAATATTAAGGAACCTCTTAATTGAACATTACTTCAATGCTCATAAATGACTGGATATGAGATGGTTTTCTTAAAGTTTTAGTTAGAGCTTGCAACGAGTAGGGTCAGCTAAACTGGATATAAAAACAGTTATTCATTAGTGACATAAGATGGCTTCTGAACTTTACTAAAACTGACAGATTTTTACACATAATACCTATTTAGTAATCTTTAATTTCCAGTGTTTCTCTAGACGGTTCATCTGACACCTGTTATTTGAATGTGCCAACAAACAGTTGTGAAGATATTCTCATGAGGATTCTAATCTGAATCTTATCCCAAAGACCAATGTACTACACAGTTGGCCACCTATTTATAATATACACATTAGGTCATAGGAGTTATTAGGAAGACAGTTGCAGAGAAGAAAATTTTCTTTTCGACGAAGTCATCATCTAGGCTGTACATTCGTGTATTTATATCAAATGGATGGGGAAGTTCCAGAATTGTTTCCTGTTTATTCATGTTATTTTTTTAAGCTTTTCTTAATCCCTGTTTACACTACCATATTTTCATATCCGAACTTCCTGTTTATTTTGTCATTTTACTATTTCTACATATTTAATCCCTGATTGGATAAACAATTATTCCTTACATTAGTTTTTTTATCCAAACATTTATTTTGTTATCTCTACATTTCTAACCCCTAATTGCACAATGTTAATCTTTTTAGTAATTATGATGCTACTATGTTAGTTTCATCCGTCCCACTGTTTATCATGGCATTTTAATTCCTAATTGTAATTTTTATTAATTTGACTCTTAACCGGAAATTATTTGGGAACTTTCCCATCCATTTGATATAAATACACGAATGTACAGCCTAGATGATGACTTCGTCGAAAAGAAAATTTTCTTCGCTGCAACTGCCTTCTTAATAACTCCTATCTATAATAGTTTCCTGTCTTTTACTGATCGGTAACTTTTTTCATTCACCGGAAATTAAAGACCACTTTTACTATAATAGAAATTATGTATTCAATGCCCAAAGTTTGCCAGACTAATAAATATAAACTCACTCTGGTCATATATGCAGGAAAATTCAGATTCATGAAGTTAGTTTTGATGGTCTGTGAGTGATGAACACTTCTCCAGTGCTTCTGGATTTTCAGTTGTTCTTTAGTTGATGTGTATTTATGAAGAAGAGTTTCTTGAATTCGATTGTCTCACATCCAACTTTAAACAGAATAGGATATGTCGATGTGTTTTTCGTTCAATGTCATTTTCGTAATCTGAGTGTAATTGTGTTCTTCCGAAGATGAAAGTAAAACTGAACTAATGGACGACAATTCGCTAAATTATTTTTAGTGTAGATGTGTAGCTCTTAAGAGGCATTTAATTTGTAACATCTTCCTAGTGTTTCGTTGTAAGCTGACGAGTGGATGAAACTAAATGAAATCAAATGAAAGCTTGTGTTTGCAGTTTAGGCCTAATAAACAATTTGGTGTTTTTTACTCAGTCATCAAAACTTCTATTCTTGAATACTGGCTTAAATTCTGCTTACGTTCAAGTGTTTTGGGGCATTCAAACACCGTACCCGGCTCGTCAACACTGTTTACGGATTAATAAGTGGGTCAGTCACCTTGATCATCGTTATCCATTTAAGTTTAAATAGTCTTCAACTTCTTAAACTCATCAATAATATATATATATATATATATATATATATGTATATATACATTGTAGATTTTATGCAGAGAACCTTATCGTTATTTGTGGACTTCAGGATGTGAGAAACTGGTTTTTTAATCAGAATAATATGATCTTCATTGCTGTCTTAGATATCCTTGTTAGTTTCTATCGAGAATGTAACTATGACCTTACTACAGGATAAATTGAAGCATTTATAACGGGGCCTGTCCGCTTAAAGATGCCAGTTAATCAGAACTTTAGACATAAAGAAAGGAAAAAATATCTCTGCTAGACTACTAGTGTTATGTTAATTAGTTGTGACTCAGTTAATTACAGGATAATATCCTGGAGTTTGAAACAAAGATTACTTGTTTCAAATCACGGTTTAAAGATTGAATAAAATGCAGTATTGGTGACGATTCTGCGGGTGATCTCCATAAAATATTTAACCAAACGCTAGATTTAATGGTTTTATAAAAGAATTAAATTTTTAATTGTAAAATGCCTCTTTAATCCCTATCTACTTGGCATACGCTTAGATGGCGCTTGATACTTGGAAACGACTTTCATGAAAGTGGCCTTTAGAAGCATTGGAAATGTATCAGTATTAAGCACTCCGGCTTGTCAAGCGCTGAACCTTGGTGGCTGTGAACGTGACCCGTCTTCGTACCTTCAACATTATCATCATCAGAAGCAGAAATAACAATGGTTCTGCAACTTAATGTAACATCACTAGCAAGATATTTAAAGTTGCTTTGTATCGTCGAATACGCGTGTACCTGACTCTTTGACACAGCATGATGATTATATTCATTAGCAGAGAGACAAAACCTCACTAAAAGTTATTTACGCTTTTAATCTCTGTCGGAAATCATCTTAAGGTAAGAAAGATCCGGAAAAAATAAACAACACCAGCCTCAAAGGTATAAAATATTCGATATCATAACGTTACATACTATGAAGTATTTTTATTTAATAGAAATAAACACTTAGTGTAGAGCGTGTTCTATCTCTGTTGTAGATAAGCGGATGTTTTCACTTTTTTCTTGGTTTTATAAATAAGCACTTTTTATTGCGTCCCATTAGCGTTAAAAGTGTCCGTTCAAAAATTCCGTTTGTTTTCTTGTTGACATCATCTTCAAGTGACACTTTATATACTTTCTTGTAGGCGAACATAATGTCAGTCAAATCAATCTATAAATAAATAAGAGAAAGAAAAAGGTGAAAAGTAGAATTTTAATTTTTGATCATAATTGGCTAAAGTAGGTGCTGATGCAAATGAAAAGTATCAGCAAAAGTAAGTAGGATTGTGAATGTGGAGTTTTTAAAAGACTTATCTGTGCAACATGAAGCTAATATGATGTCTCCATTTTTATATTTCGCAATAACATTTAGATTAAAATAGAGACGTCAAGTTAGACACAGACGTGCCAATAAGGAATAAGGTTTGACTATGACAACAACATTAAACGTCAGCTACTTGTTCCCCCTAGCCCGCTCTACTAAAGCGGGGATACAAAAATAATTGAGATGCAAAGTATCCTTTACGCAATAATGTATGATTGAAAATATCACCAAGGATATGTCAATTAGTCTGTAATCATGATCAATAAAATAACGAGCGTTATTTTACGTCTCAAACAAACTTCAGACCTTTATCAACAGTTGTCTTCGCTCAATACCACTCAAGATCAGATGGCCAGAAAAGATCAGCAACAAAGATCTCTGGGAGCGAACCAACCAGGAACCGATTGTGAATCAAACAGGCAGGAAGAAATGAAGATGGATTGGCCACACCCTGAGGAAACCATCAAGTGACATCACTAGACAAGCCATTGCTTGAGTGGAACCCGAAAGGGAAACGGCGAGTTGGTCGTCAGTGTGAGGGTGACTTGGAGGAGGTCATGCGAGGAGGAGATGAAAGCATGTGGGCAGGCTTGGAGCGAAGTGAAAAAGTTGGCAGAAAACCGAAGGCAGTGGAGGTGCGCAGCTGAAGCCCTATGTTTCTCTAGGAACTAAAGGATATAATAATAATTTTACATAGACCAATATTGATTGGTTTGTTTCTGGACTGAACTTGCTCACCATATCGCCAATAAACGGTTATCTATTATTTACCTGTCTACATATCATCCCCCTGCCTCTTTCACAACCTGGAGCCACATAGTCTATTTTCGGAACCTGGCTGACCAATGTTGAGGGGGTGGTTTTTTGTTTACTAGAAGGCCAGAAGCATTTGTAGCCTCCTACCTGTCATAACGTGAGAAGCTGTGGCATGCTTGAGAACAAATTGTCATTCGGGACGGGAAAGTGAGGCGTTAGCTTGTGGCTATGAAGCACTTGGCTCAGGTCTCTTTGCTTGATAAACAGGTTTAGCACCATCTTGGGGATGTAGAGTTCGAAGACTGATGAATTTTTGACCGGCAATTGCTGACTAGGAACGGCATTTAGGGCAAAATGTCGAGGATATTCGTTGTGTGCGTTGCTGGTTAAAACCATCTCTGTGTCTAACATTATTGGAGTTATTGAACCAGTGCTGTTTATACGGACAAGATGTGACTTAATGCCAACATTATGATGTAAGTGTCATCTTTGGGTGTCGGCTGGTATTGCGTGAGTAAGTGGGATAATGCACGCTTGAGGTAGGACCAGGGAAATTGGAGTCAGAATTTGGTGTAGAAGTTTTGAGAGGTCTGGCGAAGTGCACTGACTTCAAGACCACCCTGATGTCCAGACTAGACAAGAGTGTTTGTTCGAGAAAATCGTCCAATGTCGAAGAATCCAACAACCCTGTCTCAAGAAAAGCCACAGGTTCATTTTGCTGAGGGGCCTTAAATTAGAATGCAACGGTTATAGGGTGCTGTTAGCTTATTAATAAGTCATTATGTGATGTTAATTTACTACAAAGCTATTCCAGAAACTTCCAAACAAGTATTAATTCAGCAATCAACAGAAACTATCTTTAACAACGATTTATTGAAGTTTAGTTAAAAAGTCACGAGAGAGAATGTTGGCCAGATTCCATATATAAAGACAGCATTGTATCTAGAAATATGAAAAGTAAGGGATTACAAGTTATAACACGCCTCTTCGACGGAAGCTTCTAGCTACTGGGTTCGGTGTAATCGTTTCGCGTTGATCAGGCTACAATACTTGAAGACTAAGCAGTTGCCATCCAAATTTTGAGGCGTAAAACTTTTCTACTATTACAACGGACGGTCCTGTTTTCTTTTCTTACTACCATCTTGGATGTACATCTCCCAAATGATGGTTTAATGGATGTTTTTTGGTTTGCAGATGATTCTTGGCAATTAGGGTCTGGTAGAGGAGAAGTTACTTATGTCAAGTCCAAGTGTCTTTGACCATAAAGGAATTCATCGTTATTAACCAAGTGGATTTCAGTCTAGACTTTTGATATATACGCATTTCTTAGATGTATTAAGAAATCTTGTTGTATTGCATATTAAAAGTTAGTTGTTATCATGTGGCTAAGGTAATTCTAACAAACAGAAAAAAATATCCGTAGTACGTCAGGATACTTAAATAATGAGATAAAACAGGTGGAAGAAACATTAGTGCTAAAGAACTATCCAGTGAAATTCATTAAGAAGTTCGTAAAAGCTGACAATAAAAGGAAAAAATAGTAGCGAAATTATAAACCATAATATATATAAATGAATTTAAGGTATCTTCAGGAAGGGACATGAGAAATCCCACATAAGGTTCTCGACAAAATCAGGGATTAGGATGGCATTTAAAGCCACAAACTCCCCCAATGACAAGCTCCGCTACACCGACCCAATC
The DNA here is from genome assembly GCA_944472135.2 of Trichobilharzia regenti. Lineage (NCBI taxonomy): Eukaryota > Metazoa > Platyhelminthes > Trematoda > Strigeidida > Schistosomatidae > Trichobilharzia > Trichobilharzia regenti. The sequence goes on from OX235267.1 coordinate 21,602,780, forward strand.
AGACAAAATTATTTGGCCTACAAAATACCTTACAGTGACTGTGTGGTCGACTACATAGGTCTCACCAACATCCTGGGACTAGTAAGGTTATCGGAGCATAAGAATTAAGCTAAGTATAGAGTGACTAACCACAGTAACTGCAGTGAATTTACTAACACACGATAGATTTTTAAAAAGCAATTACGGTAAGTGGATGAAGAGGTTAGCCATTGAATATTTGTTAATTGAATCTACACCTAACACCAGTGATATGGGAAATATTACTAATAAAATCAAAGGGTAAAAAAGACTGGAATTATGTAAACAAAGTTGGCATGTTAGGTAAAATGCCTTGATATGGTTGTGAGTAATAAATGGTGCTGAAAACGTCATCAGAAAATAATACTGTATCACAGAGTGTTTTCATTAGATAAATTGTGCTATAATGGAAAAACTAAATCTGATTCTTCTTACCTCTGCTCTTGTGATAAAAAGCCGCAAAACTTCTTGATGATCCAATGTAGAGGCGTAAAGAAGTTTATGTATCAGTGCTGCGAAAAACTTTGTACGCCGATTTGCTATACCCACTAAAATAGAAGAAATAACGTGTAATTCCTGAACATTTGAAGCAAATTAGCAAGATTCTTAGGATTAAAATAGTGTACAATTATAAATATCCTAAGTACCGCAGTACTTAAAAATCTGTTTTATCAGTTAAATTTTTGCATGCTTCGCATGATTTTGTACATTGATGTGTCTGTTATGTTTTACCAGAAGTTTATGGCTTCACTAAATGAAATTCTTTACTCTGTTTTCATATCTTTGATAAATTAGACTCAATATAGCAAAAATATTCATTCAGACATCTATAAAACACAAAATAATTGAGCAAAGAATATTCTTTTCGATAAATTCCTCTTCTGGCTCTACAGTTATATATATATATGTTTATATACACGAAATATTCAAGATTGGTAGTTAATAACAATATTGGTGTTTTTTAAATAATATCGATTTGTAAAGTATGATCAATGCAATTACAGTCCACTAAAAATACTTAAATTATAATAGTAATAAAGATATAATAGCGAATAGAATATCAACTAAAATTAGGAAATTTCCACAAAAATTGAGGATCATTCAAACCTAGATGACCAAGGTAAGGAAAGTGTCTGAACTAACTTCTTTTGGACGCACAAATTAGGCTTTTTAATGTGGATCCCAACAGCCTCAGCAATATTTAGTAATCGAACTCTTAAGGCGGAGTTGAGATTTGTTGGTATCTACCAATTTAACTGCTACTGTGGAGCCAGTTACATAGGCCGCACAACTAGGCGTGTTTCTCGTCGAATTTCCGGACATCACCCTGCGTGGTTAAGCAAAGGCCAAACAAAATCTATTCGTAGAACTATTCTAGCTCATCTTGAGGATACAGAACATAAGATTGATGTTAACAAGGATTTTAGAGTTATTTTTTTGGATACCAACAAATCTCAACTCCGCCTTAAGAGTTCGATTACTAAATATTGCTGAGGCTGTTGGGATCCACATTAAAAAGCCTAATTTGTGCGTCCAAAAGAAGTTAGTTCAGACACTTTCCTTACCTTGGTCATCTAGGTTTGAATGATCCTCAATTTTTGTGGAAATTTCCTAATTTTAGTTGATATTCTATTCGCTATTATATCTTTATTACTATTATAATTTAAGTATTTTTAGTGGACTGTAATTGCATTGATCATACTTTACAAATCGATATTATTTAAAAAACACCAATATTGTTATTAACTACCAATCTTGAATATTTCGTGTATATAAACATATATATATATAACTGTAGAGCCAGAAGAGGAATTTATCGAAAAGAATATTCTTTGCTCAATTATTTTGTGTTTTATAAATTCGACTCATTTAAGTGCTTTCTATCAGTGTCACTTAATTACTTTACTCTGCCTTCTCCTTGAGAATGTTAGTTTAGGATATAAGCCTGGAGATGCTTGTATGGAAAACTGTATGGTGGTTGGTTAGTCGTTACAGAAATCTTAGCAAAACCTTGGCATTCACAAGTTTTAGGAGTTATGAGTCCTACATTTAGAGCTAGAGACTTTACCAACGCGTTATTTATTGTTGTAGGCAACAAATTAATTAATATAAATATAAAACTTGGGCACTGTGGCAGAGTGTAACTCCATTATAGATAAGATTTTATTTTGATAAATCTCACAGTGTTGTACAGTAATATTATCTGATGACGTTTCGAGCATAAATCATTGCTCATAATCATATAAAGTCACTCACACAAATTCTTACTTGATATATATATATATATATATATATATATATATAACATTTCTGTACAGCACTGTGTGATTTATCAAAATAAAATCTTTTCTATAATGGAACTATTTAATTATCTTGAAATATATCTTTTAGTGGTTTCCGTGAGTCAGTCTTCAGGTTTCATTTATAAGGCTAAACAATGATTGATGGTTAAACATGCTGACTATCATTTCCGCTTTTATTAACCTGCATATATTTGTCAGCTAGTTACATCCTGGTCTCATTTTACCGACTGAGATGAATGGGCATAATTGTCGATGTTTGCTACCTAAATAAGTAATTATATATATATATATATATCAGGTTAGACTACGGATTCATATCAGTTAGAGAACCACTGAGAACTAAGGGGTACTGAACAGCCGCTTCGTCCTAGTTTGAGACTCATCTGCAGTACGCACTCACTGTGTTTTGAAACCAGGATCTTCCGGTTACAAGGCAAGCTTGAATACCATTCAGCCACTGGGACCCTACCCAACTGTCTATAAATTCCAACTTCTACCAATTCGTGATTTTAGCGCCACCACGAACCAGTGTCGCTGATGGGACTTTATCTTTACTCCCGATTGTGTGGACCCCACTCATTACCACTTCTCACTAGGACTCCAGGGAACTTTTTCCTGTAGCAAGTCACTAGCGAGCATCAGAATAATTTTCAAGAATAAGTTTGTAGTGATTCTATTTGTTTTAAGTTAAACTACGGATTGATATCATTTAGAGCACCATTAAGAACCAGGGAGTACTGAAAGAAGTTGTCTTGAGTTCTAATGAGAAGCGGTGACTAGTGGGATTCATCCAGTCGGGAGTGAGGATGAAGTATCACCGATGATAGAAGGTGGTGGTGCCGCTAAAATCCTGAACTGGTAGAAGTTGGAACTCATGGGCCATTGAATAGGGTCCCAGAGGTTAAATGTTATTCGGTCTTGCCTTGTAACCGGAAGATCCTGGTTTCAAAACCCAGTGGGTTCGTACTGATGATGAGTCACAAACTAGGACGAAGCAGTTGTCTGGTACTCCCTGGCTCTAAATCGCTCACTAACTCATATCAATCCGTGGTCTAACCTGGAACGAATAGAATCCCTACAAACTACATATATATGAATATGCATATGTTTTTCAGGAGATATCATTTCAGTCAGAGTGGATCATTACTTAAGGCTTTTAACTGTTTCATTTTGCTCTTTGTAAATTAAATTCAATAAACTGATCACTAACTTCAAGCGTGTCTAAATTATTTTAGAATAAGTTGGCATTGTATGGAGAAAACTTATTCATCTTTAGGAATGATTGAAACATATGTGAACTTACGAAATGTTTCGAGAAGAAACTTAAGATTTCCACTTGTTTTATCTTCCACTTCTTGTTCAAGAGTTCTTCCGAAATTCTAGAGGAGAAATTCAAATTTAGGCATAAAATATTTTCCAAATTTTTTTATACAGTGCTCAAGTTTGTATATTTTGTTTAGAGTTCGTAATGGTGTCAAATCTAATTTCTTAGACAATATTTTAAAACATGCATTTGTGATTTAATTACTAATAATAAACAATGGCTTTATTCTGAAAATGAGTTCACATACAATACAGAATTTTCAGCAAGTTTCTTATTTCAAGGTATTAAATCCTTTTTCAGAATTCTCAAGTTGGTTGAAACTTATCTGATAATGTACCTGAGTATAAATTGCGATTTTTAGAAATAATCGTATAATTAAAACACCATGAAGTTGAGTAAACGCGATGCATTTAGGTGGATAGAAAATTTAGGTAGCCAAGTGATTTAAGCAGGCCTCTAAAGTAAGATGTACTGTTCGTTTCTAATAAAGTAAACATAAAAGATAGTGGACCAAATAAAAACCATTTCAATGACCTTAAAACAATCAAAAAACTGATAACTGAAGAAAGAATATTATTCCCGACAACTTCTTCATCAAGTTCTATAGCTATATATATTTATAATAATGAAAGAATTAGAGTTATTAACAACACAAATGTTCAAATAATCCGGAGTCAATAGTATCAATAGATTATTATGGATATATAATTGTAGAAGCTGATGAAGAAGTTACCGAAACAAGTATTCTTCGTTTAGTAATCAGTCTTTTGAAATAGCTTAAAACAATCAGTTAACATATCCACTGTATCAAAGAAATCTGTATACAACACTTGATCGAATTTTTCAAGTGATATAGAATTTAAAAACTGGGATACATTTATACATACACGTGCCTACTAATTTATCTAATGACTATATTTTGTTTGTCATAGTTTTCAAAGTGTGGTTAACATAGTTTATTTATTTTAGGCTTATTTCTTTTGAGATTGGTCTGAGTATTAATTTTCCTAATTACAATTTATAGTTTGCAGAAAAACTTCATTTTGTAAAGCAGTTTTCATCGTTCATCTTTGAAAAAAATGTTTTCTGGCAGTATGAAATATTAGAACAGAACTTATCTGTTCGCTAGCTACATTCTCTGTTGGACCACAAAAGTGCCAGCGAAGTATTGGAAATCCTGTTAGATTTATGCACTATCTGTTAGTTAATAGCTACGATGAAAAATTATTAGTTAGCAGTTGGCTGGCACAGTGTCCTGGACCCACACATTAATATGGCATATCAGCCATCTTAGGAGAATGTGTTGAGTCACTGGGGTCCGAAATCGCCTGATTTAGTACTGAGTTCTAAGTCAGACTGTTCAAGTGATAAATAATCCCACTTAGAAACCCAGTATATCACTGAATTCTGAGACTTCCAGAATTTTTGCTGTGGCTTTGTATACCATCAGTGTTTTCTAAATTGGAATATATATATATATCATAGAATTGCTATAAAAAATTCTTATGAGCTATTACTTCGCTATTTTTTGCTACCCACCTTTTTGTATACTTTATCTACCAATGCAAGCCCAAAAGGATCTAGTTCACACATTAGTACTGAAATATTCCCACTACAGACACATTCTTTCCTATTAAAAAATAAAAAAAAACAAGACAGGACAAGATAGTGTTATATTAACGAGTATTTTACCACCTCATCTATGCTTCTGAAATGCAGACCGTGGACACTACTGATTCAATGTTATTTAAACCAGTATTGTTGTTAACATCAATATTTCTCTAAATATTGTAGTTGTTTAAATGTAGGAACTGATGACAAATATATATCGGAAAGAATATTCTTTGTTTATTAATTAGTCTTTTAAGTCGATTAAAATCAGTTGGAAGTGAAGATTTCCTGCTTTTGAAAGAATTATTTGATGAGTTAAACTACTCAGGGAATAATTATTATCAGGTATTGGTTGGGTGAGTACTGATGAAGATTCCCAGACTAAGACGAAGCAGTTGTCCAGCAATCTTAGGTTTTCCAATGTTTTTCTAACTGATGTCACCTTTTGATGAAATCCTTCAGCCAATAGAATAATTGTTAGTTGAGAAATCATTTAAATAGAATATTTACTACTTGAAAGGTAGTTTGAAAGTTCATGTTGCTAGAAAAGTATACACGTATGACTCTTTGAATATATAATACTGTATTATAATTTAGACAGTAATGGGATTCTTATTTCATTGGAATTTTAACAGAAAGATTTTATAGGCTTACCTTTTAAAAGCTTCATGAAGATCATGGGCGTAGCTTTCAGCTTCTTCAATCCCCGGTTGTGGATAATAATATTTACAATCACGACGTGTTTTTATGGTGACAGGAGATGGAAGCTGTGCTCCTGTTGCTAAGCATATCAGTCCTTTTTGATATTCTCCACATGTATACTTTTTTAAATCAGAAATAAGTGATGGTCCACTGGCTGTAGAAAGAAACTTTAGTTTTAGAAAAAATCTCAAGAATATCGTTTTTATTTTATTTTATAATTAGTGGCCATTGAATTTTGAACGAAAAACTAATCAGCTGGTATATTCGGAAGGGCGTCGGTAGTACAGCGACAGAATGCTCACCAACCAGGCATGTAGTTCGGGTTCGATTCACGGCCTGTATACTTCCTTACTTCGCTAGGTCAGTAATAAGACTAGTAAAGAGGGAAGGTTGGGCATGAGGCTAGCAACCCCATCCAGTAAAAATAACCATCACTTCTACTAAAACTTTAAAGCTGTAACTTGAAGCTCTATGTTCTTGGTGGGCAAGTAAAGGAATAAAATAATAGGTGGATTCAAATTAACCATCTCTCGAATGATGACAAGGAAATCTTTGCTCTCGTATTCTTGTTGAAAGTTTATTTATTATTGGTTCTGCATCAGTTCAAACCATTAAAATATACATCTCAAAATTTTTTACTGCTTGGTTGAAACTAAAAGTATATTACAATGATTGTAAGTCAGTTTTTCTATCAATCTAGTGTGTTGATAAGTTAAGCACTTGGTATGTTAGATATGAAAACTTCTCAACTTCACCTTATTCACACTGTCAAATTCATTTGTCCTATAGCTTAAAGCTTCTTTTTAAAAATTATATTCTTCTTTTTTAATAACTCATTTTAATTTTTAATCTATCCATTTATGGCATAAACACACTGGTTTTTCCAGAGGAATAAAGAAAGCCTCTGCACCTTGTAAGATCAGAATGATATATTGTCATATCTTGTAAGGTAACCACTTTGAGTTTTATGAAAATAAGTACCTTTGCTTCAGCAATTCAGGTCTTAAAATTAAAACATCATTGGGAAGACTGGCAAGATGTTTGCGGAAGAATAACAAGCGAATATGTAAAGTTATCATATGTTTATTGATACAAGTAACGTTTATTTATATAGATAAGGTAGGAAGTAAACATGCAATCATGTAGTAATGGAAAACCTATTGATATTGAGTATAAATTAATGAAATTCATTGCTACTTTGTAAATGAATGGAATCAGGCACATCAGATAATCATATAAGGTTTTATATCCCAACAAAGAAATGAAATGACCGTTCATTAACTGATACCTTTTAACACTTTGATATGACAATAGTAAGCAACTAGTGCAATGTGTCAAATCGTTTGTTTGACAAAGACTAAATTCTCTCAGTCAAGTTTGCAATGTGGCCACTATGCTTAGTGGCTCACCATCGCGTACACTTTGAATTGTTGGTATTAGATGGTTAGAGGCAGTCAGTAGGAAGTCTTGGACCTAGTTTGCATTCGTCAGCTAGGCGTATCTGCAACCTTGAAGGAACTCATAACCCTTCTGAGATTCGAAACCATGTCACCCAGTGGCATTTACAGTCAGAGACGTTACCACTGAGCTATTTGCGTTCGCCACTGACCTTCTGTAGTAGCTCAGTGGTAACATCACTGGCTTTGGCATTAAGGGATGAGAGTTAGAATCTCAGTGGGGACATGAGTTCCTTCAAGACTGCAGATACGCCTTGTTGACGAGTGAGAACTGGCATGAAACCTGTGTCCAAAGTTTCCTGCCGATCGACTTTAATCATCCAATGATATATTTTAAGCTGATCAGGTCCCCTCTGACTTGACAAGCTGATATGATAAATATGAATTCCATCGTACTTCTTGCTTCTTTATATTTTTGAATGATTGTTAGCAGTTCAGAAAAGATGAGTGACATGAAACCAGCGTACACCATCTGGGAACTCAAAAACTTCGGAATTCCAAAGAATTTATGGTGTTTGTCCCCATCCTATCTGCCTCACTTGGGGTGAACTGAGCTACGAACATACATGTTCAGTATTCATTCAGTACTATGGATATAAGACAGTATATTCAGTAATGGAATCGTAGCCTGTGGATTTTGTAAGACTTAAGTAAGGACAATTAAGACTGTATTCATGTGGAAGAAGACAGAAGTCAAACTTCTGACAACACCACCATTGTAATCCAAATGACAATCTTACCAGCTTCATAATTGTTAGCTATTATGGTTGCCTCGTCAGCTGCTGCTTCAGTCAGGATACCCGTTACAGCAGAAAAAGTTTTCTTGGGTAAAATGTTTTGAAGATATGCACCCAAATAAATTCCTGTCTCTTGAATTAGTGTCAACAAAATATCCTTAAATGTTTGGTTTACAATTGAGGTTAGTATTCGCCTGCGCAATTCCTTTTAAATAGGAAAAAGTAAGAAGAAGTAAGACTCTGGGTTTTGACAGACTGAAACAGTGAGACATAAAAGTCTACTAATGAAACATCTGTTCAACCAAAATAAAAAATACAGCAATTTTCATTGAAATTATTTTTAGTCGTGTTTGTTTCTATACTATCTACTTTATAAAAGAAATTAATCACTAGACAGACAAATGAATAGATTAGTTCAAAGTCACTAGTGTGAACACTATGTTTACTAACATTTTATCCAACCACCTGATTGAAATATTAACGCTGAATGAATGAAATCAAGCCTCTGAAAATGCACAGGCATGTTTTTATTTAATGTTATAGAGTTGTTTATTGAAAGCTGAAAGCATTACCTATAATTTTGTATTGCGTGTAAGATTCCTACCATTTTGTTCTTTTGAGTTTCGAGGGAAAAATAGGGCTTCAGGAGCACATCTCCACTTTGTTCTATTTTGTGTAGTCCCCTTTAGCTGGACCCATGATTTTTCATAATATCTGTTATCCCCACACGATCTCCGCCATGTCACTCTTGGACGTCCCACTCATTGCTTCACAATCGGTTCCCGCTACAGCAATGGCCTGGTCTCCTCAGCGTTTGTCCATTTCATTTCCATTTTCTTCTACATATTTACTGACAGATAGGTTCCTTGATGGTTTGTCTCAATATTCTCGTGTTGCTGATTCTTCCTCATCTACTGACCCGCAGTATGGAGAGAAGACAACTGTTGATAAAAGCGTGCAACTTGTTGGAAGTGCTTTTTGTAAAGCTGCAAGTTGAGCAAAGCATTTCCGACGGGCTGCACACTTACGAAGGAGAAGTGTACGAGCTTGTTCAAAAATGGTAACCAGTTTGTCGTTCCAGTCTTAAATGGGTTGACAGAAATCTCTGGATAGATTTTAAGACTGCCACCTTCTTTTGTCCTATTGTTTGGCTATACATAACTACAAGTAATGCTAGAGCTGAGCCTTTTTCTACATTTCTTATTTCACCAGAGTCAACTAATCTGGATTTCAGTAGGTTTTTGTGCTCTGATTTTCTGACTAACTCCAGTTCATTACTTTGACCTATGTATTTAAGGTGACAGTCACCACAAGGCATTACATAAACTAGATTATTTTGTTTAGTGGGCTCTACAGGATACTTTATTCGACATCCTTTTTTTCTGAACGTGTTTGTAGGTTCGAATGCCGATTTTACCGTTACCTCTTTAAAGAATTCTGAATAGGATTTCATAAGTTCTCTCTTTCTCTCTCTCTCTCTCTCTATATATATATATATAACGGCAGTACCGATGTTTCGAAATTCCGTATTGTTGATATTGTCACCTTTTATGTACGTTTGCCATCAACATTGCGCCACTACTTTGGGTTTAAGGGTCATAATAAATGAATGCTGTTTATTGATTTACTAGCATCTGGAAACCATTACTAGACAAGCCTGACGTTCTTGAGTTCTTTCCCAAATAAGCATCACTGTGCGAGTGAATATACCGTATTACAAAAGAGAACACAAGGAATAATTGAATGCAGTTCTAACACTAAGCTTCCATAATGTTCATTTAGGATACGATGTCAGTGAGCTTACCTACGTAGTACTCATTTATCACTCATATTAGTTATCAGGCTGTATTAACAAAATACCCAGTCGTTATTTTGTAGATTTACCTGCGAATAAAATGTATCGTAAAGTCTTACGATTTCCTGCCTTTGAAAATTGGTTCTTCTTGCAAGAATGCAAAGTATTTTGTCTGCATCTAAAAGAATGACAGCAAAAAAGGAGATAAAAAGTGCACAGCTGTTTACGAAATGTTTGTGTCTATATTTAGTTGCATTTATGGTGTGGTGTTTCAATTTACACACACACACACACACACACACACACACACAGAAATTTCGATCTAATAAAATAAGTCAAGGAAAACCGAAAGTATATATTTATATATATATATGATTGCTTTTTCTTAAGTGACTGTCATAATACAGCAACCAAGTACACAACGCTGTATAGTTTGAAATCTTTCCGGAGACTCATCGTTCACCAGAAAGTGAATACACTGAACAGACAAGTCTCAAACTGAAGGTAAGATATGTCCAATACTCAAATTCTACCTATTGTCAATTAAATAATTCTTGTATGTAGCTGTTTTCTTGCTAGCGTTTCTGAAAATAAAATCTAAACTTAATTGTTATAATTCATGCTCTTTGACTACCTTTACTCATAGTGTGGTGAGAGCAGGCCGTGAGAAAATATGAGCAAGGCTGATTCAACAACCAATCACAGCAAAGTTAACGTGGCAAAATATGATTCGCAGATAGAGAACTCTATTTGTCGAGGAATCCCGAAACAACCAATCAGAAGCCTGTGTTTGTCTGCCCAACTTCTGATAAACAACCAATCAGATAACTGCGCTTGTCTACTTGCATAAACTGTAATAATGTATGCGAAATATGTATAAATACGTGTTGATTTTCATAATAAAACGATCTGTTGCCTGTCCCTTGTCTTCTGTTGTTACAATAGTATTTAGTAAAGTGTAATCAAATTAAAGTCAAGAATTCCGTCTCACTACGCTGTATCCATTCGTTTGATAACGTCAGTAGCAAAATAAGTGATTAATTTTGGTTCTGAATACTACTAAATATTTCAAGTGAATCAGAAGTGATGCCTTTTAACTGGTGGAATGTAAAGTGACTTTATTAAGAAAAAACACGGATTGAAAATCTAAAGAGTTTTCCCTGTAAAATCCTTTTAAATTGGAATCACAGAGAAAACTAACTAGCCCTAGGTACAAAAGTTTTTCAGTAGTGCTTACGAATGATCTTATCCAAGGTTAGAACAGGAACTTTTATTTCATCAGAGAAAAATTCTTGGGTAAAAGTTTACACAGCAATATCACTCACTGCAATACAGATGCGTCCAGATAACATGTCACAAACAGCTGAAACGAACTGTTTTATGTTGTTGATAGACATTACAATATTCAAAACTGATGGAGTATTGTGAATGAAACCGTAGAGTGAATAAGTAAGCATGTGTTCCATTTATCAACCTCTGTCGACTCAGCTACCAGTGTATTACTTTGATATCTATAAGAAGGTGCGTATACTGCATAGAAGCTCTCCTTTGTACTTCACTTTTGCAACACTGACACATAAAACTGAAAGGCTGTGATCGCAGCTATTTACACGATACTGTTCATGTATGATGAAGGGTATAATACTGAGATAAAAAGCCGACCAATGAAGTTGTCAATCTTCTCTGGGTGTGATGACTACGAAATGTGATACATATGTCAAGCTATGGCCTTCCTTAATCCCAGTTGTTATCTAAAGTTGCACTATTCTGGAGGAGAATCTAGACTGGTCAGACAGTAACATGCCAGCAGCCCAAAAAGTAACTAATGGTCAGCCTCAGTTTAATGTATATCTGTAGGCTGTTGCATTACTGTCATCAGGATGTTGTGAAACAAAGGCTTGAAACTATCAGTGCTACGGTAAAAAGTCAGTGACAGTGTTGCAAATGGATTAACTTCCTGTTATTATTGTTATCAAAACATGGAAGATTTTGTTAATCTTCACCTGATAATTATCATCTATCTCATAATAATGTTTTGCTGTTACACTGTGGTGCAGGCTAAATATAAATGTATATAAGTAGTCTGCAGAATAAAGTCTTCAGAGAAACACTCATAATTTGTGTCTCAGCGGCAGAGTCAGTGAATTAGGGAGGTGAGAAGAAGGTGACAGCACTGAGAAGAATCCAGCAAGAAACAAACAATGAAGATGTCGTTATTGTTGGTAAATTGTGTGATCGCTGTAAGTTATATGCTTTTATTAGAGTACATTGAATTTTGTTACAATAAGCATCACTTCTGGAGTCATTAGCCTTGTTCACTTCAATTTTATTACATCTCTGTTTACTTTTGTTTTATATATTTATTATTATTATTTTCCTTCACGTTCTCAGTGGAACATAGGGCTCCAAGCTACAGGCTTGAAGTTTCTACAGCAGTGTTTATTTTACAGAATGGGGTTGCTAGCCTCATGCCCAACCTTTCCTCTTTACCAGCATTATTTCTGGCTTAGCGAGGTTAAGGAGTGCGCCAGCCGGAGATCAAACCGCCTTTCCATGTGCATGGTCGGTGAGCGTGGTAACCGCTGTGCCACCGACGCTTTTTTTCATGTATTGTTATAAAATACTGAACACTGAAATGATGCACTTTTGAATAAGAATTGATGTTGGTTTACACATTCGGATTGTACATTACTCGCAGACTTGATTTCGAATACAATTTAGTTAAACGGAATAAAAAAACTTTCTGTTCATTGATTATTTTCACTTTTTAATTTTCTCTTTAATTTGAGGTGACTGATACAAAAGTTAAATGCAAATTACCTTTCTCTACAAATGCTGCGTACAAATCTTTTGCGTCAGTTTCTGATTGAACCTGAATAGTTTTTTTATACAAAGAACCGTTTCCAATTATTGAGTAGTGAAATGACCTCTCCTTTCCGAATCTGCATTTCGAGGATAAATTTTTCAGAGAAAGAAATATTCATTAGTTTAGGTTCTTATTTAAAAATCCTTTTTCAATTTCAACTTCATCTTATAGGTAATTTTGCTACAGCCCCAATGAAAGTGGTGCTGTTGAAAGCTGAACTGACCGTTTTTGTGTCGCGATAAACTATATTTACAAGTCTAAAGTGTTAAGATCAGTTTAATTTAGTCTGCTAAATGTTTATTTTGTCATTGTCAGAGGTAGTCTTAGCTGGGCAAACCATAACCCTTGGTCTAAGGTGAATCTGACTGATGTCAGGGATTTAGCCAATTCAGTCAAATTAATTTTCCCATCTAAAACACGTATCACTGAAAATTAGCTTAGGCTTTTCAATTTTTACATTAGACATTCAAGAATTTCATAATTCTTATGATCATTTTGCTGTGAATACCTTTACAATGATGATAACATTCTGTGGAGTGAATAACTCCTTATTATAGGAAATAAAACTCAGGAGATTCACAGATAGATCTAATCGCATCCAGTAATAAAAGTATAAGAAATCGAAAGATATTGTTAACAAAATGTTTTCTATTAGAAAACTATTGTAGCAAGATGATTCACTTGAAAATCTCTTCACGAACTGGCTATTTACAATAGCGACGCTCATTTAAATATTTCACCTAATTTAATAAGTATAACCCTTTTCTTCTGACCTGTATATTATGGTCTTAACACTTTTATTGCTCCTTTCGACTTAATCCATGATATTTGTTTTTGTCTTCCATTGATTCCTATTTTCAACGCTTCATTTTGCTGTTGCTTGATCGTGTTGATAATTTCATGTTATTTTACGATTGCGATTTTGTATGTGCTAAGTCAAAGTGACGTTGTGGAATGATTCTTCGGCCCTTGATTACCTGCGGGAAAGATGTTTAGTTCTGCTTGATTTCTGTATACAGAATTTTTGACCCAACTTTTTCGAGAATGTTCTTATTGATTCTACATGGTTTGTACATGAGAAACTTTTCAAATGTAAAGTTTTCTGATTGTATTGTTGAGGTAGTTTTTTTTATTTTCGATATAAGTTTTCACTGCTGAATAGTATCACGGCTACTGTCACGCAAAAAAGGCTTTCGATGTTGTTGCAATAAAATTCTGGACTATGCATAAATAGCTGAATTTCGGTAAAGACACACCGATCACTTTCCTGTGTTTAGACCGAATTATCTGAGTTTTGGTCATAACGACTGTAAATGAGCCAAGGATATATATATATATATATATATATATATATATATATATATATACATATGAGGATAAATCTTTACTAACGCATTTTCAAAGTGTTTTCTGAAGTATTATATATGTTGATTTAGGAGTACACTCATAATTACACACGAATACAAGATCTGTAGCCACCTTCAGTGGGCAATGAATAATGAAAGGATAATAATATCAACTCATGTTATTATTTTATTTCTGTACGTTTCCAGTGGAAAAGAGAGCTTCAAGCTTCGATCTTTGAAGTTTCAGTGGCAGTCATGTGAGTTTTGTGGGATGGGATTGCTAGCCTCAGGCCCAGCCATTCTTCCTTATCTGGCTCATTACTGACTAAGCAAGCTTTAGGAGTGCATCGACAGGTGATCGAACTTCAGACCACATCCGTAATTAGCGAGTATTCTACAGCTGAACCATCAACGCACAACACTTCTCGTTGGTCCCATATATTATACATTTAAAAAAGTACACCTGCTTATTTAGTCTTCATATTCAAAAGGTTTTACTTCTTATTTAAAAATAGTCATCGATATGTTTAAGAGCGCTACAGAAAGTGATTGACAGTTAATTAGACCAAATTGCAAAGTGGGTATTTTCCATTATCACTCGATGCTGACTGTAATAGAGTTGAAAGTCTAGAAGTTTCGGACATGTCTAGTTTCAGGAATTAAAAGCTATGCGACACTACAGTTTAACTGTCTCACAGAGTCTGAACTCGGTGGTACAAATTTTCAAGATTTATTCCATTTCGAATACTGGTTGACCTGGCATTAGTCATTTCCACCCCAAGTGATAAAACAATACCCATCATTCCCAAAGGTACACTTAACAGAAGTTTCACTTCGTTTTACACAAGCCAACTTACTTTGATGAAGATAGAATAACCTAAAAGTGAAAAAATAATGAAATAGATTTCAGCAGCGTATAATTCTGAAACATATTATGTGTTAAAATTTAGTCAGAGGACATTGTTTCCCTGATTTTAAGTAGCATGACTCACTGACCAAATTAAGGATTTTTCTACTAATACCGATTGTTTTTAATCAAAGTTTGTCGATCAGGTGTGTAACTCAGTCACTAAGCTGAATACCAGTCAAATGCTGAACACTCTGGTGTACTGAGGTTTAATATCAGATATAAGTAGAAGTCAGCTGGGTTAATTCGGATTAATAGTTAATTACCTTTTATTTTAACTGTTTAGTAGTTTTCTTATCACTTCACTATAAGGAAGTTAGTAGTTTGCTATACTTCAAGTCAATGAACAGTATAATTTAGAGGTAGCAGAAAATTATTCTTTCTGACGCACCTATGTCCCATATTAGCTATTCACAGTGGAGAACTGAAGCAGTTTGCTCACAGTTTCACTATGATAAAATTTCCCCTATCAACTGATAATTCGACAATCTGCTCAATTTCCGCATACAACATTGAAATGCATTTTTTAACAGCACCTCAGTGGACTGGGAAAGAAGTCTAAGTTTGTTCTCTTTCTAAAAGTTATTTAACTGTAAAGTGTTATTAAAAAAATGTACATTCTGTTATAAAAAGAATAAACTGTAAAACGGTCACAGATAGATTGTTTTGTGACTCGTAAAAAGGAGGTGTGAAAAATGATAGTCTAGCATAAGACCAAGGGACATCACAGTCCTCAAGTAGTCACATGATTCGAGCTGAGAAGATGATGTCACTTGTTTAGTTTGCTTAGTTATTTACACGTACATCGGGTATCACAAACACTAAAAACAATGGATTACGATGAGACAGTATTATGTAATTTTTATACAACGTGTAATGTGATTAAGCAGCACATTTTGGACATTTTGAGTAAACGAACTTGTCATACATATTAGCATAAAAGTTAACAGAGTGTAAAGGGCAAAATTTGAGCCGTTTAAGTCAGAACACTTATTCAGGAGGTCGAAACATCAGGTGACATCATCTGTCATAAATTTTATCGTAGGGACGGTGCTTTCAGTCCATATGTAAAATGGGTTCAGAGTACATACATTCATTGAAACTGTACCAGTGAAAAGGATTAAACGAGTTTCATGTGTTCAAAATCTACTTTTTATAACTCTGGTTTGGTAACTTAATTTTGAAACTAAATGTTATTTGGGAAAAATAATATTACTTCCTCTCTGCTTACCTCATACATAATCTTAACACCTTAGTAAACATTCTGACCTAGATGATTCAATTTTCATCTTTAATACGCCGTACATTTTTACACAAATATGAATGAAAAGAATGTTGGTGATCGTGGTGCCTGAAGTGTCGCATAAATGCTTTATGCGTCTCAGATAAATAGTCTTCTTCTTGTAAATTTTCAAACCACTTACTGCTGCTTTCAGAGACGTTACCGCTGAGCTACTTAGAGAGGTGGACTTGATGAATGACATTAGTTACCACCTGATTTCCAAAGTCTGCATTGTTTAATACACTATTTGACTACATACTTTAATATTTAAGAAAATCCAAGTGGTATTACTGAGGAAAATGTGGCTCACACAAGCAAATTTTCAGAAAAAATCTAGTTTTCCAGTCACCCTGAAACTTTTTGAAATATTTTTATATTGCCTATTTTAATTGCTTTATATGAATTTCATAAAGGGAACCAGTTGTTTGAAATTACGGAAATCATCACAATGGAGCTTTAAAATATGTAATGGTGGCCTCAGAGAGTGATTTTGGGATGCAAGGAGGTGTTTGGTTGGAATACTAACTAGCGTTAATAACAAACCATTATTTAACTGAGTGCTGAAAGGAAAAAAAGCTCAGAGAACCACTCAGCAAATGGTTCGACACACCATAATAAATCCGTAGTATTTACAGCGAGTGTATGGCACAGTGCTAGGATTCCCGCTGATCACGCACGTGGCCTGCGTTCATTTCGCCAGACACACTCTTAAACCTCGTTAAGGTAACAGTAAAGGTAAGAGGTAAGTCGTGAGGTTACCAGTCTTTGACCAAACTAACTGACATTTTTAAAATATTTTTTGATTACAGCTTGATTTCACGCTGTATTTTTGGTACAAGTATGGAATTTTCAGCATGGATATCGGTAGCCCAAATTTTGGAGGCTGACCATAGATTTCAGGTGTGAGTCGGCAGGGGATCGAACCTCGGACCATGTGCATGGTCGGCGAGAGTCCTAACCACTGTGCCACCGACATTAATGTCAATAGACACTTAAATTCTTGCAACCATTTGGCTGAAGTTATCTTGTCTGGTACTGAACATCCTCTAAATTCGCAATTCTTTCCTTGTATATCTTCGGGTAAAACCAGAAGAATTTATGCTCGTACAATTAAATATTAAAATTCTACCATGCTATATTTAGCACGAGTTTTGTGAGGATAGTCAAATTTCAGAAAAGAACTTATAAACTTGTCAAATAAGTAACTAATCTGCAAAGTATAAACAGAGATTACTTTTACATGTATTGTCTATGAAATTATCTGTTTATGATTCATTATGTTTTCACAAACCTTCAGTTTTTTGTGGTTTTATTATCATTTTATAATTTATGTGTCTACGTATTCATAAAAGGAGATAAATTGTTGCAGCGGACATGAAAATGTTGAAAATTCCATTCTGTTTAGTCATTTTTTGTTTGGAATAAAGTGATTATTATTATTACCACGTAAAGAAGCACCCCGGTTACTCAAACCTCAAAGCTCAAGTTGCAGTCCTGTGTTCCACTGAGAACTCAAAGAAATGAAAAAAATATTTAGAATTGCTTTGTTTCAGAAACAATGAGTCACTAGGTTGAGTTATGTGTAGAATCGTGGCACTGTGTTAGAATGTAATTTTACATTAATTGTATTTTAAATATATCACACAGTGAATCAGTATTATTTACTGAGTGATGTTTCGAACACAATTTATTGTTCGTAATCAGATCCACCATAACTACGCAACTTCTTCACTCCTGTTTGTCATAAGTATTGTAGAATTTTCCAGATGTCCCGGACAGGCCGTGAGTCATTTTCACCGCTCACATTCTTATCTGACTCAATAAATTAAGCTTCTGTTATTGATTTCTCCCTCCTATTATATAAGATTTGAAGACTGTCACCCTGTCTCATTCTATGTATTACAATTACACAATACAAATATGTGTGACGTATACATGATAAAATTGTTCTGCAGTATAGCATAGACACAACCTCGGTAAATTGGAAGAATTGACTGTTTCCAGTCCTGTTTAGAGACACCAGCAGTTCCAACTTTGACTGATTGTCTTGTAAGTGACCATTAAGGAACTGGTTGGAACAGGAGGAAGAGCTGTTAGTGGTAGTAGTCAATGCAGATTCTTTAAGGCAGTAACGAGGCTTCTGATCAATGAAATAAAATGATATAAAAAAGAAATATTTTTAGACAGGGTAGTGTGTCCGTCAGATAGGAATGCTTTTTATGAAGCTAGGTTAAGAGGAAAGAAGCGTTTTTCTGGTGAGCAGTTAGGAGTGAAATTGGAGAATTATTCTAAACTTCTTGGGTTTCCAGATGAATAAGTTTCCATAGCTAATTCTACCAAGACCTGCTGTTTAATACTGGTATAGAGGATAATAACGGTCTATTTATTCAGCTGTTCATGATTAACACTGAACATGAGTTGCTACTGAATAGCTTTTAGGCCTATTATTTATTCCTTATCCACGCCAAGAATTTTCTTAACTTGATAAAAGTGCACACTCAGTAGCCAATCCAGGGGACTTAAAAATGAAACAGGAAACTATTTTTAAAACTTCTGAATTTCACTTCTGGTAACTTTGGTGAACCTTGTGAAGTTCACTGGCAAACATAATCATCCTTGATACAGGTAACAGTCAGACCATTGTCAGGGTTCTTTGATATGTCACTAGGTCAGTCTGATTCCCCAAAAGACCGGGATGATACCATTATCAGACAAGGTTTCAAATACGAAATTCTCGTCGGTTGGCATATTACTATCAGTAAAGAACAAGAGGGGATTGCATTATATACTACCCAATATGTAAGAGAAAGCAAATTCTTTCCGACAAACAGCGCTGTTTCACAGAAGGCCGTCTGTGCTTAAGCAACCTCTTTTTGGTAAGGGAAAGTTAGGCCGATGTAAGTGATGCCAACAATACGATATAGTTTTATCTCTAGATAGTTCCTGGACTTTCAATAAGATTTATTATTCAAGAATTCTGGTAAATTTAAGTGACATTGGAATTAGTAAATTGGTGCGAAACTGAATTCCGGACTTCTTGAACAATAAAAGATAAACAGCTTATAATGTCATGTCCTCATAGCAATCGTTAAAATTGGAGCACATGGACGTTCTGTTCTATAAATTTTTCTTTTACTAGTATATGTAGACGAGATGTTGCCGACCATTACCTCTAGTCTGTTTTATACGATAATAGTTGTACATATGCTTACAGAATGATTTAGATGTTTTAAAGAATGGTTTCTATAAAATAGTTTAAGTAAGAGGGTAATCAAGTATTTCTTTGATAACTAGTCATACAAACTGGTGTTTAATTCTACTAATGGTTGCTATCTATAAGAAGTAGCAGATGTGAAGGCTTTTTAGAATATTATGCTCTTTCTATAAAACCTTTGCAAACTTCAGTGGTGATATGTTTTGAATATTACACCCAACCTATACCTGAAATAATTTGGAATACGGGATCTAAGTAGCCAGTCTAAATATTGAATTAGAAGAAGATTTATTGGATACAGTCCAAAAGACGGGGATTCGAATGACCAGAGAACCCAAGACCTCTCATACTGCAAAGATGCGTTAATAAGATGTACTGCAACTGTCATATTAGCGGCAGACAGGTGGCCTAATATTAAAATTCAGTGTCTCATATAGCCACTCACTCATGACACTGTTTTTATCTCCAAAGTTTTATCCGTTAGGCTATTGAAACATAAGAGTAGCTTCTCATTCTATGGGTATTAGGCGTTAGTATCTGTTATCAAGTGTGATGTCCAGTTGTTGATTTTGCTAAGCAGAATCAATCAAAATTATTTCATGACAAACTCATTTTCACCGGGTTTATTATTCTTACTCGTTGCAGTGTAAGTATGGTTGGCTGCTAAACTCCTAACAGAATGACACGTACATTCCTTGCTACAGCATTTGGATAGCTCATATCTTAAAAGAGATTACTCAGTAGATTCACATAAAATTTCATAAGTTGTATTAGTTCAAACACAACCTATCGTTTACTCAAATGATACGTCTGATTACACCTCCATTTGCTAATAAAATAAGTATTGGCAATACAGAAAACAGCAGTTTTCAATTCCTAGTCTGGTAGTCATTCGTACAACTTGAAAACAAGTATTTTCAAATACACAGTGGAATAATTATTCATCTCCGAAAATCTTATAAGACTTACTGTACACAGTGTTGCAAACACCAGAAAATGTTTCATTAACGACATAATTATAAAAGTGACTCGGATACTCTCAGTGTAACTTCTTGATTTGTTTAGAACATTTTTTATCTCTAGTTAGTATGCATAAATAACCAATTATAGGTGTGATATTGTTTGAAAAAGTAAACATTAGTGAAGCGATTGGTTATTTTCTGTGTGCAAGTATTTTTTAAGCAAAACATGAATTTTTCCCAAATAAGTAGGTGATATGAAATTACGCATAACGTATAAATCATAGACTATTTGTTGGGAGAAGATTCATGGTTTTTGTTTAATTTCCACGGTCACAGAATACTACTCATTTTAAAACAGATATAAGCTAAGAAAAGACTCGAAATCAGAGGCCTCTAATTTTCGGACTAGGTATTAAGATACAATGCTCAGTCTTTGATTAGTTCAAAATTTCACCTTAACCATAGTGGTATCGTTTTTAAGTTGAACAATTCTCGTCAGCACCTGATTACAGTATCTTGTCGTACACCTATGGCTGGAAGAAATCCAGTCGTACTGAATTCAGGATAGAAAACAAGTTGAAAATTATTTAAAGGATTTCATCATGAGCTGACATTAGTTAGAGAACCATTGGAAAACCTGGGAGTACTGGACAGCTGTTTCGTCCTAGTTTGGGACTCTTCTGCAGTACGCACCCACTGGGATTCGAACCCAGGACCTTCTGGTTACAAGGCAAATCCTGGTGGGTGCGTACTGATGAAGAGTCTCAAAGTAGAACGAAACAGTTGTCCAGTACTCCCAGGTTTTCCAACCGTTCTCTAACTAATATTAGCTCACGATGAAATCCTGGAACCAATCAATTCCCAACAACCCAACACTTGAAAATTATTTGTCAGTCTACACATATAAATAGGTCTATGTTAAATGCCAATAAGCATTTGTCAATAAAGTGTGACTGTCATCTAGATAGAACTGTTGTGTCTATGGAGACTGGAATCATTTCTGAGTGTACTGGAATGAAAAGGTTATTTAAAAAAGTATTTACTCCTCTTTGTTTACCTCTCATGTGTAATCTAGGTAGAATTCATTTATCAGGAACTGGTAGATAACAAGACATTGGTCACCTTCTTGTTGCCAATCATTTTTAGGGTAGATTTCATAATTATCTGTGTTCATTTGCATTATGTACCTGCTGTTACACAAAATAACACTTAAGTGCTACTGTCAGATTTATCATAAACTGTCAATACAGGCAAGGACAGCCTTTTTAATATACTAATATAAATCCCTTGGTTGTTGTTGCTGACAAAAATCCATTTGTTAAGTTGGTCATTTCTCAATGAGGCAAACGAAAGTACATTATATCATATTAGGCTTTAACCGAATATCCATTCTAACGTTAGAATGACCATATGAATTCAAAATGAATCGCAGAATTTTATTTTATTTTGAAACTAATAATATTTTAGACCATAATACATGAATTACTTGATACTTTTAATGACGCCAGATAATGTTCACAGTTGACTATGGACAGTAAGGTACCTCAGTCAGAAATCTGTCAAGAAATCGCACATTTGGTTGTTCTTATAGAATTCGTAAGTTGAAGAATTATTAATCAAAGACGCTGAATATCATTAGCCTGTTTTAGAAGATAGTTTTACATACACTTTTCCTAAAGTATTAAGAACACAACTAATGGTAGATTATATCTCTTCATAGTTTCCCTACAACAGTGCTACAACTAGCATAGGTAACAGCGGTGAGAAGTATGAATGAATCGGTTATATAAAATAAAAGTGTATAATAATAACCAATCACATTTTCGTACACAAGATTCTTTTGATAAATTTCTACATTGCAAAAAACAACAAATTTGCAACTAAGTTCTTACAGTTATGCAGCACAAAGCACTCAGTAAGGCAGTCTAAACTTGATAATCATCTTGCCGGTGTCACCTTCAATTACATTTATACAATTGCATGCATTTCAGGTAGAAAATAAATTTGAAAGATAGAAATCAGGACTTCCAACTTCTGATTTGAGTATATACCAAGAAAATTATACTTAAACGAAAGCAGAAATTCACACAGTGTAATTACTAGACACTTCGCGGACATCAGAAATTTTATCAAGATCTCTAAATCGTTCTAAATGCGAAGTGTGTAAAGAACACTAAATTTACTACGATTTCCCAAAGGGATTGCAATAGAGGGTTTTCAACCAAGCTTGTGCACACAGAAACGGAGTGTGATTAATTTCTCACTCTCCCGGTAACTACAGTTCAATTCAGGTCAAAATGATTACTTAGTTATCCATATTAATGTTTTCACCTCACTGAGTTGATTTCAGTCTTATGAACTATAATTTACACAACCTTACAAGCTGAAAAATATGGGTCCTTTTTCTGTTTTCCATCTTCTCCTCCCCACATTTTCTACTTTGAAATACATTTAAATTGGTGATGACTTCAAAAATAAACTGGACATCTTAATCATATTTCCCTGCTATCACTCAACCATTGAACTAAATTATTTTCATTTCTTTATAACTGCTTTAATTTTGGGTGGTCTGTAGCCGATGAAAATCTGTGAAGTAAAACAACGTCATTTGGATGCCACAGGAATTGTACTTGGCCTAAGTACATTCGCATTTTCTGTATGCCTGAATAACCACCTAGGATCTTGTTCTATTCAGTGGCATTGCAACATTCTACTGGTTTCACCTCAGTATGTGTACCCGAAACTGCCTGGAGGGCTTGTAGATGGAGTCTTAAGTGGAGTCCATAAAATTTTCCGTTTTAGTCGTATGCCCAATAACCGAAAACTTTCAACAGGTAACGAAAAGGAATCCGTTGTGGAATGTGTGTTTTATAGCTGATTAAAGCCTTTCAACTGTCATTTGCATGGGTTGATTTGACTTGAATTGTACTTTAGCCTTCTTTACTATGGAATTTGTGTTTTCAGGGGATAGTTTCTTTTTATTGTGATATACAGTAAAGTCTACAGCATGTCCTACAGCCGACAAAACTGACTGTACGCTTGTTAATGTATCACTGGTACATATTTTACGGGTACTTTAAAAATGGACCATTCACTAGAGATCGTTTGTAGTAGACAGGAACAAAACTTGATAGTGTCATAACAAAGAGAAATTAATCCCTTAAAAAGAGAGCTTACACACTAAAGAGAGCTATCCTTATTGAACAAACATTTAAGAAAGGTCAACTCATACAGCTTACAGTTAAAAGGCTTTGATCAGCTATTGTGAATGCAAAAGTGGATCCTTTATTCAACTTTTAGTGCAAAAAATTCTTAAATCCATTTGATACATTTGAAAACAACACAGGGAATTCTATTTATATTGTATTAAGACGACAAAGTAAATAAAACATATATGAACATGAAGTAGTAGTTTAAAAACCAGTATCTCAATTCGAAGAATTCATCAGGTCGTCAAGAAATTATCAAAGATCAAAACAAAACTTAAAGAATAATAAATTGCATAATACTTTTAATGAAAACATCAGGGTTTACGACTTGAGACAGAAAGAGTAACATAGTGAAAAGCAGTGTAAGTGTTCATAATTTCTACTTTTGATTTGACGCATGTTTAAATCACTGGGCCACCAAAATACTATCCAACATAGTGTTCAAACTCTTCCACATTTCTTCTTTTTACTCATGAAATTTATATCTACCGGTCACAACATAAACCCATACACATGTTCAGTTAGCTTCCAACGAAATACTGTCCAGTTCTGAAAGGAAATGAGGGAAACTTCATGCAGGATTGCACCTCAGATCATATTGGATAAGACTTCGTCACATGAAACACTGGAGATTATTGTTTTTGTTTTAGATTCTTTAGGAAGAGAAAATATCTTTGCAACTAAATATTCTGAGAATTCCTGAAATATGCGTTTGAAATAAAGCTTTTTTAATATCGTTAACACATATGTGCTAATTTCAACCGTTCACATCGGCGTCGGGATCAATGATTAACGACTGACTCTTAGAAACCTTAAGGTTCCATCAAGGTGACTTACACCTTCCTATGTAGCTGAAATCCATGGTCAGCATCAGTCCGGACTGGTGTCATGTCTCAATTCAACCATTCCTAACTGCTGTTTTGATTGCATGTTAAATAAACTATGTCTCCATAAAAGAAACGAATTTCTCCACCATCTTAGTCAATGCACACTGACTGGTATTTTACGTCTCTGTCGTTTTTTAAGGACTGGAAGTCTAACTACATATAATTCTCCTCACTTAATATGTGTTTATTTTTATTTCTTTGAAGTTTTTAGTTATGAAATATTTTTGATTTTAGCGTCAATATTTCCATTATGGATAAAATTTTATTCCGATAAAGTCAAACAGGGTAATACAGTAATATTTACTGATGACGTTTCGAGCACAATTTATTACTGCTTATAATCATATCAAGGTACTCACACAACTTTCTTGCTTTATTTATATACATGAGTAAACTGGTCAGACATTAGAATAAAATCAATATAAGATAAAGGACATTCGGAAATAGTATTAGTGTTGTCATTAAAATACAATAAGAAGGGAAATAAGATATTTTTATAGTAAAAATAAGTAACTCTTTAGAGGGTTAAAATTTGAATTGAATATATTTTAACATTATTTATCCTCCTCTGATTTGACTGGCAATAATATCTTCCATATCTTTGGTATTTGCATTGAGTCACTTCTATTGGATGTGTTGGGTGTTGACTCAATGAACCAGGATTCAGTAATCAATGTCTCTCTCCTCCTACCTATCTTACTACTTAGAATTCTGACCCTTTCCCACCCTATTGTGTGGTTCTGTATTAATGCATGCAGTGCTATTGCTTTTTATTGATAACACTAACACTATTTCCAAATGCCCTTCATCTTGTATTGATTTTTATTCAAATGTCTGTTCAAATTTTACTCATGTATTTAAATGAAGCAAGAAAGTTGTGTGAGTACCTTGATATGATTATGAGCAGTGCTCGAAACACGGTCATCAGTAAATGTTACTGTATGACACACTGTGTGACTTTATCAAAATAAAATTTTATCCAAAATGGAATTACACTCTACCACAATGCCCAAGTTTTATCAATATTTCCATTAAGATTGAAAATTTTCAAGTTATATTTTCAGAAACCAAAAACATTCAGAAGAACTACTGAGATTTGGAAGCATGGGATAACTGTTTTTTCTTATTTTCGTAACTGTTTAGCTAAGGATTCCTATTCCACGAAGGATTTGATGCACTGGATTATTTATATTTCAAAAGGTGTGTGTTAATATTCAGCCTCTGGAATGGAATCTAATGTTTTATTTTTGAATAATGCCTTGCAATTCATCATAAGTAATGTTTTGCGCTTATTTAAAACATGTCGACGTAATTTCTGTTCTGTCTGTGTGCTACTCTTTATTTCTGTGAAAGTCTGACTTTTTTCTCTCAAAGGTATTTATCACATTTACCATAAACTACAAATAACTTTTGAAAAAAATCGTTTCTGTTTAAGATATGTGGGTGATTTGTGGACTACATTTCATGATAAATCAAGTATTTGAATTTGATTTATTAGACGAATTATGTGAGGAAGTGTAATTGTGAAAAAATCTCAAGAAATAACATAAAACATATTTTATGAAATATTGTTGTTGGAAAATTCCCATCTTGATTTAAAACGTTGACAAAGATAAATATAGATTGTGGTAGAGACTATTTTTACAATTAGGTATTACTGAATATGACCTAAATGACTACTTCTTTTGGGAACTCTTCAGCACTGAATCAAGTAATACGTTGTAACTAGCTTTAGACGGAATTTTTCGAAGTCTTGAAGAGAAATCATAGACATTATAATTGCCGAATGTGAGTGTCGGCATATTAGCTCAAGTGCGAGGCGGTTCAGTGATAGAACTTCCACCAACCATGCGCCTGATCCAGGGTTCGGTTCTTATCAACGCAGTTATAAACATCTCTAATCCTACTAGTTGTAAGTAAGCCTGGAAAAGAGGGAAGGTCGGGAATGAGGCTAGCAAACTCACTCCATAAAAATGACGTTACTGCTATTAAAACTTCAAAGTTTGTAGCCCTATTTTCCATTTGGGATGCAAGGGATTGAAAGCAAGGGAGAAAAGAAGAGACAGCAACTCACAGATGGTGCAAGATGTTGGTTTCCCTGGACTTTGAGTTAACAAATGCTAAAAATTCCGCTAATCAATGCTAATTGTTTGTATAATTGTACGTATTCAGAACCTACAAATTCTTCTGCTCTAATTAACTTACCGTCATAGACAGATGTCGCCTGATGAACTATGCAAAAAAATATTGAAGAGCTGTTTCGTCCTAAACGAGAACTATTTAGCAGTGTGTGTAGTCACAAAGCGGTGCGAAATGAAGGTTAGAGATACTTAAGTTGGCATTTGAAAACTGCACCACTAAGCTGAATCTTCTTGGAGTAATTTTTAACTTTTGAAATGGACCAAGTATCGTATGGAGGATTTAATCATGAGCTGACATCAGTTAGAGAACCACTGGAAAACCTGGGAGTATTGGACAGCTGTTTCGTCCTAGTTTAGGACTCCTCATCGGTACGCACCCTTCGGGGTTCGAACCCAGGACCTTCTGGTTACAAGACGAGCTCGCCTTGTGGTCGAAAGATGCTTCCTAGCCGAATAAGTGACGGAAGTAACCACTATTAAATTTCTTCCATTGACGGTGATTGGTACTGGCTGTTGTTGCGATTCGTTGGTTACCTTTTTCACCTCCATCTTCTCTACGTTTACCTGCAGTCCTGTCTTCGCTACCCGCCCCTTCAGCCAGTTTGTTGACTTTTGCTTGTAAGTCTTCTAGTTTGTGTGATCTTATATGTATACCATCTGCGAAATCCAGCTCTTATAGAGTTTTTTTATCTGCGGTCCAGCTTTTTCCCGTCTCCTCGCGATAACCATGATAATTTAATGCAGTATTTGCAATAAGCATATACAGTGACTACTGCTCAGCGAATTAGACCACTCAGTTAATTTTTACTTCAAACCATTACTTCATGGTCCATTCAAGTCAGCGGTTTAACAACTGTCTTCCAATCATCAAAATGTATCATATTTACTGTATTTTCTATTGCTTTAATCACTCAATTACATTCAAAGAATTGCAGCGTACTCTCGTGCTAATTTTAAATTAGATTTCAGACCTACTTTTATAAACCTTTCGAAGCATATGGATGGAAACCTTACTGGATTAGTGATGGATGCTTAGAATGGAACATTATCGCTACGAATGACATACTATCCACTACTGTATTGCTCTAGAAGCTTGCAGAAAGGGTGAACACTGTGCAATAGAACACGCTGAAAATTATTTAGTGAGTTTGAAAAACGTTTCTCATGATAAACCTATTATTATTGATTATTACGTATTGACAACAACAACCACCAGTCTCCACCAATGGAAGAAATTTGAAAAACGTATCTTGTTCCAATTATCTGAGCAGCATTCTTCCAGTTACAGACGGAACGGATGAAGATGTCAAAACCTGATTGGGACTGGCAAGACAGACCTATTTCACTCTGAAATAAAATCGAGAATCTTCCGCACTCAGTTTAAAGAGCGAAATTCGGAATTTAAATACCTATGTCAAGTTAGTCAATTCTCCTGTGTGGACCGGGAACTTGGTGAATCAAGGTTTCAGACTTTTGTCAGCACATGCCTTTTACCCCATAGTGGAGATCAGACGGACAGAAAGAATAAGCAGTAGGAAACTTTGAAAATGAAATAACCAGGATTATATATCCTGACAAATATACCGAAGGAAATGAAGGTGGCCCGAACGTCGTGCGCCAGGGGTTTTCACGAACGGAATCCAAATGGGAAA
Organism: Trichobilharzia regenti; assembly: GCA_944472135.2. NCBI lineage: Eukaryota > Metazoa > Platyhelminthes > Trematoda > Strigeidida > Schistosomatidae > Trichobilharzia > Trichobilharzia regenti. The sequence continues at coordinate 21,631,193 of OX235267.1, forward strand.
CGACGAGTTGAGCTTAGGTCCACTGGCGACATGGAGGAGAAAACAACCTATGGGTAATTGTGCAGTCAGCCAAAGAGAACCTCGGAGTACAGGACAAAATGAAGATATGCTGCTGAAGCCTTATGTTCCACTCAAAACCCATAGAAATAATAAATAATAATAAAATATTATGTGTCGATGATGTTACTACTTAGCTATAGATGGATTTTGTTAACCACATACAGCTGTAGTGTGGTACATGAATAAAATGTGATGTAAGCGGTGAAAAAAAGTAAGGACTTCAAAGTTTGATCTAAACAACTGACGTGTAATTTACAGGCGTGATCATTCCGTGTTGAAATTACCTTAGAGACTAAGCGATTGGATAGATGCAATTCAAATATTGTGTTGAAGGCAGTATTGCTGATGGTGGATAGCATCATTAATTTGGAATAACTACATTTAATACTTGTTGAACACTGGTTCTAAACCATCTTGTGGCTTCGTCGTTTGCTCTCGGCCTTGGGCTTTCTTTTAGGAATGTTAATCGACTGAACGCCTTTTCCTATAAATATTCCTGTCGACAGTCCAGTATACTACTCTTGTGTTAGTATACATAGTTAGTGTCACAGTATTAGAAGACGGTTTATCATTGGGGACATTAGTTTCATACTTGTTATAATATGTCAGAGAAAACCTCTTATTGTACCTGACCTGGAAAATCAGATGCTCAATGGTAACGTTACTAACTCCAACTTTGGATGACGCAGGCTTGAATGTTTGTGTACACCAATAAAGACTACAAATAGGGACTAAATCTGAAGTAAGCAGAACCTCAGAGAATCTCTCCTAACCACCAGATACAAACCATGGGTTATTTCAATATTGACACAGTACTACTACAAATTTTCCTGTTTTACAAGTAAGAAAAGATCTTAACATAATTTATTATTCACAGCACGCTTAAGGGCTCAATGGATATACTAGAAAGACCTTTAATCTGTTTTAGTAAAAGTTCAAGTTTTGAATCTATGTCACTTAACAACCAGGTCAGTCACCGAAACAAAGCAGATTATCATATACTGTAGTTCACTATCATTTCGCATACTGACTCGTTAGTCGATGGATTTTCTGTTGACAAAATGAAAGCTGAATATCCACATGAATTACCAACGGGTAATCAATTCATGTATCAATGAGTATGATCAGTTTCAAAGACATTTTAATCACTAGCAACAGAATGATAGATATGTGGACACTTTTTACATCTTTTCAGCAGCAAATGCTGATGATCAAATGTACTGCTGAACATGGAGCAGATTTTCAGGTAACCTAATAAGAACGTATGACAGTGGGACTTGACAAAGTTGCAGTATTGCTTGTAATTCAGTTCACTAATGGAATATTATCGTCTTCTCGGGAAGATGTGACGGAGGGGGTTTTATTATGTCATAGGATCAAAGCTGAATCTATTAAAAGGCTCCAAAGCAAGGAAAAAAGGCCTGTCCTCAATTTTCGGCTTTTTTGTAGCTTACACCACTTTGACACGAAATCCTATCTGAAAGCATAAAATATTTCTCCAATGAAAGGCTAATAAAGGTATCAACGAAACTGAGATTTGGGAAGTTATTCTAGACACCTTATCAAAGCCATATTCACATGAAACCCGTGTCGCTGATCTATTACACAGGACCAGACTGACAAACAAACATTATACAGTAATACGACACAGCTGTATTAGCTGGTTTGTTTTCATACAGTTATTACTCTCCGTGTAAACACTTACAGGCAGAAAGCCATTACGCCGGTAGGGTTAACTTTTTGTATGTAACTTGACTGTAAAGATTCTCTGAAATCGACCATAATTCTATGGGGTACCAATATAGAGATCTTTTCACTTGACTGAAACCATTGCAAGAATGAGTATAATGTGCAAAATTACATAAGCTATTTATTTTGCTAAGCTTTTATTGATATACAGGAAAAGATTTTCACAAACGAACCTATTAAATTTCGAAATCTCAGCAGTCCTATCCAGTTTCCAAATACTGCTTTCCAAGGATTTGGTCGGTTTCAGGTCGAATTACTAGCCGACTGATGGTGGTGCCGTGTATCTCGAAGTGGGTAAAAAGTTAAAATACATGGATCATTAGATTACGTCTCGGTTGCTCAATGGTCAAAAAGGTTGCCGCGTAGTTTAGAGGTCCTGGATAAGATTCTTGGAGTTAGAGGTGCTTAATGCTGGAGAGTTTGGAATCAGAACGAAACGACTGACTTTCAGTGATTCTCTAAGTGGTTTCAGTTCATCTATCCGCTAATCTAGTAAAGAATAACATTTTCATAAGCTGACATACTATTCTTTCGAACCAGTTGTCTACAACTTCTGGAAGTATGCAGCCAACTCGATTGACTCCGGTTGTGACAGGGCATTCTGACTGGCCAATATTTAAAGCTAATCGTTAGCCATATTTGAGGAGTAGATTCAAATTTCACACAATTAGTGTGTAAAGTAGGATAAACGTGTTATTAAAGTAGACTATGTTTTGAATATACGTGATTTTGGATATAGGCGTTGAACGTATACACTATATTGGATTAAACTTCCACTAGAGAATAATTTCATTCGATGAAAGACATAGTCATACAATAGACTTATAAATAAACGGGAGGACTAGCGACTGGACTGCGATATTCTAATTCATTGCTTATATATTCATGGATATTTTGAAATATCTCACAGTTAAAACACTAAATCCTGTCAAAAAGTATGATGGAGATATGTGGATGATGGTTTAACAGAATATATCACAAGTTTCTTCACACATCTAAACTCTTTAGTAGACTGGATCAAATTTACTCCCGAGTCAGTAATTAAACAATAGGGATAAACAGTGTTAAACTGTACATGATAACTATATTCCGATAGATACTTAACTGAAGATCATCTACCTTCAAATCACCAATGTCACACCTGACTAAATACTAAACAATCGCAGGAGAAGTCTGAGTAGTACACCGAAAAGCCTCACTGAGGAAGTGAAACTGACATAAGATTACATTAGCTTTTACAGTAAATCTAAGTAGTAGTAGTAGATAACACGTTCACAGAATCAGTCGTTATTTTTCTCTAGGCTATTTAGCCAAAAATCGAGGGACTAACCACCAAGAGCTAAAGAGAACTGATAGTCGTACCGTCTTCACTTCAGAGCTGTCATATTACAATGCTGACACTTTATGTGTCAGTTACCGAATTGTCTGGAGTCAGACAGTTAATGGTTTTTGCAGACTCCTGTCAATTCGCTGCATGTGACTACTACTTTTCGAAACTTGATGGATGACGGCTACACTTAGTCTGTCTACAGAAATTCTAGCATTTGGAAGTTACCTGTGTTTTAATTGAGTGGATTACTTGAAGTAGATGGAATGCCTCTGAAACCATTAGGTGTTTTCAGTAATGCAATAATGATAATAACAATACCATGGTTCCTATATTCTTGTGCATATGATTTCTCTAACGGATGTAGTGATAATTTTCAAATCCTGTCGACCTCCTGGTTTGGTTACGTGTTAAACGGTAGGAACATCACCAGAAAGTATTAAGTCGGTGATTGAGTGGTAGAATACTTGCCAACGACGCACGCTGTCCAGGGTTCGGCCCTCGACTGACACTCACTCATTAACCTCTACAAAAAGGAAAGGTCAAGCGTGAGACTAGCAACTCTACCCTGTGAAAATAAATTCCACCACCACTGAAACTTTAGAGCTGAAGCTTGAAGCTCTTTGTTCCACTGAAAGAGCAAGAGAATAATAATTAAAAAAAATTAATGATAATTTTCAACTTCTCTTGACTTCTTGCTTTGATGATGTGTCTAGCAACAGAAAGTGTTTAGTTCATACGAACTGTGATCAAGATTTGACAAATATAACTTTAGAAAGTATTTAGATCATATTATTCGTGTTTCAAAACTATTTATTTTATTTATTATTTAATGCTTATCGAAACAGTGATAATTAACACTTTTCAATAGGATAGAAGGGACATTTTTGATTGTGACCCAATAATGTGAGCAGCAACAATCTGTAGTATCCTTTAGTTCTAGATGCTATTTGGTCAGCTAAAGGCCTTCCATAAAGTCTTCTGTACGCTTGTATTATGTCGTCCATGTCAATCTGAAATGGGAAATGAAAAACAATATTAATAAGAACAATTACATCTATATATGTATATATACATAAGAATGGCTAAGCATTAAATAAGGAATAGACTAATGAAACATGTAAGCCTGATCGAAAAAATCTAAATGACTCCATTGTGGTATTTAATTAAGCATGATATGAACATATGCAATGTAGTTCATAAATTCTTCAAAGGTCTGAACGCTTAAGGTTAAACGATAAGATCTGGATACTTTTGTTGGGGTATAGTTCAGTCTTAAGTTTGTCTATTAGATGTGGGACAAATCTTGTTCCAGGAATTTTAATTCCAGAATTTACAGGAGCAGGAATGAAACGTCATTCAGTATCCAAGGCATTTATATGCAGTTAAAAGTGAGCCTCATCAAGACATTACCTAACTTCCTGAATCTCACTTAACAGAAAGGAGTAGAAACTTGTGACCAGGTGGTTGGAAGTCAAGCATAAAAATCTCGGAGCCTTAGTATATATATACTATTGCACTGAAGGAAAAAAATGTTGATACATCAAAAAAAGTTTATTGACTGGAGTGAAAGACATTTTATGAGATATCTGTTGTTTAGTTGAATTGACTCGCTCTAATGATATTTGAAAATGCTGAATAATAATGTCACAGTTGTTAGTTCCTACGATTTTCACGTATTAAATCTTCAGTTGAAATTTTGTTCGCTTATTAAAGTAGATTCAAAATTCGCACGACTGAGTAGAGATAGGAAGTCTTTTTGTCATACAGTCATTGAGTTCATGGAATATTACCAATAAACAAGCTAGTCTTGAAATTGTTTTAAATGAATTTCATTTGATTTCTCATGAACACTATTCGAGAATAATTGAACAGTCTGGACAATAATTTTGCATATCCTGCTATAGGATAAACTATGAATATTTTGTTCAGTCTCAGGTATTGTCTTCTAAGCTAATCTACCTCCATCATAAAACTGCGCTTCACAATACTGAAAAGGTGTCGACGACACATTTTACAAATCGTCGATGAGTCCGTTCGTTTACGCCGGCAAGTCCGCACGTTCTCAGACTAGCCACACCTATTGTAAGATAGCTGATGTTATAAGCATCTGTTACTCACTCGTTTTAAATCTGATCTCTAGACGAATAACTAATCCAATGAATTAACTTGGTTATAAGTATACCATAACATATGTGATTTAATAACTGTAATCAAACGAACTATAAGATGCTGTGGATTAGCTTAGTACACATTACATATTAATGAAAATAAATTGAACGCAAACATATTGAAAATTAGTTGTGATTACACTTATTCTGATAAGTGATCATTTAGGATCTGTGGATCACACTATTTAGGTAAATTATCATAAAATTCCTCAAATTTAAATAATTCATAATTCCATTTCGCATAGATGATAATGAATTAAGTTAATTTAACAAAAATAGAGCTTATGGGAATTTATTAACTGTGTTTCTGCTAAATCCTCTATACATAGCGAGATTTATTTTGATAGAGCCACTAAACTGTTGATTAACTTTCAACAATCGAAAGTCAAAAGGAACATTTTTTGTTTGTGACACGAACTTCCATCAGCAATATGGATTTGTGAATTTAACGAATCACCATTAGTTGGTTAATTTGTGTTCATAGTTTTGGTCTCTCAGCTGGCCTGTAGTAATAAATGGACTATATATATATATATATATATATATATATATATATATATATACTTTAGCTAACTGTTCATAAGCAATTCAAATGGTAAGCGTTAGGGTAGCAGACTTCTAACATGAATCTTGTATTCACCCCAATGTTCTTCAGCTTCAAATAGCCAATAACTACCTAAGATTAGCAGAAATATCTGTAAATCACTAGTATTCAAGTGAGTAAAATTTAAATGATGTGCTTACTTCTGATCGTGTGATGACGATACGATTAAGCACTTCATAATCCACCTCTGCTTTCGTTAGCACTGCATGAAGTAGCTTTGCATACAATTCTCCTCTGCTTGTTCCATATCTTACTGAAAAAATAGGAGTCATTAGATATATATTTTTTGATCATAGCTTGAAACCACACAGTATTTTTCATACAAATATGGAATTTTCAGCATGTGATATCGGCAACCCAAATTTTGCAGGTCAACCATTGATATCAAGTGTGCGTCGGCAGGAGATCGAACCCTGGATCATGTGCTTGGTCGGCGAGATTCCTAACCACTGTGCAACCGACGCACAATAGTGTATATACGTATTACCGCTATGCATAACGAGCGGTAGAGAATTGAAGCTTCCCACAAAGTTCCATGCTACTGCTTTCAGTAGCATGTTTAAAAGCATTTAATTCAGTTTTATTTGGAAAGAAAGCTTATTTTCTGATGACAGTAAGACTAACTGAAAGGCAAGAAGAAGAGTCATTGACAAGAATTCTTCATACTTTGATTTAATTGATTTTTTCAACAGATGGCACAAATAATTCAATATTCATTTTATATCCAAATAGGATTGGAGAGTTTAACCATGGATTGATATGAGTTAGAGAACCGTTGAAAACCAGGGAGTATTGGACAGCTGTTTTGTCCTAGTTTGGGAAATTTCAGTAAAGCTCACCTATCGGGGCTCCAACCCAGGATCTTCCAATCGCAAGACAAGCTCACAGACTACTTAGCTGTTAGGACCTGACTCAATGGCCCATGAATTCTAACTTATACTGATCAAACCCCTACAGATGAACTTCCTAGAATCTAAGAGGTATTTTTCGTCCTTTATTAAACACATTATCGCTTCACTGATTTGTGGTTTACTAACATATATTTAAATTTGTCTCTGATGTTTCAGTTGAGATTCAAATTGGTTTATTCTCACCATGTATTTGAATAAGTGAAGAGAAACTCAAGGTCCAAAAGATTTTTCGATTCATCCTTGGTCAGGAATTGAACTGCTTATAGTTGATCTGACGACACTCTTTTGCTGCGTTTTAAAGTCAATGTGACATATCAGGAAGGGATATACACTATCGAAAACCGTTCCATTTTAAAACTTATAGCTCTCATCTTAAAATAGCTATCACTTTATCACATTAATTTTGAAGTGAAAACTACAGATAAATACGTCTCCCACTGGAAATGCATTCCGTGAGCTATATCAATTCGATTACATATTTGGTATCGGCCAGAAATGAGGTTGACGACGATAATTTTGGAGTCTTTCAGAAACACTTGTTAAAAATGGTTACCAAATCTATTTCATCAACAAAAGTTTAAGGAGAGTTCAAAAGGCCTTGATTTGTTAAAAGAACAAATAATTATAGATTTAAAATACTAATGGTATACAGTTGATGAAGTCTTCTGATGTTATTTGTCGAGAACAGTCTGAAAAATGTTCTCTGCCGCAGCTCTGCACCTCACCTTCTCTACCCATGTTCTTGTTCAGGAAAGTGTCAAATCCATTACCTTACTGTTGGTAATTTCAATGTATGTTTACCAGTTCTGAAGTTTTTGCGGATTAAAGTCCATAGGCTTTACCAGCGGGACATTGTCTAAGTGCGCTTATGGAGACACACTATGGGGGTTCTCTATAAAAGAACGTAGGAAAGTCAATACCTCAATTATACAGCGTATTATTATTTTTTGATTGCAGCTTGATTCCACACCGTATTTTGTTGGTACAGGCATGGAATTTTCAGTATGTGATATCGGTAGCCCAAATTTTGCTTCTGGCAGTGCGGCATTAGCAGAAATATCATCAAGGGTCATTTGAAAAGTGTATGAACCCTACAAAAAGATTTCGCTCACATTTGCTTCAAGTGACTGAAGCTTCCATCATTTCTACGTAAAAGCCAGAAATTTTTATTGAGACACGTTGTATATAGCCTCGTTTTCTGCTGTGGTCTTAGTGTGAGTTTTATTTTCTCGATATGCTGCATAGTAAAGTCTATGTAATTATTCTGCGACACACTTTCAAGTCCTTTATGGTCTTGTTTCCCAGTGCTTGCCTTCAGTCACCATTCTACTAACATCTCTATTTCTTTTACAATTTGGTTTACTTTTGTTACTGGCTGATAATAACCTTCGACGTTTGTTAGAGAACACTGTGTTAACCTCTTAATGACTCTACAGATTCGAAAAGAAGTTACGGAAAGAGTTATCTTTGCTGACTTGTGTGCTGATAACTTCACTCTAGTTGATATTTGTCTTTATGGGATCAAGAATGCAAGACAGAAATACATAGCTCTGGAATCATTATGAAGATCTACTGTACTGGGTGCAAGCGAAGAGATCTGAATTTCAAACACCAATGTAAAATCAGTCGACGCTCTTACACAACTAAACGAATTTAGACACACGTCACTGAAAGCATTTCTAACAGACTAGAGACTTTTATCAACACTACCCAAGTCGGCTAGATACTGAAGAAGAGATGGCCAGTCGGGAAGGATAAGTCACAAGAAACTCTGGTAAGGAGCCCAATAACAAACTGTTGTCAAATAAACATGCAGAAAAAGATAGAAATAGGTCGAACGCTGAGAAGACCTTTAAGTAACATAACTCTCTAGGCCACCGAGAGGAACCTCAGATTGTGCCTCTGAGGATGATATTGAGTAGACCATGTCATTGGGAAGTATAAGATTGTGGGTAGTCTTTAGATCAGTCGGAAGACACTACAGAGAACAGAGAACAATGGAGGTGTGCTGTTGAAGCCCCATATTCTGCTTGGAACGTAACGAATGAATATTGATATTAATCATATTAGTCATATGGGTATGACTTCATTCTGGCGAACATTGGGATTACTTATAGGACGAATCTGATACCTACTATTTCAAAAGCCAGACAGCTTTCTAGTGGACTCAGAGAGAAGAATAGAACCTACTGAGATGTTGATGAGACTGAAATATAGTAGGACGCATCCATGATTTCGTTATTAGACAATGTCATGTATACAATTAAGGTTTTGTCATAGATGAAATTGAGTTGCATTCAGAAAACGCCTATTTGAGGGTAAATGAGCTTCTACACTAAAGCGCTAGCTGTGGATCTGATATTCCGATAAATACTTAAACTTACGCAGTGCTAAATACAATTCTCGTTGATTTCCACTTGTAGATTTAATTATGTCGTCCTCCAGGTTCGTTCCATATAGCTTAAGGAAAAGAATATATAAAAATATGTCAGACTTGATCAAGTGCTTTTATTATTACCACCATAGTATTGTCTAAATTAACTTTGGCATGCTAAAGACAGTTTTTAGTGGATAATGGCAGTGTACATTGTGATTTTTGTTTTCCAGACAGAATGTTCAAAATAGACTTAGTAAGGCAAACAGTAAACAGAATTACGTAAATATTTAGAATAAATCTTTAGCCTTGATACTTGTTAGTTTGGTTAAGAAAAGTTTTTGGTTTTCACCTTTCTAGTTTATAAACATTTGGCAGTATACAGAAGCAGGATTCATAAACTTTCCCGGTGTGAAGCTTATTTGACCTGTGATCTTCACCACTTGATGTTATAAAAATATAAATAGTATTAAAAACAATCATTCTCCAGCTAAATGGACATGTAGCTGCAGAACTTGGAGGAGCAATCCTACAGCACATTATTCGTCTATTAATCAGTGCTTTGATTTATAAGGTTACTTTTAGACGATCTTAAAACCAACACTTTTGGACTATAGGTTCTTCAATTGAAAAACTGCATCTGAAATCCAGCATAATTTTGTTTCAGATTACTAAGACCATATTTGATAATAGGTAGTTGGAGGCTATCTGTAAGGAACTCTTGACCTAGGTTCCGTGTTTATTGGCTCTTGTCAACAGGGAGCATCTACAAGACAGAAGAAACTGATGTTCGTCCGAAGATTCGTGCCAGCTTCAGTCAGTTCCACAGTCAATGACGTTACTGAAGAGATATCCATACCCCAAATGACCTCCTGAAGGACTTAATAGATACATGGGTTCATCATTAGCGAGTAACCAATATCATATGCTGATATTTATTTGTATATTTTTGCTGAGATACAGTTTTTGCAACTTAACTCTAGGTATATTATACCACAAAAGTTTCTGCTTCAAAAGACAGTTCGTCTGACTAATTCCTCTGGATTTCTTTATTCACAGACAAAGTCATCTGTTTACTATTATTCGCCTACATATCATATGCAACCGTTATCTGATGTAGTTAGTGTGACAAGCTGTGTAACAAGCTGTATATTGACTTTAATTTCCAGTAGTCTGGATTTTAACATTTCTTAGAGATTTAACACATTCATAAATTTAATTGATGCGAAGCTTTGGCAAAATGAAACTCACTTGCTTATAAATTGCAGCCGTTAGATTCAGCTGAAAAGGTGCCACCTCACAAAATATATCTGTTGTATTTCCACCACAAAGACATTCAGGCCTATTATGAAATATCAAAGGAGAGAAGTAGACTATTCAGACGCGAACATGTTAAATTACTGTTGACCAATAGCGGAATTTATACGTTTTTTCCTACTGAAGGCTGGTGAGTGGGTGTTTCATCCAAACGAAAACACTCCACCCATCATTTAAATTGTGAGAGCGAGGGCCACTTGACTACAGATCAATACTGGATGAGAAGGAATGCGTGACCTCAAATAAATAATATGTGAACGAAATAAATGTTCGATCTCCAGAATAGTCATGGGTGCCCCATATGAAGAGTCTCAAGCAAGGACGAAGCAGATGTCCAGCACTGCATGCTTTTCAATGAATCTCTAACTGAGGTCGTCTCATGATCAAACTTGAAGTAACTATTTGTTACGCGCATATTCTAAAGTGAGGAATTAAGTTGTTTCAGTAAAATCCGAAATGAAAGCTTTCTCCATACAATGTATAATCAGTATAGTTAAGCAATAAAGCGTCCAACTACACATTTTATACATACCATTTTATCTGAGAATTAAATATGAATAAGAAGAATTTTAGTCGATAGCCAGTTTTTTCTTATTACTAATTGGTTGGTGGATTATGGCAGCTACATAGCGAATGTTTATTCAAAATAATGGTCATGAGATGTGGTAATATCCATCATTTGTCTATTAATCTAGGTGAGGCAAGATTCATATTAGTTTGATAAAATTCGCTTAGGTTATCCATCAGCTTCAAGAAAACGCATTGTATCTTAAACACAGCAATAAATTATTGTGTTTCTTTTATTGCCATGTTTGAGATATACAAGTTGACGTGAAGTGTGTGAGAACAATTCGACACTGATGACTTTAAGTCAGATCACAACCTGACATCAGCTGGAGAGATAACAAAAATCAGGCGGTACTAGGAAACTGTTTCGTCCTGGCTTTTGGCTCTTCATCAGTATGCATCCATGACGCAACTGCCGGGGATTGAACCTGATATCTTCATTTTACTAGATAAGCCTGTCGATCTCACAGTAACTGAGAAGGAATTCAATGGGCTATGAATTCTAACCGGCTTTCACGGGGGATAAACCATTCCCAACAAGATGACAGTATCACTTCTGTTGCTGAAGGTTGTGATAAGCGTAATGAAGGCTTCAATAAGTATTTAATCTCCTCCACCTCTGACAGCTTCAAAGTATCTAAATAACATTCAGTTACATGGAATATATATATATTATATCCTTTAATTCCTAGAGGAACATAGGGCTTCAGCTGCGCGTCTCCATTGCCTTCGGTATTCTGCCAACTTTTTCACCCCACTCCGAGTCTGCCCACACGCTCTCATCTCCTCTTCACATGACCTCCTCCAAGTCACCCTCACACTGACGACCAACTCGCCGCTTCCCTTTCGGGTTCCACTCGAGCGACGGCTTGTCTAGTGATGTCACCTGATGGTTTGTTTTCTCAGAGTATGGCCAATCCATCTCCATTTCTTCCTGCCTATTTGTTTCACAATCGGTTCCTGGCTGGTTTGCTCACAGAGATCCCTGTTGCTGATCATTTCTGGTTGGCCATCTGATCTTGAGTATTGAACAAAGACAACTGTTAATGAAGGTCTGTAGTTTGTCTGAGATGCTCTTTATGACGCGCTGGCCAAGATACGGATCTTATTTTTGATGCTGAGTGCTGTTGACCTCCACACAGGCTTAAGAGTAATGAAAGCATGTCTTGATTTTCCGATTCTGGCTTTGATATCCTTGTCAGTTTCGTCCGCCTGTAGATGAAACGATGCTTCCCAGGTAGGTGGGTAGGTAAAGGAAGTTGTTTCTTTCAGGTTCCTCCCATTTATGCTGGCTGATTGTTTTCTGTTGTTGTTGTTGCTGTTGGTGTTGGCCAGGAATCTTCATCACCTCTGTTTTATCTATGTTCACTTGAAGTCCTATCTTCTCTGGATGTTTCTTCTGCCAGCTTGTTGCTTTTCACTTGTATGTCTTCCAGTTTGTGGGAAATCGGACATATATCATCATCGGCGAAGTCCAGATCCTCCAAGTTCTTTTTTGTGTGAGTCCATTTTATGCCTGTTTCCTCATTGCCCGTTGTCTGTCGCATTATCCAATCTACTGCAATCAGGAAAATCATTGGCGATAGTAGACAGCTTTGTCCCTTGTGCTTGCAATGAAGATGTCCTTTGTATCTCGGTCCTTCAGTTTTTGAGTGCTGAACTTGGCTTGTGGTCTATTTGCAGCTTGTGTCTCCCTCAAAGCTTTCAATCTGATTTGGATTGTCCTTTGTACGAGATAGTGGTCTGAACCAACGTCTGCTCTTCTTCTTACTTTTGTGTCCAGTAGGCTGTGCCTCCACTTCTTTGAGATTGAGATGAAGTCAATTTGGTTTTTGGTTTGCCCATCTGGTGACACCCATGTAGCCCTGTGAATATCTTTGTGTTTGTATACGCTGCCACCAATCATTGGTTTGTTGAAGTGATATATATATATATATAGCTCATAAAAGTCTTTCCTTGTGAGCGATAACATTGCCAACAGCATGACATAAACTCGTCTCAGAAACTGATAAGCAGACAGATCATGCATCTGATAGACGAAAAATCCAGTCGAGATACCTCAGAAACGTTTTGAAATCAGGTATGCATTTACGGTGGTTGTTCTAAGTATATATGTATGTATATATTGACAGCAAACACAGGATATAACCGTCCTTTCGTCAGGGATCACCATTGTAGATTACGATTGTTCTACGTCAGTAGTTTATGATTACTCATATCAGTCAGTGGCAGACAGTATCTGGCCTTGCTTCTGTTTAGAAAATCTTACTCCACGAACAACTTACATATTGATGGTAATCATTCATACAACTTGTTTAACATGAAAGCAGTGAGTTTGGCTTTCATTTTTTAACCAATAAAGTTGTCTCCATTTTATAAAGAAATAAACATAATGCACATATTACCTGTGAAGAGACTCATATAAAACCTTGGCATCTGTCATAGCTGATTCTGGATAGACAGCAGGGGTCCAACGTACATTATCATCCTTAGTTTTGCGTTGGATTGGTATGTTTTCACGATTTGTTGTGAATAAGCATTTTAGTCCATTCTGGTATTCTCCACATGTTGTTTCTGTAATATCTTTCAGTAAATCACTTTGATTGCCTGGAAATAAATTAATGCATACGATAACTGAGTAGCTGAAAACATTGTAATTATTAATAATCTGGTCACTATTCAAATGAGATCTAAATGGATGATATTTAAAGACACTGATGTACCGTGTGTGTTTTCACCAATACTAGGCCAACTACATCCATGAGTGCAAGTGTCGTCTTCATTACATCTTAATGTTTATTGATGTGACATTTATACACCTTCCCATGTAAAAAAGACATTCTTAGCGGAATGCTTCAATAAATTGTTGTTTTCGTAGGTCGCACTGAATTATGAATTGACAGAAGTTTAAAAACATGTGCTTATTAATCCGTGTATGGAAACTGGATGCTAAAGAGCTTAATAGAGACAAGCTTCTGATTTCGTTTCTCCTTGTCTTCCTATTGTTGACTACCATACACAAATCCCCTTCCAGTTCATTTTGGTATTAAGTGTTTTCCTGGTTGGTATTCATTCATTACAAATTTCACCGCTTAAATTTAATATTTGATGAATCCTGCCTTCTAATATCAGGTTATTTCCGTCATCTGTATATCTAAATGACCAGGGATAAGTCTGCTATATAGCTTAATACTTTTTGCTGAGTCGTCTAGTCAAAATAGAACATAATTAAGATCTGTACATGAGGTTTTTGTAGTCTGCAATAACTTCTTGAGGGTGTACTTCTTTATTTCCCCTAAAAATGGGAATCACAGGCATTCGGGATCATTTTAACTGAAATATTTATTTAAAACCGTCTTTGAAACTAGTGACATTGATAGTGCAATTAAAACTGCTGGTACTTAGATAAGTAGTAGTATTAGAAGTAGCAACATTATTACAACCTTTCACACTCTCACATCATGCTTATGTACTTGTGAAAGACTAAACCAAAACAAATTACCTATCTTCCCAATTTAATTTTCAGTGATATCTGTTTTGTGACGGTTTACTGTGAAAGGTACTTCAAAGTCAACCAGAGCATCATCTCAAGACGTCCAACTTCTGTGGATTGTGGGGCTAGTCATTTAGGTAGCACAATGCGCGCACATCATGTACACAATTGTTTTAACGAATTACGTAAATGACAATCGAAATGATTTAACCAGTTCCTATTTCAGTTTGGTTTACACAGGTGTTTATTGATTATTCTGTAGAATATGTTCTCACCTAAAAGTTGAAACCATCGAAATTGTACAAAAAGTGTTTATTCATTCAGTTCGCCTTTCTTTTTATTCTTTTGATATTTTAATGAAGATTGTGACTGAAAACCTTCTCCTTGACATACATTTTGAAGATACTATTGTAGACAATTGAAATGATGTCCATCTAATAAGAGCACTTTTATCTGGTTCTAGGATGAATTCCCTGAAGGGAGTTAAAATCTCTGAGGGAAAATCAGTTCCTTTAAGATTGCGGTCACGCCTCGGACATTTGTTCTAGCAAGTATGGGACCCATATCTAAGGCTTCCTGTGCACTTTGTTTAACTACCTAATACTGAACGTTCTTACTACTGCGAAAATATCACACAATTAGCTCTCATCTCATTTGAGCCAATAAAATTTATGTTCCTCACTCAAGCACTTCCTACTTCACTTTTATTCACGTCTTCTCCTACTCTCCGATGCTGCCCATTTTTTCTTTAATACTTATGACTGTGAAGCTTAATGTCGTTACCGAATGATATTATACAGTATGCTATCTATTCTCATTTTGATAATCAGGATACAAAACAATATCACGGAGTAAGGGATTGTTTCCCCTTCGATTTTCTTAAGTCGAGTGTGATGTTTGTTATCCAGTGTCAACTTGCCAAAAATCCGGATGTATGTTAACTTAAACGTCTGGTGAGAAATACAAAAACTGAATCTGTTCACTTACTCTTATCATAAATCTCCTTAACTGTGAATGCTTCAACATTCCATAAACCAATCGACGTATAAGTAACAGTAGAAAATTTATCAGAGTATAATGCAACACGAAGTAATTCAGCTAAATAATTCGGTAAGTCTTTCAGGAGACTTAAAACAAGATTTCGGAAATTTTCATCAGACAGTCGACTCATACGCTGTTCAAGAGTCTGAAAAGTGGAAATTACTAGCGGTTTAGAATCCTTTCAAAGTGCGTTCAAAAAAAAGAACATCATAATTTATTGCATCACTTTTAGTTACATCAAATAAATCTGTCTGAAAGGAGAATCTCATTTTTTTAATATTAGGAAACTTTATGCACATCTGCTAAAATTAAGTGGTTTTAAATCTTTTCGGACCCAAATATTGAGCATTTATTCCAACCTCAGTGAAATAATTGACTCTTTAAAGGCTACGACATTACATCACTAAATAAAGAATTCAGAAAATTTTTAAGATAGCTATTTTGGGCATAACTTATGTTCAGGTATCAGGTAGTTTAGTTTATTATTAAAAGACAACCAATGTCATGTTGTAAAGACCTCAGCATTCACTGAATATACTAATTCACTGTGCAGTGTGATGACATTTTTTTCAACTGCAGCACTAACTTCTCTAAATGAATACGACTACAATTTCCTGACAAGTGTCAGCATACACGAAACCTGGATATGATCATATTGAACTTCTAGACATCAATTATTGATGTGTCACAGTATACAATCTCATAATTTAGTGAAATCTTTTAATGGATGATAAATAAAACTTGCTTGGCACCAAGAACGATTCACTGTGATATCAGTTATTCCGTAAACATCAATCACATGTTGGCCTTCACTTCACAACTTTTGAAAATTACTTCTAACCTTTTTGGAGTATATTAGTCTTATTCAATCTGACAACTGTCAGAAATATAGCTGTATAGGAGTCTGTATTAAATATTCAATCTCAATAGACCAAATGTTTTGCCCTAAAGGCTAAATGTGTCAATGTACTACCACTTTTTGGCTAGTGGGATTAGCAGACTAGAGTGTCGGGTTTCTAATACTCTCGTTGAAGAAGAAGGGAATTAATGAAGATTGATCACATCTGTAGCCTAAGTTAATTACAATCGTACTAATTTTAACGCATTTACATTTAACTGAGAATGCTAGCGCAGCAGGATAACTTGTATCACTGTCCTAAAAAATTCCCGGTCACCCCTTTGCGATGCAAGATACAGGAAACCTACATCAGTCGAAATTCTACTTCATTCCAATCATCATGGGCTTTTCCTACTTTTCATATAGATACGTGATACTTTACAGTCTGTTTAACATTATTACATAGGTTACTTGATCAAGTGTTTAGATTTCAGTCGTAATTATAGTGAATGGCAAAAGCAGAGTAGATGATGTTTTTGGAGGGAACTTTTATAAAGGTTATAACTAAATCAGACATGCTCATTGACATTGGTGAATCACTCAGAATTACTAAAAAGGTGGTATTCTGAAAAGATGACTAACATTTGATTTTGAAGCTTACTAGAAGGGCAACGATTGTTTAAATTTCTGAAATCACTTAGAGCCCTCCATAATCAATTTTGTAGTATTTCAACTTCACAAATACTGCGCTGTTGGAAACAGAGTAACAATATTATAAGTATTACGGTTAAAACAACTGACGAATGACCCTGAATTTGTTTGGCCGTTCTAGTAGTGGCAAAGATATTTATTTATTACATCAGCAATATGAATCATTTCAACTGTGCTGGTAGGCAGTTTGTCTCACTGATGTCTTTACTTTAAAGGCTTCGTTGGGTTTTCAATCTTGAATCATCTGACATGTGATATCATCATAAAGCTGCCGAATGTGGTTTATGAAGACTCGGACACTCTGCGATGTTGAAATAGTCGTCAAATCGCTCCATAGTCGATGCAGTCGAAATCATTTTCAGACTAAATGAAGCTGAGTTAGGCAGTTGACTGCAATTCTAGGCTCTGTTCGATCATGATGAGTGGTGTTGAAATTTGGTCCACGCTTGACTTGTTTCACCAAAATCTACTCGATCCTGTGCGGTCTTCTATCCATGGTATACTTTAGTCACCCCAAGATGGTTCAGCTTAATGTCTTCCTTTGAATGGCCAGAAGAATTGTTCTACTACAGTTCTTGCGAAGACCTAATTCGCTTGTAGGTGCCTTTCGTTCCTTCCACACAATCTGCACTAGTGACATGAGGCCGTTGATTGGGGTCTCTGGCTCCGTGTTTAGTACTTTTAACAAAATGCCATCCGGTACTGTTGCTTTCCTGACTGGCCTTTAGTAACCTTCAAGGCCTTCAAGTCTTCTGCCTCCGTCAGTGGATGTGCATTCACGTCTTGACTCACTGATCTATATGAGTTTACGGATACCCATCGTGAAAGCAGTTTTCATAATGAAATTTATATGAAGACAACCAATCTGAAAGCGATTTTCGTTACGAAATATTAACAAACAAGAAACACTTTAGAAACTTCACAGTTGTAGATAACTATTCAAATTCATTTTAAAACAAAGTGATGGTTCGCACTTATAATTAACCTGTAATGCAAATCCTTTAATGGAATCTGCTGATATTACTTTATGTTCAGGCTTTAAGAGATGATAGATAATGTAAGTTCAGTGCATCAAATAAGTTAGAGATTTCCGCTAATTTGGGATAGTTACTCAATAATTTGCTACTCACAGTATAAACTACTAAAGTAAAACAATCTATAGTTAATAAATTATCAGAACTCATAGCTCACTTGAACATAAAATTTTGTATAATAATCTTTGATTTCTTGTCTTTCATAATTTGTTCGTCTGCCCAGAATACATATAATGATATCAGCATCTATCAAAGAAACAAAACGAGAAAAGAAATGAATATATTTAATTAAAAATGGGAAGGAAAGCAAAAGATTTGATGATAGCTGACAGTTGGATCTAGGATGCAAACTTCGTCTTTTTTCGAAACACCAGTTCGGTATATTTGAATCCTAGTAGATGATAATAATTTATTTACGGTGTGAATAACTTTGATCGGTATCTACCACAGAAAAAATAGACTATCCAAGATATGAGAAATTAAGTTCCAAGAAAGTGTTTTACATGTTTAGTTAGTTTGGTTAACTTGAAGCCATTGCTGAATACTTTTGCATAGATGTCGATCTGCACCCTTAATCAATTATATATCACTTAACGTCATATGGTCTTAACTGATATCCAGCCAAAGCAGGACTGTTCTTTATATAACATCTTTTTATATATATGTACAACAGTTTGAAAAAACTTCGCAATGGGTACGTGATGTTCATCATTTTGAACGCTTTTATGTTTCCCAATGAATGAAAAACAAAACGATATTGTTTTTACTGACATTTCACTATTTATTGCTAATAGCTTTATCAAAGTATTATTAAACCAGAATTTACAAAATCCACTCAGCTTATATATAACAACCCAATCATCGTTTCACAGCATGGGGTCATTTTTCCGTTGTCAAGTTGGCCAATTGGTAAAGATAACAAAGCCAAGTATAGATTTGTTGGATGTGATAAGTGTGAAAAATTGTAAAAACAACGTGTGTTTACATAATGAAATCGCTTATCACATTCGTGTTGATTTTGTCATTTCATGGAGGTTCGGGCGGAGGTGTTGTAACCAGATCAAATTCTGTTCAAGTCCATCATTCCATTTCAGACAATTTACATTCCATTTGATATAAGGGGCTTCTGATATCAGACGTTCTTTGTGATTTCTGAAATTTTTCTGGATTCTTTTAAGATTGTCAAAATCGATTTTGCGGCCTGATTCGATGATGTGTAGACTAATGGTTGGCTTATGATTTTTCAAGCTTTTCCAGTTCATCTGGATTTCTGGGTGGTCGAACAGACGCTCTACGGTGTTAGTTTCTTCTGATTTTGATTTCTCGCGATGTTTGTCTGATGTATATCGCATCTTATTCTAAGCATTTTGTTTTATAGACACAATTAGATAGAGAATCTTTTGGTACAAGGTTGTTTCGCAGTGTGTCTGATGTTTTGAAGAAAACTCAGATGTCGAGCTTATTGAGTACTCTTCTGATATAGTCTGATGTCTCTGCTCTATGTGGAATGATAACCGTTGAGGTCCATGTTTTCGGGATACGTTTTCGACCATACTTAATGTCAGTGTTGATTGACTTCAGATCTTCTGTAAATAGTCATTTTTCATTCTTAATTATTTGACAATTTAAATCATACTTGACCAGTGTTACTCTTATTCCCAATCAATTACTCCTTATCAGTGGAAAAAAGTATGTTCAGATTTTTAATTTATAATTTTAGTATTGTTCAGGTTGAAACCAGTTGGAAAAAATCCACGAAATAATAAAAAATGTGCTCAGATTATCCTGGTAAAACTGTCGTTCTTGCTTTGTTCAAATTTACTCATGAAGATTGGAATTTAGTTAGACTATCCAAAATAGATTCCTTTTCCACGTAATCACTTTTATCTAACAACATTATACCTCCACCTTATCAGACTTGCTTATTATTAACTTTCTAGTTCTCTTTAAGTTGTTTGGATAACCGATTATTTATGAATGACTTTTAAGTTATGCATGTCCAAGCCAAGTTCACTTTTAACAATATGAAAATATTTGGTCATCGGGTACGTGAGATTCATTATTATAAAAGTTTTTGCACTTCCCAGTGAATCCAAAGCAAAATGATATTGTTACTTTTGCTGACGTTTCGCTATTTAACGCTGAAAGCTTTATCAAAGTATTATTAAACCAGAATTTACAAAATTTAAGCCTAGGTATAACAACTGAATTATTAGCCATATATCTGCACGTCATAGAATCAGGCCACAGAATTGATTTTCACAATATTAAGACAATCCAAAAAATATTTTGGAAATTACAAAGGACGTCTTATATCAGAAACCCTCCATATCCAATGAAAGCCATATTTTCTGATTAGGAATGATGGACTAAAGCAGAATTTGACCTGGCTGCAACACCACACACCGTATGAAGTGACAAAATTATTACAAATGTGATTAACGGTTTCATTGTGTAAACGCATGCTGTTTTTATAACTTCATACGCTTTTTGAATCCTACAATCTACACCTGATTTTGTCATCTTTACCAATTGGTCAACTTGACAACTTAAAAATTATCTCAGGATGATGAAGACTGATTAAGTTGTTATATATAAGCTCAGAGTTTGTAAATTTTTGGTTTAGTAATAATCTTGTAAAGCTACTAACCTTAAATAGTGAAACGGCACTAAAAACAATATCGGTTTACTTTTCAATCAGTCTGGCGAATACGAAAACTTTCAATATCTGAGAAATGTTTATCATAAAAAGCATTTGAAGATGTCTGACATTCGTATTATCAAGCATTCGTATTACTGATTCTCTGAAGTTTATGTTTTCACATGAAATAGATAAGTTTGTTTTAAAATCCGAGCTATTTCTTAAGATGTTTTGATGCCTCGTTCAGTGTTGTCTTCAGTTAAATAGTGGTGAAATTATGGACGAATGCCTCGACCGTGTTTTCAAAAAATTATTAGCGGCAGCGTTTGAAAAAGAAAGAGTTTCTTTGAATGAATATTTTACCGCATAATTACTAAGCAATTGAAACTAAACTAAGTTGAAATATCATAAATCATGAATAGCTGTGGTGCAACGTGAATATACCAATTTCAATACTAATTTTAGAGGTAAATCTACTGATATATTATGAAGAACAATCGAGAGAATCATGTTTTTTGTAGAACATTATAATGCCTTTATGAAACAACAGGCATATTCTGAATAATCACCATATAAGCCTGTCTATCCCTGATCACTGGTTAACCCTTGTTCAGTCAAAAGGATATTCTGACTCCATTTAGGCCTAGTTGGCATAGTGGTTGATGAGTTTATAGATAAACTGTAACACTCAGAATATTAAACACTGACTTTCAAAAGATCTCCGCAAGGTATAAAGCCAACAGGCTGGTGGATACAGTATTTTTATTCCAGCAACCTACATGGCCACGTATTCAAATAACTGACTTTTTCTAAAGTAACTGCTGACGATTTTACTCATATTAATAATCAAGATAACAGAGGATATCGTGATATATGTAATATCTATCTAAACAGTTATCAAAACTCTTACTTTTTTTGATAATTGCTTTATGTAGCCTATGAGCATCCATCAAATATTGTGGGTAAATTCTTGGTGTGTGATATGACCCATTTCCAGTTAAAAAGTGGAAGAAAATACGTTCTTTTCCAAATCTATAAAGAAAACAAGAAATGTAAATTTGTTTAAAATGGACCAATGACTAATATAATGAGGCTTGGATTATATTTTATTGGTAAGGCAATGTTTTAAAAAGACTTTGAAATGAATGAATAGCTCACAAGGATTTTCCACCTTTGTTAAGTGTTATGTATTGATAGTCAATCTTTCAGAAACTTTGTTCAACGCTTGATCATTCTCTTTGGATCCTACTGTCTTTAATACAACGCCCCGGTGACGCAGTGATTTTAACTTGATGTTATTTGATTGGTGATAGCAAGCAATGAAGTCTAAGATGCGTGTTTCTTCCTAATCCAGATTTGTTTGTCCTCTTTAACTGAATCTTTGTGAGTAGCGATAACTAATTGAGACATCAAATTAGCAACCAGTATCTCACACGCTAGACAAATATGACGACATTTGCCGTTTTCAGTCTTCTGGAAGTAAATTTTATCGTAAATTGTCAACTTTACCACTAATCTCCACATCATCACAGTCAACTCCGAAAAAAAGTTAGTTTAGATTTTACTCGCAATGCTCACTAATTTTAATCCTATAGTTTGGCTTTAACAAAGCGTAGTGTTATTCAGAAGAAGCCATTATTTATCAGATTCTGACTGACCCAGTGGTTGGGTAATAACGTTTCGTCTTAATAACTACTTAATAAACTATGTGTGGAGTACGTAACAATATGACTGTACACCTTTTCGTTAGATTTTGAAATTAGAGACATTGTACATGATTTTTGTTTAAAACGATTCATGTTTGAGTATAGATAACTTCAGAGTACTATCTAAAATAAAGTTTATTGTTGGTCGTCTTTTCTTCTCGATGGATAATACTATCTACTTGTTCCATTCATAACCGTGTTGTATACTTTGGATTTTTGCAGGAATTTCTTTTTCTCATGCGGAGACAATTCTACAACCGGTACACAGCTTCTACCATTAGACACGATTCCAGCAGTGAACGCTTCGGTGGATTATATTGACAATTTGTTTCCTTGAACTTTAACTAAATATACATGTAACCGTTTAATTAATATAACTCATTACTGTATTTTTTATGATATACTGTTACACTATCCTCTCATTAACTTTGATTTGTATTCACATACCTGTTATGTTATTGAGCTTGTTAGGCAGCCCTTACATATGTCCGGATTTGTGCACTACACTATGATAGCTACTACTTTTATCTTTCCAGCAGTATTCAAATCGGAAAACAGTCATTTAAAGTCTCGCTACACAGTTCAGAAGGTTACTGATTTAACGAGAGAGCTGAACATTTATAATTTATCTCTTTATTCTCTGGTGTCCATATTGTAAACAAACTACTGATATCTCAGATCGGTACTTTTCATTGCCAACCTAGATAAACTGATAAAATTTATACATAGATGGACCAGCTTTTCGTGTTACATTCTTCCTTTTACAAAAAGTTTAAATTTTTATGTGGAACTAATTAACTTCAGGTTACTTAATAACATAAATCAATGTCATGTAACGAAACACTAGAAATCAAGAAGCACCAAGCATCTGTTTTCTGTTGAGAAGCATCTCTCTGGGAATACATACTGTCTTTCTCATTCCATAGAGGTCGGAAATGTCAGGTCCATCTAGAAATGGAATAATTTTTAGCCAGTGTTTTCAGAAACAGGTAATGGTACTTCAAGTAGTCAGCCTAATCACATTTAATACTCATCGGTTTCCAGTTTTTTTCTTCTGTATCTGATGCTGTTCCCTACTCGAGACCATTTCGACTTTACAGTGTATTTGATCGGTGTCTGCTCACTCTTGCAGTGTACAGCATACACTTGGCACCTGAGTTTTTTATCTTGTCAAATTCAAGGATTACTGTAGTTTGAATATTTATATAATAAATTGGTCGAAGAGTGGGACAAAATGGAACTTACGCAGATTCTGCCTTGGTGTATGTTATGAACTGAAAAAAAGATTAAATGTGAATATTATAAATTGTCTTCTTGGTTTTTATTTATTTTTGAATTGGACAGGTTTTACTTTCAAAGTAATCTATAGTTATCATCTGCTAGCAAGGGTATACCACATTGAATCATGCATGCTCACAAAATTTGTAGTCGTCGTTGAAGACAATCTAGAGCTGCTAACATGTGTACGTTGTCCTAGTGACTAATCCAAACACCAGTATGAAGATCATTTAGACTGGGCATTTGCTCATTGTGGCACAGGACGGAATTTTATCTATTAGGAGAAGGCACCTAGTTTAAACCATTCCAACTTCTACAGTTGTATATTGGCAGTTTAGTGGTAGAATCCTCAACATTGACACAAAAAGTGAGCATTCCTAAACCTTTCATGATTGATAGTAAGCCTAATAAAAAAGAATGGTTGGATGTGACACTAGTGACCCCTCTCCATAATAAGAACATCACTGCTACTGAATATCCAGGGCACAAGCATAATGCCCTTTGTTCCTCATTGAATGTTGGGGAATGGTAAATATGGTTCTACAATTTGGATACCGCAAATTACAAATGAGATCCGCAGGTACACAATGATTTATGTAAGTATTTACTGCCTGCATAGCCTGTATCTAAACAGTTTACTACATTTGTCTTGTGAAAATAAATTGCTCTTATCCCCAAAGCAAAATATCTAGGAAAATGTGTATATTACCTGACTGTAACTTACGGAAATGAAATAAAAAAGGCACAGACAACTGAGGCAATTTCGAAGCATGTGTTTCATTAATTTCTTTGTCTTTTGTAAATGAATCAACTCACTAATGTGTGCGATATAGTTTGTAATTTCTTATTTTATCTTACTTTTCAATGTTGTTTGATTGGTTTGTTAATCCAAACCTATCATCTGTTCATAATTATAGTGAAGGACTATGGATTATTTTTGGGGGTGGTTTATAAATTAGCCTTATATATATTTACCTGAAAATGCTAATTGTCACAAATGTCCTAGCATTTTATAAGTATTATTGCTTAATTCGGCTTGTGAGCAAAGCCTAAATACTTCTCGATCTAAGTTTTCAACCAATTTAAGCCTGGAAACTTTTCACTTCAACTTTTTTATACCATTTTTATTAGCGCCTTCTCAAAGCCAGTCAAATAAGCATCAGTTCTCTTGATCAGAAGCTTGACATTTAAACACTTGGTTTTTTTTCTTCACGTTCCCCAGTGGAACATAGGGCTTCAAGCTAGTGGCTTGAAGTTTCTACAGCAGTGTTTATTTTACAGGATAGGGTTGCTAGCCTCATGCCCAACCTTTCGTCTTTACCAGGATTATTTCTGGCTTAGCGAGGTAAACGAGTGAGTTTGCCGGGGATCGGATCCGGACCATGTGCATGGTCGGTGAGCGTCCTAACCGCTATACCACCGATGCAAACACTTGGTTACAGTCTTATAATTCAAGCCTTCCAACTTTTGTGAACTGATATCATAGAGCAATAAGCGTCTAGTGCAGCTAAACTGGTCCACTTTACCGGTAACCGCTTTCCGTTAAAACTATCTTCTTTCAAGCCAATCAACCCCTTAGTTAAATAAGTATCTCGGGCTTTTAGGTGTATCTCATGAAATCATAACTGTGAACCATAAGAAGACAAGTATTAGGCATTTAAAGATGTCATGTTTATTCAGAATTTTGGAAATATGAGTAATAAATAATAACTTAACAACTAAATAACGATGAGCTCACGGAAAGTCTGAACTTAGTCTTAGTTGTCTCACGTGTTTAGCCAGTTTCAGGCTGAGAGCAAAAATCGATCACTCCACATTTTCCAGTGGTTTCCTAACAAATGTCACTTTGTGTACACTGAAATTGAACGCTAGTGTGATAGTCCATAAGCGTCTTGTTATTGTACAAACCTGAAAGCAGAATTATTTGGTAATTGCTGCTGAGGCGTATTTTCAAGAATTGACGTTTTGTAGAGAATAAACTGAATCATCAAAAATGTCATTAGGAAGTATTTCTAAGATTATATGACATCAAAATTCTGTCCTGTTCCAACTTTCTTTCTAATTGGTGTATGTTTAGTAACACTGGCTGAATAAATTACCTAATACAGAACGACTACTATGCTTCGTTATATCCCTAAAAGCCTCCGATTATACTAAGTCACAAGATAAACTTGAACGCAGTCGGCAGAGTCATGTGTTCAAAGAGGAAATTAGGTACAGCAGTAATTCTTAACTCCACAAGTAAATAATTTTGTCTGTAGTTTATTTGATGGTGTCTTTTCCGGCATCATTTACTGTTTACAGACATATCAGCATTTTCTTGCAACTTCGTTTGAACCATTTTGTAACTTCTCTTCCTTTGGCTCTGTTAGTGAAAATTTTCCATGTTCCCGGTATTCGGCTGGTATCATTTCCAGTTGCATATCTTAGGCAATAATTCGATGGACAGTGATTCAGTGATAAACCTCTGTACCAACTTAGCTTGATTTTCTCTTCTTAGCTAAGCTCCGATGTTTTGACAAGACAAGTGATTAACCTGACCTATTCTCTCAACCTTACAGTTATTCTAAGGTCATTTAATAATCATTTATGTCGTATATTCTGATTATTAAAGCCAAAGAGCCCACTGAACATGTTGCAATCAGTAGCTTTAATGTTGTGAATACCACCTTGATAGTAATTCCAAATAAGGCTTCAAACTTGGTCACACTAAAGAGGTCTCAAATTTCTTTTCAACTAATGATAAAGTCACTACTTTCATATCTATATTTTCTTACTCAGCGAGATTTTATGGCCTACAAAATGGATTGCATGAGACAGTTATTTAGCAATGATGCTTCCTTTTTCTTTCTTCACTGCTTAAGTTGACTTCTTAGCTGTGTCTCGAAACTACCTAAAGATCTGTTCAAGCTTGCCTTTATGGATTTAAATTGGATGATATGAAGTCAAAAAATGTTATGTTTTAGCTTGGAACCCTTCATGGAATAATAATTCATGAATAATTATTTCATCGTCCGACTAATTGTTCCTTTTTTATAATAGACTTGGTCAGTTTAACCCTCATTTTATAAAAGTTCCACTGATTTATTTGGTGGTAGTAGAATAGTCTGTACATTCCCTAGAAGATTTATCTATATATTGGGATATATAATTTTGCGTCTTGGTGAAATTAATTAAGACTAAGAGAACACTTAGAAGTGAAGAGAGGGATAATACAAGGCTGCCTACTATCACCGATGATAT
Organism: Trichobilharzia regenti; assembly: GCA_944472135.2. Classification (NCBI taxonomy): domain Eukaryota; kingdom Metazoa; phylum Platyhelminthes; class Trematoda; order Strigeidida; family Schistosomatidae; genus Trichobilharzia; species Trichobilharzia regenti. Next base: position 21,658,258 of record OX235267.1, read on the forward strand.
TCCCTGATTGCACTATAGTGGACTATGCAGCTGACCTTGGGGAGCGATGACAGAGGAATAGGCTGGACCAACAGGAAGACCTTAGAATATCTGGATTTTGCCAACAACTTATGTTTGTCGCACAAACTCGAATGCTTACTGGCGAAAACCAGCAAACTCACAGAAGAAGCAACAAAGACAGGACTTCAAGTGAAGACACAGGTAGTGAAGGTAGCCAGCCAACGATAACAACAAGCACCAATCATTAGCATTAGGAGAAATTCCAGAGAGGTCACTTCCTTCACTTTTCAAGACGGAATCTTTTAAGCTACAGGCGATACTGATAAAGGCGTCAAAATCACGATCGGAAAGGCAAGACAGACATTCGTTTCTCTTAAATCAGAGTGGAAATCAGTTGCACTCCGCATAAAGAATAAGATTTTCGACAGTAATACCAAGCTAGTTCTTGTGTGTGGGACAAAGATTTGGCACATCAAGAATAGCATTTTGAACTGACTTCAGACTTTCATCAACAGCCCACACTCCATATTAAAGGCCAGATGTCTGGCTAGGAAGGATCGGCAACAAGAAACTCTGAGAACAAACCAGCCAACTGCCTGCTGCCAAACAAGTATGATGGAGAAAATCAAGGTTGACTGAACACATGCTGAAAAGACCACTGAGTGACATTGCGTGGCAGGCCATAGAATGAGAAATGACGTGTTGGATGTTAGCCTGAGGGTGGCATGGAGGAAATCTTGTGAGGAGGGGACGAGAGCTTATGGAAAATCATTGAGTCAGTCGAAGAGGACGACAGAGAAGAGGATGAATTGGAGATGTGCTGATAAGGCCCTATGTTCCACTTAAGACCTAAAGGAATAATTACCATTTAGATAAACAGAAATGAAAAATTAATTTTCACAACGCAGCTTGAACGGATGAGAGTGACAGTCGGTAAAATTTCAGCCTGTTTATTGTGTTCCAAACTTTGAGCGAAAAAAAGCGTCCATCCTACTATTCAGAAGAAGAAACATGTATTCAGGCACCCAAATTCTTTGAATTTTGATAATGTTCAAGCTCTAAGTTTGATAATGAAGGTAAAAACGCATTACGTGATCAAACGAATACACAGTGTGATGAGTATAGGGTGTATGATAATTAACACATTTTCCAAATGAAAGTTTTCGTTTTCGGTCCAAATCTCATAGTCAAAGGCGTTTTTCAATTTATATAAACCATTTTTCATTTTATATTCCGAAATTGGCATCAGATGATGGCCTATAGTAAGTATTACAAGTAGTTTAGCAATGCAGTTAAAATAAAAACGTATACCATATCCCGGGCATACTTTTACTGCTCAGCTAAGAAAGTTAATCTTATCATTCCCTTAAAATTGTCAGTTTTAACTCATCAGAGCTCACTTAGTAAGTAGTAATTACGTCACACGCCTCCACAACTTTCAGGGAGTCTGTGATCAACCCATCTTAGAGTGGCCAGACATATAAGGATCCGTGTGAAATACTCCCATCTACATCAACATGCATTTATCCAATCGATCAAGTAGTACGCCAATATTAGGCTTACAAGTAAGATATAAGTCACAGTATCAGTCTCAAGTAAGCGCGATGAGCTTTTGTAACCTTAGAACGCTTTTTAACTTCAAGGATTGATCTTATTCTCCCTTCTGATATAATTCAGTAACAATGATAACGCGGATGAAAGCTGAAAAGTCAAGGCACTTGGTTTTCACACTACATGACCTCAATGCTTGCATTTTTGGTATTTGTAGACGTGGCCCTAGCGCTTTTTTACCCACGCATTATGAAGCTAACACTATCAGCCTTCTTCATATTAACCACGCCGAGTTTAGTGGTCGACTGACTATATTTAGTCCACAATCCACCCGCACTGCCCCCCGGAGATACCCATAGGAGGTCAAGTATCCCAAACAGCTATTCTCGGCAGCAATCCTCTCAATGTACACTCACTGCTGTTCGTCGTGCTTTAGTACTGACACTGAGGGTAAAACCATACTCAATTCATACTGATTTCGATTTTTAATGCCTCACCTCGATGGAGTGAGGTCAAAGGAAAAGGATTGTATCTTCTATATACCAACTGGTTTTCATGGATCCTTTCGGGAATTCAGAAATCAGACTATCAAACTCAATATGATGAAACATCTTTACAGTTCGAAATCGATTTTTCGACTTGCAAAGAAGCCTTCATTGTGATTCCATTGGCTTGTACGCTACTGTAGCCTCAGCTAAATGAAGCAACCACTTGATGGCTTCCAAGACATCCTTCGTCCAGATTTAGGGTTTCATTAGTATACTGACAACTGAATCTGGACGATGCGTTACTGCTTCGGTAATCATTTCTGATAATAATGATTTTTTTGAATTGTACGTATGTGGTGTGATTTTTGTATACATTGTAATGTTTTATTCCCTCTTCAGGAGAATATTCACCATATTCTGAATTGGTTTGCGTTGACTGTAATGAAAACCGAATCAAAATCAAAGGAAAACAGTTTCGCATCATCTGTCTTTAAATAGTTATATTGTCTAGAAATATGGTTGACAAGTCGATTGGATGCTCACTTTCATTTACTTGTTGGTTTGGCTTTCTAAACAGCTCTTTTGGTGGAATCAATGATATCCTACATAATACATATATGGCAACTCTACACATTATCCACCATATTTTTTTTAAACGTCACAATCTAGACATTTGTAAGTTTAATTTAAGCAATAAGATGGTAGTTCCATTAATAAATTCACAGTAAATGATTTATATACATTAGCTTGTCTATTTATTGAGATGATTTATCTCTTTAGACCATAATTTATGTCAAATAACATTTTATTACTTTAAGACGATTAGAGTCATAAATATGATGAAGTATATCTAATTTATTGCTATATGGGTATTGTTCATGTATTGGGAACGATCTTCAGTCATTACTCACCATAAACAAAATTAGGGTTTTTAATTTTATCTGATTAAAAAGTCCCATTTAAATTTTTCAATAGAATGGTCGTGTTTTCCATTCTTTTCTGACAGAACGCATGAAGAATTAGATACATTGACTTAATTAAGTTACTGTTAAATAAAATTATAGGTGATATCTTCTTTTCTTATTGAGATTTTTTCCAAGGATGTCCTTAATGTTTTGTCGTTAAATTTACAGGGATAAGTCTTTTTAACACGTTTTCACCGAACTGTGGTAATTGATAATACATAGGGCTTATATTCCAGCCATACACTACCACTCAGTTATGGTATAAGTAGACAGAGTTTTTACACACAAATTAATTTACCTGAAAAATGCAGACTGAATCTTTTTTTATAAGGGCTTACAAACTTTCACGAGGCATCTATTTTATCGCTATTGTTAGTATTATTCTGAGAGCCATAGCCATAAACAGGTAATTTTTTAGTAATGACCATCCCATCGCCTTTCTTAACTGAACTTCCTGTTTATTCCTGTCATTTTTTAAAGTTTTTCTAATCCCTGTTTACACTACCATATTTTCATAGCCGAACTTCGTGTTTATTGTGTCATTTTACTATTTCTACATATTTAATCCCTGATTGCATAAACAATTATTCGTCACATTAGTTTTTTTATCTAAACATTGCGTCTATTTTTGTTATTTCTACATTTCTAACCCCCAATTGCACAATGTTAATCTTTTTAGTAATTATGATGCTACTATGTTTGTTTCATCCGTCCCCCTGTTTATTATGGCATTCTAATTCCTAATTGTAATTTTTACGAATTTGACCCTAAACCAGAAATTATTTGGGAACTTTCCCATCCATTTGATATAAATACACGAATGTACAGTATAGAAGATGACTTCGCAGGAAAGAAAATTTTCTCCAAGCTATTCCGAGAAAATTAGTTTTTATAAATTTAATTTAGTTACCACAACTCTCATCTACTTAATCGTTTGTTTTTTGAATATTCGTATTTAGCAAACAGTACAGAAGAATAAAAATGTGAATGAAAGGTCATGATGACAAAATGAAGATAAGATATCATCAAATTTTGAATACTTAAACATGTAGAGGATAAGTACTTTTTTGTCCCTGTTTAAATAAAAGTGAGAAGTTAGTGAGATAGACAGAATAAATGATGCTTCATAAACTGTACTGTTGTTTTTTAATGAGAATACCTGAACAACTTAGTGCGTTTAGACAAAGCAATAAGAAGGCGTAATTTGTCTGAATCGTGTAATGTATCTGTGTAGCACATTTTGAACAATCTGATCACGCATGGACTTGTCGTAGGAAAATGTATGAAATTAATAAAGAGTTAAGAGGTGAGAAAATAGACCTAGGTCAAGTTAAAAGGATGCACTGAAGGTCAAAATAGCAGTGAAGATCAACAAACCAAATAACAGAAGTGATAGTACATCTGCTATAGTATCAAAATAAAATTTATCAAGGAAGATTTATTGTGATGATGAATTGTTTTTGAACGCATAAACGTGGTTTAAACTTTCTAATTGCTAGCAAGAGCTTCCACAAACTTTAGGATACGCCTCAAACACGCTTTATAGATAGGTTCAACAGATGTGTTAACATCAATTTTATGTTCTATCTATATAATATGCTTCGCAATAGAGGAACTAGGTCGCCTGTTCTCACCATTAATGGGTTCTGAATATTTTATTTGTTTCTGGAGCCATTTAGGAATATGTTCTGAAGCCTTTATTTGCAGAGATCGATGAGTCCTCCCTATGTATGTGTGTCCACACGTATATTCAAATTGGTAAATACAGTGAGCTGTGATATCCATTTTCGCATGTTCAAAGGGCTTAGATAGATATATTGGCTTCACAATCTCAATTATCATGATATTAGCTGCATTCAATCTTTGTCTAGTTATCAAGCTGTTATGCTTCCCCACATAGGGTAACTTGTTGTACACGTCTTTCTTAGATGCGAGTTGTAGAGTGGGTCTCGGTGTTCTGACTACTTTATATCTCCTGATGAACCTGTCTAGATAATTGTTATCAACCAGACTTTGTGTCAACTTTCTTTCTTCTTCATAAAGTGTGTCTTTACTGCATACTCGTTGGATTCTACTGAAGAGGCACCTTACTAAGGCTCTTTTGTACCGAACAGGGCGGAAACTGTGATAATTAAGATACTGTCCTGTCCAGGTAGGTTTTCTATAAATAGATCTTTTTATTGACCCATCAAGCCGTCGACTAAGCAATATGTCTAGAAAAGATAAACAATTATTTTCCTCTTCTACAGATATAAGTGATATGCTATTCTGAACTCCATTCATTCGATTTAAAATTGAGGTGGTAGAACAAGACTAATCACTAGTGATTACAATATCGTCTACATACCTTCTATAAAGGGGCACATTTTTAATTAAATCCTCCGATAAATTCTCAATGTGCGACATATAGATATCTGCTAAAAGGGGCCCTAACGGACTTCCCATAGCAACACAATCAACTTGGGGGAAACAATCGCATTAAAATGTAAACCTAACATTGTTAGTACATAGAAGTAATAAATCCCTTAAATAAGATATAGGGAACGGGATGAAAAGATTGTTTGTGGAAATGTAGTCACACAAAATGTCAACTGTTTTGAGCAAAGACGCATTAGTGAATAACGAGTTTACATCAAAAGAGTACATATTCTTGTTCATAATATTAAGATTACTATCATCAATAACATCAACCAATTCAAATGTATCTTTTAACACATACTTACAGAACTGTGTTTTGACTGGATGCAATAATTCTACTAAGTATTTAGCAAGTTTATGCCTTGTGGATTAACATATTTACAACATAGGACGTGTTGGAAAAAAGTCTGTATCACCGTAATATGCACTATTTATTGCAAAATTAGTGGTATAATGTTTCAACTTTTACAGTAGATTCAAACTGCTGGTGACTAACAGAAGTCTACTGCAAGATTTATTCTGTGTTTGTAAATGCAAATCTTGGTTGAAATTTCTAGGGAGAACATCAACTTGATACGAATTATTTTAATTTCGCCTTCGCAAGAGATTGCGTGACATCTTGTTACTTGCAAGAGTATAAGTGATGAAATGCATTGGGATGGTATTTTTTCAGATCAATGGCTTTGCAAGACATACAAGCCAAAATTATTAGATGTCGAATTGACGGCGTTATTAGGTGATCAGTTGGTTTGAATTAAATAATGCGGGTTTTCCGGAATCAGTCAGCTCACGATCAGTGGCTGGTACTGAACTTGAATTTGTCAGTGTTACTTATCATGATTAATCAAGAAATCCTCAGGAACTTGTCACAGCTGACGTCCACGGGTGGTGAATCCCACAATGAGATTGGTTCATTCTTCAGAGGATCATTTTCAAACGATCCCATCTTAAGGCAGGTTTAGCCGGAAATACTATCTTCCTGAACAAGACAAATAAGTAAGAATCTCATAACCTAAAGATGATTCATATTACATTTCAGATGAAATTTTCGCAGTTAGTAATTCCACGGTTCAAACGCGTTACTTTTTAAATTATGTGAAAACTGCCTTAGTAAATGCAAAAATTTATTAACTAACGAAGGTGCCTCTTCTCAATTACTTGCTCTTCAGTTTCTGTAGCTGTATTTCCGTTTTGACGGAAAGGTGCACATAAATAACAATATCCCTTTAATTCCTTACAGAATATAAAGTTTAAAACGTGTGTGTGCATGCGAACACTCATAGATATAACACCATTTGGTCTATCGGATAAATTACGGAGTTTGTCCAAAGTGAATAATCGTAAGTGACAATGAATTATATAGTAGTGATCACCTGTGATTATTTAAGATGTGCGACATCTGGTCTAACTACAAAGTCTATATGACAGAATGTTGACACAAATAACAGGAAGAAAAACGGAATGTAAGCCCATGTGTTCATGTTAATACATATCGGACTGGATAGTCAGATCTGTTAGAATACCATAGTGGATGGTGGATCAGATAAGACTAACCAAAAAATCTAAAGGTGACTGAATGCACATAAATTCGATGAATGGTTATTACTCAAAGGTAGAAGGCAATGAATTACTTAGAAGCTATGCGATTCCGCAAATGACTAAGGTGGTGACAATAGCTTTTGTATACATATTTCCGATTATTACAGGAGAGTTACTGTTTTCGGTTGTTTCATGTGTTATGCTTCTTCATAGTTTAATAGCCCCTTAATAGACATTAAAGGTAATTGACTAGGATTTTATTTTCTGTTAGTTTGGATTATATATTGTAATATTGAACTGTAAGTGCTTCTCATCAAACTTTTATTTAGTCATAGTGGTGCTTTTCAGCAGTAAAAATTAAATAACCTGAGTGACAACCGGCTTGACTATGTTCAAAAGAGTATTCAAATTTATAAGTTAAACAACTATTGGTTTGCATACGTACTTAATTTTTCAAACTTGGCGTCGCATGTCTAGATAACAAAAAAACGATTCTCCATTTGATGGAATTAAGAAAATTTGTACTTCAGTGGATATATCGATTCTGGATTGTTTCCAAATGTCGACTGGCTTCTTCTCATAAATGTGAAATACTTATTTACAAATTTTCTAGACATGTAATTCATCACGAACTTCTCAGAATAAATATTTTGCTTTATAAAGTCATATAAAGTCTTCTGTTAATTGTCACCTACACTTCCACAGAATGTATCTCTAACCCTAGCAAAGCTAAGAAAATGTGTTACTCTACAGTTCAAGTTTCTTTTAACACATCAGCCATCAGCATGGATTTACTAAAAACGTGTTCAGTGAGTCATCTAGTTTAGTTAGGAAAATATCTGACGGCATGGAAACCAATCGGCAGGCTTTTGCTATCGTGTCCATCTGTCTGTGTATGGTAATGATGAAAATCAAATATGTATAACTAGCTTCTATCATCCCTCTGCTTTTCCATCATCAGTTCATACATGTAATTAACAGTTGTCATCATTTGTCAATAAAGAGGTTAAATTCTATGAAATTAATAAAATATTCTCAGTGTTCATAATTTGACTTTATCTATTAGTTCATACACTTCTAAATCTCCATCCATCTATCTGTCTGTCTGTTGAAATCATTGTTTTGAGTTTTCCACTGATTAGTCTTACTGGTCTGAATTGCTCCATCTCTGTTTAAAAGTTGATTCCAACCACGGTAGCCCCTTGCTTTTTGGCGAAGTTTTGACACTTTCGAACAGAAAGAAGCAGCCAAAAGGCAAGGATCCACCAAAGAACAATTATTCTTTCTCCATGAGTGCCTCCGTCATCAAATCCTACCAACCAGTGTCAGATACAAACCACTAGTCAGCTGCCTAATGGGATGGAAATTGGCTGAACAATGTGGAAGATGAATGGTCAGATTAGTGATTGTGGAAGCACATCATTGGATCAATAAATATCAAAAAAGAATGGATGTTCAAAAGGAAAAAGTGGAGGAAAACTTTAACCGAGAACACCTGTCAACGCTGATTACCGCAATTGAATTGTCAATTAGAAGACACAAAGAACAAAGACAGAAAGTTCTCACAATTAAGCTAGTCAGAATTAGAAAACAACAACCAGATAATACAACTATTGACTGCGTAGTCAACCTATCAGAACAACCATAGTCAAAAATGGAACAGTAACTACTACAACTACATCACTGAGGACACTTTGAAAACTGAATTCTTTGCTGCCCTTGAAGCAACACTCAAGTCTTCAAACTTAAACGAGGGAGCACAAGAAAAGATACACCAAACAATCGTGCCAATGGTCAAATAGAAGAAACAACACAATTAACTCTCAAGAACTAAAGACCCTCAAGAAGCTGGAAAAGGAAGGACATCGTCATTCTACCGGCTGACAAAGGAGGAACCACAGAAGTCATGGGTGCAGATGAATACTCCAGGAAGGCTGAAGAACTACTCAAAGATGAGGATGTACATCAACAATTCACAACAAATCTCATACAAACATTAGACAACCGCACCCAAAGAACCTAAACAAGCTCACCAGAACAGGTCAGACTACAAAGCAAGACCGATGGCAAATGAAATCCAGTAGATCAGTCAAACCTCGATTTTACGTCAGGCCCAAAATATACAAACCGAACATCCTATTACGACCAACTCTATCACTCCCAGGAACCCCAGCATACTATTTATCCAAAAAACTGAACAAAAAATTGAAATACTTAACGAATTCCTGCGATTACTTAATCAAATCTGATATCCCATTTCTAGAGATTATCAAAGGAATTCAAATAGATAATTAAAAAATAATGGTATTCTTCTATGTTGCAGCATTATATACCTCAATCGGACAGACACTAGCAAAAGGGAACATGGAGCAATTACTTAGCAAAGAAGAACACTTCCCACAACAACCTAAAATGCAACGCACACGTTGGATGTAATGCATAGGCTTATACCTAACAACGAAATTTCAAATCAACGGCCATATATATGAACATGTTAAAGGAACACCTATGGTATCACCCATATTAGGCGTGATTGTTGAAGCAGTGATGCAAAGACTCAAAAACATAATACTTCTAAAAATCAAACCCAAAAATTAGGATATGTTACGTGGATGGCACCTTCGTAATAATCAAAAGAAAGAAGTTGGACAAAACGCAACTTAATAAACAACGTTTTGGACGACATCAAATTCACAAAATAGGAATAATCCAAAAACTAAATCAAATTTTTGGACGTCTTAGTCAATCGAATAACCACAGGAAAATTAGAAACTTAATTAATAGTAAATCAACTTACACAGATCAAATAATCAGTTACAACAGCGACAATCCAATAACAAACAAAAGAAGTTGTATACAAACATGATTCAAGATTGCCAGGACTCTTTGCGCCACTCCCACTTTAAGGAAAATTGAAGAGAGATGTCTCATGGACGTCTTCCAAGAGAATAGATACCCACGGAACTCAGTCAAAAGACGTCTGTCTGCAAGCCAGCCTACTAAATTAAAGGCTCCCAAGGAAAGCACACAGGAAATCGCCCTACCATATATAAAATACTTCTCAGAAATCACTGCAAGACTCTTGATTTCCCACACAAGCCAACAAAATCAGTTCGCTTAGCTGGCTCTGATTCCACCAAAAGACAACAGCAAAAGAAGATAAAACCAACACGATCTTAAGAAAGAATTTCAACCACTGAGAAAAACACCACATTGGCCAAAGTGGAAGCCATCTTCGTCTTCATATCCATGAACATAAACTAACCATCAAAAGCGTGACATCAACTCCCCCGTTTTTCAGCAAACAGACAATCACGGACATCAGTTCGACTGGGACAACGTTCAGATATTAGACAGAGGAAAAACCAAGAGTGCCAGAGGATTTTTAGAGACCCGGTATTTCAGTGAATCGTCAGTCAATAGACGAAATGAGATAAGAAGGAAATCTCACACACAAAGGGTCAAACTCCAGGTCACAGAAACAATCAGTACCAATACAAGTAGCCTAGAGGATGTGAAAACACAAAAAAACAACCAGTCACCAGCAGAGATGACTAATAAGCCCGTGGAGAAATCCAAAACCTCACTTTAAATTGAAGTGTACACTGAAGATGTTGCCTAGTAGGGTAATGAAAGCTTCTCAAATAAACCATCTAGCTCAGATAGCACAACTACGTAAAACTAACCGTGAGGTCAATTAAACAGGTTGGTCAAACTAGTAGATCAGGGTTAACTAGATTATTATTATTTAGCTAGACCTATAATAATTGACCCTGCTAAGTTAAACAACCTAGAAAAAACTCAGCCATTGCACTGCATTCACTTGCGTGTAGTCACAAAATAGGGTGGGACAGGGTGAGAGTATTAAAAGGTGATGTAGTTAGGTGGAATGAGATCAAGTAATAGCTTACCTAAAACGCTTAACTCTGGTTAAATAATTAGGCATACAGTGTCTGACCGTGAGGAAACTTCTTATAAGCGCAAGATTAACTATTTCAACTATTCTGCAGAACATTAATTCCCGCCTGAAGTCAGCAATCAGTTTTTGATTATTAAATATATCAAGACTTGCAAACAAACGATGAGTACAGACTTTCCAGTTATTAACATCTGATTAGGAACCACCATGAGAACAAGAACAACTGAACGGATATCTCGATTATGATTCTCAGTCATTACAATACACTCCGACAGAAATTAAAATCTGAAATCTACCCCAGTACAAACAAGTCAATGGTCCTAACCCTAAGAGCTGTGGACCCGTTAGTAATCTACTTGAAAATCGACTTGTGCGATGTATAATTCAATTATGGGTAAAATTTATTTTGATAAAGCCTCACAGTGTTGTACAGTAATATGAAATGATGACGTTTCGAGCACAATTTATTGCACATAATCATATATCACCTTGATATGATTATGAGCCATTAACTGTGCTCGAAACGTCATCAGTAAGTATTACTGTATAACACTGTGTGACTTTATCAAAATAAATTTTACCCATGATGAAATTATACTCTATCACAATGCACAAGTTTTCTTCTTAAATAAGTTGTCCGATGTATGATGTTTGTTTTCTGTTTTAATGGTCTGTGCTAATGAATTTCTGCTTAAATATGACTGTACGATAAAATGATGCATTAGTTGTTTATTTATCTATAAATTTATGTTCCATCTCATTGAGATTTCTGTAATGTCTTGGTCTATCGAAATTCGATCCCAGAATCTCTGCTTCACTTATAAAGTTCACGTTTTAAAAGTTCGAACATTTTCATATTTTATATTAGAAAATTTTCGCAGATCAACTCTCTTATCAAACATGTTAGTGTTAACCAGTGGAACAAGGTCCATTGGATGAAAATCTGTGATTTTACTAGTGCACAGTAGAGAATGACTATCATATAACATTATCAGTGGCCACAAAACCTCACAACATAAGTACTTGACTTTACGTGTTATTAATTCACCCTCATTTGCTAAGGTGTGCTGAATTGTCACCTATTCCGGTTTTCAGCCATTTCCCCTGACTTCAAGTCACACTGAACATTCTGTGAAATAAACAGTTAATTCTGTAAGAATTATGAGACACCTCAGCAAATTTGAAAGATGTAGGATTCCATCCTTCCTAAAACTCTCCTAAGTGATACCAAGCAGTGTATAGATCAATACTAGTTAATTAGCATTCCGAAAATAAATCTCACCACGAATGAATCCTGTTTTAAAGACTCATGATGTATTCATTTATCGAGGACTCCAATTTACGTGACGATTGATGTAAAGAATTCACTAATAGTTAATTGATTTGTATCTATGTGGTACTACGGCGTACTAATAGACCAATTAAAATTAATATTGAACTAGTAGGTAGGGAGACTTAATGGTACATGATTTTGAAACCTTATTCATGAATATTCATGAGTATCATTAAAAATCAAATATACTCCATCAAATCCTGTACACTTTACCGCGTTTCTTTATAACAGTAAACTCATTTGTTTGGTGTAGAAGCAAGTTCCTCAAATATTTTACAAATAGTCAACTCATGATTGGGAGAATGGTCACTGAACACTTCTTGAAGTATTCATTAAGCTAGTATAAACAAGGAAGAGCCTAACGAAGTAACGATAAAATCAAATGAGATAAATCTTTATATGTTTAAATCAACGATCATTTATTTACGTTTAATTAACAAAATTCAATGAGAAATCGTATTGCCGCAATCATTTCGGTGTAAAAGGACATTTCTTGTTAAGACCCAGTAGAGTTAACAGCGTCTTCTTGTATAAGCCTTCAGTCCTCCTTTTGATATCACTTTCAAGACTTGTTTTGTATATTTCTTGATATACAATCATGACAGTGTATAAATCAATCTGCAAAGAAGAGGAAAGGTTAAGCATGAAAGTAAGAATCTTGTTCAACTTTTCATTTGAAACGAATGTTGACGGAAAATGAACAATACAACTACATACTCAGTAGGAAAGATCAACAAATTCAGGTCGTCAGGTTTATACAAGAATGGATTTATATTGCTTCAAGTATCTCCATGAAGAGACATTAGTAAAATGGTTGCTGGAAACTGACTAGTACAAGACAGATGCTCTATCCTCTCTAAGGATTTCCATCCATGCTTTCCTACAACTCGTTTAAGACTGAAACGTGACGTGTTTTTTATTTCATGTGGTAACCTGGATGTGCACATATAAACAATCTCAACATAGTACGAGACAGATAACCAGTACTTTACTGTTTTCAGTATTTTTGAAGCTGATATCAATGTCTAGGATACCTTACTTGAAATAAGTTAGAATTTTGACAATAAATGACCTGTATAAAAAACTCTTTGCTTGGTAAATAACAGATTTAGTTGTATTCCTTTATACATATCGGCTTAAGAGATAAGAAATCCTTGGATTCTCAAGTAAATAGTCTAACGCTGTGATGTGGCTATCTTTATCAGCACCTAGGTAAATGACGAAATAAAATATATGGCTGCATACTTGCTCTCCTCGTCGATACAGGACGTGGAGTCGACATTTACAAATCTTTTAAAGTTCTTAACTGTATTGTATCAAACCTTCGCCATACTTTACGAGTTTGACTTTTACATACAATAGAGGCGATCAAAATTGATCTATATAGGCCGATTCTGTGTCCCAGTGAGATTCTTACAGTACCTTTCTATCTCCCAGTAATAAAATAATATTTATAAACTTATCAATGATTTTCTACTATACTTGTAACTCCCAGTGACACTATTACTCGATTTCGTTTTATGTCATTGTGACTACTAATTAAGCTGATTGAGTGAATGCACTTGTATTACGGTATTTTTGTGTAATTCATTCATCTACTCTCCTCTGTCATCAGTATTCCCCAGGTAGCTCTTAATCTCTGCAAATAAACTGATCTTCAATTCCATAAGAATTTTCAGCCCTTTGATACCTAAACCAATAGTTCTTATTGCCTAACACCACCAGACGAATAGTATCATCTTAATGTAAAACTACATATTAGAAAAGAGCGACTTATGAAGAACTAACGGAAAAATAAGAAATGTCTTTGCTCAGTTTCTTGTTTTACTAAATGTCCAAATGACGGTTTTTAAGTGCTCTGGATATTCCCGTCTCTTTGTGTGTATGATAGCGATTATTACTGAGAAACAGATTAGTATGACCTCGTCAATGTGTATTGCACTTTTCCAACGAGAACAAAAACTCAGTGGTCGTCTGCTCATCTAAGGACAGCTTTTGTGAGTGATCGTTCTGGATTCGAGCATTTGGTTATTTGATAATAAACATTTTATCACACTAAAGGGATGGTACACTTCGATAACTTAAGAATTCCAAATAATGGAAATCACGATTCCTGAACTTAATTTTCTATTTAAAATTAGCTGTGTCAACTATATCAGTAAGTTTTAGTTGTGCTGTTATGAATAATCAAATCAACCTACTGTCAAGATTTCACATTCTTCAACTACGTCTGACTTATCTTGAAGGTTATGTTGTTCAAACAAATCCACCGGACATTATTCTCTTTTCTAAATTCACGCATATTTTTTCAATTTACAAAAAGTGTATCTTACTTCGGATCTGGTAATTAATAACCTTGTCAAATGTTTTTTCTTAACTGGGCTTGAAAACAAGGCGTCATGAATCCATTTCGCAATTAATCGTGCTCGTTTTCTACCTGAGGACACTAAAATGAAGTAAGCAAAAGTAAAAATCAGTCGTGAATGAATTTATTCAGATATATATAAAACTATAATGTTCTTTACGTAGTGTACACAAAACGTTTTGCAAGGCAGGACTTTGTTATGGAGACTTTATGCACTGATTTCGACTGTGTGAAAAAGATATTCTCATGATGTATTCCTTTTAGTAGGTGTTGGTCATTGAAGCCAGTAGTTTTCAACTCCATCTGCGTACATCCATGTGTAAATATAATTAACAACTAGATGTAGGGATAGATATTTTCTTGGATTTAGGGTGCTTAATTTCGACTGCTTTTATTCACGCCTGTTTACCAACATGAAAGATAGTAAGGTAGAAGACAAAAGGAGGGAAATGATGTATTCAAGATCGCGGAAATCCTTAATACGAAAGAGAGAAATAAAGGTAATATAGAGGGACTCAGCATTTTTGTTATTCCTTCACGTTCCGAGTGGAAAATAGGACTTCAAGCTAGTGGCTTGAAGTTTCTGTAGCAGTGGTGATTATTTTTACATGATGAGGTTGCTAGCGTCATGCCCAACCTTTCCTCTTTACCAGCTTTATTATTGGCTCAACGAGGTTTGGGACTGCGTCGGCTCGGAATCGAACCCCGGACCATGTGCATGTTCGGCGAGCGTCCTAAGCTCTGTGCCACCGATGCACGACTCAGCATTTCATGCAGATAGTTCTAATGAATGGACGTTTCTTAAAGCTTCAGTTTCTCACACCAATCGTAGCAGTGGTCAGAAACTTTGTGGATCAATATAGTGTCTTAGTTTAGTCGCCTCAAGCTTCATTTTGCAATAATTCTGTTCTGTATATAAAAGACACATATGAGGTCAATGTTCCTTAGCCAAATAAGTAGGTAGAAATTAACTAAATAATCGTTTCCATCAAAATGCTTCATAGCTACGAGTTTGTTCGCTAATCACCTCCAAAACACATGAATAATTTTACACCGGCACAATACTTTATTCATTCACTTACCTGGGATGGGTCATCTATTTACTGGTAAGTCATGTAAAATTATATCAGTTTTAATAAACTGAATTAAACACCTTAAAACAAAAACAGTTCATATATATTACACACTAGGCAGGAAGCAGTACCTAATATGTAAGTAATATGTCAAGTTATGACCGGGTCTGTTTAACTGACCTACTTCATTTATTTTAATCCTTCGCGTCCCGAGTGGAACGTTTGGCTTCTGGCTTGAACTTTGAAGTTTCATTAACAGAGGTGTTGTTTCTTTTGGGGTAAGACTGCTAGCCGCATACCCAGCCTTCCTCCTTCACGGAGTTTACTAACAAATAGGCTAGGTTTAGGGGTACGTTGGTCCAGGATTGAACCCTTGACCAATTGTGTGGTCAGTGAGCATTCCACAGATGAACCACCGACGCACTGAAGTAGATACGAGTATTTTTTTACTACTGAAGGTTGACCAATATAAGAAATGAGTTTCGTTCAATGTTGACAGTCACATGCGCAAAATTGTACACACCAATAATATTCATAACTTAGTAAAGAAATACCAGGAAACAGCGAACTCACACATAGCAAGCAGAGTCCTCTGATAATTCCCACTTGTTTTGTTTTTAATTGCGTCCTCGAGAGACTCACCGAATAGCTGAAAATAAGTAAACGAAAAACAGGTGGATCAAACTTTTAAAATGTTATCACAAAATAAACTGATTTATACTGAAAGTAAAACTTCCTGAGATAGATGTACATATAAGTATCATAGATTTATAAGACTGCTAGTCGTTATACATGTTAATTACAGTCAGATGATGATTGGTTAACAGCTGGTCCATGCAACTCAGCTGACTTGAAATAATGTAATGTCAAATTAGTTTAAATCAGAACATAGTGCATCCAAAAGTGGCTTTCTAAAATCTTCAATCAAAGGACGTTCTTGTGACACTGTGTATCCTTCATGTGAGTTAAACATTCGCGGAATTTTGAAACATTGTCACCAAAACTGTTTCAGAAACATAGTCTGCCTAACTCTGAAATTCAGTTCTCTGAACTCTTAAATGTAACGAAACATCTGTTCAAATAACTCGCTAGAATATTTGAAAAAGTTATATGAAAACCGATAACTCTTCTATAGCTCATCCATATAGGCTTAACATATTAAAAACAACTACTTTGGCCCAAAGTATGAATAGTAATTCCAGAAGTGTTGTCAGATTGATGACTATTCGAATGGTCTCACAGTCCTCTCCGATCAAAACAAAATTTCCGAATGATGCATGTTATAATTCGCTAAGTAAATCGTGATCAGTAGGGCTTAGTGGTTAATGTGGTCAAAAATTGGTGAAAATGTGGTGATATTTCCCGTTAGTTACTAAAGCCAAGCTCAATTTGTGAGTTTTACAAGTCTGTATCCCACATATTATTCAGTCGTATCAACCTTTTCGGTAAGAACAAGTTGACACCATGTTGTTTATGGGGGGCTTGTTATTCCCTCAAAGTATGTAAATATTCTGTTTCTCCGACTTTCCACAAACTGCTGCTCAAAATCGTTGGCGTCTGATAGCAATAAATCTGTGAATAGATTTACATGTTTTCTGTTCATTTGTTTCATCTCTAAACTAATTCAAGTGCATTTTCCGAACTAGGAAAGGAGAGATTTCTTGTGTCACTCACCATGTCAAACAGTACCCTGAAATCTGTGAACCATATTCGACAGCACTTATCGTTGGTTATTTTGTCGTTTATATTCCTTTCTAGAAAGAAACGGCCTATTCGAATATTCAGTAAATGTAGATTAGAAATCTGGATTGAGGGTTTAACCGAACAACCTGCATTCTGGAAAAAATTCACAGACTGAAATTCTATTCAGTGCAAAAAGTGAATAGTCATGTAATTCTGTTTTGTCATAAACCACTCTTCCCTCAACTGTGTATGCTTAAAGCGTATAAATTCGTTGAAAATGTTTTGGAGAATTATAGTTTTTAAGTGATGAAATTAGTGGATTTATTTGTGTTTTTTTTATTCGAGTCACTAGAAGTTTTTGAAAGTTCCTAACAATGCCATGAAAAAACAGAAAACAACTCCGATTTTTGTTTTGTCAGAATCCTACTTCAAGTATTGTTTTTGCTGTTTTCAGATTCACTAAGAAAAATTCACTTATGCTCGTCTGTTTATAAAGGAACATCTTATAAAGATAAAATTATAAGGTAATGAATAATTTCTAATTTTTAAAAGGTACTTGTCATGAGGCTATTGCTAGAAATTTTACTAAAATTTATGTATCTTTACTCACCATCAAAGCCAAGGTAATAACCTATTTACTTATTTTATCCTCAAAGCTGATAAGATTCTGTGGACCGAGTGGATTGCAATTTAAGCAACAACAATTTGGTGTCAGTGCAACATATGTAGCTATGGGTTTACTGTAATATCTTACTTATTCGTAAACACAATTTCAGTTTAAATACACTTATAAACATTTACTAAAAAGCAGAAAGTAGAACAAATACAAAAACCAGCAAAAGTGTTGTTGAAATTCACTTACAAGTTTGTATTCTGTATCAATTCCATCCAAATCAAAGTAGTCCGCTTCACAAAATGATTGAGTTACACTGTCTTTATCAATTGGTTTTCTGTTAAAATGCAAATAGAAAAATAAAAAATACATACATTTATTATTTTACAGTAGTAAGGTTTTACGAATAATAGCAAGTCACAAGAACTCAGAAAGAATTACAGTTAGACAAATCCGTCGCTGAACGGAATCACTGCTGTTTTTCTTGATGTTTCTATGTAACTTCACTTGGTTTCATAGAACTATATTTAGAGCGTAGTGTTCACGCACAGAATTGAGCAGTATCCTGTGGAATTGACAAAGGTACTGTGAAAGTCAGTTACCAGTTCAATGCTCACTCTGTGGGTTAATTTGAATTCCATTACTTCATCAAAATTCTGAAATAGACCTATTTACGGAGTTGAATCGAAGATTACAAAACAATGTAGAATTCGAAATTTCTACACAGTGTGGGTAATAATAATCAAACGTTACAAATCTGAATTCAGTGAGCAGAAATGCTTTCTCCGATATCCAGCCCCGCATTCTTTACAACATCATTTGATGTGAATTCGGTTATTATTATTATATCCTTTAATTCCTAGAGGAACATAGGGCTTCAGCTGCGCACCTCCATTGCCTTCTGTTTTCTGCCGACTTTTTCACCCCGCTCCAAGTCTGCCCACACGACCTCATCTCCTCTTCACATGACCCCCTCCAAGTCACCCTTGCACTGACGACCAACTCGCCCTTTCCCTTTCGGTTTCCATTCGAGGGCTTGTCTACTGATGTCACTTGATGGTTTTCTCAGAGTATGGCCAATCCATCTCCATTTCTTCCTGCCTACTTGTTGCACAATCGATTACATATTTATTAATAAGCTAACTAAATATTTCCGCCTCTTAGGAATCACACTTGGCCATTATGGTAGAGTGTAATTCCATCACAGAATACATTTACTTGATAAATGAACACACTCGTGCAGTAATATCAACTGATGACACTTCAAGCCCAATTTATTGCTGTGATGTAATTATGAGCAGTAAATTACAGCAAGTAATACTGTATCAATGTTCGCTTTTACTAAATAAATTCATTTTATGAGGGAATTAATTATTTCTAATTTGATCGTTTCAGTAATCAGAGGTGATGTTTGTGAAGACTAACTAACTTACATATGAATTTCATCACTAGGTGATATCATTTAGTGAACCTTTTAAAATTAACGGCCAATGGACTCTACGGTGATGCGCATTCTCGACGTTTGACACAGGTCTCTAGATGGGCATTTAGACGTCTATGTTTGTAAAGCCAAATTCTTTGGTGTATTATGACGCTTTGTCTTAGATCTCACCAATCGACAATAGTAGTTGTAACAGAATCCTAATTACAAGTAATTTGTAATTTGATGTAAAATTTATGATTACAGACTTTCTGAATTACAGTTAATGATGAAATAAAGATAGAATGATCCAGATTGTTGACATATTTGACTACATGAAAAATTGTCAATATTTATTTTGTTGGGATTTATTTCGTTTACAGTTTGATCACGAAATGACATCAATTAGAGAACTAAAAAATAACAGAAAGTTCTGGACAGTTTTTTTGCCCTAACCCGGGACCTTTCAACTATATACACCCAATGGGGCTCGAACACACATAAACACGTAAACTTACTTTGACAAGTACGTATTCAGACGCTGAGCTTCTTGTTTTGAAAAATTTAGATTTGTTTCTACAAAATATCGTTTTACCTCTTGAATTCCATCGGTCGTGATTAGTGACGGTAATCGTTCATTTCTGGTTAAACACATTAAAATTTCTTGAAAACTGCCCTGTGTTACAGTTCCAATATCTTCACTCAATTCTTTTCCAGCTAAAATAATGAACTGTTTGTTATTTGGTATTCTTGTAAAATTATATTATATGATACCTCGTGATATATTTAGATATATAAACTTAAAGGAAGCACATTGACTTTTCCATTTCACTGTAGCTTTCGTCAGGGACTAACATCAATTAGAGAATTATTGAAGCTCGAGCTATTGCACCCTAGTCACAGACTTTTAAGAAGTGCGCCAGAGATAAAAACCCATAACCTTCAGGTTTCAAGATCATCCACTTATCCATTCAGTTGTTCACTGTTATTATTTTCTACACCTTGTGTGATATAAAGATCAAACACATTTTAGTGGAAACGCTACAAAACTAATTAACATTTAAAATGTATGTCGTGTTAAAATGCATGTTTCACTACACATTTATATACTGAATGCTGACTACATAGTATCCGTTTGCGTCCTAGAATGATGACACACATTGAAAGTATTTCTATTTATTTTCTCGTGTGTTATTGTTCTGTTTGAATAATAACTTGGAATAGAATCATGCAATGTGAAAACCACATGTAAGTACATAAACGGTTACTTATCAGTCAGTCAAGGCAACGTATTTGTTTTGGGTAATAAACACGAGAACACACTGTAATAAATGTGCATTACACAACATATATTCAAGGCATACCTTGTTTCTTGTATAGTTCAACCAGCTTAGTTAATTCTTCTTCTGCAACATTGATTAGTATTTGCATTAATGTTATCTTATCACTTGACCCGATAGCATGCTGTAGTTCTTCTACGAAGTAGTCTGGTAGGTCTTTTAAAAGATTCAATATAATTGTTTTGAAGTCAGGATCTTTCAGACGACTCATTCTATCGACTAAAGGCTGAAAATGAGAACGTGAATGTTTTACATAGATTCGTATGAATAAATAAAGTGATAATGTAAGTAGGATGTCTTTTCAGATGCAGGTATTTTCTCAACCACCTGAAGTGTTTTTTCTCAGGCGGAATTATGACAAATTAGTAGAGTGTTGATCAACTCACAACCTTTATTTCGATAATTTTAGTCGACTCATGAGAAAATAATTAATCGAATGGCATAAGGCGCCTGAATGCTTAACAATAAATCATTTGATCTCAGCCATATTCGTGATCTGGTTAGAACATACTGAAATGTCAGAATGCAATGACTGCCTGCAACCACTGTTTGAGAAATGGTATAAACAGATTCCTCGACAAACTGATTTAAATGATTTAGTGATTTCATTGCACTCACAGAACTTTTGGGCTTCCCACCCTAAATATAAGAACATTAGTCTGTTAGAAGCTTCAGTGTGAATCAAAAAACAGTTTTCATTGTCTACTGACAGGAAAGAATGCATTACCAAATAGGAAGGAGTAAATAATCGCTTTTTCTATATTTTAATACTTCTATGTGACGATATCTATGGAATTATGAACACAAGCCTTCATTTTATGATTTCATATAATTTCAGATGTGTTATTAGTTCGCTCACTAATAGGTAGGCTAACAGACAGAGTTACGCACATGGAAAAGCTGCTTTTTAATAAGACAAAATTCAAAATACTGTAGAAATGACGTGCTTGTTTCAGCTTTATTGATGTTTAGTGAACTTAGTGCACGTCAGTCTGATCTTACCTTTTTAAATAGTCTCGAATATATCCTCTGTAGTTCTTGTCGTTCGAAATTCGTTCTTCGCGCCAAAATGCAGACAATTTCATCGACATCTAGTGAAGAATTTCAAACACAATGAGTGCTCATACATTATTCAACTGATCAAATGCAGTATGCTCCTATTTGAATGATTCGGATATGTTCACATTTATTCTCATTTTTGTCTGCATTAATGGAATAAGAAATACTGAAATATTGATCACATTCTATCAATGTGGAAGCATTTTAACTTGTGAGAATATGGTGAAACCACATGATCGGCAAATATTAGTATAATACCGTAAACTTGACAACGCTTATTTTCGAGACGCTGATTTGAATCAGAAAGGGGGATAAACATGTGTGATGCATAACCACGTGCTTAAGGACTGTTTCATTCGACTTTACTTCATTTAATATACTGGAAAGCACACAATATAGCCGTATTGTAGTTTGATGTTAATATTCGACTGTGACTGATCTCATGAGGATTTGTAGAATAAATTAAATAAAGTGGTTCCAAGGAACTTGTATTACATTTAATGCCTGTGTAATATATGCAAGTAATTTCGTCTCTTGTTGACGGCTAGAAAAAAAATATATGGTCATCGTAAGATGTCTAGACATATTATGCCGTTATATTGTGCTTCACATAGTAGAACTGACTGTAGGCAGAAGAAAATGGCGTTTGAATAAAGATTCCTAATTGAAAACGATGACTGGGTAAAGTAATAAAGTAATATTTGTAGTAATATTTGAGTAATAAAGTGATATTTGTAGCATAGATGTATTGTAAAACAGCAATATGTAAGTAAGTATTTTTCAACTTGTATTTCCTTATTTGAGGGATAATGGGTGATCACTTTAGTTATCCAAGACCTATTTAGGAACGAAAATTCAGTGATGGTTAGCTTTTAAAGTTCTCCGCGTAGACCACAGTTCATGGTTAAACCTTCAGTGTGCTCACCATTTAGTCATGAGTCAAGATATTTTAAAAAACTAATGACATGATTTATCACTATAACTGTGATTTTCAAGAGACAATTAGTATCCGAATTAAATAAAATAAAGGAATTACTTTGCGTCAGTTCATACAATAGATATATATAATGGAAGAGTTAATAGCTTAAATATATTCCATGACTGATTCGCAGGGGAACATTTCAGTCAGACAGATATCAGGATACAGGATTTCATCATGAGCTGACATCAGTTAGAGAACCATTGGAAAACCTGGGAGTACTGGACAGCTGCACCAATAGGGTGCCGCAGGTCGGGTGTGAGGACAAATACTCGCCGAAGACATTGGCTAGGGGTCGCGCTATGTCATGAATTGGCAGAAGTTAGAATTCATGGGCCATTGGATCGGGTTCCAGTGGCTTAATGGTCTACGAGCTCGCCTGGTAACTTTAGGGTCCTAGGTTCGAACCCTGTCGGTGGGTGTGTACTGCTGAAGAGCCCCAAACTAGGACGAAACGGCTATCCAGTACTCCCAGGTTTCCCAGTGGTTCTCTAACTGATGTCAGCTGATGATTAAACCCTCCATGCAATCAAACAAAAATCCCTACAAACCAACACTTAAATATTAGACATCAGGATATTTCACTGCTATCTGTGAACTATGTGAGTCCGTGGTTTAGTGGTAGAATCCTCGCCAAACACGCACATAATCCTGGTTCAATTTCTATCTGATACACCTCCAAACACCATTTATCCGGTGACGAGCCTGGCAGACGTGAGGCTTGCATACTCACCCCGTTATAAAAGGACACTAATTCTGCCGAAACTTTAAAGGTCAATACTGTAGTCCTATGTTCCACCTGGAACGCAAAGAAATCAAAAGAATTATACGAACTACAATTACGGTAATAAAAATGATCAGCCAGCTTGTGAAACTGTTTTCAGAAAATAAATAAAAGCACATCGTTATGAACTTCAGTGTTTGTTAGACATTAGTCAGTCTTACCATTACATTTGATAGCTACATGCATTGCAAAAGCATCATAGTATGATTGGTAGTATATTGACGGTGTGTACAATTTCCCATTTCCCACGAAAGACTCAAAAAAGTTTCGTTCTTTACCAAAGCTAAACCAAACAAATAACACGTCTATAATTATTCATTGTCAGTTGAATATTAAACACTGAAACAATGAAGCAAAACCTCGAAGTTAATTGACGTAGATTTTGTATTTGTTATCATTATTCAGAAGACTATTTCAGTAACCTTTTTGATACAGAAATTCTCATTAAGATTCTGAAAGGCATCCTGAAATATCAAAAACACTGAATTTATCATAATCCTATCTTCATAACCACTAACCTACCTAGAACCAGTAATGTTCATCATTAGACCACCAGTGCTCAGATATTATTCAGTGTTTCATGGAGTTAGTGATGAAATGATAGGCTTGATTTCAAAACCGGTAGCTAATGGACTACGCACTAAGAGTTAAGATCTCAGTGGTAACATGGTTTACCTCGAAAATTTAGTTGGAACCTGCTAACAAGCACCGAAAACTCAAAATCCTTCAGTCGCTTACCGTTTTGGGCAACTGATTACTAACAACAGTGTTGTCACAACAAAAAGAGGAAGTATTAGGCAGATGATGGTAAGAATGAAGTAAAGAACTCTTAGAAAGTTAGTCGATAAGAAGGATGACAAGAACGAGATAGGTAGCGTCAATAATAAACTGTTATTATTTCATTTAATTCCTAGAAGAACATGTGGCTTCAGCAGCACGTCTACATTGCGTTCGGTACTCTGCCAACGTTTTCACCTGAATTTTATTTCCTTTTCACATGATCTCCTCCATTTCGCCTCCACACTGACGATCAGCTCGCCGCTTCCCATTCGGATTCGACTCGAGAGCCTGGCATGTGACATCACTTGGTAGTTTTCTCAGAGTATGACCAATCGAATCCACTTCTATTTCTTCCTGCACATTTGTTGCAAAGTTGGTTCTTGGTTGGTGTGCTGATCTTTTCTGACCATCTGATCTTCAGTAGTGAGCAAAGATAGCTGTTGATGAAAGTCTTTAGTTTGTTTGAGATGCTCTTTATGACGCGCTGGCCAAGTATCTGATCCGTATAGTGAGTAGCACTGACTTCACATTGGAGTTGAAGATACGGATCTTATTTTTGATGCTGAGTGCTGTCGACCTCCACATAGTCTTTGGAGTATTTAAAGCTTGCCTTGCTTTTCCGATTCTGGCTTTGATATCCTCGTCAGTTCCGCCTGTAGTTGAGACGATGCTTCCCAAGTAGGTGACCGAGTTTGCTTCTTTCAGATTTCTCCCATTTATGCTGAATCTTGTCTGCTGTTGCTGTTGGCCAGGAATCTTCATCACCTCTGTTCTCTCTATGTTCACATGTAGGCCTATCTTTGATGCTTTTTCTGCCAACTTGCTGTTTTTCACTTGCAGATTTTCTAGTTTGTGGGAAATCAGACATATACCATCGGCGAAATTCAGGTCCATCAAGTTTTATGTGTGCGTCATAGTGAACGATATTAGGCTGTAAATATCATTCTAAATATGTGGAAAATTCAACAGAATGTTTGAAGGATTTTATCGCAAACTAGGAGAGATGAAAGAATTAGAACAAAACTGTTATCAAAAGAAAATGTAGTGTAAGACAAACATGAGGAAGACATGGGGATATTTGCGTGCGTGTTAAAATTTGACCGTGAACGGAAATACTGAAGCTCAATATTATTGACTTATACAATGAGTTTCCCCCGTAAAATTTAGTCAGGCGAGAACACTAAACATTGTGGTATGAAATGAAAAGAATTTCATTTTGTGTGCTCTGAATCTCCCATATACAATTTAATAATTCACATTTAAATATGAGATGTTGGTTCCAATAAGTTTCTCAGATCTGAGTCTTAAACGAAATGGAGATGGTTCTGTGACACTTGGGATTTATTAAAAGCCTACTTTGATGTGTCAATATTTACCCTCTAACAGATTTTGTTCCTTCTCATACAAAAGGATCCCAGTCGAAACTTTGTTTTTAGCGCTAACCACACTATATTCTGAAAAACTGGTTGACGACTAAATGGAAAATTTTCAAAATATCGATGATGGATACTCCACTAAGTTTATTGATAAATATTCAAAGCTAAAAGAGGGAAATACGGTTGAAACAACTATACTAAAGAAGAATGTATTCATCAGGTTAACATTAAGAGATGAATAATAACCGTCGTTTATCCATATGTATTTCTCTCACACTTCCTGTAGCGAAATTATTAGTGGTCTACTTCACAAAGAATATGATCAGACGATGAAATCTGCACGTGAGGACCCTATAAATTACTTCCAATTACATTTATTAATTTACATGTGTTTGCAGTAGTATGTACGTTGAGGAACTGACAGGTTCCTTGCTAAAAGAGCTTCTGACCGTGCCAAAAGTTTGTTATTAAGTGCAAGACTAACTATCAGTGCTGCTGGTAGATATATACTTGATAGGGTCACGACATCGATTCCAACACAACTCTCTGGGTGTTGAATGAAAAGAAGCATATTAGATTACTAGGATAGACAAAAGCAGCAGCAATCCGACGACTGAATCCTAACCACACTTTATAAGAAATATGTTGAAACATTTGACTTTGTTTGGATCAAATTTGTATTTGTAATCTAAATGACGATTTGTAATATATATATATATATATATATAGTATGTGTGTGTGTGTGTCAAAGTGCATATTTGTGTTGATTGTACCAAATCAGGTTATTTTTAGCTGACAATGATATCGTGAATTAAAGAACTTTACAGAAATATTCAATAACTGACTATCTGGAAAGTCTGAAGCACACAAATGGAAGGTGACTTCGATTCATCTCAATGCGTTTTTGCTTACGCCTTGAAATAAATTGGTTTAGATGATTATATATCATAAATCCATTAAAAATATGAATAAATAGAAGTCAGCAAAAATTTCAGCCAACAAGATACGGTGATTACTTCAAATAATGACGCTTAGCAGTGGAATGGACGGTGTGCATTTCATCCCATTTAGGACCCGTCGTTGGCTGTGTTCGCGTCCCCATTGAGCGATGGCCTTCCGAGTACTAATCGTTTCAAACGCCAATGTATTATTTACTAGGCCACTAGGACTATGATTATTTTTTCACAAATGCGATATGTGCAAATGAGAAGTTTTCAGATCAAAGGTGATAAAATGGAAAAATAAGAAGTGTGACAGGATGAAAGTGATAACATAAAGTGATATAAAATGAAATGAATCAGCGTGGAATAAGGAAGAATATTGAGGACTTTTGAATCACATTAAATTATTAAGCCTAAGTTAACGAAAATGGTTGTTTTTGTACACATAATTCTGGCTTTATATTATGCATTTCCAAAGCTGCCACTACTCAATGCAAGTGGACTCAAGCACCTTTTCACAAACTCAGTGAGACTATTTTAAAGCATGTCTCAAAAGCGTCATGGCTATTATTTTGTACATGTTGCATAATAGACGAATTTGTCTTGACTCTTGACTAGACATGGAAAAGCCAAGACGTTCTTCTAAAAATTATGGTATATATTACATAATGAACATTCACTGCCTGTAGCTTCACAATAGCTGGTTAGAATACGAAGGCAGAAGGAATCAGCGAATTGAAATAGCGTCTGTTTAACATTAAGATGCTCTGCGGAAAAATATTTTCCCCCTATAACATCATCGAACGTCTTTCGCGGACTACAGTGGCAACGTTGGGTCCAAATTTTATGTTTAAATACAACAGATTTGCAAGAAAGGCTAACTCCTTAGGTATGCAAAGTTTATGCTAAAATGCTAACACTGATTCATATCATCGGCAATATCTCCATATGTGTTACTTAGTGTTGAAACCGGAACAATTTCAATATTTCAGTACTCGGTGATTGGAACTAGGTATCCTACGACGGTTACAATGAGGATACCGATCCTCATACAGCTGTAATCTTTTGATTTGTATTGTTTCGCTTCCTCTTTATAATGGTCGAATGTGGCAACTGATGGTGATAGCAGTTTGCGAGTTTCGCCATCTTAGTATCCGCTAACTGACAATAAATTCAGGGTAATTTCCCAATTATTTACACGTAAAGTTTGTTATTCAGTTTAAGTCATTTCATGATGGAAGAAAGCCTGGACAGTAACCTACTGCTTTAATCGCAAATATTACTCTCAGAAACATGAAAGGTACAAGTGAATATGATATACAACGACTTACGTTTCATATTTTGTTCCAGGTGCTTGAGCCTAAAAATGAAACAGTTATTGTGCACACAGATTGGTGATTCTAAAAGTATATCTTGAAGATAAAATAATTCACCGGAAAAACGTTTAATGCATACTATTCAAGAATACTGAGAATTGCTTCGTTTTATTATAATTGTCATGTCAACAGTCTGCTCATGTTTACGTCTTCATCTCGAAATGTCTAAGATTGCTTAGTGTACTATAATACGACGAGAAAAAAAGTTAATACGACGATAGATTTCAGACCGCTGATTTCATCGCTGACACAATCTAGGATTCCATTTCATATTCACTCACCAACCACCCTGACTGCTTAGGTCTGTTAAATCAAAGAAGACAGTCATGCAAATAAATGACCGTCTTCATCGCCAACTTAATTCGGCGTCACCAAAATGGTACTGAAGAGCTACCTAAACAGCCAGTGTGACAACCGCCAAAGGAAAATAAATATTATTCACATGACAGGCGTCCAAAGTTTCAATGGCTGAAGTGAATACAAGATTTGTTGAGCGGATGGGTTCTGTGATTCAGTGTAGAACTATGAATTAAAAAGGCACATAGTGTCTTCGAATATTCCCCATGAGTTTCTTAATGAGTATTAGCTTTTTAAGTATCCACTTAGTATTGCAAAATACCTAGTTATACATTCTATGGGTGTCTACATTCTACTAGATGGCTACGAAAATCTATATCAAAAGTTATTTTGAAATTTATATAACATTCTCCTGATATTTTATAGACTCATATTTAGTGAAAATACGAACGAATCACTCATCCCGGAGTTGGGTAGACAAAAAGAGGTAGACTTAATGGCGAACTACAGTTCCATTTGTCTGGAGTTAGACACATGAACAGATTCCATTCAGAAATTCGCTGGATATAATACATGAACGATTACTGCAGTTCAGTTTTATGGCATATATTACGCACATTTTCGAAGCCTGGAAGCTGTACAACAATATCTTTCATCCAAACACTGATGCAATGTAGCTGAAAATTCTAGAGCATTGTTAACTTTGAAGAAGTACATGCAGGTATAGTGACATCGTCACACAATTGTCAAAAAAGAATAGCAGTTATATATCGGTCTACTTTTCAAGATAAGTGCACTTGTCATAAGCTTAATAGAATAGGTGAGTTAGATAATTGCTCATCTTCAGTTGAGTTTACTAGAGAGTGCCTGAAATTCGCAGAAAATAATGTGAATGTAATGATGAAGGCTATTACTACAGTTGAAACAGATGCCTGAACTCCAATAAAATTCAAAAGGTAGTAACTCTCCACACATAATTTCACAAAAATGCATTGGCATATAATTTACGGTCCCTGTATGAATGTAAGACTGCTGTCTATGTTTAGCATGAGAATGTCTGTTGCGAGTCATACAGATTCAACAAGTTTCCGAAATATTTGAATAACAAATGCAATTATTCACTTACAGACACAAAGGACGCAAAAGATATTGCTAAAATTACGTTCAAACAATGCATGTTACTTTTGTGAATTGTCACGAAACGAATGAACTTTTAAGTACCTGATCTATTTTTGAGTGAATGTTGATTGGTTTATTTCAAAAGCAATCGGAAGACAATATTTGTTTTAATCTATGCACGTAGATCCTTAAAATCAAATGACGAAGGGAATTCACAGTGAATTCTAAGCATTTCTTTACTACATATTAGTCACTAACCTTTGCATATGTTTCTCAATGTTGTTATAAGAAGCCATGACAAGTGTCGATCACTAAGTTTTCTTGGCAAGTAGTTACTCATTAAAGATTTGAGATAACAATAGTGGTGTCTTTGCTAAATTAAGTTTGAAATAATTCCTCGTAAGCTTCCACCAGAATAGGTGAATGATACTACGAATACCTGAAGATATATGGTCATATATAAGACAGTGAGAATTTAAAGTAGAACAAAGTAACACTACTGTTGTATTATGAATTCAGCATTTTCTTAGCTGATGTTATTTCGTCATGAAATCTTGTTTGTCTAGGAAATATAACAACTTTTAGTTTAAAAGAGTGAATATTTCAGTTTTACAGACAGCAGTTTTCCTTATATCTCCACACAGTTATCATCCTTTTTGCTGTGTTAACCACGTTTACACTACGTATTTCTTCAGTTGAAATTCAATGTAAACAGGGTACCTTTGAGTGCTGTGGTTGTGTCACAGTCTTCTTTTCTGGTCTGAAGTAGTTATCTTACATTTTCATTTTATTTTGTATAAAGAGGAGACCAGAGCTGTGAGTGGTTACACATAATTTATTAGACCTGCAGTTGTCGCGGTTTTCCTACTGTTTATCTGAATAAAACGTTTCAATAATGCTTAGTCGATTAAGAGGCTGACTTCTGGTGTATAATTCGTTTCGTGGGATTTATTCCTTATTTATCTTGATGAGATAAAATGCGTAGACGACAGTCAAATTCAGCCACAGTTTTTATCGTTAAGCATCACATAAGCACTGCACAAATATGTGGAGAGTTGAAAAATTGGATAATTCTTCTGCTATGCATTAATTTAATAAATCATAAAATTGAATACAATAACAGTCAGTTTAAAACAATCAGTTCCCTTTATGAATTTAGAAAAAGCAATAAGAAGACGTAATTTGTCTGAATCGTGTAAAGTATTTGCGTAGCACATTTCGAACAATCTGGTCACACATGGCCTTGTCCTTAGAACATATATGTGAAATAATGAAGAGTTAAGAGGAGAGAAAATAGACCTAGGTCAAGTTAAGAGGATTCACTGAAGGTCAAAATAACAGTGACGATTATTAAATCAAATAACAGAGGTAATAGTACATCTGCTATGGCATCAAAACGAAGATTACTTAGGAAGGTTTATTGTGATGATGAATTGTTTTTGAACGCATAAAGGCGGTTTAGACTTCATAATTACTGGGGCTTACACAAACTTTAGGATGAGCAGTCGATTAAAAGGCTTCAAAAATAATAAGAATATGTCTGTGATAGAATCTCTTAATATACGCGGGAAATGAAATTGTCTTATTTGGAATAAGCATATTAAACACAGTCTGACAGGGTTACAAATCATCGCCAATAAGAAGTTTCATCAGCACAAATGATGTATGAATTATGCTAACAATCATACACAAAACTAAATATATTAATCGTATCCTACATGCGTACATACTGACGTTCGCTGTCTTTCGTTGTCTGTACTTTCATCCATTTATCGGATTCTGTCAAACCGAAGTCAACCATGTGTTGCATAATAATTAATGCTTCTCAGTGTAATATATGAAAGTCCTCCTGAAAAATAGTGTTCATCAATGCGAAGTCACTGAGCACATTGACCTCGATGTATAGGTGATGGGTAATGTATTGTTATTATCAAAATAGTTACCTTAAACTGGGAAAATCTTATAGTATAGTTTGGCTACTAGTGTTAAATGGTCTAACTCCCGGCAAAGCAGTGAAGAAATTTCATGAATTGATAGAAGTTGGAATCCGTGGACCGTAGGATAGGGTCCCAGAGGATTAATAGTACCAGGTTCGAGCTCCACTTGGTTTGTATTGTGAAACGTTCCAAACTAGGACGAAAAAGCTCTTCAATACTCCCAGGTTTTCATTGGTTCTCTAACCAATGTCAGCTCACTTTGAAATCATGCAACCAATCAAATTCCTGTAAACTAACACTTGAAGTTCTTAAGTTTCATCTGGATATGACACTAGTTCAGTGATCCTCATGTCACAAGTCCGAATCCTGCAACAACTCGGCTTTCCCTTTCAGACAACACACAGTAAATTAGGCAGCATACATTCAGGAAATGAAGAAGTCTAGTTTAATTTATTGTTGTCTGATTTCCATGTGACTGATTATTTGATCAGTATAGTTAAGTGAAACACTAGACAATCGTTTCATTTGTTTCATTTTAATCTCGTCTAATACATATTTGTTGTGGTACTGATGACTTCGTACCACCGTCCCATTCGTCAGCAGTATGCGTCAAAGGGTTTTACCTCCTGCATCGAGAGTTCTCATGTGGCAAATTCTCGATAACAAAACCGCAGAATCTCACTGTTTTTATTTTAGTGCCACCACAAATGTTGTATTCTATGACGAATCGAAATGAGCTGTATCAAAAATATAAAAACCTCCGCAATATTTTACTGGTTTTCATTCAATGTCGCATTCTAGTCTTTTAGTGGTTGCATTACAAGGTTTTTGACAAACAAAACGGTTGAAACGATTTGTCTGTTTTAACAATAATTTACAGTCTCAAATAGTGGTTTATTTCATAAAGAAGACTATGGCTATTCAGTTTTCATTTCAAATCTAATAATTACGAAGAATGCAAAATTGCAAAAGAACGATAGTTTTCTAATTGAATTCTTTACCAGATAGGACAATGAGCAGTTTGTATACTAGTAAGGTGATTCAAACTGTTTATTTAGTGACAGTCTACAGAATCGATAGAAATATCCTCCTGCTCGACAGCAACATTAAAGTCTTGTTTTTGGACATTTTTTTGTTCCTAAATGCAGATCTATTGGTTACCCCAGTTACAGAGTGCGGGGGCCAGATGATCAGTAGAATTCATTAAAGTAGTGCTAGTTGAAAGTGGAAGTACTGTTTTTTAAATTTCCTTTTGTTTTCCAGTTAATAACAATTTTTATTAATTAAATCTGTAAAGGGAAGTTCTTTTAACATGCACACATATCTAGATAATTCGTTTTTGTAGCAGTCCAGTTTTGGTTCGAAAGCTTCGCTAAAACATAAAGGCGTATTGTTTTATAGTCGAATACACTATTAGTCAACAGAATTACTCAGAAAATTCACCTCCACTGTACTTTGCAAAGATGTTCATATTGCTAATTACAGTATGCCTAGTATTAGATAAGTTGATAGTCGCAATTTAGGAGTGAAATAAAGATTCAAACAGGAGGAAAGCTTTTTGTAATGACTGCATTTTCAAACTTATGCGGTGATTTAAATATCAATATGATAATTTAAGAGCAAGGAAAAACAAAGAGAGAACAACTGTTCTCAACAACTTCTTTAGACTTTACAATTATAAATCTCTGAAATTTAGAATACAATAACCAGTAAATGCAAATCAAAATTATGTCAGAAATATATTGGGTACAAGTCTAAGATGGAGAATAGTCCATTGGTTTATATTGTCATTTAAATGCATATAATGTATACAGTTAGCAAGGACATAATAATAAATATGAATGAACAATTCACTGTTATGCTTGGGTATTTATAATCAATAAAATATAAGTTTCAGAGGGTGAGAGAAGTAATAATACAGCGAAAATATAGACAGTAAATTAGGTACATTGAATGTAAGTTCGAGAGATGATGAATAACTAATATGAAGGAAGAATGGATACTTTAGGGCACAGGTTAAGTGTGTTCTCATTCATTCTCATTGTTCATACTCTTGTTGTTCTAGATTATGGTTCTGAGGTTTCTGAAAACACCTTTCCACTTGAAAAATATTTCCGTCGACAATGATTGTAAAATACGCACATTTTATATTGCAAATTTCACTGTATTTACTCTGAGAAAGATGGTGAAATGATCACGTTGTTTGGTTAATCAAATAACTGATATCTCTAATCACTTCTAATATTAGTCTATTTTGAGAATTGTTTGAGAATTACATTAACAGTTTTGTATTTCCCACCATCTATATTTTGTTTATTACAGCTTGATTCCACACCGTATTTTTGGTACAAGTATGGAATTTTCAGCGTGGATATCGGTAGCCCAAACTTCACATGCCGACCATAGATATCAGGTGTGCGTCGGCGTGGGCTTGAACCCCGGACCATGTGCATGGTCGGCGAGAGTCGTAACCACTGTACCACCACTTATGTAAATGTGTAACTTACGAAATGAGGGAGTATTAAGCAACTATTAGGTCTTGTTTCCCTACTGGTCAGTATAAATGTAGGGTGATGAGGCTCTTTTTATTAAATCTAATCATCTTCAACTCCACCTTCACAGAGCTGTGTACAAGAAATGTTGACAGACTCAGAGATATATAGTCTGGCCAATTTACGGTACGTAATTCCTGCTGTTTTTATTTCACATCTGCATACTAACATGAAAGTTTACGAAAATTGATAATAGAGAAAAATATTATGCAATGAAAGGTGATAGAAATCCAATAAAATGAAAAGATAAGAAGAAATTGACTATAAAATGAGGATAGGCTTAGTACCTGAATATATCTGAAAGCCTTAGTTCCTCTCATCAGTCAAATCAGCGTTAAGAAACTTTGTGGTTCAGTCTAATATCTCGGCTTAGTAACCTCTGGCTTTATTCTGCCTTAATTGTGTGTATAATATGTATAAATGAAGTGTATGTTTTATAGCCTCACTAGTATGTATGAAGCAACTAAATCAACCTGTCTATCGAAATGCTCACAAATCGCTTCTACAAAAGGCAAATAATTCTACACAATTGGAGTTTGTAAACTACCTAGAAGTACTTCAAGTCTTTCACTATTCATTGCCATAAAGCAGGACAATGTGAACTGCAGCACATTAGTTCATCTACTAACTGAAATAAATCGTCCGTTCACTAGGAAGTTATCTAAAACAGTGTCAAGGTAAAAACCAACTGAAAACAACTCATCTATCTGAAACGGATATTTTACTCACTATACCTAAAAACAATAGCTAATCTGTAGATAATATCTCATGTTATGACCAGGTTTCTTTATCTGAAGTAAACATAAATATTTTTGACAGATAGAAGCAGGGTGATCATAAGCAGACATATTCTCACTGATAAAACTCATTAAGTTTATAAATTTCTTCATGGAGTTACTGCAGTCACCAGGGACTTAACGCTACCTAGCTTGGAATGACCACTAATCACAATTTTGAGGAATAAAGGTTAAATTTAGAAACCATGAATTCTCACTTTCACATTAATCGAGTCATTCATAAGCATGGAGTGAAATACACATTGTCTTCTGATTGCTTCAGAAGTCAACCAATCAGATTTGTCTGTTGAAGTGTGAAAATAACTTAGAAATGGATCAGCCATTTTAGAGTTTGCTCATTTCGTGGCAATTCACTTAAATCATGAATTGTCGCAGCACAATTTTAGTAATATTCTTTGTGACCTATGTATCTGTAAGTGAATAAATGTAATTGTAGTTCTAACATTTCAAAAACCTGTATCTCATTATATGTCCCTGATTCTGATGTGTGGTGGATATTAACATGTTATGCATGAAAACAGACCTTACATTCTTCGAGGGTTCTTAGACAATATTCCAGATCATATGTTTGTGAGGTTATCATGTGATAACCGCTACTGAAAAACCTCTTGTATACTCAACAGTAGGATGAATATATGACTATTAATATATGCATTGTTGTTTTGATGACGGCTCCAGTATTTAATCATACTTGTTGGGTATTGGTGGTCTTTATACCAAAAGTCGAACCCAGTATCCATAGACACAAATGCAGAAGAATTATTCACCAAGCCACTTGATTTAGACTCACATTCGGAAGACTCCCACTCTTTAAGGATAGGAGGTACATCCAGTTGACTTATCACCATCCGTCAAATTATATCATTTTAATCTTGACACATACTTGAAGCGTCCTTATTAGGAGCCGTTATGTAAACAGAGACCGAACATCTCGGTCCAGTATAAGCAACCAACGGGGAATACAAAATTAACTTGAACGAACATTTGTTTATATGTTGATAACTTTGTGTACATGCCTGATAATTTCTATCACAAAGAAATGTGGTCGTTGTTTGGCTAATGAGTGCTGACCACTGATGTATTCACTTTCCTACTCAGTGTGTCTGTATGTAAAGTGTCAAGCATATTTCACATGAATACATTTTGAACTGAATTTCAAAATGAACCTTTTCGACCACTAGTCACTTCTAATTGTATCTACCAATTTAGCTGGACTTGTGAAGCCAATTATATTGACTGTTACACTAGAAACTTGATTTTTCCTGCTCGGAAACATCGACTGGTGTGGCCAAGTAAGAATGTAGTAAAAACGATCAACATTTAGATATTGGACCACCTGGTCCAAACCGGTCACAAAGCCAGAATTAAAGAATCCTTCTCTCTTAATGCTGGTAATTGCAAGTCATGTTTTCTACATTCTTAGAATATCATGAAGTGCCAATCTTTGAATTAATCCAGAAAGGGGAGAATTTTATCAAAAATAAAATCTCCAGCTCAGTGTAATGTGTAACTGAATATAGCATGACGTGAAGTAAATGCTCAAATTCTCCTGATTTAGTGAGAAACTGATATGCACATTTAAAAAGAGTTTGTAGTTTTTATTACAAATTTCTAACCTAAACCACAGAACTCATCCGCTCCACAAATCTTACATTCACTGAAGTCAGTGAGAATTCGATCACCTGTAACGTGAATATTGCACATTTATCCAATCAAAGTGATCAAATGGGTTACAGAGTGAGGTCATCATATCTTAATTTTAATCAAATGGAAGTAGAGCAATCAAGAGTATGGTCAGGTGTGAGTTCACACAATGGTAGGTGACTGGAGGTAAAATGGAAACTACTATCATATAGATGATGGAATCACTGATCTTTGGATTACTTCACCAGATCCTTGTAGAATTAGCTAAGATATATAGTTGCTAATCTGGTCTTCATTTTACCTCAGTAATCTGTGTAATGCACACACTTTTATTCACTCTTACCACAGCGAAATCTAGGCAAAGTCTTTGCATTCAAATTTGAATCATTGTTAATTTGAAGTGGACATAAAATCACCATGTGTTATTGAAAGTTTACGAAACAGCTTTCAGATCAATGACTGAATGTGGTTCACTCAGTTGAGTCAGTGAACCACGTAGTTGATAATCTAAAAACTACTCTTCTGAAGTCTATTACAACCTGGGTTGGTGTAATAACTTCAGTCCCCACCAGGCTATCTCAGACTGTCTGTGGAGCTGAAGTGTTAAACATTCTCAATATGATTGAGCAGTAGATATGTTGTCAAATAAAGGGAAGTAATTATCAACATCCCTAAAGAATATAAATCAAATCTTTTTTCTAATGAAGTGTTTTATTTTCAACGTATATTTTTTGAACCATCTAACTATGTGTGCACAATAACTGTTTCATTTTCAGACTCAAACACCTGAAACAAAATATGAGACGTAAGTCTTTACACTTTTCGTTTCATTGCATGGAGGATTTGATCATGAGCTGACATCAGTTAGAGAACCACTGGAAAACCTGGGAGTACTGGACAGCTGTTTCGTCCTAGTTTGGGACTCCTCAGCAGTACGCACCCACCGGGATTCGAACCCAGGACCTTCTGGTTACAAGGCGAGCTCGTAGACCATTGAGCCACTGGGACCCGATCCAATGGTCCTTGAATTCTAACTTCTGCCAGTTCACGACATAGCGCGACCACTTCGCAATGTCTTCTTCGATGAGTTACTGCCTCATCTTCAACCTGCTGTACCCTACTGGTCACGGCTTCCCACTAGAACCCCAGGTTAACTGCCTGAATAGGGCCAGTCACTAGTGAGCACCAGATGAATTTTTTTTTTATAAGTATTGGTTTGTTGTAGGGATTTTGTTTGATTGCATGGAGGATTTGATCATGAGCTGACATCAGTTAGAGAACCACTGGAAAACCTGGGAGTACTGGACAGCTGTTTCGTCCTAGTTTGGGACTCCTCAGCAGTACGCACCCACCGGGATTCGAACCCAGGACCTTCTGGTTACAAGGCGAGCTCGTAGACCATTGAGCCACTTTTCGTTTCCTTACTGTTTCATTATTTCCTTGGCAAGGGGTGTTTTTCATGAAAGGTAACCATTTAATTTCATGGCTTCTCACCAATTATCAATTGGTTTACGGTGAACGACAGACTGTAATCGTTAACCAGTAGAATATTATTCCAAATATATTACAAATTAGCCGATAATACGATGGTGAGATTCTCAGGCTGATCATAGTATCCGGATATTATGAATAGTAGTGGCAATATGAGGAAGTATACCACATGATACTACGCAGTGGTACCTGGATGGTCAGTAGCATAGGTAACTAGTTGAAGACAGCGCTTACTTGAATGTTGATGAAGTTGCTGGCTGCAACAGTGAGTAATGCACGTTTTAGTCTCACAGAAATCACACATTTCCTCTAGACCCCAGATTTGCATTTGTGGTAATGGCTTACGAGCATGGAAGCTAGGTGCAGTGTAAGGACTTTATTGATTGATTTCGAACATTTAAATTTTTAGTGACAGTTGGAAAAGCATGTGATACGTGAAAGAGTTATGGTTCACTAGGTTGAAACGGGTTCAGTAAATTGAAGCATACAGTGAGATAAAATAAAAATCGACACAACTGAAGATAGCTGAGACAAGTGTATGAAAGTTACCGGATCTTAACTTCACTTTACATTCGCAAACGTGCTCGAAAATATCATTTGGTGATTTCATAGTCTTTAATTTTAGAGTATCATTCAGAAACTACACACATCAACCATTCTTAAGGAGATGTTGCATTGGTATTTACAACTCAGATATGACACTGAAACAGAGACCTCCTGATAAACCTCTTGATGATGTCATTAGAAAAAACAAGATTTTGTATCACTGTAAAAATGGCTTACATTAACGCACATTAATGTTGAAGAAACTTTATATCGACTGTCTATATCCGTGCGGATATATACATATATATATTCACCTGTCTCTGTGGAGTTAGAAACATGGGATACCGGTCGATAAAGACAAAGGTGTTTGTTGGATCTGAACGTTATTGTTTCAGCTTTCATAGACATATTTGCACATAGTATAAAGTCAAAATTCATTAAATAGCACTAATGAAAATCTCAGACACTAGAACTGGAATTATCGACACCTACACTCTTGCTAACATTTCATACACATACAGACACGAGCATTATGTAATTCGCAACAGATGATACATTGTGAATGGCAAGTAAAACTTATTTTTTGATGATAATTTTCATCTGAACTAGATTTTTGGCCCTTTTCTCTGAGTCAGTGATCGCCTGAACACTCCACTACATCGTATATGAATGAAAAACAGCCTCATTTGGCCGAAATCAACCAATTCATATACCTGCTTTCCATTATCTTTTGATATGAACTTGATAAGTGTTTAATGCTTTATGTAAAGGATGTTTTGCCAATGGTTATGAGTCTAAGCGCAGTCATAAATCATGTCTTTTATTCACTTATAATCCTGAAAGCACACTAAGATCAGACGATAATCAAATAGTTCATTGTGAGTCTCCTGAAAACTAAATCAAATACAGTTATACAATCTGAAAGAATATATTCGAGTGTGCAGTATATCTTCTAAATGACCTCTCTAAGTCACCTAAATTTTCCCAAACACAGAAATGTGAGTACAAAAGAGCGGTTAAATCCAATAGTGTTGCTGCTTCACCACTGTGCAGTGTCCTAAATCTTTATCAACCCCATACAACTCCTATAGGATGACGTCAAGTAATTCAAGAGGGAAAAGCCTTTGGATTGAAGATGGCAGTGAAACACAGCTAACTACTACCACCGATGATAGTCTTGACTGCGATAGACTGGATCATGTAGCACATTGAGGGTAGCTGGAAGAGAGAAATACTATTGGCCTACACGAAGACCCTAGAAGATATAGACTTTGCCGACGATTTGTGTTGAATGTCACACAAACCCAAAGACAGGATTTCAGGCGAACACAGAGAGGACAGGGGAGATAATTTGAAAGAGGTCGCTTCTTTCACTTATCTAGGCAGCATCATTTCAACTACAGGCGGCACAGATAGAGATGTTAAAACCAGCATCGAAGAAGCAAGACAAACATCCATCAATCTGAAACCACTTTGGAAATCTTCTGTTCTCAGCATAAAGAGCAAAATTCGGATTTTCAAAACAAATGTTAAGTTAGTCCTCCTATATGGGACATTAGGAAAATCACTTCGAACAGGTTTGAGGCTTTTAGTCTGTTGTTAATGTACTTATATTCTTGTTAGTAATCAATAAGAAGAATGCACTAAATGACTAAACAGATTTGCACATCTCGCACTTATTTACATTTATGATTTCGACTTAACTGATAGAATAAACGTATTTGAATTTCCACTACCCAATGTGTAAGATACAGAACTGAACATCACGCTTGTCATTTCATTATTGACTGTCTAGAAAACTTAATAATGTCTGCGAATAGGTTTTCAGATTGTTACAGTGATTGGTTGCAAGTACGTCAGTAATGACAGAGATTTAATTTGACTAAAGTTGCTGTCTTTGGTAATAAGTGTTACGAAATGGAATCTCAGTGAGAATGTAAGTGTCCCAAAAACTACTGAAATTCATTTCTAATGAATGATGACAAAAACAGAATCTACATCAAGTTTAGTTTCTTATCAGCTGAATTTATGCTTATGTTATCAGTGCAAATATTTACAAATGGTAACCTATAATTGGGTTTGACGATCATACTTCAAACACGACAGATATATTACCATCATCACGAAAATACCAGGCACTACTGAAATATGATAAAGTAGAAAGAAGTAACTATGCAGTGGATCTGACTTTTTGTCATTCTGTTGTTGATAATAGTGCATTTAAAAATTCTGGTTAAAATGAATGCAACTCTGATATAAGAATGAAACTTGTGCACTGTGGTAGAGAATAATTTAATCAGTAACACTGTGAGACTTTATTAAAACAAACTTTACCCATAATGAATGCAACTCTCACAAGTTTTCCAACCAAATTAGCAGAGTGTTCTGATTCAGCATAAATGGGAGGAACCTGAAAGAAACAACCTCCTTTACCTATCCACCTACCTGGGAAGTATCGTTTCAACTACAGGCTGACGGAACTGACGAGGATATCAAAGCCAGAACTGGAAAAGCAAGACAAGCTTTAATTACTCTTAAGTCTGTCTGGAGGTCAACAGCACTCAGCATCAAAATGAAAATAAGATCCGGATTTTCAACTCCAATGTGAAGTCAATGCTACTCACTATACGGATCAGAGACTTGGCCAGCGCGTCATAAAGAGCATCTCAAACAAACTTCAGACCTTCATTAACAGTCGTCTTCGCTCAATACTCAGGATCAGATGGCCGGCCAGAAAAGATCAGCAACAGGGATCTCTGGAAATGAGCAGACCAACCAGGAACCGATTTTGAAACAAATAGGCCGGAAGGAATGGAGATGGATTGGCTATACGATGAGAAAACCATCAAGTGACATCACTAGACAAGCAATTGCTTGAGTGGAACCCGAAAGGGAAGCGGCGAGTTGGTCGTCAGTGCGAGGGTGACTTGGAGGAGAACATGTGAAGAGGAAATGAAAGCATGTGGGCAGACTTGGAGCGGGGTGAAAAAGTTGGCAGAAAACAGAAGGCAATGGAGATGCGCAGCTGAAGCCCTATGTTCCTCTAAGAATTAAAGGATATAATAATAATAACTGACTGTTTACTTGTTACGTGAACAACAAAATAAATGAATTTTATAGAAACTTCAAAATCATATATGAAATGTAACTTGAGGTTGGATGAACACAGGAGCCATCCATTTAGTTTGATCACATCAAACACACCTATAAAGCGAACAAGTATTATACTTTACCACTGTCAAAGTCACTATTGGCCTACTTAGAGTATATTATTATTCCAGAACTCTAGATAACCTGTATTGTTCAGAAACGAAGAGTCAATTTGTGCTGTAATGTTTGTATTAAATTAGACGACTTCTACTGAAGGTCAACGGAACAGACCCTTCAGTATTGATGTCACTATAATTCAAAGACAAATATGTAATCTACTGTAAGTGCTATACATTCATTGTTTTAGTGTTAAACAATCATTTAACCATAAATAACGATAACAATGTTGGTTATTTGATTTAGATTTGGTGTAGAACGAAACTTTTTTCAGTATTTTGTCGGAAATGGGAAATTGTACACACCATCAATATACTATCAGTCTTACTATGATGCTTTTGCAATGCATGTAGCTATCAAATGCAATGGTGAGATTAAACAGTACATATAATACGAATACTAAATTAGACAATCATGTATTTTTGTTTTTACTTCAAAGCATCTTATGTTTGAGTACGTTTTAATTGACAACTTTGTCTAGCAAAAGTCATGTTGATATAGTCTGAATTGAATTGAACAAATTACTTTTATTTTTACGAGTTTGACCACGAATTGATATCAGTTAGAGAACCACTGAAAACCAGAGGGTATTGGACAGCTGTTTCATCCTAGTTTAGGAATCATCGGTAGTACGCACCCCCCACAGGGAGTTCGAACGCAGGACCTTCCGGTTACAAGGCAAGCTCGTATAACATTCAGCCACTGGGACCCGATTTGATGGTCGATGAATTCTGACTCCTAAAAACAAATCTAATCCTTACAAACCAACTCTTGAAAATCACTTTATGTTATTAGTTTACAGTGTGTGCCACAAGCATAAGCTTATTATTTATATATCAGGTAGTATTTTAAAGTAAAAATCTTTATTTGGGTAGCATCTGTTTTGCCGATGCAAATGATTGCATATTGTGGTGTATAATTAGCCATCATAATGCGATTAGTAATCGCGTCGAACTGTCTTCCGCTGACTATATCCATCTGTCAAAAGGAACTGAAATCATGTAAGTATAATACACAAGCTTTAAAGATTATGCAAATGACACCGTCCTTCTTTGAATTCAAACCTTAACAATCATATTTATTCTCGATGTTCTGAAGAAGGCGCTCAAAGCCTGACGTGGATATCACCACTTCTCAAACTAAGGTACAGCAGTTTTTCGTGATTTTTAGTATGTAAAAGAGAGGGAAGTTGAATGACAGTCACCACGCATGTGACTGTGTATCACACTTGTATATCCCCCTTTCTGATTCAAATCAGCGTCTTGAAGATAAGCGTTGTCAAGTTTACACTATTATACTAATATTCGCCGATCATGTGTTTTCATCATATTCTCACAAATT
Source organism: Trichobilharzia regenti (assembly GCA_944472135.2). Taxonomy (NCBI): domain Eukaryota; kingdom Metazoa; phylum Platyhelminthes; class Trematoda; order Strigeidida; family Schistosomatidae; genus Trichobilharzia; species Trichobilharzia regenti. The sequence goes on from OX235267.1 coordinate 21,701,251, forward strand.
AAAATGACTATGCATAGATTGCATTCAATATTTCAGTATTCCTTATTCCATTAATGCAGGCAAAAATGAGAATAAATGTAAACATATCCGAATCATTCAAATAGGAGCATACTGCATTTGATTAGTTGAATAATGTATGAGCACTCATTGTGTTTGAAATTTTTCATTAGATGTCGATGAAATTGTTTGCATTTTGGCTCGAAGAACGAATTTCGAACGACAAGAACTACAGAGGATATATTCGAGACTATTTAAAAAGGTAAGATCTGATTAGAATGAACCCACTCCACGAAACATCAATAAAGTCCAGACAAACATATTATTTCGAATTCTGTTCTGCACACAATCACCCAGACTTCAAAATGGTGTGTACAGGACTCTGTCTATTAGCTTGACTAGTAGTGAGGTATCTTATAATGAATTTGGAAGTTCTTTGAATCATTCATTGGGAGACTGTGTTCAAAATTCAAAACATTTTATCACTTAGATGAATTAAAATGTACTAAACGAATTACTGATATTTCTTCTTCATATTTACTAATGGTTTACTTCTAGTTAGTTGACAATGAAAATACTTTTTGGCACGGAAACTCCTAACAGGTCACCGTTTTTAAATTCAAGGTGGAAGACTAGACAAGTCTATGACGTAATTTCCCTTCACTTTGTCAAATACACGCAAACCTAAATCATTTTATTGAAGAAACCATTGATACGACTTACCACTAAATAGCTGGAGAAATCATTGTATTCTTATGCCTAAATATTTCCTACTCAGGCTAAAAATACTTCTCAAAACAGACAAGTCCATTGCATTTCCGCAAGTAAAGAGATCTGAGGCAAACTAGACGCTATTAAATTATCAAAACCCGTCTGATAGACCGATATGTGAGGTGGAAATTTCGGTGGCATACTATTCGTAGCTATTGTTATCGTTATCAAGGTTAGTTACTTACATTCACCAACTTGCATAAGTATATGCTGCTAATAGCTTAAGGTATTAAATATTTTAGTGTTTAGCAGCGAATATTAGCAGGTGAAATTTAATCTTTTCTTAAAGGATGTTGATTATGTGACATTTCCTCATAGTTTTTAGCCACCTGTCGGTTTCTGCTGATCATTTGACATGGGATGATATCGCACAAATGGCGGTGAAATTCTTCAAAGAATTATCACATTAAGAATTTAAAGGATAAATCTTTCAAGTGTTCTAATCTATATAACACAATCTAGGTAACTTACTCGTGACAAACGAATGTATTAAATTCTATTTAACAGGAAATAGTTTACAGCTCGCACTGTCAGACAAGAGGTGTTTCGAGTTCATTGCTTTAATTTAGTTTCTATGCTCTCAGGATCTCGCATAAAAGCCTCTCATAAATGAGCATCAACCACCACGAAGCTGAAATCACCAGTGGTGAGCTTAAGTCAGCGGTTTCGATTATCTTATCTAAATATATAGTCATGGAAACTAAAATACGGAGACGTTTCCTGACTTATCAATTAATGGAACAGTTAACGAGGAGTTGACTACATCACACAATTACCAATATAGTGTAAAACATATTAAGTGGTTGAGTAAACGCCTGCAACTGAAAACAAACTGGATTTTGCATGTAAAAGCTCGCCACAGCACATCCTACTTTTATAACCATTATTAAGCATATAGCTGTCATCTAATTAGTCGTGTAAATCAACGTGAAATATCCGTGTTTTCATTTATAGTCTTTAGTTGAAAGAATGAATCGTCTAAAAGATCCTGATTTCAAGACAATTATGTTGAATCTTTTAAAAGATATACCAGATTATTTAATAGAAGAACTCCAGTTCGCTGTTCAGCTAAAAGACAAGACAACTTTGATGCAAATACTTGTTAGTATTGTCGAAGAGGAATTGAATAAATTGGTTGAACTATATGGGAAGCAAGGTATGTTTTTTATATGTTTTGTGCAAAGTACATTTACAATCCTGTAATACTTGAAATATTTGTTTGTTTTTCATTTACTATGAAAAATGATTTAGCCGCCTGATTGCTTTGTAATCATTTAAATATTCACACATACGTTTTCATAAGTGATTTTTCCTCTTGATGCCTGTTAAAGTTATTATACAGTATTACATAACCATGGTGATATCAGTTAATAAACTAAATGCAGTTAGCTAACTTTGCTAATAATAAGCACTCAGTGACGTGAGTTCGAACCTCAGAAGCGACATGAGTTCCTTCAAGGCTGCAGATATGCCTTGCTGAAGAGTGCCAATTAACACGAAACCTAGGTCAGAAGGAGCTTCCTACTGATTGCTTCCAACCGTCTAATATCAAGCTAACTTTCATTGTATACTTTCAAATTATGTTGAAAATAGATATGACTGTTTAAAATAGAAAGAAACAAAACTCAAACACTCGAAACATCTGAAAGTGGATTTCATAGGGCTAGGCTATTCAAATACCAGTTAAATCATAATCCTATGTCTTTTGAATAACGTAGTAACATGGAGTTTATTTTCAGTCCTTGAAACTGCTATATAACCAGTATCAAATATAAACGTATGTTGAAACAAGCGTCGTGACACGGTGTACATTTTAAAGTAGATCACTTTTTTAGCATTTCCCCTGAAATATGATATCTCCATATATTAAAGCGTATAAACTAATATCAGTCAGCAAGTTATACAGATACCAATTAACTTATGCACAAATGAGTATCACCATGGTATTGATGAAACCTCTATAAACACAACATCTGATATATGATTGTCTTATTTTTTGCCGGTAGATTAACTGAATGAAAAATTCTAAGCCGTTTTCATTATCGTTGATGAATGTTTTGTATACCGAATAATGAATGATACCTACTGTACGACTTTTAATCACCTTAGATTATTGTAAGACAATGTTAGGCAAAGTGGAATTCAAAAACCTTTTTTTAGCCACTGAGACATCTCTTCTCAATCGTACACACATTATAACATAATATAATTTCATCACGGAATCCATATTTAGATTATTCTACAGTCCCTACAAAACCCGGAAATTCAATATCAATCTCCTGGCTATTAGCAGCTTAGGGATTGATGTCCTGCAGTCATAATGAATATTTGACGCTGGTGGTGTTTTTGATGCTACGTGTGATGCAGGAACTAATTGATGTCTTTGATTGTCTGTAGCGCTGTCGTGCAGACTAGCAGAAGTTTGGTCACTGGATTGTATACCACTGGCTGAACTGACAGTCAGATGGCCACAGAGCCTGAAGACACTAAGTTAAATCCCTGGTAGAGGTGTCGGCGCGAAGATCTGATCCTAAAGTAAAATGCAACAAGTGTCATGTGGTGCCTAGGATTTAATGATTCTCCAACTAATATTGGTCTGTGATGACATCTAACCTAAAAAAGTATAACAACTAAATTCAGTACATTCCTCATAAACTGACACATATTTATACAGATATATTACCATTGCTTGCATTTTGAGAGGGACATAGAGCTGCATTAGCACACCTCCACTGTAGACTTTGTCCCCTACAATCATTTTCAGCTAGCCTTACAACCACCCACAAGCTTTCATCTCCCCCTCGCATGATCTCCTTCGTGTCGTACATTAACAGACACACCGCCGTTTCTAGTCCGGCTTTAAGTGGACAGTGTGAAGTGTACATACCATTAATCTCCATTTCCGTTGGAATATTTGTTCAGCTGGTTAGCTTCCACAGTTCCTTGTTGCTTATTCTCTCTGACAGATCATCTGGTCTATTGTATCAAGTGAAAGGACGTGTCAATCAGAGTCTTGGGACTGTTGGAAATGCTTTTAGGACTCTCTCACCAAATCTTCGAACTACACAAAGCACTAACCTGATATTAATGTTGAAAATTCGATTTCTTGTTCCATGAGCTACGTGCATTAGATCTCCACAGTTATTTCAGAGTGCTGAATGACAGTCTCCCTCTCCCCACTGAGTCCTACTTAGCTTTCGTATCCTTATTCACGTTGCGTATAACTGAGACAGTTCTCTCTAGGTCAGAAAAGCGAAAGATATGACTTCACATAGATTTTTCCCATTGATGGTTGTTGACATTTATTACTTCATGTTGGGTATCATTGTCACCCTTATCTTCGCTATTTTCAACTGAAATCCTGTCTTCACTGAGTATTCTGACAACTTTTCTGTTCTTCATTTGTATATCTCCAAGTTCGTGCGTCTTCAAGCATAAACTATCTCACTCCCAAAATGATAATATACAGTCTTCTATTTCTCTTGCCTCTTTGTAGAACTTTCCCTCGTGAGTTGTTTGATATACGGAGTCAGCATATAGCTAATGAATGTGGCTTATAAATGTCTGCGTACTCAGTTACGTATTGCTAGATCAGATGCCAAATTATTCGGTAGTCAACTCTGTCAAAGGCATTTGCAAAGTCGATGAAGTTGAGGTACACAGTTGACTGCTATTCCATACTCTATTAGACGATAATGCGTAGTATTGTAATTTGAACCGCGTTTAACATGTTCACTCTAAACAGAGCTTGCTCGGGGTGAATTTTTCAATCAGAAGCACCTTCCAGACTTTCCAGGACTAGGCGACTTAGGATTCTTCACTCGATAGACAGGAATATCAGGTCGAGCCAGTACTTCAATATACTTATGTCGCCCTTTTTTGACACATTCTAAAGGTAACCTGTCTTTTACTCGGGAAGCACCTTCTCCTCTCTCTATGCATTCTGTAATGGTGGTGCGGGCATATCCCCTATCGACTCCGGGTTCTCTTCTGGAGCTTCTGGGGCAATTCTATCCTGCTGTACTGATTTTTTTGGCTTTTAATAGCCTAATGTTACACATATATATGTTGTGTAAATGTCACTGACAATGTCAAATAGTATAGTTTTACGATAATACTAAATGACAATCATTTCAATATTTTAGTTGGAAGACAGTTGAGTGAAGATATTAAAACTGCGACTCAAGGTGAATTCCGACAGATTTTATTATGCACAATCAAAGATGTACGATTGCCAACACCAATTATTATAAATCTTTTTGGAGAAGAAAAGCAATTCTTTATAGATGAAAATAAAAATTATTCAATAACTGAAGCTCGACTTTTAAATGGATATTTATCAAAGTAAGTGGATGCTTTGAAGGGTATTTTAATTTCTACACAACATTTTATATTATTCGTATCTTTGATAATAACATACATAACCTGAATTCTACTAGTGAGCATTTCTGTTTTAGTCTGCATGTTTTCCATCAAGTCAAATTTGTCATTAATAGGCGTCATTCTAGTTATGATCAATCATAAAGTGTAAATCAAGAATACTGTGACTTACATCATATTACAGTTGGCTAGTAATTCAGATACTGCTTTGCTCAAAACTGTTGACAGACAGTTGAGGTCAAAAAAGATAGAAAGTCACTAAACACCAAAATATTTCAGCTTTAGAACAACAGATGACTGAATGTTGATCTAGTTGTCAGACAGCCTCCTGAGTAAAACCTTATAACTTTATGAAAACATTTTGCTGAAAAAAAATACAAGATAATATTACGGAAAATGTATTGCTGTTCACTAAATTGGATCCTTATTACCTACACTGTGTAAAAATATTGAAGTCTACAGCGTTTTGTAAAGCTTGATTCAACTTTGTTTATAGTTTTATTCAAGACCACTTGGATTCCCGCAAAGTTTAAGCACTGAAGTGGCAACCAACTTTCTTCATCCGCTCCACAGAATAACGCTCACGTAGGGTGCATTGAGAGTGCACGCTATAGGGATATACTAAACTGGAGCAAACATAGAATACTGATGTACCAGGAAAGACCTTCCATAGTGAAATTACATCTCAGTTTCTATAGTCTGTTCCTGTCTGTAAATTTCAATACACCAAAAATAAACCGTATTTATCTCTTGTTATTTTTCTAATTGTATATGTATTAACAGGCAACCAATTGATAAAAACAATATAACTGAGACATTTTGTGAAGTGGACTACTTTGATTTGGATGAAATCAATACAGAATACAAACGTGTAGGTGAATTTCAACCAGACTAATGCTGGTTGCCTATGTTTGTGCTATTTTTGCTGTTTTCCATCGGAATTTTCTCATTGAATTTAGACTGCAACTGTGTATACTAGTAGACATACACTTAAACAGCAAAGACACAATTACATACACTGTCCTGAAAACGTATTCTTGTTGATTTTACTTCATTCTACCCGATTCATAGATTCTGATCAACTCGGAATATCACAAAAAGCTTAACAGGCTTTCATGTTGAATCTGATTCTGAGGGAAAGCAGAGACATTTTCATTAAGAATTCATTTACAGTTTACTCATAAGTAATAGAAAAGACTAAACTGTAACACAGTGTCTCATCACTTCACCTCCAATGATTTCTTTTTAGAATGAGGTCCACATTTTGTAATCAGCCTGTTTGCAAAGTGTCTAGCGTTTTATGGGATGTGGCTTCCAAGACTTTTAAAGATTTTATTGAAAAGATATGACTGAACTGAATGGTTTCACCGCTAAAATGATTTAATCGAATATAAGAAAAATTGAAATCCTACAAATTAATCTGATTCAAACGCATGAGATGGAGTGAGAAGTGTTTTATAACGAAACAGAATTACACGACTATTCATTTTTTGCACTGAATAGAATTTGAGTCTGTGAAAATTTTTCCAGAATGCAGATTATTTGGTTAAAACCTCAATCCAGATTTCTAATCTACATTTACTGAACATTTGAATGTACTGTTTCTTTCTAGAAAGGAATGTATACTGCAAAAAGACCAAGGATAAATACTGTCGAGTGTCAGTCACAGATTTCAGAGTACTGTTCGGCACGCATAGTCACACAAGAAATCTTGTTTTTCCTAGTTGTGATAATGCACTTGAATTAGTTTAGAGATGAAACAAATGAATAGATAACATATAAATCTATCCACAGATTTATTGCTGTCAGCAGTATGTGGAAAGTCGGAGAAACAGGATATTAACATACCTTCAGGGGATAACAAGCCTCCCATAAACAACATGGTGTCAACTTGTTCTTACCAAAGAAGTTGATGCGACTGAATGATATGTGGGATACGGACTTTTACAACTCACAATTTTAGCTTGGCTTTAGTAACTAACGGGAAATATCACCACATTTTCCCTAATTTTTGACTCCGTTAACGACTAAGCCTTATTGATCAGAATTTACTCAGCAAATTACAACATGCATCATTCAGAGTGTTTATTTCAATCGAAGAGGACTGTGAGACCATTCGAATCGTCCTCAAGCTGAAAACATTTCTGAAATTTTCAAAAGAATGGATATTAAACAAAGAATACTCTTTTCGAAAACCTGCTCCTCATCAGGTTCTACAGTTATATATACATTATAGTGAATGAATGAATTAGTGCCATTAACAACATTAATGTTGTTTAAATAACATCGAATCAATAAACTGAATGTCAGGAAAATTAGGAAAGATAATACTACAAATTCATGAATTTATATTCTCCAATGTAGGCCTCCCAGGGCAGTAGTAGTGGCTGGACTTGCTTCTTTTGCACACAAAGCACTTGCTGTTTCACGCAAATCCCGGTAGCCTCTGGTGTTTGGAGCATGTGGTACTTCGATGTTTTTGGCAATTTATTTGGCACCCGGTAGATGATAGAGAAGGATTATTCAATGCTGGGATTACTATTCATAGTTTGAACCGGATTAGTTGTTTATAATATGTTAAGCCTACACGGATAATCTGTAGAACAGCCATTGGTCTTCATTTACTTTTTTTGAAATATTCTAGCCCATTATTTGAACACATGTTTCAGTTACATTTACAAGTTGAGAGTATGGGACGTCAGAATTCAGCAAACTGTTTTTCTTAACGGTTTTTTGACAAAATTTCACAATTTTCCAGGAGCGTCATTCACCCAAGGAATTAGCAATTTCATAACAATTCCTCTGTTTTTGTAATCTTGAAAAGTCACTGTTGAGTGCGTCATTTACCCACCTAAATTTTAGTAATACTCCATAAACTTGCTACTTCACAAACTCTGACAACCTCTGACGCGTTCAGCAAACACATGTACTTATATTTCTGGTGAACCTGCCTTCCCACACATTTGAATCCGTTTTAATACATATTTGATCAGTTAGTTAGGTGAATTACGAATATTCATTTATGTTTTACACATGCGGCTTAGATGGAGGAATTAAGAATCACTCAACAGTAATTTATCAAAAGACAACTGACGTAAACGAAAATTGACCTAGGTAAAATAAGGAAGTTTCAAGCCATTTTTACAGTGTTATACATTCAACAAAAATTGCTGTAAAATGAAGAATATCAGCTACCTAATACTTTGCTGCATGGTAATGTTTTGTTGTGTCTAAAGTGTGTGTGTGTGTATTTGTCAGTGGGGTCAAGTAAACTCAAATCAACCATTTAGTATTCCTTGATTTCCACTTAGTCACTCTTTTGTAAAACCTGTCTCTGAAACAATTAATTACCCTTCCAATTAGTGATTCTGATTGATTTCAATTTTGATGACAAACTGACTTCACTGACCATTGAAAGCCAAATATTACTGAGTGTGCGCCCCTGAAGACTTAAAAAGCAGGACGAAAAAGCTATCTATTACTGTCTGCTTTTCAATGGTTCTCTGTTTGGGGTCACTTCTTAAGGGAACTTGGAATTCGTTTCTTGCAACCAATGTGAACTTCTGAAAGTGAAATAAAATTATAAATGGCAACAGTATTCAAAAACCCTGACTCCGGACTACTAGTCTATCGCTTTTCCAGCTGAGCTACAGAAACCAGATGTTAATAAAACATCATCTTACTGTAGTCGAAATGGATTTTGCCTGGCAGTCAAGTAAATGAATAACTCGTCGTTGTATATATATCCCAGATAGTTTCACTATCAATCTAAATCAGTCTGGGTTTTATAAAATTTTAGCAATTTTCTTCCTTCTTTTTTCAGATATACGGCGAATCACTCGAAGATGCAATTCAAAAGAAAACAAGCGGTTTTTATAAAGAAACTCTGCTTGCTATGAGTGAGTTCATCGTACTTCAATGCTTGCCTGTTAAGTTAGTGCCTTTTACGTGTGAGAATATGAAAGTCAGTTCATTAATTACTCAAATTTCACCTACAAAAAACGTTTACAGCAAATATTTAATATAGGAGTGGTTATGACACAACAGACTGCCTACACATTAAGTGCACATTAGGATGCTTAACACAAATGTCAGTTCAGTACTTCCGCATGATTTAGTGACTTGACACATCACTAAAAGCATTTCTAACAGGCTTTACACTCTTGTCAACGAGTGCTTTCACCGACTTCGTACTGAATATCAAATGGCCGGTTGACAAGGTTTAACAACAAAGAACTCTAGCAATAAACCAACTAAGAACGCATAACCCAGCAAGTATGCGGAAGGGAATAAGGATGAATCGGAAATACACTGAGGTGACCATAAGGTGATATCGCTATCTAAGCCCTTAAGTGGAGCTCGAATACAGAATTGCGAGTTAGGCTTAAAACGGTGACATGGAGGAGGTCATATGAGCGTCAGATGAGAGCTTGTAGGCAAAAGTGGTGCTACCTGAGAAAGACTTCAGAAAACAGGGGTAAGTGGTGACATACTGTTGGAGTCCAATGTTCCATTCGGAACCTAAGGGAACGATTATAATAAGGTACTGCTTTCTAGCCTAGTGTATAAAATAAATGATTGAAATCAGTTAGTCCCTTTAATAAATTTTGATAACCTTACTAGAAGATGGAGTTTATCTGAAAGAAAAATGTACATTTCAAAAAATCTGATCGCACATTTCCCTATCAAATCAACTTATACGATCAATAAAAAGCCAAATAGAATAAGCAAAATGATAGTATCTTTAAGAATAAGAGAGATGATAATTAAAACTACTTCTGCTACTTTGATTGGACAATAGTAACTAGTGTGACGTGTCTAGTCCTTTCTTTCCGTTCAGACTGAATTCTACCAGTCAGGTTCGCAATGTGGCCACCATTCTAGATAGCTCGCCATCACGGTGCACTATTTTTTGTTAATTTTATGAGATAAGGATTACCAAAATAAGTTAATGGTGGTAAGAAATTGCTTCTGTAAAAATTGGAAGGGTAGAGTGGAAGGTGGTTTAATTTTACAGATAGCTATTGCTTCAGAGTGTTTCAGTAAGCTGTCCTGCCGGCTTTACAGAAATAAATAAATAAAGCCATGAATTTTATCATATAATAGCCAGCATCAAACGTCTGAATTAAATAACAGCAGACAGTGCATTAGAGGTGATGAAGTGCATAAGTCTAAAGGTTCAAGTAATAGATAACTTGTGTTGACTAAAGACTGCTTCAAGTAACCTTATTTTGTTAATACGTATTTTTAATAACATTTGTACTGGAATGATGTACTGATTTTATGAGGATAGTTTAAACTTTGATAGTAGTGTAACTACAGAAGGCAAGAGTCAGGTAACAGATCGTTTATTAAGGAAATCAACACATATTTATAGATTTTCATGTACATTTTATAGATTATTGTTAACAGAAAAACAGTCTTCTGATTAGTTGTTTCTCACAGAAAGATAACCTTGCATCTCTTTGTGACTGTTTCTTGAATATCAGATCATCGATATGTTAACTGTATCCGCATACGCAAAGCCTTTGTTATCATTTTCCTCACGATCAATATTGGGGATATAAACATTGACGTAAACTACTGTCCACCAATTTTGACTAACAGCCAGCTCTCACTACAATAGTATTCAAAAAAGCTGTCTTTGGTTTTGAATAAAGCAAGAACAACGGTTTGTGAAGAATGAAATGGTATCATCGCTTATTTCATTCGCTCTTTATTAGCTGCGTACATATTAAAGAAATTAATTAGGTTCATGTATAGAAAAATTTTAATACACATACTGTTAGTTGACAGGAGACCTCAAACTTAATAAACAATGCTAATATATTACACTTATGATGCTTGTACACAGAAAGGCCTTGGTTACAATGGCAAAGGAGTTGAGTAATGAAAACAAGAAGTTGATACGATGATGAGTAACTAATAAATTGAGTGACAATCTGGTGACTTCCACTCAGACCATCGAAACAACAGACAAGCAAGATTTCATCGTAAAGAAAGGGAAGAGGTCAGAGCAACAGATTACACATTGAAATAAAAGATGGAATCAAGATATCCAATTACCAGAGCAAGTGAAGAATGATACTGCCTCCTTCTGAACGCATTAAACGGATTTAAGGTCTTTGATAGCGGTTGCTTCGACAGGCTAGAGGAAAATAGAACTATTCTGTCTATTGATAATTTCAAAGAATTTCATAGTGTCCAGAATATGGTCTGTATCGAGGAGATGTCTGACAATGCCACTACTGAAAGAGTTTGTTCTCTTGATACATAGGCTTTATGGTACATGTTCAGAGGATAGAAGATGCGTCCTACTTTCTAATCACCTAATGCATCTGTTACCTCAGAAACCTAAATTTGTTACAGTTACAGCCAATATAATTAGATTATCTACCGGCCTTTGATTACACCACAGAGCAATTTGTCCGAAAAACGGGAACCAAACTGGCTGCAGACTAGGTTCTGGCTAGTGAGGTATTCTGTCGACTACTTATGCAATAATATCAGCTTTAAAATCCAATTGAGTAAAGGCAGGTTTTATTTTCGACTGTGGTTTGTCTTCCATTTGAAATTTCATATTTCCTGCAATTTTTAATGAATTCCTGTGTGCTTGGATTATTGATCTGGCTTTCAATATACCAACCAAGTCCTAATTCCCCTCAAACTTTTTACTGATATTAATCCTAATTCCCCCTCTTTCATCGAAATTGCAGAAGAGACGGTCAGCACTGAAATGAAAGCATTAGTCTCCAAGACAGTGGTTTGGAAGTCTACTGACGAAAACAAAAACCCACCCAACAGCCAGATTTTCATCTTCCCGTATTTTCAGGGTTTTCTTTCAGTAGAGCTATCGAAAGGATAAAATGTGACATGACAGTGTTAAGCAAAAGGATAAGTAGATGACTCCACTATTTCTATTCCTCTTAATGGATTCCCACAATGTCTAACACTCCTAATATAGGTAAGCTTACACCTTCCTCTAAGTTACCGGTCACTCATCAGTGATTTCAATATGAGTATAGAAAACAAAATGGCGTTATTAATTAATAAGTTCGACTGCCACTTCGAAAGTATGCGTGGTATTCGTTAAACAACATCATAGGATAAATTTTGATCAATAACATCTAATAATTCATTCAAGTCCAGTATACTTGTTCAGACTGTACAAAGTATTATATTGTGAGAATACCTCATCCATACAGCCGAAGTCATTGCATAAAATCTCCATCATTTATCTATTATTTGCAAAAATCCGAGTGTACAAGACATGAAGGATAATATCGCTTTACATTTATCTACATAAATTCACTTATGACTGATTTTTACCTTTGCTTACTTCGTTTTAGTGTCCTCTGGTAGAAAACGAGCACGATTAACTGCCAAGTGGATTCATGACGCCTTGTTTTCAACTCCAGTTAATAAAAGACGTTTGACACGGTTATTAATTACCAGATCCGAAGTAAGAAACGCTTATGTAAATCGAAAAAAATATGCTTGAATTTATAAAGAGAATAATGTCCAGTTGATTTGTTTGAACAACTTAACCTCTCGTATAAATCTGCAGTAACTGAGGAATATGAAATCTCGACAATAGGTTGATTTGATTATTCATAAAAGCATAACTATAACTTACTGATATGGTTGACACAGCATATTTCAAACAGAAATTTAAGTCCAAGAATCGTAATCTCCATTATTTGGAACTCTTTAATTACCGAAGTGTACAATTCCGTTAATGTGATAAAATGTTTATCATCAAATAACCAAATGCTCGAATTCAGAGCGATTACTCACAAAAACTCTCTATAAATGAACAGATGACTACTGAGTTTCCGTTTTCGTTGAAACAGCGCATTCCACTTTGACGAGGTCATACGGAGCTGTTTCTCAGTAATAACCGTTGTCAAACACACAAAAAGATAAGAATATTCAGAGCATTTAAAAATCTTCATTTGGACATTTAGTAAAACAAGAAACTGAGCAAAGACATTTCTTCTTTTCGGTTAGTTCCTCATAAGTCGCTCTTCGCTAATAAGTAGTTTAATATTAAAGAGTATAGCATTCATGAGTTGACGTTACTCAATAAGAATTACCAGTTATGTTTTATTAGAGGAGTGAAAATAACTATGGAATTCAAGATTAGTAAATTTGTGGAGGTTAGTAACCAGTCACACTACATAATCAGCAGCTTGTGAAGTAATGTTGACTGCGAAAAATAGATCAATGGATTTTGTGCGGATAGCCAGATATGGATAGGTTAATTAAACTGGCCAACGTAGTAATCATAACGAGATAATAAAATAAAAACGTCATATGGATAGTTACAAGGATAGGGTGGTAATTATCTGCTGGGCTCTATATAACTTATATGAAACTCCACAGCTAAAAAAATGGGTGTAGGCATTTCTTTTAAACACATGGAATTAGCTTGTTCAGATGAATTCCAATTAAAAAGGGTAGATAACTTTAAAAGATCTGTAAGTGTTGACTAGATGTCTTGTATCGACGAGGCTAGCTTGTGTGGACCCAACTGTTGCCTCATTTGGTCCCTTGTCTTGATACTGATAAAAGTAGCCACGCCTTAACCATCTTTCCTATTTCAGTTGCATTAATCCTGTTGAAACACCGTTAGAATATTTACTCCAGAATTCAGGGAATTCACTCCTAATAGTCTGATAGGGTCATTATATGCATTATGTGTTGTACATACAATGCGATGGTAAATGATATGTAGGTACAGGATTACTACCATTCGACTGTTGAGGTGTAACACCGTAATACGTTTAGGTACTGCACGTGAAGGACATATTAACATCACTTTCTGAAAGTTGATATGCCTGTCTTTATTGATAGAAGTGATTCGAATGAATTAATGTGAAAAGGAGGTTATCGATGATATTCGTTGACTGGAATTTTATCTGCATGACATTCAGACGCATTATTTCTATGTGGCATGAAACACAGCATCTTATTTCATAAATCTATTATTTATCATGCAATGAATTTTTTCTACAGGTCATTTATTGTCAAAATTCTAAACAATTTCAAGTAAGATATCCTAGACATTGATATCAGCTTCAGAAATACTGAAAACAGTAAAGTACTGGTTATCTGTCTCGTACTATGTTGAGATTGTTTATATGTGCACATTCAGGTCACCACATGAAATAAAAACACGTCACGTTTCAGTCTTAAACGAGTTGTAGGAAAGCATGGATGGAAATCCTTAGAGAGGATAGAGCATCTGTCTTGTACTAGTCAATTTCCAGCAACCATTTTACTAATGTCTCTTCATGGAGATACTTGAAGCCATATAAATCCATTCTTGTATAAACCTGACGACCTGAATTTGTTGATCTTTCCTACTGAGTATGTAGTTGTATTGTTCATTTTCCGTCAACATTCGTTTCAAATGAAAAGTTGAACAAGATTCTTACTTTCATGCTTAACCTTTCCTCTTCTTTGCAGATTGATTTATACACTGTCATGATTGTATATCAAGAAATATACAAAACAAGTCTTGAAAGTGATATCAAAAGGAGGACTGAAGGCTTATACAAGAAGACGCTATTAACTCTACTGGGTCTTAACAAGAAATGTCCTTTTACACCGAAATGATTGCGGCAATACGATTTCTCATTGAATTTTGTTAATTAAACGTAAATAAATGATCGTTGATTTAAACATATAAAGATTTATCTCATTTGATTTTATCGTTACTTCGTTAGGCTCTTCCTCGTTTATACTAGCTTAATGAATACTTCAAGAAGTGTTGAGTGACCATTCTCCCAATCATGAGTTGACTATTTGTAAAATATTTGAGGAACTTGCTTCTACACCAAACAAATGAGTTTACTGTTATAAAGAAACGCGGTAAAGTGTACAGGATTTGATGGAGTATATTTGATTTTTAATGATACTCATGAACATTCATGAATAAGGTTTCAAAATCATGTACCATTAAGTTTCCCTACCTACTAGTCCGACATTAATTTTGTTTGGACTCGATGTTATCCATTATTAGGTCATTGTACCAAATAAATACAAATCAATTAATTAATAATGAATTTTTTACAGCAATCGTCACGTAAATTGGAGTCCTCGATAGATAATAGTATATCATTAGTCTTTCAAACAAGATTCATTAGTGGTGAAATCTACTATCGCATAGCCAATTAATTAGTAATGATCTATACACTGCATGGGATCATTTTGGATTTTTCCAAGAAGGATGGAATCCTGCATCTTTCGAATTTGCTGAAATGCCTCTTAATTCTCACAGAATTAACCGTTTATTTCACAGAATGTTTAATGTGAGTTGAAGTCAGGGGAGAACGGCTGAAAACCGGAATAGATAACAATTCAGCTCGCATTAGCAAATGAGGGCAAATTAAATACATCTAACGTCAAGTACTTATGCTGTGAGGTTTTGTGGCCGCAGATAAACTTACATGGTGATCATTCTGTGCTCTCAGTTTATAAAAGTTAGAAATCCTCACTCATAAGACCTGCATCTACTGGTTAATCATTGCCAAGTTTATTAAGACAACTGACTTGTCACATTTGCGACTACTACTAATAATAATATTAATAACAATAATAATAATGAAACAGTCTGAATTTCTACAATATTTACGAAAGAGGAGACTTTATAACTGAATGTAAACTGACCAAAACGTTATAGAAGCCCTTTAAATGAAACAGAACAAATGTCTGTAGATAAATAGGCGGGTCATCCATCACTTCACCTACATAGTTATGCAAACAAACATTTAACACTACAGACCACCAAAAATAGAAAACAAATAAAATACATCGCATAAGTTAATTTGGAATTACTTCACTAACAAATCGATACCTTTTAGAGATCTGACGAAAACTGAAAGACACTGGGTGTTTGTACCGTTTCGCACTGTCTCCCTTTAACATATCTGGTTTTCTTTTTCTTTTAGGATTAAACTTAAAATCTTTGATTGTGGTTTGTTGGCTAGTCCTAGAAAAAATCAAATTTCCATGCGACGAACTTTAAATTTCCTTTCTTACTTCACCTAACGTATTATTGAGGAAATGTTATGCTTTATTACTAACTTGGTTCTTAGGAGGAAGTTTTAATGCCTTCTTCACTTGATTTATAAGTTGAATAAATAGTTTTGTAACAAAAATTTGACTCAAGACTCGAACCAGTGACCTGCGGACTAATAGTTTCATTTTTAATCACTACAGATTACATCAGTTACTGTTTGTCATCCAAAGCTATCTCAGGATTATACTCCTAGCCACCACCAAAGAGGTGACTCTGAGTTCCTAATCCGAGCATCCCTATCAATAACTGGGATCATTTGGAAACGATAACCTATACACTCTTATTTTAGCTATGGTTAAGACTTTTTCGACACAATGGCTGCATTTATGTTGATAGTTTTGAACACGGTGTTTTCTTATTTAGTTTCAATTTCTATTTGGAAGATAAACTATGGAGAGGTCAGCCTTTTCGTCTAAGCTTCTGTATTCTATTCACTCTCTGTTATTCGTAAAATGCTTTTAAGCGAATTTACTTGCCATTTGGTAAGGCCTCTGAGTAAATTTTGCATTATCCAGAAAAATTCCTTCGAGGGATGACTTCTATGATCAAGAGTACACTGTCCAGCTGATCAGGTGATTATTCTGAAGGTTCATAAATTAACTGCTCCCTACATTTTCACAATGGAAACTTTACTTGGTTGTAGATTTTTCTTTCTGTTTTCTGTATATTTCTAGGATGAACTTTTAGTTCTCATCTTCGTACTTTGCTACAAACTAGATATTCAAAATATTTGCAACTCTCCAAAGATTAATATTTATAACAAGTTTGTGAATCGTGGAATAGGTTGTAGATATCTCAAAAGCAAAAGGCGTAATTTAATAGCTACCAACAGAACCCTTCTAAGAAAATTGACATCAAATCAATCAAATACTATTTTAGTAAGAGACATGCAGGTTGACAATAATCTATAATTAAGTGACTTCTCCAATGATTTCAGGAGTGTCATGATCATATTTGTATTCTTTGAGATCACTACTGAAAATCGAAATAAAAACTGCAGTTCATGTTAGTCAGTAATAGAGTTCAAAAGTCTCTGGGCGTTTATTAAGAGATAAAGAAATATGGCTTTCCAGAAGGTTGTAGACGTGCTTTTCCGATGAACCTCGATTAAAAAGGAAACTTAGTTCAAATAGGGCTGCCTATTCAACATGATTCTTTCAATACCAAGCATGAAAACTATATTAAAAGGAAATATCGTAACACCTAGTTTGAGGACTACATTGCACTACTGGTCGATAGCCCTCAGCCAGCGCACTGTAGATCCAATAGTCTACCGGCATATCTGTGAGAAGTAAAGACAACTCCATCATGATATTTAACTTTTTGACTTTCACAGCTTCAAATCACTTCCGCAACCAGTTAATAATTTACAATGTATTCTAAAAAATGGATTTGTCAGTTGTTTTTATCGCTAATACAAACTCACAGTATTTTCAACTTCTAAGATGTGCATCGAATCATTGTCAATAGTAGGACGTGACTGCAGACCCTACATAGAAATATTCACTCGGACTAACGGAATTACCGCGTTGTCAAACTAATAACCTTTCCAGAGAAAGACTGAAATTAATTTTTTAATCTCTTGTTCGCTGAATTCTTCAGCGGTTAATAATTAAAATATAAAAATCTTTTCCGGAGCAAATATAGTTGTAAGAAATCACTGTAGTCCATAAACAAAACACAGCTAGTCAACGACTGATGAAAGTATCGTGTTTTCATTAAAGGTGGTTAAAAAAGTATCAAAACTGTTCGGCATCAATCTATGAAGTTACTGTGGCACAGTGGTTAGGACTGTCGCTGACCATGCACATGGTCCGGGGTTCGATCCTCTGCCGACGCACACCTGATATCTATGGTCAGCCTGCAAAATTTGGGCTACCTATATCACATACTGAAAATTCCATACCTGTAGAAAAAAAATACGGTGTGGAATCAAGCTGAAATAAAAAATAAATATATTAGAAAGATTAGGTAGCTAGCAGTATAATTCTGGACTGATTAGCTGAATGTACTCACTTATAACCAAATATATATCTGTAGGCAATGTATAGATAAAATTTAGATCATGACGTTTGAATTAATTTCAACTGTTAGATTAAGTTGCGAACCAACATTAGTCAGAGACCACTAAAATCCAAGGAGCACTGGAAAAATGTTTCGTTACGGTTCGGAACTCTTCAACGATGCGCTTCCTCGATCCTACCACGGGTCGGAGTCGATACCTTCAGGTTACGAGACCGAACTCGTTGACCATTCATCCATTCGGGTTGGAATTCTTTGACCCTTGAATTCTAACTTTTGTCAGTTCTCATGACATAGCGCTAACCTCGCTAATGTCTTCAGTGAATATCCCCTTACCTGGACAGCTTTCCAGAGCTCCCAGAACTCAGTGATCTCTAAATGATGGTGGCACGTGACGAAATCTAACAACTGAAATTACTACAAATCCTGAAAAATCCAATCTCCATCTCATTGTTGGCTAATGAATGAATGTCCTGGAGCTGTGGTGAGAAGTTTTCGTCAATGGCTTCCATCATGTCAGGGTGAACTGGATGACCATGGAAGGCGTTGATTGACGGTAGTGCTATTTCACAAACTGAAAAAGTTGGAATTTAGAGGTCAAAGAATTCCAGCTCAAGTGGTTGAATGGGTAATCAGCTTGGTCTCGCCACCTGTAGGTCTTGAATTTCACCTCTGCTGGGGTCTTGCGTATGAACTTCTGAAAAGTCTCGAACTAGAATAAGACAGCTGTCCAGTGCTCCTTTATTTTCGATGATCTCCGTCTGATGTAAGTTCTTGACGAAGTCTAACGATTGAAATATAAATGAGAACTTGGTTTATTTAACAAAAGAATATTCTTTTCGACAACCTGCTCTTCATCAGGTTCTACAGTTATATGTGCATTATAGTGAATGAATGAATTAGTGTCATTAACAACATTAATATTGTTTGAATAACATCGAATCAATAAAATCAATAGATTACAGTTCAGTGGCATCAACGTAATAATA
Source organism: Trichobilharzia regenti (assembly GCA_944472135.2). NCBI lineage: Eukaryota > Metazoa > Platyhelminthes > Trematoda > Strigeidida > Schistosomatidae > Trichobilharzia > Trichobilharzia regenti. Next base: position 21,720,496 of record OX235267.1, read on the forward strand.
AACTGAATGTCAGGAAAATTAGGAAAGATAATAATACAAATTCATGAATTTATAGTCTCCAGTGTAAGCCTTTCAGGGCAGTAGTAGTGGCTGGACTTGCTTCTTTTGCACACAAAGCGCTGGTTGTTTCACGTGAATCACGACAGCCCATGCTGTTTGGAGTATGTAGTACCTTGCAGTTTTTGGTAATTTATTTGGTACCCAGTAGATGATACATAAAGTCTCTAGTGCCCTGGCCAGCCTTCAGTAGAGACCGTAAATTCATGAATTTGTATTATTATCTTTCCAAGTTTGTCTGTTTGATATTCAGTGTATAGTTATGTTGTTGCCATTGAACTGTAATCTATTGATTTTATTGATTCGATGTTATTTAAACAATAATAATGTTGTTAATGACACTAATTCATTCATTCACTATAATGTATATATAACTGTAGAACCTGATGAAAAGCAGGTTATCGAAAAGAGTATTCCTTTTTCAGTAACCATTCTTTTGAAATATTTTAATGAGTATTTTTAATCCGTTAACTTGGTTTATGTTTTTAGGGATAAAATAATTTAACATAGATACTTTTCGTATTTTGTTTAAGTGTACTAACAAACTTTAAGCCGTATCGTGTAATAAGTGAACTTATGCAGACTTGCTTAATACTGACAATATAGTGAAATATTGTAATACTTCAGTCCTAAATGATACTTTTAGCATCCAACTTGAACAACTTCCTTTTAACTGTAAAATCAGTAATAATTCATAATTTGAAGTATAATTTTAGAACTTAAAACACCTGAATAGGGCCAGTCACCAGTGAGCATCTCACCAGTATTCAAGTATTGTTTTGTAGGGATTTGGTTGGTTGGTCGTAGGTTCGAATCCCAGTGTATGCGTACTGCTGAAGAGTCCCAAACTAGGACGAAACAGCTGTCCAGTACTCCCATGTTTTGCAATGGTTTTCTAACCAATGTCAGCTCATGATGAAATTCTCTAACCAATCAACCAAATCCCTACAAACCAATACTTGAATACCAAAATTATTTGTCAGAGTTTCAGAGCTACTTTTCTTTCATAAACAGAACTAGAGCGTTTTTTCTATCAAAATGCTATGGTCCGTCAAATTATAGTCAATGAAAGTGTATCGTCGGAATTTCCTAATAGATTTTAGAAAAAGCCACTCAACAAAAATCTCCATTCAGCAAAGACCTCATACCTCTTGCCAATCATTAATGAGGTCTAAACATGGTCTTCAGAAAACTCTTGTTAGCTGCATGATAGGAACTTGTGTTACTCAGCCACAAAGTAATTAGCTTGCAGAGCTTGAAATATTTCCTCTCATAACAGGGTGGAATTTAATTACATTAATGTTGATTAGTTATTCTGTTCACATTCTTCCTTCATTCAAGTAGCTTTATTTTGAATTATGTGGGTACATATCCCATATGTATCTAAATCTTTGGTTTATGTTTTCTGAGAAGTGTGAACAGATCTTTTTTCTGAGCTCCTCTTTTTTTCAAATCAAACAACCATATAAATCACAAAAATGTCAAGTTTTATTTTCAGTCAATTTTTTCAATTTTTATGTTTACCACAAACTCTACCCTCATTTTCTGAAATGTCTGAATTTAAGAGTATATACTAATAATAATTTTTAAAACTTTTTGTTTATGTCTAAGGGACAGTTGTAATAAGGCAATAAGATTATCACTGCCTGTCACTTCCGAGTCTGACTGCTCCAAACTTAACAGCTTTCTGTTGGACATCAGCGAGTGGTTTAATTCAAATGGTCTTATGTTAGATCCTTCCAAATGTCAGGCAGTTAAATTTACTTTCAAGCATCGACGTGACTTACATGAACTAGTTATTTCGCATGATGCCTGTAGCATAGATGGCACGGAAATCGAGACCAAGTCAAGCATTAAATACCTTGGATTAGTTCTTTCCTCCGACCTTTCATGGTCATCTTATTTATCTCTAAGAAAATGTTTCGTCTTACGTTCTGCATTAAAAATTAAGTCAATCAGGTATCAACCAACCTTTAGTTCTGCAATTTCTAAACTCCTGTATTTTACCTATTGTACTCTATTGCTCTCCATTAATCTTTCCTGGGCTTCTCAGAAAAGACTATATCATATTACTAAGGGTATTAAATGCTGTCAGTCGGGCTTTTGGTCTGCCACTGCGTGAGCTCGCCAATACTATAGTCGAGAGACACATAAATTCCTGTACAAAATGGGTAAAGGCTGTACTGTCAGACCCTCTGCACCCCCTTTATTCACAACTATCCCCTTGTATCTCATCAGGTAGGACGAGAAGTCAATATAAAAAGTTATATGCTTGTACCACTAAGTACAGAATTCTGCAATACCGTACTTAGCCCGTACTTTATGTGACGAAGACTCTGTTAGACGTGAAACACATAAGTTACTATGTAATTAGCAAAGTGAATCGACCCTTTCATCGTTCATCTTTCTGTATTTTATGGTGTCACACCTTCTATCGTTTAATTATTACTCTGCTATTTTATTTTAGTTGTTATTACTATTATTACTACAGTTTTATACTTTATGTATATTTTTCTCCGTATTGCTATGTAGCTGCCATAACAACGTTTTACTATCATTATGTAATGTTTATTTTTATTATTTTTTTGTCGTTTTTGAGTAGATTAGATGCAATATTTTACTGAATGCTGAAAATTCGTTGCTGTATCATTAGTACTGTTTTTGGAATAAAGCAAATTATCATTACCTTTTCCACATCTATTTAAATCATTGCATCAGTCCATGTAAAAAATGATTCCTAGAAGGAACAACTTTTTAGGAGGTCAAAGACAATCATCTGCTGAGGGTCTTATGCATGATTTCATGTATTGACCACTTTTTCCTTTTATATATGATAATGGTAGAAAAAGTACTTAGCATAAATTAAAAAGCATAACAATTGCCGAGAGTATTAAATACCAATCAGAATCAGATGATAAACGAATAGTGATTTAACTAACATATGATATATATATATATATATATATATATATATATATATATATATATAAATCTAATAAGTGGATTTTTTAAACCAAGTAGAGAGAAGCTTGTATCACATGTAAAGTAAGCAAAACAGAAGAAGTAGGAGAATAATGAATTACATATTTTGAAGTCTTTTCAAAAAGGGAGAAGCATCAGAAGATGGACATTTAAATCTTCATCAGATCAAGTAAACTGATGTGCACACGAAGGTGGTCAGATTTCAAACTTTGTATATCAGGGGATTACAAAATAGTTGGTGACTGAACAGCTAGTGGTATCACTGAAAACATTTTTCACCTGAAGCAGTTTGAAATCCCTCTCAACCAACTGTTAGTAGTCGCATATAATCATTTCCGAAGTAAAGCCGTAGATAATGAATCAAGGTGCAAAAGGGCAAACCATGTTTCTTTACTTTTGTCAAAACGTCCCTCAAAATGATCGAAATTTCTTTTCAAAAAGTGAACGCTGACACTACTCATTAGTGCCAGCTACATAGACAGTAAAGAATCTAATAGATGCAATCAGGTAGAACATGTTTTGGGATTTCTGAAATGAACAGCTTATTTGATTTAGAAGAGGGAATTTTAATAACCATTGTTCGGTTTTCTTTACGTTACAATTTATACTACTTAAAATAGACAAGTAGTATAAGTCTGTTCTACTATTTATGTTGTTATTCACACAAAAATAATTACACATTTTGCCATTTAGTATGTCAATTTATAATTCATCCACAATAACTCTAATCTCTAAAGTAATGCATTTTAAAATAATTTTCAAGTTTCAGCTGGAAAGAAATTGTTTTTATTTATTCATATTATTTACTGAGTAATATGAAAATACTAATCCTGACTTAAATCTGGCCAGTCCATCGTACTTGGTGTGTTGTTTTATACATACGTTGTCAATGTAGATTAATATTGAACGATCAATTAATGGTTGTTTGCTCAAACCCAACTCCATATTTTGGCGTGAGTAACCGATACTACAGTCATCTATCGCTGTCAGAAGACGGAGAAATACTATCAGAAGTATTACTGTGATTTATTGTTATGACATTTATTCTTAGACTTTGTGTACAATAACCTAATGGTTGGCTCTTTATTGGTGCAAGAATGAACGGTTCTTGAGTCACCAATTTGTGTTCCTGTTTTTGGCGTTGGTCATTGAGCATAGTTCCTGAAAGTCTTTTAAGGACAGCGTTAAGTCCAGTGTAGTTAGACCTGGACATTGACAGTTTCTGATATTTCTCCTCTAATTATTCGTCGTATTCTTTTTCAGTCCGTCTTTCCTCGCGTCTGCAAGTCTTCTTTGGACAAGTGTTATTTGGAACTTTTCTGGATCTTTTGGTTAACTTCAATCATGCCTGGGTCAAAGAAAGGACAAAGCGTTTTGTAAACAGACAGGAAAGTAAGTAATGATGAGTTGCCTGTTATATGTAGTGATGTGTGTGATGCTATGCATGATAAGATTGATTTCCATGTTTCGCCGTCTAGGGATAATAGAAATTTTCAAATTTCTAAATATGAGCCTCGGTCTGTCGATAGAAACCCAGCTGCTTATCCACAGTTTGTAAAGGAGTTTGAAGTCATGTTGAGGTGGTTTGCAATAAATGACGAAATGAAGTTAATGTATTTGTTGAGATACTGCACTGGAGTCGCTGAAAATTCATGCCCCCATACAAAGGATACACGGCGTCTATGCGTATCCTGCGTCAAAGGTTTGAAAGACCTTCCATGATTGTAAGGCAGCCTGTAGACGGCCGTAATTTTGAGTGACCGCGAATGAGATAAACAAGCGATTTGCTCGCTTGTGATTGGCCCGATTGTCATTCGAGTTGAGGTAATTTCAAACATCATTTTGCTTCTTGGTAAAGTTCTGAATTTCCGTGAGCGTTTGATCAAATTGGAGACATAATTAACAACACAAATTATTACAGCTCAGGAAAGAAATGATATAGCAGTGGATTTATTTGCTGAATTCAACGAATTCATGCCGAATTAAGATCTAAGGACTTCTCAGGAGTGTCAAGAATGCAAACAATGTTCTGAAGAAGTAATAACTTCACGCAACTTCAATTATCGCTTGACCATTATTTTCAGAGATCCTTAAATAAGTTTAATATACACAGTGGTCTGGCTAATCATGATAAAAACGGCATGGTATACTTTTGCATATGTAGGTAAAATGTGGTGATTGACAATTTCTATCTCTGTATTGTTTAAATACTTACTGTTGACTGTTGATATGTTTCTTATATGAATTGCATTCTAATTCCGCTAAATACAAATTACTGATTGCTGCCCTCTCTGGGTTTTGATTAGATTCCTATAATTCCGTCATCCCGGTATACTAATACTTCAAGTACAATAAATTACTACAAATTGGCGTCGCGATGGAGCTAAGTAACCTGGGAAAATTTCCTCTTAATGGTTCTCCGCGGGAGATTGCTGATTATTTGGAATGCTTTGATGCGTGGTGCATTTCCAAGAATGTTCGGGATGATAAAATACCTGCTCATTTCATCACCGCTATTGGTCTTGATGCATATAGCCTGGTGAAGAATCTGGCGTTTCCAGATAAACCCATTTCTATGCCATATGCTAAGCTCCGTGAACTTCTTATAGATCACTTCCATGTAACTACTTTTGAGACCAGAGAGAGGGCTCAGTTCAACAAACTGGTACGTTCTCCCAATCAGAAGATAAGAGACTTTATACTACAACTCCAAATTCAAGCCTCAAAGTGTAATTTTGGAGATCAGCTGCATACACAACTACGTGATCGTCTAATTGCTGGAATCAACATTCCTAAATTAGAGAAAGAGTTAATTCAGATTCCTTCTTGTACGTTTCAAACTGCTAAAGAGGTATGTATTACATATGAAGATGTCCATAATGAATACTCTGCTCCCACTACGTCAGTATCTGATGTCATGCTGTCTAAAGTCGAAAATACAAGTGTTCATGGAAAGAAATCCAAACTGCCGTCCACAGGTAATAGAATGCAGCGAGAGATCAAAAACATTAAACCGTGTTTATCCTGTGGAAAGTTACATCTACGAAGCACTTGCCGTTTTCGGAGTGCTAAGTGCTATAAATGTGGTAAAGTTGGACACATCAAGACGGTTTGCAGGAGTTCGAGTACTTATGTTGCTCAACATTCTTATAATTCTCCCAAGCTGTCTAGTAAAATGGAGTCTATGTGTCTTTCAACTTTTCAAAATACTCAAGCTAATCCAACGAAAACCTCCACTGCAAGTTCAGCAACGCAAGTATCAACTGTATTCAAAAATGAGGTAGCTAAGTTGCAATGTGAACTGTCGAAAGCACGAAAAGACCTGAATGAGATGAGAGAGCAACTGAATAAAATTGAGGAATTACTGCATATGCATAGACTACGTCTGGTGAATCCAGAGCATACAAGTTCTTGTGAAAGTCCTGCAAAACTATTCAAATCTCGAATTCTCAAAAAGCATCTGATGTCCACTACTTCTAATGTACATTATTACAAAGATAATAACTACAGACCTTCTGTTGGAATTATACTACAAAAAATGGGAAATCGAGTGGTGAAGATATTAGACATCAAAGATCACTCAGTTCATAACGGACACCTGGACAAAGTGACAATAAATGAAGTAGGTCGTTCCAATTATAATATTATTGATTCCGCTAATAATCCTGATTTTGTAGATAATTCAGAAATAAGTCCAGATAGTACTGATGAAAATAATATCACAGAATCAGTTAGCTCGAAGCTACTTGCAAGCAAACCGAGACATCGTTATAAATACGCGAGGAGATATTCGAGGTGTGGCGGATGTGGTGATTGACAATTTCTATCTCTGTATTGTTTAAATACTTACTGTTGACTGTTGATATGTTTCTTATATGAATTGCATTCTAATTCCGCTAAATACAAATTACTGATTGCTGCCCTCTCTGGGTTTTGATTAGATTCCTATAATTCCGTCATCCCGGTATACTAATACTTCAAGTACAATAAATTACTACATAAAACTAGATAAACTGTGTTCTTGTTACGAAGATCGGAAAGCAGGTATCAGATGTCTCAGTAAGCAGTGTAATACATGTAAGTTACATGTTTTTATTTGACAAACTGGATCTCCACTCACTTTCAGAATGAATCTTAAATTCAGTTGGGATAGGCTTGTTGAGCACATCAGTATTGAGAGAATACAGTGAAAGTAAGTAAACACCTGCTTCCTAAGATTAAGTGATACATTTATTTGATATGATTGTATTATTACTAGTTGTCTATCTAAGTTAATGATGAATTCGTTGCGATAATAATACCTATTATTGCTTTTATAGTCACTATATCCAATATCCAATATCCTGATTACGAGCTAGTATAAACCAGTGATTTCTTTGAGCTCGCTTCTTGATTGTGAGGTAGAGGTTCCAGATCTTCGGTGAGCTTCTGCGTAGTAAGTCCCGACACTCGACTGCTTTAGCTCTGGTAGACTCCAGGAGGAGTGGTGCGGGGATTGGTCGAGATGTGGTTTGTAGTATGCAGTATGTTAGGACTGTATTGCTGCCGTGAATGGAGTTTGACCTAACTCCTCTTGGTCATTCGGTGTAGTCATAAAAGCAGAATAGTAATAATAATAATAATAATAATAGGTTGTAGTGTAGATAATATAGGTTGAGATAAGTGGAATAATAAAGGTGACCTAAGGAAAAGATAGAGTGAGAGAAGGCAGAATAGGTCGTGGGGATTTAGTTTGTACGCTTATTCATTGACAGTGTGGTTTCAAATTTTATGAGGATAAGCCATTGAGACACAAACCTTGCATTTCTGCATGATTGTCTAGCTTCCGCTTAAAAATCTCCAGAGATGGCGCTGTAGTCACGGCCGCCGGTAAAGCGTTCCAGAGACGGCAAACACGAAGCGAAAAGAAATGTGATCGCACTCGAGTCTTTGGTCTCTGGTGTGCTATCCTTAGCGGGTTACCTCGTGGAAGCCTATAATCGCTTAATGGCAGGATGCTTTTATTTGGGTGGGCCTGGTCATTTAGGATCTTGTAGACGGTGATGAGGTCTCCCCTGTGCCTACGGTAACTGAGTGTGAAAAGACCTAATTTCTTTAGTCTTTCCTCATATGATTTGTTGCGGAGGCCGATCACCCATTTTGTCGCTCGTCTCTGGACACTTTCTAGAATGTTAGCATCCCTTTTGAGTAGCGGAGGTGCAATGATATTATGCACCTCAAGGTGTGGCCTCACATATGCCTTGTATAGCCTTAAGAACAGTTCGGGAGTGAGAGCTCCCAGCTGCCTGTGCATAAAGTGTAATGTTGCGTAGGCTTTGGCGACGTCCCTCGAGTAATTTCCACTGGTGTCTAGCTTTTCTGTTAGAATAAGACCTAGATCACGCTCTGATGGAACACAACTCAAGTTCTGGCCACCAAGGGTGTAATTTACACTCTGTGACCTGCCGGAATGAAGCTGCACTACTTTGCACTTCTTTAGATTGAAAGGCATTCCGTTAGCCAAAGCCCAATTTCCCAGAGTTTGCAGGTCAGCCTGCAATCTATCTGAGTCTTCCGATGAGTTTATTGCTCTCCAAATCTTTACGTCGTCAGCGTAAAGAAGCGCAGAGCAGTTTAGTTGGGGGGCAGGTCATTGATAAAAATCAAAAACATCAACGGCCCTAGGATAGAACCCTGAGGAACCCCTGATGCCGAGGTGTGCCAAGATGATCGGATGCGGTTGACTTTGGTGCAGAATTCTCTCTCGCCTAAGTAATCTGTCAGCCATGCGAGAAGTGCTCCAGAAACTCCCGCCTTGCCTATTTTGTGAAGGAGCAGACCATGGTGAACTGTGTCGAATGCTTTCGCAAAGTCGAGAAAGATCACGTGGGCTGGTACCTTTTTGTCCCAGGATAGTGTCCAATCGTTCCAGGCTAGTAGAAGATTCGTCACGCAGGATCTTCCCCTCCTGAAACCGTGCTGTGCTTCGTGAAGAAGGTTAGTCCCATCGAAGTATTTTCTCATGTGGTCGTCAATGAGACTTTCCAATATCTTCGATACCACTGGAAGTAGAGCAACTGGTCTGTAACTGGTCACATTCTGCCGGTCACCACCCTTGAAGATAGGGGATAGGATTGCACGTTTCCATTCACATGGAAGTTTCCCTACATCAAGGGAGTGTTGGAACAGATCACTTAGGGGTTGACAGAGACTTTCTGAACACTGCTTCAGGACAGATGGTCTGATGCCATCACAACCTGGAGACTTTCCCGAAGCCAACCTTCCCAATTTTGCAAGTACCATAGCCGGGGTAATTTGAAATGTCCCCAGCAGGTTTTCGTGTGTTGGTTCTGCGATGTAATCTGGATGTTCTGTAGGGGTAATATCCTCGTTACTATTTAGTTGCCTGTGAAAGGCTAGGCTGAATGTCTCTGCCATTTCAAGACTAGTAAGAGATTTCCCATCAGAACCCACTAGATTGCATGCTCCCTGGTTGGTCGGTTTTCTTTCGGCCATAAACCTGTATAGGCTTTTGGGGTTCACGAGAAGCTTATTGGCGAGGTCTCCCTGAAATGTCCTTCTATCGCTCCGGACTCGTATGTTACATCGATTCCTGAGTTCAAGGTACACTTCATATTCGGGTTGACTCTTCGATCGTCGCCACGCGAACCAGGCTTTACGCTTTGCCTGCAGAAGGCGTTGTGTCCCTCTTTTCAGCCATGATCGTTGCTTCCTAGCTTTTGGTGAGACTAAAGGAACAGTGTCTGAGACCGCCTGGTGAATGATTTCCTTTACCACTCTCCAGTGTTCTTCTACTGTTAGCTCTGTCCATTTTTTAGGCCAGTTTGCTTCAGACAGAAGTCTTCGCATTTTGGTAAAGTTGGCTTTGTTATAACACAGATAGGGCTGTGTATTGTCCCACTGTAAGCGCTCGCGGAGGACTATGTCGAATACTATGACCGCGTGGTCACTACTACCTATGGGAGTCGTGATCTGAACGTTTTCCACTAGTAGCTGGTCACTAGTGAGCACGTAATCCAGTCTAGAAGACTTCCCATCAGGGCCCCATCTAGTATCCATCTTGACATTTTCGGTGAATCCAGCCTTCCTGATGGTATGCAGCAGATTTCGATCAAATCTATCATGGGCTTTTCCCGACACCAAGTTAAGAGATGGGGCATTGAAGTCACCAGCTATGACAATTTGATCATAACCCATGTCTTGAGTCGCTGAAATTGTATTTAGCAGTACCTGGTTATGGTCTGCTCCACATGAAGGTGATCGATAAATGCTGCCCACTAGATATTTGCAGTACCCAACGGTGAAGTGGCACCATATGGAGTCAGGGAGCTCTGTGAGGGGAGGGTCCGTCGCGTGAACACATCTGAGCTGTTTGTCGACGTATATGGCGACTCCACCTCCTTCTTTCAGGTCCCTATCTCGCCTGACTAGGACCATATCATTTATACTGACTTCGCTGTCTGCCACCGTAGGGGTTAGCCAGGTTTCCGTCAGTATTATGATTTTGGAGTTTAGTTGTGATTGTAGGTGTCTAAGTTCAGCTATTTTGCCTCTTAGCCCTCTCACATTACTATACAGGCAACTGGTAGTCAGTCTCACCACTTCCCCGTATTGGGGGGTAGTTGACTTGATATTGGCTATCGGTTGAGGAGTTATCCTACGAACTAGTTGGCCGATTCCCCAGGAACCGGCCTGTTGGCGTTTTTTTCTTCTAGTTCAGTTGGAGCACTCGGATGACACTGGCTATCATCGTCCGTGCTGCACCGCTGTAGTGTGACTAGGGGTTGAGGATTTTCTTTTACTACGCTTTGTTCTCTCCTTTGAGTGCGAGGCCGGCTCTCGCAGCAGCGAATGTGTTTGCTGACCTTGTCCTTGGTCTCGTACCATCTATGGAGAGCGGTATTCAACTGGTCTTGGGAGCTGAACTTGACAGCTAACAGACGTGGCGAGTTAATTGACATAAGATGAGTGGGTCGAGGCAGTCTATAAATAGAGACAGCCCCTGAACTTCCCAGGGCCATCTGGGATGCTAACCATCTCCATTGTTGTACATCATGACAATGCTTTTCGCAGGCGTTCCCAGTTACCAGTTCGGGAATGCCATGCACAACCATGGAGGCAGAAGGAATGAGCTCTGGCGACTCCCTCGCCATTTGTCTTTCCTTCCACGGCCTGTCTGGCTTAACACGTATGTTACAGGCCCTCCCTATAGAAAGGACTTGAGAAGCCAGTAACACTTTTTCAACATCCTCGGTAGAGCCCAATGTTACCCTCAGTGGGGATGGTTTGCCTTCAGGTGCAGCAGTGCCCCTATACAATCTGCATAGATTTACTGGTTGGATGTCCAAACCCAGTGTGCTACTTAAGATGGACCACTGTTCCTGATCAAATAGGGCCCTATCTTTCAGCAGACTACTGCTACAGTCTGGTACATTAAAGAGGATTACACAATTTGATCTGCTAACCGTGGGCTTGGGCTCGGTCCTCGCACGTTTGTGATCACCTTTAAGACCGTTTTGGTTTGACTGGTGCGACTGGGTATTTTTATGTGTCTCAGTGCTATAGCCAGCATTACTGGTAGACGGTTGGGGTCTTTTTCCAACGACGGAAACCCGTGGTTCTCCAGCCTCTGTGTCTGGAGCGGTTATGGCAAGAGTTACAAGTTTAACCGGTGAGGATTTTGGTATCCCCGGTTTACGCGCGTTTGTACTAACTTCCGGATTGGTGGGGGTCGAGCTTTTCACCTTTTTCCCCGCTACTTCTGTGCCATCTTTAGTTTTCAAAGGACTACGCGAGGCTACATCAGGACGGCAACTCGGGCATATGTACCAGAACCATTGGCATGGGTTTTTACGCATAAAGTCATAATATGCTTTTGGTACCCCACTGTCGCATCTGCAATGCACCCATCGGTTGCAAAAGTTACATTCGAAGGCAGAGTCTGCTTGTTCGACAACAGAAGCACAGACCTTGCAGTCGTCTGTCTTCTTGGGGAGCGTTCTTGTCGTCTTGCGACGTCGTGAACGTTTCTTTTTGGCCTTCCTATTTGTTTCATGGTCTACCATGGGGATGGGTGTTATGAAGTTCTCACTTAGTGCAATTTTCCCACTCGGATCTGTTAACCTAGTCGTGTTAACAGGGGTGGAGCCACATCCACTTGGCTGACTTTGCACAGCTTCACTGTAGGACTGTGGCGACATGGGTAATCTGTACGAGCTGGGAATATTAGCCCTGGTCTTCAGGACCGGTATGCGTGAGTCCATCACCTTCTCCTGTTTGCCTAGTTTGGCTGAAGCCCTGGTAACTACAGAGTATGATGTCCCATTACTTATTTTAGGTTGAGAATCTATTGTCATTTTACTCCTAAATTAATACTGGTGATTAAATAATAAGAGACTGTTATTTTGTCCAATAGACTTACAGCAAAAGACAATAGAGAGCGTAGAAAAGAAGGATAAAGTATTTAAGTAAAAGCTTTAGACTTTACCTGTAACTTTCGGGTTATTCGGTTTCACAGCAATCACGTAACAGACCCACAAGTCCTGTATATTTGAAAGAGTGAGGAGGGTGTTGCTACAGAAGTAGCACCTGAAGCTTTGGCAGTAGTTCGAGACAGCGGGAAGTACCACACACAGGCTCGGTGAGGAAGAAATGGTTGAATAAAAATTCGCCGGATAGGAAGATCAGGTTTCCCAAACGAATAATTCACAAAATTGGATATTTCCGGTCAGGGTCTTATTCAAGGAGCGCGCGTTCAACTTTGTTTGTTGCTTCTACGTGGATGATTGTTTAGCCTCCTTCGATGATGGTAAGTCTGCAGTTAGATTTGCAACAAGCACCACTGAATAGTTAGCTAAGGCCGGCTTTCGTCTAACTAAGTAAGTCTCGAACAGCCTAGACGTTTTGAAGCATATAGTTCCAGAAGACAGAACACCTACTGTACGAGATTTGCCTGTTGATACTCTACCAGTTGAACGCACATTAGGTATGCGATGGGATGTGAACTCTGATACCTTTGGATTTAGTGTTGGTGATATTGATAAGCCAGTTACCCGGAGAGGCGTGCTCTCTGTGTTGTCGTCCATGTTTGACCCATTTGGATTAGTAGCACCTTATCTACTTCCGGCTAGGAGGTTGTTTCAAGAGACATGCAGGAAAGGGTTACAGTGGGATGAACCATTAAGTGAGAGACACAGTGAAGACTGGAAATGGTGGGTTAACAGTTTAAGAACGCTGGATCTACATTCCGCCTCACGCCCACTTGAGCCATCTAGAAATCATGATATAATTGACTTCCATGTAATTTCTGATGCCTCTGAGGTTGGATTTGGAGCAGCCGTCTATATCAGAACCACCTTAAGGGATGATATAGATGTTCACCTAGTGATGGGTGAATCTAAAGTTGCACCTCTAAAGACGATTTCGATTATGAGATTAGAAACTCCTGGAGCCTTGCTAGCTGTGCAGTTATTCAAAACGGTGTGTAAAGAGTTGGATTATCCCACGTATCCTGTAACGTTTTGGACTGATTCGATTTCTGTGATATATTATATACGTAACGAGCCAGCAAGATATGCATTTTTGTAGCTAACAGCGTATCTTAAAATCGTGAACTAACAACCGTCAAGCAGTGGAGGTACGTACCATCTGGAAAAACCTAGCTGGTCTAACACTGCGAGGAGTTATTGATATGAATGTGGATAAAAATAAGTGGTGGAAAGGTCTGTGAAGTCCTCAAAAACAAACTTATCCAAATTTTACTACTATGGAAGAAATGAACATATTGTACACTACTTTGCTTTAACCATAAACTCAGTACTTTAAACTTTACCTCGGGTTTTGAATAAATATATAGTTCTGCCTTCGACTCTCCGTCTTCTCCACCATCTCAACTGCCGTCGATCAATTATAACAACCTGCTTTCTATCTCAAATTTTTGCAGGAGCACTGTAGTTTCTTCCTACGTACTTTGGTCGACCTCCGGCAACGTCAACATTGGAGAATTAGTACTGGAGCAGTCTTCCCGCAGCAACCCTGGAGTCTATTACGTTTATTGTGGATTTTAGATCTTTGTAAACCCAAGTAACGAAAATTTAATATATTCTTCCCGTAACTAAACTGATTTGGTATTTTATTTTCTATTTGAATTTGGGTAACTAAGCTAACAGAGTAAAAGGTCCACCACAATAATTGGTGAGCCCGTTTCGAACCTTTGTTTCCGATGGTTAACTCGTTTTGAGCTTTTTTGTTGCTATTTTGGCCTTATACACTCGCATTGCTTTAAATTTTTTTACCACAAGTTTTGCTATTTTTTATATCTCTATAAATAAATATTTTTTGACAATGGCTCCATCTAAACGTACCACTGTTGCTGAAGAAGGTAATAATGGCGAAGAGACACAGAACTCTTCTGTTAACGCCTTGCCGGATTTAAGACTACCTCAATTTGATCTGGCTGAACCACGTGTCTGGTTCACAATCGTTGAACAGTTGTTTGCAGCTCGAGGTATTACGTCGCAAATTGCCATGTATGGTTGCGTATTTGCAGCAATACCCACGGAAGTACTCCGAGAGGTTATCGATGTCATAGACAGCAAACCTACAGACTCTCAATATGACAAACTAAAAGCTGCACTCATCCGGCGGACCACCTTCTCCGATGAGAAACGTATACAACAACTACTTACTTCGTGTGATCTAGGTACAAAAAAGCCATCCCAACTACTTAGACATATGCTTCAGTTGATTGGATCACACATAGTAGATGAGTTAATTCTACATCAGATGTTCCTACAACGTTTACCACAAAACGTTCAACAAATCCTAACAATATCTTCTAGGACGATAGACCTTGAAGGATTAGCTAAGATGGCAGGCTATATCATGGATGTGTTATCAAATAATGTCATAAATAGCGTGTCTACAGAGGTAGTACCACCAAGCCCTTCCGCATCTATGAAGGACGCGCCAATGTTTTGGTTACTTTCCCAGTTAACATCTCAAATAATAATAATAATAATAATAATAATATATATTCTCATTTTTTACATGAGGGACGCCAGTTTACAGGCATCATCAATTCGATAATTTACACATAATATTAATAAGCATATTTAGTAAAGATAATATAATAAAGTACATTTTTTCCCTAGCTATGTAGGGTACACCAAATGCAAGACTTACGACTGGAAGTGTCTGAGCTTCGAGCACAATGGAACCAGTCACATACGGTATCCAAGCAACGGCGATCAAGATCTAGACGACGTTCTAGAACACCTCAAAGCCGTAACATTTGTTGGTATCATAGGAGGTATGGGCATAATGCCCTGAAGTGTGTTCGATCGTGCATGTGCAACAGTGGTAACTCAACTCAGAGAAACTCCCCAGCCAGACAGCAATGGCGACGGCTGTTACTGGCAATCACCCCAGTCGCCTTTTCTATGTGAGGGATTTGACTACCGGCACATTATTCCTGGTAGATACAGGCGCCGAGGTCAGTGTTATTCCCCCCTCAATATCCAGGCGATCAGCCAAAATACCTGGAAAACTTTCACTTCGTGCTGCCAACCAAACCAACATACAGACGTATGGCGAAAAGTCAATGATTTTAAACCTAGGATTACGCCGACGTTTCACATGGATCTTCATAGTAGCTGATGTACGTCACGCTATACTAGGTGCAGACTTCCTAAGTCATTTCAATCTGTTAGTTGATATCTGCAAGAAAAAACTGATTGACAACTGCACACAACTCAAGATCCACGGTATTACATGTGATTATTCTGTTCATAGCATCTGCATAGAAAAGCCGGAGAGTGAAATGTTCTCTGCTTTATTGCAACGATTTCCTAAAATCCTTAAACCATCATACAACGTCGAAGATATATCTCATACAGTTACGCATAAGATCATCACAACAGGACAACCTGTGAAGGCACGTCCACGACGGTTACCACCCGATAAACTAGCAGCAGCTAAGTCGGAATTTGAACATATGATGCAGCTAGGTATCATACGACCATCTAACAGTCCATGGTCTTCACCTTTGCATATGGTACCTAAAACTAATCATGACTGGCGACCATGTGGAGATTATCGCGCTTTGAATAACGCTACGGTCCCAGATCGTTATCCTATACCTCATCTCCACGACTTCTCCTTGACCTTACATGGAAAGACCGTTTTTACTAAAGTTGACTTGGTCAGGGCATATCATCAAATACCAGTCGCTCCAGAAGACATTGCAAAAACAGCAATTATCACGCCTTTTGGATTATTCGAATTCTTGAGAATGCCTTTCGGACTAAAGAATGCTGCTCAAACATTTCAGCGTTTTATGGACCAAGTTACCCAAGGTCTTGATTTCGTCTTTGTATATATCGACGATGTCTTAATTGCCAGCTCATCGATGGAAGAACATATGCAACACTTAAGCCTGTTATTTCAAAGGTTTGAACAATTTGGAGTTGTTATCAATCCAAAGAAATGTATTTTTGGTTCCCCTTCCATTGAATTCTTAGGACATCGAATAACTGCCGAAGGCATCAGACCTACCGAAGATAAGATAAAAACTATTAAGAACTTTCCCGAACCTGATTCCTTAAAGAAACTTAGACGTTTTCTCGGGATGTTCAACTTCTACCGACGTTTTATTCCATCATGTGCCTCCATAGTTCAGCCACTGACCGACCTACTTAGATGCAATTCGAAGAAATTTCAGTGGTCTGAAGAAGCAAAAGCAGCATTTAATAATGCAAAAGATGCCTTATCCAACGTTGTAATGTTATCTCACATTAACCCAGAAGCTTCACTCATTTTATGTACAGATGCATCGCAGGTAGCAGTGGGAGCAGTTTTACAACAAAAGTTCAATAATGACACCACTCCACTTGCTTTCTTCTCCAAGAAATTGGAACCTGCGCAAACTCGTTACAGCACTTTTGGCAGAGAACTGTTAGCCATCTACCTAGCAGTGAAACATTTCAGCTTCTTACTACAAGGTCGACATTTTACTATCTTAACCGACCATAAGCCTCTTTGTTATGCTTTCACCACTTCGTTGGACAGACACTCTCCGAGAGAAGCCAGACAACTGGATTACATCTCACAATTCTCAACAGACATCCAGTTCATCAAAGGAGATTCCAATATCGTAGCCGATTCTTTGTCTCGATGTGACGTTAATCACCTATCTTCGATAGATATTAGCTTAGACAATATTGCCAAGCTGCAGAAAAATGACGCCGAACTCCATACTTGTAGACGAAACTCCTCCCTACAGTTGCAGGATGTACCTATTCCCCTGTCTGATACAACTATCGTCTGCGACGTTTCAACGGGCGTTCATAGACCTTTTGTTCCACTAAGTTGTCAAAAACCTTTGTTTGAACATCTACATTCATTGTCTCATCCTGGAGTGCGTGCTACGGTCAAGTTAATCAGCGAGCGTTTTGTTTGGCCCAAGATGAACTCCGATATTCGGAAATGGGCCCGCCAATGCTTGCAATGTCAAAGATCCAAGGTACATCATCATACCGTCACACCTCCAAAACAGTTCAATTTACCGGATAAACGATTTCAACACGTTCATATAGATATTATTGGACCATTACCGCCATCCAGAGGATTTACTCATATACTTACTGCGATTGATCGATTTACCCGATGGGCTATTGCTTGTCCACTCAACGATATATCTGCAGAAAATATCGCTTTGGTTTTCTTAGATCGCTGGGTGTCAAACTACGGAGTACCCACAACTATTACAACAGACCGAGGAGCTCAATTTCAATCAACTCTGTTTCGAGAGTTTACGAGACTCCTTGGAGTGAACCATATCTCCACTACAGCTTATCATCCTGCAGCGAATGGTCTGGTGGAACGTTTCCATCGACAACTGAAAAGCTCGCTTATGGCACAAGCTGACTCATCTAAGTGGAGTGAACACCTACCATTAGTTCTTCTCAGTATCCGATCAACTGTAAAGGAAGATTTGGGATGTACACCAGCTCAACTTGTGTATGGTACTACCCTCACATTGCCTGGTCAGTTAGTTCCGTCTAATGATTCAACTGAAGTAAATATCTCCGACTTCACCAACCGCCTTACCCAGCAGATGCTTCAGCTTCGACCAGTAGCCCCTCGCCAATCACTTCAGAAAGCTCAAGTTAACAAGAATCTACTCACTAGCAAATTTGTATTTGTTCGCGTCGATGCCATTAGAAAAGGTTTACAACATCCATATGAAGGTCCTTTTCTAGTACTTAAACGCACCAATAAATACTTCACGCTGAACAAACATGGTAAACCGGAGACTGTTTCTATCGATCGTCTTAAACCAGCGTACACCGACAGCGAATATGAAACACTAGCAACGCCTGCACCAATAAACAATGAGAAAGTCAATGCAACTCCAACTCTCTCGCTCTTCACACTTCCCCCTGTACAGACACGCAGTGGGCGGCAGATCTGTAAACCTGCCCGCTATGTTCATTTCATTGACTGACATAAACGTTAACCTCATTTAGACATTCTTCTCATTACTATTGTTGTCGACATTCATTTCATTATAACCATTAATATTTATTAGTATTATTGTTTGCTGTTCGTTAACTGTACTGCAAGCACACGCATTCACCAAGTATATGTATATATCTATTTGTATATGAATTTCACAAATGTTAACGAACATGTCATGGTTTATTATGTACATAAATTTTTTATTTAAAATTATAACAAGTTTTGATTTTTTTTAAATTCCTGAATTATGCTTGTATGTGCTAAACTTTATACGACACGGATGCATTCCATACATCCTGATCTAACTTTGTATCCTTATTGTTGTTGTTGTGATATTTTGTTATCCTTATTGTTGACATTATCCCTTATTTATATTGCTTATATTCATGTAATCGTCCACGAGGACAGTACTGATGGTCCTCCGGACCTCTAAGAGGGGGAGCCCTGTGGAGTCCTCAAAAACAAACTTATCCAAATTTTACTACTATGTAAGAAATGAACATATTGTACACTACTTTGTTTTAACCATAAACTCTGTACTTTAAACTTTACCTCGGGTTTTGAATAAATATATAGTTCTGCCTTCGACTCTCCGTCTTCTCCACCATCTCAACTGCCGTCGATCAATTATAACAACCTGCTTTCTATCTCAAATTTTTGCAGGAGCACCGTAGTTTCTTCCTACGTACTTTGGTCGACCTCCGGCAACGTCAACATTGGAGAATTAGTACTGGAGCAGTCTTCCCGCAGCACCTGGAGTCTATTACGTTTATTGTGGATTTTAGATCTTTGTAAACCCAAGTAACGAAAATTTAATATATTCTTCCCGTAACTAAACTGATTTGGTATTTTATTTTCTATTTGAATTTGGGTAACTAAGCTAACAGAGTAAAAGGTCCACTACAGGTACAGGGTTCGTGCTTCAAGCTTACAGTATGTGGTCTAGTGGAGAAGATGAACCACTGATAAGCAAGTGTGTCTTGAAGTTTAAGACAAGTGTCAGTTTGACATCTGTTCAAGAAAGACATTCAGGTTTACATCCACTTTTTAAATATTCTTCTTCTTGGTACAAACTACTGAAAGCTCTTGCGTGGTTGACACGATATGTTACGTATTTAAAGGTCATGCATATTGCATAATACGATAATAGGTATGTGGGACCTTTGAGAGTCGAAGATACTAGAAATGCAGAGTTAGTGATTTTGAGCGCTGCTCAATGGAAAGCGTGGAGTGAGATTGCCAGGGAGGATAGTCCCGATTTCGCAGATTTGAAAGGGCGGTTAGATAGATTATCTCCGATAGTTTCTGAGGGGATCTTTAGAGTTGGTGGACGGCTACAAACGTCAGAATCGTCATATGAGACCCGTAATCCAGCCTTATTACCTTGCTACCATCCAGTCACTGATCTCGTCATAAGACACCACCATGTCCTTGGGGGTCATTTGGGTTCTTCACAGGTACTATCAAGTATTTAATGCAAGTTTTGAATAGTGAAAGAAGATAAAGCTGTCCGTAAAATAATTGATAAGTGCATGGAATGTAATTTTCTTGGCTGTCGCGTCGAGATTAAAGAGCATTTCGAAGGTCCTCAAACAAAGTTCATGAAGATTTATTGAAAAGAAACACCGAGAGGCCCTTCAACCCACCACATGCCAGCCACAGAGGTGAGCTATGGAAAAGACTTATAGGAATTATCGAGCGTATTCTAAGCTCCATAACTAAAAACCAGAGTTTGGATGATGAAACGTTGGAGACATTTTTGTGTGAAGCTGAACGAATACTAAATCACCGGCCGCTATTACCTGCGAGGGACGACGTGAAGGATTTCGATGTGTTAACCTCAAATAAATTGTTGTTATTGAGAGGCAACTCTGGCATAGGGGACTCAAGCGCGGAACGAATACCTACGATTAAAAATGGAAACGAGCCAGGCACATAAAAGATATATTTTGAAAAAGATGGTTAAAAGAGTATGTTCTAACACTGCAAACAAGTGACAAGTGGAAAAGTTGTGCAGAAACTTAAAGGTTGGTGATATAGTCTTAGTAGCAGAAAAATGTGCCACAGGTAGATGGCCTTTGGGAGCGGTAGAAAGGCTACTCTGTAGTGGTGATAGGTTGGTGAGGAGGTCGAGGTGAGAACAAGTTTTGTTATATTGGTGCGAGATAGTAGGAATTGTGTATGCTGGAAGGTGCAGAGTTGAGAGTCAGGGGATGAACAAATTGATGGTTTTCCAACTTCGGGAGTCAACCTGAGAAGGGTTGTAGGCGTACTGCTGTAAGTCCTACAGTTCTTCAAGGGTAGTACGTCGAATCGCAGTCCATCGTACTTGGTGTGTTGTTTTATACAGACGTTGTCAATGTAGATTAATATTGAACGATCAATTAATGGTTGTTTGCTCAAACCCAACTCCATATTTTGGCGTGAGTAACCGATACTACAGTCATCTATCGCTGTCAGAAGACGGAGAAATACTATCAGAAGTATTACTGTGATTTATTGTTATGACATTTATTCTTAGACTTTGTGTACAATAACCTAATGGTTGGCTCTTTATTGGTGCAAGAATGAACGGTTCTTGAGTCACCAATTTGTGTTCCTGTTTTTGGCGTTGGTCATTGAGCATAGTTCCTGAAAGTCTTTTAAGGACAGCGTTAAGTCCAGTGTAGTTAGACCTGGACTTTGACAAATGCTATTATTTAGTCTCATTCTCTGCCTGCCTGTATTTCCTCACCTGAGCTATCTGCCATATTTTTTATCTTATTAGGTTCAACTAAACAGGGAATTCGTGACCAATAGGGCTCAGCAGGTCGGTTGTGAGGACAAATACTCACCAGAGACATTGCCTAACTTTCGCGCTATGTGGCGAATCGGCAGAAGTTAGAATTCATGGGCTATTGGATCGGATCCCAGTGGCTTGATGGTATACGAGCTTGCCTTGTAACCAGAAGTTCCTGGTTTCGAACAGTAGCGGTGGGTGCGTACTGCTGAAGGGTCCCAAACTATGACTATACAACTGTCCATTACTCCCAGGTTTTCCAGTTGTTCTCTAACTAATGTCAGCTCATGGTGAAATACTGTAAACCGGTGAAAACCCACAAGCCCATCTCAGTTTCACAATCTAGCTTGACTAAGAAACAACCTGTGTCTTGTTAAAATATGAAGAGTATTACAGGTAGTAGTTTTCGTTCCACGTCATACCACCCTTATGTATATAAAATATTTTAACTGAAACTTCATAACTATTCCTTCGGACGTTGAGTGACACTTAGCTTATGATCCTAAATCCCCATCAACAGCTAGAATTATGGGGTCCCTATTAAAGTTTTTCGTAATAGTTGTATTTCGCAGTGACCAAATTAAAGGAAATCAAAGAACAACACAGGGAGGGTTATATGTTGGAATTGTTTGCTTCCACGTGGAAATCCCAGAAGGATAGCTCACCAGAGGGCAAGGACCCGGGTGCGCTCCCACTTCTTTTCACTGCGGGTTTGTCGTCCCTGGAATTCCTTACCGGCAGATGTAGCTATGGCACCGTCTTTGGACGCCTTTAAGCGAAGGCTGGACAACCATGCAGCGATACAAGGACTGCATCCAAATGGCCTATCTCCTTAAAATCGCATTTACCAATCAGGGTAGATAATTAAACTCGTCATTTTACTTCTTTACATTCTCTCCCGTCTTACTCTCCTGACAACTTATTAATATTATAATTACTATTATTATTATTATTATTATTATTACTATTACTGATATATATATTATTCTTCAAACTTCATGAGCTGACTGTTGTTACGTTTCCTATTTTCGTTTCTGTCTCTTAGTCTGAATAGCTTCACTAATTATATCTATTATTATTATTATTACTATTATTATTATTATTACTATCTCTTTTCTCTTGTCGACAATACCGAAGGACTAACTGGCGAAAGGATCAACTCCAATCACAGTAGTAACAGTCTTAACATACCTCATACTACAAACCACATATAATTAATCCCAGCACTACTCCCTTTGGAGTCAACCAAAGCTACGACAGTCGAGTGGCGGGACAAGCTACGCAGAAGTTTACCGAAGATCAAGAACCTATACCTCACAATCAAGAAGCGAGCACAAAGAAATCAAATTGGTTTATACTAGCTCGTAAAAACGATATTGGATATTGGATTCACTAGGCAAGTGACCCACTTAATACTTCACGGAGTTCGAAGAGTCTGTAAAAAACTAGGTTATTAAATTAGGGCAGGTAGCAATTAATCAGGAGGCAGTGAATCTACTGCAGACAATCAGCCTTGGTAGACTGAGTCATCACTGAAGCACGAACAGTGTTCTCACTGGACTCTGTTAGGACTAGCCATTTCAGAATCATTGTGGATTTTGCAAGTTTCTATGAAGAATTTCTTAATGAACGTAGTTCTGTAGCATGCATGATAAATATATCATGAAAGCTTCCAGCGTAATTCTAAAATGAAAAGGAGGATATGTTTTTGCATGGATTGGTCACTATGCCCTCAAATTCATGAATTTGTTTTAATTTCTTAAATTCAAGTTTCATGAACTTCCAAGGATTGTCCATGTTTTCGAAGTTTGGCCTTGAGGTCAAATGCAAAATATTTTCCAGCCTCACCCTTTTTCCACGGCTGTTGGTACACTTACAGGTATGGCTTCAAAAGCTTTTTAACATAAATTTCTATAGAGCGGGCAACTGATAGTGGCCGACCGGCTGAAGATTGGGCACTTATATTAGAAATTTGTGACTTAGTTAATGAGACAGACGATGGGTGATTTCATTTTGAGCTATTATTGAAACTTTTAGGCCTAAGGAAGCTATTAGAGCCATAAAGAAACGTTTGGTTATGTCTGCCGGGAGGGATAACATATCCATTTGGTACACTTTGACACTTCTCGAAACTCTTGTAAGAAATTGCGGGAGGAGGTTTCACAGTCAAGTGGCGAACAAGGAATTTCTACACGCATTTTTGAAACTTCTTTCACCGAAAAATGACCCCCCTCAACAACTACAAACGAAGGTGTTATACATGCTGAAGGTAATTCGGTTAAGGCTTTTCTTATTATATAGTGTTGGATATCGAGTAACTGGGATGTTCCAGGAAAACGTGATCTCGACAAGGTTTATGCATCGCTTTTGCAGAGAGGAGTACAATTCCCTACAGTTCTGCCATCTGAATGCTGTCTTCCAAAGCCTTTACGAATGAGTGTGAGTACAGTCGTTTTCTTCCAGTTCTTTTACTTACTTGACTTAATATTTGTGTAAGAAATTCGTTTCCAAACATCTGTGTTTTTCCTCTCTGGTGCGTGTCTCACGAGTGCTTACAGTTTTATTCCTACATCTGCCTGTATTTCTTATAGTAGCATAACACTTGCGCTACATGGTTCCATAGTGATGAGTAATATAATGCTAGTGTAGCTTGTTTTTGTTCAGCCTTGTTTTAATTACCATTACCTTTGTGGTGGTTAGAAAACTAGACTCTTAATCACTGATCAAAATTGTATTCAGTTACTGACGCCTTAAACCGTGAGAATACTAATTTGTGTGGCGTACTTTAAATTCCTATTCAAACAGGGATTTGAGTTTGAAGATGGAAGATTATATGCCATATATTGATAGCTTATCACTGGACGTTTCTGCATTTATAATCTCTTGAACGAACGTATTGAATTTGAGGTTGTCAAGTCTTTTGGATGACTATATCGACATCTAATCACTTAGTGAATGAGCTCCAATATCCAATATCCTGATTACGAGCTAGTATAAACCAGTGATTTCTTTGAGCTCGCTTCTTGATTGTGAGGTAGAGGTACCAGATCTTCGGTGAGCTTCTGCGTAGTAAGTCCCGCCACTCGACTGCTTTAGCTCTGGTAGACTCCAGGAGGAGTGGTGCGGGGATTGGTCGAGATGTGGTTTGTAGTATGCAGTATGTTAGGACTGTATTGCTGCCGTGAATGGAGTTTGACCTAACTCCTCTTGGTCATTCGGTGTAGTCATAAAAGCAGAATAGTGATAATAATCATAATAATAATAGGTTGTAGTGTAGATAATATAGGTTGAGATAAGTGGAATAATAAAGGTGGCCTAAGGAAAAGATAGAGTGAGAGAAGGCAGAATAGGTCGTGGGGATTTAGTTTGTACGCTTATTCATTGACAGTGTGGTTTCAAATTTTATGAGGATAAGCCATTGAGACACAAACCTTGCATTTCTGCATGATTGTCTAGCTTCCGCTTAAAAATCTCCAGAGATGGCGCTGTAGTCACGGCCGCCGGTAAGGCGTTCCAGAGACGGCAAACACGAAGCGAAAAGAAATGTGATCGCACTCGAGTCTTTGGTCTCTGGTGTGCTATCCTTAGCGGGTTACCTCGTGGAAGCCTATAATCACTTAATGGCAGGATGCTTTTATTTGGATGGGCCTGGTCATTTAGGATCTTGTAGACGGTGATGAGGTCTCCCCTGTGCCTACGGTAACTGAGTGTGAAAAGACCTAATTTCTTTAGTCTTTCCTCATATGGTTTGTTGCGGAGGCCGATCACTCATTTTGTCGCTCGTCTCTGGACACTTTCTAGAATGTTAGCATCCCTTTTGAGTAGCGGAGGTGCAATGATATTATGCACCTCAAGGTGTGGCCTCACATATGCCTTGTATAGCCTTAAGAACAGTTCGGGAGTGAGAGCTCTCAGTTGCCTGTGCATAAAGTGTAATGTTGCGTAGGCTTTGGCGACGTCCCTCGAGTAATTTCCACTGGTGTCTAGCTTTTCTGTTAGAATAAAACCTAGATCACGCTCTGGTTGAACACAACTCAAGTTCTGGCCACCAAGGGTGTAATTTACACTCTGTGACCTGCTGGAATGAAGCTGCACTACTTTGCACTTCTTTAGATTGAAAGGCATTCCGTTAGCCAAAGCCCAATTTCCCAGAGTTTGCAGGTCAGCCTGCAATCTATCTGAGTCTTCCGATGAGTTTATTGCTCTCCAAATCTTTACGTCGTCAGCTGGTACTTCTTGGAGATACGGATTGTTCTGGGCTTATTTTACCATTCCGCGTTGATCTAAACTAATGTGAATGAGCGAGATACATTGTTTAACTTCATTACAGTTCTTAAGTTTTCGTCACCTCATGGTTAACTTTGATGTACTATAAAGCTAAGGAGTAGCATGAGATTTAGCCACAATACGAGTGAATTTTTAAATCTCTGAGGAAATCAAATTCTTGAATTCAAGATGTGGAGTTCTCTTAGTACTTAAAACTTTAAAAAATTATCGGTAGCTACAGCTGGCACACCTTGAAACTGATGAAAGTGCACTGGCCTTTTACTTCACATTCATTTCTTCATAATTCACATATTATATATTCGGTTTCCGTCTGTTTGTTCATGTTTTCCGCGTTGATTCAGACACCTTTCTCTTTGTTTGCGTTATATGTTGTTATTAACTGACAATATTGAGGAATTTTTCGTTAATGTTTTCTGTGAATAAACTAACTTTAAATGTAAACAATCAAACAGATTCGACTGATTCCATACATCTTTAAGAGATTTGTGCATGATTACCTTCTTTTCGTTTTCAGAGTTGCTCATTGAGTAAAACCTAAAATTTTAACAGTGATTGAATATTATTCATTAATGCACATTACTCTGTCACTAATTAGACTACATCTCAAATTTTCTTACTCTGGCTGCTATTGTACACTTCAAATATTTTGTAAAGGTTGTACAAGAGCTGTAGTCTATAGATGTGTGCCAGTCAGTATGTTTACGTCAAGTGAAAGGGAAGTAAAGAGAACAAAGAAATGGGAGTAATGCAGTTGAGGGGTCTAGTGTACAAATGGACATCAAAACAGATGTGATGTAACTAAAAATAGAGTGACTGTGTAACATCAGAACTGGAGCACTATGTTAAAGTACATTTATTTGATGTGATACACAACGATACAGTAGTTTCGACTTGATGAGCTTTCTAGCACAGTTTTTCCCAATAAGTATATCAACATGTTATAGCGTAAAGACAAATCATAAATACATATACCTCATTAAAATTGGCCCTGACCTGTGCCACATAAAGTCATTAACCACAAGTTACTGTGGTCACGTAGACCCTAGCCTCTCTAACTATACTAACTTATCTGGATCAGACTAGCTGTCAACGCCTCTGTGGGGTTTGTTTATTCTTCTGTTTGATCACCGTTGCATCTCTTCTAAGCCGTTTTTATTTCTTTTAACAAATCTCGTTCGATTAAATGCATTTTCTTAGTACAGTGTACTGCTTTCTTAAATAAAGACTATTTTAATATTGCAGAAAGAGAATGTCTAAATTCATGACGATTTCGAAACCAGAGACCAACTGTTATAGTTTTACTCCTATTTTTCTATTTTAATTTGAATGGATAATATATGATCTTCGGTTCATTTAACCGACATAATATGTATTTGGTTGAATTCACTGGCAAGTTACTGTTTTGCTCAATGTTAGTGTTAAACACAGTGACAAATTTTTATTTATTTACAACTTCCCAAATACATTTTATAGTTCATACTCACTTCAGAACACCACTAAATAAATCCACTTTATATTGGTCTCCTCCAAGTGCATACTTGTCGTAATTTTCTTACAAAATAAATTTTTCAACATTGAATTGATTAAAAATTTGGTGGAATAAGTATTATAGTTTGTACAAGACTGAAGAGGACGGTTGAAATAAGGTGGACCCATATTACGATGCTCCAATATACGCTCTTAATATTAGCTGATTGGAGGTAATTGGCAGGTTTCATGTTAGTTGTCAGTCGTCGGCAAGGCGTATCTGCAGCCTCGAAGGGACCAATGCCCCTTTTGAGGTCCGAACCCATGTCACCTAGTTCTGCAGTCAGAGACGTTACCACTGAGTTATTTGGGCTCGTGATTGACCTCCTATATGACTGTATTGGATACTTTGATTGGACAGTAGTTAGTAAGTAGTTTAGTATGTCTAGTACTTTCTTTGGTGCAGGCTGACTTCTATCAGTCATGTTCTCAATGAGGCCACCGTGCTAGGTGGCTTACTATCACTGTGCATTGTGAATTGTTGTTATTAAATGGTTGGAGGGGACATGAGTTCCTTCAAACTTGCAGGTACGTCTTGCCAACGAGTGCCAACTAGCATGAGACTTCCAACCATCTAAAATCAACAATTTGCAGTACACCGTGATAATGAGCCACCAAGCATAGTAGTCGCATAATAAACGTGAATGATAGAATTCAGTTTGCACCAAAGAAAGGACTAGACAAGTTGCACTAGTTACCAAGTAGTGTCCAATCAGAGAATTTGCCCATAGTCTTTTGCAGCATATGTGCATGCTATATCACGGTATTCATATCTGTCTGATTTCAATTTTTGTAGTACTCTTATTCTAGCTTTTGATTTTATTGAAACTAATTACCATTCATTTAACACAGATGTTGTGTTACACCAGATGCACATGTTGTGTTGATTCGTTGGACATATATTCAACAGTCTCTTTCTCTGTCCACCCGTTTGTGTGATTATGGACAAATATGTGAATTGTCACAGCTCACTTTGTTCATCTTATTGTTACCCTTAGTTTTATATTTAGTCAACTCATGTTGTGATAACCAGACTGACGCTAATCCACTACTTCGACCCAAGTACTTTGATTAAATGCCTGTGTAGAATTCTAATACGGAAAAGATTATCCCCTTCGCTAGCTAGAAAATTTGGCTGTCACTCTGATTTCAGTCATCATCATGCAATTTACCGAAATGAGAAGTAATATCAGTCCATGAAACCGTTTACCAGTGGACTGAGTAATGTGAGGTGCCTGATTAGGAACTGGGTTAATGTTCCAAACACTAGCTTATTGTACACATTTTTTTCACGCTGTGTAAAAACCACACGACAATCGTGGTCATAAGTTTAACCAGTTTTCGGTTATTGAATTATTTTCGTTTATTTCCCCTGCGTCTCTATCATTTATGTCCGTATAAATCAATGAATCAGCTGAACATAAACCTTCTACCTTTTCCCATAATAGGGTATGAAAAAGAGTTAAAAATTCTAAATGTACAATATGTATTCTGTGTTTTTATCCTCTAGGCACGCGAAAACTTAATTATATCAAAAAGTGGTCCAAGTATTCCACAAGCTACTGGATTACAAGAAAAGAAAAAATCGATTCCTAGGACTATGTCAGTTGGAAGTTCCGGTATAGGTAAGGTTGATTAGATTTATTATTATATTATTATTGTTCCCTTGGGTTCCTAGTGGAACATAGGGCTCCAACTGCATGCCTCCAGTTGCTTCTGTCTTCTGCTGTACTTTTCACCTGCATCCATGTTAGTCCATACTGTTTCAACTCCTCTTCACACGACCTCCTCCATGTCACCCTTGGACGTCTCACTCTCCGCTTCCCTTTCGGGTTCCACTCGAGCAATGGCCTGACGCGCGCGCGATGTCACCCAGCGGCCTCCTCAGCTAGTGTTCAATCCATCTCCACTTTCTCCTGCATACTTGTTGGGCGACTGGTTCTTGTTTTGTTCGTTCCCATAGTTTCTTGTTGGCGATTCTTTCCGGCCATCTGATCTTCAGTATAGAGCCAGCGAAGACAGTTTTTGATAAAGGTCTGAGTTAGCCTGTTGGAAATATTCTTTGTGACCCGCCCGACAAGTTTCTGATCCGTATAGAAGAACTGACTTGACGTTTGTATTGAAGATCCGAATTTTGTTGTTAATGCTGAGTGACGAAGATTTCCAGATTTGTTTCAGGTTGATGAATGTGTTTCTCGCCTTCCCGATTCTCACTCGATTTGACATCCTCGTTCTTTCCGGCTGCCTGTAGTTGAGACAATGCTCCCTAGATAAGTGAGTGAATGAAGTAACCTCTTTCAAATCCCTCCCATTGATGGTGATTGGCGATGGATGTTGCTGCTATTATTGTTGCTGTTGGCTGGTTATTTTCATAACCTCCGTCTTGTCTATGTTCACCTGGAGTCGTGTCTTCGCCAGCTGCTTCTTTGACCAGTATGTCGGTTTTTTTTTTGATTTACAGCTTGATTCCACACTGTATTTTTGGTACAAGTATGGAATTTTCAGCATGGATATCGGTAGCCCAAATTTTGCAGGCCGACCATAGATATCAGGTGTGCGCCGACGTGGGCTCGAACCCCGGACCATGTGCATGGTCGGCGAGAGTCCTAACCACTGTGCCACCGACGCTTGTAAGTCTTCGATTTTGTGTGACATCAAACATAAATCATCCACGCGCGAAAGCCAGGTCTTCTTGGTTCTTCACGTCGGTCCAGGATATTCCTGTCTTCTTGTTTCCCACTGTCGGATGCATAATCCAGTCCACCACAATTAAGAATATCATTGGTGATAATAAGCACCCTTGCCTAACTCCTGTGTTTACTGCAAACGCCTCGCTGAGTTTTCCGTTGTGGATCACTTGACATGTTACGTTGTCGTACAGCTGTTGAATAAGGTTGATGAATATTTTGGCACCGAACGCCGTAATACTCGAGTAGTTTCCAAATTACTTCGTGGTCAAAGGTGTCGAAGTCCTTGATTAGATTATTATGACATATTTGTAAAGTTGATTGAGCTGTTTTAGAAATAGTCAATTTTCCAAATATATTTCAGTATTTATATCTTTAATTTGATAACATCCCATCAAATTTTAAAATTTTTCAATTATAACATATTTAGAGTCGGATTTTCATCAACGTAGTCGTCTGGCTGTAAATCCATCCCATACAAGCACGTTACATCCATGTTCATCTTGTCATTGTGTACACGATTCAAGTGGTCAACCAACTGCTTGTCGTTATCTGCATACTCGTTCCAATATGAATTCATCAAATGATTCTTCCCTTGTCTCCTCTGGTCGTTATTCACGCAGTGTACATTTTAATCCTAGAAGTCAGACGAGAATACATGGTGTACCGGCAAATGATGGCACAGTAATGGTTATCAATTCTGGTAGGTGATTTTTAATCGGTTTAATAATAGCTTTTAGCTATTTTTAAAGTTGTCTGATCAAAGCATTTGTATAATCAAACTCGACAAAGCCAACATTATTCATGTAAAATTTCGAGCCAGTGTCTAGTGATACAAGTTTCCACACTTTATGGATGCATATTAAATAAGGGTTAATTTGATGTCAGATAAAGAACCTGAATTTATTATCTAAAACAGCCATTTGCTGAAGTGGTAACGTGTTTGTCTTGCAGTCTGTCGGCCCTTTGCTGGCTACCAAGAGGAGCTATAGATAAACACTTAATTAGAAGTCATCACCGATACAGTTTACCAAGTGTTTTATATATATATATTTAACATTGGCGGATGGTGATGCTACATGACGAATAGTTGGAATGATTTAATAATTCCCATTGTAACATTAAGAACACAATATTCAGCGAAGAGACTCTTTTCAACGAATTTATTATCAAGCTGTTCAATCGTATACATATGGTTTTATAAAGAAATTATATCCGGTGAGGGAATTAGGTCAAAGGTGTGAATACATGAAATAATAATAGTATGAAATGCAATTAAAATATTTTTGTGATTATAATCATAGTTTAATGTCAGGTGGCAAAATAATTAATGTCATATGTAGAATAATTCATAAGGTGTATAGATTTTGGAAAGATGTACATAATTATAAGATTAGTAGATGAATGTAAAATGTTACATAACATGGTGTGAAATTTGATAAGATAGAATTCAATAATGTAAAAATAAAAAATATACAAAAATTATAATTTTGGGTTTAAAATGTCAAGTGGGTCAAGTGGAAAAGATTCAGAGTGAGAATAGTAATAATTTTATTTTATTTTTGATTACAGCTTGATTCAACACTGTATTTTTGGTACAAGCATGGAATTTTCAGCGTGGATATCGGTAGCCCAGAATTCGCAGGCCCACCATAGATATCAGGTGTGGGTCGACAGGGGATCGAACCTCGGACCATGTGCATGGTCAGCGACAGTCCTAACCACTATGCCACCGACGCACAATAATAATAATGACAGAAATAATAAAAATAATCGAAGTAATAAGGGAAAAGTAAATAGAATAACTAGATAAACAAAATAAATAAATATCTATCCCTCTACGGCCAAGGCAGAAGTAGGCATTGTACATACTTCTTTTGTACACAAAGGTCTGGCTTAAATTCATGAATTGCCAAGGCCTTAGCTGTCTTTAGAAGTTGGTAACGACGAAAACGCGGGAAGTCAGCATGAATTCTATATATGATCTTGAAATCATGGTCAGGGTTGACCGAGTGACAGAAGCCGATCAGGTGTTCCAGAATAGAGCTTCACACACACTTCGTTTCTCCCTTGTAAAACCAAGCTGGCATATGATCTCGTATCCGTGTGGAAAGCGTTCTCTGACTACGGCCAATGTATCTTGCTCCACAAGAGCAGGTGAACTGGTAGATGCACATGGAGGCGGTCAGATGGGAGAGTTTATCTTTTACAGAGGTAGAGAACAATTCGCGGCTCGTGAACGTCATATGTAATTTTGCTGCAGGGAGCGTCTTACTGACTGATTTAGAGGGAAGATTTCTGAGCATATGTGAAGCTTGATCACCTTTGAATTCCAAGTTCATGAATAAGGTTGTCTTTGGAACTGAGTCGGTGACTAGCTGGAAATTGGAATTCATAGTTTATTCAAACTAACCATTGACTGAAATTATTCTTGTTCCCAATGATATAAAAACCTTATCACTCTCGCCTGTTTTGTGGCAAATTTTCGGTCTATTCAAGTTTATTCGAGCATAAATTTCCTGTTAAATAAATTAGATTAAGTGATTGTTTCAGATGTTATTCTACAAAACCTAACAATATAATATTTATAATGGGTATTATTATTATTATTATTAATATAATGGTTAGCCTTTCCGTTTGACCCTGTGACCACTACTCCACTTATCTTCTCTTATTCTCACATACGCTTCCTCAATTCTAATCCGTCTTTCCTTCTGTTATGCACATCATACAAAATATTGGCAATAATTTCTGTACCTAGAGTGTCTTTGCCTACCTGTAATTGTTGTTTGTAATTCTTTTAGTTCATCATTTACGCAATTTTTCAAATGTTTGACAATCACTATTTCCGCCTGTCTATCTGTCTATTCATCTATCTGTTTTATTTTTCCATCTTTCTTTATATATTTTTTAAATTAATCCAATTTCCCTAATTTATCTTCGTGATATAAGCTGTGATGGCAAACTTTTCCACGATATGCCTGTCTCTGTATATCTGTTTTTTTTCTCACCCTTACTACATAAACTTAAGGAAAAAAAATGACATTATGAGGCGACATGACTGACGAGAAATGTAAACTCAGTGATGAAAAAGAATTATGAAGCTAATGATTATAAGAATTGGTTTGAATTCATTAGCATAAAAAAACAACAATATTCATTCCACCAAATTGGATTTGTTTTTCCTCTTCCCCCTTTTTCTCATCATTCCTAATTAGTCTTTAGCTATTTTAACATATTCTGCATTCTTCAATGATGACTAACTGGCGAAATCACACTGACATAGGATCTGACAGATGTTTTCCTTGATAGATGGTATATATATATATATTCCATATGTACAGTTCAGTAATCAAAGCGCATTACCAAAGTTAGAACCCATTTTCATCTGTTAGCTTTTAGAGATATGACTACTTTTAAGGTAGATTTCGTAACCAGTCGATATCAATCAGAAAATCATTGAGAAGCAAACAGCACTGGATAGTTATTTCATCCTAGTTTTGAACTCTACAAAGGCACATAACCATCACCCCATTAGAAATCACCCCCCCCCCTTAATCTTCAGTTACAAGGCGAACCCGTAGATTATTCGACCACTGTGTTGGAATCCAGTGACCAGTGAATTGTATCTTCTACTAGCTTGCCACATATCTTAACAAGATCTATCTTCAAAAAGCTTTTTGTGCGAATTTGCATTTCGAATCCACGTGTGGTTTATTGGTACATTCTACAACACAGAAATTCTATTGACAGTATATCGGACTAACTGCTGTCTTCAGAGTAATTTTAATCAGGATTTGATATTGTCAAAATAAAATGGAGTTGAAGTAGTACTGAACCGCTACTCCGTTCAAGTTGTAGAGTCTTCAGAAAAATGTACTCACTAGCTTGTAACTAGTGGAATCGAAGATAATTAGGCATCGTGTTGAGCGTCACTGAATCAGTTAGAACTCAATTATAACATTTACTCACTGATGACAACATATGAGAATTATACCAAACTATAATGGGTCATAGGGAATCACCTCTGAAGAGCCCAGGACTAGAATGAAACATTTGTTTCTCACTTCTAGGTTTCTAAAACAGTTCCCTACTTGAATACTGAATCGTGATGAGATCTATTTTGAGAAAACTCGAGTCGTTATCAGCCTTATGAGTCTTAGTTTATTAGTTGAAATGAAAGTTAACAAATGAATTTTATAGTATGACTTATCATCTTCATAACTTAAGTCCATCAAATAAAGCTCATGTCTAGATGCACTCGGCTAACTTATTCCATTTGAATATAAAGAAGATAGAGTCGCATTCAAGAAAAGTGTATATCCTGAAGATAGTATGCTTTTTGTCAAAATTGTGATGTAAAAATAAGTTGTATACTTGCCGTATATAACAGGTGAATAAAATTCTTTATAAACAGAAAATCTCATCATTTTAATTATAGGCATTATGATCAGGGCTTTAATTGGAGGGGGGGGATATGTAACCTTTTCTCTTTAACTAGATCCACAAATGTAAGGGCAATAGTTATATGAAACAATTCTGGTTCCAATAAGTTCATGGTGATCTAGTGGTAAGATGAACTTGTAAATGTAAACAAATATATTCGTAGATCTTTTTTATTCCTTCACGCTCCCAGTGGAACATAGGGCTTCAAGCTAGAGGCTTGAAGTTTCTGTAGCAGTGTTTATTTTTACAGGATGGGGTTGCTAGCCTCATGCCCAACCTTTCCTCTTCACCAGCTTTATTTCTGGCTTAGTGAGGTAAAGGAGTACGCCAGTCGGGGATCGAACGCCGGACCATATGCATGGTCGGCGAGTGTCCTAACCGCTGCGCCACCGACGCACCATTCGTAGACTTGATAGGTTGAATTGTTCTTCCATTCAGTTGAGATTCAGACGTATCTACCTAATATTACATGACTCCATGGATCATTACTGTATAATTTTAAATGTATTCTGTTAAATCCTCAAAATATTTTTCTCCCCTGTCGTCTTCATCGATAGATTCGGCTAAGTGGCATCATAGTTTTACCGTACAAACCTGTAGGGTTCTTATTTAGTTTCTCAGATCAGATGGTCACTCCTCAGTAGTTCATTTTGTGGTGTTTCTTTATTCGTCTACTTGTTTAAACTTCAGGGAAATTAGGTGAAGTTGTAATTCATAACCGAAACCTGACAGTATTGTGTTTATTCCATTATGAAGCCGGGGATCTGTACTCCTGATGAATGGCAAACTACTATGGAATATCTGTTTTTGTTCCTAGGTCCTCTGGAGTGTATGTTGACTTCGCAACAATTCAGTCTACAAAATCTTAATGGTTAATTTTCTGTAGTTTGGTTTGTTTGCATGGAGGATTTAATCATGAGCTGACATCAGTTAGAGAACCACAGGAAAACCTGGGAGTACTGGACAGCTGTTTCGTCCTAGTCTGAGGCTCTTCAGCAGTACGCACCCACCGGGATTCGAACTCAGGACCTTCTGGTTACAAGGCGAGCTCGTAGACCATTGAGCCACTGGGACCCGATCCAATGGTCCTTGAATTCTAACTTCTGCCAATTCACGACATAGCGCGACCACTTCGCAATGTCTTCTTCGATGAGTTACTGCCTCATCTTCAACCTGCTGTACGCTACTGGTCACAGCTTCCCACTAGAACCCTAGGTTAACTGCCTGAATAGGGCCAGTCACTAGTGAGCATCAGATTAATTTTCAAGTATTGATTTTGTAGGGATTTTGTTTGATTGCATGGAGGATTTAATCATGAGCTGACATCAGTTAGAGAACCACTGGAAAACTTGGGAGTACTGGACAGCTGTTTGTAAAAACTCTGTAAACTTATAAAATAACTGCGTGGTAGAGTATGACTGGAATATAAGCTTTATATATTATCAACGCTGTAGGACAAACCTTAATTCAGTGAAAACGTGTTAAAAAGACTTATCCCTGTAAATTGAAAGACAAAATATTAAGGACATCCTTTGAAAAAATCTCAATAAGAAAATAAGATATGACCTATAATTTTATTTAACAGTAACTTAATTAAGTCAATGTATCTAATTCTTCATGCGTTCTGTCAGAAAAGAATGGAAAACACGACCATTCTATTGAAAAATTTAAATGGGACTTTTTAATCAGATAAAATTAAAAACCCTAATTTTGTTTATGGTGAGTAATGACTGAAGATCGTTCCCAATACATGAACAATACCCATATAGCAATAAATTAGATATACTTCATCATATTTATGACTCTAATCGTCTTAAAGTAATAAAATGTTATTTGACATAAATTATGGTCTAAAGAGATAAATCATCTCAATAAATAGACAAGCTAATGTACACAAATCATTTACTGTGAATTTATTAATGAAACTACCACCTTATTGCTTAAATTAAACTTACAAATGTCTAGATTGTGACGTTTAGAAAAAATATGGTGGATAATGTGTAGATTTGCCATATTTTTGATACTGTAGAATAAAAAATTTGTGGTGACAGTGAAATAAGTACACAGATTTACTGTCGTTTTCCAATGGAAACTTTACTTTGTGAATACCGCACACGTTGACATGTACTGCTAACTGGTAGGACCATTGGATTGGGTCCCAGTGGCTCAATAGTCTACGAGCTCGCCTTGTAACCAGAAGGTCCTGAGTTCGAATCCCGGTGGGTGCGTACTGCTGAAGAGTCTCAAACTAGGACGAAACAGCTGTCCAGTACTCCCAGGTTTTCCTGTGGTTCTCTGACTGATGTCAGCTCATGATTAAATCCTCCATGCAATCAAACAAAATCCCTACAAAACCAATACTTGAAAGTTTGGTTTGTAACGGTTAGTTATGTTTTTACGAGTTGATCACGAATTGATATCAGTTAGAGAACCATTCAGCCGCTGAATACTATACGAGCTTGCCTTGTAACCGGAAGTCCTGGGTTCGAATCCCTGTGGTGGATGTGTACTCCCGATGATTCCCAAACTAGGATGAAACAGCAGTTGTCCAGTACTCCGATGTTGGTTTTCAGTGGTTCTCTAACTGATATCAATCCGTGATCAACTCGTAAAAACTTAATGGTTAAATTGATTATGAATACCTTTCAGTCATTCTGTAACAAGATTAGATTGTTCAAAGTTATAACAATTAAAACTAGTGCACTTTGTCTTATTTACTTTCGAAATAATAATAATTTTCTACTTCAGTGAATAATAATATGAATGTTAAAACTCATTTCAATTCAAATCAACTATTTGTTTAGCAAAATCCACATAACTAATATGATTCTGGGATAGATAGCGGGTCGTCATGCATAACACCTCATCCATTCGCTATACAACTTTATCATTTGATATGGCTCTCCAAGTGATCAATACTCTTCGCCTAAACTTTATGTCACTCTAAGACAAGCGAGTTATGCTGTATGCTGTAGGTAACAATATTTCGTCGTTTTTTGTAACACCGACAGAATTAGTGTTACAAGTGTATTGTAAGCTAGTGGAAAGCAATTAACTGTACCGAGTAAGGTTTTGTTTAGCTTCTCAGGTGTGTCAGCAGCTAACAGGTGTAGATTTTCAGTATTATTACGTATATGTATGCGTGTGGCATATGACTGATAAACAACTATACACTGATTTCATGCTTTGCTTTCTTCACCTACATGTTTCTCCAATACATTATTCTATGTGTTTAAGCACTCCTCTATTTTTGTTTCAAATTGCTTTTTGTGTCTGTCACAATTTATAGTTGTCTTTGTTTTGTTTCTATTCACTAAACAGATGTTATTATTAAATGTACTAAATTAAAATTTATTCGGTTTGCTTCTTTTTCACTTACAAACAGCTTGAAAATTTTCGTGATAATAACACGATTAAAAATAAATATTTTGAATAACAGTATAAGTCTAGCGTTCGTAGGTGAATGCTACCTGAAAGTTAATTGAGAAAAGTCTAACGAATGAATCACACTTCACAACTGATTTAAATATCTATGAGGTAGGCTATCACAGTATGCAGATTTCGACGTTTATTTTAGTAGCTTATTGCATTATGTTTTATGCGTCAGCAGTTCAATGGTAGAACATTCACCAACCATGCACGTGGCCTGGGGTTCGATCTTCGGCTGACTCACTCTTCGTTTGGCCGTAGTAAGCTTGGTAAAGAGGGAAGGCTGGGCGTGAGGTTACCTACCCCATCCCGTGAAAAAAGGGGAAAACCATTGCTACTGAAAATTCAAAGTCCTAGCTTAGAGCCCTACGCTCCATTCGATGTGCAAAAGAATAATAGTACTGATAATTCAGTCTGTATAGATTGTGATTGTATACTTTAGTGAGATGAAGAATAGTCGTAATAGTTGTTGAACGATTGGTTTTCATCAGCCTTACAAATATGCTTTAGTAATGAGTATCATTAGGAAATAACTCTTGGTTGGAAGTCTTTTGTCAGCATTTTAATGCATTTCTTATACACCTATGCAGTAATTTTTCAAGGAAATATAAGCGAATACTATTATTGCCAGTTATATCTTCTTCAAGCTCAATTGTAATATACACAACTTTAAATAGTGATTAACGGATCAGTGAGAAATGCTAAACGTTGTAAATTATATTGCCAATAACAAAGGTGATAATAATATTGATTAAGTAATAATGAAGATAGCAATAGTAACAATCTCAATACAATATAAATCTTTCAATAAATAAATCAGTTTCAAATTTTATAGAATCAAAAGTTACATAATCCTGAAACTGAAATAAACGATTTCCAACTACTTATAGTAGTCAGTAATATATATCATCGTAATATTCCATTTACTTTTTTGCCTATCATTCTGGGTATCAAGATTGTCGCATTTTGTAATCTGAATATTTTTGGTTTGCAAATGTTACCGTGATGACTTTACACCACAGACTGTGTAATTTAAAACTTAAAAACTCGATTCTAAAGACGAAGTAAATAGATAATCAAAAATAAGATAAGTGTAATAAATAAAATTGTAATAAATTTACAAAATGTTTTTTTTTCAAATGAGTTTCTGTGTTTTCTGACTTAGCTTTTATGGTATCATATCTACTGCTTATCTACGCGTCTATTTAACGCCTTTTTTCTGCCAGGTGGTCGGCTTCACATTTGACTCCAGTGTGGATTTTATTTTTCCTTATAATCCGCAGATGAATTGAAAGTTAAGTAAATGGTACTGGTGTTCTTGTTTCCAAACTATCTTGGCATGCGAATTTGATTTTACAGAGATTCCAACTAATTTCAGCAGAGCACAGGGAGGGGTCTTCAGGCTACGGGGGTGATCTCATTGACCATTCAGCCACTAGGTTGGAATCCAGCGTCCTGTAGATTCTAGCTTCTGTCAATTCCCAATATAACGTTCTAACCAACCAATGCAATCGATGAGCATCGAATTTCTTGACCAGGATGAATAGTTTCGAAATAGTTGCATTCTCAGCCCGTTTCTTGTCAGCTAAATTAAAGCTGTTATAATCTTGGATGAATATTTTATTCAGCTTAGCTGGTAATTGGTTAAAATGCTGTTCTGTAAAGTGTAATCAATATGTTCAGATATCAGATATCGTAACCTACAAAGCTTCATTGGCAAACATGGCAGAAACGTGATAAAATTACGATCGATAAATAGCGATTTTTATCCACCTTGATTTCAAACGTATCGGCATGGTGAGAATAACAAACAAGCGATGAAGTACAGCACTGACTAGGACTTATCCTGCAGCGAAACTAATCTGTATGCTTTGAGCATCTCAATCATTGGTGCAGTATCCCTTATATGTTACCGCCAGTTGTATGTATCGACTCACGTGCATCTGTGGGAGCCACTGCACAGAAAGAAAAGGTTATGTCATACCTTCCAAAATTGGACTGAATGGCCTTTGGTCAAAGAAATTGAATGGTCTCGTTACCTCAGTCTGTAACCACCTGGTGAACACTGGGCACCAAGTTGACACGTCGAGGAGAGTTACCTTGTGTTTCATCGTTTTTTGCTCCAATGATTTCCGTACTAAGTTTCAACAATGTATCCTACTCTTTGTATTTTATTTTGGCCTGTTTGCGTTTCTTACAAACTTACAATTCTTGCTTAAGCAATATCTTCATTTTTTAATATTGCTACACCGACAGCAATTTTTTGTCGAGAACTTTTGTCCCAATGAGGCATGTATGTGTAACACTTTTACCAATCATATAATACTTCAAATACGTGTTTCACTTAAACATGACGTTGTTACACTATCCATTACTGTGGAACTGATTCCTATTAGTGTTCCAAAGTAAATTGAAACTGTGGTATTAAGTGTTACAGATTGCACGACTACGAAATAAGGTGAATACATTTTATTCTGCTCCATTGTTTGTCCTAGCTCTCTCTACAAATGTTTTTATTGTCCATCTCATACATTTCATGAAAACTGTTCATGTTCGTAGTCATTTCCTTACAAAGAAAAACGAATCTCTTCTTTCTCAACCTCAAGCAAACAATATAAATACACCAGCGTCAACCAACTTTTCGGTGAAATTGTTTTTAATTCCCTTGCGTTCCGCGTGAAACATAGGGCTTCAGGATTGAACTTTTAAGCTTCAGCAGTGGTGATGACTTTTTCCTCGGGGTACGCTTACTACCCCCACGCGCGACCTTCTCTTTTTACCTGGCTTATTACCGACTAGTCTAGTTTAGGTGTGCGTCGGCCATGTGCATGGTTGGTGAGAGCTCTACCAATGAACCACCGATGCATTTGTTGGTGAAGTCGTCTTCCATTATCCATGACTAATCCTACGCTATACGATAAGTTGAAATTCATAACGAAAACTAATTGCTTCATATAATAAATCATATATTTATAGTGCCTCCTATCGTTTAATGATTTGTATTGTTTCCCTAGGTCACTGTTCTTTGACTTTTCCACTTCAGATAGGCTGTTTTCATTTTCATTTCTAGGTCGACAAGATTCCTCATCAATAATTCATCAACAGTCACAAGCACGTTGTTTACCAACATCTAATACTGCTGGCCGAATAAATAATTCATCAAGCGTAATTAACCATGATGAAATGGAACTTGATGAAGAAGGAACTGTACGTCATTTGAATGCTTCACAACGCATAAAATTAACTGAAGATTTAGCTGTTGTTGAAACAAATATCAATGTTTTGAATGATTTGTTAGCTGAACTAAGACCTGATACTGTGACAACTGATGATTTAAATTTGCTAAAAGTAAGTTTTATTCATGATTCTGCTTACTGTATATAATTTAATATATACTTCCTGGTTATGCCTCAGATTTGATGATAAGTAATACAGTTTTGAGTTTTCTGATTGAAACAGAAAGCTTTCTAATGCTACAGAGATACTTTATTTATCGATGATATCACTTCAGTGAAATTTGATTGATGTCTGAGGTAATCGTGAGCCCTGGAATTCGATCGACACTTAGAATTAGACAACAGCACAGTCCTATGGGTGTTTGATGATGACCCTAATGGGTAAAATAGTAATGCTTATTGTTGCAGTACTAGGTTGTATGATATCTAATCACTGAACAGCTGTCAGTTACACAAGAGCTGCAGAATGAGCCTTATCGATAAGCCCTAAAGTACAAGGCTTGGTAAAGCATATGCTACTGTTAATTTGGACTAAGGTGATTGTTGCTAAAATTAGCATAGGTTATGACTGAAGTGGAACCAGTATAATGTTACGAAATATATTACATGACAGATGAATGTTATTCAGTTTAAGGCTTCAGAACGAAATGTATCCAAAGATAACTTCTTTGAACTTCTTACTGAGGTGGTTTTTCGTACAAACTGACTGAGCGATTATCTGTTTTAAAGGCTTCAAAAAGAACACGAGAACAAAGGACAATATAAAAATACATTTCTTACTTCTGTGATAAAACTTTAAATACTTTTAAATACTGACTAACAATAGTAGATTTGAATTACGTCTAGTTTAAGACATGGTCACAGTCAAGCATAGTTTATACATTTTTCTGCCTAACTTGTAACTGGCGTGATCTATGTGTATCCACAAGGCTGTTTATTGAATAAATATATTCACAACTCTGTATAATGACATGATTTTATTCGTTACAGTAAAGTGCTGTTGATATCATAAAATCTAAATAATAAGTGAAAGTCTTACCTTCAGTCTGTACTAACCAGAGTATCCTGTACGATAAATATGTAGCATAAAAATGAATTGTCGCACATACATCTACTTTGTGTGATGATAAATAAATATTTGGATATATTGTTTATGTTGAAACTGACGTAAATTGTGTAGTTTTCTGTTGGTCTGGTTATCCGATTGATAAAATGCACGATGACATGTAGTATAGTATAGTGTAGAATGTTGCTTACTCAATGACGTTTTAATAACAATTTATAATGCATAATCGTGTCAAAATAATAGTCACACTGTATTCAAAAACTTTAAGGTGAACTTTCAGGCATGTACCAATCTCAAATACTGAATAGTGGGAAGCTAATGAACACTAAATATTTGTTGACTTCTAACAAGAAAGTACATTGCACTAATCAAGACACTATTCAAACTCACGTATCCGTGTAAGGGCTTATGGGGAATTGTCATCTGAATTGATAACAACCAGTGGTGGCCGACAGGGATGTCCACTTTCCTCATTTCTGTTTAACTTCATCATAGATATGCTAATGGAAATATCCTTAACTGAACTTAACGACTTAGAAATCGACTTGTTACCAGGGTATAGTCTTATGGAGTTAGAATATGCAGATGACATAGACCTGTTAGGGGAGGATGATGAAAAACTGCAGAGTCTTCTGAACACCTTGAGCAGGAATCTTCGTATGTTTGGCATGCGATTCGCCCCTGCAAAATGTAAGATGCTGCTACAGGACTGGACTACGTCAACTCCTAGCTTAGTGATAGGGAGTGAAGTGATAGAACATGTTGAACACTCCACCTATTTGGGAAGTTGTATCAGCACCAACGGATTGATTGGCGGTGAAATCTCATCACGATCCAAAAAGCTCGAGCTGCTTTCGCTAGCTTGCACTATCTCTGGCGTAGGCGTGACATCCGGCTATCAACCAAGGGACATGTGTACTGCTCAGCAGTTCGCTCCGTCCTTCTCTATGGCTCTGAAACATGGCCAATACGAGTTGAAGACATGAAAAGTTGACTGTTTTTGGTCATAGATGTCTGCGATCTCTTTCTCACGTTAGGTGGTATAATAAGGTAAGTAATGTTGACGTTAGGCTCAAAGTTTTGGGCAAAGAGGGAAAATCAATCGACGAGGCTATAAAGTTACATAGATTGAGAGGGCTAGGTCAGGTGCTGCGCATGCCTAACCATCGCCTCCCCCGACGGGCATTACTATCTGATATAGATAGGTGCAGGTTGGAAAAGAGTAAGTGGTGGCTAAACAAAAACATGGCCTCATCAATCCATGAAATCTTTGACAGCTAAACTGAGTCAGGTAGGGGGGTGCAGACTTCCGGTTTGGTGCCCTCGGGACTCTAGGAATCAATGGTTGGAGACAACAGGTGCCATGGCTCAAAATCGTTGTCAGTGGCGCAGATGTATTCAGTCTCTGTAATCTTTCATATTCCTTTCTACCATTGCCCATTCTGTTTCACTCTTATACTTGTCAAACCCTATTTGTTCTTCTCACCAATCTTTTTGTCTACGTTTGTGTGCTGTTTTGGAACGTGGCA
Organism: Trichobilharzia regenti; assembly: GCA_944472135.2. Classification (NCBI taxonomy): domain Eukaryota; kingdom Metazoa; phylum Platyhelminthes; class Trematoda; order Strigeidida; family Schistosomatidae; genus Trichobilharzia; species Trichobilharzia regenti. The sequence continues at coordinate 21,764,040 of OX235267.1, forward strand.
ACTTGAACTGCTGCACTTCGGTGCCAAGTTCTGATTTGAGTTCTTTGGAAACGTTTATCCATGACGACATGCAGAAGATATTCTAAGGCTTCAAAGTGAATAAGTTATGATTAAGTTAGTGGTTTGAAATACAGTCGCTAAAGGTTCTAAATTTCTACTCTGTTTTATTTTCGCAAAGAAATATTTTTTAAGTATTGGTTTGGTAGGGACTTTTTTGATTGGTTAAAGGATTTCATCGTGAGCTGAAATCGGTTAGAGAACCATTAGAAAACCTGTAGGGAGTGTTTGACAGCTGTTTCGTCCCAGCTTGGAACTCCTTGTCAGTACGCACCATCGCCACAGTTCGAACCCATAACTTTCTGGTTACAGGGTGAGTTCGTAGACCATTAAGCTACTGGGACCCTATCCAACAGCCAGTGCATGAATTCTAACTTTTGCCTATTCACGAAATAGCGCTACCACCTCTCAATGTCTTCTTCGATGAGTTATTGCCTCACCTTCAACTTGCTATACCCTACTGCTCAAGACTTCTCACTAGAACCCCACGCTGACTCCCTGAATAGGGCCAGTCTCTAATGAGCATCAGATCAATTTCCAAGTATTCGGTTTCATTGGATTTCGTAATTTTTTATAGTGTCATCTTACCTCACCAAAATGATGCGCTTTGTTTGACATCCAGGCATCATTACGTGATTAACCTGATGTAACAATTAGTTTTACTTTGATTGTTTTCTATTTGACAATAACCACCAATGGAAACTTCGTTCCGTTTAAGGTCTATTGGCCGCATATTAATAGGTTATGATGTATTCAGAGAGGTAGAAGCACGTAACTGATCGTTTCCATAGACAAAGCATTATCTACCAAACTCATGCTTTAGTTGTACTTCATTGGTCCTGGCACTTGATTTTTAACACTAGAACTTTGATTCCTAATCTTGTTCTGTCTTATAGGATTTGGGTAGTAACTTCACTCCAACTCCATTATTAATTGGTAATATTTTTTGAGAAAGAACTGATGATTTTGAGATCGACTGGAAAGTTAAGTTAGTGTGTTACCAGAGAATCTAGAATTACGACAAAATATCTGCACACTACCCAATAACTCTGTGAGTGGTCTTGATTATAGTTCCATATATTTGAACTTTCAATTCAGAAGTCTGATGACCTGAGGTCATTATACTTAACGTCAGATAGTATTTTTTATAAGGTCCACTTCTGCTTCACATTGAGGGTTTTCCCTTTTACCAGTCTCCTATTTTTGAGCTAAGGTTAACAAAGATATCAGCTTGACCTAAAGTGGTTCCTTGTTTGCGGATATTTTTACAAGCACATCAGAAGAATGTTTAAAATACCAGGGTGATGAACAAAACTCCTTCTTGACTGTTAGTTTTTAGGGATTAAATTTGTTTCAGGTTTGACCGCGGATTGGTACCAGTTAGAGAACCACTAAAAACATGGAAGTACTGGACAGCTGTTTCGCGCTAGTTTGGGACTCATCGGCAGTACGCACTCAATGGGGTTTGAACTGAGAACATTCCGTTAGCAAGAAAAGCTCGTAGACCATTCGGTCACTGAGACCTGAATCAATAACCCGTGGGTTCTAACTTTTGCCAATTCCTAATTTTAGAGCGACCGCCAGCTAATATCGTTGGCGAATATCTATCCTCACTCCCGATCAGATGAATTCCATTGTTCACGACTTCTCACTATAGAACTCCAGGTAACCTCGTCCTGTAGCCAGTCACTGACGAGCATCAGATTAATTTTCAAGAGATAGTCTGTAGGTATTATACAAATTGTCCGTTGAAATCAGGTCTTCCCACTGAACTTTTAATTTCAATGTTCATTTTGAATGTTTACTCAATATTTTCCAGTTGATTCATACACTCAGTTAACTGTGTTTATATTTCAAATGCAGTCTACATACTTATAAATCAGTCAACAAAGGTTGCTTTAAAATCTTTGCTGTTTATCGCAGAAAAATAATGTGGTTTCGTAGCGTCCTGTAGATTGTCAGCAAAAGTTAGAAGCTGATCGACTGTCTTTGATTAGCGTTCACAGTATAATATCTGATTCCTGTGTATAATTTAGTTCCAGAAAGAGACCTTGAATTTTCCCCTGAGTGATGCATACTTGGAACTCATAGGTAAGTATAAGGTTTCCAACTGACAAATGTATATCAGCATTAGACTTAAGATGAAGCAGTTTAGCTTATCAATTAAACTCCCAACTTCGATAATTTTAGGTACATTAATAAGCTTCATATAAATCTACTTACAAATTATATATTTTTTCAGATAAAATATATACTTACTTTTCTTTGTTTATGTTTCAAATGTATCTGTTATTTTATAATTAGGAATTGAATTGTACTTGTCGTGCTATGCATCAACGTGTTATGGAGTTTTTAAGTCAAGTATCGGATGAAGAAGTGACGCCGAGTTTAATTCAAGTTAATGATAATTTGACACATGCACTTTCACGGTTAGTTTTAGAGAATTTTTTTTTCATTTTTGCAGTTTAAATTATAGTTCTATTTGGTGTGTGCCAATTTATTCTGTTTGTGTATATATCTCGGCTATCAGTAGTTATTGTCACAATAGACAGTATGAATAGCGCATTAGAATTCATCTTCTAATAAAGTCGGTGTTAACCTGTTGTATTCCGATTGATCATTCATTCTTTCACATACGCATTGTTAGCCTTTTTTAAATGATTGTATAATCTCCTCCCGAGTGGATTGATTTTAGAAGCTTATGTTAGTTTTAAGAACTTTTATGGCTCACCTAATCTTCTGGAAGTTTAATCTTACAATATTTCTGGGGTAAGAATGATAATTTAAGATGATATGAAGATCTCACTCGTTAGTTTCTGACATGTAATCATTGGGTTACTATAGTTTGATGACTAACTGACGTAATTTGCCACGATGAGGTCTGTTTTACCTACTGATACTCTTATGAGCAGTCGATTAGTAGTTCTGTGTCATCTACTACAACTAGAAGATGAGGCTTAGCAAACAGTGTGTTGATATTGAGTGACAAGAAAAGTTATGTATGCTTCAGCACAGTCAGATCGTTGACTCATGACTTCTTATTTGATTCATTCATTGACTCTGATTGTTTCTTCAATTTCACTTATCAATCTTCTCAAGTAATGTTATATCACGTAAATGGCTGTTTCATTTAAATGTGACACTACTACCACCATAACCAAATTTATTCCAATATGGTTTGAATGCAAGAAACCCACCTCTATGTTCTACTGTGTAACCGACGAAACTTCACTGAGACTCGCGTTATCACGACACGTTCCAAAGGTAGGGAAAAGACACTTGTTCTTCAATATTTTAGGGGTTCTGATAAACAGTAGTAACATCAAAACTGAAATTTGCCGCAGTAGTGCTGTGAGACAGCTATACAGGGAGTTTAGGCTTCTAAATACAAAACAAGTACTGTAAGACAAAATTAGGTAACCAAAGTTCAATTGTAAAGATTACCTTAGGATGGTGGAGAATATTCCCAAAGAGGTGGGATCAAAATCTCTGTTCTCACGAATCACACACTAACGTTTTTCGCAGATAGTCCTGCTTCAAAATGACCTTCATTCATTCAAAAGGAACCTACATAGTTAAACAATACATTGTCGGTGTACACACAACCACAAAGAGAAGCGTTGCAATTAAAGATTAAACAAGGACAAAGGCAAATAATAAAAAGTCAAACGTGAACATGTGATAGGCAAATGTCAGATTAATGATGCACAGTCTAGGAAAAAAAAGGGTATGATAATTACGAAGTTAGTTGAAACATCTAAATAAGTATAAATTTTATAAATTGATCGTTCAGGAGGGGTTTTCCAAACCATTATTCGTTTACTGCCACTTTTAAAGATGAAAACTTCCTCTATGTCGCAATCCTAATTAACCTGTTTTTACATTAGCAAAGTTTCTGTTACTTTATTTTAGTTTCTGAAATATTTTTGCCTTTCATTTTTCTACCAGTAGGTGTAAGAAATGGGTTGCCTGTATGTCTGTGTTTTGAGTTTGTGGATACTAATCAGTGTGACTGATTTTGTTGGCAGATATTAATTGAATTGACAAACTCTTTACCGTCGTCACAGACGTAACTTAGTCACTTCAGCCGTTTTCCATATTCATAGGTTTTTAATCAGTTAACCTATTCTGATCTGCGAATTTCCGTGAAGATGTCGGTCATTGGATTCAGGAGAAGTGAAAAAATCGCGACATAGCTCTCTCATTTCTGAGTTATGTTGCTGACATACTAGAGCATATTTACCCTAAGAACGTGAAGAGACAGGAGGAAGCATCCGCTTAATTCCCACTGACCCTAACTACCTCCTCCCATCTAATGTAAATACATTTTACTTATGGAAAGATGACGTATTTGGTAGCGTTTGATTTTCTCCGTTATCGATTCCGCTTCAGAGAACTGGTCGATCAGTCCGGTGGCATATAGGTTACTTGAGTAAGGTAACCTTTAACTTCACTTTGATCTCGTGACTTGATAGTTGTAACGATTGCAGTGCTAGTTACTGGCTTCGAGTCTCGATGGGGACATTGTCAGTCTCCAACATATTTGTATATCTAACTGACAAGGGGTAGCTAGGAACAAACTCATATACGCGATTTCAACATTATCAACCACTAAGTGAATGTTATCATTAATTTCGTCAGCAGGACTCAACATTTGTAGCAGTATACGTTATAATACACCTTGATTACAGAAAGCATAATGAGATGTGACACGTTTGGCATGGTGATAATCGTATTTAGTGACAAATTGTATCTAAGTAATGAGATGCCATATTCCTCACAAACCTTCACTTGTCAGTTATATGTAGTGTAAAACTTCACCATTTATGTTCGAACTCTACTGCACAATAGACACTGTAACAGTAAATAATATCCAGTACATAATGTATGGGTTTGAGAGTCAATTAGCTTAAATTTAAGATAGTCATAAGAATAAACACTAAGAACACTAGTGTTACTCAGGTTTTCAAATTTTTACCTTATGACATGTTGATGACACTAGGACGCGTAGTTTGTACAAATCTGTTTCAATCATAGCAACAGTTCTTGTGAGTTAAGTGCTCTTTCGGTTACTGAATATAGAATTAACATTTCCATCTCTAAGTCTGATACCTTATATTTTAAGAATTCAATTCAGTAACAGCTAACCGAATTGCCTTAAAATGGGAGATAATCTACTAATTGCGCCCAGTGATGACTAATGCGAAATGATCTTGATTCTGACGGTTGCCAACAGGGACGATGCCTATCCATGTGTTTGAAGCTAATACTAGACAAAAATAGGTGGCTACCTTAAAAATAATTGTATCATTCAATCAGCGATATCGGGTTTCGTAAATATCCCAGATATATACTTCTGATTGGCTCAGTCTCCTTTATTCAGCATTAAAGTTATCCAATGAACTGACAACATCCTGTTCTTTTGGATTTTGTAGCACACTAGATAACTTTCAGGTCATTTCATCCTTTAATTCATCTAAACTGCAATCAGTTGCATCCACCATTGTCACTCATACATTATTGACTCATTCATGAAATGTTCAGTTATATGACAGGTTGCTTTTGTCGTAAAAAGAAAAGCTATCAGTAATAAAGCATACTTATGTAAAAATTGATCACTGTTACCGATAATATTGGCTGAGTGCTGTTTAAAAATAACTGACGTGTTATTTGGCTTATTATTATTGATATATTCATGCTAAATAGCCTAATTATGATGAAATAAAAAATATATGATATAGAATTGAACATTTTTTTACTGTGACGGGTGTAACAACATTCAGTTATGTTTCCGGTGCAGTATCTTAATAAACAATTAATATTTCATATATAAATATGGGTACTCCTGATCTTAGAAAGAAGATACAAATCAGACAGTTGTTAAATCTAGAAGGTAGCATTTCCACTTGAGGCTCATCAGTTAGGTGCCCACTGTTCTAGTATTCTTAATGGGTCTTCAACTCAGTATCAATTGCTTGAAATGAAACAACAGTATTAAGCCACTGAATGATATATGATAGCTATTTGTTATTATTAGTTTAAAGAGCTCATAAATCAAAAGAGATTGATTATTTCATTTCAGTAAGAACAACACCAGGAAGTTAACGGTATAAAAAGAAGTATACCATGAGGAATAATGACGGTAATCATTTTCCAGTAAACATGATTCATGATGTCCTTTAGATATTCATTGGGTAGATTATGCGAAAAGAAAATCAACAATAACACTCTGGTTTTAAAAGTTTTATTCAAATTTGTTGGCACTGAGACTTGTTCACACTGAACTAAATAAATAGTTTAAGACTAGCACTTAAATCAGTGGTCTATAGCTAATTCATTTTGTCATACATGAATGCCATCCAGTACACCCCTTTGTTCAAAGTACCGTTTGAGCTCAATTAAAAGTGGACAGATTCTTCATGTACCACTCTGAGAGCCACAGCTATTGTGTGAAAGCTTATGGTGTGGTGAGAGCAGGCTGCTAGCCGATTGGTTGGCACTAATCTACGTTAAGGTCTAGGTCACTAATATGGGCCGTGAGAAAATATGAACAAGACTGAGTCAACAACCAATCGCAGCAAAGTTAACGTGGCAAAATGTGATTCGCAGATAGAGAACTCGATTTGTCAAGGAATCCGAAACAACCAATCAGAAGCCTGCGTTTGTCTACCCAAACAACCAATCAGATGACTGCGCTTGTCTATAATAATGTTGTCTGAAATATGTATAAATACGTGTTGATTTCATAATAAAACGATCTGTTGCCTGGCCCTTGTCTTCTGTTGTTACAATGGTACTACCTAGCGGAGCAGGACTCGGGCCTGGAAACCACTGGCTGAAAGTTGAGTCTTTAAGCTAATTAGCTACATCTTCACATGACACATAGGTGGTATAGACTGTAGGTTGCAGGAAGTACGGATGTGTCCACTGTTTTGTCACTGCGACCTTACCAGTACCAATGCAAGTCTGTCAGTCTCATTTAAAAGTTACGAGTGAATGTTGTAAACTTGAACCATATTTTATTGTATTATAACAATAGTAAAGGGGCGTATACGCCTCTACAATTTCTTGAAAACTTGAACCAAAAACAGTAGAGAACCTCATAGACAAGATAATATCAAAATGATATACAGAACTACTGAATAATGGCTCAAGCTTCAACAAATCATTTCCACATATAAAGTAGAAAGTAACAGAAATGAGAGGCGATTTTTAAAAGTCGCAGAAGAAAATTAGAAGTACAATTAAGGTACACTACAGAGAGATTTGTAATACCGTAACTGATCACTGGTAGTTGCACCATTCAAAGTCTCAGGTGGATCCTTCCCTGATAGACCAATAGACAATAATCACGTATTTTAATACAGTCAACTCTTATCCTAATTGAAATTAGACTTATCATCCGGATAAGTGGTCAGCTTGCATACATAATACTTTAATACTAGATTCTTAGGATTCTCCCATGAATGAAATTCAGCGAATAGTGGCTCTACTGCTTGTAATCTTTCCCCATTTATGGTCTGTTAAAAGTAATCGAGTCAACAATAAGCGAGCATGTCGACGTAGTAGACTGTTAACCCTAGTTAACTAACTTACCTGAACTGTTGCTTAGTTTTCTTTTAAAAGCTTGACACTTATATGTTTTTCCTTTTCACAGTACCGGTGACTGAATCAATTATTGACCTTTTGGTCTTATGAACTTGAATTAAAAAAAAACTGAAAATATTTTCCTCTAGTGATTTATGTATTCATAGATACAGCATATGGTTCACTCCCTGTACGTGTGTATATACATCAGTATTAGTATGGATACTTGCTTTGTTGTTTACTGAAACATTTTTGCGTTTTTTCTCTTACACACAATTATTTCGTCTTATTTTCACCTTTTTATGATTCCAGTTTTCGTACTCTGCCTTCTTCCTTTCCTTCTGATAATATAAACAATCACGTTTGAAAAACCTAGAGATTGGTTCCGCTTTATTCTTTCTTATTGACGAAAATCGATTTTAATATTCTTCTTCTGCTATTAATACTATTACTAGAATATAAATCACTCACTTTATCCTCTTCTCTGTCTTACCTTCCTCCTACATTACCTTTTATGTTTGCTTCGTTAGCTCTAACTGCTTTTTAAGCGTGTTGTTCAACTGTCAACTACACAATCACCTTATATTTCCTGAAATTTGGTGAATAATCAATCAACTTTTTTCCTTCTTGTTTGAATTCATAAACATGCATTTATGTATATACCACAGAATTTAATCTGGCTTCGAATTACAGCTATTAGTTTGATAAATATGATCAAGGGAGATGGTTAAAAGCTGAAACGTAAAACAAAGACCCCTAACAAGATTTAAATTAGCAGCTTTCAGACTAAATTCAGTTGCTAACCTGGTCTAAATTTACTTGGCTTTCTTCTAGTTTTCGTTTGAGGGAACGGTACTCAACTGTTCTTTTACCGTTATCCTCACATACAGGTTGCCCTATAAGTCTTTCCCACCTAGTTCGAGTCATACGAAGACGAAGGTGATTAGTCGTTGGCCAGAACATTGCAGATAGTCAAATTTCAGCTAATTGTTTTCATGTAGTTATTTAGTTTGATTTCATAACTCATCTGACTGACTCCTGGTCCTGAGGTATTATTGAGTTTTGTGTTGGAGATCCAATAATCACTGTTTTACGAATTACACGGTCGCACTAAAATCAAACCTTTATCTTTCTCCTGCAAAAATAACACTTCATAAGGCAAATTACTCCACTTTAAAACTTCTTTATTTGAATGTGTTATTCAAAATGACGCATACGCAAATGCTTTTTATGGCCATGAAAGCGTTACACTAAACATCGGATATTGAACATTTAACAATGAATTTTCTATCGGTTTGTTTATATCTGTTAAGACACATATTGATTACTTGATTTGTTTTCTTATTCGTATCCTTATATCTCAACAGTATGATATTAAAGAAAATCATTATTCTTTTTTTCGACATTTCAATAAACAATTTTATATACTCTCAATAAAAGAGTTGATGAAGTTATTTTATTGTTTCTCTCATTGTTTTTATTACTTTATCCATTATATTTAGTTATATATCATATTTCCTCATTTAATAGTAGCATATCTTATCACGAAAACACACCAATTGTTAAAGTCACGATTACATACGAATATCGACTATACGCTGTCAACGTTTCCTACTATTTCTAGTTGATTCACTCAGCCAGCTAATTAATGAAGAAGATACAAAGACATGTAGGAAGTGTTTATCAACCTAGGATGTATGACAAAACAGTGATAATATATAATACAAGGCATAATTCAGGACTAAGACTGTAGAGGAATTTAAACAAAAGGTCGAATCTAATCGATGACTTATCAGTTTACCTACTGATGAAGGTTGACACAGAGGGTATTTCGACTGGTTCATTTCCTGCCTAGATGTTCGACCCTCCTATCATCTGACTATTTTTGCAAGGAAAGGTTACTGTGGGGGAACGTGGAATTGTAATGTTTGTTTCGCCTACAGTATCACCATTATCAGAGAGTAGTAACTTGTTAGGTGGCTGGTTAGCAGCTTTCCCGGCGTACTTTACACTTTGCATCACGGATGTATAATCAGTCAGTGAATACGATTTGAATAACCTAAAATTGCCCTCTTCTCACTAAACATAAATTGCTTATTGTCTTTGTGATATGTTCCTTTGTAGATCATTCGTAAGAGTTTTAACAGAATCAATCTGAATAAGAGCATGTCTTTTTAAATTCTTAGGATTAGGAACGTGTCTCATTTACTTCCCTTACAATCTAACATTAATTAATCGGTTCATTTGTTTTTACTAGCCTTTATCGACTACCTCCACCTGAACATTTGTTTGTTTAATCATGCTGTTTTTCATTATTCGTGTTATCACAGATTGCCTCACTTTTTCATCCTTATTATTGATAAAACCATTATTATTATTATTATTACTATTACTATTATGACTAACTGCACAATTTATATTCACCATCTTATTATCCTATAGACAAAACACTATGATTGGTTTATATTTGAATTTTTATTTTTAAACTTATATATATTAGAGTTAAGCCTGACGAGATCTAATTGAAAACAATATTGTTCGCTGAAATGTGTTGTTCTAAATTTTACTATGGGAACATTTAATATATTGAAATCTCGTGGGGATCCTATTGCATTTAAGGCACTCAATGAGTAGCTGAAGTTTAGTTCAAGGCTCGCTGAAGCGAAAACATAGTGGAATTTTTCAAAGAATGTGTAGAAACCGAACGTTATCCCAAACTATATTGGAGGTCGTTAAGACCAATGAGGATTTATCCTAATCCTAAGAATTTAAAAAGACAGTCTCTTAATCAGAGTATTCCGCATGATATGACGGAAAGTCATATGAGAAAAACTATGAAGACATAAGTCAGCTAGAAGTATTTCTTACGTAACCCCTCTTCAAAATTGTACAGATAAACAGTATCTTAAAAAGTTGTAGAAAACACCCATGAAGGTCAATCATCAATATATACATCAGTTGATTAAAAACAGAAGACGTTTGACCAATCATGACCTTAGGCCTACTTTTTTTTACTAGTACAGTAATTTGCTATATGATCCATCCTCATTCTTTTCTCCCCCATTTTTCCAACTTTCAGCTTTAGTTCTGAATCTCTTATCCTTATAAAAGACATTCCTGTTTTCAAGCACTTACATTTTTTATTGTGATAATCGTTTCTGAACGCTACTCACCACTAAATATTTGCAGAATGCTTAGCAAAAAGTTTTTATCCTTGATATAAAATTTCATGTTTCGTTAGCAACCAATACTGACATTTCCATGATCTTTCAGGACACTCTATGAATGCACAGATGTTCTAGGATGTCACGAAAGGAATCATTATTTGCTAACTTACATCTTTTTTTAATATAACACAATGTCTAGTGAATTTAGTCGTCGTCAGTTTATTAATGTGTTGTTATGTCTAATTTTGTGTGAACAGTATATAAAACCTTTAACTGTTTTACCTCAATAAATCTCTTATTTTGAGTTAATTAGTTTCAGTATGTCTACAGTTCAGTTATTGATTTTATTTGCATTCACGTTTTAAGCTGAGAAGACTGAACTGTTTACTAGACTACCAAAAATTGTTTCTTTTTTTCAGATGAAGTTTATGCAACGGTGTTTCCTCTTTTGATTGGACACTAGTAACCAGTGTCATGCTTCTAGGTCTTTGTTTCATGCAGACTGAATTCTATCGGTCAGGTTTGCAATGTGGCCACCACTCTATGTAGCTAGCCATCAGGGTACACTTTGAATTGTTGATATTAGAATGTTGGAGGCAATCAGCAGGAAGACTTGGGCCTAGGTTTTTTGCTAGTTGGCACTCGTCAGTAAGGTGTATCTGGAACCTTGAAGGAGCTCATGTTCCTTCCTTTATGCAAACAATTCATTCAAAGTGATGGATACTGAGTCGAAGTTTCAGTTGGAAATCAACGAAATACGAGTTCTTTAAAGAAATCTATAATTATATAACCTTATTTGTATCATATGAAATGCTTCCCTAGTAGGAATTTTCACGTTATTACACCTGGATACATTGAATAGTAACATTCGCCTACTTTTTGTTTAGATATGACCGGTTCGAACGTTATTATCAATTGTCTTTACAACATTCTGATGGCAATTCAAATAGTAACAGTCAACAGTCAAATCGTCAACTTTGTCTAGACAGCTCTAGACCACAGCTTTGTTTAACTGGTCCATCGGGAGATAACACTGATTCAAGACGGAATCGATCAAACCAACAGCAGCAGCAACAACAATTAGCAATTACAGCTGGCCCATCACGTCGATCAACCAAAACTTCATGTATTCCTAACGGTAGTACTGTTGGCTATCGTGTTAATGGTGTACAAAATCATCAAAGAGAAGTTAGTGATAATAACCTTGGTGTTGATGATGGTGACGACGATGATGATGATGAAAGTCTTTTGGACATAAGCGAAGGACCTAGTGGTGTAAGTGATGTTTTACTTGTCTATTTATATTGCTTGATCATGAGTTGGCACAAATTGGAGAACTATTAGAAAATCAGAGAAGTCCTGGACAGCTGTTTCATCCTATTTTGGGATCCTCATCAGTACGCAATAACCGAATTCCTAATCCAGGACCCTCAGGTTATAAGGTCAGCTCGCAGACCATTCAATCACTAAGACTTGATTTAATGGTCCATGAATTCCAACTTCTGCCAATCTGCAATATGTAGCACAACTGCCGGCTAAAGTCGTCAGCGAGTAGCTGTTATCTTGCCTGTTTTAGTGAACCTTGCTGGCCCTCCATGAATATGAATTCAGTGTTTCTTGATGTCCATCAACAAAACAATTCTGTGAAACTATTTCCACACGATACTCTGGATATCATCACCTTCACAACTAGTGGTTTCGGACATACAATCTTTATTAATATCTACTACGATGTTGATTTAACTTGTGTAAAGAATATCTGAAATGAATGTGTGATTACTTAACGCGTCTACTCATTTATTCCTAAATAAAATTACATTCCATCCATCGATTGGTAACCGTAACTTTGTCGCTAAAAAGGTTATTTAAAAAAGCAGTTTGAAAATTGTTAGTGTCGGTGAAATGGGAATTTTTCCCCCAAATTATGCATAAATTTAATTATTGGGTATGCGATATCTTTTATGGGATAATAACTTTTCCCATAAATATTCACTCTTTTTCCATTGCTTTACACATTTGGATAGATTTTACTTTTTGTTAAATTATTTGTCTTATTCTGTGTACACCAACATATATAAAATGTCCAATTGTTAGTCTGTGGGGATTTGATTGGTTTCAGGATTTCGTCATGACTGATATCAGTTTGAGGACTATTAGAAAACTTTGGAGTACTGGATGGCTGCTTCATCCTAGTTTATTTCTCTTCATCGGTACGCACCCACTGAAGTTCGAACTGAGGATCTTCTGGTTACAAGGTGAGCATTAAGCCACTGAGACACGATCCAACGGCCAGTGCATGAATTCGAAATTCTGCCAATTCACAATATGAAGCTACCACTAGTCAGTGTTATAGCTGGCGAGTATGTGTCCCCACATCTGCAAACCGACACTTGAATATCAGTCTAGTGCTCACTAGTGACTGACCCTATTCAGGTAGGTAGTTACTTGGGTTCTAGAGGAAATTCGGGACCATTAGGGTACAACAGATCGGCTGTGAGGACAAATAGTCTCCAACGATAACATTCATTAGTGGCCGAACCATTTCGTGAATCGGCAGAAGTTGAAATTCATGCACTGGCCGTTGGATTGGGTCCCAGTGGCTTAATGGTCTTGGAGGTGCCCCTGTAGCCAGAGGGTTCTGGGCTCGAATCCCAGTGGGTGGGTGCGTACTGATGAAGAGTTGGTCCCAAACTAGGACGAAACAGTTGTCTAACACTCCCTGCAAGTTTTTTAACTGATATCAATTCATGATGAGAAAAGTAATAAAGGGTCTATTTCAATGTAGATTTCGTCATGAATCAACATAGGTTAGAGATGACTGAAAACTCATAATCTAAATACCAATCTTCAACGTATTGATGAGTACGACATGGCTGTTCTAAAGCTGTAATGATAATTCGTGACCAGTTTTGTAGATACTAATCGACGACATTAATTAAGGGTAGCACCATATCACAAATGGACAAAGTTGAAATTCACAAGTCATTGAAACCCGTATAAAGCAAGTGGATAGTCAATGGGCTTGGTTTCATAGCACTAAGGTTTCTGGTTCGACCGGTGGCGGCGTCGTGGGTGTGCACTGCTAAGCAGTTCCAAACTATAGTAAAACAGCTGTCTAGTGCTTCCTGGTTTTCAACGGTTTGTAACGAAATTTACAGTGAAATTAATCCAAATCTCTACGAAAACACCAATTATCGAAAGGGTCTGTTGTTCAAGTAATTGTGTATTCTTTCACTGCACAAAGTTATTCAAGCTTGACCCATGAAGCTGTGTGCATAAAAGCAAGAAGTATCATAATGGTTTATTCCGCTGTTTGATATGATTTGTTAGATACCATTCAAGTCAACCACTAATATTTACTAACTAGATCGTAATGTTCTAAACTCGGGACCTTAGTTTTACTCGTTTGGAATTGGACTCATTATTGGTATACCTGGTGTGACTCAACTCAGGTAACCGAACCACTTTAAACCACACACAATCTGGTTAGTTATGTGGGTGAAATAGCGACACACAGAATATCATTAAAGTCGGCTGACTATACTCCAATTATTTCTACGTATAATGTAGTATTTCTGTGATAGTTGACGTTCCTATGGTTCGGTCTAAATGTGATCTTGAGTTCTTTTGGTTTTTGGTAGTGCTTCAGATGACTTTGGTTCATGGGGAAAGCTGACCTAAAAACAGCCAACTACGTGAAAGTCCATGGGATAACCTGATAATAATATGTGTATGAAATCCAGTTATTCGTAAATGACACTGATACGTTCATTCAATGAGTCTTGCAGTTAGATAATATCAAGGTTTGAGCTTTTAATCGGTTACTTTTAAGATAAATCATGAACCAACAGCAATTGAAAAACCGTTGAAGATCAGGGAGTAATGAACAGCTATTTCGTTCCAGTTTGGTACTCTTCAGCTCCACGCACTAGCTGTCGAACTCTGAATTCCGTAACTTTCTTGCTTAGCTGTAAATTGTGTTTAAATTTGATACTTCTGTGGGGATTTTGAGTGCTTTTATTTTGTTTTATTTGTATTTTTATGCACTAGATTACCTCAAGATCTCATGATTCAGATGAAACTGATGAAATCGCTCAATGGTTATCTAGTCGTCAACTTATACCTGTAGATGCACAACATCAGGAGCCTAATCGTCAACTTTATGATCGTCAGCAGGCAAATGCATTGAGTTCAAACAGTCGATCTCATCATCGCCCAATGTTGAATCATTCAACCTCTGCTTCTTCACGACTCACTACTTCTGTCGTTACGGCTGCTACTCCTATTAATCCGACTATTGGTGGTGCTTTATGTTTACCATTATCCACAACACATTCACAAAGCACATCAAGTAAACCAACTCAAGTAAGTGTGTTTAAATCTAAGCATAACACTCTCTTTGGTAAAATAACTCCTAGAGTGTAAGCAAAAATTGAGATTCCAATTGTGGTGGCTGGTAATCTGAAGTCCTATGAATTTCCCTATAATACAACAGTTGAAATTTCTTTAAATTAAAAAGTGACGGTCCATTTCACTTATTTTGTTACTCAGCTAAGGAACCTTCAACAAAGCTCACTCACAGACTTACTTCACTTGGATTATGTGATCATGTCGGAATCAATTACCTTTTAGGATAAGTTAAGCTTTGAGCATCAGTAAGTACCAACCGTCAGATCACGTTGAACATGCCAATAAAAGAATAAAGGCGATTTTTACATGAGAAATACATATATTCTTGAAAACGATGAATTAAAAGGCATGAAACTGTAACACAGGATACGTGTCTCTGATGTGTGACAGAAATGCCTGACAGTTTTGTATTGAAGTGTCAACAGAGTAATATAGCTAAATCGTAGACATGCATTCTTCCAGGTTTGCTAACCCTAGCCCTAACCTTAATATTTCCTTAACGTAACCCTAACGGGAAAGTTGACCTAAACTAACCTAAATCTAACTTGAACCAACCCTGATATTTCCCATATAAGGTTACCATAACACTAACATGTCCTTATCATAAACCTTAACTTTATTTTTCCCGATCCTACCTAAAACTGCCTATATATCCCGTTTGATATCAAAAGACCTAAATAAGCTTATTTTATTCATGATTATAATATTATTTGCCTAGTTTCACCAACTTGCTCAATGAGCGTTTCAAGGCCCTTGGTGTGTTCGCACTCCACTGAAACTTACTGGTGCTTAAAGCTTAACTTGTCCAGCCAATGATATTTATGTATAGGGTCATAGTTGTTCATTAGCATGGATGACTAAAGTGTCTTACGCATGCGTTACCTCATCTCACTCATCACGACTGCGTTTCAAAACATGAGAACAATTCAAAAGATGAATATTTGACTAATACTGAATCCCAAGCGTTCTGGGGAATCAGTTGTCTTTCAATTCGATTTTATCATGTGCTAACATTAGCTGGTTTTTCATTCAAGACTAAAACAAGCAGTGAATGGCTTTTTTTTATCTTAACTTAAAGTTGTATGGCAGAGTCATATTTCCAGCTCATTCAGGAAGCAAGATGTCATCACTCAGGCACATTAGGTCATGATGTTCGCCGTGCGATTCACTGCTGTCAGATGTGAGATGTTACTTCAGGGCTGGACTGCACAAACTCATAACTTAACGGCAGGAAATGAAGTGGTATAGCGTGCTGACCACTTTAAGTATTTTGGAATTTGCATTAACCCCTATGAACTGAATGCTGACGAAATTTCATCACAGATATAAAAGGCACGTCTGGTATTTGCCAACCTACGTTATTTTTGTCGTAAATGTGATATCCGACTATCGATCAAAGGGCCGTGTGCATTACACTACAGTCTCCCTGTCCTCTATAATAGCTGTGAGACATAGCCAATAAAATGGAAGATATCAAAGGGCTAGTCGTTTTGGATCATAGATGTCAGTCTTCTGTCTTCCATAGTAGAAGGTGTAAAATGGCGAGTAGTATTGCAGTTAGACGTCGAGTGTTAGGTAAGGAAAGTAAGTCAATCAATTAGGTTGTGAAGGTGAATCGAATGAGATAATCGGAGATCGTTGTCGATGGTTCAGGTGCATTTACTCCTTTTGATCTCCCATATCGAAGCTTATGCCCCCCCCCTCGCCCACCTTTTTTGTTTTCATTTGTGTGCTACATCGAGTGTTGTAACTTGAACTGCTGCAGTTCTGTGCAAAGTTTTACGATAAAAGTCAATAAGTCAGTCAATCAGGTCATGATAGATTTATTCTTTATTTGATTGGTTATGGGTTAATGAAATTCACTCATTTCCGATATATATTCATCATCAGGTGAAATACAAAAAAACCTGTACGGAAAATCGGTATTTATAATCTTATATTTGTAGTTTACTGCATTTTCTTCCCGAAAGCTTAGTAATATTTTGCATATATAAAACCCATCGGTACATAAAAATTAACTGTGTTTTACTATTTTCTGTTTTGTTCACTTTTATTCAGTATATGGCATATTTAATTTGCATACAATTATAAATTGACTTACAGTACAAATCATATCGTGTCCCTTCTTCTTCCTCTTCGTCTTCTTTATTATCCTTACTCTCAGTCTATCTCCCTCTTTCTATCTTTCTGCGTCTATATGCGTGTGTGTGTGTGTGTGTGTGTGTGGTATTGTCTGTTTGCTATCCTACTTATTCCGTGTTTATCATGAATATACCCTACCACAGTTGTTTGTAAATCTTGTTCCAATGCATATTCCTCTAGTAATTACAGCGTTCCCACTGTCTATTGCCAACCCGGTAGTTTTATGCATATATATATATATATATATGCATATTCATATAGCGTCTATATTCCCGTCTTGTTTCTTCTTCAACCTTTATCCTAAGATTTTAGTCATCCACAATTCATGCATCCAATAATTATTTATGTACTCACTGTTTTTTACTATCTACCTTTTTTTGTCGCAAAGATAGTAAGCCTAATTCCTTTCGTGAATCTTTCCATCATTTCTTTTTATACAATTAGAATTTATCAGACTCTCTAGAAGGAGGAAAATAAATGAATGAATGAATGAATGGATAAATAAATAAATAAATGAACGTTACTATTTATTGATTTTGGAGAAACATTTCTTACTAATCTCCATTATTCCTGAACCAGTTTTTGCACACGATAGTAAAAAGATATGCTAGTTTGAGCAAGTTTTACTTCAATGATGAATTGAAAGAAGAGCAGTAGAGAAAATCTAGGAGCTACAGGGAGCTGTTTTGTAAGAGTTTAGCATTTTTAAGAGCTAAAGTGTATGGGTATATCCTTGGGTTATCAGATAATGAGGCGAATAGTTTACCACACTGACTTCAACGACTTATTGTATGATTTATTAGTCGCTCAACCTAGTTGTTTTGAGTTTACACACATACGTCAGTACTACAGTAATAGGTGTCCTAGACTTTTCACTTTTCGATGCTTCTATGACTTATTTTATTTTTTAACAAAATATCCCTTAAAATAATTCAAATTCCCACAGGTGAGATGAGATTAGACAGCTTTATTTTTAACAGAGATATTGGAATATGAAAATATTACTCTGACTATGATTAAATAAACAAGGATTATTATAATTTCCTCTAATTCCTAGAGGAACATAGGGCTTCAGCTGCGCACCTCCATTGCCTTCTGTTTTCTGCCAACTTTTTCACCCCGCTCCAAGTCTGCCCACACGACCTCATCTCCTCTTCACATGACCTCCTCCAAGTCACCCTCACACCGACGACCAACTCGCCGCCTCCCTTTCGGGTTCCAATCGAGCAATGACTTGTCTAGTGATGTCACTTGATGGTTTCCTCAGCGTATGGCCAATCCATCTCCATTTCTTCCTGCCTATTTGTTTCACAATCGGTTCCTGTTGTGTTGGTTCGACACCAGAGATCCCTGTTTCTGATCTTTTCTGACCGGCCATCTGATCTTGAGTACTGAGCAAAGACAGTCGTTAATGAAGGACTGTAGTTTGTTTGAGATGCTCTTTATGACGAGCTGGCCAAGTCTCTGATCCGTATAGTGAGTAGCACTGACTTCACATTGGAGTTGAAAATCCGTATCATATTTTTGATGCTGAGTGGGGCTGTTGACCTCCACACAGACTAAAGAGTAATGAAAGCTTGTCTTGATTTCGCGATTCTTGCTTTGATATCCTCGTCAGTTCCGCTTGTAGTTGAAACGATGCTTCCCGGGTAGGTAGGTAAAGGAGGTTGTTTCTTTCAGGTTTCTCCCATTTATGCTGATTGTTGTCTGCTGTTGTTGTTGCTGTTGGTGTTGGCCAGGAATCTTCATCACCTCTGTCTTATCTATGTTCACATGAAGTCCTAACTTCTCTGGATGCTTCTTGTTGCTTTTCACTTGCATATCATCCAGTTTGTGGGAAATCCAACAATAATTGAAAAAGTATTTTACGTTAGTGAGTTTCCTAGATTATTGTGATCACATTACAAATTGAATTTAGTCAACAACAATAAAGCTTGAACACATCAGTGATTATTTCCTAGTTATATAAGTCAGTCAGTCAGTCAGTGCAATTACTATAACCGTTATGTCAGCCTTTTAAGTAAGAAGTTTGTCATATTTGGCAGTTTATTGTATTCGTATAAGTGTTCTGATAAAAGGTTTGAATCTGATTCTAAATCTATGAATTGGTGAGCATAGGTACTTTAGTTTATGGTACAGCTGAAGATGATGGCTGTCTCAGGCATTATTGCTGGGCTCTTGCACTTTCCAACTTTATAATCTAATTCCATCTCTATGTCTTTTATTTACATTATTTATTACTATGTTGGGTGTGAATTTACTCAGATTTACTTCACCTGTGTTATGTTGTTTGTTCATTTAATGTCACTTTGATGAGGTGATTGATATATTGACAATAAGAGGAAAAGAAAACGACATATGACATTTTGTCATATCCTGGGGTTGTTAATCTCTATATCAATCTAACTGAATTTGTACACGCGTAAATAAAAGACAATAGATAGCTTTTACAACTGTTGTCTTTACCACTATTTATATATAAAGGATTAAACACCTGTCAAATCAAAACTCTAGACACGTCTAGACACGTTTCTTTCCTATGGGTTGATTTGTGGAAAGAATACTGTTGACTGCATGACGTAAAACTAAACAACACTGAAGTAGTTATTATTCTAAAAAAATTCCGGCCAAATCAACTGCCCACAAGATGTATATCTGATGTAATCATTACAGCTTCATAATCACACTGATAAACTTGACTAGATTTGTATAAATTAAGTAACCTATTTCTTTATAACAACCAGTATATTATTACTGCATTTCCCATGATCCCGACAACAATAGTTCAGTTATTACATTATTGTATAGAAGAGTAAACTCAAGAGAAGGCGAGGAGATATTTAAAAGTCGCAGTGCATATTGCTATCCTTTAGACAGTTTTTCGGTGGATAAAATCAAACGCAAATATAAGAAGAAACTCGGTTTTAAGACAAACCTGACTACTATCACCAATGGTATCACAGATTGTAGTGAGCTGTCACGCGTGATGCGCTGTACGCGGGGAGCGAGAATACAAGAATTCGTTGGAGCGACAAGAAGACTCTAGAAGATTTGGACTTCACGAATGATTTATGTCTAATGTCACACGAATTCGAAGATCTATCAACAAGTTGGCAGAAGAGGCAGTCAGCGAAGAAAGGACTTTAAGTCAGCATGGAAAACATTGAGGTGATCAGTTCACTCAACCCATAATCACAACAACAGTCATCAGTCACTATCAACGGATGAAATTTGAAAGAGGTTACTTCTTTCACTTATCTAGGCACCATCGTTTCAACTGCAGGAGACACTGATGATGTCAAAGTAAGTATCAGAAGGGCAAGACAAACCTTCATCACTCTGAAATGAGTGGGGAAATCTACTCCACTAAAGATGAAGAACGAGATTTGTATTTCCAGTGCCAATGTGAAGTCATTAATTCTATATGACTTAGAGATTACTTGTATCACCAAAAGCATTTCGAAAAGGCTGAAGATTTTCGTCAACAGCTGCTTCCGCTGAATACTGAAGGTTATGTAGGCGAAATGGATTAGCATCAAGAAACCCTGACGAAGAACTAACTAAGAGACCGTAGTTCGAAAAATACGTCGAAGAAAATAGAGGTGGATGGGACACACAATAAGGAGCACACTGGGTGACATTCTGCTCAAACCAAGCCCTCAAATCAAAACTGAATAGAAAACGATGAGTTAGGCGTTAATTCGAGAGTTACATGGATGAGATCGTGTGACCAGGGGGTGAGAGCTTATGGACATTAGTGTAGCCAACCAATAAGCTCTGTAAAAAGCAGTATGAAATATAGATGTGTTGTTGAAGCCCTGTGTTCCACTCGCAATCTAAGGAAATAATTAGTGATAATAATGCGGAAAAATAATTTGAAGTAAACTGGTGGATCGTAAATAGTAGTGGAATCTAGGATACGCATTTCATCCTATTTGGAACTCTTCAGCTAGATGTATATGCATTCCCCAGTAAGTGACGGTGGTCTCATTGAAGCTTGAATCCAAAGCTTTGCGCACTAAACGACTTGGGCCACAAGAGAAACCTCTTGTGCAACGAGCATCAGTAGTTACTTAATTTACTTTGGGCTTTCCCGTTGATTGACTCAACTGAAGTGTTCGACCACAAGGGGCTGTCATGTCAACCTGAGTCTGAGTATTTCGGTCTAGTCAATCATTTGGAAAGTTCAAATTGAACTAAATGGAAAAATAGTTGTCTGAATTTCCTTGAATCGTTTCACTTGTGGTCTAGGCGAGATAGCTGACTGTCCAACAATGATGAATGTTGTGCTGCATGACAGCGGTACGTAACCATTGAACACAGATCTATAAAAGTATTGTATACAAAATTACTACGACTTTTATTGTATTTCTCATGTTTAATAAAGGTAATACATTATCACTTTTGAATTTAAGCGTAGAGTTTTAAATAATACGCTTAAGCAAGTTATTACAGTTATATGTCTTCATAAGTTAGTATATCCAAGTCATGAGTTGGACGTATTCGCCTATAGACTATTTGCAAGTGTGGATTACTCATACAATGGTGTATCCAATCAGCTACGAGTTAAATTTATGTTTACCTATCACAGTACATGAACAAGTGGGAATATGAAAATTACTTAAGACTAAAGAATAGTGTATCAATTCACTATCACCATCTATATCAATGCTCAAAAAGGATACTTAGAGTTTTCAATTATATATTTTGAACGTCAAGTAAATATTCGCAGACTATGATTTTGTCATAATTTTAGTTTCACTCGAAATAACATTTAAAATTCAAAGTAAACAGCGACTTCGGAAGGCTTTTTGTCGTAAAATATACCAGCACTCTGTTGTAGTGGTGAACGAATTCCTATTTTTTCATTCTCTCTTTCTTTGTTCAGTTCAATTTTGTATTGCCCCTTGATTGATTCCATAGAACTTAAATGTTTGGTCTTTGTTGACTTCTTGACTTCTAGTATGGACGCTTCAACGATTTCTGAGGATTCACATGCAAATAAAACTAGTAATTCGAAGGTATATTAGGGGACAGAGAACAATTACAAAAGTGGTTGAACGGAATGAATGTTATTTTGTGAATGATGTCTAGCAGTGGGATATAGGATATACATTTCGTCTCATTTGGACCCATCATCTGAATGTATCTGCATCCTCAGTGAGTGATGTTTTTCCCAGAACCTATCGTGTCAAACTCTTAAGCTCTGTTCACTTAGGCCACAAGAGAGCTACCTGTTGTTTAGCGGTTTTAAAACGATAGGGCAGGGTACAAGCCTCAGTGGAAACACCATCTCTCATTGGTTGCATCCAGATGACGGGCACTAGACAAGACTAGACCCTGGATTCCACTGATAGTCACCACCTACCAAATAACATTCATTCCTTCTACACACTTTTTTGATTACTATATTCCTTGCCTCTTAATATATCCTTGCATTACTAGCTTTGTTTGTTACCGTTTCTCTTATCCTTTATTCATATCCGCAAGTACTATCATTTTTCTCTTGCATGTTTGAGACTTCAGTTATTGCTATTGCCTTCTGTATATCAGTGTGTACTTTCACAAGTGTATTCACCTCTTAACAACTATGCATCCATTTTTGTACCTATTCACTATAAAAATATTTCCTTGATTTCATATAAATATTTATTTCAGTTAAAAATTCCTGTCGAAATTTATGCATACACTAAGTAATATTTCCGTCTCTTTCACTCCCATCTTTTCATATCCGTTAGAGTTTACTTTCAAATTCATCAGTGGAAATTAACGTTGTTTTTTCCCCTCTCCATTTTTCCAATATTCTACAAAAAGGGTGTGTTTCTCAAGTGTAGATTTTGATTATGTAATTCTACTTAGTGCATAAATCATTGATAATAATCATAAAATTAGCAGAAGAGATTAGTATTTTTCGCAACTATATTAAACATCTAGTCTTTTTATAACTTTGAAAAATGAAACATATCGATTGATCATATGATAAATATTGATTTCTACTGAGGATATATGTGAACCCTATTGAATGATTACAGTAAAGTTAAGGATAGGTAGTGAGTAAGTCTATATTAGTATCTTCGATTTTGATTTCCAAGATAAAGTCATATGTCATATGTAAGATGTTACTGCTGAACTGTACTGGACTGTACCAACTTCTAGCTTGAAGACAAGGAGTGCAGTAGTAGGGTGTCTTAACCATTTCAATTATTTGAGTAGTTGTATCAGCCTTAACGAACTGATTTCTGGCAAAATCTCAGCACGGATACAGAAGACAGGTGTGGTATTTGCCAAACTACTTTATCTTTTTCGTAGTCGTTTTATCCGGCTGTCGATCGAAGGATGTGTTTACCGCACAACAATTCTCTGTGTCCTCCTTTAAGGTTGTGAGACGTATGCATTGGTGAGATCCTCCAAATCAATCAAGCAAAATCCCTACAAAAACCAATACTTGAAAACACAGAAGACATGAAAAGACCAGCTGTCTTTGGTCATATGTGTCATCGTCCTATCTTCCGTGCTAGCTGTTATAACATGGCGAGTAATACTGAGGTTAGGCATCAGTACCGGGTAGGGAATATAAGTCAATTGATGAGGTTGTGAAGGTGAATTGATTGAGAAGGCTAGGATGTGTGTTTTGCATGCCTAGCTATCATCTCCCTCGAGAGGCAATGTTAGCTGATATAGGATTAAGTCGGAAAACAGCTGCTGGTGGTCAAACTGAATCCTGACATCAGTCCATAAAATATTTGAGAGTTTTGTTTGACTCACTTCCTGGTCGTGGTCCTTGGGATTTGGAGAATAAATGACTGAAGATTGTTGGTAATAAGACTCAAAGTCTTTGTCAGTTGTGCAGACATATTCACTCTTTGTGCCCTCCCATACCCATTAATCTTTTCTTTTACTATTATCGTTCTTCCGAATCTCGTTGTTTTCTCTTTTGTTCACATTTTGTGGGCTACATGAAGTATGACAACTTGAACTGCTGCACTTTTGTGCAAAGTTTTTTGTGTTGAAACTCAGTCATGATAATTCCTAAGTTTTTTCTGTTTTCTTTGTTACTCTGTTTTGTATTCTAGAATAGTTACTTATGTCAACGTCAGTAGTAGTTGTATACATGTTAGACAAAAGTTCAAAAACACTATTCAGTTATTTTCCACGGAGTTCAGATAGCTTTAGTCGTCTATAATAGCAAAAAACGTCGTTACAAAGAGTTAAGAAACTCAAAGTATTAATGATTTCAAGTATTTTGGGTCTACTGCCAGCTTAATTGATTGCTGTTTCTGTATACTGTGTCCATTCCACTTCTTCACTGTATGCCTAATCTAATCTCTAACTCAACCGAAAGTGTACATACACACCATGGAGTATTTCAATAGAATTTATCAAGAAATATTCGATAAAGTTTTTTTTTCACTTCGTTGTTGATATTCCAATCAAACAAACTCAGCTGACATGAAACTCCTCTACCACGGTTCAAACCAGAGTGTGTTTACATTAATAATGCTGCATTACAAACCTTTAGTATTTGAAGGATCTGATGTTGACAGTATTGTCATTTAATTTGACATAGTGAAGCTACCAAAATGATATAATGTGGTGTAAAATTAGTATTAAAACAACAGGATGGTTCTTTATTGCTTATAAATTAACTTGAAAAATGCAAAGGCGTGTGCTCATACCATCGGGTTACGTAATTTTCCACATCGCCCAGTCTGTCGTATTTAATCAGATATACTTTGTGTTAACCATCTGTTTACGTTTTTCAAGAACAATCTATACTCGCGTGGATTTTTGATTGGCTATTTTTCATAATACGTGGTCTGTTCTTAAGCGAAAAAAGGTGTCAAGGATAAGTAAACGTTTCAGATAGAACAATATCCTGTCGAATGATATACTGTAGAGGGTGCATAGATCATATCTTCACTCTCCTACAGATCCTAGAATATAGACACACTTTTCGGCGTCCAACAATTGCCATATTTCTTGACTAAAATCGCCCTTCGACTCCGTGGATCGAAAGGTACTATGGCAATGTTTGACTGTAAAGGCAGTGCCAAGAAAGTACATTGCACTAATCAAGACACTCTATTCAAACTCACGTATCCGTGTAAGGGCTTATGGGGAATTGTCATCTGAATTGATAACAACCAGTGGTGTCCGACAAGGATGTCCACTTTCCCCATTTCTGTTTAACTTCATCATAGATATGCTAATGGAAATATCCTTAACTGAACTTAACGACTTAGGAATCGACTTGTTACCAGGGTATAGTCTTATGGAGTTAGAATATGCAGATGACATAGACCTGTTAGGGGTGGATGAATAAAAAATGCAGAGTCTTCTGAACACCTTGAGCAGGAATCTTCGTATGTTTGGCATGCGATTCGCCCCTGCAAAATGTAAGATGCTGCTACAGGACTGGACCACGTCAACTCTTAGCTTAGTGATAGGGAGTGAAGTGATAGAACATGTTGATCACTTCACCTATTTGGGAAGTTGTATCAGCACCAACGGATTGATTGGCGATGAAATCTCATCACGGATCCAAAAAGCTCGAGCTGCTTTCGCTAGCTTGCACTATCTCTGGCGTAGGCGTGACATCTAGCTATCAGCCAAGGGACATGTGTACTGCTCAGAAGTTTGCTCCGTCTTTCTCTATGGCTCTGAAACATGGCCAATAGGATTTGAAGACATGAAAAGGTTGACTGCTTTCGATCATAGATGTCTGCGATCTGTTTCTCACGTTAGGTGGTATAATAAGGTAAGTAATGTTGACGTTAGGCGTAAAGTGTTGGGCAAAGAGGGAAAATCAATCGACGAGGCTATAAAGTTACATAGATTGAGATGGCTAGGTCAGGTGCTGCGCGTGCCTAACCATCGCCTCCCCCGATGGGCATTACTAGCTGATATGGGGGCAGGTTGGAAAAGAGTAAGTAGTGGGCAAACAAAAACATGGCCTCATCAATCCATGAAATCCTTGACATTTAAACTGAGTCAGGTAGGGGGGTGCAGACTTCTGGTTTGGTGCCCTCGTGACTCTAAGAATCAATGGTTGGAGACAACAGGTGACATGGTTGAAAATCGTTGTCAGTGGCGCAGATGTATTCAGTCTCTGTAATCTTTCATATTCCTTTCTACCATTGCCCATTCTGTTTCACTCTTATACTTGTCAAACCCTATTTATTCTTCTCACCAATCTTTTTGTCTACGTTTGTGTGCTGTTTTGGAACGTGGCAACTCGAACTGCTGCACTTCGGTGCCAATTTCTATGTTGAATGCCGACAGACAGACTGTAAATTACTGCTTTTTTGATTGGACACTAGTAATTAGTGTGATGTGTCTAGGCGTTTCTTTGGTGCAGACTGAATTTTATCAGTCAGGTTTTTAATGTGGCCACCATTCAACGTAGCTTGCCATCACGGTGCACACTGATTTGATGACATTATTTGATTGGAGGCAATCGGCAGGAAGCCTTGGATCTAGGTTTCATGCTAGTTAACACTCATCAGCAAGGCGTATCGCGAGCTCAGTGGTGACGTCTCTGGTTGCAGCACTGGGTAACGCCGATTCGTGTATCAGAAGGGACATGAGTTCGTTCAAGGCCGCAGATACGTCTTGGTGAGGAGTGTCGACTAGCACGAAACCCAGGTCAGATGGGGCTTTCTGTCGATTGCCTCTAACTATCTAAGATCACGGTTTCAGTTGAAGATTCTGTATAAAGAGTAGATGAAACCAAGCTGAAAATTCTATACTGTGTACAAATGTGTTGTTCAGAATAAGATTATCATTATTATTTTGCTTATGATTATGTTTACTGCTAGACTGTAATATCCTACGAAGTCTTTCACTCATGTAAATGTTTGACTTTTGATCAGTAATTTCTCAATTCAAACTATGCTTTATTTACTTCGGCATGTGTATCTATGCTGTAACTTATGTGTTCACGCATGGGATGTCACCTATAGTCTTCCTATTATATAAAAATAAGTGTGATCAATAACTAAGTTTGAATATCATTTAGTCAATTCTTCTCAAGTCTTTTGAATATTGGTGTCAATACGATGGTTCATTATCTGTTCATACATCTATGGAATGGCTTATGTTAATAATTTCGTCCACTTTACAGTCCAGATATAGTGAAGGTGTTTTTTATGCATATCTATCATTTAGGCATTCAAACGTTACGTGCTTGGGTAAGACAACCTAGTTATTTAATTCCTAAGCATTTCTCATCTTGTCACTGGATTTTCCCCTCGTTAGGCTTTAGTCATTATTTTCATGAAAAAATTTATTTGTGTGAACAGTATTCTGAACTTGTAAATTGTTGATCATCACATCTAACGCCAACAGTGTAAAATTATCCTCATGCAGAACTTTGACTGACCCTACTAATTAAACTTCTTCTTAAAACTTGGTGGAATCGCCATTGAAGCTCTTCATTGGTAAACACTGAACTACTTGCTATTCAGTTAATCGCTTTCAATAGTACTATGACTAATGTTTTCCAGTGAAACCACTCAGTTTCCTATAATTTTTCTGACTGAATAACTAACATTAATCGGTGTATTCTGCAGTATTATTATTTATTATTATATCCTTTAATTCCTAGAGGAACATAGGGCTTCAGCTGCGCACCTCCATTGCCTTCTGTTTTCTGCCAACTTTTTCACCCCGCTCCAAGTCTGCCCACACGACCTCATCTCCTCTTCACATGACCTCCTCCAAGTCACCCTCACACCGACGACCAACTCGCTGCCTCCCTTTCGGGTTCCAATCGAGCAATCACTTGTCTAGTGATGTCACTTGATGGTTTCCTCAGCGTATGGCCAATCCATCTCCATTTCTTCCTGCCTATTTGTTTCACAATCGGTTCCTGTTGTGTTGGTTCGACACCAGAGATCCCTGTTTCTGATCTTTTCTGACCGGCCATCTGATCTTGAGTACTGAGCAAAGACAGTCGTTAATGAAGGACTGTAGTTTGTTTGAGATGCTCTTTATGACGAGCTGGTCAAGTCTCTGATCCGTATAGTGAGTAGCACTGACTTCACATTGGAGTTGAAAATCCGGATTATATTTTTGATGCTGAGTGGGGCTGTTGACCTCCACACAGACTTCACATTAATGAAAGCTTTTTTTGCTTTTCCGATTCTGTATTCTGTAGTATCATTTCTTTATTTGTTTTCAAAATATTTCTGTGGTGTCATAACATTTTTTTAACGTTAATTCGCATTCCCCCTTGATGGATTATGTTGGACCAAAACGATCCGTCTTTGTTGGCATACCAGTTCCGAATATGAACGCTTTAATTATGTCTAATGATTGTTGTAAACTTATCTTGGTTAATGGGGACTTGTAGTAGGATCTTGGACGCATACTGATTTGCACTTCCCCTTGATTGTTTATTGTTTGAAATGACTCTTGTGACGCACTGGATAATGCATTGGAGTTTGGAACTATGGTTAGAGTTGGAACAAATCACTCACTAGGGAGTGCGCAATCATTCAGATGTGAGGTTCTATATTGGACACACAAATGCACATCCTGCATTCCACAGCTAGTCACCATCTTTTGAAATAATTTATGATAACATTTCTTTATTCCTGTGTAATACCTTTATTAACCACACTATTATTATTGTTATTGTGTGTGTCTTTCTATTTCAGTCTCATCAATCCTCTCGTGCATTATTGTGATATTTCCTTTACAATAAAGTAAGTAAGAAAAATTGTCATTTGAACATAAACTGTTTTTCGTATATATTTTCAAAATTTTTATTACTACAAATGTCGATTTAATCAGTTGAACATGTTTTCCTGGTTCCTGGTTATTAGCCTCACACATATATTGTATGATAACTGATGATACTACCTAGTTGTCTGGGCTGAAGTATGCAGAGCGGAATAAAAAACCCTAACTGAATAGCTGAAAGTCTAATGATTAGGCTGCTGATCCATATCAGTACTACAAATATGAGATTAATTATTTTCCGTATTGTGTTTTATAGAAGAATTCTGAAGCTTATCTGATTGGACACATTGATTCCGATAAAAGAAGAAGTGCTGGGCATAGAGTTATCCTTTTCAGCGACGTCATTCTGAGGCGATTGTACAGCCTGAGAATGATATCGCTGAAAAGAGTAACTTTCCGCTGAATGCATCTCCTTTCATTTGACTTAATAAGGATTTTGAAGTTACCTTGACTTTTATATTCACCGTCGTTATGGCCTCACAGATGCATGCACAAACTATGTAACTGAAACAGGTGTCTTTAGGGCTGTCCTTATTATCGTTTGGATATTTTAATCGAAAACAAAATAGAATGGCGTTAAATGAAACTAAAGCCCTATTTTAAAATACTAGGGAAAGTCAAAACCCTTTAAAATCTATCCCCAAACAGTCTAACTATATTTTCCAAACTGTCCAGTAAAATTCACCGATTAAATCTAAAAGTAATTTTAAAGTAATGGGAACTAATGGGAGTGAGATTTTACACCCGTGTTCCATGCTTGTAAGCATTCATCAGAAACGCATTTATAGCATTCAAGAAAATTTTGCCTCCTATTAGATTAGAACATGTAACACTCATATTTTAATATCCAAAACTTTCCAATGAGTTATTTGTCTCGCAACTGAAGCCAGTAAGTGTATGATATTATTATTCCCTTCGGTTCCGCGTGGAGCATAGAGCTTCAACAACACATCTCCACTTTGTTCTATTTTATACCGTTCTCTTCAGCATGGTCCACGATCGCGCATAATCCCTCGTCCCCTCCTCGCCACATGATCTCCTCCATATCACTCTCGCACTGATGACTCACTCGATGCTTCCCATTGGGTCCCACTCGAGGCATTGCCTGGCAGTGGCACGATGTCATTCGACGGTCTCCTCAACGTATGCCTGATCCGTCTCCATTTTCTCCTACGTATTTTCCGAGAAGTTGGCTCTTGGTTGGTTTGTTCATCTGCAGAGTTTCTTGTTGTTACCTTTAGATCTTCAATATGTATCCCGCAAAAACGCTGTTGGTAAAAGCCTGCAACCTGTGTTGGAAATGCTTTCTGTTACGCATGCGCCGAGTTTCTGACCCATGTAGAAGAAATAAATTCACATTTTTGTAGAAACTACGAATCTTGTTATTTATACTGAGTGAAGCAGAAGATTTCCAAACAGTTTTCAAGTTGATGAAGTGTATGGTATACCCATGTAAATCACTTGAACGGTAACAGATGTAGCTGTGTAGTCCTTCACGCTGATAAAAAACCATCGGCACAATTTAGTATCTCAGAGGAAATATGATTCTCCTCAAACTTGCACTTTTTCTTATAAGTATCAACAGTCACTTAGTCATCCTTCAAGATATCTAACTTAATGACCTTCAACTTTTTGTATCAAAATTATGTTTTACCCTCAGGCCGCTTATTTAATTATCGAAAAAGTTGCTTGTGATTTACACGAGAGAGTAATTCTTCAAATGCTGCAATATCACTGATTATATCTAAATTTGGTCTGTTTTAGTGCTATATGGTTTAGTAGTAGTTGGTGTATGATCTAGTGTTGAGCTGCATACGTCTTTATTATCCTTCACCTTACCAGTATAGGTGATGGTGTTCCGAAACTCGACGATGAACTTGTCTAATCGTACTTCCAATGCAACTAGATCGACAGGAGCAGTTAAACTGATAAAGACACATTGGAGAGGTGAAATTAGGCAGTTTGTGTTTATTTCCTGTACTAACTATTGTCTTGTTCGTGAGCAAATAGTACAACTTAGCTACGTTAAAAGTTCTTTTAATGGCTCTTCCCAGACATTGTGATACAATCTCACTATAAACATCTCTCATGACTTGCATTATCAGGAACAGCGATTTTTTTGGCAGTGTTGGCATCATGGGCTATTTTCCTGCTAAATCCATGTGTTTATTCAAAAATTCCATTAAATATCTGTTTCTACTTGATGGATCACGAATATCATTGAGTTCTTTGTTCAGTGTTTCATCTGAGTAAATAGTTTTAATACAGTGAACTAAATATCTAACCGGAATCCCTTTTTTACTCTAGGGGGGGGAGTAAAGAAACTCAGAAAGTGAGTAAGTATATTTTCCACTTGTTATATAGGTTTACTGTGGTGATGATTACGTGAATCAAACTGAACAAATCACTGTCTAGATTGCATATGGATTCCTGAAGTAGTCAAATCTTGTGTAGATATGCTTGTTTGAGCTACTTTTGGTCTATAGATTTATGAATAAATCGGAAAGTTAAGTAGCTACTCTGTATGTAGTGAAAGCAGGTTGCTAGCCAATTGGTAGACATTAATTTACGTCAATGTCTATGTCGCTAATATTGGCCATGAGAAAATATGAACAAGACTGATTCAACAACCAATCACAGGAGACTTAACGTGGGCGAATACGATTCGTAGATATGTGGCTAACTTTCCGAGAAACCAGTCACAAGCAGTACCGAATAACCTTGAGCAAGAAACAACCAATCAGAAGAGTGTGTTTGTCTGCTCGAATAAGCTATAATAATGTACATGAAATATATATAAATACGTGCTGATTTCCATAATAAACGATCTGTTGCCTGGCCCTTGTCTTCTGTTTTTACATGTATACTGAAAAGCTACGGTACAATAAGAGGCAAAAAGCATAACACAAAGTGAATAAATAAGCTTTTCTAATACAATAAAATGATCTGTATTCCCCATCTATGTGTTGGTGTTTTTAAGCGGTAGAATGCTCGCCGACCACACCTCACATGATCCGGGGTTCGATTCCCTTCCAACACACTCCTGAACCTCACTTGGACTGTTGTAAGGCAGGTAAAGGTGGAAGTTTGGGTGTGAAATTAACGATTTTACTTCGTAGAAAAATGATATCAGTCCTACTGGAACTTCAAAGCTAAAGCTTGAAGCCCCATGTTTCACTAGGAATGCAAATGAATAGAAAACAATCCTTATCCGGAAGTTAAAAAGTCAACACTCAATCAAACCCGTCTGATACAACAATCTTTGTATCAGTAATCAAGTCATTATCGTTTTTTTTATATTCAACTGAATATAGATGAACTTAGTTCTCCTACGCAGGTTTATTTTAGGGTTAAGGATATAAGCTATCTCGAGGTGTTTTCGCGCATAATATAGCAAAAGCTACAACAGATATTTCAACTGTGCAAAAAACGTTAATATAACGCTCTTTAAGCAACCAAACACAACATTTGATATGGCTAAATTACAATGCAGATAGAAAATCAACTAAATGGAAAAATTCAAATCGTAATTGACCGCCTCCATTCTACAAGTACACGAAGACGAAAACGTGGGCAGTTTGATTTGTAATAACTTATATCATCCCCGTTATTTCAGTGTCTTTTTCCAATTTCATGCTTATTAGCTTGAAATTTATCTCTTGTATTTAATAAATTTATTTATTTTACTTCATGTTTTTATTTTTTTTCCTCCCAGCATTACTTGTGCAGTTTCCTTGCTTAGATTTCATAAGACGGTACAACTATTATTTGCTACTTTCAACGTATTACACGTACATACACGATGTGCGTAGTGTGTGTGTGTGTGTTGGCATCATTTTAACCAATCAGAATTCATTGTTTACTTAAAACCATGGTGTCGTAGAGCTGAACCTAAACACTAAGCACTAAACCATATACCAATGTAAGGCATCATAGCACAATATTGGTCAATTTATTCCTTTCATAATCACTGTTACTATTAATGTTATCATTATTATTATTACTATCATTAACATTAAAGTTATTCACAGTTTTGTTCATATTACCGCTTACATAAACATTGAATAATTAATTCTCTTTTTTTCCTCATTATTTTATCATTACGTATGTATGATTACTTGAAATTGAAAAAACCGTCAACTGTTTTTTCTCACTTGATATTTAATGCCTTTTGTGATTTTATGTTTTTCTGGATTTCTCTTTTTTTTCGTTTCTGTTTGCATTTATTTATAAGTTGTATTATTGACTAAGACATCTAGGATGATAGTTGATCGTTAACTGTCAAATATATCAAACACATCAACATAATATATAGAACGATATCTCTTAAATGTGATATGATGAGCATTCTATAATATGCTATTATTATTATTATTATTATTATTATCGAACATGTATAAGATTTAGATTATATTTTGACATTTAGATCTCTTTTCTTCTGAATGCTTTCATATATATATATATATATATATATAATAGTTTTTCGCTCTTGTGGATCTCTACTATGTATATGTCAGACTATTAAATCGACTTCGCGTCTTCACTGAAAGAATCTTTAGTTTGAATGTCGTTTATGCCTTCACATTTATCTTTCATAATGATTAACCTTACAAAAATTAGATTTAATTTCTTTCACATAATCTGCTTCTCAATTTGTTCTCCGTTTTTTTCACAGATCGTTCCTCTTGTAATCGATGCCTATATATATATATATATATATATATATATATATATATAACATGAAGTATCTTATGAGCTGTTAATCATTGCTCTACTCCACTCTACTCCTTTTTCAATAAACGACAATCATGTAGGTACAGTTCTTCTATCTTCTTCCCTCTCTCTGTGTTCCTCTCGTCTTTTCTAAGTCTTCTCCTCTATCATTTATTCGTTTTCCTGTCTTTATGGGAAGAAATACGGAGTATTGATATTACTCATATCATCATCATCATTAACATACTTTGTTTGTTTTTTCTTTGCTGTTTCGTTTTCGTGTTTTAAATCGTTACTCAACTTTTTTTGTTTATCTGATGTTATAATATTAGAAGAAAGAAGACCATAAAAAGAAACTTGCAAAATAGAAATGAAGAGAAACATTTAATGTAATCTACTCATTTCGTGTGTGTGTGTGGTGTATGTGTGTGAATGTATCTGTGTTTAACAGAGAGAGAGAGAATGAGGTATTGTGTGTATATGTGAATCCCATGCTTTTTCAAGAAAAAACAACCATAGACAAATCATAGTTTAGGGCTTTAACGACGATACAGTAAGTGCATAAATCTTAGAGTTTCAATAACTAACTTTAAGGAAGGAACCTGAAAGAAACAACCTCCTTTACCTACCCACCTGGGAAGCATCGTTTCAACTACAAGCGGAACTGACGAGGATATCAAAGCAAGAATCGCGAAATCAAGACAAGCTTTCATTACTTTTTAGTCTGTGTGGAGGTCAACAGCCCCACTCAGCATCAAAAATATGATACGGATTTTCAACTCCAATGTGAAGTCAGTGCTACTCACTATACGGATCAGAGACTTGACCAGCTCGTCATAAAGAGCATCTCAAACAAACTACAGACCTTCATTAACGACTGTCTTTGCTCAATGCTCAAGATCAGATGGTCAGAAAAGATCAGAAACAGGGATCTCCGGTGTCGAACCAACACAACAGGAACCGATTGTGAAACAAATAGGTAAGAAGAAATGGAGATGGATTGGCCATACGCTGAGGAAACCATCAAGTGACATCACTAGACAAGTCATTGCTCGATTGGAACCCGAAAGGGAGGCGGCGAGTTGGTCGTCGGTGTGAGGGTGACTTGGAGGAGGTCATGTGAAGAGGAGATGAGGTCGTGTGGGCAGACTTGGAACGGATGAAAAAGTTGGCAGAAAACAGAAGGCAATGGAGGTGCGCAGCTGAAGCCCTATGTTCCTCTAGGAATTAAAGGATACAATAATAATAATACTCATAAGAACAGATAGTTTAACAAAATTATACTAAGTTCCGATATTTCGAGTATAATACTGATACAATAAATGAATCTATGTATGAATTTTAATAACAGTTGCTAGGGGCAAAAAGCAAAGCTACAGTTGAATAATACAAGAACGACGGTTTTTGCAGAAGAAGATGGCACCATTGTTTATTTCGTCGACATATCCTTAACTGCGTACTTCCTGAAGAAATTATTAGGTCTGTGTACAGGAGAACTCTAATGTACATACATACTTACTTACGTGATGTCAGTTAACAGGAGACTTTAAACTTGAAAGACAATGTGCAGAAATCATATTTATATGGTTTAAATTTAAACAAAATTAGGAGCTTGGAAAGAACGACAAAAGAATCGCGTAACTGTTAAGGTGAGTAACAGTGTAGTGAGTTCCATTGAAATCATAGCTGCAAAAGACAAGCGGAGTTACATTACGGCTAAGAAAAGAAGGTGAAAGAAAAAGATTACGTTGCCAGACAATAGAGTAAAGATATTGAGTAAGCAGGGCAAAGGAAGATTGATAACTAATTCTTTCTGAACGCATAAATCAGGTTTCGCGCGTTTGATAGCAATTACCTCGGCAGACTAGAGGAGAATAAAACCATTTTGTGTGTTGATAATTTTAAAGGACACATGTTGTTCACCTTATGACTCGTCTGTACTAACCAAACACAATTTCTCATAGGATCGCATCACTTATTTTGGCGGTCAGATTACAGTGACACCTCATGACCAGTAGTTAAAACTATACAGGTATGTTAATCATCAATTCGTAAATAAAGTTTCAGAAATTATTTCTGTTATAACAAAGCAATTAAATCCCTTTTCAGCCAGCAAACCTCAGGTGTTTCTGATCTGAACGCAGCAAATCAGTCTATGCGTTCTAATGTATGGCTAGTCAGAACTTCCTTGAGTTACTCGCGGTCATATAACGCACCAACGACGGCCAAAGGACAGTTATTTGCTATGAAATCTAAGGTACTATTTAACAATGACAACATTGAAAATTGCTTTTACAGTGACGTTAGGCAACTGTACAGAGCAGATAGGTTTCTAGCACACCAAAAATAAAACAACAAGGTGGGATCGAAATTCTGCCTGCAACAAATCCTGCAGACAATTCAAGGTCAGAGTGATTTTGACTCACTTGAACAAAATAACACG
This sequence comes from Trichobilharzia regenti, assembly GCA_944472135.2. Lineage (NCBI taxonomy): Eukaryota > Metazoa > Platyhelminthes > Trematoda > Strigeidida > Schistosomatidae > Trichobilharzia > Trichobilharzia regenti. The sequence goes on from OX235267.1 coordinate 21,800,304, forward strand.
TTATGAATATCACCACATTAACCACGAAGAGAAACGTCAAAATTAGAGACTAAACAGGAAAAAATAGAAGTAATAAGGATTAGGCCAAAAAACATTGAAATCCAAACTTCAGAACAATGATATACATTTAAGAAAATAGGCGGAAAATAATTACAAAGTTAGTTAAAATATCCAAATAAGTACCACTGTTGTAATTAGATTGTTTAAAATGGATTTTCAAGAAATTATTCCGTTACTACTGTGACATACAACTTCCTAGAGAGAATGCATTTCTTTCCAGTAATTCTTTCAAGGTTTCAGGCTTATCACTCACTACGTCTCAGGAAAATAAATAAATAAACTAGATGAGCCATTCAACTTCTCAATCGAAGATTTAAACTAAATAGTCACTTAAGCCCAAGACTCACTGCTATGTCCTCATAAGTCGAGACTCATTAGACGTTTACACGCATAATTAGGATGGTGAAAGGAGTACGAGCCACTGGTTTACGAGAGAAATATGTCGCAAAATAGACACTAGGTGAGAATACAGTTGGGCATGATGCCCAACCCCTGTTAAATTAATATCCTATTGGATATCATACCTGACCAGTCTCATAGATTGGACTGATTTGCATTGAATGTGAACTACACAGTTAGGTGTTAGAATCACAGGTTAAATCTTCTTCGCTAAAAATTCTTCGTGAAAACTTTTTGTTTCTAAAGAATCTAGAGTTAGTATGTAAGTGATTATGAATGATCTCAGGTTTTGAAGTAATTTTTCCTGAAATCAATGGAATTGCTAAGAACTAGAACTTTTAAATAAATTTTATTTGTAGAAAACAATTCGAAATAAAATAAAACAAATATAATTAAAATGTAAAAATGGAATAAGAATAAATTTAACGTATTTGAATAAGTTAAAGACTTGAATGAAACGAAAAATAAGAAGAATATATATATATAGACACCTTCAATAAGCATATTCTTCTGTTTGATATGTACGTATGTTTCGTAATACAGTCATAAGGATAAGCTGTATTCAAAAAGAAAAGACGACCTCAAAGTCTCGGTGTATAAACACTTTCTCGTGGCTAGAATTGTACTGTATAGTCATAATATTACAATAAATGAACTGTACATACTGAATTAAAACGACTTATAATCACTAATATGTTTGCCATTTTGCCTTAAGACTGAGTATTTGTAAACATGCTGGATATTAATTGTGGCATATATTCACTGGCATTTTCGGGTGGTATCAATTGTTTAGAATCATTATAAGCATAAACGGTTGGAATATTTTTAATTTGATTGTATTTTACATTAACTGGATTCAGATTATATGAATATGTGGTATACATCTGGTTGTCTGGATAGTATACACCAGCTTCTAGCGTTGGTGGACAGTGATTGGCTATATACTCTGTGCGTTGTGTATTCTCAAAGGTTTCTTGAGCTACTGTATGAAACAAGAGAACAAGGCGAAAATTAGAATGCATCTTGTTAACCTAAGCAATATTAAGTGTAGACACATGGCGACATTCATAATCACGGGTCATCTGAATCCTTGAGAACACTTATTTTACCACACGAAATCCTAAACTCCATCTTTAAAATTCCTGCTTGGAGAATATACCATTAAGTTAAAATAAGAAAATATGACTGATAGAGACAAGCATCTCGTGTGTGATGAAGCTTCCTCACCTATAACGTTAGACAGTTCCTGCTTTCTGTTGGTTAATTAATAAAATTCAGTGAGAAACACGACTAATTTCAAACCTAGTGAATAAGTAATAAAATGGTTGTCTAAAAAGCTTCACTGTTCTGAACTCGATTCACTAAGGCATACAGTTGAAAAAGCCACTGCCGAGTCGGATAAAACAACTAACCAAAGAGGCATATTTTTGAGTACTATCCTAACTCATATCCATTCATGAAGAACACAAGACTGCCAAAATATTTCATTGCTTACGTTAAGGAATAAATCACACGGCATAAACAATAATGTCACAATGAACGTGCCTATTCCCATTTTTGTGTGTGTAAACATTCGATTTAGTTATCTATCTTCTAACCGACAACTATAAAGTAATCTACGTTTAGCGAGGTGAAAATATGACAGTATTGGTGGACAGCTCAAAATTTTTATATGTGCATGGCGTCGGTCTTCCATTCACATTAGAAAAATTGCAGGTTCAGATGAGTACATGTTTCAGTGTTTTAAAATGAAAGGTTCCCTTAAATCACACTGCACTACTAAACTATATATCCAGTACAATCCATCTAGTTGATTTTATATTACATGATGCAAGACTTGCTATGCATTGTGTTGTATTCATGTGCGGTTTAAACCAGTTTTTGTTTTCAAACAGCAGATGTCATAGAAGACACCCCTTAGTCTTCATAATAAGGCTACACCAAATTATATATTGTCGATTATCACATATAATTTATTTGAAACTTTTGTACAAGTAATAATAGCAATAAAACACACACCCAGAATTTTGTAGTGTACACAAAACTATTCTGTAAAATAATCCTATTATTATTGAAAACTATAGTCAGATGCTTTAGAAAATATTTCTAATATATCTAATAACTGAATTTGGTGCCGGTTTCGGTAGAAGTTTAACATAATTTGTGTGATTCGACTAACTAACAACGAATTAATCAAATCGTCTACTGTTACTGTCCATTTTATAAGAAACTTAAAAGAGAAACGCTTTTGTTTTTAAAGCGATATGCTGCAATATTAATTACAGCCATAAGGAGAAAATTATAATACAGAATCATCTATAACTAACGTAAATACCCTTGTTTTTATATATGGAGAAACTACGGTTTACAAAGTCGAGTATCTTTTCTTTTTCAAGTATTGATTTGCAGAGATCTGACTGCTTGCAGGTTTCATTGCGAGCTGACATCAGCTGGGAAATCAACGGTAAACCAGAGAGTACTGAAGAGCTGTTTCGTCCTAGTCTGTGACTCTTCAACAGCAGGTACCTATCGGGGTTAGAATTCATGGCATTCTCATACTCACTAGTGACTGGCTGCACACAAGAGGCCAACTGGAGTTCTACTGAGAAACTATAACTAGCGGAATGCACCAAGTCTGGCAAGAGAACAAATACTGGCCTATGACATTGACTGGGGGTCTCTCAACGCCGCGAACTGGCAGCAGTTGGAATCGATAGTAGTCTTTTATTGAGTAGCGTGGGTGGCATGGCGGTTAGGACGCTCGCCGACCATGCACATGGTCCGAGGTTCGATCCCCGGCCGACGCAACCTTTTACCTCGCTAAACCAGAAATAATGCTGGTAAAGAGGAAAAGGTTGGGCTTGAAGCTAGCAACCCCATCCTGTAAAACAAACACTGCTACAGAAACTTCAAGCCACTAGCTTGAAGCCCTATGTTCCATTGGGGAACGTGAAGGAAGAAAAGAAAGTGGAGGGGTAACAGTTCACAAAATTACTGAGAAGTGGTTTCTAAATATAAAAAGTCATGTTATAGTCAAAAGCGATTTTCACCACATCAATTTTCAAACCCTAACTTCTATTCTGTCTTGACCATAACATACTTCCCTACTTTTCGAAAACCCTTATGAGTAATTTAGGTGATAAAAGAATCTGGAGAAAAGATGTCTACTTTTCAATTCTTTTGTCTTTTAATTGTCTAAATGGGAACTTTTTTCCATTCTGGGTAATGGTGTCAATAATGTCACCTCATCCCTGCTGCTCAAGTATTAGGCCACCACACGTCTTTAGTAAATGTGACTGCGGTTGTACAGCCTCTAGAAATGATTTCGTTGGCAAAGAAAATTTTCCTGCTGAATTGTCACTTATTCACTCTGAATATCTTTAGTACATTTGAGAAAGTTTCGAACTTCACAAAACTAAACAGAAGTATTTACAGGGACATTATATAAGCTGAAAAATAAAATGAATACACTTTATACTATTCAATAGTTTTATGTGAATAATAGACTTACAGTGAGTTGTAAACATCGGTGTATGTTCTACATCACTATTATCATTAATATTGTTGTTATTATTAGTATTATTACAGTCATTAGTGTTATTGAAGTCTTCATCACTATTGTCTTCATTGATTCTTTCTAGGACTGGTTGTGAGCAGTGATAGCATTCAGCCAATGAATCGAAATGACATCTCTTAACTGTTGCGTAATTTTCGTTTCCACTGTTGTTAATATCATTATCATTTAATACATGACTTGTGTTATTCTCACAGTTATTCATTATGGTATATACTGGAATTCCTGACGCAGTAGTCACACCCAAGTGAATTGAAGGTGATTGTTCTTCCCGTTGCTGCTGCTGTTGTTGTTCAATTGCATACTTGATTGAATCTTCTTCCCTTGGTATTTGATGCAAAGTTGTTTCTAATAGGTTAGATTTATTTTCTGCATCTTTATTTAGTAAATTCAAATGTACTACTGGGTTGGATTTCAATGGTATATATTTGTTCGAAGTAGAATTCTCATCGACAACAGTTAAACTAGTATCTGTGAACTGATTCATTTCTGTTTGAATTGGTACACTAGTAAGGTGGGTTATTGTCGAGACAGCAGCCGCGGCCGCGGCTGCAGCTGCCATCGCCTCTGCAGATAATGAAGATGGTGATGAGGACGGCAGTTCTGCTGCTGGCTGTGGTGGTGGTAGTGATGGTGGGGATGTTGATACATGTGTGTAACTATTATTTTGTTCAGGATAAAGTTTGGGCAGTGATGAATATGCTTTACTGTGTTTCTTTTCTTCAAACTGCACTGATTTATTCTTTGAAACATGACATCTGGAAGTAGATCCTACATGGGAGTTAACGGGTTTTCCTTTTGAACTACCTGTATCTGGAGAGATTGAAGATTAAGCACCTTTTGAGCAAATGGATTATAATTTATATAAATGTTAAGTTTAAAAATAAATGACTTCATTTCCACTTTCTTTCTAATAGGGTGTTTATGAACTAGGAATGCGACGCTACACATTCCATGATAGCTATAATAATAGTAGTTAAGGGTCTATGATCTCAAAAAGGTTCATGTACAAGCATCTTACAATTATGAACTACTGAGAAATTATCTTTGTTTTTTCATAAAAGCAAGTATGTGTAAATTTCTCAACTGAGAAAAGCGATATGCAGAAACTAGGGAAACTTATACATGATACAGCCCTAGAGAATGACTAAAGGGAAAAATTTTGTTTTCAAATGATTCTGACTAGGTATGATGACAACTATAGGAGCATAAAAAGCTTGTCGTCAGTACTTTTACTACTTAATTTCAATTTGAGTGAAATGGGTATTTATCAAATTTAAGTTTAGCTGAGAGACACGGGTAGTATATAATTGGGTACTGAGACTAAGTGAAGCAGAAATTCTTAAGAGTTTGGCTATGAGATATATCGTTTAGACTATGAAGACAACACTGTCTTTGTCAAGTCGTTCGTCACTGTTATCAAATAAGGAAGGTACAAAAATGCTTGTGATTATGGAAGCTTACATAATTACATCATTATCAACACATTTGCTGCGTGTCTTAAACTTTGTTTCAGTCCAATTCGCCTTATTTACTTAACGAGTGGTGGTCTGCTTGAAACTTGAGCAACCCAAAACTTCCATCATTCTATTGCATATATTTTCTCTCATTCGACTTGTTTTAGTCGATATAGATATGAACTCTAATGGTATTATTTAGTCTTGTGTCCATTTAAAATGTTTACAAGCCTCTGATTAGCAAGTTCCTACTAAACTTGAGGAAAGGCCTGATTGTGGATGTCAACGTGTTCCAATACATGTGATAACTGTACTTCATTTAAGTCCTTCGGTCTCAAAATGGACTTCTGAACATCTTACAATTAGTTTTCAACTGGATATCGTGGATTTATTGAAGGAGACAAAGCAGATATACCATAATGGAATGGTTTGTGCTTCAGCTCATAGAGCATTGTGTCACAGGATATACTGTCAATTAATATTTTACTTCAAGATGTTGTACGAAGTGAAAATATTATGCAATCAACTACTCTGAAAATTCTGTACATTATATAAATACTGTCCAGAATAAAGATATTATTATTAACATATACATATACAGATAAAAAGTTAAGAGTGTTTACGATTTTAAAAGTCTATGATTTGGTCGCCAATTAGTGGGTTTTACTCTGCAGGTTGCCTTGAAGAATACGATTTCGTCGTTATATAACCAAATTTGAGAAAATCTCAAAAGGACTAATTTATGAAAATCGAAACAGTACCAACAGTCCACTCGTTTTTAAAGTCCCATTTCCTGAAGCGCATAAAGAAACTCTCCCACTTCTTTTTTCACAAGGATTTATTGCATTTTGTAGATTGGATAGGTAACTAGAATTATTATAATAAGTTCTGGTTCAAAAGAAATATCTTAACCTTCCATCTTGTCCGTTTGCTTATTTTATGTTCACAACAATGATCGGACTACAAAATATCTTTTTATCACTGCTTATCTTCTCTCCCTTCATACAATGGCGAATGGTTTCGAGGAACATTGTTTGAAGAAAAGCGTTTATTTATAAAGTAGGATGTATTACTACAATCATTTCCTCGAGTTCCCAATGCAACATAGAGCTTCAGGAGCACATCTTCATTGTCATTAAGGTTTCATTTGCTACCTATTTGATCTTTTGTGTGTCACATTCGGGTGACCAGCTCGTCAACTTCCGTCTGAGGTCTACTTAAGGATCTAAAATACGATCTGAAGTCCCCTTCATATATATATATATATATTTCAAACATATACAAATGTGTCTATGGCATTTCATTAAACATATCTCACTTGATTTTTGAGGATACTACCGAATCTCTTAGAACTCAAGGAATATTAAATCCTTCCTATTATTACATGTGTCAATTCCGATGAAAATTAGCCCTCTCACCATTTAACAAGATCTCTGATAACAATCCATCTAGCTTCGTTAAACCCATTTGACGTGCAATCTGTAATTTATGTATCATATGATATGTGATTGATCGAAAATCAGGAATTAGGAGTAAAAGTGCACCGAAACGTCCTTGAGGTAGGTATAATTTTCCATTCATCAAATTCATTAATTCCATTTGTACTAAATACTGACAACTGCGAACAAGTAGACGTCCATTTTCTGATAATAATTCACAACCTGTTTTTTTTATGTGATAAATGAAAATTTAAATGGAGGAAATGCTCAATGTTTACACTTGACTACATTATTATTATGGTTAATGTAAACAAATAAATTCAGTTTCAATAAAAGTTCAACATCTTAGGATAGATTTACTTTAGCTTCAGTGTCCACAATGTCCACAAAATTATTAACTGATAATCATGTTACCAGACATAAATAATTCGTTTCCATATGGGTCTATAGATTTGTTGATGTGGCCTATTAAAATCATAGAGTGTGGTGGTACTTACTGTATTCCGATGTGTTAGAATTTAAACAACCCCAGTGATTAAATAAAACATAACTGCGGGTTGAACCCCGTACAAGAATAATGAGTTTGTGTTGCAAAAAAGTTCAAAACTGGTTGTTAGAGTCTACTGGGGGATGAAATTTGAATTCCTACAAACCTAGTAGCACAGGTGCTGATGTTTTGATGCAGTCCTAAACTTAATATCTCGTCACGAAGGAACTGAATGAGGATAGATAGTTATTTGTTCAGAGCTCACAACCCTTCTAAACCTTCCACTATTAAGTTTTAAATCATTCTTCTTACTTAATTCATTTGTTAAAAGACTGGTAATGCATTTAGTCATCTAACGCACTGTGTTCTTAAAGCTAGAAAAAATTAACAAGGAGGATCTCTGGTAGCTGACCAATCAAGAACCTATAGCCCAAGAAAAATGCTGAGAAAAGTGAAGTTGAATCAGACATCTACTTTGGAGACCAATGAATGGCACAGCGCACCAGGCAGTATTTCAAGTAGAACACTAATGAGAAATGAAGCGTTGGGCTCAGATGCTCGTGTGACATGGGTGAGGTAATGCAGTGAGGAGATGAAAACCTATGAGCACTTGTTGAGCCAGCTGAAGAAGACTTCAGAGGACAGCAGAAAGTGAAGATATATTGTCCCATGTTCCACTTGGGACCCATGAGGATAATGGCAATAATTCTTGTGATCTCTCTAAAATCACTTGATTTCTCATGACTTTCATTGAGTATCACCAGTTTTTAGTTATAAGACAGATCTGTTCAAGTGCTGACAGCTTTACTTATTCAGTGTAAATGTTTTGATTTTTGGAGATGAGAGTCTGGCATACGTAAGCCCTCCAGTTAATTTCCTATACTGGGTTTTATGGTGCCAGTTTACAATTTCCTCACTATCACAAGTACAGCTGAAAACTGTTTTGCAATAACTGTTTGTCCTCACAAACAATTCCATAAAGTTAGTTGCGGACAAATTTCGATCTCCCTGACAAAATGCTTTCATATGACCACGCATTCGTAGCCTCCACCAGGTTACTCTTGTTCACTGACTTCAAGTAGCCAGGATGTTTCTTACAAAGGTGGATGGATGAATCCAAACGTCTGTTGCTTACAATCGGACTGGTAGACATGCAGGTCTACCTAGAAGGACTGGAAAACTCTGATTCCAATCCTATGTTGTACATGGGCTCCAGAATCCAAAAGTATTGAATGGCTTATAAACCTGTTTTTTCATCGGAAACCATAGGAACGTAGCTTCTGGAGCTTCTCCACTGTCTTGTGCATCAAACATCAAGTCAAAGGTTCCAGGCTTGGTTCATCAAGATAACTGGTTGCTTCGGTCTGAGAGTCCCCATAGTATCCCAGTCGTCACATAAAATGTGAGATTTCGTATTGCACATCACCTAGTACTCATAATATACCAAGTGTATGTTTTAATAAAATAAATAAGTAAATGGCTACCTAGTGTGTTAGTTATAGTGACTACAATTTACACCCACTTGTAAGTTATTCTGTCTTGAAATCAAATAATTTATTCATTGTAGTTTCTAACAAATTAGAAAACAATTACACAATGAATATTAATAATGGATAATCTTTGAACCTCACTCGACTACTTATTAAGAGTAGCTGTGAAAAACACTAAACCTAAAAGGGACCGTCTCACCGAACTTTGTTCACTTAGAGTTTAAAGTTAAATGTCTCGTTATTTATCTGTGTTGCTCGGGTTTTATTCCATACGAGTAACATCAAATCAGGTGTTGAGGTAAAAATTTCTGTATTTTTTCCCCAAATATATTTAGATCTACTTGATATTATATTTGATATGATTTCATGCATCAACAGTAAGCGATAGACAGTAAATCACTAAGAGTAACCAGTACCGCTTGCTCACCACATGGATTCCATAACTTCTATTTATTTGTTTTTTGATTACAGCTTGATTCCACTCTGTATTTTTGGTACAAGTATGGAATTTTAAGCATGGATATCTATTCCCTGAGATGTTAACTACACTGCTAATTCAACTCAAACTGTCAGACTGCTAACGATTCTGGTTCCAAAAGCTTGAAACATATGATCAAATCAAATGCAACTGTTTGAGAGTCAAAATATTTTAAAGCAACTGATGTCACACTAGAGGTAGGTGAAATCGAAATATTACACCTACTAAAGACAATCCTCAATAAATTGGGGATCAAGTTTTTTGAATTCACCATTACCTGGCACATGTACAAATCTCAAAGTGGAACTTAATCTCTTTCAGTCTAAATACATGCTCCAATGGCAAAAGCTACCAGGTACGAATACCACTAAAAGCAAGACTAAGTTTGGCTTAACGCCCAATATCTAGCAACAGAAGTATAAAATTCGTCAATAATCCTATCTATAGATCCTCAGATGGGCTACAAAATTATAGCTATCGTTTGACTGATATAAGTAGACGAGCTTTACAAAATGAGTATTTGTCAACTAAATCTTTATTTCTGGCTTAACAAGGACTCTGTGTTCACTTATATAAATAGCAGAAACATTTGTAGCAAACATAGCAGTGAGACTTCTGTCTCAATCACCAATGAAAGATTTGATTTCCTCAACAAATCTGAGCATAAGGAAAACTTACTTGGATCGAAAAAGATAATCGCTCTAAAGAAAACCATTTCGGCTTCTTCTAAGCAAAGATTCTGTATTGGTTGGTAGATTTGGTTGATAATCATACTAGCAATTTCAGAAATTTCAGGTTGTGGACTTTTTCTCGATATTATTCGATTATTACCCAGTAGAATAAGTTGGGGTTCATTGTTCGCTGATTGAGAAAATCTCAACTCATCTTGTTTTAACTGATCGACTTCATCCGCATTTGCAGCATACTGATAGGCACCTGTTGCAGCAGGATTCCATGACGCTGCAGGAGCATTAACAGCAGAAGTGGTAACCGATTTCATAGTAGTACTATTGGATAAGTTAGTATCATCAAGTTTATGATCAAATTTTACATGTTGCTCTTCGTAACCATTCGACTGATTGAAAGTTGTCTTATGGTTTGAAACCAGTGTCATTGATCTCCAGACAGCACCAAGAATAAGCATCTCACCAGCATGTGCTTGTAATAATACAATCTGAAAATTGAAGTAATTGAGAATGTAATCTGTTGTGACAAGTATTTAGGAATGGCTTCTAAGAAGTCATCAATACCGTAGGTTTCATGCTTCCCTGTATTTACAAGAAATTTCACTGAAGGTGTCACCTCTCAATGATTCATCATCCATGTTATCCATTTAGAGAATCAATTTTCTTTGACTTTTTCTTTGAACTCGGTATTTTGCGGCTCATTTCTTATTTTGTTTAGCCATTCATCATCGAATAAGGCTCACCACCATGCAGATTCTTTTTCACTGACGAAAACTCTTAAGATTTAGACTACTGATTTTCTTTAGGGATTCGGATTAATTTCAACATAGAGTTCGTCGGGAACCAATATCTGTCGGAGAGATCACTAGAAAGCTGTTCCATCCTAATTTCAAACTCTTCGTCGGTGCACACCCACAATGCTGCGAAAGGTCGGGCTTTCGACTTTCAGACTACGAAACTATGTCCATTAAATATTCCAACACTTGGTTTTGAATTCAGTGACCCTTAAATTCTATCTCTGTCATTGTGTAACATAGAGCCACTCTGAACAACTGCCATAGATGAGTATCCAAATTTATTGATAAGGTGGGTCCTACTGGTCACAACTTGTCAGCACAGCCTCAGGACATCAATCCAGCAGCCATCAGTGAGTTTGAGAGTGACATTTAGACTAGGGGATTTGGATTAATTTGAATGTAGTCGGATCTACTATGCCAAGGTGAAGTGGGCGTTTATTGAAGGTAGTCATTCAGGGTAACGTTATATCACGAATTGACAAAGTTAGAATTTACGGGTGAATAAATTCAGGACTGATTATCTGAATGGTCAACCAGGTTGGTCTCATAACCTAATGGTCCTGGATTTCAACATTAAATCGACAGAAATCATCTGCAGAAATACGACACAGAACCATACTAGTTAACCTCCAGCCATCTGTATAACTGTCCTGATTCAATCAGACTATATCTCAAAATCTAATTTTTTTAATTTTTTAATTTTTGATTACAGCTTGATTCCACACTGTATTTTTGGTACAAGTATGGAATTTTCAGCATGGATATCGGTAGCCCAAATTTTACAGGCCAACCATAGATATCAGATATCTAGAACAAAGAATGCGTAGACTGCAAATTTTGAAAGTTAAAATTTTCCAAGATTTGGAGTTTAAAACTGTAACATCCAATCTGAAAGCTGCTTTCACTTAGAGTTTCATTCTACTCATTGTTCTTGTTGAGCAACCATCTTAGTACTTGTGTAATTTTATTCAGCTACATATTTTATTCAGTGGTAAGGATTACTTTGAATGATGCTTTTAAAAGTCATGCAGTTTATTCAGCATAAGCCTATTTCAACATTAATCATTATCATGATCACGCAAGGTACTAGATAATGAACGCATGGGTTGACATGAAATCATTGGAAATATTTTACCAAAATAGATTTTTTTACGACTGCACATCACGTGAAAGAAACATTGCATGTAAGGCAAAAGAGACAGGGGGTTTCTGCTTCAGCTAACTCAAGAAGGATTGATTAAGCACTAGGGATGACGTCTTGAACAGTGTAAAAAATTCTTTCATAAGGCTAATAAAACAAGACATTACTAGAAAACCCACAGTATGAAGTATACACACACATGAAATCAAACACATAAATGCGCCATTTGGCAATTTATTAACAAATGAATTAAGTATACGAACACTTATACACATTATTACCTGATCATTTATCGACAGTGATGTAAAGGCCGGTATATTTTTAGCCCATTCAATTAAGAATAACAGCTGTGTTCTCATCGAGTCACAGATATCATTTACATTGGCTAAATTATTCTCCAGTCCAGTGCTGATTGATTGTCTAAGTGAGTCTTTTGAATATATATCTGATTTATTTGTTTGACCTAAGTAATTTTTTTGAAGCGCCTAAATGAAACAAAAACCGGCAAAAGATTTATAAATGGATGAATAATCAAGTGGTTAATACGCTGAGTTAAGGTTTTCAACATTTTCCTTTAGTAGGTAGAGGGTAAATAATAAAACCAACTCTCAATAAATCTTCGATTGGACACTGTGTAACAAATAATGTAATGTGTTCAGTCTTTCGTTTGGTGCACACTGGATTCTGTCAGTCAGATTTGCAACCTGATCAGGTGGCTGGGATAACGATGCACTGTGAATTGATGTTATTAGATGGTTGGAGGCAATCGGCAGAAAGCCTTGAACCTAGGTTCCGTGACTGATGGCACTCGTTGGTGGGAAGTGTCTACAGTCTTGAAAGATCATATGACCCTTCAGAGATTCAAACTTCAGTCATCCAGTCACCACTGAGCTATTCAGACTTGCGATTGATCTCCTGTAGGACTTTAACGAACACTTTGTCTTGACATAATTTAGTAACTAACTTTTTTTTTATTTACAGCTTGATTCCACACTGTATTTTCGGTACAAGTATGGAATTTTCAGCATGGATAGCGGTAGCCCAAATTTTGCAGGCCGACCATAGATATCAGGTGTGCGTCGGTGCGGGCTCGAACCCCGGACCATGTGCATGATCGGCGAGAGTCCTAACCACTATGCCACCGACGCACTTCTTGCGTCTAATTAGGAGGGACATGATTTCAGATACTCCCTGTTGAAGAAAAAAGTCAGCTAGATGAATTTGGATAGGTGGTATTAACGTTAAAGTAACATAACTTAAGCTTTTTTGTGGCGTTGTCAAGTGCAACTTTGTTTTCCCCCGATCTGGAGAAGATAATCATGGGATTTATCACTAGTGATGTTTAAGAAGCTGATTAATTTCGATATGTTTGCTCTTCTGTTCGTCACTGCTTTGCGCATTAAACTAAATCAGATGAGATGAACCTTAATGTGATAATTGAAAGTAAGGCGCCTTTATATCTCTTTTGAACGTATTATACTTCTCTTAGGAAACAGTCTGGTTTATCATTGATTGGTCCAGATCATAATGGTCAATGTAACCCTTATTTCCTTCACTTTTAATGAATTCTTTTCTATAATTTGACAAAGTAATCATTGGAATTAAATAAACAACTCAAATCATTGAAGAATCGTATTTCAATATTAGATGTAAGGTAGAGATAAACTGTAAATCACTCAGTCCTGCAAGTGATTATCAGTCATGACTTGAAAAGCTTACCGGTAAAATCTCTCAGTTTGTCACGGAATTAGGTGTGTTTGAATCTTCAAGAAAATGAGTTAGTTTATGATCTTGAATCAGCACTGTTGATGATTAATAGTGAGCCCGAAAGTCAGTTGATACTTATTCCTATACCAATATGCTAGTAAACTCCATATAATCACCAGCGCTTATCATTTCTTTCTCAGAACCTAATCTATCGATTGAAGGTAAGCGACATGTTGCTGGGCTATTCAAATACTTCAGAAGTAATGTGTTCAAATTCTAGTTTACGCTTAATCTTATGTCTTTTGAATGCGCATGTTTTATAGTGTTAATCCCATGTATGTTAACAGATGTTGGATTCTATTCACCCAAAGTTTCAGTTTGAAGCTTTCATCTAACAGAATTTAGTAGCGGTTGTGAAATAAAACAACCAAGTCATTTTAAAGGGAGTCAGTAAAAGATAGTGAAATATACATACACATTATTTAGTAATGTTACTTATACCATTGAACATTGAAAATATATATAATATTAAAGTATTAAACTTACACAATTGGCAATTGTTTCAGCTTGTATCAACTTCTGTAAATCTAAACTCGATTGAATAGATGAATTTGTATCATAGGTTGAATGACGATTACTAATTTTATCACGCTCTTTTTGTACAGCTTTAACAAATAAAAAAGAATGTAAGTATAAAGCAACATTCTAATGTAAACAATTTTTAAAATACAACATTTTGTATACTTTAATGATTCAATTATCTATAATGATAATAGTAATAATAATAATTATTATATTGTTATTCACTGTTCTTAGTCATACAATGTATACTCAATACTTACCTAATTATCAAATTATTCCTATCTCTTTTTCATAGATTTAGTTCGGTATTCGATATTCAATTTCATACAAACCGCATCATTACGATTCTAGCAGAATTGTGAAACTATCTAAATACAATTTAGATTTTTCCGTCGATTGATTGGGTCGAAGGGCTTGGTCTCAGCTTAACATGTTGGCTCCTGGTGGGGGTGCTCCGATGATGTCTGATCATGTAACTTGAAATCAATTGGTGGATGGTGACTAGCATTGGAATCCCGAACGCCCATTTCGTCCCATTCCGGACACTTCATTCGGATTTACCTGCATTCTAAATTGAATTAAATAATTAATAAGACCCTTTGCACAAGAGTTGGCTCTCGTGGCTCAGGTGGTCTAATGGATAACTCTTTGACGTTTGAAACTATTGAAACTGGGTTCGAACCTCAGTGGGAACACCATCACTCAATGAAGAATGCAGGTAAATCCAGCTGACACGTCTCGAATAGGAGGGAATGGACATCCTGAATTCCAGTGCTGGTCACCATCCACCAATCAACTTAGGGAATTGTTAAACATTCGTAAAAAAACTACATTAAGGAGACTTCAACAGGGGAAAGGATGAAAAGACTGTCATCTCTAGTGACTTCAAACGATGCATTACTTAAAAACCCACGACAAAATATTAAGAAGAGATGTGGATTATGAACTGGTACAATTAAATGTCTTAAATACTTTCTTACGAAGACAACTATTTTGCAGATGCTACCAATTTCGAATCCTAACTACGGTACACGTGATTTTAGACATGTATAGATAAAATCTACTATGACTCAGAGCTACCTGCGTTAAGGGAGAAGCTTTGATGCCCTATTTTCACAAATCATTATACATAACCTGTTTGTGTGCATTATCGTTTCTTCTCATGTCAAACAGTTATTCACTACTTTTAGCTACACTGTTTATGTACCTTTGTGTCTTTTTATCATCCTGAGCTGACAATCACTCCCCATCTGTAAACTGATTAAGGTTGACAAAAATGGTTGATTACTGAACTTCAAGTGAAATTCTTTTCCAAAGGTTCCAGATGCCTATAGACAGCTGTCTTCTGTTGATAGTGAACATCAGATAACCAGTAACTATAGCATCAAACCAATTAAGAGACTTTTGCCCTAAAACTAGGCAGAATGAAATGAAGATGTATTGGACACACACTGAGGAGACCTTCAAGTAACATGACACTCTAAGCCGTCTAGTGGAGCACGAATGGGAAGCTATAACTTCGATGTTCAAGGGTTATGTGAAAGAGATTATGCAGACGGAAAATAAAACCTTATGAATAGTCGTATAGCTGGTTGAAACGGAAACCAGGAAACCAGGTGTAGCAAAGATTTGCCACTGAGGCCCTATGTTTCATTTGGAACTCAAGAAATTAATAATAATGTAACTATTAAAATGCAACTGATTAGTAAACTGTAAAACAGTAGCTTTAAGATCTGAAGATCCTTGGTTTAAACTTATGCAAATTTATTGTTAAGAAGGGATGGAGATTTCAAAATGAAGATATGACGAGTAGCTGTTTCTTGCAAATGTTTGGTAATTTTCTAGTTAGAGTAAATTCACAATTGTTGGATTTAACCACCAGTCTCCTAGACTTCACATATGTGCTTGGAAAACAGTCAATAAGTTCAATGACTCAGGAAGTTACTTCACTGTTCTTGATGACAAGTAGTATTACTAATCAGCATTCAAAAACCAAATGTTATAACTACCTCAGTGAAAACCATCCTGACAAGGTTAATTGTGGTAGGGAAATCTAAACTCTTAGTGTAGGCTAATTTAGTCAAAGAAATGTGACGAAAAGTTTTTAATGTAATTAGGCTTTGTTGTGTGTTTGGACATGAACTCACCTGACTCTTTCATCCCAACACGGAAACATTTACGAAAACGACAAAAACGGCATTGATTTCTTTTATCCTTTGTTACAATACAAGATCGTTTATGTCGACATGTATAAGAGTGCTTACGACGCACAGAACGTCGGAAAAATCCCTTGCAACCATCACATGAATATGCTCCATAATGTTTGCCTGAAAGGTAAACAATTTATAACTGATAGATTATTTAGCAACAGTGTAATCAACACATTCATCAACATATATCAATGTTCTCGTATGACAGTTATTTACAATCATTTACTTCTCATAACGAAGTTGACTAATCATTTCTTTCGTCATACTTTGCATTCTCAGTGGAACATCCGGCTTCAAGACCAGGGCTTTGGAGTTTCAGTGACACTGGCTTTGTTTTTCTGTAATGTTGTTTTGTGATTGCTAGTTTAAAGGTCATTTTTTCATCTTTTCTGGGCTTACTATCAGCTACTAATTTAGGCAGGCTTGGGAATGCGTCAACTGAAAATCGAACCCAGGCGACCATTCTACCAATGAACCACCGATATACGATCATTAAGGGGAAATTATTATGCAACTACACTAACAATTTTTCCATTCTGCTCCTATTTTTAGAAGTCTGTATGATGGAATACAGAACAACTTTCAGTTAACCTGTGCATCACAATCTTCTCTTGTCTATTCGAGAATATGTTTCCGTTTGCAGTTAGCATTTCAGCAAGCTGATTTAAATATTTTAAGTTCATTTCATTATCATTTATATGTCCAAATCAAGTTCGCTTTTAGCAGCTTGAAAAATTTGCTCATTGGGCATATGATATTCACTATAATAAAGGTTTTTTGTATTTCCGAATGAATGAGAAACAAAACGATACTGTTTTTACTGACGCTTCGCTGGTTAATGCTAATAGCCTTATCAAAGTATTATCAAACCAGAATTTACAAAATCTCAGTTTATATATAACAATTTAATTATCGTTTCTCAGCATGGGGCATTTTTGTGTTGTCAAGTTGGCGAAATGCTAAAGATAACAAAACCAGGTGCAGATTGTTGGATTTGATAAGTGTGCCAAATTATAAAATCAGCGTGTATTTACATAATGAAATTGCTTATCATATTCGTGTTGATTTTGTCATTTAATGAGGGAGGGGGTTTTGTAACCAGGTCGAATTCTGTTTTAGCCCACCATTCCTATTCAGACAACTCGGATTCGATTTGATATGAAGTGCTTCTGATATTAGGCTTTCTTAGACGTGATTTCTGAAATTCTTCTGAATTATTTCAATATTGTCACAATCAGTTTTATGACCTGTTTCTATAGCGTGTAGATATATGGCTGGCTGGTAATTTTTCAAGCTTTTCTATTTCATCTAGATTTCTGGGTGGTCGAACGGATTCTCTAAAGTGTTCATTTCTTCTGATTTTGATTTCTCTCGATGTCTGTCTGATGTATATCACATCACACTCCAAGCATTTTATTTTATAGACACAATTAGATAGAGAATCTTTCGGGATTTTGTCTTTTACATGGACAAGGCTTTTTCGCAGCGTGTCTGATATTTTGAAGAAAAAACTCTGATATCAAGCTTATTGAGTACTCTTCTGATATCGCCTGACGTCTCTGCTCTATGTGGAATGACAACTTTTGAGATCCATGTTTTCGGAACAGATTTTCGACCATACTTAATATCAGTGCTGATTTTGTTGATGAATTTCTTTAAGCAGTTATTTTGCTTGAGAGTTTCAGTAATGTTTGATATTTCTTCTTCTTTTTCTTTATCATCCGTTATCAAAGAGTGTTCTCGTCTAAGAAACCTCAGTGAAAAAATATCGTTCCATTTTGCATTTATTGGGCAATACAAAAACAATCTTCATTATAATGCATATCATTTCATTATCATTAGATATCTGGTTGTAATTAAGAGGATGATTAGAGTAGGATATTATTTTAGTTGTCTTAAAAACAACTACCGAACGCCCAAAGGACATTTCATTCAGTAAGCGAAATTGATCTTCTGTTAGTACCGGTTTAGTACGCTGAACCATTATTAATATTCGAAAACAAATTTTACTAAAGTGTCGAATCACTTCCTTTGGTGACGACATCGAATACTGTATATATAGTTTTCCATTGGTATTTCTGGTGTGAAATGTGTGTCAGTGTAAGTTCGCTTATTAGACCACAGCCATAGACTGTAGCATTATACGTAATATAGTAAGTTAATTATGTCGTGATATCTATAACCACTATTTGGATTCTTCGAATGTTTGGAAATTCCTTTATCCTCGGAAAATAATGAATATTTTTTTGTGTGCGTCGGTGGCACAGTGGTTAGGACTCTCACCGACCATGTACGTGGTTCAGGTTCGATCCCCTGCCGACGCACACCTGATATCTATGGTCGGCCTGCAAAATTTGGGCTACCGATATCCATGCTGAAAATTCCATACTTGTACCAAAAATACGGTATGGAATCAAGTTGTAATCAAAAATAAAAAAATTTATATTCTGAAGTTTTAATGGACGTTGTATTAATATACTTGGGAATAACATATCACATAAACTGACATTATATATAGTAATCCTTCTAGAATTTTCTGAAAGTCATCCAAACGGGCAAACATTATTATTCGTCCCTTGTTTTCCTATTACCAAACTTGCTTCACTTCTCGACATTGTGTTCAGTAGGTTGCATCTCCCCTTTGTTTGAACTGACACCAAGTCCACCTGATTCTCTCGTGTACCCACCTATTGAAATCCACATCACTTTATATTTATCACCAGTATGCACGCATATACATGTACTGAAATCCCTTCGTATACAGTCAACTCTTCCTTCTTAAATAATAATTCCACAGATGCTCATCTCAAAGTTTATTCACTACTGAAATTTAAGGCTTTAATTGTCACCAGTTATTCAACACTGTCTTAGTAAAATTCAGATGTTCAAATTTTTTTAAAGACGGATAAGTAGTTTTAACTAAAAAATGGCAACTAGTCTGGAAATGATTTCCAAGAAGTGCCACTGAAAACGGAGGACAGAAAGTAAAATACAACCAAAACTATATTTCATTTACTTTATCCCCTTTTGAAAGAATACTTTATGGAAGTATTCTCGTATAAATAATTAATATATGCATATATATATATATATATATATTCCATTTAGTTCAATAATATTTATAATACAATATAAATATTATATTCAATATAATTATAACTGTTATAGGATTTAATGTACAGAAGTCACAGGTCGCTGTATCTTAAGCTCCAGATGAATAATGATTTTCGCCAAGCTACAGAGTGAAATTGTTCAGATGTTTAAGATCCTGGTTATCTGCCTTAGCGCACAGCTCATAACCCGAGTCTAATAAATAGTTTGGGAAATCCACCATTTGAAGATCACACGATTATTTTGAAATCACTGTGACTTAGGAGTATCACAGACCATATTCTGATTGGCTTTCTCAGTGATAAAAGAGAATTTCATCCTTGAGCTCTATTTCTACCTGTTATCAGGTCTAGTTATAAAATTTGTTGACTATTATGGATTTATAAGCAGACATGTTGTTTTTATCTGAAAGAATTTTGAAGAATTAGTTTGTGAGGATTTGATTTATTTCAAATTTGATTACGGATTGATGTAAGTTAGGGAACCACTGTAAACCACGGAGTACTGGACAGCTGTCTCGTCCTAGTTTGGGACTCATTGGCAGTGCACACCTACTGGGTGGTAGTGCTAAAATCCCGAATCAGTAGAAGTTAGAATACATGGGCGAGTGAGTCAGGTCCCAGTGGCTGAATGATAAGCGAGCTTGCCTTGTAAACGCTAGGCTTCAGGTCCGAGACCAGGTGGGTGCGTACTGATGACGAGTCACAAACTTGGATGAAACAGCTCTCCATTACTCCCTGGTTTTCAATGGTTCCTTAACTCATATCAATCCATGATCAGACTTGAGAGAATTTTGGAATTGTTTCATATACTACTCGTAAGTAGTGCTGGTGTTTTTGTAAAATGTAAGTAACTCAAACTTCAACACGTAGGAAGCAAATATATTGTAAAAATAATAATAATACCAATAATATCAGCTTTAATTCTGAATATTGTGTTTGAACACAATAAAAAGCTCCCAGCGTAATTCCTTGTGAAACATTTACTCTGATATAGAATATTTAAGTAAATATTGAACGACGTATATCGAATGATTCAGCATCATTCTATCTGAAAGGAGATTCAATTCTCTACAACATTTCCCTTAATTTTCTTCTCGAAATGCACAACAGCAAATTATAAGTCCGTTAAAAATATGTCAGAGTTTATGGTGTGACCCAAGGACTTAAATGGAAAGTGAGAAAAGTTGATACAGTATAGAGAGTGGAAATTAAAGTATTCCAACAATTTAAATAGGCTGACGAATTTTCTTTCAACTGTGTGTGATTTGTTTCCTTGGCTTTCTAACATACAGAGTCGAACCTAATATTTTATGCTATTCTAATATAAAAAACAACCCTCTTTTTTCGACATTACCAAAGAAATCCGTGATTGGTGAATAACTTTGCAGCCATTTAACCACTTTTTTTTGTTGTAAAACGACCTAAATAGCAGGGATATTACAACTTCTAAAGTCCTTACTTGACTTCTTCACGTCAGTGTGAATGTAAATTAAATTGAACAAACCTTTCTCCAATCAATAATTCATTTACTTCAATAGCGTTAAGTTTAAATTAATGCAGTCGCAGTCGTTTAAAGTGGCTGTATTTTAAACAAGATTAAGTAATTCTGTGCAGTAAATGTAATCATTCTGTACGAAAAACTACTGTCATTATTTTACCAACTTGATGGTAATGACAACAGGATCCAGAATGTAAGTAGGCGTCTTTCTACTTTGGACTGATGACAAATGTAGCAATCAGGTCAGATAATGTGTCAATGAATGTGAAAGGACAATTGAATCTTAGTAACGCCTACAGTGTGCGTCAGTGGCATAGCGGTTAGGACGCTCACCGACCATGCACATGGTCCGGGGTTCCATCCCCGGCCGGCGCACTCCTTTACCTCACTCAACCAGAATTAAAGCTGGTGAAGAGGAAAAGTTCGGCATGAGGCTAGCAACCCCATCCTGTAAAAACAAACACTGCTACAGAAACTTCATGCCAGTAGCTTTAAGCCCTATGTTCCACTGGGGAACGTGAAGGAAAAAAAATAAAAATATAAATGCCTACAGTAATAACACCCATAGGCGTCACCAATTTAAATTTCACTCATGGAAATTTTAAAGCGAACGGAAAGTTTGGCTACAAAATTAGTATAAAAGTGGATGAGTTCGCTAAATATTCACTTACATCCTAACCTCACTCAAGTTTTGTTGGATAAATCTGATGGAAATAGACTTACAAGGTTCTTCCCTTAAGTATAGTCCCACTATAAGTTCAACGGCTGCTTTTAATTTGTTTGTTGTAGCTGGAGTACACAGGCAAAGATATTAAAGCGCTAAATGATTTTTCAGACATGGAAAGTTATGTAAACACCTTGGTCAGATTACAGGCAATAAATTGTTTTCAAGACGCCATTAGTAGACAGTTCTAATCAAGTGAAATTATTCTTTAACAGAATCTTAAAGAAACCTTTATTAGGAAAGTGTGTCTTGGACATGTAAATCTATCGTCTGCTGCTTCCTATAGAAAAACAAATGCCCTAAAATACTACCATTTATTTCAGACAAACAATTTACGGGTTCCCTCACAGTTACTTACGTCAGTAACATAAAAATTCCATGAAATATATCTAGTAGAAGTTACTTTTTTCAGTAATTCATCACGACTAACATACAAATAACAAAAAAGACCTATTAAGTAAATAAAAAATGGGAATATGACGTGAAAATATATAACCATAGATTAATGATGCTGAAAACTATTATTTGGCAAAACTCTTTTGACAGAATCCATTGGATATTTTCCTTATTTTTGTATTCTCCCTGATTGACACTAAATTACCACGTAGATGGCAGCTTGCTTAAACCGTGGGCTGCAGATAGCTTCCATAATTATATCGCATATAATTTCTCTTTTTCTCTATGTTATGACCTATTGAAATGTGACTTTTGGTTGTATTTTCTGCTTTCCCGAGTATTTAAGGTTTTTATGACCTGCTAATTCTCGAGTTCCTACCAAACTAGAAAAATAGCTTAGTCGTGGGTGGTAACGTGTCATAATGCACAAGATAACTGCTCCTGAGTTATGTGTCTTTGGATCTTAAAATGTACTTCTGAACTTTTTATAGATGGCTCTAAACCAGATTTCGTGCATTTCTCAAAACACACAGAGAAGAAATATCATAATGTATTGATTAGCGCTTCCGGTCAATTAATATTTTATTTGAAGATCCTGTACTAAAAGGAATTATCGTGAAGTAAAATCCTATGAAAATTCTGTACATAATATTATCAATTTTTAAAGTTTGGCTAAATCAACGACCTAACTAAATCACTTTAATAGTAATATCACATACTAACAGTAAAGTAATTTTCTCTGTGTAGGTGAATACATTATACTCCAAGGTGGATTATTTGAAGCGCTTATGGTGCTAGTAATAATTTTGTCTTATTTACAAACATTTATTTCAACAAATAATATCTGATGCTTAATAGTGACTTTCTACAGGATGGAATTTCATAAAGTCCTATAAAGAAGGGACCAGTGAGTTCCATGTAGTAGGGAGTGAGGATAGAGTTCCCGCTGATGACATTGGTTGGCAGTCGCGCTGCAAATCAAGAATTTGTAGAAGTTTGCACACATGGTCCGGTCATTCGCCCGACGATCCCAGTACCGGAGTGGTTTAGGAGCTTGCCTTGTAACCGGAGGGTTCTGCGTTAGAGACCCAGTGGGTGTGTGCTGCCGATGAGCCGAAAGCCAGGACGAAACATCGGTCCAGTACTCCCTGGTTTTCAATGATTCTCTAACTGTTATCAATCCGTGGTCTAACCTGAGACAAATAGAATCCCTACAAACTAAATCTTGAAAAATAATATCTTGTATCAGTTTCTACTGCATTGAGTTTTGAAGCTTTAATTCACATGTATTTATTAAAGTACAGCCTATTGTGGACCTGCGTTTAATATATATTCCACGTCTATTCTACTTGTTATGTCTGAAGTAGTTATAAATAATGTTGGTCCGTTTCTCATTTTAATGAACAAAAACCCGCTAAGTGTGGTTATTCTAAGATTTAGTTCATACACTTGTCTGGACTTGAGCGATTTCAGTGTAAATTTCAATAACAAACAGAATTAGCTAAGGAATTTGGTTTGCATTATTCATCAATAAGTCAACCTAAGATGATCGGATAATGTAGCCAGTGAGCTGAAATATAATAGTGATCCTTTTATTCCTAACCTCTGTCAGTTGTTGAGATAAAAATTTCCTGATCCATTCTTACCTGTAAGTAGTGTTTCTCAAAATCTAGCTGAGTAATAAGTTCTGTTCATCGTAGAATCAAAAGTGTGTGATTCTTTAAAGCTTTACAGTGAAAAAGAAACCATGTATAAGCTTAATGACTTCTGTAGGCTGTAAGCAACTGATGAGAAGCCAATAGAACAAATGATGGTTTCATCTTATTTGGCTTAAACCACCATTCTTGCTGCATTTAAATTCATGAAGCACAACTAGTTTATAAAAGATCCGAACAGTGCTGTTTCATAAAGAAATCTACTCATAATTAGTTAAATCCCTGTAAATATCAGTTTATTTCTTATTATACTTGTTAGATTTCGTTATCACTCAGCACTATCATTGAAAACCAAGGAGCACAGAATAGCTGTTTCACCCTAGTTTGGAAGTCTTCAGCGGTGCGCATCCACGACGTCACCATGGATTAAACGTGGGACCTTCAGGTGATTAGAAGAACCACTTTGTCCATGCAGCCACTTCGTCCGAAATTCAGTGACCCGTAATTTCTAACTCTGTCAATTTGTGATATAGCGCTACCCTGAATCAATCCGTTCGATGCGCATACACTTCACCTTGACATGGTGAAACACATTGGCCTCAACTTCTCAATGCAGCTTTAAGGCATCTCTCCATTAGCGATCAATAAATCGAAGAAAACTCTACATTTAAAACTAACAGTACAACAGTTCTTTTAAAGAATTCATTCTAAATATATGATAAAAGTAAATTAACAGAAGCAGAAAAAGTAGATAATAGAACAGGTCAATATTTAACCAATTTGTTGTCAAGGAGTTAAAAGAGAACAACTATAGAAATATGTTTAAAATGGATGCATTCTTGTCCAGTAGTTTAAACTAATATATAGGCATGTGTTAAAATTCGCCCAGGCACAAATTCATTAAAAATATGAAGGAAATTATGATAGCTTTTCAAGTACCACTTTGTAAACACCCACTCTAAATCATTTTCTTAGTCACAATATCAATAATTGAATATTTCTTTTATTGTTATTATTCCCTTAGGTTCCGAATGAAATACAGGGGCTTCAGCCGCACACCTCCATTTGATACAGTTCTCTACAGTCGTCTTTAGCTGACTCCACGGTTGTCCATAAGCTCTCATTCCCTCCTCACAATATCTCTTCCATATCAGCCTCAGAGAAACTCTAAACCTGTCGTTTCCTACTAGAGGTTATGCCTAGATTATGATGTCATTCAACCGTCACCTCAGAGTGTATTCTATCCATCTCCATTTTTCTCAGCATATTTGTTGGACGATAGGTCCTCGGTGGATTCGTTCTTACGGTCCATTGTTGCCAACCCTTCCCAAATGGCCATCTGATATACACTATGGAGTGCAGGCAGATGTTGATAAAAGCCTGTGGCAGTCTACCGAAATGTTGTTGTCGAAGCCCCAATAAAGAATTTGAACCATATGAAGGCACTGCCTGACTTGACATTAGTGTTAAAAATCCAAATCTTTCTCCCTGTGCTAAGTGTAGTAGAATTTTAGACCGATTTCAGAGTATTAAAGACTAATCTTGTCTTCCTGACCCCGGCTTTGACGTTTTCATGTGTACCGCCGGCAGCTGGAAGAGGTGACTTTATATTGCTGACTGTTTATATTTGTGGGACAGCTGACAGATTCTTCGAAACACAAATATAAAGATTAAATTGATGTGCCATATTAATTCTTTAGTAGCGGAAACCAAGATCCGTTTTGTGTTCTTTGTTGGACTTTTCAAACGAATATACATGCATTCTAGTAAATGCTGCTATTATCAGTAACACTGGAACTCATACAGCACCCTTTTTGAACTTTATGAAGTTATTTTTCAGGATTATTGAGTAGGAGGAATTATCCTTTCTACTTAATGAATAAAATGTGTGGGAAACAGTCGTCAGTTTGAATGTATTCAATTTCACAAGTTTCTCACTGAAGTGAAGTATCGACATTATGTTTAGTATCAGGCTTATATCATAACTGATAAATGAATGAAGTATAATCATGGTCAGGTAGAAAGCCACTTCCTTTCATTTTTATCACAGATGAGATGATATAGAATGACTATCTTGTAATTATTACATTATAAAGATCTTAACAAGATTAAATCTGTATCGTATCAAATTAAGCAGTTAGTGGATTCCGACAAAAACCATAGATGTTTAGGCCCATCAGTAAAATATCCGTAATGTGTATTAGTTGTTCAGAAGTTTACGATATTTTATTTAAAATTTTTCTAAGAAATTTTTATTAACTATATGAATAATCAGTTCTTTCATATGGTTCAAAGAATCAGCGCCTCACTGAAAGCATTCCTTACAGCTACCTTCACTTCATGCTGAAGATCTGATAGGCTCTTAGGGAGTATAAGCAAGAAGGAACTCTGAGAAGGAATGAAAAAAATGGAGATGTATAGAACACCGTTGAGAGACATCACGCTCTAGGCATAATGATGAGAGGAAGCTGAATGGAAAACAACTGATTGCTCACAAATCACCTGGAATAATGGCTGTTGCTTCACTTCTTTTTAACGTAAAAACGGTACTTGTTGTACCATAACAAACTAATAATATCACCAATCACTTCTTATGTTTACAATGTAATCTTGACCACGTTTGACTGTTTCAAATTAGTCATCATTTCTTTTTTAACTTGAGATCATGGCTCCAAATTAGTCAAATGATGTGATCATGTCGACTGAGAGCTTATGTAATCCTGTACGTCCTAGGGTGACACGAAGGAGATCGTGTGAGGAGAGGATGAGAGCTTGTGGACAATCGTGGAACCAGCTAAAGGCGACTACAAGGAATGGGGTGAAATGGAAATGTAGTGTTGAAATTCTATGTTCTACTCGAAGCCTGAGACAATAATAATAATAATAATTTAATTGTCCTGCTCACATTATTACTTCCATCGCAAAATAATTTATTTGATAAAAACAAACAGTGACACAGGATTATTTATTAATGACATTTTGGACACAGTTTATTGCTCTCGATCATATCAAGACGAAGAATACTTTACCCCAGTGCCCAAATTCTGTTTTCATTTTACATAGTTACCGCTGACCAAAATGAATAGAATTAGCTACAGGTCACTGTTTTAGTCATTTGATTTTCATTCAACAATTTCCAGAACTGGAATCCTCCTAACCTACTTCAGCCTAAGAAACTGAATAGTACCATCAGCGGTAAAAAAAGAAAAAAACCTGATGCATGAAAAACTTGTTCTGCATAAATGAGTTCCAAATAACCGGCTATTTAGTACTTGCCATCAAAACTGAAGTGGTCTAAAAACATTGTTCTACTTGTTCATCGTTGACCTCACCATCAGTGACTTCTAACAGACTCATCTTAGAAAGCTGAATCAGCTCAAACCGCCGGAATTCTGAAAAGATAGTCAGGTGAGCTGGTAATTATTACTTAGAATCGAATTCATCATTTCTCAATTATTCAGTTCATGGGGATAATTCAACAGGTTTTTCTTTATTATTATTATTATTATTGACTGATTTATGCTTGATGTCACACACAAAATCGAAGACTTATAAGCGAAAACCGACAGACTGGTCGAAGAAGCAGCCGGCGAAGACAGGACTCCAGGTGAACATAGACAAGACAGAGGTTATGAAAATAACCAACCAACCAACAACAGCAGCAGCAACATCCAGCGCCAATCACCATCAACGGGGGATTTGAAAGAGGTTACTTCATTCACTTATGACCCAACCACACGCAGTCGGAACGGATGAGGATGTCAAATCGAGTGAGAATCCGGAAGGGAAGCGAGAAACACATTCATCAACCAACTGAAACCAATCTGGAAATCTTCGTAACTCAGCCAGCATCAGCAACAAAATTCGGTCGGATTTTCAATACAAACATCAAGTCAATTCTTCTATACGGATCAGAAACTTGGCGGGCGAGTCACAAAGAATATTTCCAACAGCCGCTTTCAGACGTTACTTTTATCAGTACGTGTCTTCGTTCTATACTGAAGATCAGATGGCCGGGCCGGAAAGAATCGCCAACAGGAAACTATGGGAACAAACAAAACAAGAACCAATTGCCCAACAAATATGCAGGAGAAAGTGGAGATGAACTGGACACTCGGTGAGGAGGCCGCTGGGTGACATCGCACGCTCGTCAGGCTATTACTCTAGTGGAACCCGAAAGGGAAGCGGCGAGTGGGACGTCGGTGCAAGGGTGACATGGAGGAGGTCATGTGAAGAGGAGTTGAAACAGTATCGACTAACATGGATGCAGGTGAAAATTACAGCAGAAGGAAGACAGAAGCAAGTAGAGACGTGCAGTTAAAGCCCTATGTTCCACTAGGAACCCAAGGGAACAATAATAATAATAATTGTTGACTGTACTTATCGGATAATTATATATGTATATGTATATATTTACTCTATATTCAATCATCCTATTCATATGGTTGTTTTTTTTTCACTAGAATACTTAGTGTTTTGTCTGTAAAATTTTAATAACAGTGATAATAATAATAGTTCTAAAAAAACACTTAAGAAAATGCAAATTTTTAAAATTGTGAAACACTTCAAAGAGAATACTGGCATTAAAATATTACGCAATTGCACATAGATGAATATATATATATATATATACATGTGTACAAACAATTATCATTCTCATCGTGTTGTCAGTATCACAACAACAAGTGGTGTTAAGATTGTCTTACCTTATTCAAACACTTGTATGCAGCTTTTTTAAAAATTTATCTGAATATGTGTTTATTCTGATACTTGTAAATGATACGATGTATTTTAAAATAATTATTATTATTATAGCAATTGATATTATTATTATTATTTTAAGTGTATATATTGTTTTTTTACAATTACTAACAAAACGATTATTATTTTAAAAAACGAATATTACTCCGTTTATTTTAATAAAACATTTTTAGTCACGTAGCTTTATTTTGAAAATAATAAGATATATTTTGTATAAATTTCGGGTGAGGATAAGAGCTACCGTGAGGTATTGTCGCGCATGCTGTAGCGAACACCACTATAGATATCTCAGCTGTGTGAAAAAGTCGATGTTTAACTGTTATTATTATTCCCTTGCATTTCAAGTGGAACGTAGAGCTTCAACAATATATCTCCACTTTCTTCCATTTTCTTCTGTCCTCTTCAGCTGGGTCCACGATTGCCCATAATCTATCATTTTCTGCTCGCCACATGATCTCATCCACGTCACCCTCCAACCGATGACCCACTCATCGCTTCCCATTTGGATTCCACTCGAGGTATTGCCTGGCGACGGTGCCTCCTCAACGTATGCCGGACCGATCTCCATTTTCTCCTACATATTTACTAAGCCATCAGAACTTGTTTGGTTCGTTTGTCGCCAGAGTTTCTTGTTGCGAACTCTTTCTGGCCGGCCAGGTATTTGATCTTGAGTATGGAGAGAAGGCGGCTGTTGATAAATGTCAGCCACCTATGTTAAAAATGCTTTCCGTTACACGGTGGTCACGTTTTTGACCCGTATAAAAGAACTGACTGGATTCGCATTTGTTTTGAAACTCCAAATCTTGTTCTTTATTCTGCATAAGTGACAGCAGCAGATTTCCCAACTGGTTTCAGATTGATAAAGCCGTACCTTGTCTTTCCGATTCTGGTCTACTGTGATATTTTCATCCGTTAGACCCATCTGTGGTTGAAACCATGCTCCCCAGCCAGAAAAGTGAAGGAGGTAGTCCATGTCAGATATCTCCCGTTGATGGTGATTGGGGCTAGTTGTTGTTGCTGTTGGTCCGTTGGTTATCTTCATGACCACCATCTTCTCTACGTTAACCTCAATTCCTGTCTTCGCTGCCAGCCTCTTCAGTCAGTTTGTTGGTCTTCATCTGCCTGCAAGTCTTCGAGTTTGTGTGATATTAAACACAAATCATCTGAGAAATACAGATCTTCTAGAGTCTTCTTATAAGTCCAACGTATTCTTGTTTTATTACTTCCAACGCACAGTCCGACACATAATCTATTCCACCATAATTAAGAAAACAAGTCGATGAAACACCCTTTAAGCAGCCTAACATAATATTCGATATGATCACAGCATTCCATTAGACACCTATTATAAAATTAACTACTTAAGGAAATTCAAATTGTAATTTATCGCCTCCGTTCTACCTATTCAAGAGTTTTGAGATGAAAGCCTGGCAAATTTGATTTGTAATAACTTTTATCCTCACTCATAAATTTCTACTAATTTGAATTCCCAATTTTTAAAGTTGAATTATTTTGAAAATTGGGTAAATGTAAATGCCCTACACTCCTAGGGCGAGAGAGAAAGGGAAGAAAACAGATAGGCAGATAGAGAAAAAAAGAAAGAATGAGAAGGGAAAAAGGAGAAGAAATAGAGTAATATATATGATTCGTTTACATTTATAGATATTCTGAATTAGATAATTACATATTTGGTGAAGTAAATCTACTAATGTACGAGGTATAATGATATGGGTGAGTATATATAAGTTATTACAAATCAAGCTTGCTACGCTTTCGTCTCAGTAAACTTTAATGGGTAAAACGGAGCCGGTCAATTACAATTCGAATTTCCTCAAGTAGTTGATTTTGTATTACATGCTTAAAAGAATGCTATAAATGTATCAAGTGTTACGTTTGGCTGCTTTTTTACACAACTAGAATATCTGTTGTAGGATTTGCTATACTATGCGCGAAAATACCTGGAGATTACTTTTATATTCACCCAATTATAATTAATGAAGCATTCAAATGCAAACAAAATCAGAAAAAGATCAAGAGAATAGCGGATTGGTAACTGACAGAATCAGTGTGGTGTAAACGTACGAGTTATTCTGTACGACTAGCAGAAGATGTCCCGGTTAGTCTAAAGTCATGGTATTTATTCGTACGAAACAACTTCCCATGGAATAAATCGGGGTCTCCACACTTTAGTATAAGCATGCATGTTACTTTTTAATGACAAATCTGTACACAGGTTTCTTGAAGTTATGATCTGTCAGATGAGTTTAATCGTTTATAAGTAGTGCTCCTCATAATTGACACTGGATTATTACAAAATATGGTAACAAAACAGATGAAGTATAACTATATTCATTATTAACAGGTAATTAATTCTGACTGGACACTAGTGTAATGTGTTTATTCCTTTGTTTGGCGCAGACTGAATTCTATCAGTCAAGTTTGCAATGTGGCCACCACTCTAGGTGGCTCGCCATCACGGTGTGCTTTAAAAGTTTGATATTAGATGGTTAGAGGCAATCGGTTGGACCTAGGTTTCGTGCTAGTTGGCACTCATCAGCAAGGCGTATCTGCAACTTTGGATAAACTCATGTCCCTTCTGAGATTCGAACCCGCGTCAACCAGTGCTGGAGTCACAGAAGTTACCACTGTGTTGCTTGGGCTCGCCATTAACGTTACTCACAAAATGAGATAATTTTACTTTGATAAATGTTGTACGAGTGCATTTCTCAGCTGATTAGGTATGATATAAGCTCGAATCCGGTGGCTTAGTAGATTTCAACATACATACACTGAGTTACTTGGGCTGAATATGATCGATGAACGTCTCTTCACGTCACCTACACAAACTCAACAAAAAGCGAAAGTCTCCGAATGCAGGACTTGGTGATTCGGGCTCCAGTCTTATTGGGGATATTCTGTACCTCAAAACTGCAGATACACAATGCAGACTAGCACCAATAAGCAAAAAATCTGAGTTCATGGTTTCCTATCGAGTTTCCTATTACTCAATATCAGTTTTAAAAATGCACCGCGTTTGTGAGCCTTCTAGGTTGGTAACCACACTACAAGTTAACTGATAGAATTCATTTAGCACTATGCAACTGGTTACTCCCCAGCAGCCAAACAATATAGCTTTATTCTTCGTTGAGTAATATTTATATCACAAGGGATTGCATTGATGCACGTGATTCCATACAAATAGATTGTCTGTCTCCAGGTTGCATGCTTCGAATACTACGTATGTAAAATGACTGATTTACTTAGACTAATTTTCTCAGGGAAGCTATTAAAAGACCATTACATTTATTTCAGTCATACTTCAGGATAAGTGAAAATTAGAAACTAGCAAGTTTATACCCCAATGAGCGATGAGTGTTGTCTAATATTTTACCTGTCACTGACAACTAAGGCATTCCTTTGGGATATGCAGCTGTGAATCATACTCTTATGTCCATTAAAGATATTCGTTTCAGTTTATTTTAGTGAGAATAAGTAAAAGTCGACTATTTCGCTAACTCCTATCCCCAAAATGAAAGTTATCTGAGTAAAATGCTTTGAACTAATCTAACGAGAAACCTATTTAAGGTTTCTTTTGTATGAACTAACAGGAACGAGTATTTGTTTTTATTCGCTGAGCTCATACAAAGTTGAAAGTGACAGAATTACTCATGGTTTAAATGATTTACAGAATTTCATTTCAAAATATAGGTCAGCTTGGTCCGATTTAATCATTAGGTGATGAATGTACCATTATTAGGGTTCTCTCACTGATATCAATTCGTGGGCGAATTGGAAAACAAATCAGATTATTACAAAGGAGTAAATTAGAACAAGAAATATAAGCGAACAATATTGTTTTCAGTTAGATCTTCTTCAGGCTTTACTTTAATTTACATAGACTCATATATAAAAATTTTAACCAATGACGGTAATTTTGTGGATCAAATAATAATAATGTGCTAAATGGGGATGTGGCTAGCGAAGTCTTACATCGGAGATTTTCGAGAGCTATAAAACGGACTTATACTGCCGCCACCCTCTGTTTGTCATTTTCCAGCAGACCAATTTTGATTGCTCAAGTGAAAAATAAGCTACCTAGCTGTGCCACTTCCATGAGTATCTATAAATTTAGCTGCTCCTGTGGAGAAAGCTATATAGGCCGAACAACTAGACAGCTTAACAAACGCATTAATGAGCATCTTCCTCCATGGTTCGGCAAAGGTCAAATAAAACCCATACGAAGTTATATTTTAGCTCATTTGATTGATAGCGGTCATCAACTGGATAAACATAGTGCCTTCAAAATTATCTGTCGCATTCCATCGAGCCTTTCGAACGGAATTCGAACCCGTCTTTTACACATAGACGAAGCTATGTGAATCCGAGAGAACAATACCAGTCTTTGCATACAAAAGAAGTTTGTTCTACCTTTGTCTCTCCTTTGGCCTGGGTGAATTCTATTCAAAACCCTCCCACCCTTTCTTATTTTCCATCTCCTTCGTATTATTATTTTATTATTTTATTCTTTTTATTTATTTTATATTGTTTTTGAACATATTTTGAAAATGGGGCTTCAGCCGTGCGTCTCCATTGCCTTCGGTTTTCTGTCAACTTTTTCACTCCACTCCAAGTCTGCTCACACGCTTTCATCTCCTCTTCACATGACCTCCTCCAAGTCACCCTTGGACGACCAACTTGCCACTTCCCTTTCGGGTTCCACTCAAGGGCTTGTCTAGTACTTTTAATATATTTATTTAAACTCTGATTATCGTTCCATTTCACCTTTTGAGATTTAACCTAATTTATTTATTTATTGAATTGTCTACATATACACATGTTATTGGTGTTATTCTTATCGCCACCTGCATAACCCCCATTATCAATATTTTGTTATCTTTATAATCATCGCTATTAATTTCGTTCAAAACATTTGCCACATTATTATTATTTGATCCACAAAATCACCGTCATCGGTTGAAATTTTTATATATAAGTCTATGTAAATTAGAGTAAAGCCTGAAAAAGATCTAATTGAAAACAATATTGTTCGCTTATATGTCTTGTTCTAATCTTATATATAAATGGGAATATTTAAAGATTTGAAAGGAGTAAATAATCAGTCAAGAGTAGAAAACATGTTCAGACACACTTTTATCTGAAAAACCTGAGAGTAATTAATGCTCATGTGTTTGAGCAAATTTCATAACAGTAAAAGCAAAGAAATTAAGTTATAAGCAACATTTATTGAAAAAAATCTCTGTAATTATCTATTTCGAACCATGAATTTTCTATACGATGTGTTACCTGTAGTCTAAAATTCGTCTTTATTGCCACTAATGTTATCTTATTCGAGGTAAACCCAACAAACATGAAGTCTCATGACTAGCATCCTTCAGTTCGAACAATGTGTGAGAACCTTTACCCTTTTTAAGTATACAGAAATCATTAAGGAGTATCATTTTTGATTAACTATCATTGCACACACCGATGTACTAGTTACAGTATTCTGCAGTATGTTTTTGAAATATTTGTAGTCGTAATGAACAGCAGTAAGAACTGGGACACTTCCCAGATAGTGGACTTGAGAATAGAAAGTTGAGGTAAGTTAATTCTCCTTAAAAATCGAAACTGATCATCAAATCTACTCAAAATTAATTTACATTGAGGCAGTCATTCAGTGTTACTCAATGCATGACATTGATTCTTGACAACTTGTGTGTTAAAATCAACAGAATAATACTAATAATAGTAACAATGAAGAAATTTGTAATTCCTAATTAAGAAATAATTAATCAAGATGGAGACAAAAGTCACATAAATATAAATAATTAAATAGTCAAATTATTAAAATTCCGAAATCTTCTCTATACTTTCAGGAAAGATAAAGGTGAACTTGACTGAGTTCTTTTCTATTCTCGATAGCTATAACAGGCCACTTTTTACACACAGTAAAAACTATGAAAATTCGTAAAATAAAAATCAATGAGGCATCGACTCAGAGTACTGTCAATTTTATTAGTCATTTCATTACTACACGAGAAAGTAGGTAGATTGAGTGGCGGAATAGATGGTTGTTTACCTGAATTCTTTAGCGTCTATCAATACATCTTAGCATTAATTTTCATATTTCCTACAGAACTACGAAACATCACTATGTACTCAATATAAAATACGAGATCCTCTATTCAGCAGCCTTCAGTATTGTTGACAGACATAAAATTTAATGTAAATTTTCATTTACTGAAGTTATGGTCATCTTCCTGTGTGTTCCGGAGGGAAATACTCATCGATTTTATTTGAAATTCACCTTAATCGTGTTTTAATCTTCCTTTTCTCAATTCACTATTTCCTTACCAAGTTATGGAGACAATTTTACTATCTTTATTGCTGCTGTAATCACCAATCCCATCCTCCCATCACTTTGGTAATTATAACTTTGCGTATAAATTATTGAAATATTTCGAATATATGAAAATTTCTCGCATCTATAGCGGACAATTCTTCCTTTGGTCTTACTAACATAGTACAACAATATCACTGCGTTTTGATGGCGTGTCCAACCTGTTAAAAACACTCAACTCATCACTTAAAAGATGCTTTATGCTGCTGGAGCCTAGTTCATTTAAAACCTAGAGTCCATATTTCTTTCAAAGCTGATAGAGCAATAAGAAAATTTCAGATCCTGCGGTCTTTATTAATTTCTAAAAGTAACTCATCGAAGAAGACATTGCGAAGTGGTCGTGCTATATCGTGAACTGGCAAAAGTTAGAATTCAGGAACCATTGGATAGGGTCCCAGTGGCTCAATGGTCTACGAGCTCACCTTGTAACCAGAAGGTCCTGGGTTCGATCCCTGTCGGTGGGTGCGTACTGCTGAAGAGTCCCAAACCAGGACAAAACAGCTGTCCAGTACTCCCAGGTTTTCAAGCGGTTCTCTAACTGATGTCAGCTCATGGTGAAATCCTCCATAGAATATTATTCTATGATTTAATCAGCTTCCAGACACTATCAAGTTATAGTTTTGTGATATTGGCAGTTCATATATTCTTACAAAAATCAGGTTGATTGTTTGAGATATCGTCTAAATGAATGCTTTCAGTAAAACAGTTCGGAATTAATTCGCAGCTCTCCTTTTTTTATAGGTTTCTGAAGACAGTTTTTTGTGACTGACTTCACTAATTTTCTGCTATGTGACAAGAAGAAGAATAGTTGTCATAGGGCACTGATAATTATTTCGTCATAGTCTAGGCTTTTACTACAAAATCCATTATTGTTTGAACATATAGATATGACAGCTATTTTTGACTTCTTCAACAAAAACATAATTCGACAAGATTTAAAAAGGGAAGCATTTCCCAGTATTATTTCCAGAGATTTTGAAAAGTTTGTCTGTCAGATGACTAGCATAATACATATTGATATCATATTCCAAATTATTTAGAAATATTGTAGCAAGACTGGGCACTTCTCATATCTATACAGTTTTCCATATACCCTACTGTAGTTTTCGAAGACGTTCTCTTGAAAGCTGTTGAGACACGACCACAAACTGAAGTTTTAAATGTAATGACATACCTAAAATAACTTCACTTCCTATATTTTTCTGTATATTTGCTAAAGTTACACAAATTTGTCAATGGACCTGATAGTTTTCAGTAGTTTTCGGATAACAGTCAGATCAAATGTCTACTAAAAATTAATTAATTCAAAGTAACTCAATGTTCTAGTCTTCTTAAAAAGCACAGCCTAACAATAATGAAGTATTCCACTTA
This sequence comes from Trichobilharzia regenti, assembly GCA_944472135.2. Classification (NCBI taxonomy): domain Eukaryota; kingdom Metazoa; phylum Platyhelminthes; class Trematoda; order Strigeidida; family Schistosomatidae; genus Trichobilharzia; species Trichobilharzia regenti. The sequence goes on from OX235267.1 coordinate 21,836,729, forward strand.
TCGATGCTAACAGTCAGAAACCAAGCATCTAATAAGCTGGTGGTTTCTGAAATGAGATCTTAGTGACGTGAACAGTCTCATTCACCATTATTATTATTATTATTGTATCCTTTAGTTCCTAGAGGAACATAGGGCTTCAGCTGCGCACCTCCATTGACTTCGGTTTTCTGACAACTTTTTCACCCTGCTCCAGGTCTGTCCACATGCTTTCATCTCCTCCTCGCATGACCTCCTCCAAGTCACCCTCACACCGACGACCAACTCGCCGCCTCCCTTTCGGGTTCCACTCGAGGGCTTGTCTAGTGATGTCACTTGATGGTTTCCTCAGCGTATGGCCAATCCATCTCCATTTCTTTCTGCCTATTTGTTTCACAATCGGTTCCTGATTGGTTCGCTCCCAGAGATCCCTGTTGCTGATCTTTTCTGGCCATCTGATCTTGAGTATTGAGCGGAGACAGTTGTTAATGAAGGTTTGAAGTTTGTTTGAGATGCTCTTTATGACTCGCCAAGTCTCTGATCCGTATAGTAGCACTGACTTCACATTGGAGTTGAAAATCCGGATCTTATTTTTGATGCTGAGTGCTGTTGACCTCCACACAGATTTGAGAGTAATGAAAGCTTGTCTTGCTTTTCCGATTCTGGCTTTGATGTCCTCGTCAGTTCCGCCTGTAGTTGAGACGATGCTTCCCAGGTAGGTGAAGGAGGTTGTTTCTTTCAGGTTCTTCCCATTTATGCTTATTGTTGACTGTTGTTGTTGCTGTTGATGTTGGCTAGGAATCTTCATCATCTCTGTTTTATCTATGTTCACGTGAAGTCCTATCTTTGATGCTTCTTCTGCCAACTTGTTACTTTTCACTTGCATATCTTCCAGTTTATGGGAAATCAGACATATATCATCGGCGAAATCCAGATCCTCCAAGTCTTTTGTGTCAGTCCATTTTATGCCTGTTCCCTCGTTGGTTGCCGTTGTCTGTCGCATTATCCAATCAATTGCAATCAGGAAGATCATTGGTGATAGTAGACAGCCTTGCCTCACTCCCGTCCTCACTTCGAAGGCTTCCGTAAGTTTCCCGTTGTGGATTACTTGGCATGCAGCATTGTCGTATAACTGTTGGATGAGGTGTATAATTGTCGATGGGACCCCGTAGTAGCGAAGTAGTTTCCAAATGACCTCTCGATCGACGCTGTCGAAGGCCTTTTCAAAGTCGATGAAGTTGAGATAGAGAGGTGACTGCCATTCCAAGCTTTGTTCAATGATGATCCGTAGAGTGGCGATTTGATCAATACATGATTTGTTTCTCCTGAATCCAGCCTGTTCCGGACGAAGTTTTTCATCTAGGGCTTGTTTGATTCTCTCCAGGATGATGCGACTTAGTATCTTGCTTGGAATGGACAGAAGCATAATTCCACGCCAGTTTTTACATTGACTTAAGTCTCCTTTCTTTGGAAGTTTGAATAAGTATCTGTTCTTCCAATCCTCGGGTACTTTGCCCTCTTTCCACACCTTCTCCAGCAGTGGTGTCATCAAGTCCGCTGTTGTCTCTGGGTCTATTTTCAAAGCCTCTGCTGGGATTCCATCTGGTCCCGGTGTTTTCCCAGCTTTAAGCATCTTGATTGCATTCAGGACTTCTGATTTCGTCGGGGGGTCAGTGTTCACTGGTAGTTCTGCTTCCGTTGTTGGTATTGCTGGACGTGTTGTAGGTGGCGGACGATTTAGAAGTCTTTTGAAGTGTTCAACCCAGTGCTTTCTCTGTTCCACCTCTTTGGTGATTGACTTTCCATTGTCGTCCTTTATTGGCTTAATCTGTGTCGAACGTTTGCCCGAAAGGTTCCTAGTTGTTTGGTAGAGTGTGGCGAGGTCTCCTTTGCCTGCAGCTTGTTCTGCTTCGTTTGCCATGGTTTCATAATATTTTCTTTTGTCTTCCCTGGCACTTTTCTTCACTCTTTTGTTCAGTGTATTGTAGCTTGCATTCAGCTCCTGTTTTTGTTGCTCGTCAGTGCACTGGATAATCTTTTGCTTCACTGTCCTTCTCTCTTCTATTAGTTTCCAAGTGTCCGTAGTGAGCCACTGTTTGTCCTGTCTCTTTTTTCTGCCTAGAATTTCTATGCAGGTTTGGCTCCACACCGTTTTCAAGTTGTTCCAGTGCTTTTCGACGCCGACCTTTTCGCTGGTGTTGATTTGTGTCTCAGCTTTGTCCTTTATGCTTGCAATGAAGATGTCCTTTGTAGCCTGGTCCTTCAGCTTTTGAGTGTTGAACTTGGCTTGTGGTCTATCTGCAGCTCCTGATTCCCTGAAAGCTTTTAATTTGATTTGGATTGTCCCTTGTACGAGATAGTGGTCTGAGCCAACGTCTGCTCCTCTTCTTGCTTTTGTGTCCAGTAGGCTGCGCCTCCACTTCCTTGAGATTGAGATGAAGTCGATTTGGTTTTTGTCTGTTTGAATGTGTGGGTTTTCTGTAAACACTAGTGTTTAGCTTCCCATCTTCTTTCCTTTTTACGTTGCAATCTAACATTGGAAGTTCCCCTTCCTGACTTTCCAATTCATAAGTGAATTGAATTGCCTCTACCTTCGAGTTGATGTGCTCGAAAAATCTATCTATATCTTGTGTTCTAAGTACAGTGAATGTGTCATCTACATACCTCCACCATACTTTTGGGGTGGGGGTGAACGTTTCAATCGCCATCTTTTCCCACCTATCCATGAATATATCTGCTACCACCGGGGATATTGGTGATCCCATGGCAACTCCCTCAGTTTGTTTGTATATTTTCCCTTGGAATTTAAATACTGTAGAAGTCAGGCAAAGCTGCACTCCCAGCATTATGTCCTCAATTGGCACTTTTGTCCTAAGTTCGAGTTCTTGGTCAGAAATGAGTTCGTTTCTGACTGTCTCTATAGCCATATTTATTGGTATACGTGTATATAAACTGACAATGTCAAAACTAACCATTTTTTCTTCATTATCTAATTTTAAATTATCTAATCTGTGTTTTAGTTCATAAGAATTAGTTAGTCTAGATTTCGAGTGGATTCTTAGGGGATTTAATACCATGGCTAAATATTTAGATAATTCATAGGTAGGTGAATTTCTAAAATCAACTATAGGCCTAATAGGGTATATGAATTTTAACAACACCATACATCCTACTGGGGTTATTAGTTTTTGGCATTAAATTAAACCACTTAGACTCACCTAGAAACGGCTTCATTCGGCGTATAAGGTCCGCTGTGGATTTCTTAACTTTATTCATAACTGTGTCTATTGATTTATTAATTTCCTCATATGGTCCTCTTTGTATGTGAGTACTAAGATTTGGTTTTTGGTTTGCCCGTCTGGTGACACCCATGTAGCCTTGTGGATATCTTTGTGCTTGTATACACTGCCACCAATCACCAGTTCGTTGAAGGCGCAGAAGTCGGCGAAGAGTTCTCCGTTTTCATTCATTTCTCCTAGAGCTTCTCTACCCATGATGAGTTCCCTTCCCGTATTGTCTGGTCCCAGTTTGGCGTTCATGTCTCCCATTAGTATTTTCATGTCGCCAGCTGGAGTATTGTCCATTGTTGCCTGTAGTTGCCTGTAGAATTCTTCTTTCTTCTCGAGGTCTGCGTTGTTTGTGGGTGCATAACATTGTATGATTGACACTTTCCTTCCTTTGGAGTTGAACCTGGCGGTCATTATCCTGGACGAAATCGCCTCCCATTGTATCAGGGCTTTCGTTGCCGTTGGTGACATCATGATAGCCACGCCCTCGGTGTGCGTGTGGTTATCTTCTGGGTGACCGGAGTAGATCACTGACTCACCTGTTGACAATTTGGTGAGTCCACTCCCATTCCATCTGCTCTCACATATTCCCAGCACTTGTATTCCGTATCTTTTCATCTCGTTGGCGATCTGGGCAGCTTTCCCAGTCTCGTACATAGTTCGGACGTTCCATGTTCCTACACAGACTTTTTCTTTTGGTGCAAGGAGGTTCATCATACTGAAGTTTCTGTAGCAATTTTTGTTTACAGGGTGGGGTTGCTAGCCTCACGCCTGAGAAAGGAATGATTACATTAAGTAAAAGTTTAGAGAGAAGCAACTTTTTGGGTTGCTCCCCTCAAAATCAGAAAATAACGGACAAACAATGAGAACAACATCAACAAAGGAAACAGTTCACAGAAAAAAGGGCAAAAAGCGACGACAACTATACAATAAGACAACATGCAATATAGTTCAGCACAGTTAACTAAAATGATATCTTAACCATAAACTCACTGACTTGGAGCAACTTGAACATATAAATCCAACAATATATACAATTATAGATGTGTTTATGTTTAAAAATTCCACAAATCCAAACAGTGGGTTATGTGTATTATCTGTCAATAAGATTGTATTTTTTGGATTCAGTGTTCGAAAGGTTAATAACTGTGATAATTTCCGCAAACTCTTTGCATAAAATTTTAGAGTAATAAGAGTTTTTATCAATGAGCAAAATGTAGCGTAATAGTCGAAAAAAAAGTGTACAGCTGTAGAAATTAGTCCATTGAGAAGCAAAGTCACCAAAAGAAATTCGAATTATCCGGCTGTCTTGAAGTAATGAACAGACTCCTGCTTAAATCATTGGGCTACCGAAATTACTTTCCGCCAAAATGCTTAATTTCACCTGGATTTATCATTGTTTTAATCGTCCAGTTATATCAAATGACCTATACTTAAACTTGCGCGATGATTTAACTTGCTCCCAAGTAAACACTGTACAATTCTTCAACGAAATGAAGATATACTTCAGATTATTACTTTACATGTGAATTCTGCGTGAAGAAAAAATTACTTTGGAACTGAATACGCTGAAAATTTTTGTACCGTATATTCGCATACTGTCTTAAATAAAGCATCACCACTACTATTATTTTCATTATTATTATTCATTGTTTAGTTCCATGCAGACCATACATTCGTAATTATTCATCGTGGCCACTTGCTTTAAATTCATCGGAGTACTTAAAGTATTACGCGTTGAGAGTAAAGTGTTAGAAATTCCTGAATAGGACATTTGTGACCTCTGACACTCAGCATACTGGCTAATCCGTATCTAATCTTTCATACACGAATGTTCCCTCAGAAACTTAAAAATTGTACCACGTAGCCTTGACGTTTAAGATGTCATCGACAAACTCTTCCGGTTACCAATGACCATACATAAGATTAAATTATCGATATTATTAGGTCATTAGAGGTAATTAGTTTAACAGCTCGATACGAAATTCTCTGCCGAAATTTTACGATTTAGTGTACTACCAAGTGCAACTGCAGTATAAGCAGGACATTTTGTCCTTTTGATGCGCTGGAGTTCATTTTATTACAAGTTAGGCTTTAATTATTGGAATGATTTAAGATAAATATAACTAGTGTCAATACTTTTTACTCTAAAGATCAATCAGTAAAATATATAACAAGATAATACCTTACCTGTTGCCTTATCTTCACAAATTAAGCAAAGCATTCCAGATTTTAAAATATTTTGATTTTGCCGCTTTACAACTTCATCGTCATCATCATCAGATATGTTTATTTTTATTGGAGATTTAACTCTGTTCAGCTTATGCTTAACACTGTTATAATTTGTTGTTTCATGAAATGAATTCATATTTATATTGCTGTTATTATTATTAATCGTTTTACGAGTGATATTACCGTTTTCAACATCTGATTGTCGTTGATGACTAGGCATCTCACTCTGATGTTGTTGCTGCTGTTGCAGCAAAAGAAGAGAGTTGAAGTCATTATTTGTATGATTATGATGTAACGGTATCACATCAGCTTGTTCATAGTTATTTTGATGTTTCTCCTGGTGTTGTTGTTGTTGATTTTGCAAATAATATTGATAGTAATGATTATGCGAATGAGGATAGAAATGTGGGTGTGGATTGAAATGATGGTGATTATGATGATGATGATGATTTAATGAAGACGATGAATAGTCTGTATTATCTATTGCTGCTGCGGCGACTGCAGCCACGGCTGCTGCAGCTACATTGGCAACATCTTGAGGTAAAGCTGTTTCACAATTGTTGATTTCATTTATATACGGGTTCATATTAACATTATTATTATCATTATGAATTACAGCTGATATATCATTAACTTGTATTGAATGCTCATCACTATCTACTGTATAATGCATATATGCTTGATGTTCATCAACATGATGATGATTATGGTTGGAATGGTGGTGGTGATTGTGGTGATAATGTTGTTGATCATGATGCTGATGCTGAAACTGATGAGAAGCAGCTGGAATAAGAATAGGAGGTGGAATGGATGGATGGCTGGTAATATCGTTCATCATATCTGTTGACTGATTAGTTATATAATTTGGCAAACACTGAATCGAATCAGAGTTGGTGTTGGTGTTGTTGTTGTTGTTGTTAAGACAACCGTCATCATCGTCATGTGGAATATTGTTATCTGTTGATAAAAAGGTAGTAATCATTCAGCTTCTACTGGTTTTATTTCTCTTCTAATAAGGATTAAACGAGGTAACACAAAATCTATAAGATGAAATGAAAAATAAAAAGCAAAATCTAGAAATATGCAAACAAATTTAGCGTATTAATTTAATTCACTTTGGACTTTCTAGTTGATTAACTGGACTGAAGTATCCGGCCTCTGTTGACATGTTGGTTCCTGGTGCAGATGCTTCAACGATGTCTGAGGATTTAACTTGAAGTATATTTGTGGACGGTGACTAGCAGTGGAATCAAGGATGTACATTTCGCCATCTGGATGTACCTGCATTCCCTATTGAGTGGTGGTGTTCCCACTGCTTCAAACGCCAAAGCCCTATCTACTAGATCAAGAGAACTACCTCTGGTGTGACCGACGAAATGCACATCCTGGATTCCACTGCTAGTCACCATCCATCGGATCGCTTCAATTCACTATATTGTTTACTATTGAGTAGAAGCAGTTCGAAAAGAGTTAAAAATGAACAAGAAATATTAGGCTACTGAAAGAAGTTAGGATGTGCGGGCCACTGTATTCCATCCCAGCAGCTCAACGGACAACTAAGTCGTCTCGAAACCTGGTGTTAAGGTCGATACCAAGTGAAACCATGGGTGATTACTCCTGAAGAGTCCCAAACAAGTACTCCATGCTTTTTACTACTTATCTAATTCATTGCTGTCCATGATCAAACTTGAAATAATAAGCAGTTGTTTACCCAGTGATCAATCCTTCTTTGGTACGATTTCAAACCAATTCTTAAAGACTACTAAAGAACAAACGAAGTATACGGTTTGTGAGAAACTATCCAAGCTGCTAAATTTGTATCACTGTAATGTTGTTTATATATATATATATATGTTATTAATAATGATATAATTTAGATCACTTAGGAATCATGACTGAGATCAAATGGATTTTTATCATAAGTTAGTATCAGGACATTCAAAAATGTAAATCCCTTTTCTTGTCCCATCTTCATGGTGAGAGCTTCAATGAATTTAAATATCTGACCCACATCTATTATATATATATATATATGGGTTTAAAGACACTCCCGAAATCAACTATATGACCCATCTCCATATCTGGAAGAAAATGACTACTACTTGTCATTTTGAGATGTGCTCATAACTCACTGACAGGATGGGTCAGTAAGTTGGGCAATTTACAAGAAGTACACGTGGACAGGACATTATCTAAAATTGTCCATTGTCCACTCCAGTGTAAGAATGCATTAGTTAAGTGCTTGCTGACACATATTCAGCGTATATGTACTGATGATACCATTGAAGAAGACCATGTAAAATCTCATTAAAATGTTATTAGGGGACAATTATCCTCTGAAGATTAATAAAAACTCTCGTTTCTGTAAAATTTTATGCCAAGAGTTTGTGGAAACTATCACAATTATTTACCTTTCGAACACTGAATCCAAGAAATACAATCTTATTGACAGATAATACACATAACTAACTGTTTGGATTTGTGGAATTTTTAAACATAAACACATCTATAATTGTATATATTGTTGGATTTATATGTTCAAGTTGCTCCAAGTCAGTGAGTTTATGGTTAAGATATCATTTTAGTTAACTGTACTGAACTATATTGCATGTTGTCTTATTGTATAGTTGTCGTCGCTTTTTGCCCTTTTTTCTGTGAACTGTTTCCTTTGTTGATGTTGTTCTCATTGTTTGTCCGTTATTTTCTGATTTTGAGGGGAGCAACCCAAAAAGTTGCTTCTCTCTAAACTTTTACTTAATGTAATCATTCTTTTCTCAGGCGTGAGGCTAGCAACCCCACCCTGTAAACAAAAATTGCTAAAGAAACTTCAGTATGATGAACCTCCTTGCACCAAAAGAAAAAGTCTGTGTAGGAACATGGAACGTCCGAACTATGTACGAGACTGGGAAAGCTGCCCAGATCGCCAACGAGATGAAAAGATACGGAATACAAGTGCTGGGAATATGTGAGAGCAGATGGAATGGGAGTGGACTCACCAAATTGTCAACAGGTGAGTCAGTGATCTACTCCGGTCACCCAGAAGATAACCACACGCACACCGAGGGCGTGGCTATCATGATGTCACCAACGGCAACGAAAGCCCTGATACAATGGGAGGCGATTTCGTCCAGGATAATGACCGCCAGGTTCAACTCCAAAGGAAGGAAAGTGTCAATCATACAATGTTATGCACCCACAAACAACGCAGACCTCGAGAAGAAAGAAGAATTCTACAGGCAACTACAGGCAACAATGGACAATACTCCAGCTGGCGACATGAAAATACTAATGGGAGACATGAACGCCAAACTGGGACCAGACAATACGGGAAGGGAACTCATCATGGGTAGAGAAGCTCTAGGAGAAATGAATGAAAACGGAGAACTCTTCGCCGACTTCTGCGCCTTCAACGAACTGGTGATTGGTGGCAGTGTATACAAGCACAAAGATATCCACAAGGCTACATGGGTGTCACCAGACGGGCAAACCAAAAACCAAATCGACTTCATCTCAATCTCAAGGAAGTGGAGGCGCAGCCTACTGGACACAAAAGCAAGAAGAGGAGCAGACGTTGGCTCAGACCACTATCTCGTACAAGGGACAATCCAAATCAAATTAAAAGCTTTCAGGGAATCAGGAGCTGCAGATAGACCACAAGCCAAGTTCAACACTCAAAAGCTGAAGGACCAGGCTACAAAGGACATCTTCATTGCAAGCATAAAGGACAAAGCCGAGACACAAATCAACACCAGCGAAAGGTCAGCGTCGAAAAGCACTGGAACAACTTGAAAACGGTGTGGAGCCAAACCTGCATAGAAATTCTAGGCAGAAAAAAGAGACAGGACAAACAGTGGCTCACTACGGACACTTGGAAACTAATAGAAGAGAGAAGGACAGTGAAGCAAAAGATTATCCAGTGCACTGACGAGCAACAAAAACAGGAGCTGAATGCAAGCTACAATACACTGAACAAAAGAGTGAAGAAAAGTGCCAGGGAAGACAAAAGAAAATATTATGAAACCATGGCAAACGAAGCAGAACAAGCTGCAGGCAAAGGAGACCTCGCCACACTCTACCAAACAACTAGGAACCTTTCGGGCAAACGTTCGACACAGATTAAGCCAATAAAGGACGACAATGGAAAGTCAATCACCAAAGAGGTGGAACAGAGAAAGCACTGGGTTGAACACTTCAAAAGACTTCTAAATCGTCCGCCACCTACAACACGTCCAGCAATACCAACAACGGAAGCAGAACTACCAGTGAACACTGACCCCCCGACGAAATCAGAAGTCCTGAATGCAATCAAGATGCTAAAAGCTGGGAAAACACCGGGACCAGATGGAATCCCAGCAGAGGCTTTGAAAATAGACCCAGAGACAACAGCGGACTTGATGACACCACTGCTGGAGAAGGTGTGGAAAGAGGGCAAAGTACCCGAGGATTGGAAGAACGGTTACTTATTCAAACTTCCAAAGAAAGGAGACTTAAGTCAATGTAAAAACTGGCGTGGAATTATGCTTCTGTCCATTCCAAGCAAGATACTAAGTCGCATCATCCTGGAGAGAATCAAACAAGCCCTAGATGAAAAACTTCGTCCGGAACAGGCTGGATTCAGGAGAAACAAATCATGTATTGATCAAATCGCCACTCTACGGATCATCATTGAACAAAGCTTGGAATGGCAGTCACCTCTCTATCTCAACTTCATCGACTTTGAAAAGGCCTTCGACAGCGTCGATCGAGAGGTCATTTGGAAACTACTTCGCTACTACGGGGTCCCATCGACAATTATACACCTCATCCAACAGTTATACGACAATGCTGCATGCCAAGTAATCCACAACGGGAAACTTACGGAAGCCTTCGAAGTGAGGACGGGAGTGAGGCAAGGCTGTCTACTATCACCAATGATCTTCCTGATTGCAATTGATTGGATAATGCGACAGACAACGGCAACCAACGAGGGAACAGGCATAAAATGGACTGACACAAAAGACTTGGAGGATCTGGATTTCGCCGATGATATATGTCTGATTTCCCATAAACTGGAAGATATGCAAGTGAAAAGTAACAAGTTGGCAGAAGAAGCATCAAAGATAGGACTTCACGTGAACATAGATAAAACAGAGATGATGAAGATTCCTAGCCAACATCAACAGCAACAACAACAACAGACAACAATAAGCATAAATGGGAAGAACCTGAAAGAAACAACCTCCTTCACCTACCTGGGAAGCATCGTCTCAACTACAGGCGGAACTGACGAGGACATCAAAGCCAGAATCGGAAAAGCAAGACAAGCTTTCATTACTCTCAAATCTGTGTGGAGGTCAACAGCACTCAGCATCAAAAATAAGATCCGGATTTTCAACTCCAATGTGAAGTCAGTGCTACTATACGGATCAGAGACTTGGCGAGTCATAAAGAGCATCTCAAACAAACTTCAAACCTTCATTAACAACTGTCTCCGCTCAATACTCAAGATCAGATGGCCAGAAAAGATCAGCAACAGGGATCTCTGGGAGCGAACCAATCAGGAACCGATTGTGAAACAAATAGGCAGAAAGAAATGGAGATGGATTGGCCATACGCTGAGGAAACCATCAAGTGACATCACTAGACAAGCCCTCGAGTGGAACCCGAAAGGGAGGCGGCGAGTTGGTCGTCCAAGGGTGACTTGGAGGAGGTCATGCGAGGAGGAGATGAAAGCATGTGGACAGACCTGGAGCAGGGTGAAAAAGTTGTCAGAAAACCGAAGTCAATGGAGGTGCGCAGCTGAAGCCCTATGTTCCTCTAGGAACTAAAGGATACAATAATAATAATAATATCCTCTGAAATCCACTTTCAACTATATAACTGACAAACAAAATGTTCCAACAATCCGATCAGCTCCCGAAATGGATATGTACGTTTCAAGGGTGGTTACTAAGTTGTGATCAATAAACAAAGACTTAGAGAATCATTCTGTTGAATTTATTTCATGTTGTTCTCTTAACCCTTAAACGATTTGAACAATTATCTCATATCCCATTCTGTTTTCCATTTCACATTCATATATGGTTAAACGCACACAGGGAGAACCATTTGTTCCCTGAAAGTCAGGGCTACAGAACATGTTCCTAAATGGCTGCAGGTATAAATAAAATTTCATGGAATAGGACTGGATCAAATACTTTAATTCATTGAAGCTTCCGCCATGAAAAGGTTTAAACTTCTTCTATGTACTCAAAAATGATTTATTATCACTTCAGATCTGCCTTGGTAATCCGATTTTAAAAGTGAGGTTGATTTTAATTAATAATATTTCCATTCCGTCTTTTTCTCACCTCATCTTCCTTCTTTTTTGCTTCGGTCGTGACAGATTAGCACTTTGACCTCTATTGACAGTGCTGTAATCTTTTACGCTGTGTTACGTTTTATATGAATATGTGTGATAGATAAGTGTGAGTGTGACGAGAATGTCATGAGAATAGGTTGGGTAAATACATTACACATTCCAAATGAACTACGTTTTATTACTTAGTCATAATCTAGTTGTTTTTGTCACCATTCTATGTTGATGATAAGGCTAGAAAACCTTGGCTGAAATGATTTTACTAACTGTATACCAGAGTTCAACTCTGACGGGTTGTTTCACTTGCCTTCACAATAAGGTCTGTAATTTAATTCCTGCAAAGGAGTACAAATGCATGCTGAGAGTAATTAGTCCATTCCTAACTTAATGAGCATATCCCTGCAAATTTATATTCCATAGTAAAAGATCTCAGAAGTGAGCAAAAGTCATGATTTAAACATTAAATATCATTATAATTCACCTAAATTAAATGCACATAACATGTGAGCATTTGACCAAAACTTTTGAGTTTATACAATATGTTATCACACTTGATATATTAAAGAATTTAGAGTAATTTGTCTAAGCGGTTAGTTTATACTTCATAGAGGTAGCCTATCTATTAAGATTCATGCGAAGTTTAGGCATCAAGTTTGAGAGATCACCAATCCTTTATTTCCTTTTGAGAATAGGTGTGAAACCCTTTTCCTTATTTCATAGCGTGGGCACGGAAAAACAGTAAAGCATGCATCTGTAAGGAGAAATAGCGAAGGTACCGATTTACAAATTTTTTTACTTTCACTGTGGAGGAACATCTGAAATATCATCAGTGAATGTGAACAAAAGTTCCGGTCTGATAATATATGAGAGAACTTTCCAGAAGGACAAACTTTAGCCACTCCTTTAGTAACAACTTTTAAGGATAAATCAAGTCTCTACTACTGACTACTATTATAAGAAATGGCGTTGAATAATTAATTGAAAATCCTCGTTACTGGAGACTAACTGGATTGCAATTGTGTAACTGGGTTTATCGAGTAATTTCCGATAATTCTTTATTGACATTAAATTACGACTCCTTTCAGCGTAATCCCCTTTGATTTACGACTACATGAATCCCAAAATACATGTTCATATCTCATTTATATTACCACAAGTAATTCAGCTAAGAGACTCTTTTCAACGAACTTAGTATCATGCTGTACAACCATATATAGATAGGTGTTTTTTAAGAAATCATATCCGGTGAGAGATTTGAATCATTGGTGTGAATGCATAAAATAATAATAACAGCAATATGAAATGCAATTAAAATGTTTGTGATTATAATCATTGTTAAATATCAAGTAGCAAAACAAATCGACTTGAGTTTTGTCCAAGAGGGTACAAGATTACTATCCTGTATGGTTACCAAGAAGTGGAAGTGGAGCAGTAAGCAGCGCGATCATTGAACATTTGGTTGATAATGATCACCCTATTTCTACAGCCTTCGCCTTTAAAATCATTTACAAGGCAAAAAGTAATTTAGCTAAATCACTACGTATCCGACTCATCTGAGCTGCTGAAGCACTGGGCATTGAAACAGAAAGCCAGATCTCTGTAAACAGAACAAGTTATTTCAACCCCTCCAACTTTTCTGGTCTTAATCCGTCTATGATAAAGTATAGTAATCATTAATCATATTTTGGCTCTACGAATTTTTCTTCATTTTTTTATTCAAATTGTATACTCTTCCTTTATTACGTCAATTGTTACTGTTGCTATTCCCCCTTTGAACTGCCCCCGGTATTATTTCACTCGTTCTACTTGTCATTCTAAATCAATTCTTTTTGCAACGTTAAATTCTATGTTACCAAATTTCACAAATTTCACGATTTGCCTACTAACCCTATAATTCCACACCCTTTCCAAGTTCTATACATCTTATGAATTATTCTATAAATGACATTGATTGTTTTACCACTTGACATTTAACAATGATTATAATCACAAACATTTTAATTGCATTTCAGACTGCTATTATTATTATTTTATGCATTCCCATCTATAATTTCATTCCCTTACCGGATATAATTTCCTAAAAACGTATATATATATATACGATTGTACAGCATGATAATAAATTCGTTGAAAAGAGTCTCTTCGCAGAATCACTTACTTTGATTTTGCTATTATGTTACAATGGGAATTTTCCATGAATTACCCTAAGTAACCAATGCTTCTGTTTTCTGATAACCTGTTATCTGTGTTGTAAGTATTCCCAGTCGTACAGTGATTAAAAATGGAAAACTCTGAATTATAGTTTGATATAGAATAAAGTAAGAGGTTCATCTGCTACTCAAGAGTCACTTTTTATTTGAATAATCAGTTTCCCTGAAAGCTTACATATGCACAATAATTATATAATTATTAATTAAGAAATAGGTTGATTATTCATTTTATTTATTTATTTTGATTTCAGCTTGATTCCACACCGTATTTTTTGGTACAAGTATGGAATTTTCAGCATGGATATCGGTAGCCCAAATTTTACAGGCCGATCATAGATATCAGGTATGTATCGGCAGGGGATCGAACCCCAGACCATGTGCATGGTTGGTGAGAGTCCTAACCACTGTGCCACCGACGCACAGTTTAATCAAACAAACACAGTGCCATCACCAAGTATCTCCTTGATACGGGTCATGAGGTGAACATTGCAAGATCCTTCATTATTATCAATAGATAAAAGAGCTCAATCCTCCTCCAGTTTGCCGAAGCGATCTTCATCAGATGCCAGAAGTCTGATTCATTTATTCAGAAAGAAACAGTTATCAATCTTTCCTTACCCTGGTAACTGGATGCCTTTGTCCTCCCGTTCGTTTTATCACTTAATGCTGAAAAATCCATTCTGTGTGGCTGTTACTGTATGAATTAAACTGATTATTATTATTACTGTATGCATACCCTGATTTTTTGTTTGTACTTGAACTCCTTGAGTATGTTAATAAACTTGATAATTAATGTCTTCAGGCTGTAAGAGGCTGATGCGAAACTGACTAAATAAATGAGTGCACCATTTTATTCTCCACAAACTGTTGTTCTTGCTGTATTTAAATAAAAATAGTAGACGTAATATTTTTAGATTGTCGGTTGTATTTAATCATTGATCAGCTATTCAACTCAAATTATAAGAAGATCCCTGCTAATAAGCGATCTATGAGTGAAAGATATTCAAGTGTTTCCATTAGCATACTGAGGTATATTGACTGTTTTGATTAAAACGTAGTATGGTTTTTTGTGTAAGAATTTATACAGCTGAAGTATTGGGAGTGTAAACTATATCTTATCGGAATACCACGAACACTCTTAACAGAGTGAATTTATTATTATCAGGCGGATGACTTTAGTTAGAAAATGAAGGACAGATGCAGTTAACACCACATTCAGTTCATTTTGGTTGGCATTGGGATTAAAACACATGTTTGAAGTATCACTAAGATACTGTTAAACTAAGCATCACATAATATACAGTGAGATGACCGAAGCCAAGAGTCATTCTATCGAAAATAAAACTGAATCATTGATTGTTCACTTCAACTGAAAAAAGATTGAGACTATAGATTTACATACATGTGATTTCCAACCACTTTGAAACAGCATCTTGAGTAAGTAATTACATAAAATATCCCGCGAACAGTTTCTATGAATATAGCTGGATGTAGAGATGAAGCAAAGCCTGAATACCGGTTTCTCATTCTATCATTTGACCTGTCACTGACTAGGATTAATATTACTCCAAACAAAGAGAATTTTCGCCTATCATGTCAATGAGAAATGCATAATTGTCCAGCAAGTTTTTCGTAAATAAATTAGAGGGCGTTCACATTCGAACAGCAATTAGTCGATCTATCATAGTCTTACTTGAAGTGGCTTTAAATCGTCCATAATTCGATGGAACACTATGCTAGTATTCTAAAAATTCCTTATCTGACTTTTGTAACAGTTGAGCTTTCTATTTCAATTTGATTCCCTCTCTCCTTATATATCAGATTGGAAACTTGAATTATTTTAATCACTTCAGCCAGTAACGTGTATCATACACCCTCGTATACATAAAACTTCAATTGCATAGCATTTCAAATTTATAATTCTCAGGTTTGATAGCCCACATGTTGATTAAAACAAGAAGAATGCATGTTTCACAATCTGATGTCGAAGCGATAATAGGAAATGTTAATTCCTAATACAGATAATTTCTGTATCCTTACAGAATATTTCAATTGCTCAAAACAAAACAACAACTGATAACGTGACAACTGAATAGATTTGTACAACCCGGTTAAAAAGTAGTCTCTTTAAACAAGACAAGGTCGACTATTGGACTAATTCAACAGAAGTGTAAACATTTTCATTTATTTGCTTTTATCTTAACACACATACCACACACACACACGCACACATGGATGTATACACACAGAAATAAATGCTATTTATCAATGACAAATAAATTAATAGAACCACTAATTTTCTTGTACAAAATCTGTCATTATATTTTGTGTATTTACAAAATCTACTGTGTAATTTGTTATTTTGTTATTATTTTCTTAAAAAATATATCTAGTTAATGCAGTCATTATACAAACAAATATAATTTTATGAATAAGTGTTCTTGAGTTATATATATATATATATATATATATATATATATATATATTTGTTATGGAGGAGTGATAAGTTACCTTTTTGGCGTTTGTGTTAGCTAGAATAAACTAACACACATTTGTTGTGTATATATACATACATTTGTCTGTGTATTTATTCACTTATCTCTGCTTAATTGTAACAACTTTTCCCGTTTCATTTTCCAATTCATTAGTGTGTATTTCAGGCATTTTTACGGAAGTTAATTAATATACCGATCTAGCTAATAGGTGATAATTGGATGGCACATTCCACTGGTATAGTTGTGTTTTCTGAGCTGGATGTTGCCATAGCGAAGCGTACTTCAATATATAGTAAGGATTCTATTACGAGTAACTAATTAATGTCAGTGTGGTATGTGCTAATAACAGGATGTATCATTAGTATATAAAGAGATGTTCATCGTCACAAGAATATGAAATAGCGGACAGATGGATTTAATGTTAAAGAAAGTAAATGAACCAGAGTTGTGACAAAACATGGCAGATATGAAAAGAAGATAAAGGAACACAATAAAAAGGATAGAAGTAGTACAACACGGTAGATCTGTGCAAATAAAGATTTTCATGCAAAGTGTACATAATTTCCCTATATATGTGTATACCGAATTGCATATAAGCATTCCGATACTAAGTCTCTTGTTTTCTCCTGTTACATCAGTATCGTGTGTATAAATAAATACGTCACAAATAAGTTCTAAAGTAGAAATACCTTATTTTGTAAATGGATGATACATTTCAAAGAAATACCTAATCATTAGTTGTCAGTCAGTAAAGACCAGTTGAAGGCTGCATTACAAAATCCCCAGGAAAGAAATTCGTGTGCAGTATTCATCCTTAGGGAGAGTTGGTTGTATTCTAAATACGTTCGCTGATGGCCTTATGCTGAAGTCTCTGTTTATCATTTGACCTTTGAGCAAAATCAAACTATTTCATGCTTAAGTAAATGGACTAAAATAACATAAGGAAGATATTATAGTTCCAAACTACATAAGTTTATTCGACATCACATGCCTTGAAATAGTATTAATAACTGTATTTTACTACCATTTTCCACATATCTGAGATAGGCATTGCATCATTTCAACTGATCATGTTTGGTGATGATTTAATGAACAGACTGGGTGATTAATCTCTCTGTCTCCTCCACCTAACTGCGTTACTTTTTGATACCCAATCTATCGTGTAATTACATGTCAGTGAATACACTACAATCGTCGATCAGTTTTTCCAGACTACTTCAGTCATCAGGACCAATCATTCTATTTCTAACTCAGTTCCCATGTTCTAATAATAATCTAATTGAACCAAATCTCCTAGCCTCTCTTGTGTAATTCACCTCACAACCATTGCATTGTAATTGTTAAATTATATTCTGTTTTTCCTTAATTCGAAAATATTTGTCCTGAGCGGGTCAGTTTGAGTGCCACCCTTATTCCAGACATATTAAGAATCCTACGTGGGGTAGTACTACCGAGGCTTTGAATTTCTTATTACTTACATTATTTTTTTACATAATTTACATTGCTGAGCTTATTCCTCATATAGGTCCTATGAGAATCAGCACCGAAAATGTGCAAATGAAATAATGCAACGCCTCTCTGGGATGTGTGGAAAATTAGGATAAAAGACAACAAAGAATAAGGCTACATAAAGATAGTTAGGAAGTCGGGTAAATACACTGATATGATTATGAACAATAAATTCCACTCGGAATATCATCCATTTGTTGTTGTTATTATTATCAATATATCTTTTAACGGTTTGAAAAAATTTGGGCATCGGGTATATGATATTCATTATAATAAAGGTTTTTTTGTATTTCCCAATGAATGAAAAACAAACAATAGCTTTCTTGAGAAAGCTATTAGCATTAAATAGCGAAACGTCAGTAAAAACAATATCGTTTTGTTTTTCATTCATTGGGAAATACAAAAAAACCTTTATTATAATAAATATCAATATATCTTTTTTTATTTTTTTTTATTACAGCTTGATTCCACACTGTATTTTTGGTACAAGTATGGAATTTTCAGCATGGATATCGGTAGCCCAAATTTTGCAAGCCGACCGTAGATATCAGGTGGCGTCGGCAAGAGATCGAACCTCGGACCATGTTCATGATCGGCAATAGTCCTAACCACTGTGCTACCGATGCACTTAGTGTGTGATATCAAATGAACTTATCTAATATGGAATTATATTCTATCACAGTACTTGTATTTTATTGTTACACCAAGATATTATATGAAAAGTGAACAGTTCCATAATGCCAGTAGGTGTTATAATGTTGATTGACTCAAAGGGAAACTGTCCAAGTAACTGATAATGGAAATGTATAAATGATTTATAGCACTTAAGTTTTATTGGTTAACTAAAATAACAGTAGGCTCTATCTATCAATGAGCTGTTGACTTGTGCTAAGAAAAGATCTTGATGTAGTTGTGTTCTCTAATGTGGATGATTTATTTACGAAGCTTTCATTGCTCTACTAGGTGACATCTCCACCTGAGCTAAAAATCTCCACCATATCTGCGAAAAGATCAGTTATAAAGACCCCCTCAATGGGTTTAGTTATAGCAAGCTAAATTTTATCATGATGCATCAAAGAATAGGAAGTAATACACAGGTGATTGAGACTGATATGAAACTCCTCAGCGCGACTGAGATGCATTTTGATGAGTAATGGAGTCATGAACTGACAATTTCTATGGGGACCTAATGTTCCAAAAGTGTTCACTTTCTCCGGGTTAAGAATTACTCTTTTCAGTTATTCACGAGCGTTGTTTTAGATACAGACCACGTAAATGTAGTAGACCAGTTTTTGAACAGTGTAAATGTACTGGACATAAATGATTATAAAATCAACATGTACCTCCTATCTTCTCACCTAAATCTCTACTTCTTGTTATAACAATAATAATGTACATTTTGCCTAGCATTCTGGGCTTTGTTTTCTTCCTTGTTTCCATCATTGTGTTGTGTTGGTTGTTTTCTCAGTGCGTGCTCCTTTACGTTTTATATGTGAATTGACTTCTAGTGCTCCCATCGTCCTAACAAAAGATATATACCCTAAATCCAACCAAATAACACGAAATCTCCTCTAAAATAATGAAAAAAAATTGTTCAATTTTATACGAAGATCATTTCTGACTTTACATTAAATTATGCATTGAACAGGTTGTCTAGAATGACAATGAAATCTTAGCAACTGAACCAACTAGCTCAGAGAATATAAATAAATACACGAATATTTCTGGAGTCGCTGCTAAATTGATGACCCTTTTTGCAACAGATGTTGACCACGAGTCAATGCAGTCATTTCACCTCATGTTATATAAAACGAAAGGCGAAGGCTGATAGGAAGACGTGACAAGCATTATTTATAATAGTATTTGTGTTGACTTAACAACAGTATTTTGGGCAGAGCGAGACTCCGTCTTTTTTCCTATCCATGAATTTAAACTAGTAAGTGGATGAGATATGCAGCTCATCATACACTTGAATAACTGGGAAGATTTAAAATTCTTATACAGAGAAAATGACAGGATTCCCAAAGAACTCATAAAGGCCCAGTGCTGAGATCATTTCTCAGTTTATAGCCACACTGATATGGATAAGCACACATCATACAATCAGAAAGAACAAATATTATGAAATGCAAACAGTCAGTCCCAATAAAACTAAAAACAAGGATACGAAAATCACAGTCTAAGTCCTCGAGCAGGACGATTATAACATTTGTGAAGAGTTCCAAAATGACTCAATTCACACTACAGTAAGCTGTGAAGATGTTGTCCAGAAGGGAAATGAAAAACTCACAGTTAGATCACTGACCTCACCTACAAGTATTATTTATTGTTTCTAACGCATTATTCTTTCCTAGGCCAAAACAGTTAAAACGGGATACAAATCCGTTATATTTCACTCAGTCAAACATATTTACTCAGATGCTAAAAATTAATTTGCTTCAGGCGATTTCACCATCCAAGAGAAATCATATCTGGACTACACCGGATGACTTCAGTCACACAAGTGGGACATTTATCTAGTAAAGATGACTGATCTACTGAATTAACGCAAATTTGTTCCTTTTTAGTAGACAACGAAAACAGTTCATGATTTCAATTTATTTCTCGAAATTATTTTGATATCTGATAGTCATCTATCACCGACCACAAAATATTGAAGGTGATATGTAGATAAAGTGATTATAATTGATGCTTTTGTGTTCTCTGCCAGTGTGAGACCACAGTGCAGCGTATGATGAATAAATTGCCTAGAAAAACTAAATCAACTTCATACATTCGGCTCATTTCAAAAATTTCGATAAGAAAAAGAAGACGAAATTTCCAGTATAAAATGATATCATTCTATTTCACAGGCTCTCATCAACTGCAGACTACCTGAAATTACAATGGTTATATAGAAGATAATAACATACTCTAATGTTTAAGTGCTAGTAGAGAAGAAATACTATACAATTGATGCATCGAAATGTAAGCATTACAATTTTTAGTTTAAGATTCCATCACCAATTTATACGCTTTCAAAGTAGAAAAGAGGGGAGGGGAGGGGTAAGACAGAAAACAGAAAAAACGTGATTAACAGAACATTGTTAGCTTGTAGGTTCACACAGCAAATCAAAAAACAAAAGCGGTTCCAGTTTACAAGATTGAGATTTGTTCAGTGAGTTCAGATCACAGAATTAGATGACTAATCAAAATTCAGTTACCAAGGGAGTGAGAGATTAATCACACTCTCTTTCTGTATGCATAAGTCTGGTTTGAATCGTTTGATTGCGATCCCTTCGGCAAATCGTGATAAATTTGCTCTCCTTTGTCTATTTAATATTTTGGAGGACTTAGAAATCTCTACGAGATGTCCGGTATCAACAATATGCCTGGTAATTGCACTCTGAGAATATTTGCTAACTTTCAGGCACTTGTTTCTTGTAATATGTCCGAAATGAAGTCTCATCTGGCTGCCTACGATACCCTACTGAGTGAGCTTGATATTATTTGCTGGCCTAAATTCATGAATTTTATCAAACAATCACAGTCTAAAACATTCAGGGATTATGAAACTCAGCTGACCAAAGCGTCGGTGAAAGAAAAGCTAATTTAAGAATTCCCAGAATCACCTGGACGTTACGTTTATAATCTATCAATATTACAATTAAACAAAATCAAATTGTACACCTTATCTATAGGATTCACGTTTCACTTCCCTGAGAAGCACATCAGTCTTATACACACAGAAGCACAATTCGAACACTTATACCATCAACACTACGACCTGAAACCCTTAGACGAAGATAAAAGAGGATGGCTTAAGTCTAAACTCATTGATATGGCTAGCCAACACTACATATCTCCAATGGAGAAGCAGAAGATGCTGACCAAAGAGCATAGAATAGCTCTGAAGAAACTATATGAGAACGATGACACCGTCATATTTAGACCTGATAAAGGCCCTGGGGTTGTTGTGGTGAACAGAGCTGATTATATACCTAAAATGTTTACAATTCTGAATGACACAGAAAAATTCCAAGTAGACAACAAAAACAATGCCGCAACGTCATTTGAAAATAAAGTAAATAAATGCCTCAAAGAACTTTTGGTGAAGAAACTAATCAACAGCGAAACACAAATGAACTGAAATCAAAAGGTGAACGCTTGCCATTTATGTACGTTCTACCAAAAATCCATAAATCAAATGTGCTCTTAAGTCCAATCCTGTCAATTATTGACTCACCATGCCACAAGCTAGCTCGATGGTTGGCTGATTCTATAGAGCCGATCGGAATTAAATTTGCAGCCCACAGCCTGAAAGATAGCTATCAATTTTCCAAGGAAGTTGACAATATTGACATATCAGACAAACTCATGGCATCGTACTGCGTGACCTCCTGGTTCATAAACGTACCACTGATGGAAACAATTGATATCACTTGTAAATAAACGGATCTATTACCATTGCTGGGAGCAGAGGTGAAGCGACTACTGCTGCTTTGTACAAAAGGCATACAATTCAAATTTAGCAACCAACTTTACCGACAAATTGATGGGGTAAGAACGGGTTCGCCTCTGGGACATATTCTGGCTGATATCTTCATGGGCTACCTCGAACAGACACAAGTGAGTTCTGCGATCAATGGAACAACCTACTATCACCGATTTGTTGGTGACACATTTGTTGTTTGCAACGACATGGATCACGCATCGGCATTATATAATCGCCTAAATGAGACTCATCGAAACATCAAATTCACATAAAAATGAGTTCAATTTCCTAGATCTAAATGTAGACAGAACAAACGATGGTACGATCGAAAGGTCCATCTATAGAAAAGAAACATGGACTGGGTAATATCTTCACTATAACAGCTTTTGTCCCATAAGCTATAAACGTGGATTAGTGAGGACTTTGTGCAACGGAACCAGAAAGCTATGTTCACTGAACAAGGTGGAAGAAGAATTAGATTTCATCGAGAAATTCCTGAGAGAAAATGGATACCCTAATGAAATTATACAGAAGTATAGCAGACAAAATGATAAGAAAGAAAAACACCTAACTGTAGAAAAGAAGTGTTTATTTGTCTCCCATTAAAAGGAGATATAGTGTCACGAAAGATTGACAAAAGACTGACAGGTGCAATAAAAATAAGCTTTCCTGCAGCTAAACTGACAAAATCATACAGCACCACTTCTTCTATAAGCAACTCAAAACTGGATAAATACCCTACTGATATCGCCTCCAACTGCGTTTATGAATTTACGTGCACTTGCTGGAGCAAGCACGTTGAAAGGAAGGAAAGAAGAGCTGCTGTCCGGTTTTCTGAACATATTCCAAGAATCCTGTGCCTGAAAGGAAGCAAATGTTCTCAGAGGGCGATTACCAGATATATTGTTGATACCGGACATCTCGTAGAGATTTCTAAGTCCTCCAAAATATTAAATAGACAAAGGAGAGCAAATTTATCACGATTTGCCGAAGCGATCGCAACTGAATTTTAATTCTGATTACATTATTAGTCATCTAATTCTGTGATCTGAACTCACTGAACAAATCTCAATCTTGTAAACTGGAACCGCTTTTGTTTTTTGATTTGCTGTGTGAACCTACAAGCTAACAATGTTCTGTTAATCACGTTTTTTCTGTTTTCTGTCTTACCCCTCCCCTCCCCTCTTTTCTACTTTGAAAGCGTATAAATTGGTGGTGGAATCTTAAACTAAAATTGTAATGCTTACATTTCCGATGCATCAATTGTATAGTATTTCTTCTCTACTAGCACTTAAACATTAGAGTATGTTATTATCATCTATATAACCATTGTAATTTCAGGTAGTCTGCAGCTGATGGGAACCTGTGAAATAGAATGATATCATTTTATACTGCAAATTTCGTCTTCCTTTCTCTATCCAAATAACAATTTTAGGGTGGAATCATCCATTTCAGGAAACACAATGTCAAAATATTCTTAAAGATAGTCAATTAGTAAATGATCTGATTTGTATTGCTAGTTTACTAGAACACCGTCCCCAGGTTAATTTAAGTGTTTCCCCCACATCCATAATGTGGCTGCCTGTGTCCCTTTAGGTCCAGTCTTGGTTAAAATCAATAGATATGTCCTAACTTGACCCCTAAATAAACATTTCTACTTATATAAATTTGCCTTTGTTTATGCATACTGTATGGACTTTTATATCACTATATTTGACAATTACATGTGTGATCACTATTACCGAAATGTGTTGCACAAATACATGTTGCAGAGATATCTGGTTTTCTCATTGTTCTGTTGATATCCATAAATAAAACTAATTGCTTTAAAAATTCTCTTACATCCTCGTTTAAGTCTTGAACATCTGTTGTAGGTAGGAGATTTAAACAATGGAGATAATCATTTAAAATAAACGTAGAATTCTTAGACACTTGCGATAAATTGCAAATCAGCTGTAGCGATAATGAAAATCCCTAAGCACTGTACAGTTGTTTCATGCTAGTTAAGAATTCTTAAGTTTATTGAGAAATCGCTAGTCCTTAAATTTGTCAAGTAGGATTAAATGATGTTTAGTCACTGGTGTCGCGGAACTGTTCTGTGAGACAGCAGAAGTTGGTAGTAAAATACGGCTGAAATCTGAATAAACAGGGACGTGTTGCGTATGCAGCCTGACAGGTTGGAAGCTGAAATCAACCTTCAGTTGTGGTTTTAGATCACTGATATATCCCCATGTTAGTGAGGAAGACTTTTTTAGTACTATTAAATCTTCACTGATACTAGCTAGTTTTGATTTGTAATGGAGACTGTCTTACAATCGAGTGACAGTTATTAACTTGTAAAACTGACTTATTATTCAATGATATCATGAGTACACTGGTCCGTTATTTGAGTGCTGAAAGCAAACAATAATATGTGCTGTGAAAGGAACTTATGTTTTATCACTGAATTGAGCTTGTACCTTCAAGTTGTGTAGTATGGAGCTGCTGCTAAAGATTAATTTTCCCCTTTTGAAATAAGTCTGATTTGCAATTTGTGATCCAAACAAAGGTTGTGTATTTAAATTCAAATTATCAATCTGAAAGGTTTACGAATAACCTTTTTGTACTAAATTATATTTTACTCATATCATGATAAAAGTTTGAGTCAATGCTGAATGGGGACAGGTGTGAAGCCAGTGTCCTTCATATATACAGAAGTAGATAGATAAGTCAAAAATGCTGACTAGATAGTTCTTCACTTTATTGTAATCATCGAACATTTCTTTCAAATAATCCTGAGTTCAAGATAGTTCATGCGTTGACAATCAACATTTATGGTTTAAGTTATCAGTGTCTCAATAGAACAAGTCCCAAATGAAGCAGTTTCCAGTTAACATTCAAACTATTGACCTGAAAACTACTTCAACTTAATATCTTTTATTTCTTTTATTCATAGGGAATAGTTAACTAACTATTGAAAACTTTAAAAAAAAGCTTTTATAGATTTTTTTCCTTCTCTTTCAGGTTAAAAAATTCACCTGTGCTCATTCATAACTGTTTTGGGAATAGAACGCAGAATAGTTCAGTCTACTAATAGTTAGTCCACCATCCAACTAGTGAGTGGAAATCCAATCGCTGAGTCCCTCAATCTCTCACTGATTATCACTCTCAGGATTGCAGATAGATTTCTAGTAATGCCCAGTGGAATCGCATGGCTGATCTAATCAACTATGCCACTTGTAAAGGTAGCCATCGATAACACCAAACCGATGTCGGGCAATATATCGAAATGTGGTAATTTAGTGATTATGTTGCTACGCATTGGCTACTTGACTGCATAACAGATACGTGATATTATGACGATTGTCGCTATTTTGTATGAAGTTATCAATGAGTATTATTCAACACTTTCAACTAAAATGAATTGATAGCTTTCAGTAGTACCTAAACAGCAACAGCAATAAAAACCATTCACTATTAACCTGAGAAATTCGAAGACAATCCCCTCTTGCACTCATCTAAGCAGCATCATATTACCTACAGGCGGAAAGGATGAGGTTGTCAATGATACAATTGGAAAGGCTAAACAGACCTACATTTATAAGAAATCAGTCCGGAAATCTACTGCACTAAGCACAAACAACAAGACTAGGATTTTCAACCCTAATGTTAAATGAGCCATTCTATGTGATTCAGAGATTTGGTTGGCGTTTCACCAAAAGCACATCCCACAGACTTTTGTCAACAGTCATCTCCGTGGTGAAGATCAGATGGACAACCAGAAAGGATAAGCAGTAAACAACTCTGGGAACGAATCAACCAAAATCGAATACGAAGCAAATATCCAGAAGAAAATGGAGATGGGTGGGTTACATGTTGAGGAGACCGTTGAGCGACATCCTACCATAGGCATAACGACGAGTGGAACTCCAACGACAAACAACTTATCACTCACTAATCAGATGAACTACAGACTGGTAATAGAATCCGCCATAATTTCACTTCCTTTTAACAAAAAAGTTACTAACTATAAGATAACTAACTAATACTATCTACCACCATAATTTATAGTGTTTATAATTTAGTTTTTACTATTTTAGGCTGTTTCACATCATTCCTTAGGCCTTTTTCGGCTCAAGACTACGGCTTCAAATCATTCAAATGTTGTGATCATGTAGACTGACAGCAAATGCAGTCCGATATGTCACATAAAGCTCTTGGTTTTTACTAGTGTAGTAAGCTTTTTATGTATTTCAGCTTTTAATTTACCTTGAAATGAGATTTATTCAGCTATGGAAAAAAATATGTATGTTGTATTAAACGAGACTTGGAGTCATACAGCTTTAAAAATATATCAGATATATCGAACTGTCCAGCATATCACATATTAAACAGTAAAGCGATCGTTCAATAATTTCATTTTGGTCAATGTTCACAATAAATGTTTCAAGTTTAAAGGTCATATCTAACATGATACATAGGGTATAGCAAGTCAGTGTACAAAGTTAAAGTAAAAGAAACCATTATTCGCACCCATTGAAACACTGAACTTCTAATTCATTCAAATAAATAAAGTGAAAAACTTACTTGAAGTTTGATTTCCAGCAGAGATATGGAATATTATTTATTCTCTTTCTTGGATGAATCCTGATTACGAAAGAATATTTTTAAGGCGATAATATATATATATATATATTTGTTTAAATTGACTCTATGAGTTTATATGGACAGAATTTTTAAAGATATCATAATGAAGTAAAAAGAGTAAGTAGCAAGATAATAATTTTTTTAGAGTTTTTTCCAATGAATAAATTTTGGTGTGTGTGTGTTGATATGTGTAAACTTGTGCTGGCTTGTTTGAGTGGGTGAGTGCACGTGCACGCGCTTAAATCAAATAAAAACACAAAATAATGATAATAATAATAATAGTCGTATATTCAGTTACTACAAATTTATCACATTTAAGTGTAAAAAAACATTGATAACTGAGTATATAATCTAACAGCTTTGTGGTACTTACGATAATAACTTAAGAAAAAATAAAATCTACCAAATAGTTTTAGTGTGCGTAATATACACAGATACTCTAGGACGGTGTGCACATGTGTACATACGAAATTATACAAATATACAAAGGCACCTTTACACACATGTTCGAGTTTATGCCTTGTTTAATCAAATAATCACACTTGGTAGTAGCAGAAAATTCGAGTAAGTCAACAATCTCAATCAGATAACTAACAGTTATACCATGAAGTATGAATACGCGTAAGCATTCGTGTGTGTGTGTGTGTGCATCCACCGTTTCAGTGTGCCTTAAAACATCCAATATACAGAAATGGAACACCTATACAGTAGTTCGCTACATATCTCCTCACGTTCAATTAAGTAGACCTTAATATTCAATAAAATAAGAAGACTCCGGGTTTAATTTTTTTAAACTCATGAAATATCTTGAATGAAATGAAGGATATGATGAAAATTTCAAGACTGACCACGAAGTATCATCACCTAGAGAACCACTGGAAACAAGAGAGTACTGGACAGCTATTGTGTCCTTGTTTGGGACTCTTCGTCAGCACGTCAATGGATTCCGTTGCAACTGCCCAGTGGTATTACAGCTCACCTTGTAACTTGAAGGTACCAGGTACGACCCCTGTGGGGTCATAAGTACAAGGACGAAACAGCTGTTCAGTGGTTCTCTAAGTGAGATATGGTCGCTATCAGTCTTGAAATCAGTCAAATCTCTGCAAACCAACACTTAAAAAGAGAGCAGATGTCTGCATGTATAAAGAACTGCTGACAGCCAAAGAGACTGACGAGCCGTTTATTTCATTCTGGATGCATTTCAACAATGCACACTGACAATATGTTATATATTGAAGCTAATATCATCAGATCCATTGAAGAAAGCACTACACTCTATTTTCACCATCCGAAATGCGACAATTATATATATAACTCTCTTCAAACCAGCTTGACCACGTGTCATTCTGAAGCCTTATTCACATTCTGTACCAGAAAGTGACACAATTATATCATGAAATATCTAAAATAGAAAACATCTTGATTATTCGATTACAGTCGCAGACGTTCTGAAGTTGATAGTTCAACCTGTAAATCAAACACTAATCTAGTAATGACCAATTTCTAATGATTTTTTTTTAGCAAATATCGGCTTTCAGATTATAAAAGCATCTTGTAATCATCCTGTGTTAATGTCATATCTTAAGATGAATAGAAGGCATGCTTAGTGGCAGGAAATCAAATTGGAATGAAATGGTCTTCATTATGAAGTTAATTAGTGAGAGATTAACTGGTTATCAATCCCCTATTTTTGAGCTTTCTTTGAACTGAATTCAACCTCATTGATATATAATAAGTAAATATCTACTTAAGTTGTACTGCATGAAATAATATACACCATATTAGATGAAACAGAAATGGAGACTTCTAATTATGTAGTAGGCACTGAATAACAGAGAGCCCTTAGTATAAATAGAATGGTCACGTTTATAATGTAACCCACTAAGTGAAATGAGGTAACACCATGGTGTACTCTGTTTCATGTTGTTTTAGAACCTGATTACTAGGAAGTTCTAAATCTCATATTTGAGGATTTAGTCACTTTTAACTGTATGTCAAGCTAACAAATGAAGATATGTTAGAACTTTATCTCTCTCTCTCTCTCTCCATATTTCCTCATTTTTGACAATAAATTAAATAAAACAGAAGCAGGCGAAGAATGAATCGCCAACTAGTTCTGAATTCCTTGGGCAGTGTAATTTTCCAGTTATATGGTCTCTCAAAACCGTATTGAGAGAGCGTACCACTGCTATTAGTCTTCGACATGACATATTCACCATACCATGTTACTGCCAGATAGCTCGCTGACATCTTTTCACCCATCAGAAATCTAATTTAACACATCATAGCCTCTCAAATTCACTTGAATTCATGGATTTCATAAGCGATGTTAGTGTATTCAGGAGGAGAATGATAACCTGAGATGTTACCTATCTCCATTATGGATAAGATTTTATTTTGATAAATCATACAGTGTTGTATAATAATATTAACTGCTGACGTTTCGAGCACAAGCTATTGCTCTACCACAGTGCCCAAGTTTTATACTTATATCAATGTTACTTATCTCTTCATCAATGTCCCTCTCACTGAAACTATTTACCCTGCATGCAGATTTATCGAGCATAATAATTTGCCTGCGGGTATCCCGAGATAGACTTTTATGCACATTCCCAATTCAATGACACGCTATGCAGACAAAAAGACAGAATGGCAATAGGGTCGCTATGACGTCCTTAACTTGCAGACCGCCTTATGATAGGTCTAGTGAAAGTTTCCATATGTAGAAAAGACACACAGATAGTATTTTCATCATATGTGACGAGGACGTGGACATGGGAATGATAACAAAGGAGTCGAATTATTGCCATTGTTCTGTCTAGCTCATGTGGGAATTGGGTATAAACTCTGAATTCCATTTTCTGGATGTTTTGTTATAAAGGAGATCTGATGGTTCCCTTCGAAGATCAATGTAAAGAGCAAAAATAGGAAACGGTCAGTATATAAATTTCCGCAGCTGCGTCCCTTCTGGAAGAAAGGAAAATTTGATTCATTCCTTATCTTCAGGAATAAGAAGAATATACACCAATGATACAATCGATGCTGAACTGGAGAAACTTAGGCAATTTATCAATGAAAATGGATATCCTACAAGATTCTTCGAGTCAAGCATGACAGTAAAACAGAAGTCTGACAGAATTCAAACAGTGTGGAAGAAACAACCATTTATGAATGTTAAGTTTAGAGGTAATACCGTATCTGAGGTTCTGAAGAACCGCTTATCCCCATCACCGAGAAAAGGTTTCTTTTTGTCTGCGCTACAGATCAGTTCACACAGTTAATAAGTTATCAATGGATGTGTGAAGGGTAGCCTATCGCTTTGGACAATTTCAGTGTGTGTTTATAAATTCACTTGCTCCTTTGGTCACACAATTTGCACACTATCCAAATGCATCTCTGAACATTACCACGCACGTTTAACAAGCGAGCACCTAGTGAACTCGGAGTTGTCTTTTAAGATTATCTAAAAGGTGAGACCGAACAGTACAAGGGGTGTTAGGTTTCTGCATTTGTGTATGGCAGAGGTGTTGACCATTTGCCCATATGACCCCAAACTATATGTACAGGAAAACTTTGTCCAGTCTTGTATTTAATCTTCTCCCTATTCGTTTGCTTTTATCTTTAGGAATTAATTCACTATTATCACTATTTTACGTGTTCCTTTTGTGTATTTTCTCAAACTCTTCACAATTGGTAAATTTATTTATTTTATTTATTTTTGATTACAGCTTGATTCCACACTATATTTTTGGTACAAATATGGAATTTTCAGCATGGATATCGGTAGCCCGAATTTCGCAGGCCGACCATAGTTATCACGTGTGCATCAGCAGGGGATCGAACCTCGAACCATGTGCATGGTTGGCGAGAGTCCTAACCACTGTGCCACCAACGCACACTTAGCTGCGTTACTTCTCAACGAATAACAGTTTTCACCGTATCGAATTTCAAACTATTTCTTCCACTGCATCGTTGGCTATTCTGTAATTTTTAATTTATTATTTCATTTTAAACACCATTTCTGAGTAACTAACTGTGTCAGTTATATCATCCACCCCCTACCTACTACTTAATAATAGACTACTGTACATTTTTTTGGTAAATATATCTACAATTCATTATAGATAAGATTTTATTTTGATGCTCAAAACATCATCATCACAACGCTGTGTGATTCATCAGAATAAAATCATATCCCTAATGGGGTTATACTTTACCATAATGCACAAGTTTTATACATATATCAATAACTACGATTGTAAAACATCTGAAGTTGATTTCATCTATAAGTAAGCTTTCTTCGCTGAACTATTTTTTATTGTCTTCATGGACTCAGTGGGTATTTTCTGTCTTTTGAAATGGCATATTCAGAATTTGGTACATATAATTTGACATAAGGTAAGTGACCAGTCATAGTGTCACATGATGATAACTTAGAATAAATGATCATCAATGAGGTAAACAGCATGCTGCTAAATTGCAAAGTTTTTGATCATGAATACCGCTGTAATATATTGGATCAAAATTTATGAATATAAAAATTAGGCTTTTGAGTTTGTGAAGAATTTGATTGACATCAAGCTTAACTTCCTCATGAACTGATATTGTATGGAAACAAAAGGATATATATGAAAGCTATTCTCCAATGGTTGTTTTAGTTAATGTAAGTTTAGTGATGAAACTAACCTTGAAGAATAAAAGTGGGACGTTTTCGTTATCACAACAAATGAAATTAACGCATATTTCTCTAGGAAGACGTTTAAATAATAGAAGTTTGTAATTCAGGTGGAGTTTTTTGCTGTGGTTGTGTTCTGTGAGCTGGGTGACCTTTGGTGTCTTTCTAGACTACATCTTCAGCACTAACTTCAGTGTGAAGTGAGTTATTTGAGTTCTCTACAAGCAACTTAACTGTTTCTCCCCATGACCTTCTGTGTAATTAGTGATCCTCAAGGCTTTTCTTATCGTTGATCCCATATGACTACTGAAGCAAACAGAAGTATTTATGTAAAGATTTTAGGGACGAAATTAGAAATGAGTTCAGTTTATGGGATTTTCATTAATAATTCCGTATTACTGAATGAATTGACTTATTTTTTCCACAATGATTGAGAGACAGTGAAATAATGGTTTGAAATGAAATGGAAATCATACTAATATAAAAACTCTAATATAATATGGCATTCAGATGACTCACCAAATAATTTATAGGCGGATACATGGTTCAGGTACTATTTTTATAATAGCTGTAAAGTTATATTTCATTCGTTGACGTGAAAGTTATGTCAGTATTCATTTTAATTAAAACGCAGTTAATATGTCATCATCACCTCTATACCACAGTCTAATAAAGTAATCTAGAAGCCAGTTGTATTCTCAGAACCCTTTCTCCTACTTCATCATTATTTTAAACAAAGACTATGTATAGAAGTCTGAATTAAATATCACAGAACTCTTATATTGTATCTGCAGTATGCTTTACACATGAGTGATGTGTTTTCCTGCTACTCATATGGCTTGATCGATTCTCCAACCGTTCTGTTCTCTGATATTTAGTGAGTAGACTCTTCAAAACAGTTATTATTTTAATAGAATCATTGGCGAGTATCCTTAAGAAGTGTGCTGACATCTTGTGTTCCCCATTAACTGACATTTTCAACGAATCGTTCTCCAAAAGTATTATACCTGACTCATGGAAAAATATCAAGATTGTTCCAGTGCCTAAATCTACAAATGGACCTAATGTTAAGTTTAAACCCATTTCTATTACCTCACCTTTTTTGAAAGTTATGGAAAGACTTATTTTACTTAATCTTGAACCCTGTTTAAAGCCTTTTGATGACCCCAACCAGTTTGCCTATAAACATAGTAGGTGTGCGTTAGACGCCACTGTTGTACTACATCATAGTATAGTCTCTAGTTTAGATAAAGGAGCTAAATACGTTCGGTGTGCCTTCCTTGATTACATATCTGCATTTGACTCTGTTCCCAAGTCTCTCTAGCTAAGTAAGCTTGCTGCGACGCAGGCTGAGAGCTGGACAAATAAGTGTTTGCATTCCTATTTTTCTGATAGAAAGCAGTACACCGTCTACAATGGAAAGTCCTCCACTACCTCACTACTTCATCAAGGTGCTGTTCTTTCTCCTTTTCTGTTTTCGTTTTTCTTACATGACTTGCCTCACTCTGATGTAGCCACTTTTGTTAAGTATGCTGATGACCTCTCTGTTTCTATGCCTGTCAATTCTCAGTCAGATTGTCCCAAATTAAATAACTATCTGTCGGAAATTAGTCAGTGGTCCTCTTCAAACGGTCTTAAGCAAAATCCGTCTAAATGTCAGGAAGTCAGTTTCACTTTCAGACGTGAACGTGACCTACAACAACTAACTAGCTCACATGGCCCCACTATCATTGACGGCATAGAGGTTGAAAATACATCCAATGTCAAGTACCTTGGGCTGAGTTTTTCCACCGATCTTTCCTGGTCTTCCCACATCTTGCTAGTTACTAGAAAGATGTTTCGCTTAACGTTCTACATTAGGAAATTTAGGCAGTCTGGTATAAAGCAATCTTTACTTTCTCAATTTGTCAATTCTTGTATTCTACCCATCCTCCTTTACTGCTCCCCATTAATCTTTCCTGGACTACTTAAGAAAGAATTCGCTTCGCTGAGAAGGGCACTAAAAGCCGTTAGTAGGGCAAGTGGGATATCGTTAAACCAACTGGTGAACACTATTGTAGATAGACATATTATGTCATGTAAGAAACTAGCGAATACAATATTGTCAGACCCCGAGCACCCTCTCTATATGCAGCTGTCTCCTTACATTTCATCTGGTAGAACTAGAAGCAGCTATAGGAGGCTATATGCTAGGACTACCACGTATAAAAACTCCACAATACCATATCTGGCACAGCTGTTATGTGATGAGAAATCCGTTAGGTATGACACGATCAACTTACTGCGGCACTCTAACAAATAGTCCCATTAGTTTTTGTTTTCCTTTCCTCGTTACTATTACACTGTTGTTCTTATCTTCTATTACACACCAATTTTATATTTCATATCCTGTGGTGCATTGTTTAAAATGTAACCGCAACGCTGTTCTTTTATTTATTCATTTTTATTTATCTTCTTTTTATGGGTGTTGCTTTTTGATTTTAAAATCTTATAAAATTTATGAGGTAATTAGATGCAATATATTGTAATGCACTCTGAAAATTCCATGTCTGTACCACAAATACTGTTTGGAATAAGCTGTTAATATGATTATTATTATTATTAGACACCAGTATTCTAGTGTTTAGTAAGCCTAACATGGACACAGCATTGCAGATAAGCCAAAACAGCATCAGCCAAACATTTACAGGGATTTCTGCATGTTATCTATTTAAATTACTTTCAAAAACTAACCAAAGCGCCTGTTTAATTTGTGCCAGAGGGAGAGAGAGAAAAAGAAGGATATGGAAATGTAGCTCATAGGCTTAAGCACTCAACTCAGCTTTAGCGACTGACTAGCACCATCAGTCGTTTCTGTGGCACTTAGACGGATATGTGGAAAATCTGTTCCAGGTAACTGAGTTCTAAAAACACTATTTATGACAGTGGATTTAGATGCTGACAAAAAACATCTGAGAAGAAATCAGTTTTACAATGGAGTCATAGTAAAAGAAAGACCTTTGTACTCTTACACATTTTGATCAGTAAGATCAATGCAATAAATAAAGTATTCACGTATACAGAAAACTTAAGTACAGTAATTAACTTCTCAACCTCGACAAAACAAAGAATTGATAGTATACGGATCTTTTTCATCTTTAGTTGAAATCAGAAAACTTTTCAAATCGATTACCTCTAGGATAGACTTTTTCGATATAATGAAATGGTCTTTTGTTGGCCCCATCCACTTAAACAAAAGTTTCAGTTACTGTCTATTCTTAAATGAATCCTATAGATTATGTATGGCTTTTCAGTGATCAAATCAACACAATTTTTCTTCAAACAAATCACTTACTAATAAGTAGTTCATTAAAGAAAATTGAAAGATTTTGACTGGTCAAGTTTATTCATTCAACTAAGGAGCTTTATTGTTTCGTGTAGACCTATTGTAACACTACAACCTTTATTCAATTTTCCCATATGACAGGGCTGAGAAGCGACAGGAATGAGTGAACAGTAACCACAAATCTAGATCGTAATTCATTTAGTAATTATAGACTACCACTTTCTTTTCTGGTAATCACATGAAGGCAGCCACAGTAATAAATTGTTCTCAAAAGCCTATATACTACTGATTGATTGAAATAAGTAGTTTTATACCACTCATGTCAACCGTTAGTGCTTGCTAGCCAAATCGAAGTTATCTAAACACCCGACAGCCATCTGAGATTATTGCAAATTAAGAATTTGATTTATGGAATTATCAGTTCGCCTCAGTAGCTGGTAACAGTTCTAGTAACTTGAACTCATTCAGGTGCCTGAGCCTATTCAAACGGGATACGCTGCTGAAGAGCTTGTCCCCAATCGAATGAAATGGGAGTCAGTTGTTTAGACACTCTGACCAACCAACAAGCATTATTGGTTAACGTGGATAGGACAAAAGTACTAGCTTCAGTCAATTAGTAGTAAAAAGCTGTACGCAAATATGCTTGCTTTCTTGATTACCACTTTTGGTATCATACAGATCACATATTGTCATCTGAATAATCACGGTTTCCGAAGGGAACTGAGGTGAAAGTTCCCCTCGAACTGTGTAAATCTTGGTGAAACCTTGAGTTTCAAATTGGAAAATTAAAACAAAGACAGTAATGAAACGGTTGAGAAGTGCACTACAAATACACTGTGTTATGTACTGGTCGAGAATTTAATAGTCCTGACGCAAGAAAGACGGAAATCAGAAGACCACTAGGTTTGCGATGATACTTCTATTTTCCAAAACACCAGGAGAATCAATGTCACACAAGTGTGTGAGAGCAAAATATAAATGTCCGAACAAGTGTGTGAACGAATATTCAAAATGAACAAATCAATAGACAGTCTTAACATGATTGGCTAATTATAATGGAATATCGATCCATGTATACATAGTAAAATATAACCGACTGTCAAACAAACACACATATTATATGGATAACATATCACACTGAGAGAGCTTCTTCCAAGGAAATTGACCGAAAACTGTACCTACAAAGGCTTAAAACCTCGAAGGTCTCGTATGCCTTACATATACGGCCTGTCAAGACAACACAAGTAAGCTGTTCCCATAAGATCTGTACTTTTTGTGGTCAACTCACTCTAGAACAAAGTTGCTTGTTGGCTTGCAGAGATGCTGGAGCCTATTCCTCAACGACTATTACCGTATACAGTTAAAGACTCATTTCATTTTGTCGAAAGCCTGAACAACATGAACATTTCCAGTAAGTTCATGGTATCATTTGATGTAACCTCCTTATTCGCAAGAACTCCGACCCTTGAATCTGTAGATATTATATGCCAGCATTCCGATTTGATCCTTTTGCCAGTAGAAGAATTTAAACGCCTACTTCTAATGTACACCACAGATGCACAATTTTAGTTTGATAATAACTTCTATCGTCAAATAATTGGTGTAGCTATAGGCAGTCCCCTAGCCCCATAACAGAAGATATCATATCTAATCTTGAGGTAACAAAGCTGAAAAAGGCGACTGATGAGACAACTTCATATTGTCGATACATTGATGAGACCTTCATATTATGTGATAACGAAATCATGCTTCTCAACTACTTAAACTGCTCAATGACACATACGAAAATACTGACTTCCAAGTGGTACATGAAACTGATGGAGAGTTCTATTTCCTCGATATTGTCACACAACGCCTGAAAGATGGAAGTCCTCAAAGATCCATTCACCCAAAATCCACGTGGAATGGACTATAGTCAAATTTCAATAGTTTTTGTCTAATTAGCTATATACGACCATTCGTCAAAACTGTTTTACAGAGACAGAAGAATATGTTCCACAGAAATACTGGAAGAACTCCTAAACATTTAAAAATTCTTAAAAAATAATGGTTACCCTCCGAAATTCATCAAAAAGTATGGAAGATCTTAAAATCTAAAGGTGAAATAAATTACAGTGAATAAGGAGGTTGTCTTCATCCAGCTCGATTTTGAAGGAGATAATAATGGAGGAATAATCAACAGAAGACTGAAAAAACTTCACTAGCCCTGACGTATCCTGAAGCCGAATTGGTTCACGTTTATCGTACAAACTCTTTGGTGCGATCAAAGGTTGACAGATACCCTTCCCACATTAATTCTAATTGTGTACACAAATCTACATCTATCTCCAGGAACAGTTACATTGGGAGAACAGAAAGAAGGGTATATCTCAGATGCTCTGAACATCTATCAAAATGTTTACATCTCAAGGAGACAGATGCTTTGAACAGCGCTACTGCTGGACATCTTGTTGATACGGGTCATGAGGTGGAATCCTCCAAGATTCTTAAACGACAATATGACTTAACTCACCTCAAATTTACCGAAAAAATCACTATCAAACGCTTAAAACCTGACTTGTGTCCACAAAGATTCATTTACTAGTCTTTTCTTGCCTTGATGACCCAACGTCGTCTCTTCGTCTGGATCGATTACATAACCTTCTCTAAACTCCCCGCATACCTTTTTTTACTTTAGTTCTTTTTTCTTACTAAGACTTGAGTTAAACTCACCACACTGTTGCTCATCATCAACTTCTCTCCACTGGTCTTCACTGTGGAAACTCAATCTGCAATATATTCGTCCATCATTAATTTTGCATGTTTGTATTTTGTTTGAACCTTGACCTCCTCCTTCATAAAATTTATATAAGTGGAATTTCTGAACACTGTTTTTTTAACAAGTGTGTCTCTGTTAACAAAAATCATGTTGAGACCTGCATGTATGACAAAATTCTGTGTACATTTACATGATTAACTTTTAGGTTGTAAGTAGGTGAAGAGAATCCGACTATGGAATATACGATGGCCTCATATTATTCTGCACAAACATTTGTTGTTTTGATTTGTTTAAATTCATAAAGTTAAATAAACTTAAGAAGAAAATTAAAAATTTGATTAGTGAATTGTGATGATGAACTCAAACATAACTAAATATTCCAATAGTTATGAATATATGCAGCCCAGGAAATGATTGTCTATGAGGAGGCGTACATACTGTGCAAACTACCACCTATGTGTTACAAACATTGCAACTATTCGCCTTTGAATCGGATTGAGTAGTTTCGCATGCAGTTTCATGCTTAATTTTTCATTGAAAAACAACTAGACAGGACAGAAGTCGTTGTCGGGCCTACAATGATAATATCTACGAAATATGGATTTTTTTTCCTTCACGTTCCCCAGTGGAACACAGGGCTTCAAGCTAGTGGCTTGAAGTTTCTGTAGCAGTGTTTATTTTACAGGATGGGGTTGCTAGCATCATGCCCAACCTTTCCTCTTTACCAACATTATTTCTGGCTTAGCGAGGTGAAGGAGTGCGTCGGTGGCGGGGGATCGAATCCCGGACCATGTGCATGGTCGGCGAGCGTCCTAACCGCTATGCCACCGACGCACAATATGGATTATACAGAGATAATTTAGAAAGTGTAGTGACTTGAAGTGACTTTTCACTTTCCTAAGAAAAACGGTATTCTTGTCTTCACTGATCCGCAAAGTAAGCATAGTCCAACATATAAGAATGTAGCAGCCCAACAAACTGCCTACAATCAGACATTTTCGTCGTTCGCCTAAACTTCAATAACCTCAAACTACAGACAACAATCAAGATTTCGATGAACGTAGTCAAAATATGCCCATAATCCCATCTACTGAATAATATATGCTTGACTCATGCGCAACCCCAAGTACAACTCTATAAGTTTATACACACTAATTTACTATAAACACAATCTGCACCATAATCACTGTCCTGTAAAAATCAGTGTAAGTTTTAATTATTCGTCTCTGGTATTGAACTAAGCTAGATTCAAAGCGAACTACTGACTCTGCAAAAAGTAAAGAACTGAAGTGGTTACAACTGCAAGATACCATAAGTATTGTGCGTAAAATATCCCCCAGGAGTTTCGAAGAATATTCCATTAATAATAAGCACTGAGATTCTTGAACATTGTTTCCCTTCCTCTAGTAATTTATACGCTGGCAAATAAGACCACTAGGTGGACATTCAGAGACCGGGAGAGACATACTAGCCTACATTCTTTTTTTTTACATTACGGAGTCAATTTAAGCGGTGGAAGTCGTCCAGCTCTACGTCTTTAGAAAGCTTCTCCAGTCTCTCTCTCTCTATGACAGTTATCTTCAGACTGTTCAAGCCGACTGGCTACACCTTACGAATAATCATTTGGAGCATGTCCAGGTACTCCATACAACATTATTAAAAGAATAAATTGAGTTTCGAAAAATATACTTCATTGTGTCGGTAGAATTTTAAGCATACTATCCTGAAAGCTTCCATACTGTATTCACTGTTGTCTATCAGTAGGACTCATAAAAGTGAGCAACTGTGATTAGTTCATTATGTAATGTGTGGTGGGATGACGGCTATGCTGACGTAACAACTGTCACTGGGAATTCGTAAAGACTACGTGAATTTGCAACGAAAAATATGACTATAAATATGGTTGGCGGGTTGTCGACTGAAGTGGTAACAACTAGTGTTGCCCGAATGGTATGCCCCCATTTCTATTCAATTTCATCATAGATGTACTGATGGACTTAACTCTAACTCACTTCAGAGACTCAGGGATCGACTTGTTACAGTGAGATAATCTCGTTGACTTAGAATATGCAGATGATACAGTCCTCCTTCTACGTGAGGACGCTGACATAATGCAGTCTTCTGAACACCTTGAGCTGCACTCTGCGAATGCTTGGCATGCGATTCGCTCCCGCCAAATGTAAGGGGATGCTACAGTACTGGACTACATTGACTCCTAGCTTAGAAATAGGGAGCAAAGTGGTTGGTGGAGCGTGTTGGCCACTTCCCTCATTTGGGAAGTTGCATCAGCCACAACAGGTTGATTGCTGACGAAATCTCAGCACAGGTACAGAGGGCTAGTTTCGCATATGCCAGTTTACGCCGTCTCTGGCGTAGACGTGATATGCGGCTATCAACCAAAGGACGTATGTACTGTTCTGCAGTCCGATCCATCCTCCTTGATGGCTGCGAGACATGGCCATTGAGAGTGGAAGACATGAAAAGCCTGGCTAGCTGTATTTGATCACAGGTGCCTGCGCTCTAGCTCCCGTGTGAAGTGGTGTAATAAGGTGAGCAATATTTAGGTTAGGCGTCGAGTGCTAGGTAAGGAGGCAAAACCAATCAACAAAGCTGTGAAGTTACGCCGATTGAGATGGTTAGGACATGTGTTACGTATGCTTAGTCATCGCCTTCCTCGATGGGCAGTGTTAGCTGACATAGGGTCAGGCTGGAAAAGAGCTAGCGGCGCTCAAACCAAAACATGGCACTAGTCAATGAAATACACAACAGTTAGTTTAAGCCAGTGACGTAGGAAGGTGTAGACTGCCTGGATGGGGTCCTCAGGACGGTAAACACCAATGGCTAGAGACAATTAGTGATATGGCCCAAAGTCGTTCTCAGTGACTGGCGCAAATGCATCCGCTCCTTGTAACGTATCATACCCAATAAAACTATATTGTTCTTCGATATTACAATTCTTTTTGCTTCATATCGCTGTTTACTGTTTCTAATCTGCATTTGTTTTTATTTTCTTCTCTTGCTTTGTGTGCTACACGGAGTGTAGCGACTCGAACTGCTGCACATCGATGCAAATTTCTATGTTGAAACCTGTCAGTCAGTCATAAATATGGTTGAATATACTTTAGTCATTCTCCTTTTATAGGTGAAAAATACTCAACACTTTTGTGTATATGTCATAAGAACGTTGTTCTAATAATCCTGTCGCGTATTTTATTTACTCTTCCTAGCCACATTTCGCGTTTTCATCATACTCTTACATCACCACCTTATAATAAAGCATTTGCCAACCGTCTACCTACCAACAACACAGCGAGGGAAATAAAAATCCCCTTCTCATATACAAATACAGCATTTTATTTACAAGTGATAGAACGTCATAGTACAGAAAAGAAAAATACAAGAGATAGAAAAAAGAGGTCTAAAAATGTACAACACAGATGATATTTCACATTAACAAGGTATTCTCTCGAAGAAAATGCAATGTAACTGATGCTAAAAATCCTGGAATTGAGTGATTCACCTTCAGAAATTGATGTATATCTTCTGGAAGAGATTTACTGAATCTATTTTCAACTAGTTCATATTGTCCATCCACTTTCTAGATACAAACACAAGTACATACATACATACATACATACATACATACATACATACATACATACATACATACATACATACATACATACATACATACATACATACATACAAATTGAGAGAAAAGTTAAAGAAATCAAATATAAGTGAAGAAATTCAATTCTAAAAACACAGTGCTTTTACAATAACGTATTGTCTATTTAAAGCTTGAACCATGTTTTCTTGAGTTTTTTAATTCAAAGAACTCATAGTACACTTAACAATGGAAGTATTCAGCGCAAGGTGTTCAAAACAGTTCTACTGTCACCATATCATGAAAGAAATTCAAATGCTTTACACAATTACACAATTAACTCAGGACATTAGTCAAACTAATTCTGTCGGTCGAAGAAACCTGGGGAGTAACCAATATGATGTTTATAGTCATTGGTCTTCGAGCTGATTGAATCCTATCAGTCAACTTTACAATATGGTCATTGAGTTAGGTGATTTGCAATCGTTGTACACTGTGTGCGTGAGTGGCTTTAGGCAGTCGGCAAGATGCCCTGCACGTGGACTTCATGCTTATGAGTACTCGTCAACAAGGCGTACCTGCAACCTTGAGGTACCTCAGAGACTAGATTCCAGATCCTATACAACTTACAATAATTATGCAAGGAATGTGATATCAAATACACTAGTCGAAGTGGTTTTCCTCAGTCTGTTAGACCGTTAAAGTGGACAGTAGAACACACGCAAAATAATTTATCAAGTTATTGTCTTAAATAATTACACCTTATTAAAAATTGAAAAAGTTCATCTTGAAATTAGTCATCAATGAGCAGTGGATTGATGTGGATATGTTATTATTATTATTATTATTATTATTATTATTATTATTATTATAATCCTATTATTATTAATTCCTAGAGGAACATAGGGCTTCAGCTGCGCGTCTCCATTGCCTTCGGTTTTCTGCCAACTTTTTCACTCCACTCCAAGTCTGCCCACATGCTTTCATTTCCTCTTCACATGACCTCCTCCAAGTCACCCTCACGCTGACGGCCAACTCGCCGCTTCCCTTTCAGGTTCCACTCGAGTAATGGCTTGTCTAGTGATGTCACTTGATGGTTTCCTAAGAGTATGGTCAATCCATCTCCATTTCTTCCTGCCTATTTGTTTCACAATCAGTTCCTGGTTGGTTCGCTCATTGCCAGAGATCCCTGTTGCTGATCTTTTCTGGCCGGCCATCTGGTCTTGAGTACTGAGCGAAGACAGCCGTTAATGAAGGTCTGTAGTTTGTTTGAGATGCTCTTTATGACGCGCCAAGTCTCTGGTCCGTATGTTGAGTAGCACTGACTTCACATTGGAGTTGAAAATCCGGATCTTATTTTTGATGATGAGTGATGTTGACCTCCACACAGACTTAAGAGTAATTAAAGCTTGTCTTGCTTTTCCAGTTCTGGCTTTGATATCCTCGCCAGTTCCGCCTGTAGTTGAAACGATGCTTCCCAGGTAGGTAGGTGGGTAGGTAAAGGAGGTTGTTTCTTGCAGGTTTCTCCCATTCATGCTGGCTGATTGTTG
The DNA here is from genome assembly GCA_944472135.2 of Trichobilharzia regenti. Taxonomy (NCBI): domain Eukaryota; kingdom Metazoa; phylum Platyhelminthes; class Trematoda; order Strigeidida; family Schistosomatidae; genus Trichobilharzia; species Trichobilharzia regenti. The sequence goes on from OX235267.1 coordinate 21,879,790, forward strand.
TCTGTTGTTGTTGCTGTTGATGTTGGCCAGGAATCTTCATCACCTCTGTTTCATCTATGTCCACTTGAGGTCCTATCTTTAATGCTTCTTCTGCCAGCTTGTTGCTTTTCACTTGCATATCTTCCAGTTTGTGGGAAATCAGGCATATATCATCGGCGAAGTCCAAATCCTCCAAGTTTATTGTGTGAGTCCATTTTATGCCTGTTTCATCGCTTCCCTCTGTCTATCGCACTATCCAATCTACTCCAATCAGGAAGATCATTGGCGATAGTAGACAGCCTTGCCACCTCACTCCCATCCTCACTTCGAGGGCAATATTTATCTACCATTTAATGGCTTTTAGGTAGAATTCGGTTTACTTTAAGGTCTATCACTGAAATCGAACTAAAATTCTCATAAATTCAAGCACATATCATTATGCATCTGTTATAAGGAAATAAAAACAACTGGAAGGTAATTAAACTATTGCGACTAAGTACAGATGCCTCTGTGGCTAACTGATACAATGTTTGTCAGCTACATAGGTCGTCCGGGTTCCATATCCAGACGATGTACTCCTAAATATAGCCTAGTTAACTAACCGACAATAAATCTGGATAATAGGGAAGGTTTGGTGTGAAGCTAGTAATTCAGCTTGTAAAGCACAATACAATGGCTACTGAAATTTCAAAACTGGAAGCGCTATGTTTCATTCAGAATGTAAGAAATTTCAAAAAGAAACATAACTACTTACCTTAAAGTATAAGTTATCTTCTTCGCTAACTGAAAAAACCGGACACACTTGACAATCTCCACACGACTGAATATTAATCCGATATCCTAACAGATCACGACAGGAAGCACGATACTTGGCTTTGGCTTTATCGAATAATTCCATTAATCGATCACCGCGTAAACGTTCTACACGAAGTTGTTCTTTCGTCTCTGAAACAAAAAAGAAACAAACAAACAGAGAAATAGAATTTTTAATATGCTTTATGCGGCTGGAAGTATTATTCACCGGCTTGAGCACTCGGCCTACATAATTATGTCATCCCTGTGCTCTAGTTAGGCTATGGAACCAAGTGAAGTCATCATCGATGCAGTTAGCTGTTATTACCATAGCACGATAGTTTTTCCTAGAAAGATCTCAAACAGTTGTTTGAATATCATTAAAGTCATTTAATAGTATATCCCACCTATATCACAACTACTTCTTCCATATTTATTGAGTCAGAAAGTACTAACCACTAGCAGGAAGTCACTAAAGTGAGCTTATACAGAAGAGCAATTATCATCAGCCTCTCTGTCGTAAACATTATAAAATATAACTACACTTTCCCTCTGGTATTGAAGGCAGTCATCAATAAAAGTAAAACAGTGGTAAGACTACATTACATCGGACGTGACAAAATTATCTAAAATATGCACAATACAAAATAAATATTATGGCCCTTATACACGACCTTGTGCAGCCGAGGGGTTGAGCGTATTTCGGTCTTCTCCACATGCTCACATGTAACCAAGCACCCAGCCTTGCCAGCCAGGTAAGTCCTGTTCCCTGCCTTCTTACAGCTGAAGGTTTTCCTTACGAAAGTGAATATGAACGTCTTGCGGTTACAAACCTTCCGGTGAACAAATACGCTAATCTATAGGATTCGGAAAACTGATTCCAAACCAATGGTGGACATCAGCTCCAGAATCCGAAAGGATTGAATGGCATATGAACCTGTTTCGGTCATCAGAAACCATAGAAGTGAAATTCCTGACGTTCCTCCACTGGCTTGTGGATCAGACTTCAAGTCAAAGGCTCCTGTGGTGGCCCCCTGAGTCTGCGCACCCAAAGAGAGTATCCCAGCCCACGTACAATGCTTCAGTACGGGCTGTCTTTCTCTGCGCCTGTGAAACCTGGCCTCTCCGAGCTGAGGATGTGCGGCAACTCTGCGTGTTCGATCATCGCTGTCTCCGCAGGATTGCTTGCGTTCGATGGAATCATCGCGTGAGTAATTCTGAGGTTCGGCGGCGTGTGTTTGAACACAGTGGAGATCACCATTCATTGAGTGTCGTCATCTGGAAACACCGGTTCCGGTGGCTTGGACATGTGCAGCGAATGTCATCCCAGAGGCTTTCTTCCGTACAGGTCTCTGTTCGCTAGCCCTGGGATGGGATGGAAAAGACGGAGAGGTGGTCAGTCCATGACGTGGCGTCGTGGGATGAAGGATTTTTGTGCTAGATTAGCATCGTTTGGTGTATCACGACTCCCTGGTTGGGGTCCGAGAGATAGCTCGAATCGATGGCTCGAAACGTTATCGGATATGACTAAGGATCGTAATCAATGGCGAACGTGTTGCAATTTCCTTCTTTCTTCCCTTCCCGATGATAGTTAACGAATACTGTTTGAACTTGTTAAGTATGACTGTTTTCCTTCCAGGTGAAGTGCTTTGTCCATTCTCTACTTATATTTTTCTTTTTTTTATCTATGTTGTTTTATTATTATTGTGTGGTGCATCTTTCTTGGTACCATACTGTACCAAGATTTCTCTGTGTTTAAACAAATAAATAAAAATAAATAGCCCACGCACTAACTATACAAGATTTTGTGTGGTGCATCTCTTGGTGCTCATAAAGTACCAAGTTAGTGTTTTTTTTCATTACTGAATGGCTTAATGAAAACTTTAGTAATTAGAGTATTGTGGAGAATAAAATGGTAAAATCTGTAAGCTCAATACAGAAACAAATGAGTCTAATCAACAGGCATGCATAACAAACAGTAACAATAAATGACATTCAATAAACTGATTCATCAGAGGAGACCCAAACAGAGATGAGGGGAAAGAAAGAGAAGCTCCATAAAATACATAGAAAGTGTCTAACAAGTGAAACATACACCAAAAGATTATAAATTTATGCAAAACAATTTTAAGAATACGAAGAAAAAGAACTTGATGGTGAACAACTGTATCACTGATAGAATGCAAACTTACTTACTTACTTTACTTCGGCTATCTCCTACGGAAGGATGAGCCGGCTTCATGAACGTCTCGAATCATCGCTGCCCAGGCGCGGCAATTTGTAAGAGAGTTCATGAAGTTTCATGGGAATTTGGTACGAGTGATGTCCCCAGGATCGCTCGGCCTTTTGTTTGAGAGTGCAGCTCTAGCCTTTACACAGCCAAGTGTGACCTACAAGGCAGTAGGAGTGGAGTAAGGAGTCCACTATCCATTGGCAGCCGGTGACCGGAGTTCGGTTCATACGCCTTTTTGAATGGGGCCAGACATCCAGGACATCCAACAAGCCCTTTGTCCATACGTCTGCCGGTGAGCTCCAGTGAGCTTCATACGCCAGTCGTTGGAGGTTTGGAATCAGGGTTTAGCCATCTCCCCTAGACCGTCATCCAATGGACAGTCAACCCGGTGGAGAGCGCCGGGCATCCGCTTTCGCCCTCTCACTTTGGTGAGAAACACCTCCGCCACGTGAAGGCAGTGAGTAGGACTTCCTCAGGAGAGGCTATGTAAGACGCCCGGTCATATGGGAGCATTTCAAGAGGTGTGCGGAGGGGTGGCCAACCCGCAGCGCAAGGCACCCACCCCCGACCATCACTTAAGACTATAAAAATATTTCGATTTATCCAACGAAACAGTTAACTTAAATATACACACATTATGCTGAAAGCTCCAGACTGTATAGAGTAATACCGTTCAGAAGAAAACCAGCACCATTAATAATTTTATAAAGATAGAATAGTCACAGGAACTAATCAGCCTACCTGCAAGTTCAGTTAATGGATCAGGATTTGAACGTAATCGACTTTCAACAACATTTGTAACATCTAAATCCATTGTAAGATCGGTATCCCCTTTTTGCTGATCTCGATTTTGGGTTAAGTGAACAATGCGTTCTTCTAGAACCTGTAAACAAGCACTAAACTTGATCAATATCAATAAAAGATGATCCTAGAGTTATTTTGACTATCACATAGACAGAAGAGTATGAAAATGCCAAGTATACAAAAGGTGAAGTTACACAGACAGGAGAAAAAGGAAAAATAGTAGCTCACTAAAGTGGAACAAAAGTCCGAGCATTTTTAGTTGTACACAGCAGATAGGAATATCAATAATACAGAATGGCAGATTTAAACATGAAATATTAGCATTGCTTTCATCCGAGTTTATTTAATCTATGATTAAAGATATGAACCCTTCAATTTCAAGAGAACTGATGTCGTCGGTGGCACAGTGGTTAGGACTCTCGCCGACCATGCACATGGTCCGGGGTTCGAGCCCACGCCGGCGCACACCTGATATCTATGGTCGGCCTGCAAAATTTGGGCTACCGATATCCATGCTGAAAATTCCATACTTGTACCAAAAATACAGTGTGGAATCAAGCTGTAAATCAAAAAAAAAAATATATTAATTTATTCAGAGGTAATTCACAAGTGTTGTTCTGCAGGAATATGAATAATTTCAAGTTAGAAGTAACTGAAGCATATGTATCCTCACTTTCTAACGGAATAAGTAAAGTGATTAGTTAAACGCCATGCTTTAGGATTATTGTGGTCGCAGAATGAAGTGAAGGTGCCTCACTAACCTGAAGAATAGTACTAACTATAGTAGGGGAATAAGATGATGAAGGTGATGTGGGTAGATGAGAATGATGCTCAAGAAGGCTTCTTGTGCTCTTGGAAATGTGTGGGCGGTTGTCACTTCCCGGCTGCCCACACCGTGGAAGCTGATTGATTCTTCGGGTACCTGAAACAGAGAGAGGGTTAGTGTTGCGTCACCGTAGCTGCTTGAGGCCGGTCACACACGGCCTGTCTCAACTGATTTCTAGTTTGGTTCCGTATTATTAACTTTGCTGCCGGCTACGGACCACCGTAGGGTAAGTCGGGATGTACAATTTTAGGAGTCGACCTTTTCTAACCCCTTCTCTCCGGAGTGGAGAGACAGCATAGCTGGCATGCTGGTCATCTGAGGTAAACACCTTACTACTGTAACATCCCTGTTCTCCAGCAGTACAACTTCGCCCACAGACCCTCAGGATAGTGTAAAAGAAATTCTTACACAATGCCGGTAACTGCTTTTAGTCTAATCGCTATCGTAACAACCTTCCTGACATGGTAGGACCTGCAGGAACAATAGTTACAGTCAGTGTAGCTTGTTGGGTCATCGCGATGTGCAAGCCCGATCACCACGTCAAGGTAGTAGCTATCGGTCGCTTTAGGATTAACTTCAAAAATGTATAAGATTCACTAATAGAACAAGCTGTCAATACAAACAGACAATTATAAGTACAACTGTGAACATGTCAAATTATCATTACGCTACATAGTACTGATTAACTGATATCAGTAGTTGGGCGCCATTCATTAATTCAGTGGTGCTTTCTAGCTGAGCTGAATTAAAGTGGGTAGATTGCTGATAAATTCAACTCAAAACAAGTCACCCGGTGTTTAGACCACTTCCATCTGGCTGATATGAGTGGTGTCCAACTACCCATATCAATCAATCAGTGTTCTGCATCTTGTGATTTGATCAAGAATTCAGGTTTCCAAATGAAACTGTGGTGGGATTCTACCTCCTCGAACTATGAGAATTGTAAACTGCAAACTAATTTGCTAATTACAAATTTGATTGAAGTTACCATTACAGTAGAATCAACACATCAACATGAGAACAAATGACTAGGATGGAGAAATGATGGTCATTATACTCATAATCACAAGAAGTTTCATATGACATACAGAATACAGATTTCATTGTAATGGTACTAGAAATGTATTCACTTATCCAGGACTAGCTTTTAACGTACTAGGCAAAAGAAAGTACAAGCGAAGTGTTACCATTGGGTTGATTAAGCTAAGATAAACGAAGCAACAATTTAAACATATGAAATAACCAAGTTGCAGTTAGATATAAATAAAAGACTGGATAAAAACGAACGGCTGCCAATTGTTGGTTGAACCTGTGTAGACAAATACAAACCTAGGAGTACCGAGTGGTTATTGTATCCTTGTTTGGGACCCTTTATTAGTACACACCCACTGGAGTTGGAACCCGGGAACTTTCGGCTACAAGGTGGCCTGTTAGACGATTCAGCCACTGGGACTCGACCCAATAGTCCATGAATTCCAACTTCTGTCTATTCGCCATTTGTATGGAACAACCACTAGCCAATATCGTCCTTCAGTAACTATCCTATCTAATCAGACTCTGTGGATCCCGCTGATCATAACTCACTAGGATTCCAAAAGCTGGAGTTCACAGGAAAACGGGTCGGATCTCAGTGGCTGAACGGTCTACGAGCTCGCCTTGGAACCTGAAGGTCACTGACTTAAACTCCTGAGAGGGAATACTGCTGAAGTGTCCCACCCACACCAAGAAGAAACAGCTGTTCAGCACACCTTAGTTTTACAGTGGTTATCTAAATGATGTCGGCTCGCAACCAAAAACCTGTAACCAATCAAGACCCCGGAAACCAACATTTAAGAAATATGAGCTTTGTGACTAAAGTTCATGAAATAAAGGAAACACATAGCTGAATACCTCGCAAGCAAAGTAATAAACAAAATAAATAAGCAAAAGAGATGTGAATAAAACACACTACCACTAACTGAGCAGTCAACAGTTTAACCACTCATATCAATAACCAACAAGTATATTTACTGATATTGAACTAATTTTGTGTTCAATGAACAAAAACCACTTATATCGCTTACTTGAATCCGTTGACGTTGACGCTCTGTTAGCAAACGAAGTTCACTTAATTCCTTTGATAAATTCTGTTTGAAGATTGCCGCAGGATTATGTTTATAAGTTAATATTCTAGTAGTTCTTGTATCACACACGCCCTAAGAAAGAATATGTCAAAGTGATCCGGGTGAATTTCAAAGCAGATTTAGTCACAAACCAACATCAGCCAGCGATCTCATTGGAAACTACTTCGGAACACTGAAGTTCTGAATGTCTCAGTTTCGGACCTTTCAACAGTGAGCAACCACAACTCTACCAGGGATCGGACCAGAGACCTTCACGCTACAAATCCAAGTTCGTTGACGATTCAGACAGAATGATGCGAGAATTCGTGATGTAACGCCACTCTGAACCAATGCTTTAGATGACCATCCACCACTTCACCTTGACATGGTGGTAGACCCCACTAGTCACGACTTCTTCATACAGCTTCAGGACATTCATCCAGTAGCCGTCAATAAGGTACACACTGATATTCCGAATATGGTTTTTCGTAGGAATTCAGATTAATTTCCATCGGTAATGATAAAGAGTCCCACAATGGGGTGAAACACCTGTCCAGTGCCCCCTGGTTTTCAATGAACTCGCTAAATGATGTTGGTTTGTGAAGAAAATTACAATGAATAGATAAACTGTTGAATAAACAGTTGTATACTTTGATTGGACACTAGTAACTAGTGTGATGTGTCTAGTCCTTTCTTTGGTGCAGACTAATTCTATCAGTAAGATTCACAATGTGGCCCCCATTCTAGGTAGCTCGCCATCACGGTGCACATTGATTCAATGATATTAGACGAGTGCCAAATAGCACGAAACCTATTTTATTTATTTACTTATTTTTTTTTGATTACAGCATTACCTAGGTCCAAGACTTCCTGCCGATTACCTCAAACCATCTAATATCATCAAAAAGTTGTATGTACAAACTCGTGAGTAAAAGTTATAGACTAGTACGAAAACAATTATCTCATACTGATAGCGATCCGCGACTAAATGAAGTCTAGTAACTACACTCATGAACTTGACAATGAACAGCAATTAACATGTAAAGGTGTACGGTACTATCTAGTTTTCCGGTCATATGATGTAGAAAAGTGTTTCATCCAGTATAATTTGATAGTGGAAGTGAAACTTCTGAAATGTTTAGAATTGAACATCCACAAACTTATTTAGATCTCAAATCTGATAGTGAATACGTTATTAATTGTTATAATTAGAGTTCATTAAAATACAAAGATATATCTGGCCTGTGTGCATTTCCATTTCTCCATAATTCTCTATAAAACAAGTCGTAGATTATAACTAAAACTCTTCTGGAATCCATCTACACCTCTCCCTTACAAGTGTCTCATATAGCTTGACATTCTTCTTGATGTATCTCTGTTGAATAAATTGGAAAATTTATCATTTAAAATATTCAGTTAAGTTTTCACGAGACAGTAAAACTGAAATAGTCCGTACTCTAACAATTACCTTACATTAGACCACACAACAAACAGGGTATATCAACCAAATGTAAGACGCTCTGAATTGGTATTTGAGTCGCCCCATTGTCTGAGTCATCAACAGGCCACAAATTTGCGCAATATATAGAGCATCAGATCCACAAGATTCAAATTCTGTAGAGGATTAAGGAACCAGCATGTTGATAAACAGCGCATCTGTGGTTTAGCAGTAGAATGCTCGCCAATCAAGCTCCACACAGTCTGAAGTTCAATCCTCCGTGGACACACTCCTAAACCTCACTAGCTAGGCCGATAAAAAAAGGAAGATTGGGCACAAGGCTAACAACCTCACACAGTAAAAATAAAACCACTGCTACCAAGACTTGAAAGCTCTGCCTTGTAGCCCACAGCCCACAATATGTTCCACTAGGAACGTAAAGGAATAAAACAGAAAATCAAAACAATTCTCTGCTTAGTTATCAAACCAGTTGTGCAGCAGCAACTTGTGTCAAATAGTTATTTAGCTCATTTTAAAAGTCATCCGCCGTCTCATCAAATCCATTACCTGCATATGATATACATCCAGTTTATCAAGTAATTCAGCATTTGTAGTCTGCAATTTTTCAATTTTCTCTTCTAATTCAGATATCTGTTGCCTGAAAAGCAAACCAACAATGAAAAGCATGAACAATTATAAATATGATGCTATAACTTTAAAAGTATACCGGCAACATTTGTATATACAAGTGTGTGTGTGTGTGCATGTGTTAATGTAAGAGTGAAATTTAGCCACTGTGGTAGAATATGACTTACAGAAAAAAACAAATTGAGGGGAAAAAATATATTTCTTTTCAATTAGTTCCTCAACATGGGGCTCTATCCTAATGTAACAACAGAAGACAAGGGCCAGGCAACACATCCTTATTAAGGAAATCAACACATATTTGTAGATTTTGATGTACATGTTATAGATTATTGTTAGCAGACAAACAGTCTTCTGATTAGTTGTTTCTCACAGAAAGATAACCTTGCATCTCTTTGTGACTGTTTCTTAAATGTCAGATCACTTATATGTTAACTGTATCCGCCTACACAAAGCCCTTTGTTCTCATTTTTCTCACAGTCGATATTGGAGACATAAACATTGACGTAAATTACTGTCCACCAATTTTGACTAACAGCCAGCTCTCACCATACTAATATGTAGCTTTTCCCATCAATATACGGAACACTAAAACCTGTCGGCGCTATGACATCCATGTTATACAGCTTGCCACTTAAGACCAGTCCTCGATTTGTCTAGCTCACCATACCATTCAACTGCTAAATGGCTGCTGGAACTTCTACAGCCGTTGCATACAAAACTTGTGAAAAATAGCGTAAAAGATAATTTTGAAGGATAAATACATGATATCACTAGACGCATCTTGCTTATTCACCAACATGTATTTGGTGAGAACAGTTGATTGATAAAGCAAGGTATAGAGGCTGGAATTCCTGTGTTTTCCCTAAAGGTGTACAAGGAACGTGAAATTTCTGTTTAATAATAGAGAAATGTATAGACAATCAGATGGTGTTACCATGGGATTACCACTAGGCCCAGTCCTAGAAAATTTTTCCCTAGTAAAACTACAGAATGGCATTCTTAAAGACTTAATATATAATTTTGATTCCCATGTCGATGATACATTTATAGTTGTGAAGAAAGAAAGTGAGATGAAGGACATATTGGGTAAATTCAATGAAGCACATACTAGCATAAGCTTCACTAAAGGGGTTGAAGAAAATAACTCTATCTCCTTTTGGGACATCCTAATGACTAAACGAACGGACGGAACAATTATGTAAACGTTTGCATAGAAAACCTACTTCCACTGGACAGTAAACTCACTTCCTGAGTTTCGAACCCCTACAATGCAAACGTAATCTGGTTAGATGTCTGGTTCACCGGGCTAGAGTTATCTGCTCAAATGAGGCAGTGAACGAAGAACTCGATGATATTCGTGATCCACTTAGCAGAAACAGATATCCGACTATATTCTTGAACAAACACGTGAACTCTGAAAGTAAAAAAGTCAAAGGTACCGACTGTTCCCAAAAAATCAGTCTTCCTACGATTACAATTCACGAGCGGTGTCAATAATGAGATCTTACCATAACGTCTGAGAAAGGCCTTCAAAAGGACTTTCAACGCAACTAAGCTGTGCTGTATATTCACTAGTTAACTAGTCCTCAGTTCAAGAAATAAAGACAAACTGCCCTGTTTCACCTCTTCCAAGTATATTTGCCAATTTAACTGTTGATACGAAGCTAGTTACATCGGGCGTGCGCTCAGGCAAGTTCATCGTCCAATTTCTGAACACCTCCAATCTGCTACACGCAGTTCATTACTAGCTCATCTCGTCAATACTGACTGGACATCAAGTCGACTCTAACAAAGCTTTTAAAGTAAGTCAGTTATCGTATATCCCCCGAAGTCTCGCCAAGTGGTCTACGAGTACGACTTTTACATACAGCAGAGGCAATCGGAATTCATCTGAACAAATCAAATCTGTGTGTTCGAAAGAAATTTGTACAGCCCGATCCTTTGCCATGACCAACTACATAATATGTATTAAGTTTTTAGAAACGATTCTACCCCTCCTCTTGAAACTATATTTTGACTTTGTTATTTTTTTTCACAATTCTAGCTGATACTATTAATTTGTTTGTATTTTACGTAATTTCACTGAGTCATCCTATTTTACTTAGTCATCATTATTTTACAGATTCCTTGATTATATGTAATAATTTGTTGCTAACCTCTAAGAATCAACTTATCTGGGATTCCGTAATTGATTCCCACCCCTCCTTCAGAAATTAGATATCTTTTAAATACCATTGACTAACTAATTGTTTTGATGACTTTTAACCTCTTAATTTTCATCCCCCCCCCCTATCTGTACCTAAAACTAATGAACTAAAATAACCACCTGATTGATGAGATTTTAATTTTTTTTTAATGTATATTAGTGTAAAGTCGACGACGAGGAACTAACTGTAAACGAATATATTTCTTCGCTCAATTGGCTGTTTTTTCTAAATGCCTATATGAGGATATAGTTCTCCACTAGATAAGTTTATTTATCATAATAGTAATGATAATAATAATAGCTTTATTCTGGACAAAGTGTTCACACAAAGTACAGAACTCTTACAGTAATTTATTGCATATTTATTCTGTGTTTATTCAGGATCTCCAGGTAAAAAAGGCAATTTACAGTAGATCACGTCACGTGACGCAATACTGTCCGATCTGAAGCATTGACTCAGTCCCTTACGGTATTTTCAAAATTCTCTGTTAGATGAAGGAGTAATGTTAACTTGCCAGAGAGTAAAGGATCTATTTACAGGCAAGAATTAAGTGGTAGTTACTGTTACTATTCGGACATGACGCTGGCACACCAAGAGCATCATAAAATGCAACACATAAAATTATTCAAGTGTTGGTTTGTAGTGATTTGATTGGTTGCAGGATTTCATCATGAGCTGACATTGGTTAGAGAACCATTGGAAAACCTGGGAGTACTGGACATCTGTTTCGTCCCGGTTTGGGACTCTTCATCAGTACGCACCCACCGGACGTACCCACCCACATAAAATTATATTTCCTGTGAAGTCTGAGATACTGTCCTGGCACCCAGAATCAACGAGACGGTTTTTATAAAGAGCTACCGTCTGAACCATCAATTTGAAATTTTAATCAGTGGGGAGTCAGTCAGCAAAGCAACCACGTGAGGTGGAATTTTATGGTTGGTGGAATGTGGCTGGTTAGCTCAAAACAATGAATCTTTGGGTGGGAACCTGCTTCACTTACTTCAGTCAAGGCAAATGAGTAGCATCACCGGCCCTGATACAATACGTATGGTTTACAGTCTTTCATATGAGTAAATTGCTACCCATAACAGTCATAAGCAACTAACTAACTAGCAATGACCACTACAGATTCTATCCTATGCTGTAAAAAGCCTTTCAACTGACAAACGATTCAAATGTTAGCAAAACGATTAGAATACATAATCATAAGTAAATCGGAGAGAAAGAAAGAAACTAACCGTAATTTTCCGACCAAGTCCCTATCATCTTCATGTATTGAATGAACTGATGATGAAACATTACTGACTGAATCACCATACTACAATTTTAAAAAAACGAATTGAGAATGTAACTAATACTGTGCGGAACACATGCATATGAGACAGAAAGTACAAGAAAATGTAGAAATAGTGTGCACTTGTAATTTCTTGTTGTTGCTCTTTACTGGATTGAATTGAACTGATCCACTTTGGTGCGGAAACCCCATAAACAGATGCCCTAATACTGTGCTTAAAACTCGATAGAAATGGAGTTCTTTAGTATGCATCAAGTGGAAAATGGTCTGATGTTTGACATGATGACCAATGGATCCCTGTCCAATAAAAAATAATCACTGCCTTAGTTGTACGATTTATATGAAGATGGTCTACACCGATTCCTAGTTTAAAAATAGGAAGATGAAGTGCTTGAGTAAGTTGAATACTTTGCTTATTTGAGAAGCTGCATTAGCCCCTTTGGACTGATTATTGATGAAATCTCAGAGCAGATTTAAAACACTCATGTGACAGTTGTCAAAATACGTCATCCTATGACGCAGACGTGATATCCAGCTATTGACCAAAAGACGCGTTAAGTGAGCGGCAGTTTGCTCTGTCCTCCTTTATGGCTGTGGAAGATATGAAGAGTTGATATAAGTATAAGACTTGGGCACTGTGGTAGAGTATAATTCCATTATGGATAAGATTTTATTTTGATAAATCACACAGTGTTGTGCAGTAATATTAACAGTTAATATTACTGTACAACACTGTGTGATTTATCAAAATAAAATCTTATCCATAATGAAGATATGAAGAGGCCAGCTGTCTTTGACCAAAGATATTTGTGCTATATCTCCCATGTAAACTGACATAATATGCTAGTAATATTGAGGCTAGGCGTATATTCTTACGTAAGGAGGATAAATCAATCGATGAGGTTGCGAAGTTACATCTATTGGGATGACCAAGACACATCTTGCTCACTTCGAGCCATCGCTTTTCCCGACAAGCGATGTTAACCGACATAGAATTAGGTTGGAAAATGGTCAAACTAAAACCCAGGGTCAATTCACGAAGACTTTGATAGTTGTTTTGAACCATGTAGGGGGGTATAAGCTACCTGCGGCTGGGGTCTTTGAGATATTAAGAACTAATAACCGGAGACAATTGGTGATATGGCTAAGAAATGTTCTCAGTGGCACAGATGTGTTCACTCTCTGTAATCTGCCATTTCTACTAAACTTTCATGTTTTTTTCCCACATAACTGTTCTTTCTTCCACACACTTCTGTTTGTTAGAGTCCTCTGAAATCTTTTGCTCTCATTTGTTTACCTTTGTGTGCTACACGGATTGTGGCAACTCGAACTGATGTACTTCTGTGCAAAGTTATGTGTTGAAACTCAATTAGTCAGTGCGTCGGTGGCACAGTGGTTAGGATTCTCACCGACCATGCACATGGTCCCTATCATCTTCATGTATTGAATGAACTGATGATGAAACATTACTGACTGAATCACCATACTACAATTTTAAAAAAACGAATTGAGAATGTAACTAATACTGTGCGGAACACATGCATATGAGACAGAAAGTACAAGAAAATGTAGAAATAGTGTGCACTTGTAATTTCTTGTTGTTGCTCTTTACTGGATTGAATTGAACTGATCCACTTTGGTGCGGAAACCCCATAAACAGATGCCCTAATACTGTGCTTAAAACTCGATAGAAATGGAGTTCTTTAGTATGCATCAAGTGGAAAATGGTCTGATGTTTGACATGATGACCAATGGATCCCTGTCCAATAAAAAATAATCACTGCCTTAGTTGTACGATTTATATGAAGATGGTCTACACCGATTCCTAGTTTAAAAATAGGAAGATGAAGTGCTTGAGTAAGTTGAATACTTTGCTTATTTGAGAAGCTGCATTAGCCCCTTTGGACTGATTATTGATGAAATCTCAGAGCAGATTTAAAACACTCATGTGACAGTTGTCAAAATACGTCATCCTATGACGCAGACGTGATATCCAGCTATTGACCAAAGGACGCGTTAAGTGAGCGGCAGTTTGCTCTGTCCTCCTTTATGGCTGTGGAAGATATGAAGAGTTGATATAAGTATAAGACTTGGGCACTGTGGTAGAGTATAATTCCATTATGGATAAGATTTTATTTTGATAAATCACACAGTGTTGTGCAGTAATATTAACAGTTAATATTACTGTACAACACTGTGTGATTTATCAAAATAAAATCTTATCCATAATGAAGATATGAAGAGGCCAGCTGTCTTTGACCAAAGATATTTGTGCTATATCTCCCATGTAAACTGACATAATATGCTAGTAATATTGAGGCTAGGCGTATATTCTTACGTAAGGAGGATAAATCAATCGATGAGGTTGCGAAGTTACATCTATTGGGATGACCAAGACACATCTTGCTCACTTCGAGCCATCGCTTTTCCCGACAAGCGATGTTAACCGACATAGAATTAGGTTGGAAAATGGTCAAACTAAAACCCAGGGTCAATTCACGAAGACTTTGATAGTTGTTTTGAACCATGTAGGGGGGTATAAGCTACCTGCGGCTGGGGTCTTTGAGATATTAAGAACTAATAACCGGAGACAATTGGTGATATGGCTAAGAAATGTTCTCAGTGGCACAGATGTGTTCACTCTCTGTAATCTGCCATTTCTACTAAACTTTCATGTTTTTTTCCCACATAACTGTTCTTTCTTCCACACACTTCTGTTTGTTAGAGTCCTCTGAAATCTTTTGCTCTCATTTGTTTACCTTTGTGTGCTACACGGATTGTGGCAACTCGAACTGATGTACTTCTGTGCAAAGTTATGTGTTGAAACTCAATTAGTCAGTGCGTCGGTGGCACAGTGGTTAGGATTCTCACCGACCATGCACATGGTCCGAGGTTCGATCCCCTGCCGATGCACACCTGATATCTATGGTCGACCTGCAAAATTTGGGCTACCGATATCCATGCTGAAAATTCCATACTTGTACCAAAATACAGTGTGGAATCAAGCTGTAATAAAAAATAAAAAAATAAATATGACACAAGCGCATTTACTCGAAATTCCACTGCTCTCACAGTATATAAGCACTTATTATAACCGACCAATACACACAAGCCAGCAGCATGCAACTGTATCAGAAAGTGGAACACACAATTATGTTGAGAACAGAATCCATAAACAAATCAACCAGACAGGTTAAAATTTATACTTTGAATAACTGTAATACTGACTCTAAAAACTTCGTCTGCAAAAATTCCTCAGGCTATCCAATGGAAACAGTGAAATGCAATTTACATTTAACTTAATAGTGACCTATTGTAATGCACACTCACCAACAACGTAACAGGTCATGCAGGTTTTCAATTTCTCTCAACAGGCTACACTTCAATGAATCAAATGATATCAACAACTTCGCCTACCTTAAACACTTGTGTCCATAGACAGTATGAATGAAAACACCAAACAATAAGTAATAAATAAGGTTAACTTTTGCATACTTTGTTCTCATATGTTAATAATTCCGCTAAACCACCTACGCTTCGAAAAATCTTTCTGCCTAATAACCTGACCGTTTTCCCTGGTAAAGTAATAGACTCATCTTCTCTGTGATCATTATTTCTTATGGGTAGATATTGACCCTCAACAATCGAGATATTATCAACATGTTTAGTCATGAATCACACACTTGAGATATAAAAAAACGCAGAATTTTAATTTTCCAGATACAACACACATGCAAACACATGGGACTGAACGTGTAAGATACATGTACAAGACCTCGATCAATATATTTAATCCAGTGTTACACAAATCGAGCAGAGCTTCAAATAAGTGGTACAGCCGAGGGTGAGTAGACTTCGACCCTACTCTCAAAATGAGCACACGTGGCCACGCATACAAAGCCTGTACCAAACAGATAAATCCTATTCACTACTTTAACACAGTACGGACGGGTGTTCCTCACAAAAGCGAAATGGCGAATCCTGAAGTCTGTGACTTACAGCCGGACTGGTGTACATGCAGCTACACCTAGAGGAGCTAGCAAACCCTGATTCCAAACCTATAGTGTACATATGCTCCAGAATCCGAAAAAAATGAACCTATTTTGGTCATCGGAAACCATGGGGACATAGCTTCTGACACTGCTCCACTAGCCAGCTTATGAATAAGTCAAAGGCTCAGGGGGCTCGTTAAGACTACCACCTGCTTCGATTTGAGTGTCCAAGTAGTATTCCAGCCCTCACACATCTCTTGGAGGCCATAATCTACCAAGCATGTGTTTCGGTAATAATAATAATAATAGTAATAACCCTAGTGATAACTTTTCAGTACCGAACAGCAGGTACGTGCTACTGAAATCAATTGCCCTGAAGCTATACATATCGCATCATGACAAGTGTCAAGAAGGATGTTATCTAAGTCAAGCAGTATTCACTATTTATATTATATGTATGCACAAATCACTTACGTTGGATTTCCCATTCTTCCCTTTTTCTGTTAACTTTGATAAATCATTTAGACAATTTGTACAATCTTTATAACTTCGATTGAAATCTTCAAATAACTGTTTTAAATTAGACATTGACTTTAAATACTCTGATGGTATATTGAATGTATCACTTTCGTGTTGTGAATAACTTTGCAATAGATTTTGGCATAAATTATATTCCTTAAAAATTACAAAAAAAATAATTGAAAACAAGGAAGTTAATGTTTGAAAATATGAATATATCAGATAACAAAAAAGTTGTCGGAGACAGATTGGGAAGGATGTAGTGAACTGGCTTCTACACTGATTGCGTGTTAAGGTGAAAGGAATGCTCATCGAAGACATTGGTGAGGGTAATATTACATCACAACTTAACAAAGTTAGGATTCACGGATCATTGGATTCCTATCTAATCGGTTCCACGAGCTCACCTTGTAACCAGAAGGTGCTGAGCTCGAACCTCAGTGGGTGCGTACCAATGAAGAGTCCCAAACGAGGAGGAAACAGCTGTCCAGTACTCCCAGGTATTCCAATGGCCCTCCAACCGATTTCAGTTCATGATGAAATCCTGAAACAGTATCATTTACCGAATGAAGTTTCAGGTACAGTGTCTTATTCGTAGTCGTACCAAGATAATCTCGCACGACTTTACATGCTTAAGTAGCGTGTGCTACTGACAAGATTTATCAGCAGCATATATATATAAAGGGATGTTCATCGGTTTGAAAAACATCAAAGTGCGGGGAGATGAATTTGATATCAGAGAAAGCAAATGATATAGAGTTGCGGAGATCCATGGCAGACGTGAAAGGAACACAAAGGAATTTAATATGATGGCGCCAGAAGTAACACAACAAAGAAGATCTGTGCAAATGGTGCACTGAAGATAAGGTGTATATAATTTCGCTGTATTTTTTTTCCTTCACGTCCCCAGTGGAACACAGGGCTAGAGGCTAGAAGCTAGAGGCTTGAAGTTTCTGTAGCGGTGTTAATTTTTACAGGATGGGGTTGCTAACCTCATGTCCAACCTTTCCTCTTTGCCAGTTTCACTACTGGCTTAGAGAGGTAAAGGAATGCACCGGCCGGGGATCAAACCCCGGACCATGTGCATGGTCGGCGAGCGTCCTAACCACTGTGCCATCGACGCAATTTCACTATATAGAGATACTAAATTGCAAATAAACATTTCGTTACTAAGTCTTTCGTCTTCTACAGTTAACATTTACACCTACTGTTCGATGAATCACTTTCAAAAGATATACAATCACACTTACATTCAGCAGATAAATTCATGAAGCCAATAAAAATACACTGGTAATTATACTCTAGAAAATGTTTTACGAATTATGAAGAATAATCTAGGACGGAATGCACAAGTGGAGATTAAGAAGCAGAAGTTTGTATTACGTAATCAGCCTAGGGATGACTTAATCAACTTAAGTGTATACAATGGAAATATGTTGGAGTTCAAATGAGATTTGTAGAAAAAAACTCAGTGTTAACAATAAATAAAAGTAATCAAAATAATGACAAAAATAATGATTGTAACAACTAAAATTCAAACAAAATTATGGCAAGAATATTATCCTAGCCACAATAAGGCAGCCAGTGAGTGTATGTAGTGCATATGAACACAGAAATCCTGTCTACGGTCACGAATAGTGTGTAATTCGACTGTACCATCAGCGTATTCGAAACTCTCTTGTATGATATTAGGGACCATACAGGGGTTGACAAGATGCTCGAGAATACAACTATTGACATGCTTATCTTCTCCTCTGACTAGCCTAGCTAAAGAGTGTTCTAAAATATGTTTACAAACTTGGTATTGTACACGGCCGATATACTTTGCTCCACATGAACAAACAAATTGATAAATACATATTAACAAGGCTAGAAACGCATGATCTGGGTTAACTGTCTGCTGGAAAATGTGATTCTAAAAATATCTGCGTGACACTTGGTAAGACTACTTTTAAGAATTTCGACTAAAATATGAACTTTGAGCTCCAGGGTCATGAAGGGAGTTCTTCAAGAAGCATTTGCAACCTTCGTTCTCTCTCACCTTTCAATAAATCTAAGTGAACACCCACTTTCCAATAATAAGCTGTAGTGTAAAGATTTCAAATCATTCTTAACTATATTTTCCGAACAGCTTTCCCTTATCTTTGAGCATAACCAACGTAGTAGATTTTGTTTTCTGATCAACAGAATATAGTTCTGAAAGCTAATTGACTGTCTAGTTCATGTTAGTTTTCGGTATGCTGACCTTAGAGTTATTTAATGTTCTAAAGCTATGTTCCGTTTATTACACCTAATTCTTGCTATTAATCGATCGCAATGGTAACAAAATCCTCCCTATGTTTGAAAAGGAGGTTGAATAATATGACAGATGTCAATGGCGTAACACAGAAAGCTTCTAAACCCAGAACTTTTAACTATAGTGATGTGTTAACACAGAAAAAGAGACTCCTACTAAAAATAAATTATACGGAGAAGGTCAAATTAACAATGCAGATTACCAGAATGGAATTAAACGCACCAATTTTTTCGAGCAATCCTTCAGCTATAACCCTTTTTTTCTGATTATCACTCACCCACGTCGACATGGAATAACAAGCCTTAAGATTTTGGTCTTCGATAACCTACAGCTCTGTGGGTTATCCCCGCTGAATAACCACAAGATAAAGTTAAACAACTGATTAATGCTTCCCGGTTTGTAATTGTAATTCAACTGAAAAGAATCAAAACCCCGGAAACCAAAAGTCATAGTACACATGCTAAACAGTTTAGCATTAGAACTTCATAAGATTAAGAGACTTCACACACACACACACATACTAACCTTAACGACACGTTGAACAATTTGATTGCTTCTTGTTTGTATTTGTTTGAATTCTTGTATTTGATAAGACATAGATTGTAGTTGACTTTGTAGATCAGCTTCACTACTTTGCTTTTCTTCTATCGTTTTCAATAACTCCTTATTTCTGAATAATAAATAAATAAATAATGTAGGTGATAAACAAAATGAATATTATAAAGAACAGAAAAATGTACTACTTGCAAGTAAGCAATGAGTGTAATTCACTGATAAAACATGGATGACAGCAAAATATGGACTAACGAGATCCACTTGAAGATAATGTCAATTGAAAAATTGATTGAACTACTCGATGTTAATTAGTAGTGTATTACAGTAGAGATAGGTTAAACATGAGTAACATATTATAAAGATACTTTAAAAACAGTGAAGGTTTCAAATGTCTACAAAGTACTGTCAAAGCGAAAAGATGCATACAATTAGTGTCATCTAAGTATCCTGTGGTCTTTTCGAGGTCTTTATCAACTTCGGAAAGGTCTTCAATAGAGTTGGCCGAGAAGTAATTCGGAAACTACTTCAATACTACGGCGTGCAGTGCCTAAATCTTTATCAACCTCATTGAACAGCTATATGACAACGCCATGTGTTAGATGATCCACAACGGTAAGATCAGTGAGGTGTTCAAAATGATTATAGAAGTAAAACAAGGCTGACTGCCTATTATCATTAACGACATTATTAACTGTGGTGGACGAGATTATGCTTCAGATGGTGGGGAGCGAGGAAACAGGAACACTCTGGATTTCCAATAAGAAGATCCTAGAAGATCTGGATTTTGCAGGTGATTTATGTTTAATGTCACGCAAATTCGAAGACTTACACGCGAAAACCAGAAAACTGGCCGAAGAAGCACCGAAGATAGGACTTCGACTGAAGACAGAGAAAATGAAGGTGATGAAGACAACCAACGACAAGCACCAATCATCATCGACGGGAGAGATTTGACAGAGGTTACTTCCTTCACTTATCCAGGAGGCACCGTTCCAACCGCAGGCAAAGGGAACTGATGAAGACGTCGAAGCCAACCACAGTCGGAAAAGCAAGATACTCCTTGATCAACCTGAAACCAGTTTGGAAATCTTCTGCTTCACTTAGCAAAAACAACAAGACTCGGATTTTCAACACCAATTTCTAGTCGATTCTTCTATAAGGGTCAGAAACTTGCACTACCTGTGACGAAAAGGATTTCCAACAGGCTACTGGGGACATTTATCAACAGCTGCCTTCGATGGCTCCATACTGAAGACCAAATGGCTGGTCGGAAAGAATTAGTAACAAGAAATTCTGGTGACAAACCAACCAAGAGCCAATCACTCAACAAATATGTAGGAGAAAACAAAGATGAATCAGGCATGTGTTGAGGAGGCCGTCGGATGACATCGCGCGCAACGCAGGCCAATGCTTAACTGGAATCCCCTTGAGAAGCGACGAGCGGGTCGTCAATGCGAGCGTGACATAGAAGATATCTTGTGAGGAGGGGATGAGAGATTACGGGCAATCGTGGTCCAAGCTGATGAGGACGGCAGAAGATAGGACAAAATGGAGATGTAATTCCATATTAGTTTGTTTATTAGATGTATCACACAGTGAAACAGTATTATTTACTGGACGACGTTTTGAACAAAATTTATTGTTCATAATCATATCAATTATGTTGAGATGTGTTGTTGAAGCCTTATGTTCCACTCGGAACCTAAGGGAATAATAAAATAATAATAAGTAAGCTGGGGACTAAACATACCTCCTCAACCTAGATCAAAGCCTGTGTCAGTGAATTGCTATTGGTACGCTGCCAATCAGTTAGAATACATCCAACTTGTAAGTTATTAGGCTGTGTAAAACAACTATACATAAACAGCTACAGTTTCGGATTATTCACCCTTTTCCTGGAAGAATAAATCCTGCCTTTTCAATTTGCCATCTGTGTCTTATCGGCGTGGAAATACTATTCGAGTGGTCAGTCACAAACTGTTGTATGCGTTGAAGTACTGTGGTTGAATAAGGCAATCTCCCTGGGTAGCAACCAGTCGGTTAGAAGGAGTCCTTAACCATGTATCATGTGGGCACTTTACTAAACAACCTATCTTGCCCAAATATGTACGACTAACTTGGTCGTTGCTGAAGTGGCAATTCCATCACGCCCTCAGTTTAATCCACATGGAACGTTAGAATGACCTACACCTTTAAAAATGTTAATATCCTAATCCTTGTGTTGATAAGGCTTTTATTCATCTGACTTTTTAAAAACTAGTTCCGAATTCAAGGTTAACACTCCAGTTTATTTCGGTCTGAGTACACAGCTAGTGCAACTCGTTACTAGTACATGAAAAGAATTTGAAACAGTCAACTGAATTCCATCGCATATTTTTGTCAATTTTGATTACGAGCTGATAGTAATTAAAGAATCATTAGAGAAACTGGTAGTACTGGACAGCCGTTTCTCATTCTAGTTTAGGGATTCTTTAACAGTGCGTTACCATAAGGGTTTGAATCCAATACTTTCCGGTTACAAAGCAAGCTCGTAGACCATTCTCAGCCGCTGGAATCAAATACAATAGTCCATGACTACCAGGCATCAATGGCGCAGTCGAGTATTTTTCCTTACACCTGACTTGGCGGGCCCAACCGGTTTTCGAATTCTCACTAGAACTCCAAGCACCTTCATCACGTAGCCAACCCCGCTAGTGTTAAACTGGATATATGGCTGACTGCCATGCTTACTGGGCTTCATATAATATAATAATGAGTCTTAGGATTAAACATTACTACACCTACTTCTGTTTGGAAAACCAGGTAATAACATGCACCCATATACATTAAATGTTGTTCATGACCTAACGCTTACTAACTGAGTGTCTAATCTATATCCACCTAGGCGAGTCTGAGCAATTGAACAATTATCAAGAAACACAGATTACTGGCAAGTAGTTTCTAAAAACTCTTATACAATGAGTGATGAGATATGTATGCCTAATCATTATAGGCATACTTCTGATGCAAAAAAAAACTACAGAAATTTAGTGTACACTATAGTTACACATGTATACTGACTTTGCACTGAGTTCACCTTGTTCTGCAAGTAATATCTCATTTTCACGCTCTAATTTACGTAGTTTAAGCGATGAAGAACTATCAATTGATCCAGGTGAATTGGTTTTAGACACTAAAGTATTCATTAAAGTTTCTTTTTCAAGAAGAGAATTCTCAGCTATTAATGCTCTTTCACGCCATTTCTTTAATAACTCGATTTGATTACGTAATTCGGAATTTTCTTCTTCAGTGATAAGCCATTTAGCACGTTCTTGACTGAGTGTTTTAAACGCTGTTTTCACTCGATCATGTTCCATTTCCAACTTTGCTACATAACCAGCACCTCTTACAAATCGATCATAGCCTTCCGGCATTTTGGTTCGATTCGATTCAACAGCAAGTCGCTCCTCCAAAACTGTTTTCTCTGAAGTTAATTTCTGAAGCAATAAAACAGGATAATGACAATTACACAGTTGAGAAAAATCGAGAGAATGTAGATTTTCTTATTAGGATATTTTCAAAACAGACCTTGATATCAGTAAAGACTATAAAAATTATTGTTATGATACACACTTGAACCAGGCTATGTACAAAATGGAAAGGCTACCAGATTATTATGAGTCTGCTGACACACAAATCTTTTTTTGACTAGAAAGCCAGACTAGGTCCCAATACAGGTTGGTTGTACTGCACAAGGTCCTGTACGTTTTTCTACATAAGTGAAAGTCAGAGCTTGTGAAAGCAGTAGAATTTTAAAAAAACATCGGACACTTAACTAATATTCCCTGCGTAATCTACACAGAGAATAGTGGAAATATCAACTTCACAACGTAGGAGATAGGTATATCATAAAGTAAGTCAGTTCATGAGGTTGCAAACCTTCAATGACCAAAGTAAACGGGACATCTGTTATATACAGCTAGTCACGTCTTGACGCAGAATGCCATCACCTACACTAACATTACTGTATGTACCTATCCCCTTGCTGTGTGATGTCATGAATTCTGATTAATTCAGCTTTTCGTCTTCTTTTATATTTGTTACTTGGTGTGCTATTCAGTAATGAAAAATTCTAAGTTGATAACATCTGTCTGTCTGACCCCAATTTCGAATGCATGCTAACGCCATGCTTATGTGTGGGAAACTCGCAGTCGAATCTTCATTGTTGCAGGAACATCCTTTTCACTGGTAGGAAAACACTCAAAAGATCGTCTGAAAACACAATGAGAAAAGGGAACATAGAACGCTGTCCACTTCCAGCCATAACCGCATCTTTCAAAGTAAAAAGTAGGTTAACTGCACAAACTGGTATCTATGCTGCTAGACTGTTATACCTCATCGATCTAAACACCAAGGTTCACACGAACAGATGGTGTCACTAAGCCACATACAACGTATGATTGATTACTGAGTCAACGAGGGAGTCAGAATACCAACAATACAGATAACTGCATACACAACCGGAACACCAATACATCACTTTAAGTTAATACAAGTTTCAGTAACATTACGATAAAGAGCCAACAAAACATGCGATGGAATGAAGTCAAAAGCAGAAGATTTAATTGAGAAGTTGTAAAAAGAATAGCCGATAACATGAAGGTTCGCATTTAACAGTCATACACATTTTTCTATAATAGATAATGAGTGACGTTTTGATGCTAACGGCCAAAACCTAGATAAATGGAGTACATTTTGGATCTGTTACCCTATGTTCAACGTTAAGTGCCAAATCAAGTAAATCTATAACTCAACAGAATTACTTCATAAAAAAGCACCCCGGTTCGGTGAGTCAAATAGTTAAGACTTTATAAATCCAGTTTTAATGGATGGAGAAAAACGCCAATTTAATGAAACAGAAAACATTTTGAAAAAAAAAACATCTTACAACATAAACGTGAATGCAAATAGAAACTCACAAAGACAGTTGATTTCAACTCTGCTAACTCTTTCAATTCCGCAGATTTTTCCTCTACATACATTTCCAGTTCTTTCAGTCGTCTTTAGAGGGTGAACAGTTTTTTTAAAAAGAAAAATTGAACCTTACTGTGAACGTAAATCGAGTAAAGCCTCCAATTCTTTAACTCTTACTTGAAGGTTAGCATGAGTACTGTGTAATTCAGTGATTTGTTTTTCATATTTCAGTACTTCATCTCTTAAGCGTTCTGCCTCCTAAAATTATAGTATTAATAATATATACACAAGTAGTATTTTGATTTTAACAATAAGAACCAATTTCTCAACAATAAAAACAGATACGGTTCAAAGTGTAATAACATTATTTACTCAACATACCGTCACCAGTGGATATCAAAATTAAACGATACAGATCGCAAAATATAATAACAGATCAAAAGCGCCTACATTTTAGTATGAAACATTTCAGTTTACTAACAGCAGTGAAGTGCGTCGGTGCCACAGTGGTTAGGAGACGCTCGCTGACCATGCACATGGTCTAGGGTTCCATCCCCGGTCGACACACTCCTTTACCTCACTAAACCAGAAATAAAAAGGTGGTAAAGAGCAAAGGTTGGACATGAGGTTAGCAACCCCATCCTGTAAAAATAAACACTGCTACAGAAACTTCAAGCCTTTAACTTGAAGCCCTATGTTCCACTGGGAACGTGAAGGAATAAAAAAGATGGTATTGAAGTGGATAGCGATCTCACAAATGTAATACATGTTGCAGTCATCTTATTCGATTGTGTTTTACAACCTTAACATCTCGTTTACTTTTTTTACCTGTATCTTCACGTTGTTCATGTAGTGATATCAACACACTGAATGAATTATGCGATAAATGTGGTAATCAAAATACCCGAAACTATCTTAAAATGCATTAATGCTCAATGCTTATATACCACTGTCGATTGATAGTATGGTATTAACGAGTTAATACAATGTTGTCGGTGGTTTACTGGTAGAATCCTAGCTAACCACACCTCACGGGGTCCGGGTTCGATTCCATGCAGACAGACACATTCATAAACCTCGCTTAGCCAATAGTAAACCCCGTAAAGAAAGAAGGTGAAGTGTGAGGTCACCAACCCCACTCCATAAAGGCAAAATCATCCCTACTGAAACTTCAGGGCTCCAGTTTGAAGCGCTATTTCCCACTGGGAATGCAGACGAACTAATTAACAACAGCTCCACACGGATACATCAAGAGTCTATCAAATAAGCTTTACATCAATATGAATGATTCCTTATCCACTGCAAAAAAGGTTCAAAGAAGACACATGCATTTATATGTGAGTGGTAATCACAACATTCTAAATTTTTATTGAATACGCGTCTATTATTATTATCATGCAACAATAACCTTTAAGAATGTCCTATCAAACATACTGGACAGATTTCATTGAATATGACATATGCTATATATGCTAGTTTCTTTACATAGTTGCATAGCCAAAGATGATTAATGTTTATTGCAGGCTTTTAGGTTAAAAAAAATATTGTAATCATTCTAGATACATAGTATAATCAATGTATTTTATATTATGGTGGAGCTGTGGCTAACTGATTTAGGCACTCGACCTCCAACTACTCGGTTAAGGTTTCGAACGCTGTTCCACCTAAAAGAGGTTTGTTCAATCAAGTGGTATCACTAGTCCTCACACAAAACAGGTGCAGCTTATTGTTACCTGTATGGAAATGTGAGTGCTTGTGGGGTGTTTTTTATTATATATATCATGACTAGTCATGCCACTTAATATACATATCGATTCGTATGTATATTTTACATCCTCATAATTAACATGATAACAGTTTCTCGACGGTATTATTGCTCATACACCATGCAATGGTTTCATTACACCGCAGCTAAGAAACTGTGGTCTACAAAACGATTTTTGTTTTACTCTGTCATAATAATGTCATCAAAAGTTAAGAAGGGTCAAATTCATAACTATTAGTTATGTAGAGAAAGCCTGAAGTGATTGTGCAATTACACACATACAAACTAGCTTATTTAAGATATTATTCAAATAATGAATACTATTGGATATTTTAATGCAATCCAATAGTAACCAAAAATCACAAAGTCTAGTGTTATCACATTCCAAAGGATTTTTGAAAACAAGCATTTCAGTGGAAAAATAAATTAAGGTAACTTGCTATACTTTAGACGAGAAATTAGATGTCTCTTGTTGTTACTGATCTAATTTCCGTTGGGGTTCCTTTTCTGCTGCTATGATTATATTTATTTATTTATTTAAACGCAATCCGAGTAAAAGGAAAACGGAAAGAGAAACAGCAAGATATAGTCCCTGGTGTTAGTGGATTTATTCCAAACTTTTCATCTTATGAAAGGCATCAATTAATTGTTGAATCGGATGTTAGTCATCCTACTGTTAGTCTTACAGATCAAATGCCAAAACTTAATCAAGAAAATATTACTCAATCTGATCACATTCCAAATTCTGTTGTTGTTGAGCCTAAGGATCACATGATAGGTGGATGTCCACCTGCTGCATTCTGTAGTACCCCTGGTCCTATGAACAGTTTTGCATCAAGTTCGCTTAAAGTTGATGGTGCAGTAGCACCAAAAACAGTATCAGGTGATGTTCTATTGAACGCCCTCCAAGTGACACCGATTCATCCGGTTTTTACGAATGAGAATAAATCGCCAGCCTGTGAAATGGAGAAGACTTTATCACACTTGGATTATCATCTGAAGGACACACCATTACAACACAATAGTAATAATAATAATAATAATGATAACCATAATAATGCAACACATTACTCACTTTCATTACCTAACCGTGAAGTGGTAAGTAATATAGACCGAAAGCTGCTACCTTGACGTGGTGGTCGGGCTTGAACACCGCAATGACCTAATCAAGCTATACTGGCTGAGACTTATGTCTCTTGAGGTTCTACCATGCCAGGCAGGTTGTTTGGATAGCGGTTAAACAAAAAGCAGCTACCCCATACAATACCATGATTCAAACAAATTCACAAAATTTCATGCCGGATCGGCCGTGGCCCGGATTAACAACGACCGCGCTTCCTGCTGCCGTGTCACAGGGCAGGAGTGATAAGTATGCTACTGAGGCACACCAAACAAAAGAGAACAAACAAAAACAGGCCGCGTGTGACCGGCCTCAAGCAGTTGTCCCCTGGGCTCTGCGGTCACGCAACCAACTTCCACGGTGTGGGCAGCCGGGAAGTAACAATCGCCCTCACAATCCGAAATGCACACGAAACCTCTCTAATCCTCACCTATCTTTGTCTTCATCTTCATCTCTATTACCTTGCCTTCCTCCCACTGATGCAACTCCTCTACTTGATGGCTCCTCACTCCCTCTTCACTCTGTGTCCACTAAAAACGACGGAAGCCAAAAAACCACCACCGATAGTCTCCTAAAGCCACGCCACCAATTTCATATAGGAGCTCTTAATGTTAGGACACTTTGCCAAATAGGACAACAAGCATCACTAGCTAAGACCCTGGCATCCGAGCCATTGATGTATGCTGTGTTTCAGAAACACGCATACAAGACCCAAGTGTGGTTATTCACCTAACCCCACCTGGCCAACAGGTTGAATCTGCAAAATTCACCTTGAGGGTGTCAGGAGATGCCACAGCTAGTTCACGAGGATTAGCTGGCGTAGGGATAGCTTTGAGTACTAGGGCAGAAAAGACATTGCTTGACTGGATCCCGGTAGATAGCCGAATGTGTGCTGTCCGCCTGAACGGATCAGTAAGAAGGAGGAAGGACTGCACTACTCGCCGATGCCTTTTCGTAATCTCCGCCTACGCCCCCACTGACTGCAGTTCAGATGAAACGAAGGATGAGTTCTACCAAAAGCTGTCTAGTTTGGTGCGAAAGGCTAAACGCTCAGCATAGTCGTTCTAGCTGGTGACTTTAACGCTCAAGTAGGGAAATTGTGTCAATCTGAGAAGGATGTCGGTGGCACCTATGGAGTTCCGTGCCAGCGAACCGACAACGGTGACCGTCTCCTACAGTTCTGCTCTGATAATCATTTGTTTCTTGTAAGCACTAACTTCAAACACAAGGAGAGACACTGTTTGACTTGGAGACCCCCTTCATCAAACCAACGCTGGACACAAATAGACCACATAGCAATAAGCTATCGTTGGCGTGGGTCGGTAGGAGATTGTCGCTCCTTCTGGAACACGTGTGTAGATACCGACCATGCACTGGTCCGCGCTCGGGTGTGCTTACGACTGAACGGACGTAGGAAACAGCTGGCGGTAAAACCATCACGTCCCCAGCTCGATCAGGAAACTAAATCCCTATTTGAGGAAGAACTAGCTAAACGCATATCTGAGTTCGACAGCTGTGCTCACCCTGGAGAAGCTGGAAGAATATTCAGTCAGCTATAGATACAGCTGTAAAAGCTGTGAATAAGGCAAATCCAAAGGTGAGTAAAAACCACTGGATCTCCACCGCCTCATCCGAACTGATAGATGCTAGAAGACTTATTCCGGCGAGCTCCGAATTCAATGAGGAGCGAAAGCTGCACAAAAGGAAACTTACGAAAAGTCTCCGCAAGGACCGTGAACAGTGGTGGCTGACAAAGGCAAAAGAGATGGAAAAAGCATCGGCGATAGGCAATACTAGGAAACTCTTTAGACTCATCAGGGAAACGGGTGGGAGAAGGCAAATCATAAGTGAGACCACACGTATTGCAGGCCAACGATCGTTGTGTTTCTTGATATTAGGGCTGCCTTCGATTCGTTGGACAGAACTGTGCTCTGGAACTGTCTGTTAGAGAGAGGTGTACCTGAGAAATTTGTTAACATCCTGAAAGCCCTATATAGAAACACCTCAGGTAGAGTGAGGGCATACAACCAACTATCACCACTGTTCCCAACCAACAGTGGGGTTAGACAGGGTTGCCCAATCTCTCCGTTTCTCTTTAACTTTGCCATCGATGACATTCTGGAGTCAGCTCTGAAGGATGTGCGTGAAGGTGGTGTAGATCTGCTACCTGGAGATAGACTTTTCGACCTCGAGTATGCAGACGATATCGTCTTACTGTGCGATAGCATGCAGGCTGCCCAAATCGCACTTAATCAGTTGGCGATCAGTGTCTGTAAGTATGGTATGTGCTTTGCGCCATCTAAGTGCAAAGTACTGTTACAAGATTGGCAGGAGCCTGTACCTGCACTCACTCTTGCGGGTGAACCGCTTGAAGTTGCTGATAAGTTTGTGTACCTGGGTAGTTGTGTGAGTGCTGGCGGAGGGGTGACGGATGAGATTTCCAACCGTATAATGAAGGCTAGGGTGGCATACATCAACTTGAGCCACCTCCGGCGCCGTCGCGACGTTAGCCTGGCTGTCAAAGGTCGGGTATACAATGCTTCGGTGCGAGCTGTCCTGCTCTACGCCTGTGAAACCTGGCCTCTCCGAGCTGAGGATGTGCGGCGACTCTGCGTGTTCGATCATCGCTGTCTCCGCAGGATTGCTTGCGTTCGATGGAATCATCACGTGAGTAATTCTGAGGTTCGGCGGCGTGTGTTTGAACACAGTGGAGATCACTATTCCTTGAATGTCGTCATCTGGAAACACCGGCTCCGGTGGCTTGGACATGTGCTCCTAATGTCACCCCAGAGGCTTCCGTACAGGTCGCTGTTCGCTAGCCCTGGGATGGGATGGAAAAGGTGGAGAGGTGGTCAGTCCATGACATGGCGTCGTGGGATGAAGGATTTTTGTGCTAGATTAGCATCGGTTGGTGTGTCACGACTCCCTGGTTGGGGTCCGAGAGATAGCTCGAATCGATGGCTCGAAACGTTATCGGATATGGCCAAGAATCGTAATCAGTGGCGAACGTGTTGCAATTTCCTTCTTTCTTCCCTTCCCGATGATAGTTAACGAACACTGTTTGAACTTGTTAAGCATGACTGTTTTCCTTCCAGATGAAGTTCTTTATCCGTTCTCTACTTATATATATTTTTTCTTTTCCTTCCTTCCTCTTTTTTGATCTATGTTGTTTTATTATTGTTGTGTGGTGCATCTTTCTTGGTGCCATATTGTACCAAGTTTTTTATGTGTTTAAATAAAATAAAATAAAACTATTGCTGAGAAAAATGGCTCCTTAATTAGCTCTCAGGATAGACGCCTTGAACGCTGGAAAGAACACTTTGAGGGACAATTTAACTTGCCTACAGCCACACTGAACCTCCCCGACATCCAGCACACACCCGAATAAAATATAGACACTGGTCCGCCGTCTGTAAGTGAGGTCACAAAAGCTATCAGTAATTTGAAACGAGGCAAAGCGGCAGGACCCGACGGAATTATTCTGGAGGTGTTTAAATATGCGGGTGACATA
Source organism: Trichobilharzia regenti (assembly GCA_944472135.2). Classification (NCBI taxonomy): domain Eukaryota; kingdom Metazoa; phylum Platyhelminthes; class Trematoda; order Strigeidida; family Schistosomatidae; genus Trichobilharzia; species Trichobilharzia regenti. Next base: position 21,910,827 of record OX235267.1, read on the forward strand.
CTAGTTTGTAGATTAACTGAGGTACTAGGCAAAGTCTGGGAATCAGAGACAATGCCATCAGACTGGGGTAAGTCACTTATTATACCGATATTCAAAAAGGGAAACAAGTCCTCGTGTGATAATCATAGGGGGATCAGCCTAACGAACATAGTCTCTAAAATCCTAGGCTCAGTAATCATGCATAGACTAAGCAGAACTCGGGAGGAACAGATAAGGGAAAATCAAGCAGGCTTTAGACCAGGTAGAGGGTGCATAGATCATATCTTCACTTTCCGACGGATTCTAGAACATAGACACACTTTTCGGCGTCCAACAATTGTCATATTTCTTGACTTGAAGGCGGCCTTCGACTCCGTGGATCGAAAGGTACTATGGCAATGTCTGACTGTGAAGGGAGTGCCAAGAAAGTACATTGCACTAATCAAGGCACTCTATTCAAACTCACGTAGTCGTGTAAGGGCTTATGGGGAATTGTCATCTGAATCGGCAACAACCAGTGGTGTCCGACAAGGATGTCCACTTTCCCCATTTCTGTTTAACTTCATCATAGATATGCTGATGGAAGTATCCTTAACTGAACGTAATGACTTAGGAATCGACTTGTTACCAGGGAATAGTCTTATGGACTTAGAATATGCAGATGACATAGTCCTGTTAGGGGAGGATTCTGACAAAATGCAGAGTCTTCTGAACACCTTGAGCAGCAATCTTCGTATGTTTGGCATGCGATTCGCCCCTGCAAAATGTAAGATGCTGCTACAGGACTGGACCACGTCAACTCCTTAGTGATAGGGAGTGAAGTGATAGAACATGTTGACCACTTCACCTATTTGGGAAGTTGTATTAGCACCAACGGACTGATTGGCGATGAAATCTCAGCACGGATCCGAAAAGCTCGAGCTGCTTTCGCTGACTTACACCATCTCTGGCGTAGGCGTGACATCCGGTTATCAACCAAGGGACGTGTGTACTGCTCAGCAGTTCGCTCCGTCCTTCTCTATGGCTCTGAAACATGGCCAATACGCGTTGAAGACATGAAAAGGTTAACTGCTTTCGATCATAGATGTCTGCGATCCCTGTCTCACGTTAGGTGGTTTAACAAGGTAAATAATGTTGACGTTAGGCGTAGTGTTGGGCAAAGAGGGAAAATCAATCGACAAGGCTATAAAGTTACATAGATTGAGATGGCTAGGTCATGTGGTGCGCATGCCTAACCATCGCCTCCCCCGACGGGCATTGCTAGCCGATATAGGTGCAGGTTGGAAAAGAGCCAGTGGTGGCCAAACAAAAACATGGCATCAATCCATGAAATCCTTGACAGTTAAACTGAGTCCGGTAGGGAGATGCAGACTCCCGGGTTGGGGGCCTCGGGACTCTAGGAATCAATGCCTGGAGACAATAGGTGTCATGGCTCAAAATCGTTGTCAATGGCGCAGATGTATTCAGTCTGTGTAATATTTCATATTCCTTTCTACCATTACCCATTCTGTTTCACTCTTATACTTGTCAAACTCTATTGATTCTCTTCACTCATCTTCTTGTTTACTTTTGTGTGCTATTTGGAACGTGGCAACTCGAACTGGTGCACTTCGGTGCCAAGTTCTATGTTGAATCCAGACAGACAGAGAAACGCATAAAAAACTTGGTACAATATGGCACCAAGAAAGATGCGCCACACAACAATAATAAAACAACATAGATCAAAAAAAAGGAAGGAAGGAAAAGAAAAAATATATATAAGTAGAGAACGGATAAAGAACTTCATCTGGAAGGAAAACAGTCATGCTTAACAAGTTCAAACAGTGTTCGTTAACTATCATCGGGAAGGGAAGAAAGAAGGAAATTGCAACACGTTCGCCACTGATTACGATTCTTGGCCATATCCGATAACGTTTCGAGCCATCGATTCGAGCTATCTCTCGGACCCCAACCAGGGAGTCGTGACACACCAACCGATGCTAATCTAGCACAAAAATCCTTCATCCCACGACGCCATGTCATGGACTGACCACCTCTCCACCTTTTCCATCCCATCCCAGGGCTAGCGAACAGAGGCCTGTACGGAAGCCTCTGGGGTGACGTTCGCAGCACATATCCAAGCCACCGGAGCCGGTGTTTCCAGATGACGACACTCAATGAATGGTGATCTCCACTGTGTTCAAACACACGCCGCCGAACCTCAGAATTACTCACGCGATGATTCCATCGAACGCAAGCAATCCTGCGGAGACAGCGATGATCGAACACGCAGAGTCGAACTGTTACTGCTGTACGAATACAAAACATTCGAAATAACCTATTACTCTTCCACAAATCAATTCTATTCCACTTGTTTTGCCTTCCTAAGGAAAAACATAATAAGATATTTGTTGACGGCATTCGTCAAGTTGATAAAAGTCAAGACTCGTTTGGTAGTAAATAGCAACAGGTGAATAAGACCTAAAACAAATACACAAAGTTTGGCGAAGGCCGACAAGTCCAGATTAAACAGTAGTGCGGAATTTGTAATCCTCTTGGTAAATACAATATACAGTACTTAGCCCCTTAGGATGATTTCGTCTATTATTATTAGCTTATGGAGATGAAACAATTTTAAACTTAAAAATTATGTGACAATCTATAAGCTCCCTAAGTTAGTAAAAATTACAAGTAAAGAAAGCGAAAAAAATCAACCTACTGAAGTCAGTGATGATTCCACACCGTTAGATGATTGAAGCACTGAATTCATACGATCATCAAGAGTTCTTCGAAGACTGGAAAACTTTGACTGATCGTAGCTTCTTTCAAATTCTAATAATTGATACTTTCGTTTTAGAGAATTGTGTTCACTGAGCAGGCTATTCTTCTCTGATTCAATGATCTTAAAATATACAAAAAAATAACTTGAGAAATACCTCTTTTTCAGTCTTTAAATGCTTCATTTTAGACTCATATTTAATTTTTGCAGATGACAGTGCGAATTCACTCGAAGACTTCTGTGCACGAACAATAGATAGCTCAGATACTAAATCGGAACCTAATATAAGATTCATTATCCTCAATTCATCAAAATAATTACCATCTATAGTTTGACTTATATGAGTATCACAAGGATCGTAACGACAAACGCTCATTTCATCGTCCATATTGTATAGGAACGAAACCACAAAAGTTGGTACCGAGAGTAGGTATCCACAGTTTTGAGTATTTTATCTAAAATGAAAAGAAAGATATACTTGTTAAATAATAATGAATGTATAAAATATTGATAAGTTCACAACTAATATTACTTGCGATCCATGCGACAAACAGAAATCTGCACTGACCTCAACACTCGCATAGAGAGCTCTTTATACATTTTCTAATTTCCACTACTTCAAATATCTAATTATCAAAGTGAGTGTATTGTAAAACACAACTTCACACCTAGAAAACTAGGTGATAGTTATTAGTACATCATACGACTAAATATATATATATATATATATATATATATATATATATATATATATATATATATATATTGTTATAACCTGAAATTCCGAGTGACATTCTGCAACAGATTTGTGTCAGTTTGGCAAACAGTTAGGAATCTGTATTAAAAAGCCACAGGTACATACACCACTTTAGATTACCTATGATATTGTCGCGACGGTAGTTTTGCCGGCAGATACCAATCAGGTATACAACACTTAGTCGAGTTGGTTTCCAATGAAACTTCCCGAAACAGGACTGACTGACTGACTGGTTTCAAAGTAGAACTTTGCACAGATGTGCAGAAGTTCCAGTCGCCACACTACCCAGCACACAAAGCCAGAGAAGAAGAAAGCAAAAAGCTACATCACCAATTGTTTCCAACCATTGGTTTTTACCGTCCCGAGAACCCCAACCAGGAAGTCTAGACCTTTCTACGTGGCATAAACTAACTGTTGTGTATTTCATTGACTAGTGCCATGTTTTGGTTTGAGCGCCGCTAGCTCTTTTCCACCCTAACCCTTTGTCAGCTAAAAATGCCCGTCGAGGAAGGCGGTGACTAGGCATACGTAACACATGTCCTAACCATCTCAATCGAAGCAACTTCACAGCCTCATCGATTGATTTCCCCTCCTTACCTGGCATTTGACGCCTAACCTCAATATTGCTCACCTTATTACACCACTTCACATAGCTCAAAACCGTTGTCAATGGCGCAGATGTATTCAGTCTGTGTAATATTTCATATTCCTTTCTACCATTACCCATTCTGTTTCACTCTTATACTTGTCAAACTCTATTGATTCTCTTCACTCATCTTCTTGTTTACTTTTGTGTGCTATTTGGAACGTGGCAACTCGAACTGGTGCACTTCGGTGCCAAGTTCTATGTTGAATCCAGACAGACAGACAGACAGACCACTTCACACGGGAGCTAGAGCATAGGCACCTGTGATCAAATACAGCTAGCCAGGCTTTTCATGTCTTCCACTCTCAATGGCCAGGTCTCGCAGCCATAAAGGAGGACGGATCGGACTGCAGAACAGTACATACGTCCTTTGGTTGATAGCCGCATATCACGTCTACGCCAGAGACGGCGTAAACTGGCATATGCGAAACTAGCCCTCTGTACCTGTGCTGAGATTTCGTCAGCAATCAACCTGTTGTGGCTGATGCAACTTCCCAAATGAGGGAAGTGGTCAACACGCTCCACCAACCACTTCGCTCCCTATTTCTAAGCTAGGAGTTAATGTAGCCCAGTACTGTAGCATCCCCTTACATTTGGCGGGAGCGAATCGCATGCCAATCATTCGCAGAGTGCAGCTCAAGGTGTTCAGAAGACTGCATTATGTCAGCGTCCTCACCTAGAAGGAGGACTACATCATATGCATGTTCTAAACCAACGAGATTTTACCTTAGTAACAAGTCGATCCCTGAGTCTCTGAAGTGAGTTAGAGTTAAGTCCATCAGTACATCTATGATGAAATTGAATAGAAAAGGCATAGTGAGCATCCCTGTCGGAAACCACTAGTTGTCACTAGTTCAGATGAAAACTACCCGTAAGCTCTCACCTGGCTGCATGAGTTCGAGTAGAGTGCCTTGATCATTGCAATGTATTTTCTCGGGATTCCTTTCACAGCCAAACATCGCCACGGTACCTCTCAGTCGACAGAATCGAATGCCCCCTTTGGGTCAAGAAATATAACGATAGTTGGACGCCGACGGTAGAATGCCTATGTTCCAGAATCTGTCGAAGGGTGAAGATATGATCAATACACCCTGTTCCTGATCTAAAACCTGCCTGGTTCTCTCGTGTTTGTTCCTCCGAGCACCGCTTAGTCTACGTACTATTATTGAACATAGAACTTTGGATACCATATTAATCAAGCTAATCCCCCTGTGATTATCACAGGAAGACTTGTCTACCTTCTTGTATATGGAGATAATCAATGACTTACACCAACCCGACAGGACTCCCTCTGATTCCTAGACGCTGCCAAGTACCTTAGTTAACGCAGACAGTAAACTGTCTCCGCCATCCTTGAACACCTCTGGAGTCATTCCATCAGGTCCCGCTGCTTTGCCTCGTTTCAGACTAGTGACAGTATTAGTAACCTCAGTTAGGGACGGAGGGCCTGGGTCTATATCCCATGCAGGGAGGTATTGGATGTTCGGTAAGTTGAGCGTGGATGTAGGACAATTAAACTGCTCCTTAAGGTGTTCTTTCAAACGTCCTAGTCGTCTATCCTGAGAGCTAATTACGGTGCCACCTTCCTCAGGTATTGTTTCACTTACCATCTGCCTTTTACCATCTATTTCCATGATAAGCCTAAATAGTTGTCCACCACTGTTCACGGTAGTTATGGAGGCTTCTTGTTAGTTTGAGTAGCTTTCGCTCATCGTAATCGGAGCTCGCCGGAATCAGTCTTCTTGCATCAATCAGTTCGGATGAGGTGGTAGAAATCCAATCGGTCTTACTAACTTTAGGTTTCAGGTTATTAACAGCTTTCACAGCTGCCTACAGCTAACTGTATGTTATGCTAGGCTACCTTAAGAGGAGTCCTGCTGTCGACCTGAGGTACTCGTTTCGCTATTTCTTCCTTAAATATGGACTCAGAGTCTTGATCTAGTTGGGGACGCAGCTACTTCGCTGCCAACAATTTTTTATGTCCGTTTAATAGTAAGCATAAACGTGCGAGAACCAGGGCGTGATCAGAGTCTAACCACGTGAAGGTAGGAAGTACAGCTACTTAGCATGATTGGTCACAATTGTCTTTGTAACGGTAATCAATTTTGATATATGTAAGGGCACGTCTCAACAGGGTAGATTAAGTCTTTTTTCAGAGATTAATTTATAATTCACTGCTTAATAACCATTGGTCTGATTGGGAAACAAAGAAGCTGTATGGAATGGATGACATTAGTGTTAGGTTAACAGCAACCCGTACACCACAATTTCCTAGGTAAAGCTTCACAGATCACGCAACTTGGTGACCTTATATGACATACCAATCTTTCGTGGCTCCCTCAACCACAGAAAATGACACAAAGTAATAAGTGTACGTGATCAGCATGCTTGCCCACTTCATCGCTCCCCCAATGCCTTATTTCTCTTCTTTACATGGTCGCTCGGTTACTCTATGATGCACACCTTGGTGTCCATATTGTCTCAAGTTTGCAGTTAAAAATAAAATAACCTCAGTTAACACTAGTCATTTAGGATAGTACTTTGGAATACGCGCAGCTCGTCACTCGTGTCAATCTCAAGAGATGAAGGACAGTTTCATAGAACGTATTCTCTGATATTTCATCAGTAACACAGATATGAAGGTTAAAAAATATGGGATGTAAATCTTCTCAACAGTTCATTCAAAGTGATAGTACTTTTGTTCGTGATTGGCATTCTTATTACTTCAACAAAAAATTTCTGCATTATTCCACCTAATCATATAATGTTTACCACTCATATCGTTTTCACTAAAGTACTACGGATCCCTAATTGACTTTCACTATTTCACATGGTTTATGTCATAATTGCTAATTATTTTATTCTCACTGCACTTACTACTGATATTGCAAACTGTTTATTCATTATTCATATCTCCGTGGATTAACTTGCATACTTATCAGCTGAATATATATACATATTTCCATATCATATCGCCATTGTTATTCAAACAACTGATACTCTCGAACACTTGAATTTACTGTTTCATATTTCATTGCTCTGGTGAAAGGAATTATGTTCTGTCCCTATAATAGACACTTACAGAAACCATCTCACGTATGCTTAGTGAATATTTACCATTTTCAATTATTTTGATGAACTTTGTGCGGTTAAGCACCGTCGGTTTCTGTTTGTGCACTTTAGAAGTCTGATTTCGCCAATAATACACTTTCCCAAGCTTCTACTCGTGCTTTTCGACACAATGTTGGTATACAATCGTAAACAGATTTTGGCAAATTAAAAGACGTGAAGTGATTTTATATATCGGGGTCGGATACTAGTATGCAACATCTTCTACAAAGACCCTATCTCGGTCAAAACACCCCAGGACTGATCATTAATTATCTGTCTGGGAGGTGGGGATTAAAAGTCAATTATTACACATAAGGGAAGCTGCAAAACTAAACTAGAACGGCCACCACGGTGGATGATCTTTGGAAATCAAAGTTACAGGTGGTATAACCAAATCGAATTTCGCCTCTTGTTCTGGACTTGCATGAGGAATTCCAGGAAGATTCGCGAAGTCAAACGATAGATAAAGAGGGTTTAGTGAGCTTTTGGAAGTGTATAGGGGGTTGTTAATTCCCTGCTGGCCAGACCGTGGAGGTTGAGCTACCTGGAACAGAGTGTGCTGCGTGACCGCAGAGCCCAAAGGACAACTGCCTGAGGCCTGTCTGAACTGATTTTTAATTTGGTTCCGTATTATTAACTTGCCGCCGGCTACGGACCAATTTTGGGGGTCGACCTTTTCTAACCCTTTCTATCCAGAATGGAGAGACAGCATAGCTGGCATGCTGGTCATCTGAGGGGAACAACTTACTGTTACACCCCTATTCTCCTGCAGTACAACTCTGCCTGAAGACCTCCAGAATGGTGTAAATATAATACACTATACCGGTAAATGCTTTTAATCTAGTCGCCATCCTTAGTCTTCCTGGCATGGTGGGACATGCAGAAACATTAGTACCAGCCAGTGTGGCTTATTGGGTCATTGAGACTTAAGAGCCCGACCACCACGTCAAGGTAGCAGTTATCGGTCGGCTTAACTCTTGACTTGACGATCCGATAGGACTTAATTCCATATTGGATAGGTTTATTTGACATAATAGCGATGCAATGTTACTACGTGGACAACGCTTCGAGCACAATTCATTCCCCATAATCATACCGATGTTATAGTGGTATGCTGTGTGCTATAACAAATAAACTTGTCTAATATGGATTAACATTTTAACACACGGCCCAAGTTCAACAATTACATAAATCAAGATTTAGGTTCGATGATTTGCAAGATTATAGGAAAGATGATTATAGATCATGGCGTCCTCCAATATTCAATGTCGTTTTTAGGAGCTAGTATAAACCAATTTGATTTCTTTGTGCTCACCTCTCGATTGTGAGGTATAGGTTCCTGATCTTCGGTAAACTTCTGCGTAGCTCGTCCTGCCACTCGACTGTCGTAGCTTTGGTTGACTGCAAAAGGAGTAGTGCCGGGATCAATTATATGTGGTTTTTGTAGTATGCGGTGTGTTAAGGCCGTTACTACTGTGAATGGAGTTGATCCTTTCACTAGTAAGTCCTCTTGTATCGTCGTCAAAAGAAGAGATAATAGTAGTAATAACAGATACAATTAATCAAGTTATTCGGACTAATAGACAAAAAGGGAATAAAGAAAACGTAACAAAAGTCATCTGATTAAATTTGAAGTTGATATATATATATATATATATATATATATATATATATATATATATATATATATATATACATAATAGTAATAATAATGTGTTCTCAGAGTTGTCAGGAGGGTAAGACGGGAGAGAATGTAAAGAAGTGAAAGACGAACTTAGTTATCTATCCCTGAATGGTCCCAAGCTTAATAAAATTCTGAATTAAATCTCACTAATTCTGAAATAGTTCTAACATTCTGTAGTGAGTAAATTCTGAATTTGTTCTGAAATGGATTCTTTAATGGCACAGGCTTGAACTCAGTGCAGTTTTTCAGCATGACTGGCACTAATTCAGCACCCCGTTATTTTTCTATGCGTTCTCAGGAGTATATTAGAACCTACTGGGTTTGCTTATCAGCGTTGTCCCAGCCTCCACAGGACATATTAAGCACGGACTAGCGTTACTTCAAAACAAAAAGACTTTCTTCGGCACCCAGCTCTCTTTTTAAGCGTGACCAGAGTTATTTCAGAACATAGTGGGTAGATAAAATCTTCATTTACCATAAAAAGGCACTATAGAAGAATAGGTTAGAAGAAGTCTAACCCCTAAAAATCCCATGCGTATGGGATTTTTAGGGTTACGCCATTTGGACGCAGTCCTTGTGTCGCCGCATGATTGTCCAGCCTTCACTTAAAGGCGTCCACAGAAGGCGCCATAGCTACATCTGCCAGTAAGGAATTCCAGGGACGGCAAACTCGCAGTGAAGAGAAGTACCCAGCTAGCATTTTTTTCGGGCGCATTGCAGACTTTTTGGGGCAGACTTAGGGCACATTGCAGATTCCGAGGAAGACCTAGGGCGCATTGCAGACTTTTTGGGGCAGACTTCGGGACAGTGTCCCACGTAAGTAGATTTACCCGAAGTTTTTTGCCCCAAAAGGTCTGCAATGCGCCCGAAGAAAATGCTAGCTGGGTAGGAGCGCACTCGGGTCCTGAGATCCCTTCAAATTTATATTTATGGAGTCAAACTGCACCTGTGCATACATTTTTAGTGTAGATATATGCATGGAAACAACACCTACCTTAAGTCACCACTTCCACTAAATAGTGACCCGTAACGAAAGGTTTCGAAACTGGCACCAAAACCCAATATCCAATACCTTTTCAATGAGCTAAATTGAATCATATTGGTCCTTTGTACTCACTTCCTGGTTGTGAGAAGGGGCTCATGATCTTCACTAAGCTTCTGAGTAGTGTCTTTGCATTGTCGTACTTTCGACTGACTTCAAGAAGAGTGGTGCAGGAACTGGTGACATGTGGTTTACAGTATGCAGTGTGTTAAAAGAGAGTTGCTGCCGTGAATGGAGTTTTCACTTTCACCCGTTGGTCGTTCAGCGTGGCCGAGAAGGGAGGTAATGATAATAATAGTCAACTAGTGTAGACCATGTAGACATTAAAATAAAAACATACTACCAGACAAGCAATGAAATATAACAATAAATAAATAGACGAAAATAATTGGGAAGATAAACTTAAACAAGCGAATGAGTAGGTAGGGTAGTCAAGAGAATAAAACAATGGATAATCGGGAATAGTAGAAGATGATATGTATCCGTTATTAGACTGTAGTGCGAGATTCAAGAGGATACTCTATATGGACTCAGTCATTGTGTCATTGAATGATTGTCCAGACTCCACTAAAGGCCTTCCGTGGACAGTGCAGTGGCCATAAATGCTGTTAGAGTGTTCCGAGTACGATGAACTCTAAGGGAATAGGAATGGGAGTACAATCAATTACTTTCTTTCCGATGAGCGATTCCTCATGGGTCAACTTGAACCCAGCACTTGCTCAACGATAGAATACCTTTATTTCAGTGGTTCTAATCATCTGTAGTCTTATAGGCGGGAACCGAATTCCCCTAAACTGACAATAGCTGCGTGTTAGAAGACCAAATTTCCTCAGTCACTCGTCATATGGTCAACTCCACGGAACCAACACCCCTCTTGTATCCCAACTTTGGACACTTCCCAAAAGATTAGAGTCCCCTTGAAGTACCAGGGAAGCAATGAAATTGCGCACCTCAATGCGTGTTATACGATCTCACAGAAACCTCTTCCATGATGACACCTAATTGCCTATGTGTAAATTGTGGAACCGCATATGCCCCAGTCGAACACTTCATACATGCACATAGCATTTTCGGTTAAGAGACCTAAATTGAGCTCTCACACTTCTAAGGAGAAGTCATCGTCACACAGGAAATAGCTTACTCTCTTGGACGTAGTAGTTGCATCGCTTTGTATTTCTAAAGACTGGGCCATATCACTGACCAGTGGTCGCTCTTTCAGTATTTTCATGTCCGACCAAGGCCTGTATGAGTCTTTCAAATACTTCATTGCCCTCCAAATCCTTACGTCATCAATGTGAAGGACAGACGAACGGTCTAGATAGCATGGCAGATCATCGATGTAAGTCAAAATATCAAGGGCCTGAGATGAAATCCTGAGACTCCCGATGCCACGTTATGTCACCAGGCTTAAAAAGGGCTGTCGAATTTATGTTGTTCAACTCCTAGGGATGAAAGTCGATTCTGAATACTCAGTGGATTCCAACACAGTGTATCCTGCAAATCTCCTAAAGTATTCACAGTTGTCATACCTGACGTCCAGTGGCATTCATGCCTTGCCCGTATGAGCTTTTTGACTTTCTCGGGTCGGTCTCCAGGCGTTCCGCAGTGAATCTCCCCTAAATGACTTACCATTAAGACGTAAGTTATCATCGTACGTTGAAACGGTGATCTAGGTTGTGCTAATGAAGTGTTACTGGAAAACTTTCCACTATCGTTTCGTCGCACAGTCCAAAAGAGTTGGAAAGAAATCAAGGCAATAACAGGCAAAATACATAGAAAATTGAGCGAAGAAACCATAATCAGTGTTATTAACACAAACAGAAAAGAAAACGAAGAAGGACAAAGACTAAAAGACAATATGTGAAGGGACAGAAAAAACTGTAAGTTGGATTCAATAAAAGAGCGGGATTTTTGTAGTAGCGGCATATTCTTCCCCCTCACCAAACTAAACTGTCTTCCCCATAGATGCGCTCGGTTCACTAGTTCTTAGGAAGTCGGGCAACCTTCTCCTGAAACTGTTAATTGTTGGAGCAGCCTATAAATAAGTCGTCAAAAATCCCACATATGAGAAATTCAAAGGCAGAAGTAGCTGTCTGGCAACATTCTTACCGCTGCCGTATGGATATTACCCTGCGAACGATCCTGAGAATTACAACAAAGCTGTCTCATTATCTCATCCTTATTCGGTTATTTTGGATTGTGTAACAATTTTTCGACCGCCATAATGTTTCCCCTAGTTCTTTAATAGCTGAGAGAATAATGAATGAACTCATAAAGTTTACGGCCATACGTTCGGGCCTTCGTGCAATGGTGGCTTCGAATTTTTTAATAATATATATTCTTCACATAAATAGGTGAATTTACGTGGGAAACCTGATATTCCTAAAGGTATGATCAAATATGATGCAATTTCAAATGGTAAAATGTTGATGGATTAATACTGTTTTCATAATTACAATAAGTTGGAAGTCGGCCAAGTCTCATAAAATGACAATGTCCAGCTCTCGCTACGCTGGGCCTCACGCTCTCACCCAGAGTCTTTCAGAAACGCTTGTTATTAACCGCCACAATAACCGAAACACAGATTGGCGACTAGAGAATCATTTATTCTTACGCCAACATATAACCAACAATACTGGAAATAACGATTAAGGTCTAAGAACAAATATTACAAGAAATAATCACGATATTACCTCCGATAGTTTTTAATTTGCTTCTGAACAGCGACCGGTGAGACGATGACTGTCGTATTGATGCCTCCGCGAAAATTGGGGAAGTTGGTTTTTGGCAAACAACCATGAACTGATCGTTCAATCTTCAACTACATTGACACTCCCCACCAAAATGGGATCCATCCTTTTTTCCATCACGACCAATACACGTTGACTTGGATGCCATTGCAAGAACCTGGGTCACACGGACAGAGCTGAAATGGAAAACGAGCAGAAAAGCCAACACACCACAAGCATACTCACAGCACAATCTCACACATCAATGACGACCTGCGCCTTCCAGTTAAAGGCATCCTCTTGACACATCCTCTTGCAACACAATCTCCACTTGCTAGAATGACTCTTGCAGAATGCAAAGTGACCATGGCAGCACCTCACGATACTCTACGCACATCGTCTTATCTACTCACTACCAATTACCACTGCAATCGCTCGTCACTCATTCTGCCTCAGTTCTAGTAGCGGTGACGCATGCAAGCCTCAGTCGTTTACACTCTTTCTCCCCGGCGTGTCGGACCGCAGCTAACAATTATCTCCGTGTGCATTTTATTCTCAGCAATAGCCTAGCCTCCCCGGCGTATACGCCCCATCTGCTGTCTTTAACATCAATCAATTCATTCACGGATGTAGAAGACTCGAAACAACTTCAGAAGTAATCACGACGAAAATTTTAACAAAATTATGCAATAACAACAAGGTACGAAAACAACGAGTAAACACAATGAATCCAAAAAACACCAACTGATATGACACACCACACATATATACAAACAGTACACACAAACTCGCAGTTCATGTCTTGATGGAATTCCTTTGAAGAATCACAGGGCTAACACCAGTACGCCTACAACCCTTCTCGGGTTGACGATTGTAAGTTGTGGAATGTCCGGACACAAACAAGATTAACCAACATTTACGATAATTGGAACTCACACAATTATTTAACACAAACATATGTACAATCACTACATCAAATGTTGTGGATTCTGGCACGACAAACTACACTTGAAGAACTGTGGGACTAACAGCAGTACGCCCACAACCCTTCTCAGGTTGACGCTCCAGGCTGGAAAATCGTCGCAGAGCTCATTTTCTGGCCTCCTTTTATCATCCATATCCTCAACTTTAAATGACAGCACACTCATGTCATTGTATCTTGGAATATAGATGACTAACAAACATACGACGTATCTGACCAACCAAGGGTAGGCACAGAGTAATTTACACCAACGATAATAACATTGAAATAGTAATTTCAAGATTGAAATGCTCTTATTCGTGCAAGTCGGTTTAACAATTACCCTCTCATATACACTTGGCTCATCCTCATTTAACTGACCAATATATTTCGTCTTTTCAAACGGACTGATACAAGTATAGTTAAAGCATAAGACACGTGAGTTCATGGACGTCCCTTTCACCATAGATGACAACACCGACGACGACTGATCGACACAAGTTGATGAACTCAGCGGTGGATCAGAAGCTGTGGTTGTTCGACTATTAGAAGTTTGTCCAACCGTAAGATTACCACCACTGCTGTCTTTTACTATTATCTCCGGTTTAGCACTAGCATCTGATGATAGGTGGGCTACACGCTGATCAATTACACTGACGGTCTCACAAGTATCCATACCTTCTGCAACTGCATTCAATCCTACTTCACGTTGCAGTTGTACAGAACCTTTGTTCAACTCAGTAGTAGTAGGCATTCCCCTCATCTCATCATGATCAGCCGAAGACAAATGTGCACTACCATGATCATTACCACAAATATTCACTTTACCCCCGTTTGTATGATCAACTTCATCATTTGAAAACTCTTTAATAACAGCAGTATATGGTTTGCGTTCTTTTTCATAAATCTTTTGAGGTTTTATATCTTCACTCTGACCAGTAATACCTTGTAAACTTGTAGGGTCAGAACTGCACTCTGAAGCAGCAACTCTATTCTGTGACACTCTATTCAACAATGGCTTACCATTTGCAACTACAGACTTCTTCACTGCACCGTTATCGTCACACAATTCGGAGTCAGGCCTGGATATCACATTTAGCTTATCACTGAACTTGCCCACTGGTTCACAGTTCACCTTTGTATGCACCTCTTGAAAACGTGTAAAACACAACCGTGCTTGTCTTGCATCTTGTAACTTATCTGTTGAGGATGTACTACAAGAACTGTTATACTCACTAGGTCTATATGCATTACTAGACATCATGGAGCCTTCTCGATATCCACCTCTCTGAGGCCTATTCGTCATCAACGATTGCGTTTTACCCTCAGACTGCTCTATTCTAGAGGTGAGATGCAACATACTGTCAAACTTGCTCATAGATTCATTGACACTATCTTTTACCAGTTTCAGAATGTCATCGAACTTTGGCTCGATACCCTCATCCTCCATACGGGAGGTTATCTTCATTCACTTCCTTTGCAGTCGAGCAGATAGGCGTCTTGCTATTACTTCTGGTATAAAACTCGAGTTGAGGTCACTCATGCGATTCATCGAAATCAATGCATTCTTGTAAATCAGCAAATTATCCAAAAACTCAGTGAGTGCCTGGGAGTCATCCTGTAATTGATCACCATTACCCTTAACAGCCCAGAATAATTTCCCTACAATCATTGAAGGTCTTCCAAACCTTTCACGTAATGTGCTCATAGCCTCAGCGTATCCCTCATTAGGGGGCATGAGCTTACCGCACTGTATAGCTCTTGCAGCATCTCCAGTGCAATACCTCATCAAATACATCAATTTCAATTCATCAATTAATAAAAAACCACTTAGCATGATCTCAAACTCCTTTACAAATTGTAAATAATCAGCTGGGTTTCCATCGAAACACCGTGGTTCTAATTTAGGGAGTTTGATGTTCCTATTATCCCTGAACGGCGAAACAGTAAAATCAACCATGTCATGCTTAACATCGGACACATCGTTACAATTAACAGACAAGTCACAATGACTTACTTTCCTGTTTGCATTCAAGACACTCTGTCCCTTCTTTGACCCAGGCATTGTTGAACTTGACCCAATTCCGAAAAAGTCCCAGATATTGCTTGTTCAAAGAGGACTTGACCGGCACCAGGAAAGATGAACGGTGACTATCCAAAGTCGTTCCAACTGTCCAAAACCGTTTAAAACTGACGTTGTACCGTCAGAAACTGTCAGCCACGTCTCGTAAACCGTTAATGCCCAGCTCTTGCTACACTCGGGCTCACGCTGTTCCTTGAAGTTTTCAGAAACGCTTAGTTATAACGGACGAAAAAACCAAAACACCAATTGGTGACTCGAGGATTCTTTATTGTAACACCAACATATAAACAATGTTACAACTAAGGTCTGTGAACAAATATTACAATAATGAATCACAATATTACTTCTGACAGTTGTCTCCAGACATCTTTCTGAACAGCGACCGATAAGACGATGACTGTCGTATTGATGCCTCCGCGAAAATTGGGGAAGTTGGTTTTTGGCAAACAACCATGAACTGATCGTTCAATCTTCAACTACATTGATATCTTCCCTTTTCGCTGTACAATCTAACTTTGGAATCTTCCCCTTCTGACTTTTTAAATTGTAAGTTAATTGAATCCCCGCCATCTTTGAAGTGTTGTCCTCGAGAAATCTTTTTATCTGCTGGGTTTTATGCACCTCCACCATACTTTTGCGGGTGATGCTGAACGTTTAAATCGCAGTGTTTTTCCCACCTATCCATGAATATATATGCCACAACCGGGGATATTGTTTATTTGATGGCAACCCCCTCAGTTTTTTTTGCATATTTTCCCTTGAAATATATATACTCTGAAAGTCAGGCATAGCCGCACTGCCAACATTATGTCCTGAAGAGGCACTGTCGTTCTAAGTTGGATTTCTTGGTCAGAAATGGGTTCGTTTCTAGCAGCCTCTACAGACATTTATTGGTATACGTGTATGTAAACTGACAATGTCAAAACTAACCATTTTTCTTCATTAGCGAACTTTTAATTATCTGATCTATGTTTTAGATCATAAGAACTTGTTGATTTAGATTTTGATTGGCCTCTAAGAAGACTTAATGCCATAACTAAATACTTAGATAATTCATAAAAAGGTGAATTTCTAAAACAAACTACAGATCTTATAGGGTATCCTGATTTATGAAATTTAACAACACCATACATCACTTCGCTATGCATAACGCACGCCATACACCATCAAAATTAACATAACAAGTTCTGCTAACCAGCAGTCTTTCTCAGGATCATTCGAAATAACTTTATCACTAACTGCTCTACTGTCCATCTCACTCCGCTAAACAGGCTATAACTTAGTTGCTGTATTACTAGTCACTTCTATACCTTATAATTTGTAAGGGAAACTTATTTCCTGCTTATTTGTAGTGACTAATAACACACATTTTCCGCGATATATTCAATATGGTTAGCATTAAACATTGCAAATGTGTACTATTGTTCCAAGTGATCTATAGCTCCTTCTTGTATCTATCTTGTTAATGTACTTCCAATTATTTATTATCCATAGTTGCATTTCTTACCATCTTGAGGCTTCCCAGGACGTTCTTCTCTTCCTGAAATAGTTTCGTATCACGTGGAGCATAGTACTTACTCAAATATACACTGTTCGCTGGTTGGCCACAACTACTAGCAAGGAACAGAACGAAGTTTGGGTTGTCGCTCAACTTCGATGATGACCCCGGTGAACAGTTTACAGGTCTACGTTTATTAGGACCTGTTTTGATTGCCTGTATAATAATCGAACAATTTGAACTTTTGAAAAAGTGCAAATTTACGCTAATTCACAACAGTAATTTATAACATAACTGATCTTGCCAGTAAAACTGGTATGCATTTCATGTGAATATACCCGCTTAAACGAAATGTATGTTATTATTACAGGGGTTGTTAGATTTTGGCACTAAATTAAACCATTTGAACCCATCTAGAAAGGGATTCACTTGGTGAATAAGGTCAACGGTGGATTTATTAACCTTATTTACAATGGTGTCAGCTGATTTCCGAAATTCCTCAAATGGGGTTATTTATATGTGGGTATTCACCTTCACTCCAAATGGTCTGATTTATCTAATGTTACCGTTGCACCTCATTTATCTGGGTCATTGGTTTATATATCCTTGTTATTCTTAAGGTGTTTTGCGGTTTCTATCTCAGGTTTCCTCAAGTTAGGCTTTCATCTTTTTTGTGAGTCCATGTTGTGCCCATTCTTCATCGGCCATGGTTTTGTTTATCACGCTTAATGCTAATTCAAATTTTATTGATGACATCCTCAGGTTTCAGCTTGTCTACCACCACATCAAAATTTAGTCTCCTGTTAATACACTTTCTCTGATATTATAGAGAAGATTTGTAGCTCAGGTGGATGATTTTGATGTGGTTTTGTTCTCTGAGCTGGATGGTTAGTTTGCGAAGCTTTCATCACCTTACTGGGTGACATCTTCAGCGCATACTTCAATTTGAAGTATGCGCTGAAGATGTCACCCAGTAAGGTGATGAAAGCTTCGCAAACTAACCATCCAGCTCAGAGAACAAAACCACATCAAAAACACTTTCTCTGAGAGAAAATGTGGCCCCACCTGTTCAAGCGGTTCAGGTCTATTATTTTCGACTAAACTGGCTAATTTCCGCGGTCGAAAAGACTCACTAGAACATTGACGCTGTATATCTGACAAGGTTGCAGCAGTACAGGTATATTCAATAGATGCAAAATCTAACTGGATCCAAGTTCCCCTTACATAATTATGGCACCCAATCCCATTCCCGAATGGAGTGTCAACAGCGGATGAACACAATAAGGTTCTTCTCAGGGAACTAAACCCTACGTTTGTAACATTTGTGAACGATCTCCGAATCCAGAGTTGTACTAGATACCACCACAGAAATTAAAACACTAAACATCAGGAACAAAAAAAAATTATATTCTTCCGCAGTTAAAAAAAAAATTTCTAAAAACCCGGTGTCAGACAAGTCCCATAAATTGTCAGTGTCCAGCTCTCGCCACGCTGGGCCTCACGCTCTCACCCAAAGTCTTTCAGAAACGCTTGGCATTAACCGACGCAAAAACCAAAACACGGATTGGCGACTCAAGAATTCTTTATTGTAACGCCAACATATAACCAACAATAATGTTATTACAGAAGGTTTAAGAACAAATGTTGTGACAATAAATCACGATATTACTTCTGACAGTTTTTAATCTTCCTCTGAACAGCAAATGATGAGACGATGACTGTTGGATTGATGACCCGCGAAAATTATTGGGAAGTTGGGTTTGAGCAAACAACCATGAATTGATCGTTCAATCTTCAACTACGTTGACAGCCTTTAAACAAATATTTTTCCAACAAATATAATGTAATTTTATTCGTATTCTTTCGTCTTATTCCAGCTTGTACATGACTGGACCATTCTTGCCTTCGATTTGCTCGCCAATGGCTAACAGTTCCAATAAACAGACCTCCAATTTTCGCGTCCACTGACAGTTCTAATTAGCAGTATGCCATATATCGCTACGCACAACAGTGAATTAGATGCAGCCAGAAGATTAGACTTAGCAGCAGAACTCTGAAATCAACGAGAATCTCAACTCACTCTCAGTCAACTATGGTCTTCACAACAGGCAGCCGGTACAGTTTTACCAAATGAGGCCTATTAATTTAAATGGAACATCAATAGGTTCAAAGTCAGAGGAGTCAGGAAAGAATTCAGGGCTTCTACAGCAGCGTATACTATGATCACTCAAATGCAGCAAGTGGTCAAGAAACTCATAAAGATGTGAGGAGTAACCAGGTGAGAATTATGTATTCTTTATGATTCAGTAATGATGTGTTTATTCCTGTCTATGTAGAAACACGCCAATTGCACAGGCAAGGATAAATACTATTTCAATACCATGAATTTCGTTTATGGTGAATTCACATGGTTGTATTTATTTTTGACTAGTTTGTGGGAAAGTCTGCTGACTAGCCTTTCAATGCTGCACATTAAGAGGTATGAGAATATTTTGTTTGAATTTACAGAAAAATCCAAGGCGGTCTTGGATGAACCAAAAATACCTGGGGAAGAAATAAAGCTTGAGGTCATTTCTACCATATAAACTTGCCGTGCACGGCATCGAAAATTATGCCTGTTTTATAGTCTCACAATGTACTATGTATTATAACAATATATTCTCACTTCATGCGCATGAGGGACTACAGTTTATAGACATCGTCGACATAATAATATGATAATAATGTATCATGGAGTAAGCACATTTTTTAACTTACACGGGATATTTATATATGCAAGGGAGGGTAGTGGAATAATGAGAATCAGCACACGGCATACAGGTAAAACCAATATACCTGATGCGATCTTATGCACCATTGTTGTCTGTATTTGTCAAAAACTCACGTAACAACTGAGGGTTGCATTACAAGTGGTCGAAATGGTGCGTTTTTCAATTTAGTTGAAGACTGAACGATCAATTGATGGTTGTTTGCTCAAACCCAACTGCATGTTTTTTGCGGAAGTCATCGATACTGTAGTTATCGTTCCATCATTCGCTGTTCGTTGGAAGATAGAAAAACTATCAGAAGTATTATTTTGATTTATTGTTATGACATTTATTCTTAGACTTTATGTACAATAATCTAATGGTTGGCTCTCTACTGGTGCGAGAATAAAGGGTTCTTGAGTCACCAATTTGTGTTTTGGTTTATTGCGTTAATTATTGCGCATAGTTCCTGAAAGTCTTCCAAGGACAGTGTGAAGTCGATTGTAGTTAGCCCTGGAAATTGACAGTTCCTAATAATTCCCCTGGAATTATTCATCTTATTCGTTGTCAATTCGCCTTTCCTCGCGTCTACAAGTCTTCTGGGACAAGTGTTATTTGGAACTTTTCTGGATTGTTCGATCAAGTTCAAAAATGCCTGGGTCAAAGAAGGGACAAGGCGTTTTGGAAGCAGATAGGAAAGTAAGTAGTGATGAGTTGCTTGTTATATGTAATGATGTGTGTGATGTTGGGCACGATAAGATTGACGTCCATGTTTCGCCGCCTAGGGATAATAGAAATTTTAAAATTTCTACATTCGAGCCTCGGTGTTTCAATGCAAACTCAGCTAACTGTCCACAGTTTGTAAAGGAGTTTGAAGTCGTGTTGAGTGGGTTTATTTCAAATTACGAAATGAAGTTAATATGTTTGTTGAGGTGCTGCACTGGTGTTGCTGCAAGAGCTACACAGTACTGCAGGTTTATGCCTCCGAACAAAGGATATACAGAGGCCATGAGGATATTACGTCAAAGGTTTGCAAAACAATTTATGATATACCGTAGCAATTTTGAGACCGTGAAAGGTAATGGATCACAGTTGGACGATAATTCAGAAAAACCCGCAGAGTTCTAGGACAGTTTAATGGCATATAAAAGTAATCTTGTGTCTCTAAATTGCGTAAACGAATTGAATTCAAATTCTGTGCTTGAGATTGTTGCCAAGAGATTACTAGTTCGTCTCCAGAGAAAGTTAATAAATATCAACTCCCGTACAGAAGGAGGCTTACGAGCCTGAGTTGAAAGCTATTGTGAGCATGAAGAAAGAAAGTGTCAAATAAAATTTTGCATCCCTACATTAGAATAGAGCAGTCTGAGAGCAAACCATAACCATCTATGACGAAAGGGTCTCAGAGAAGTGGATATCGAGAAAGCTTTATGATGTCTAGTAATGCATATAGACCTAGTGAGTGTAACAGCTTTCGTGGGACATCCACAACTGATAGGTTACAAGATGCGAGACAAACGCGGTTGTATTTTACGCGTTTGCAAGAAGTGCATACAAAGTTGAACTGTGTAGAAGTGACCAAGTTTAGTGGTCAGCTAAATGTGAAATCAAGATCTGACTACGAATTGTGTGACGATAATGGTGCAGTGAAGAGGCCCGTAGTTGCAACTGGAGAGCGACTGTTGAATGGAGTGTCACAGACGACACCAGAGTTTGTGCAGGAGAAAAGAGTTACAGTTTCAGAGTGCAGTTCTGACCCTACAAGTTTACAAGGTATTACTGGTCAGAGTGAAGATATAAAACCTCAAAAGATTTATGAAAAAGAACGCAAACCATATACTGCTGTTATTAAAGAGTTTTCAAATGATGAAGTTGATCATACAAACGGGGGTAAAGTGAATATTTGTGGTAATGATCATGGTAGTGCACATTTGTCTTCGGCTGATCATGATGAGATGAGGGGAATGCCTACTACTACTGAGTTGAACAAAGGTTCTGTACAACTGCAACGTGAAGTAGGATTGAATGCAGTTGCAGAAGGTATGGATACTTGTGAGACCGTCAGTGTAATTGATCAGCGTGTAGCCCACCTATCATCAGATGCTAGTGCTAAACCGGAGATAATAGTAAAAGACAGCAGTGGTGGTAATCTTACGGTTGGACAAACTTCTAATAGTCGAACAACCACAGCTTCTGATCCACCGCTGAGTTCATCAACTTGTGTCAATCAGTCGTCGTCGGTGTTGTCATCTATGGTGAAAGGGACGTCCATGAACTCACGTGTCTTATGCTTTAACTATACTTGTATCAGTCCGTTTGAAAAGACGAAATATATTGGTCAGTTAAATGAGGATGAGCCAAGTGTATATGAGAGGGTAATTGTTAAACCGACTTGCACGAATAAGAGCATTTCAATCTTGAAATTACTATTTCAATGTTATTATCGTTGGTGTAAATTACTCTGTGCCTACCCTTGGTTGGTCAGATACGTCGTATGTTTGTTAGTCATCTATATTCCAAGATACAATGACATGAGTGTGCTGTCATTTGAAGTTGAGGATATGGATGATAGAAGGAGGCCAGAAAATGAGCTCTGCGACGATTTTCCAGCCTGGGGCGTCAACCTGAGAAGGGTTGTGGGCGTACTGCTGTTAGTCCCACAGTTCTTCAAGTGTAGTTTGTCGTGCCAGAATCCACAACATTTGATGTAGTGATTGTACATATGTTTGTGTTAAATAATTGTGTGAGTTCCAATTATCGTAAATGTTGGTTAATCTTGTTTGTGTCCGGACATTCCACAACTTACAATCGTCAACCCGAGAAGGGTTGTAGGCGTACTGGTGTTAGCCCTGTGATTCTTCAAAGGAATTCCATCAAGACATGAACTGCGAGTTTGTGTGTACTGTTTGTATATATGTGTGGTGTGTCATATCAGTTGGTGTTTTTTGGATTCATTGTGTTTACTCGTTGTTTTCGTACCTTGTTGTTATTGCATAATTTTGTTAAAATTTTCGTCGTGATTACTTCTGAAGTTGTTTCGAGTCTTCTACATCCGTGAATGAATTGATTGATGTTAAAGACAGCAGATGGGGCGTATACGCCGGGGAGGCTAGGCTATTGCTGAGAATAAAATGCACACGGAGATAATTGTTAGCTGTGGTCCGACACGCCGGGGAGAAAGAGTGTAAACGACTGAGGCTTGCATGCGTCACCGCTACTAGAACTGAGGCAGAATGAGTGACGAGCGATTGCAGTGGTAATTGGTAGTGAGTAGATAAGACGATGTGCGTAGAGTATCGTGAGGTGCTGCCATGGTCACTTTGCATTCTGCAAGAGTCATTCTAGCAAGTGGAGATTGTGTTGCAAGAGGATGTGTCAAGAGGATGCCTTTAACTGGAAGGCGTAGGTCGTCATTGATGTGTGAGATTGTGCTGTGAGTATGCTTGTGGTGTGTTGGCTTTTCTGCTCGTTTTCCATTTCAGCTCTGTCCGTGTGACCCAGGTTCTTGCAATGGCATCCAAGTCAACGTGTATTGGTCGTGATGGAAAAAAGGATGGATCCCATTTTGGTGGGGAGTGTCAATGTAGTTGAAGATTGAACGATCAGTTCATGGTTGTTTGCCAAAAACCAACTTCCCCAATTTTCGCGGAGGCATCAATACGACAGTCATCGTCTCACCGGTCGCTGTTCAGAAGCAAATTAAAAACTATCGGAGGTAATATCGTGATTATTTCTTGTAATATTTGTTCTTAGACCTTAATCGTTATTTCCAGTATTGTTGGTTATATGTTGGCGTAAGAATAAATGATTCTCTAGTCGCCAATCTGTGTTTCGGTTTTTGTGGCGGTTAATAACAAGCGTTTCTGAAAGACTCTGGGTGAGAGCGTGATGCCCAGCGTAGCGAGAGCTGGACATTGTCATTTTATGAGACTTGGCCGACTTCCAACTTATTGTAATTATGAAAACAGTATTAATCCATCAACATTTTACCATTTGAAATTGCATCATATTTGATCATACCTTTAGGAATATCAGGTTTCCCACGTAAATTCACCTATTTATGTGAAGAATATATATTATTAAAAAATTCGAAGCCACCATTGCACGAAGGCCCGAACGTATGGCCGTAAACTTTATGAGTTCATTCATTATTCTCTCAGCTATTAAAGAACTAGGGGAAACATTATGGCGGTCGAAAAATTGTTACACAATCCAAAATAACCGAATAAGGATGAGATAATGAGACAGCTTTGTTGTAATTCTCAGGATCGTTCACAGGGTAATATCCATACGGCAGCGGTAAGAATGTTGCCAGACAGCCACTTCTGCCTTTGAATTTCTCATATGTGGGATTTTTGACGACTTATTTATAGGCTGCTCCAACAATTAACAGTTTCAGGAGAAGGTTGCCCGACTTCCTAAGAACTAGTGAACCGAGCGCATCTATGGGGAAGACAGTTTAGTTTGGTGAGGGGGAAGAATATGCCGCTACTACAAAAATCCCGCTCTTTTATTGAATCCAACTTACAGTTTTTCTGTCCCTTCACATATTGTCTTTTAGTCTTTGTCCTTCTTCGTTTTCTTTTCTGTTTGTGTTAATAACACTGATTATGGTTTCTTCGCTCAATTTTCTATGTATTTTGCCTGTTATTGCCTTGATTTCTTTCCAACTCTTTTGGACTGTGCGACGAAACGATAGTGGAAAGTTTTCCAGTAACACTTCATTAGCACAACCTAGATCACCGTTTCAACGTACGATGATAACTTACGTCTTAATGGTAAGTCATTTAGGGGAGATTCACTGCGGAACGCCTGGAGACCGACCCGAGAAAGTCAAAAAGCTCATACGGGCAAGGCATGAATGCCACTGGACGTCAGGTATGACAACTGTGAATACTTTAGGAGATTTGCAGGATACACTGTGTTGGAATCCACTGAGTATTCAGAATCGACTTTCATCCCTAGGAGTTGAACAACATAAATTCGACAGCCCTTTTTAAGCCTGGTGACATAACGTGGCATCGGGAGTCTCAGGATTTCATCTCAGGCCCTTGATATTTTGACTTACATCGATGATCTGCCATGCTATCTAGACCGTTCGTCTGTCCTTCACATTGATGACGTAAGGATTTGGAGGGCAATGCAGTATTTGAAAGACTCATACAGGCCTTGGTCGGACATGAAAATACTGAAAGAGCGACCACTGGTCAGTGATATGGCCCAGTCTTTAGAAATACAAAGCGATGCAACTACTACGTCCAAGAGAGTAAGAGATGAGATGAGGGGAATGCCTACTACTACTGAGTTGAACAAAGGTTCTGTACAACTGCAACGTGAAGTAGGATTGAATGCAGTTGCAGAAGGTATGGATACTTGTGAGACCGTCAGTGTAATTGATCAGCGTGTAGCCCACCTATCATCAGATGCTAGTGCTAAACCGGAGATAATAGTAAAAGACAGCAGTGGTGGTAATCTTACGGTTGGACAAACTTCTAATAGTCGAACAACCACAGCTTCTGATCCACCGCTGAGTTCATCAACTTGTGTCAATCAGTCGTCGTCGGTGTTGTCATCTATGGTGAAAGGGACGTCCATGAACTCACGTGTCTTATGCTTTAACTATACTTGTATCAGTCCGTTTGAAAAGACGAAATATATTGGTCAGTTAAATGAGGATGAGCCAAGTGTATATGAGAGGGTAATTGTTAAACCGACTTGCACGAATAAGAGCATTTCAATCTTGAAATTACTATTTCAATGTTATTATCGTTGGTGTAAATTACTCTGTGCCTACCCTTGGTTGGTCAGATACGTCGTATGTTTGTTAGTCATCTATATTCCAAGATACAATGACATGAGTGTGCTGTCATTTGAAGTTGAGGATATGGATGATAGAAGGAGGCCAGAAAATGAGCTCTGCGACGATTTTCCAGCCTGGGGCGTCAACCTGAGAAGGGTTGTGGGCGTACTGCTGTTAGTCCCACAGTTCTTCAAGTGTAGTTTGTCGTGCCAGAATCCACAACATTTGATGTAGTGATTGTACATATGTTTGTGTTAAATAATTGTGTGAGTTCCAATTATCGTAAATGTTGGTTAATCTTGTTTGTGTCCGGACATTCCACAACTTACAATCGTCAACCCGAGAAGGGTTGTAGGCGTACTGGTGTTAGCCCTGTGATTCTTCAAAGGAATTCCATCAAGACATGAACTGCGAGTTTGTGTGTACTGTTTGTATATATGTGTGGTGTGTCATATCAGTTGGTGTTTTTTGGATTCATTGTGTTTACTCGTTGTTTTCGTACCTTGTTGTTATTGCATAATTTTGTTAAAATTTTTGTCGTGATTACTTCTGAAGTTGTTTCGAGTCTTCTACATCCGTGAATGAATTGATTGATGTTAAAGACAGCAGATGGGGCGTATACGCCGGGGAGGCTAGGCTATTGCTGAGAATAAAATGCACACGGAGATAATTGTTAGCTGTGGTCCGACACGCCGGGGAGAAAGAGTGTAAACGACTGAGGCTTGCATGCGTCACCGCTACTAGAACTGAGGTAGAATGAGTGACGAGCGATTGCAGTGGTAATTGGTAGTGAGTAGATAAGACGATGTGCGTAGAGTATCGTGAGGTGCTGCCATGGTCACTTTGCATTCTGCAAGAGTCATTCTAGCAAGTGGAGATTGTGTTGCAAGAGGATGTGTCAAGAGGATGCCTTTAACTGGAAGGCGCAGGTCGTCATTGATGTGTGAGATTGTGCTGTGAGTATGCTTGTGGTGTGTTGGCTTTTCTGCTCGTTTTCCATTTCAGCTCTGTCCGTGTGACCCAGGTTCTTGCAATGGCATCCAAGTCAACGTGTATTGGTCGTGATGGAAAAAAGGATGGATCCCATTTTGGTGGGGAGTGTCAATGTAGTTGAAGATTGAACGATCAGTTCATGGTTGTTTGCCAAAAACCAACTTCCCCAATTTTCGCGGAGGCATCAATACGACAGTCATCGTCTCACCGGTCGCTGTTCAGAAGCAAATTAAAAACTATCGGAGGTAATATCGTGATTATTTCTTGTAATATTTGTTCTTAGACCTTAATCGTTATTTCCAGTATTGTTGGTTATATGTTGGCGTAAGAATAAATGATTCTCTAGTCGCCAATCTGTGTTTCGGTTTTTGTGGCGGTTAATAACAAGCGTTTCTGAAAGACTCTGGGTGAGAGCGTGATGCCCAGCGTAGCGAGAGCTGGACATTGTCATTTTATGAGACTTGGCCGACTTCCAACTTATTGTAATTATGAAAACAGTATTAATCCATCAACATTTTACCATTTGAAATTGCATCATATTTGATCATACCTTTAGGAATATCAGGTTTCCCACGTAAATTCACCTATTTATGTGAAGAATATATATTATTAAAAAATTCGAAGCCACCATTGCACGAAGGCCCGAACGTATGGCCGTAAACTTTATGAGTTCATTCATTATTCTCTCAGCTATTAAAGAACTAGGGGAAACATTATGGCGGTCGAAAAATTGTTACACAATCCAAAATAACCGAATAAGGATGAGATAATGAGACAGCTTTGTTGTAATTCTCAGGATCGTTCACAGGGTAATATCCATACGGCAGCGGTAAGAATGTTGCCAGACAGCCACTTCTGCCTTTGAATTTCTCATATGTGGGATTTTTGACGACTTATTTATAGGCTGCTCCAACAATTAACAGTTTCAGGAGAAGGTTGCCCGACTTCCTAAGAACTAGTGAACCGAGCGCATCTATGGGGAAGACAGTTTAGTTTGGTGAGGGGGAAGAATATGCCGCTACTACAAAAATCCCGCTCTTTTATTGAATCCAACTTACAGTTTTTCTGTCCCTTCACATATTGTCTTTTAGTCTTTGTCCTTCTTCGTTTTCTTTTCTGTTTGTGTTAATAACACTGATTATGGTTTCTTCGCTCAATTTTCTATGTATTTTGCCTGTTATTGCCTTGATTTCTTTCCAACTCTTTTGGACTGTGCGACGAAACGATAGTGGAAAGTTTTCCAGTAACACTTCATTAGCACAACCTAGATCACCGTTTCAACGTACGATGATAACTTACGTCTTAATGGTAAGTCATTTAGGGGAGATTCACTGCGGAACGCCTGGAGACCGACCCGAGAAAGTCAAAAAGCTCATACGGGCAAGGCATGAATGCCACTGGACGTCAGGTATGACAACTGTGAATACTTTAGGAGATTTGCAGGATACACTGTGTTGGAATCCACTGAGTATTCAGAATCGACTTTCATCCCTAGGAGTTGAACAACATAAATTCGACAGCCCTTTTTAAGCCTGGTGACATAACGTGGCATCGGGAGTCTCAGGATTTCATCTCAGGCCCTTGATATTTTGACTTACATCGATGATCTGCCATGCTATCTAGACCGTTCGTCTGTCCTTCACATTGATGACGTAAGGATTTGGAGGGCAATGAAGTATTTGAAAGACTCATACAGGCCTTGGTCGGACATGAAAATACTGAAAGAGCGACCACTGGTCAGTGATATGGCCCAGTCTTTAGAAATACAAAGCGATGCAACTACTACGTCCAAGAGAGTAAGAGATGAGATGAGGGGAATGCCTACTACTACTGAGTTGAACAAAGGTTCTGTACAACTGCAACGTGAAGTAGGATTGAATGCAGTTGCAGAAGGTATGGATACTTGTGAGACCGTCAGTGTAATTGATCAGCGTGTAGCCCACCTATCATCAGATGCTAGTGCTAAACCGGAGATAATAGTAAAAGACAGCAGTGGTGGTAATCTTACGGTTGGACAAACTTCTAATAGTCGAACAACCACAGCTTCTGATCCACCGCTGAGTTCATCAACTTGTGTCAATCAGTCGTCGTCGGTGTTGTCATCTATGGTGAAAGGGACGTCCATGAACTCACGTGTCTTATGCTTTAACTATACTTGTATCAGTCCGTTTGAAAAGACGAAATATATTGGTCAGTTAAATGAGGATGAGCCAAGTGTATATGAGAGGGTAATTGTTAAACCGACTTGCACGAATAAGAGCATTTCAATCTTGAAATTACTATTTCAATGTTATTATCGTTGGTGTAAATTACTCTGTGCCTACCCTTGGTTGGTCAGATACGTCGTATGTTTGTTAGTCATCTATATTCCAAGATACAATGACATGAGTGTGCTGTCATTTGAAGTTGAGGATATGGATGATAGAAGGAGGCCAGAAAATGAGCTCTGCGACGATTTTCCAGCCTGGGGCGTCAACCTGAGAAGGGTTGTGGGCGTACTGCTGTTAGTCCCACAGTTCTTCAAGTGTAGTTTGTCGTGCCAGAATCCACAACATTTGATGTAGTGATTGTACATATGTTTGTGTTAAATAATTGTGTGAGTTCCAATTATCGTAAATGTTGGTTAATCTTGTTTGTGTCCGGACATTCCACAACTTACAATCGTCAACCCGAGAAGGGTTGTAGGCGTACTGGTGTTAGCCCTGTGATTCTTCAAAGGAATTCCATCAAGACATGAACTGCGAGTTTGTGTGTACTGTTTGTATATATGTGTGGTGTGTCATATCAGTTGGTGTTTTTTGGATTCATTGTGTTTACTCGTTGTTTTCGTACCTTGTTGTTATTGCATAATTTTGTTAAAATTTTCGTCGTGATTACTTCTGAAGTTGTTTCGAGTCTTCTACATCCGTGAATGAATTGATTGATGTTAAAGACAGCAGATGGGGCGTATACGCCGGGGAGGCTAGGCTATTGCTGAGAATAAAATGCACACGGAGATAATTGTTAGCTGTGGTCCGACACGCCGGGGAGAAAGAGTGTAAACGACTGAGGCTTGCATGCGTCACCGCTACTAGAACTGAGGCAGAATGAGTGACGAGCGATTGCAGTGGTAATTGGTAGTGAGTAGATAAGACGATGTGCGTAGAGTATCGTGAGGTGCTGCCATGGTCACTTTGCATTCTGCAAGAGTCATTCTAGCAAGTGGAGATTGTGTTGCAAGAGGATGTGTCAAGAGGATGCCTTTAACTGGAAGGCGTAGGTCGTCATTGATGTGTGAGATTGTGCTGTGAGTATGCTTGTGGTGTGTTGGCTTTTCTGCTCGTTTTCCATTTCAGCTCTGTCCGTGTGACCCAGGTTCTTGCAATGGCATCCAAGTCAACGTGTATTGGTCGTGATGGAAAAAAGGATGGATCCCATTTTGGTGGGGAGTGTCAATGTAGTTGAAGATTGAACGATCAGTTCATGGTTGTTTGCCAAAAACCAACTTCCCCAATTTTCGCGGAGGCATCAATACGACAGTCATCGTCTCATCGGTCGCTGTTCAGAAAGATGTCTGTAGACAACTGTCAGAAGTAATATTGTGATTCGTTTTTTTTAAATATTTGTTCACAGACCTTAGTTGTAACATTCTTTATATGTTGGTGTTACAATGAAGTTTCCTCGAGTCGCCAATTGGTGTTTTGGTTTTTTCGTCCGTTATTACTAAGCGTTTCTGAAAACTTCAAGGAACAGCGTGGGCTCGAGCGTAGCAAGAGCTGGGCATTAACGGTTTACGAGACGTGGCTGACGAAAGAACACGCGGAATTTAACATTAGTGTTTACAGGAAACACACTTTCAAAACGATATTTGGATTTCCGTTCATCCTACGTTATGTCAGTTAGAAATAGGTTTGGTGAAATTTATAAGTAATAAGGCACAGAAACCAAGTAGTACCGAGTAAGATGTGACACAGAATGTTAGGCATACAAGACAAGCGTTGAAACTTTATTATTATCTTGATAAATTAATCAGGAAATATGAGGGAAGATGTAACAATAAAATAAATAATAATTGCGTTGACAGTGATAAAAATATTGTTAATGAGGGCATGTGTGTCAAACATGCGCAGGATAATGACAACACTATCGATAAGCGATTTAAATTATCGTTAGTACTTCCACACAGAGAACGAACCTCGGAAAACTTACGGGTATTCCTAACAACGCAAGAATAAGTGATATTCAAACCCACAAACTCAATTAGAAACAATCTTTGTCGGCCTAAGGATCAGTCCTGTGGAACCGACTAAACAATGCAGTTTACTTTGTGCAATCCTCTGCTGTTATAATTGTCAGGTCAAATACATGGGTCAGATTAGTAGAACAAGATCAGTCAGACTAGTGGGACACAATGTCCTAGCAGCAAAATCTAGACTAATTGACGCGAATAAAGTAAGAAATCTGGAGAGTAGTTAGTTCAGCTATAGCACCCGCTACATGCAATTACACAAAACTATACAGTAAGATTATGGGATGAGGTGTCAGTTTTAAAAAATCAGTGTAACAGGGCGGAGGAAGAGAACGATAACGGAAGCTTCATTTACTGAATCAACTGCAAACACGCGTAATAAGAGTGATTCAACACCTATCCGAGGCATCTGGAAAATTCTACTGCCCCTACGATGAGTAGGAATTTTTCACTTCATCTAAAGGTTGCTTTTATGTTTGGAACAGTCCAAAATTGGCTTAATGAGTCTGAGTCACTTAGAAACTAGGCTACCCGGTTTAGTAATTTGCTCTAGTATTACAGTAACTAACCAAGCGACTGGCCAGTAGTGTGTATAAAAGTAAGAAGACGTCAAACATGTGACTCATATCCTTTCTTCAGGCGATTTCAACATCTCTATTTAGAACTATTGCTCTGTAAATGCTTTCTATAAGTGACTGCACGCTCTTTATTCGTATGTTGTTACCAGTGATTGCATGCATTTTCATGTAAAATTTTTTAAATTTGTATGAAATACATTACATTATTATTAAGTGTAAAATGACAACAGCACAAACAGTTCATCATAGGCCTATTAAGAACTGACACAAAGTTTAAATGATAAATACTGAGCCAAAGTACTTTGTCAAGTATTTTGATGAGATAAACACAACAACAATACATCACCGTAGCAGGTTTACGTGACAACATAGCACATTCAGATAGTTCAGAAAACTGGATGGTTTTAGAAGTATTGACCAATTAAAACTTTCAAAACATCTACCAATTAAGAGTATAAGCACGTCCTCTTCAGTACGTGGTTGGCAGTGGAAGCAGGATGATTTATGGTAAGTAACCGCATTACTTTTCCAACTAGTACATTTCATGTAAAAAGTGTCAGGAGGCTGGACTAGAGACGATGTAATCCACTGAAAGTTGCGATCCATCACATACAACGATGAATATAGACTGAAAACGTCAGCTGGATGATATTCGGCGGTGAGGGTGATGTTCGCGACTTTGCCATGGCATACGAAACAGATAATAATCCGGTGCGCCCGATCCGAGCATACCGCCAGAAAACTACCATGGTATTCCTCAAGGCAAGGCTAACAGAAGTGCTCATCAAAGGAGAGCAGCGAAGGAAAAGGCTGGCCTCTTTTCTCATTGAATTTGGCTACGAGATTCGCTACTCGCAACCGCTTCATCAGTTGAAAACTTCAAAGGAAGCTGGGCTATCTTTAAAAAACGATAGGTTCGTGTGCATCAATACGGGGGGTAGACTAATTTTAAGGGATTCTACTTGCAATATAGATATCCCAATTGCCCTAGCTTATCTTTATATAGCTCATTAGTTCATTGTGGTTCTGATCATTACCTGTATCCTACTAGTCTCGTTCTTTCCTCCTCTCTGTGCGTCGGTGGCACAGTGGTTAGGACTCTCGCCAACCATGCACATGGTCCGAGGTTCGATCCCTTGCCGACGCGCACCTGATATCTGTGGTCGGCCTGCAAAATTTGGGTTATCGATATCACATGCTGAAAATTCCATACTTGTACCCCAAAATACGGAGTCGAATCAAGCTATAATCAAAAAATTAAACATATACTCACATTGTCTTACATGTCCAAAACCAGTCATTTTACTTTACCTTCCGTTCCTTTTGTCTACTCATCCTCTTGTTCAACTTTCAGCTGGTCTATCGTCGCTTCCCCTGGAGTTTCTTCCTCCTAACTGGGGGACCTCTCGGCAAAGAGAAATCTGCATGTTCCAGTGACGCCACCTGTCAATGGAGTTGAAGATTGAACGATCTATTCTTGGTTGTTTGCTCAAAATCAATTTCCCCAATTTTCACGGAGGCATCAATACGACAGTCATCGTCTCATCGGTCGCTGTTCAGAAAGAAGAATGAAACATCGTCAGAAACCTTAGTTCAGTTATTATTTTTATATGTTGGTGTAACAATAAAGAAATCTCAAGCGGCAAATCGGTGTTTTGGTTTTTTCGTCCGTTATAACTAAGCGTTTCTGAAAACTTCAAGGAACAGCGTGGGCCCGAGCGTAGCAAGAGCTGGGCATTAACGGTTTATGAGACGTGACTGACAGTTTCTGACGATAGAAACAGATCTGGCGGATTCAAACAGTTGGTGAAAGTTTGGATAGTCACCGTTCATCTTTCCTGGTGCCGGTCAAGTCCTCTTTGAACAAGCAATATCTGGAACTTTTTCGGAATTGGGTCAAGTTCAACAATGCCTGGGTCAAAGAAGGGACAGAGTGTCTTGGATGCAAACAGGAAAGTAAGTCATTGTGACTTGTCTGTTAATTGTAACGATGTGTCTGATGTTAAGCATGATATGGTTGATGTTACTGTTTCGCCGTTCAGGGATAATAGGAACATCAAACTCCCTAAATTTGAACCACGGTGTTTCGATGGAAACCCAGCTGATTATTTACAATTTGTAAAGGAGTTTGAGATCATGTTGAGTAGTTTTCTATTAAGTGATGAATTGAAGTTAATGTATTTGATGAGGTATTGCACTGGAGATGCTGCAAGAGCTATACAGTGTTGTAAGTTTATGAAGCCAAAAGAGGGCTACGACGAGGCTATGAGCATATTACGTCAAAGGTTTGGAAGACCTTCAATGATTGTAAGGAACGTATACGAAGCTGTCAAAGGTAATGGCAGCCAACTTCGAGATGACTCCAAGGCACTTACTGAGTTTTTAGATAATCTTATGACTTATAAGAATACCTTGATTTCTATGAATTGCATGAGTGACCTCAACTCCAGCTCAGTCCTAGAGGTAATTGCGAGACGCCTACCTACTCGACTGCAAAGGAAGTGGGTGAAGATAAGCTCCCGTATGGAGGAAGAGGATATCGATCCAAAATTTGATGATATCCTGAAACTAGTAAAAGATAGTGTCAATCAATCCATGAGCAAGTTTGCCAGTATATTATATCTCACCCCTAGAATAGAGCAGTCTGAGGGTAAAACGCAATCATTGATGACGAATAGGCCTCAGAGAGGTGGATATCGAGAAGGCTCCATGATGTCTAGTAATGCATATAGACCTAGTGAGTGTAACAGGTTTCGTAGTACATCCTCAACAGATAAGTTACAAGATGCAAGACAAACACGGTTGTGTTTTACACGTTTTCAAGAGGTGCATACAAAGGTGAACTGTGAACCAGTGAGCAAGTTCAGTGATAAGCTAAATGTAAACTCCAGGCCTGACTCCGAATTGTGTGACGATAACGGTGCGGTGAAGAAGTCTGTAGTTGCAACTGGTAAGCCATTGTTGAATAGAGTGTCACAGAATAGAGTTGCTGCTTCAGAGTGCAGTTCTGACCCTACAAGTTTACAAAGTATAACTAGTCAGAGTGAAGATATAAAACCTTTAATGATTTGTGAGGAGGAGCCAAAATTGTCTACTTCTGTTATTAAAGAGTTTGAAAATGATGAACTTGACGGTAAATTGAATATTTGTGGTAATGATCATGATAGTGCAGATTTGTCTTTGGTTGATCATGATGAAATGGAGGGAATGCCTACTACCGCTAAGTTAAATAAAGGTTCTGTAGAACTTGAACGTGAAGTAGAAATAAATGCAGGTGCAGTTGCAGAAGGCATGCGTACTTGTGAGACCGTCAGTGTGATTGATCAGCATGTAGCCCACCTATCATCAGATGCTAGTGCTAAACCTGAGCTGATAGTAAAAGACAGCAGTGGTGGTGGTCTTGCAGGTAGACAAACTTCTGAAAGCCGAGCAACAACAGCTTTTGATCCACCGCTAACTTCATCAACTGATATCAATCAGTCGTCGTTGGTGCTGTCATCCACAATGAAACAGACGCCCATCAACTCAAGTATCTTGTGCAATGACTATGCTAGTATCAGTTCGTTTGAAAGGACGAATATCAATGGTCAGTTTAGTGAGGATAAGCCAAGTGTAAACGAGAGAGTAATTGTTAAATTGACTTGCACGAATAAAGGCATTTCTAGTTTCAAGTTACTATTTGAATGTTATTATCTTTGGTGTAAATTACTCTGTTTCTACGCTTGGTTGACCAGATACGTCGTATGTTTGTTCGTCATCTATATTCTACGATACAATGACATGAGCGAGTTGCCGTTCAGATTTGAAGATATAGCTGATAAGAGGAGGTCAGCAAATGAACTCTGCAACGATTTTCCAACCTAGAGCGTCAACCTGAGAAGGGTTGTAGGCGTACTGCTGTAAGTCCTACAATTCTTCAAAGGGTAGCGCATCAATGAGCAGTCCAATGTGCTCGGTGTGTGATTTTGTACATATGTTCATGTTGTATATACTGAATTGATATCATCTGTCATCTATCTGTTGGTAATTCTGTTTGTGTCCGGACGACTTCCACTTGGATCATCAACCTGAGAAGGAATGTAGGCGTACTGCTGTAAGTCCTACAGTTCTTCAAGGGTAGTTTGTCGTGCCAGAATCCACAACATTTGATGTGTTGATTGTACATATGTTTGTGTTAAATAATTGTGTGAGTTCCAATTATTGTAATTGTTGGTTAATCTTGTTTGTGTCCGGACATTCCACAACTTACAATCGTCAACCTGAGAAGGGTTGTAGGCGTACTGGTGTTAGCCCTGCGATTCTTCAAAGGAATTCCATCAAGACATGAACTGCGAGTTTGTGTGTACTGTTTGTATATATGTGTGGTGTGTCATATCAGTTGGTGTTTTTTGGATTCATTGTGTTTACTCGTTGTTTTCGTACCTTGTTGTTATTGCATAATTTTGTTAAAATTTTCGTCGTGATTACTTCTGAAGTTGTTTCGAGTCTTCTACATCCATGAATGAATTGATTGATGTTAAGGACAGCAGATGGGGCGTATACGCCGGGGAGGCTAGGCTATTGCTGAGAATGAAATGCACACGGAGATAATTGTTAGCTGCGGTCCGACACGCCGGGGAGAAAGAGTGTAAACGACTGAGGCTCGCATGCGTCACCGCTACTAGAACTGAGGCAGAATGAGTGACAAGCGATTGCAGTGGTAATTGGTAGTGAGTAGATAAGAGGATGTGCGTAGAGTATCGTGAGGTGCTGCCATGGTCACTTTGCATTCTGCAAGAGTCATTCTAGCAAGTGGCGATTGTGTTGCAAGATGTCAAGAGGAGGTCTCTGTCTGGAGGCGCAGGTCGTCATTGATGTGTGAGATTGTGCTGTGAGTATGCTTGTGGTGTGTTGGCTTTTCTGTTTGTTTTCCATTTCAGCTCTGTCCGTGTGACCCAGGTTCTCGCAATGGCATCCAAGTCAACGTGTATTGGTCGTGATGGAAAAAAGTGTTGCATCCGTATTTTGCCGGGTAGTGTCAATGGAGTTGAAGATTGAACGATCTATTCTTGGTTGTTTGCTCAAAATCAATTTCCCCAATTTTCACGGAGGCATCAATACGACAGTCATCGTCTCATCGGTCGCTGTTCAGAAAGAAGAATGAAACATCGTCAGAAAAAAAAAAAAAAAAAAAAAAAAAAAAAAAAAAAAACCTTAGTTCAGTTATTATTTTTATATGTTGGTGTAACAATAAAGAAATCTCAAGCGGCAGATCGGTGTTTTGGTTTTTTCGTCCGTTATAACTAAGCGTTTCTGAAAACTGCAAGGAACAGCGTGGGCCCGAGCGTAGCAAGAGCTGGGCATTAACGGTTTATGAGACGTGATTGACACCGCCATTCTGGTACACACCAAACATTTCCATCGAAGTAAACTGAAATGCATCCTCTTATTGCGTTTTTCAAAGCTGCAGCAGTCAAGGAGTTTTACTTGGATCTCCTGAAACTCTGGAGCCGTTCCAGATTATAAAGAAGCAGGCAGAGAAAAACCATAATGATTATACGAGATCTTAAATGACCAGGCCCACCCAAATAAAAGCATCCTGCCATTAAGTGATTATAGGCTTCCACGAGGTAACCCGCTAAGGATAGCACACCAGAGACCAAAGACTCGAGTGCGACCACGTTTCTTTTCGCTTCGAGTTTGCCGTCTCTGGAAGGCTTTACCGGCGGCCGTGACTACAGCGCCATCTGTGGAGATTTTTAAGCGGAAGCTGGACAATCATGCAGAAATGCAAGGTTTGTGTCTCAATGGCTTATCCTCATAAAACTTAAAACCACACTGTCAATGAATAAGCATACAAACTAAATCCACGCGACCTGTTCTGCCTTCTCTCACTGTACCGACTACTCTATCTTTTCCTTAGGTCACCTTTATTATTTCACTTATCTCAATCCATATTATCTACACTACAACCTATTATTATAATTATTACTACTATTCTGCTTTTATGACTACACCGAATGACCAACGGGAGTGAGGTCAAACTCCATTCACGGCAGCAGCACAGTCCTAACATACTGCAGACTACAAACATATTGACCAATCCCCGCACCACTCCTCTTGGAGTCTACCAGAGCTAAAGCAGTCGAGTGGCGGGACATACTACACAGAAGCTCACCGAGGATCTGGAACATCTACCTCACAATCAAGAAGCAAGGTCAAAGAAATCACTGGTTTATACTAGCTCGTAATCAGGATATTGGATATTGGATATACAGGCTCACCTAAAAGACATTGAACCTTGAGGATTTTATGACTTTTGCGTCACAAGGGTCACGAAGCGATGTAAGTAGTTTGTATCAAATGCGATCCTTAATCAACATTTTAAAGTAGTTATCGAAAAAAATTTACTTTACTTCTTTCATCTATTCAAACCAAAACTTTGCTTTTGAAATTAAGTTCAATTTATTAGAATACCCGGATTCGGGCCCGAATACATATAAGTCCGTATACCGGTATACGGACTTATATGTATACTCAGAATTCTTTACTTAGTTCCCTAGGAGTACCGAAATGCTCCGAAGATTTGGCTGGCTTAGAGGTTAGGAGAAGTGTTACCAGCTGTGGCGAAGTTGGACGTCAGAAGTAGCGAATAGATGCCACAGCCATCCAGTCAGCTCACCCAACATTACAGATGGGTGCTTTTCATAGTCTTCATAACCCCGCGGGGTTAGGGTGAGATTAAGGTAGGGTTATGTTTGTTATGAGACTTGCAGTGAAAATTATGGACAGCATCCATTTGAAATGCTGAGAAATGTAAGTATCGTCATTGGGTTATAATCATCATAAAGTTAAGCGATTATCAGAATTAGAGGAATCCTATAAATGGCACCCAAGCAGAGTCTGGTTTATTTACTGTATTCGCTTCTATGGAAAAGTCCTGTTTTTGCAGCATATTAGAGACTTATGCCTTATATAATTCGTTGTTTTAAGTATACCGAATAAACATACCTTTCTATGCTATGAATACTACTTTTTACCTAGGAACGTGTGAATGGCTATTTCAGGGGCATTTGACTGTGGTATCCATTCTTTACTATCGCCACTTAAAATATAGTAGGCATCCCGATCGACCTGACCACATACCTTGGGGATTTAGTTGGAATAAGGTGAAATTAAGCTTACAAAGTTGTAAAAAAGATAACAAGAGAAATAGGATGTTCTAAGATCTGTCAGTATATCTGATTCTGTTATGTAGTCTTTGTTATGTTGTCCACTAGGTACGATATTTGCACAGCGTTAATTTTTTAACTAGATCTAAATAAATCTAGATAGTACTGTACTGTATGGTGTGGCTATTAGGACCGTTGTATTTCACCCCGATGATAAACTTTCACCCGTTGAAACTGTCTTCGCAACTGTCCAATTCACACATCTTGCTGCTTGGATAGTCCATATAAGTCTGAGAAACGTTTGTTTCTATTGGCAAACAGTTGGGTCCTTTCAGTAGAGCTTAATACTACCTTGAAATTTTTGTTGGTACAGGTGTGCTCATTGGCTATAGTTAAGCTTTCAGTCAGCGTGTCTTGGGGCTTGTTTAGTTTCACTTCAGCCTGAAAACTAGTTAATATCATCACCTGCTACGTGACAGGTTATTAGTAAGAAATGTGTTCCTGATAGTTGAGTTCTAACGACGAAACTAAACTGGGTTGATTTTTCTGAATTACGCCTGCAGTGTAAGCTGGTTGATATATGACGTAGTTCTGAGCGATCTCTTCATCAGATAGATTAAATGACTATTCATGATATCTTGTTACCCACTTAGTTTAATTTAAAATCCACTGGCTGAGACTCATTCAATATTTGTGTCATATGCTTAAGATGTTTGCCTTTTTCCACATATTTCAGCATCACTAAGCATGTGGTATGAAATTCTTCCAGCTGTCGGAATTATGCTAGCAACTATTGTTATCACTCAACCCTTAATAAAGTTAACTGTTTATACAGGGTTTGGTAGAGTAAGTTTCGCTTATTATTTCTGAATGTTTTTAGTGGTCTGTACCTGATGTGAACAGGTACAAACAAGATATGGTTCTACACTTACGTGATCAAAACCTCGGAGGGATGTGCTTGTTGCAAGTAATTCTCATTTTATTTCATTGTAAACTAATAATTAATCCTAAAATGTCTTTAGGGCACTGAAGTTGTGGATGATGAGTAAAATCATCTCTAATTAATTACTTCCCTTGTAATTATAGATTATAGTTAAAATATATACCATACACACATTTTGTGAGTCTTGTTATTATTGCAACTCACTCGGGTTGGGCAAATAATGTCAGAAAAGCTCCCTTTCAGTCTTCTGTGGTTTCAACAGTTTCTTGATAACACTGAGTTTTCTTACTTTTACTAATTAAGAGGACAAGGCACTTGAGGAGTCCTAATGTTATTCAACATTCAATTTCGCAATCAACAGTTGTTTTTTTTTGAGGAAAAGTTATTTATCTAGAGAAATGCTTCTACTTTAGTAAATTTACAGATAGTGAAACCAGAGTGAAATTAGGTAAAAATCTCAACTTATGCTACCTGTGAACGTAAAATGAAACTTGAGTGCTCATACAACAACAGTATTTATTTATTTCCTCCATAAATACGAGGCACTTGTTAGTAACATTTTGTGAAATGTTTGACTGTAGGGCAAACAAACCAGCATAGAGCTTTTCAAGACCATGCATCGCTTCGATTTGCTATTTATATTAAAAGTGCTTTTAATAAAAAGAACAGGTAATTGATGAAAACGGACAAACATGTGTGGGAAAGGAAGTTACTCAGTGAAGATTGAATGCATCAGTGCCATAGTAAAAGGTATTCAGCTACTTCACGAACAGTCTCGAACCGTTAATTTTTAGCTTCTCGAGATCTTAACCTTTTCATACAGCCCATACTACTACTAATAATAACTTGCTTTATTCCAAAACAGTACTTGTGATATAGAATGGAATTCTCAGCATTTTTACTACAGTATTGCATCCAGTTAGCACATTATCAATAAATAAAATTATACATAGATTTAGGGTAATCTCAGTTAGTTTTCACAATAAGATATGGGCATGTCGGTAGCAAGCCAAAATTCAACAGTGTTTGAAGGCGTTAGAAAAGCAGATGCTAGCATATTTACTGGCGTAAGCGGTAACAAAAAGATCGAGATATACAGTGTGAAAAAACGAAAAAGAATGTTATACATAGAGTTTGTAAGGAAGAGAGGAACAAAGCAGCACAGCAAAAAAAAGAAAAGGAAAAGAAAGAAAACGTTGTACCTGTAAATGATATGAGTTGGAAAAACGAGATCCAGTTGTTCTACTGACTATTTAATAAGTTATAGGTATCACGCCTAATGCTTTCTTTATCGCACAGAACACGAGCTAAGTAGGGTATGGTTGAGTTTTTGTACTTACTAGTGCGAGCATATAGTTTTTTATATACGCTTCTGGTTCTGCCTGATGAGATACAAAGGGAGAGTTGTGAATGAAGAGGGTGGTGTGAGTGAGTTAGATAGAATGGATTTAGCCCATTTTTCACATGAGTTCAAATGCCTGTCGACCAGAATATTAACAAGCTCGTTAAGTGGCACGTTGCTTACCCTGCTGACAACCTTTAACATCCTGCGTAAT
The DNA here is from genome assembly GCA_944472135.2 of Trichobilharzia regenti. Taxonomy (NCBI): domain Eukaryota; kingdom Metazoa; phylum Platyhelminthes; class Trematoda; order Strigeidida; family Schistosomatidae; genus Trichobilharzia; species Trichobilharzia regenti. The sequence continues at coordinate 21,952,071 of OX235267.1, forward strand.
AAGGTATAGTCTTTCTTCAGTAGCCCTGGAAAAACTAAGGCGGAACAATAGAGAATAATAGGCAGGATGCGAGAGTTAACGAATCGTAGGAGTAAGGGTTGGGTTATACCAGAATGTCTTAACTTCTTGATGTAGAAGGTAAGACGGAATATTTTCTTGGAAATTATCAAGATATGAGACGACCAGGAAAGATCAGCAGATAGAATGACGCCAAGATATTTAATTCTCGACTTGGTCTCTATTTCAGTGGCATCTATGTTGCACGCCTCGTGAGTGCTAACCAGTTTGTTTAGGTCAGATTTATGCCTAAAGGTGAAACTGACTGTTTGGCATTTAGAGGGATTTAAGGTTAGACCGTTTTCCTTGGACCATTGGCTGATTTCTGATAAAAAGCCATTTAATTTGCAGCAGTCACTTTGATATTTGACAGGCAAAGATACAGTCAGATCGTCATCATATTTGACAAGATTAATGTCATTTGAAGATGGTAGGTCGTGTAGAAAGAAAGAAAAGAGAAGTGACGAAAGTACAGCACCTTGGGGGACACCAGCTTCAGTGAGCACAGTAGAGGATTTGCCTTTGTATACAGTGTACTGCATTCTGTTTAAGAAGTAGGAATGCAACCAGTTTGTGTCATCGAGAGCTTATTTAGCAAGAGACATCTAGGAACAGAGTCGAAAGCAGAAGTGAAGTGGAGAAACGTGGAGCGAAAGTATTTGGCACCTTTATCTAATGATGAGACGATACTGTTATGTAAGACGGCTGCAGCGTCTAAAGTACTCCTACCCTGTCTGTAGGCAAATTGTTTGGGATCTTCAAAGCTTTTAAGGGAGGGTTCGAGTTCAAGAAGTACTAGTTTTTCTATCAGCTTTAGAAACAGGGAAGTAATGGCGATGGGTCTGAATTTTACATTTTTGCTATTTCCAGGTTTAGGGACAGGGACTATTTTAATGTCTTTCCATGCAACAGGTAAAACGTTTTGGGAAAAAGAAGCATTTACGATGTTAGTAAGCGGAGAACATAAAGCATCTGCACATTGTTTTAGAACATAGGCAGGTACACCATGAGGACCAAGACTACGTGAGGGCTTAAGCGTTTTAAGACATTTTAGAACATCGAGTGTGTTAAAGTCATGAAAGTTATCAGCTACATGATTAATAACGTTAGAAGTAATTATAGTAGAAGGAGAGCGTATAAAAGACTGATTAAGAGCGTTAGCATCATAAGAGGGAAAAATATTTCATCGCTTACTATTGCCAGTAATTTCATCGAAAAGTGTCCACATGTTGATAAGAGATTTGCATGATAAAAAGGTATGGTTATACACAGCATTGAAACTATCAGTAATCAAGTATTACTGCCATTTGCTGACCTAAGCTTCCCTTACACTATCAATCTAATCCTATGTCCACCAATATTCCTCAGAGTAACACATGTCCTACTCATTTCAGTCAGTCTACTTACTTTATTAACAGTCTACGGTCAATCTCATTATTACTTGCTTCACTGACAGATTATATGCTGGCGAGCTCTGTAATTCGGAAGACAGTACAGAGATTTTCAAATGATACTTGAAAGAGGAAAATGTTCGATTCTACAACTTATATCAAAACATACTTCATAATCTAGCACTACAGACGGAAATTTACTTAAGACGAGGGAACGCTGAATGCTTTTAATTCAAAATATGAAAGAGACTACTGTTAAACAACGCAGGACAGTAAAGATTTATGCGAAAAAGCGCAGATTGAATAAATTCATGTTTGTTCAGGTAAGCAGAGTTGGGAGTCATTTAAAAGCGATTGGTTTGTTGCTCTTGGGATTCTGATACAACAGAGATACACAGATACAATGTAGGACAATCGTTGGAAAAACTCACAGGTAAATTATAATTGCTTTGCTTTACTTTCTTGACTCTTCAACCTAACAAGGCTGAAGACTTTGTGTACAGTAGTATACTTAGAACTTCACAAACCAAACAATATAATACAATACAGTTTTATTCCAGTAGTATTGGAAGTTATTTTAACAATTCTTAAGCCCAAAGAGATTAGAAATTTCATAATATTCAATCTATGTAGTCGACTGACTACTCTAGGCATTCAACATACAATCAATGCGTTTTAAGTTCGAATCAGCTTTCGCCTCACCAGTCTTTAGAAAATATAGTTCGTTGTCTATTGGAAAAATTTGTCAGTTTAACTACTTGATAAACTTGACAGCGTTTCTAAACACCTTAAAAATAAACGATATACCATCGCTTAAAGATAACCGAACTGCTATTGTAGAATAAAAATCTAACTCGATTAATCGATACAACGTTGTTTATTTGCAATTATCATATATAAAAAAATACATGTGATAATAAAATGCCATTACAGCACATCAACACTTTCGACGCTTTTTCTTCTTGTGTTGTTCTCCATCCGATTCTACAAAAAAGAAGACGCAAAGATTGTTTTAGTTTGATGTAATTTAGATTTCTGTTCTATAGATACATAATGACCTACACCTTTGCATATATAGTGCAAAGCACTTTGAGAGAAAGCTGGCATAATTAAAAAAGAAGAAAAGCATAAAGGTGTTTCGACTTAGGGAATGAAACAGTCCAATGACGACTAGTGGATACGTTCAATATTTCAAACATGTTAAAGAGTAAATACTTCTATGCCATCCGTGAAAACCATTCCAGCCATTTTACCAACAGTCTTCATCCCATCACTTTATTCTCTACTTGGAATCTTAACATTACACAGCACGTACTATGTAAGAACATAAAGGCAGTGGTGACGAAAAGCAATTCTGGGATTATAATATTGTTTATGAAATAAGTTGATATCCTGAACTGTCCGTTCACCGGTAAGATAAACACATCATCAACATAAGATCTGATTGGCTTAAATAGGATATGACAGTAAATACAAGTATGCAATTCAATGATTGAGTACTGGATCGCAGATTTCTTTAGCCATTGATAGAGTATTTAAGGAAATAAAGTCATGAGTAAAACAACAAAGTACTACTAATTACTGTTAAAAGTTAATCTATCTAACAATATTACCTTCATTTTTGCGCCTTTTTGTTTGACACGGTTGCTTAAATGCAATATCTTCATTGACACTGGAGCTTTCCACTTCTAAAGATAATTCACGTTGATCATCTAACGCCGACTTTTTCTTAACTGGACCACTCCATGCTACACCCAATGCATCACGAGTAGCTTTGTGTAGATTACGTCGTTCGCGGATAGCACGTGCACCTAATGACGCTCTACTACAAATTATTTGAATAAGTTGATGATTTCCATCACCAAGTTCTTGTGTTAGAGCAGAATCAGTAGATTCAATTAGATCTATTAATTGATCAGGACCAGCTTTTGCCATTCCAGCAGATACTGAAGCAACAAGACTTTGTGCAGATTCTGGTCTTATTGTACCTGACATAAGTGCACGACGGAGACGAGCCTGAAAGACAATCAAGGTAATTGGATTAGGACTCAATAAATCTATTAAAATGCAAGTACTTAGAAGATATTTCTCTGAATAACAAAACATGAGCTGGATAAATAAAAGGCACACATCATGTTGTAACAGATACCTCGTTTACATTAGATCCCGTATAATATAAGACACAAAACTTGTTTGTTTGGAAGATCACATCATTCAATAACCTTTGAATTAGGTTCCTGTGAGATATGGCATGAACCTAACTTCTCATCACAGTACATCTATTTTCAATAGAAACTTGGTTAAAATAGGGGACTCAAACTCTGCTTACACCTATTTGGGAAGTTGTATCAGCACCAACGGACTGATTGGCGACGAAATCTCAGCACGGAACTGATAGGATCCCACATATTTTGGTATTGACTGTTTAATCTTGCATATATGATATGTTATCATTCTCACACATTTTGGTATTGACTGCTAATTTTGTATATATGGTATATTATCATTCTCACACATTTTGGTAGTGACCGTTAATCTTGTATATATGGTATATTATCATTCTCACACATTTTGGTATTGACTGCTAATTTTGTATATATGGTATATTATCATTCTCACACATTTTGGTATTGACTGCCAATTTTGTATATATGGTATATTATCATTCTCACACATTTTGGTAGTGACCGTTAATCTTGTATATATGGTATATTATCATCTCTCACGCACTTTGTTATTGGCTATTAAGATAAATTATTTCAAATGCTGTTAGCTGTCCATATTGTTGTAAAATGTATAAATACCATGGCTTTCTTTGTCGTTGTTGCTCTTCAATACACAGTCACAGTCCAGCCTTTGTCTTTTGATATTTGCGTGCTTTACTAAATCGGAAGGTACGACGAGCAGATAGGCAGATTAGTTCAGGCGCAGACAGAATAAGGTGAAAACTTCTTCATTCGATACCCTACAGTTATAACAGGAACCAAAAAGCTCGAGCTGCTTTCGCTGACTTACACCATCTTTGGCGTAGGCGTGACATCCGATTATCAACCAAGGGACGTGTGTACTGCTCAGCAGTTCGTTCCGTCCTTCTCTATGGCTCTGAAACATGGCCAATACGAGTTGAAGACATGAAAAGGCTAACTGCTTTCGATCATAGATGTCTGCGAACTCTTTCTCAAGTTAGGTGGTTTAATAAGGTAAGTAATGTTGACGTTAGGCGTAGTGTTGGGCAATAAGGGAAAATCAGTCGACGAGGCTATAAAGTTACATAGACTAAGATGGCTAGGTCATGTGGTGCGGATGCCTAACCATCGCCTCCCCCGACGACGGGCATTACTAGCTGATAAAGGTGCAGGTTGGAAAAGAGTAAGTGGTGGTCGAACAAAAACATGGCATCAATCCATGAAATCCTTGACATTTAAACTGAGTCAGGTAGGGAGATGCAGACTTCCGGGTTGGGGCCCTCGGGACTCTAAGAATCAATGGCTGGAGACAATAAGTGACATGGCTCAAAATCGTTGTCAATGACCAGCGCAGATGTATTCAGTCTCTGTAATCTTCCATATTCCTTTCTACCATTACCCATTCTGTCTCACTCGTATACTTGTCAAACTCTATTGATTCTCTCTACTCATCTTCTTGTTTACCTTTGTGTGCTATTTGGAACGTGGCAACTCGAACTGGTGCACTTCGGTGCCAAGTTCTATGTTGAATCCAGACATACAGACACGTTCTAAAACATTTCTATAATTCGTGAAATAAATTCTCTCTCCGTTTATAATACTTTAATAAGAAAAAGAAGGAATGTGCAACTAACCTGTGCTCTTCGTCTTCTGGATTTCGCCCTCACTGTAAGTTCTTTTGATAAGTGAATACCGCGTAATCGTATTCTAGCACCAACATCAGTACTATCATCATTAGCATTAGCTGATAACGAAGAAGCTGCTATAAAGGCTAATCGTTCACGGTGACGAAATTCTCGACTGAGTAATTTTGATGCAGATCTCAAGTATGCAAAATATGCTGGTGCTTGCTCTTCTTTTTTTAACGAATCATCATTGATAACTGATTCCTCTGCTTGTCTGTCGCGAATTTCTTGTGATTTTGTTAAGGAGAACATATCAAACAGAACATTTGTATGCGGATGTGGTAGACGCAACAACAGACCAGTAATCAATTTCAATGCCAGTATTCTCTGTAAGAAAATCCATAGAATTCAAGTACTTTAAACACAGCATGAGTAAAGACAAATTAATACAATTTAAAATTCCGTGTATCTATGATTAACACGTTTTACTCATTAGGTGTATTGTCCTCACTGGTAAGAGCAAATCTAGTACGACCTAAAAATGCTGAGCTACAGATAGATACCTGTCACTAGTATTTTTATAAGCGTTGAAAACTTGTAACTGATCTCTTCATCCTGTAAAATCGAAGTCAACATTGTTCGTTCCAATTAGCAGGACTGTCTTCTTATTACTAAATAAAACTTCTACAGCTGGATGAAGTCATTAGAGCTTTAGCTACAGTCACCTCAGTTATAATTCCCCAGCTAGGATGATGAGTGATAAATAGGTGATTAATTCAACTCATTCGGTATTGTATTTTTATGTACTAGAGGTATAAACTACATACATTTGACATATGAAGGACCAAGATGAAGTAGATCGAGGTAGAGGTCACTGACATAAATACTGAATTTAAAAACACTAGGCCCTAGTTGTTATAATAAACTCGAACACACTAAGCGTAAATTACATCCTAGTTCATCGTATTAGGCTGCTGAGTGCCAGTGAGTGGAGGAGGATTTAGACCCAACCTTAATGGTTGGTTGTAAGTCAAGTGATGAGCCGTAACAATCTGTTTCAGTATGAATTCAAGGATTCCAGAATAGGTGTCCATAATAATCACAAAACGCAGGGAATATACTGAAGGCATTTAATACTAACCTGACAATAATATTGTGGCCTGTTGTTCAATTCATCTAGAGCAATTTTATTCGCAACTCGAAATATTCTCAGAACAGGTTTACGACCAACAGTTAGATGTAACAATTGACCTAAGTATATCAAATTCGACAGAAGCTAGTCGGGAAAGAAATGAATCAATGGAGAAAGATATAAACTATGACTTTATATGCACAGAAATCAAATTCACAATTTGCAAATCATTCCTCAATTTACACGGTTTAAGGTGATTATTTCACCTTGGAAAATTAATAGATCAAGCGTAAACGCGTACAACCGTATACTGAGATGCGTAGTTGTATGTTACTCACACCAACTAGAAGGGTGGCTTGAAGTGATTCGACTTTTTCTAGTCTGAGTGAAACCGGGTACACCCCCTGATGATCTCGACCTCAAACAAGGGAGACAACCATCTAGTGTTTAGATCAATTCGATCTGGATAGCAAGTACCATTTGGCTGAGGTGAATAGTATACAACTACGCATCTTAATCAATCAGTTTTAGATAGTTTTATGAATCTATTGGTTTTGAAAAACAAAGATAACTCAGGCAAACACCTGATTTATCGTAAAGCAGTTACAGTTTGAAAAGTGGTTCATAACTCTCTACTTTAGAGATAACTATGGAAAGTAAAAGTTGTAGAGTGCTTTCAGAAAAAAGTCGAATATGTGTATCATTTATAAGTTCGAGGAAAAATATGCTTATTAAATTCAATATTCAATATGGTCAGTAGATAGTTGGATACGACCATTATAATAATTTTTCCTTCACGTTCTCAGTGGAACACAGGGCTTCAAGCTAGTGGCTTGAAGTTTCTGTAGCAGTGTTTGTTTTTCCAGGTTGGGGTTGCTAGCCTCATGCCCAACCTTTCCTCTTTACCAGCATTATTTCTAGCATAGAGAGGTAAAGGGGTGGGTCGACCGGGGATCAAAACCCGCAACATATGCATGGTCGGCGAGCGTCCTAACCGTTGTTCCACCGACACACCTGGATAAAACCATTAGTTAACTATATATTCAGTTTTATGAACAAGCCATCGACTTATCCTTAAGCCTTAGTACGTTTGTTGGTTTCCGCAAAGTATGCGTGTATATCTATTGCTTTTAAGGACTTTGGATATATATTCACAGGTGAACCAAAATACTCTGAATTAACTGAAAAGTAAGCCCAAGACACTGTGACTTCTCCAACATAAATGAAGCTATATACTGGAGATTTGTGGATTTTACGATGTCTTACAGAAGAAGAAAGGTAGAAATAGGAAAATCCGTTAATTAGACTCTGGATGGTAACTGATGTCATGGGTCAAGTCCTTCATGTTGGTGTAGACTGGTTTCCATCAGTCCAGTTCGCAATGTAGTCACCATGCTGGATGGCTTATCATCATTATACACTATGATTTGTTGTTAGATGGTTAGAGTCAATCGCAAGAAAGCCTTGGACCTAGGTTTCGTGCTTATCGGTACTCGTCAGTGGGGTGTATATGTGGTTTTGAGAGAACGAATGTCCCTTCTTAGATTCAAACCCAGGTCAATCAGTACTGCTGCAGTCAGAGACGGTACTACTGAGCGATTGGTCTCCTTAAGGACTGCAATGGATACTTTGGTTGAAAATAAGGCAGTAAATGTCATGCATTTAGTCCTTCGCACTCTGAATTGTTGTTGCATGGCTGGAGGCAGTGTGAAAGGAAATATTTAACTAGTGATGTTTAATATTAAGGTCTTATTTTTATTTCAACTTTTGTTCGATGATGTCATTGCTAATGTTAAAGCCGATTAAAAAGCTTTGTTATCACTTGAAGATATACAGTTATTCAATGTATATATATATATATATATATGCGCTTTTGCCGAATGTATTGATTAGTAAAATGTGTGTGCTCAACAGTCATTTGTGACTCAATACAGTCACTGGCAATAAGACACACTTATTGTATGAGGGGGCTAGTGATGCTAGCTGGTTGTCCGACCCTCGGTAGGTGGAGCGGCGTTCGAACCCATAACCGACTGAAGCATACGGATAAATGAGCCGCAGCTCGACGATTAGTAACAACGAAGTTAATTAAATAATTTTAAGTTGAAAAAAGTGGTAAATAATTACCGAATTCGACCATTCATCTGATATGGGTACACGAGCATCAGTTTGTAGTTGGAACAACAATCCATCGAGTAATCTTAGCAGCTATTCAAAAAAAAAAAAAAGAAAAACAAAGCCGAAAGTTAAAAAGGATATGCGTAAGCCTTGAATAAGAATAAGAATGAATATGATATACTATGAAATGAGAGAGGAAAATTAATCAACCCACACTGGAATATTTTTCATTTCTTAGTCACTGGAGAGAAATAATTAATTTTAGGAATGCACGGAGATGAATGATACCACTTTATTATTATCACACTATTCATCTCTTGCATAGGTGATATACTCCCAAAACAAATGAATAGCGAGATGATTAACTATATGTAAATATGTCAGGGAATGGTTGTTTGTACATATACATTTTGCCTGTATTATAAGGTAAGCCTTCCTATAATACATACAAGCGAAAAGCAACAAACTGTTTGACGGAGCAGTGACGAAATGATTCCAGATGAACATAGAGAAGACGGAGGTGATGAAGATAACCAACCGCAACACCAAACACCATCAGTGGGAGAGGTTTAATAGAGGTTACCTCCTTCACTTATCTAGGAAGCATCGTTTCAAACACAAGCGGAACAGATGAAGATGTCAAGGCCAGCTAGACCAGGATTGGAAAGGCAAGATACACCATCATCAACCTGAAACCAGCCTGAAAATCTTCTGCACTCAGCTTCATAAAGAAAAAGATTCGGATTCTGTTCAACACAGATGCTAAGCCATTCAGTTCTTCTATACGGGTCAGAAATCCGTCAGGCGTATCACGAGAAGCACTTCCAACAGGCTACTACAGACTTTTATCAACAGCTGCCTTCAACGGCACCATAATGAAAATTAAATGGGAAACCAGAAAGAGTTAGTAACAAGAAACTCTGGCAATAAACCAACCAAGAGCCAATTGCTCAAAAAATATGCAGTAGAAAAATGGAGATGGATCAGGCATACGCTGAGGAGGTCATCGATTGACGTCGCGCACCAGGCCAGAGCTCGAGTGGAATCTCAATAAGAAGCGACGAGCGAGTTGTCCGGGAGTGACACGGAAGAGGTTGTGAGAAAAGGAGATGAGTAATTATGGGCAATCATGGACCCAGCTGAAGAGGACAGCAGCAAATAGAAAAAAGTTGTTGAAGCCTTATATTCCACTCGGAACCCAAAGGAATAATGAATTTTCATAAGAAATATAGGTAAGCCTTCATTGATATACTACGAAACATTGCTGAACAGTGTGTTAGTCTGCTTGTCATACCTAATATCTGAATATCAAGTACATGGAAAAATACTGAAGACAATAGCAGCAAAGCTATATGACTAAAAGTTGTGAAATGTCCTAATTAGACCAAAAGTATGTTCACCTCAGTTTAAGCTGTCTGTACTTAGAAGAACATGGTACTTTAGAGTAAAAAGTGACTTAGTATGTGTATAACTTGTTGGGCACTTCGAATTGATGAGAATGTATATCCTTATCATGTTTTTCAACTTCATATTACACGCGAGGGTAATGCTGCAGAGTATAAGAGAGGAAAACATGTCGACTGACCGTGTGGAGTAAATTAAGAAGTGATAGTCAAAGTGATTTTTCGTATCAACCTAAAAGACTGATTCAAATCCTTTAGATAAGTGCAGTGAAAAGTTACTTCCAACTAGTACTGTTGATTACCCAACACATCAATTGTTTTACTTTATGATATCAGAAATCCAAAGTTGAGAAGATGTAAAATATCATTTTTAATTCACCCAAAAATCTTAATGCCCTTGGAAAAACCAGCTATGCTGTCGAGATTCCCCTGCATGTGCGCATTTTACTACCTCCAAGTGATCCACTATTAACACAATAATCGAACAGTCTATCTTCTTGGAACTCCATAAGAAAGTTCAGAAAAGAAGGCATCAATTTGAATGTGTTATATCACACGTAAACCTAATTGGCTGTCGAAGGTCATGTACTGGTGTGTGTGTGTGGCTGTTATAGCTTAACTTCCCTATGAGGGTTGAGGTTGTAACCATTTCACCCACTCGGAGGTGAAATGAGACTTGAACTAAGAATCTATTGGGTGAAATTGAAGTATTGGCACCAATGAGCTACATTTAATTTTATTTTTTATTACAGCTTGATTCCACACTGTATTTTTGGGACAAGTGTGGAATTTTCAGCGTGGATATCGGTAGCCCGAAATTCGCAGGCCGACCATAGATATCAGGTGTGCGTCGGCGTGGGCTCGAACCCCGGACCATGTTCATGGTCGGCGAGAGTCCTAACCACTGTGCCACCAACGCATATTTACACTTCTCGTTATTATTTCAGAGATGTACTTAGAATTATCATACACAACAAAATAATAGGATACACTTTTCAAAGGAAACAATCACTTACTACTTTGTTTAAGCCTGATTTGCTTTTTTGTAATTTCTTAAAGATATTTGATCTAGCGTTTATACCAGATGCTTCTGAATTCATTGTCTTAGCTTCTTTACTAGCTAATCGATCGTTATTTGCACTGACCTCAAGTTTTAATAGTAAAGATAAACAGCGTGTAGCCCATTCTCGTGTTTCACGATGACCAGTAACTAAAAGGCTGACTTTCTTTGATTTTACATTCAATTCTTCTGGTAAACCGGAGAACAATGTACTATACTGTTCACGACGTTTTTTCAATGCTTTCTGTACTTTTTTCGATTGTAATTCAGTGATTGGTAAGGAATTATCATATTTTGGTCCATTAAGAAGAACACGCCAGAATGGAGATAATTTCACGGATGAAATATAACTATCAATTTCGTGGTTAGATGGATCATTTGTGTTTGTTTTATCTTCTTTTGAACTAGTCACCAAATGGTAAATAAGCTTCAGTGAATGTTCCATTGTATGAGCAACCAAAAAGTATTGATTATCGATAGCCTTCACATTCAAAGAAAATATGTTGGGAAGAATTAAAACAAAATGAGTTAAATATTAATAAAACAAAGGTGATTACCAATTATTATGGATGCTTTTCAATGTTCATTATAAAGGCTTACTGTATAGGGATTCAAGAATACAAAATGGATCTAATCATAGAAGCACATAAACTTAATAGGTGGTTTAATCAACAATGGGGTCTTTGATAAGGTAAACTATAAGAACCGTCAGGTTACGAGTACGTTACTATTCAGTTACTAGGCTGGAATTCAGTGGATCGATAAATTAAATTCAAGACTAAAGTGGACTAATCAAAGCAGCGTAGAGATGGTCTTAAGCAGTTTCTTTGATGGGAGACTGTTGTTCTATCAGATTATTATTCCACATTGACAGAGCTGAATGAATGACAATTTCAAAAGACAGTCTGATTACCAACAACACTTCGTATGTGACATAGACGAAATTTATAGCTGTCACTGTAAAAATATTTACAACGGGTGGGTCAGATGACAGAACTGTTGAATGAACTTCGTATATAGTTGATTTATTGCTAATAAATACTTCTATAAACAGTAGTATAAACTAAAGGATCGATGTAGGACATCGAAATACATATATCATGGGAAATTCGTACCAAAGTCAACGAATGAATTTGTGAAATTCCATTGACTTTAGTAACTGGGATATGTGTAATGTATGCTTAGCCACTGTCTTCTTGTACAAACAATGTTAGCTTAAGTGCTATTGGATTGGAAAACAGTTGAGGATTATTAATGAAACAAAATACAGCATTAATACACAAAGTGTATAATTGTTAGCTTCGGCCAAGTAGGAAGATGTTGGCCTCCTTCTGACATGGTTGAATAGTGTTCACAATGGTAAAATGTTCCCATGTCTTGGAAGCTTCTAGATCCCCAAGTTTTACTAATCCTGCCTACTTATTAATCCTGGTAGTAACACTGCTGTCCATTGTAGTTTCATTTTCTGCATTTGAGAAAAAGAAATTAATGTGACAACTTAAATCAAAACTTCTGTGCAGTATTCTCACGATAATATACTCTGAGGAGTCCGACTACTTTCCATCTGTTAGACGACAATCACAATATTGATATAAGTGTACAAACTAGTAAAAAGTTATTTTGACACACAGAAGCTTAAGAAACCTAAGTGTAGAATTTTAACCTTTATGCATAAAAAGAATCTGAATCTTCGGCTTATAATATGCTTGACTGCCTCTTTTCATCCGATAATGTATCAACAAAAATCGTTCGATTAGTTCTAAATCATTGAAACATAGTAACACTGTTGCTTTCATATCGTTTACCAAATATATTAATGATTTTGGAAGTTCCATTAAAAGTTTTGAAAGGGTTTGATTAATCAGCAAAACTTGTTATAGTCACTGTTCCATCCAACTAAGGAAGGACCAATCAGATAACCTCTGTGATGAACGCCTTTCTGGGAATAGTGGACATTTCACTTGGAAAGGAAACCTAACAAGTAGTGGTATACCGAGTGTGACATGAATATCTATGAGGAATCACTTTACTTCAGCGACTTACTAAAATAACGAAATCAACATATATCCCAGTCAGAACAAAAATTCAATCTAATAATCCCCGTTATGAGTTACGATTATTCTCTATCATTGTAACTGTTGCTTTTTTGAGATATTAATTGCACAGGGTGTTTTTTCGAGCAGCACTAGAAGCCTCGGCAACCAAGTATATGCTCCGAGGTTCTATCACTGGTCGACGCATTCCTAAACTTCGTTTAGTAGGTAGTAAGCTTGGTAGGTAGGAGAGGTTGGGCGTCCAACCTCATCCAATAGGAAAACAACACCGGTATTGAAACTTCAAAACTCTAGCTTGAAGCCCTATGTCCCTCTTGGAACGAAAAGGAGTAAAAAAGTCTCTCCTATAAAACTGTCCGTAAAATTGAACAATTTCGGAAGAATAATCAAACAAAACACTAGTCAGTCACACAACTTACCGACTTTAAACATTTAAGTTTCCTTGAATATGTTGGTTCAGCTTGTGTAGTGCTGGAAGGAGGTTCTGTGATATTGTCAGCAGAATTGGCGAATGCATCAAGTTCTGCATCTTCATCCTCCATATCATAATCACCATCGGTTTTCATTTCTTCATCAGATAAACTCAAAACTTCTTCTTCCTCCTCCTCCTCCTCATCATCATCAAGGCCATCACCGTCGTCATCTTTTAAACCATCAGCATCATCACTAACATCGTCATTGTCCTCATCATTATCTATATCGGTTGTAGGCAGTTTCAACTCACTCATCCATTTGTTGTCTTCTTTAACAACTTTAACCAATTCACATTCTTCCTTTGGAGTTTTCATCGAGTCCATGTTGTATAACTCATTCAAACCACTCGCAATTACCAATGATGGATTAGACATAAGTAATTTATTCAATTGTATAGCTGCAATTGGTAGAACATCATTGCTTAAGATATCGATTAAATTATTACGATGTCTCAAAGCTGATAAACATGGTTGACTGTCTAAAACAGATGTGATCATTTGTAAACCAAGTAGACGAGCAGAACACCTACTCTCTGCAGGGGCTGTTAGAAAAGCCAACAAATAATCACTGAAATACGATTGTGCTGCATCAATAGGCAATTTGCTAAACAAAAGACGAATAAGACTCAGTAAAGTGCTACGTGATTTACGAGCTGATTCACGTTCAATAGCTGCTCCCACGCTGAGTAGAATAGCCTCGTCTAAGTGACTACTTCCCATAAGACGAGTAATTGGTAAATCAGAAATAAGACCACTGAGTAAACTGGCTGCAGATAATCTACCAGCCGACTTCTTATACTCTAACTGTCGAACACAGAATGCAACAAAACTATGAAGGAATTTAACTTTGTGTGGATAATTCAATAAGAAAGTAATCAAACAACAACGAGACTCTGCACGAATTTGATCTGATGGAGAGGTGATTGCCAGTACTTGCAATCGACTGAACAAGTCAAGTAGACGAGTTCCACCACCAGCACCTGTGACTGAATCATGATCACGATCTGATAGTTTAGCGACAACTAATCCATTTACCGGAAGTTCTTTACTCACCTCAGGATCAGTGAGGAGACTGAGGAAATCACCATCAGCTGTTTGAACTGATGGATCACGAAGTCGACGTTGGAGGATGGCGTGAAGAAGTGAAAGTGATGGGCTGACAGTTGCATCACGATTCAACTCAATATCAACAGCATTCAGTAATGTCAACAATTGACTTCTTGACAATGGATAACTGTACTGATGTCGAACCAGTGAAGCCAATGCACGATATAAACCTGAGGCAAGATTTTGTGCATGACAGTTAGACGATGCTGTTTTAGCAGACAATAAACCATGCTGATTGGCTAAAACACTGAATAACTTTTCACCTATGGTATTTAAATACTCTTGAAATTTCGGTATTTTACTGGCTGTCGACTTAGATGTGGCTATTAATAGTAACAATCGGACACACTTCACAGCCACTTCTAATACCTGTACATACTTTGAGTTTAAACAAGTTATGATTGATGGGATCAAACTACTCAGCAATTGTAAATGCTCTGATTCATCTTGTTTCAACCATTGATAACGTATAAGTCCAACAAACAAATATAAACCACAGCATGCCATAACGTGTGCTTGTGTCAACCCAGACTGTGTCGTCAATGTATTATTCTCACGTGCTGGTTCCTTTTCTACTTCTAAATAGCGCCAACGTGGTTCAAGTGGTTTTGATTGAGGTTGTAACCAGCCTGTCACAGTTTTACTATTTTGTGATCCAATTGTGTTTGATGTGTTTTCAATTTTTGCTTGAGAATCCTCATCTGGAATTGAAATTTCTGCAAGATTTTCATCAACCAATTGTTGGAACAATTTAATGATTACATGTATATCTGAACTGATGTATTTATTTGAAAAGATAGCATTCTTTGTTGGTAAACGACTTAACGTGCATTCTAGACGAGCTAATGCTCGATGCCTAAATCGAAGTCCACATCCAACAGAAGCAGCAGATGACTTTATTGTACTTGAGCTGGTTGTTTGATTCAACATTTGTTCTAATACACCACCGGAAACAGCGCATGAAAGGGCTGTCTTAATATCAGTGAATAAGTTTATTATGCCATCAGGTGATAATAATCGACATAATCGTGCAACTCCTTCTGGAGACTTGAAACCATTCGCTTCTGGTAAATCAATAGTAGCTGTTGATCCACCTAAATCATTACTAGTTGATGAGTCTTTAACACGTGTATCAGAGAAAGCTTGTGCACCTGATCGTCTTGAATCCATTTCTTCAGCTAACCGACCAACCATTTCATCTAGATAAAGACGTCCTAATATACGACCAACATTATCCAATTGACCAGGTTTGAAGGCAACTTCACCAGCTGATATTGCTTGTTCCACTTCACGGAGAACACGATGTAATGCATACAATCTAACTTGCCAGTAGGTATATCCACCACGATTCAACTGTTGACTGACTACTTCAAACATCTTATCTAATGCTTTCCCTGGACCAAGAAGACGTGCCATTCGTGAAAGTGATTTTACCGCTTCACTACGTACTTCATAATGAATATCTCTTGATGGTCGTAAAATATCAACAACACGAAGTAATAAATGAGGTAAACGAGATTCAAGATAACCAGTAGGTAATCGTCGAAGTAACATAACTAGTGATATGACCAAAGATATTTTAAGAGGCTGATTATTATTTGACCGACTGTCATTATCAGTTGGATTTTCAGTCTTCTTTTTTGTTTTAATCGTTGGTTTTACAATGAATGGTTCCAGACGCTTAACCACACTCAACATATAGTTGAGGATACTTGAATTTTCTGATTGACACGTTGTTGTTGATGATGACGTTAGGAGTTTGGGATGAGGAGTGATTCTGGCCACAGTATGACCTCCATCTGTTTGTTTCTCTTCCCCTTCTTCTTCTTCCTCTTGAGTGGATTTTATAGACACTTTCCAGTCTGGAGGTTGGAAAGCATCAATCAAGTTAATAATAATCTGTGAGGCTAAATTAGTATTTACACAAGAATTCAAGCGACATATAACAGATTCCAAAAGTATCCTATACGATTTCCAATGAAGGTGTTTGGCTAACCCACCGATAGCATCTAAACAATATTCAATTAATTTTTTATGATAATCCAATTGTTTCGAGTTGTTACTAGTCGTTGGAGAATGTAATTCAGGCTCTAAATAAAACCATAAAATAGGCAGAAATAGATTGCGTAAATCTTTTTGAGGTATTGGAAAGTCTGACTTCTTATTCACACTACCAAACAGTTGATTATGCACTGAGGATAACTGACGACGTGAAACAATTGTTAAAGGATTATGCAGAAATAAAGCAAGTCGACGGATAGCACAAGATTGACGTTGAAGTGTACCACTTTGTAGATTAGTATAGAAATCATTATTTGATGAGTTGATGTCTAACAATAGTGCATGTGGTGCAAATTGACAACGTGATCGATATACACGAACAACAGTGTTGAGAAGACGTAATAAATGTAGACGTTTAGGACCAAGTGCAGCAGAATCACGTAAATATGTGATTAGATTGGGCCATAAACACTTAACAATTAACTCTTGATAGTATACATCAGATTCATTCAATTTTTGACCAATTAATCTTGATTCAATCGATTGAATAACACAGACAGCATAATCAAGTGCTGTATCTCTTAGTTGTAAGTCTTCATGGCATATTGTATAAATTGCACAGTTTAAACCAGCTATATGTAAAAATACTGTTTGTTCTGGTGGATCAGTCAACTTTAAGAGTAAGCATAACTCGATCAGTAGATTGAAAGCTTCATCGCGCTTGGACACATCTGGTTGTTCTATGTATGATTGATCCCATGAATTTAGCTATCAGCAAAAATAAAACAACACAGAAAGCAAAGATCAGCATAAAATTCAGTTGTCAAGTATTCAAAGATTCGATATATTTCATCAAGGACTGAAATTCATCTGAAAACTGAACAACCGTTGTTAATCAATTAAAAACTATTCATTAACACGAAATCAGAATCCTGGATTGAGTATGTTACGATTCAATCACTGAGTCGTAAATACGGTGAGAGAGATATTTTATCGATTAGATGAATCGAAATGTGTTAGCTTTTAAGCTTGATAGATATTACCACAGATAGGCGGAGATTTAAATCGCTGAACTTCGGACAGATATACGAAGCATAACGAAACAGAGATGCAATAATGTAACAAACAAACAAAAAGGAGGTGTATGAACGATTTCGCCTTATACCGTCAAAAATGTCGAACAACTGACGCTTAGTAAACAGCTGACCAGACCTCAAACTAAGTGATTGCCGATTGGTTAGGACATTAATTGATACCGACGTAGATAAGTTGTAGGAGTAGTACAGCAAAAGACTATATCTACTATCTGCACCCCCCTCCACCGGGTTGACTGTCCATTGGATGACAGTCTATGGGAGATGGCTAAACCCTGATTCCAAACCTCCAACGATTGGCGTATGAAGCTCACTGGAGCTCACCGGCAGACGTATGGACAAAGGGCTTGTTGGATGTCCTGGATGTCTGGCCCCATTCAAAAAGGCGTATGAACCGAACTCCGGTCATCGGCTGCCAATGGATAGTGGACTCCTTACTCCACTCCTACTGCCTTGTAGGTCACACTTGGTCGTGTAAAGGCTAGAGCTGCACTCTCAAACAAAAGGCCGAGCGATGCTGGGGACATCACTCGTACCAAATTCCTATGAAACTTCATGAACTCTCTTACAAATTGCCGCGCCTGGGCAGCGATGATTCGAGACGTTCATGAAGCCGGCTCATCCTCCCGTAGGAGATAGCCGAAGTAAAGTAAAAGTAAAGTAAGTATTTGAGAGGTAAGAATAAAGGAAAGTTCATGGGGTAATTTGTGATAGAAGAATATACGACAAACACAGAAATATAAAGGTATCCCCAGAATTTTTTCATCGAAGAACTGACATAGAACACCAGCTGTATATGCGTTAATTGTGAGAAGGAGATTTAAACTATGAAATGAAACTCAAAACAATTGAATAAGCAGAGAAAAAGTAAAATAAAACAAAATTTACCATTTTTAAAACATTTTGAATTAAATTATTAACTGCATCCTCCGAATTGGATAAATATTTCTTCAAATACTTCAAACTGTCCACTTTTTGTTCAGTTTTCAGATTATCATTATTACTGTGGATTAACTTCCTCAATAATTCCAACAGATTTAAAGGGAAAGTATTCAAACGTGATGAGCACACTCCAACAACTTGACACAAAAGACTACGAGCAACACGTGATTTCGAGCAGACAAATAAATACAGGATTTTCCTAGAAGCAAAACAGAAAAAACAAAATAAAAATTAATTCATTTACACTTGTGCGTTTTCAAGGGTTTAATTGATATGATTTCAGGTTTGATCACCAACTGACTTCAGTAAGAGAACCCCTGGAAACCAGAGGGTACTACAGAACTGTTTCGAAATCTTTCTCTTGAGTCTCGGTATCTGAATGTGAACGATTAATTAGTTAAGAAGTCAGTGGTACATGCGTCACTAATCCTTCGGATGCAACGTTGATAATCAAATATTTAATTTGGGAGGACACCAAACACTTTTCATCCTCAATCTGAGAATCGTTCTCAGTGGCGCAGATGCATCCACTCCTTGTGACTTACGATCTCCAATGAAACTGTTTTGTTCTTCGTTATTACTCCTCCTTTGTCTCACACCTCTGCTCACTGTCTCTATTATGCTTTTCTTGTACTTTCTTCTCTTGCTTCGCGTGCTACACGGAGTGTGGCGACTTGAACTTCCGCACATATGTGCAAAGTTCCATGTCGAAAACAGACAGACAGACAATCTGAGTTATAAATCGGCTCTATTGTTACCAATTATTTATCATTATTTAATTCTTTAGTGTTCCTAATAGAACTTAGGGGGCTTCCAGCTTCAGTTTTAGGGTTTCACTAGCAATGGTGTTCTCTTTTACGGAGTGACACTACGAGATACACACCTAACCTTTCACTATTTAGCCAGCTTACTGACAACTAAGCGAGGTCAAGGAGTGCGTCAGCTAGGAATCCAACCCGGATCACTTGCGGCGTGTTTAGTCCAGGTTCAATTATTATGAATTATAAACAATTTTATTAGCTTTACTTGTAGATTTCATTCTGAAAATTGCGTTCAACGCGTCAATTATACTGTTGACGCTTCAGCTGAATTATACAATGCGGAATAGGTTTTTTATTTGTGTCTCTCTTGAGATATTATAATTAGAAGTTTACATATTAACTATCTACTACCTTAATTCTGTTGTATACTTTTTCTTATTTTCCTATGCGTTCTGTTACAGGAGAGTACTACAAATTAAAAAGGTGTGAAACGTCTTAAGTTGGTAAGCATAACAGACATATGAACAAAAAACTGAAAAACAGATTTTAGTGGCTGATGATTTCAGTATTGCCTGTCTACATAACTAAATATCAGTCGATAGACAGTTAGAAGCAACCTGTCTTTTTCCTAAAGCACTGATTAGCCAAAATACCATAATTTAAATGACTGAAAAACTATACTCTTGATGAACACAGATTTCGAGAAAATGAAACTAAGAGTTGTAGTATGCAACCAATGTAACGCTTACATTGTGCGTCGGTGGCACAGTGGTTAGGACTCTCGCCGACCATGCACATGATTCGAGGCTCGATCCCCTGCCGATGCACACCTGATATCTATGGTCGGCCTGCAAAATATGGGCTACTGATATCCATGCTGAAAATTCCATACTTGTACCAAAAATACAGTGTGGAATCAAGCTGTAATCAAAAATAATAAAAAAAATATCAAGTGTATGCACGGCCTGTGACCACCACTTGACTCGTAAGTAGTTTCGTTTCTAAATCGATAACCGGAATCTCTTTAAAATATAATTAGTCGAGACAAATGTCGGGAACTTTAGGAACTGGTACTATATCTTGTCAAGTTAAACTAGTTTCAACTTAATTTAATTTTTATTATTTTTACTATAAAAAGGTGATATGTTGAGTGCACAACAAAATTATTACAGTCGATTCACTCGAAGATTTGTTTACCTAGAATTCTACATTTAATCTAAAAATTGCATAGCCCCTGCTGTCACAAAACACCTAGGCTGAAAACCAAGTAGCCTCTACGAATTTTTCGCTTTTGGCAACCTGAATATTTCGCTATTATGAATACACTAGTCTTTTGGAGGGTTGGCCAATGACTTGAGAGCATCAGGAGCGATGCTAATTAGGAAATACTAAACGGACTTTTCTTCACCAACCAATCCATCAGAGCTAATGTGACTTAAGTTATTCGAGAAACCATCAACAAATTTGTTTAATTTGCGCCTGATAGTAGTTAAACTTGAAGTTGGTGGATATTAGTCCTCTATTAGCAGTATTAGAAGTGAGTAGACCGTATACATAGTTAGAAGGAGAGTCATGAGTGTGACCGATTTAGGTAGTAAGTCTATTACATATAGACAAGCAGCGGTTTAAGAAGAAGATGTGGTACACTTGTAAAATTACATCAATCAAATGAAGATCATTCAAACGTACTTGTAGTGCTCACTAATATTTTTAGTAATATGTACAAGATGAAGAATTGATTGAATTAGTTCAGCTTCAACTGTTTCACCAGTAGCCAACTGAAGATCATATAATGCAGCTGATTCATCTGAGTTGACTAGAGCACGACGTTTAAAGGATGCTGATCTAGACGTGTTGTTAGTATTTGTACGCAAAGAACGTATAGCTGATCGTGATAATAACTGTAATAAGGCTTGAAGAAGTTTTTCACCTTCTGTTGGACTGAGAAAACTAGAAGCTCCTTCACTTTCACCTATATCATCAATATCCTGTTCATCAGGCAGTTGAGCTAAGTAGCCTACAACTTGGAATTCACGTTGTAATCTTAATCCAGATTGAGGTTGTTTACCAAGGTTGGCAAAAAATGTAGACTTAGCTTGGCATAACTCTTGTAAGCGTTTATGCAGGTAATTAACAATTTCTGAATGGAACGGGAGTAGTAATTCACGACCTATCGTACATACATCTGCAAAAAAGAAAGAAGTAAATGAATAACAAAAATTTGGAGTTATGAGGAGAACATTACACAAGACAGCTGACAGTGAGTCTGTGAGGCACTTGTTTTATTATACTCAGTTAAGAGTAACTTTTTATGAAAGCACCTTATACCTTGTAGCAGTTTACATTACGATGAGTGAGGAAGAATTAAAAAGTGAAGTATTTATATCGAGGAATCAAAACATCCATAAATGGAAGTAGCTTTCCACTTGTTAGTTTTTAATATGAATACAAAAGATAATAATGTTCCGACAATAATGATGTTCGTATCAAATCAAAGCTGTAGCATTATGCTCAGAGTATGTTGTGCAAAAAGATAAATATACAAAGTAGATAAATTCATGGGATGATACCAACACATCCACAAGTTCAAACATAAACTCAGTATCAATTAATGGTATGCAGGGATTTTATTGGTTATAGGATCAATCACGAGCTAATATCAGTTAGAGGAAACCAAGAAGTACTGGATGGTTGTTTCGTCCTAGTTTGGGACTCTCTACCAGTATGTACCCCCCTAGGGTCGAACCCAGGACCTTCCGGTTACAAGGCGAGTTTGTACACCGTTGGGACTCGATGCATTGGCCCATGAATTGTAACTTCTACTGATTTGCAGTAGATAGCGCATGACCGCCAACCGATGTCACAAGCGAGTAACTCTTCTCTAACCTGACCTGGTGGACTCTTCTGATTTCTGCTTCTTACTATAACTCCAGGTACTTCCCTGTAAACAGCCAGTCACCAGTGAGTGCCATCAATTAATTGTATTAATACAGTGGCCAGTCACTGAGCGTTTTCCAACGTGACAGTTTCTGTTAATACACAAATATGTGAACAGCATTCAGAGGGATATACTGAAGGAAAAGTACCTTCTGAAGTGTAGGTATTGCAAATGTATGGAACAAATTAGAGTAAGAAGAAGAATGAAAATATCCTCCGTAACCAACCATAAGTCAGAAATGGCGATAATCACAACATTAATTTGTGTTAACCATCATTTATTCTGAATATTGTCCTGCCCGACTGTTCAGACTAAATGGATTTTAACTTTTGATAGAATGTATTTATTTGGTGGATGATGACTAGCAGTGGAATCCAGGATGCGCATTTCGTCCTATTTGGGACTCACCAACTGGGTGTACCTGCATTTCTCAGTGAGTGACGATGTTCCCACCGAGGCTCGAACCCAGTGCCCATAGTTTCAAACGCCAAAGCGTTATCCACTAGACCACCCACTGAGAAATGCAGGTACATTCAGATGACGAGTACCAAATATGATGAAATGCGCATCCTGGATTCCACTGCTAGTCACCATCCACTAATTAAATGCCCAAACATCGTCGAAGCATCTGCACAAGAAGCTGACATGTCAACCTGAGACCAAACACTTCGGTTCAATCAGTCGACGGGAAAATCTAAAATTCAACTAAGTTTTGATAGAATGATTCGAAATCAAGTGCTCAAAGCGGTGTACTACTATTCTTCCACTATACACAAAAAAACCCACCAGTAAACACAAAGCGAAAGAAAAACCAACTCACCAGGTATGAAGACGAGATTATGTATAATTTCAATAAGTTTCTCAATGACATCATTTTTTAATTTGACCGTACCAGTATAATGATTATTTAATAATGTAACAAATGTTTTCACCAATGATTGATTCAGGAATTTCGAAGCAAGACAACTCGATGATGACCATAAACTACCAAGTTGTATTAATAGATGATTCACAGATACACTAGAACTTTGCAGGATGTCGTCTAAAACGAATGAATTGCAGCAAACTTGTTTCACACTAAGTGAACGTTGAACAATGTCAGCGTCAACATCAACAGTCATACCACTGTTGTTGTTGGTATTATTATTATTATTCCAGAATTCAATTGTACAAAGCCATTTAGATGAAAATAAGTGAATCAATAGACTACTACCAGCAGAACGAACTGATTTCATTTGTGATGATAAAGGCAATCGAAGATTAGTTATATTTGGCGATTGTGATTTAATCATTTTCACTTCATAAACCATAGCCAGTAGGCATAAACTTAAACGAAGTAAGATATCAGCACGTACAACATTGTTATCATGTTCACTTTGATTAGCCTTATTATTATTGTTATTGACGGTATCCATTTGTGATTCTTCATCAGTATTACTATTAGCTGTTTCGCTATCCTTTAAACTGACGATATTCAAACGATGTCCCATATACATCAAAGCTTGATCAACAATTTTCGACAATCTGTTAAAATTATGTGAGGAGAAGATAATATAGTTTTTGTTAACAAGTTAACCAATATGAACAACAATTATTATTACTACAGTATGTTAATGGATTTACAACAACTATTACTGTAGTTTAAAACATTCTTTAGTTAGAAAATCATTAAACGCAAAGGATCACTAAAGAGATATCCAACTTCATTAGAAACTCCCTAGCGATGCGCTCAAGTGCTATCTTTGACCATAAGTGTTTGCAATCTATCTCCTGTTGTAGGTGGTGTCATAGGGTGAGTAATATTGAGGTTAGGAGTCGAGTGTTAGGTAAGAAAGGAAAGTCAGTCGATGACACGGCTAGGGCATGTGTTACACATGCCTAGCTATCGCCTCCATTTTCTGCTTATTACAGTCCTTTTGAATTCCTTCTTTTCTTTGTCTTTCCTCTGTCTTTGTGTGCTTCATAGAGTGTGACAATTTGAACAGCTGCACTTACATGCAAATAATAATAAAGTTTTATTTCAGACAATATGTGAACATATGGTACAAAATTTTCCAGCGTATTCAGTTGCAAAATACTTTTTTCATCGTACATGATTTACATGCAAAGAAACGATCTGAAGTATATCTTCATTTCGTTGAAGAATTGCACAGCGTTTACTTGGAAGAAAGTTAAATCAGAGAGCAAGGTAATTTGATATAAGTGAACGATTAAAAAAATGATAAATCCAGAGGAAATTAGGCACTTTGGTGAAAAGCGATTCGGGCAGCCTAGTGATTTAAGCAGGCCGCCATATTGAAACCCAGTCAGTCAAGTGATGTTGCTAACTTTCTTGTTGATAAGTTTGTACTCAAGCGACTGATTCAGAATTCGAATAATCTACGCCTCTCAAATTCTGAAGATTCACAATGCAGCATAACTATTAGCACAACACAATATACAAGTCAGTGTTTAGATAGCCAACTCAAGTAACTGCGCATAGGTCAAGCAATCTCATTCCCACATTCAGAACTGGTTACAAATCGGTAGTCTATTATTCCTTAAATTGGTTTAATATCACTAGTGAAACCCTTTAACAGAATATTTCTACACAGCTTGAATTGAACTTAGACTTCTTTAAAGAAAAAAAATACGTCAAATGAAACTATCAACAAAATGAACCTACGCATGTAAACGAGGCCAAGACAATGAATCATTCCCTTGAACAGTCTGTTGAACACGCTGGCGAACATATTGAATAGATTCGTTTAATTTATTTTCATTACATAATGTTGTCATTTCATCACTTTCAGATTCCTTTATTAAAGGATCTAACAAAAAGCTCAAGAATAAATTCAATTCAGCGTCTGTACATAAAGCGAGATTAGTGAATACAGCTGAAGTGAATTGGCCTTTCGATAGCTGTAAGCGTCCGTATAATATACTGAAAAAGAGGAAAATAAACAATACATAATGTAATGACTAGGGCTAACTCAAAAAGCATATTATATAAAGGAAGGAACTGATTGAAGCACATGTACCACAGTAGATACCTTCAAGAAGTGATATCGCATACAGAATAATTGAAGCCTGGAGATCCTCTAAAATCGATCCCGCTCAAGGCAATCCACGCACACTGTTGGAAATCCCTGAATACGAGTAAAATAAATGCCTAATACTCATTGTTTATCAGTGGTTGTCATGGGATGCGATAGTTTGGCATGCGCAATACGCATCCAAGTCATCTAAATAGATACAGCTTAACAACCTCATCGATTTACACCAGCCCTTCCTCACTTCCTAACACTCCACATCATACCGCTACACGTAATACACAGGAATTTACGATCAGAAATCACTAATCTCTTCATACATTTCAATTTTAATGGCCATGCTTCAGCCCTTAACTACAACAGACGGAGGTACTAAACAACAAAGACGTTTTTTGATAGTTGGAGGGATATCACGCCTTCATTAAAGATGGCACAAGCTGACAAATGTCAAACGAGCAGTTTTTGTATACGTGCTAAGTTTCTGTCAGCTCTCAGTCCCATTAGGCCTGAAACAAATTCCAAAATAAGTCAAGTAGTCAACATGTCCGATCATTTCACTTGTTAACCTTACACTAGGAGTCGGTGCAGATCAGTCTTGAATCGCATTAATTTTAATCCTTTTACTTTATCAAAACCAATTATATGACTGTATACAAGTCCATGCATACTAAAGGGAAAATAGTTTTATAGATTACTTAATCCAGAGGGGGTTTATTATTCTAGATTTATATAAATTCATGTTCTGTTAAACTTGGCTTAGCCAATATGTTTGATCTAAAAGTCATTACATGGTAGTGAGTCAACAAGATCCTCTGAGTGAATGAGTCGGTTAAAATTTCACTCCAACACCAGGTCTCATTAAAATGACTTTTATAATCTATTAGACCGTAAAAGCCACAATTACTTAGAACAGTATGAATAAAGGGGATTTATTAATTACCGTAACAAAACTCCAGCAATATGAACACGATGATCAGAAGAGTACAATGATGTATCCAGTCGAAATGTTCTTACTGCATCACGAAATGTTTGTGGATCAATTATTTTTTCGATTTGTTCTCTATAGAGAAGAAAAAAGTTACAATAAAGAGAAGAAAAACAATTGATGTGATGATTTGCAAACAATACATGCAGATAAAAATGCCGAATGAAGTCAATTACCCAGAACAGATATCTTATGTACCAAGCTATGAGCGACATTTGTCATGTGACGGCTGAAGTAGGTGGAGCCGGACTCGAACTCGTGACCTATCCTCTTCAAACCGACTACTTAAGCCAATGAGTCACAATCCCTATGAAAGTGGACGGTGAACTCACTTCCGCCGCACACACACATGGGGAAGCCCGACGTAGGGCTTGAGAATTTGAGATCAAGAGTCTCATGCCCTACTGAGTAAGCTAGCCAGGCCTCAAACTTTTAATGGCATCGGCACTATGATAAAGAGGAAGCTAATACAAATGCGACACGGTGATTTCATTAAAAGAATGAAGGTATGAACCAATTTACTTCATTTCTGTGATACCTACGGGACCGTAATGTCTAGTGCCTCTAATTAGAGGTTCCTGTTATATATCACGGTGATCTCCATAAGACAATCTATACTTCTCTATAGGCCTATGTAGTCAGTTTATGACCCTACAGAATGACATCATTGTCTGACAACAGTTTGGTATCATGTAACCTGAGTATATCTTCCATGGAACAAAAAGTAAGAGAGGTAGTCAGTGAGCATACATAACGAACATTCAGGTGGCTTGGTCGATAAAATGTTAATATCGCAATCTTCCTACGATTATACGCCTCACCTCTAAATTGGTTATGTTGTAGTTTCATCACATATACACACAGTGTTGCGAAGATGCAGGTGATCGGAGCACTGAAAAATACTTTAAAGTTAATAAATGAGCATTTTAGAGAGTGGTGATTTGTAGTACATCTGACCTTCATTGAGCAGTAGCATACATTTAGCTAACTTCATGAGTGGCCAAAACTACATAAGCTTTTAGCTACCAACCAGACTACTAAAGTTGATGAGAATTTCCACGTAAATGAAATGGTCTGAGGGACAGGAAATTGCAAGCTCTATCTATCTATGTACGTTTTCAGGGAACAGTTAAACATGCGGAGCTTAAGTAAAATTGCTAACAAGAAAAAGCGACTTACTGATAATTACTGATAGCCGGTTGTTTATAAGCAAGAAGACATTTGAATGCTGCTTTTTGAATAGTCGGTTGTTTGAATTTCAGCAGCTAGTTAGAAGGGAAAAGAAAACAGATATAAAGTATGATAACCATTTATGCATATCAATTGGAGCATGACAGAAAGGTGTTATCAATTAAGCGACCACAAAACTGGCTGCAGTAGTCGTTATTGACTAGCTTACTAAAACTTTGCCGTAATAATAGTAATGATAATAATAATGGTTCCGTCAGTAACAAGGATGAAAAAGCGAGACAATCTGTGATAACACGAATAACGAAAAACAGCATGATTAAACAAACAAATATTCAGGTATAAGTAATCGATAAAGGCTAAGAAAAGCAAATGAACCGATCAAGTAATGCTATATTGTAAGGGGAGTAATTAAAATACATTTTAATGATGTGATAAGATTAAGGGATGATAAGAGAGGGGTTTAGAATATAAGTAGGGGATGGTGAAGGCATCAGTTGGTTAGGTCTTAATAGGCCAAGGGAGTGATAATAGCTGAATGAACTTCTTTTGAATGCATAGTTTAGGTAAAATAATTAGAATGCCTATCGCCTCAGCTGTGTGCAGTAGACGAATACGAAGTCTATTGGAAAGATTCGGTGGGATACGATGAATTACTTTGAAAGCTCTCGTTTTCTCCATTACATGAACATTATCAACTAAATGTGACAAAATGGAGCTAGTGATTGTTTTTGTCTGCCCTTTGCTAAACCACGATGGGAGATGTTCAGTAAAACGTTAGCTAACCTGTCTAGTAATATGCCCAACATAATTGTCACCACAGGTGCAGTTGAATTGATAAATGCACATAGATGTGGCAAAACTATCTAGCTTATTCTTCGTTTGCGTCCCAATCATTTGTCAGCTATAGAATGACAAACACAGGTTTGCTGCGTAAAACGTTCTTCATATACTCCTGGAAAGTCTATGGAATAAAATCTTACTTGACAAGTCACCATTAATTTGTAACTTAATAAACATAGTTAAGCCTGATGAGATGTAATTGAAAACAATATTGTTTGCCTAAATGTGCTGTTCTAAATTTTACTATAGGCATATTTAATATTATGAAATTTCTTGGGAATCCTACTTATTATATGTTCATATAATCATCTGTGAAGACAATTTGTTTATCCTAACCGACGTGGCTAACTTTTGGACACTCCACAGTCCAATGTTTATATTTGTTTTCATCGATAATTACCATTACTTCTCAATGTATCGCATATGACACGAAACGAAGTACCATAATCAATCAGTCGATAGCCAACGACTATCGCACTTGACACATGCAGACGCTATCAGTCGAAGATACAATTCGTTATAACCTAACACTTCAGCAACTTGGTACATTATGGGCACCAAGAGATGTGCAACACAGATTCTAATAGTCTATGCGAGAGCTGAGGCACTGCCCGTTCACTAAGACTCACGAGTCTTTGACTTGAAGGCCGATCCACAAAGCAGTAAAGAAGCATCAGGAGTGTTTTTCCAATGGTGTTTGGTGACGGAAACAGATCCATAAGTAATTCTATCCTTTCGGCTTCTGGAACGTATGTATACCATGAGTTTGGAATCAGGATTTTCTAACTCCCCTAGGTAGAGCTGCGTGCCCATCATTCCGTTTGCAAGCCCCAGAAGACTGCGTTGAACCCTTCACTTTTGTGAAGAATATCCCCACGGCATGTCGGGAGTGAACAGGACTTGCTTGGCAGAGGCTGTGAACGCCTGGTCACATCAGAGCATTTTGAGAAAAAGACCAAAGTCTACCTACTCACAGCAGTACCAGGTCGTTTATGGGACTACTAATAGAACTAAGACTTTCTAAAAAGTAGTGATCACAAGAAATGAGGAGTCACTAAAATAACAATATAGTATACTGGTTTTCTTCTCACTACTTCTTTTGCCTTAAGTAAGGCAACCTCTTACACACTTCTCTGCATACCTGATAAACAGCTTGCTTGAATTCTTTCTGCATGTAGATCGATTTTATATTATTAAACTGAGCGTACAAATCCAAGATAATCAAAAGTAACCTAAATGGAGTTAAAACAAAAGTAGAAAGATCAATAAAAGAAGGCAGTTTAACAGATAGATATAATAGTAAGATCTACTAAGACTCTATCTGTGTTACACGGAACAATCCTTACTGTACACAACTTCTGACTTCATCATTCCCAGACTTTAAGAAATTTTGCCACTTTCTCTAACTACTTATTTGTCATAGACTTTTTTCCAGAGGCACTTGAATTATATATAGACAGCTGCAGTGTTACTGTGTGTTTGTACTATTTTGTTGAAGTTAATTCTTTTCAATCTAATTGCCATTCTTTTTGGCATTAACAAAGTGTGAAGAAAACGAAGCCTTGCCTTATGTAAAGTTAGAATTTCAGTAGTGTGTTGAACTGTGCGATGCAGTATATAATACTGTAACAAGATTGATTGATAATGGATTAATGGAAGTTAAACAAACCAATCTCCATGAGTACCTTATACTCTAGAATTTTTGATACTGGTTCATTCAGTACAAGATTACATCAGTTGACTGTATTACCCAGTAAATATGAATGAATTTCACTGGCATTCTAATGTCAATAAAACCTTTCAAATTCGTTTGTGATATTATAAAACAAAGGATGCTATTAGAAAGCGATACATTGGTCATTTGCTGACTTTAATTTGTTAGTCATTCGCTAGGGTTGCCCACTGAAACCTTTTGAAACAAACCATATTACAATATTACAAACAAGAAACAAAATATGCATGTCAGGAAAGGAATACAAAACTCACTCTTCTGATGATTTATTCATACCGAATTGAAGTGCAGAACTGAAACGGTGATGCAAAATAAAAACAAGGACAAAATAAGAAACATTTCATGATACTTGTAAAACTGGGTGTACATTTTAATGATTTTTTTTTATAAAAGTGCGGAGTGAAACTCAATAAGCAGGTTCAAATAAAGATTCCAGAAGCCATATTGTCAATGTAGTTGAAGATTGAATGATCAATTCATGGTTGTTTGCTCAAACCCAACTCTATATTTTTCGTGGGAGTTATCCATCCATCAGTCATCGTCTCATCGTTCGCTGTTCAGTGAAAGATAGAAAACTATCAGAAGTATTGTCGTGATTTATTGTTATAGCATTTATCCTCAGACCTTGTGTGTAATAACCGTATTGTTGGTTACATATTGCGCAAGAATAAAGGATTCTCGAGTCACCAATCTGTGTTCTGGTTTTTCGCGTTGTTTATTACAAATTGTTTCTAAAAGTCTTCCAAGAACAGCGTGAGGTCCAGCGTAGTAAGAGCTGGACATTGACAGTTTCTGAGTTGGGTGACACATATATACATTTATATAAGCACTGAACTATCAACAGTGATTTTATAAACATAGACAGAATAGATTATGACTAGAAGTTATTCAAGGTGAGTTAAGTGAAAAGAAATAAGTTTAAAATGGACAAATCTACATGCTGTCTTTCAGTGTTCTGGTGGGAATGTCAAAGCCAGACAGCATCGAAAAGCAAGACAGACCTTCATTGGTCTGAAATTAATGCAGAAATCTACTGCATAAGAAACAAGACAGGGATTTCGAAGACTAATGTCAAG
The DNA here is from genome assembly GCA_944472135.2 of Trichobilharzia regenti. Taxonomy (NCBI): domain Eukaryota; kingdom Metazoa; phylum Platyhelminthes; class Trematoda; order Strigeidida; family Schistosomatidae; genus Trichobilharzia; species Trichobilharzia regenti. Next base: position 21,983,269 of record OX235267.1, read on the forward strand.
TCACTGTTTCTATATGATTAGGAGATTTAGCACATGCATTATAAAAAGCATTTTCCACAGGCCACAGCAGACTTTGTTCCATACTGAAGAACAGATGGTCGGCTAGAAAAATTAAACAACAATGAACTCTGGGAACGAACAAACCACGAACTTATCGCTTGACAAATATACCGAAAGAAAGAGAGGTGGATGAGACACACACTGAGGATATCATTGAGTGACATCACACAATAGGCAGTACCTCGAGCGGAGCTCGAATGGAAGGCGACGAGTTTGGTGTACAATCATGACATAAAAGAGATCATGTGAGGAGGAGGTCGGAGCATGTGGACAGTTGTGGAGCCAGCTCAAGAGGACTGAAGAGAATAAAGTGAAATGGTGATGGGCTTCTGAAGTCCTTTGTTCCACTCGAAACCCAAGGAAATAATAAGAATAATACAAAATACTGTAATGCTCAATTCTTCTAGTCAGATAACCAATGAATGCGCTCAAATCATTGACATATCTAAGATATCTAACTGTTACTACTCAGTACCAACAGGAAATGTTAGCAATGAACTGATCATACTGAATAATACATGATAAAAGCTGGTTATCTAAAACTGTGATTTGCATGTAAACAGTCTGAACAGGATACCAACAAATACAACAGTGTAAATTTCGCGTACCACTTAGAAGACTGCTCATCAATGAGCCTATGGACTGATATGGTATTTATGATTTCCGACCATTTTTAAGCTCTTTCACTCCCCCGATTTCGACTCATGTATGCATACGTATACACTTTACAACTCTGGCTGTACTGGCGGAGGGGTGACAGATGAGATTTCCAACCGTATAGTGAAGGCTAGGGTGGCATACATCAACTTGAGCCACCTCCGGCGCCGTTGCGATGTTAGCCTGGCTGTCAAAGGTCGAGTATACAATGATTCGGTGCGGGCTGCCCTGCTCTACGCCTGTGAAACCTGGCCTCTCCGAGCTGAGGATGTTCGGCGACTCTGCGTGTTCGATCATCGCTGTCTCCGCAGGATTGCTTGCGTTCGATGGCATCATCGCGTGAGTAATTCTGAGGTTCGGCGGCGTGTGTTTGAACACAGTGGAGATCACCATTCATTGAGTGTCGTCATCTGGAAACACCGGTTCCAGTGGCTTGGACATGTGCAGCGAATGTCATCCCAGAGACTTCCGTAAAATTCTCTGTTCGCTAGCACTGGGACGGGATAGAAAAGGCGGAGAGGTGGTCAGTCCATGACGTGGCGTCGTGGGATGAAGGATTTTTGTGCTAGATTAGCATCGGTTGGTGTGTCACGACTCCGTGGTTGGGGTCCGAGAGATAGCTCAAATCGATGGCTCGAAACGTTATCGGATATGGCCAGGAATCGTGATCAATGGCGAACGTGTTGCGATTTCCTTCTTTCTTCCCTTCCCGATGATATTTTATGAATACTGTTTGAACTTGTTAAGCATGACTGTTTTCCTTCCAGATGAAGTTCTTTATCCGTTCTCTACTTATATGTATATTTTTTTATTTTTTTTATCTATGTTGTTTTATTACTATTGTGTGGCACATCCTTCTTGGAACCATATTGCACCAAGTTTTTATGCGTTTAAATAAATAAATAACTTTACAACTCTGAGCTTCTATAAAGTAAAAGGGTGAATCAGTAATCCTACTGTATTGCAAAGACCAGGAAAAAAATACCTTACCTTATTGTATTCAATAATAAAGGTGTCAGGAAACGCGTATTTTTCGAAGCACATTTCCAACGTAAACACTTCCAAAGACATAACCGATAGGTAATCCAGTCTGTTTGTTTTCTTGATTCAATAATAAATAAATCTTTCTTAGTTGTTGTTCTCATTAAACTATACAAATCTGGACGAGTATATGTGAACCAAAGAATAGCTGTTTCATAAGAACAACTATATACACTTTCATCGGGAGAATTGCTGGATTCCTGTTTTAAATCTAAAACAGATGGATTAGTTGAAAAAGGAATGCAATACTAACCTTTGACATTAGCTATTCTTGCTTCTACATCAAATAGTAAAGGTTGAAATAAACTCCAGAAAAGATTTTTACACTCCACACTCCAGTTGACTTTTGCTCCTGAAGTAGAATGTTCTACAGAAGCACCACCAACAGCAGCACCACTAGCTGAGGAATCGACATTATCACTAGCACTAATGACTGACGTCTTTTTATCGTAATACGCTGATTCTCCACAATAACTTGCAATAGCTTCATACACCGATGGCCATATAGCCGTGAATTGAATATGCAACAGGCCAAATAAGTAGCGAAGTGCAATCTGCAAAATAAAATAAAATGAACAAAACAACCTTATGAAGATGACAGTGAAAACCAATAAAATAAAGAAATGTTGTTTTAAGTGCTCAGTGTAAAGATTTGTCAACTGCGTATGCAAATCAGAAAATCAAGATTTGAATTTATAGAGTGGATTTCATAATCTGATGACCACAGTATAAAAAGCCAGGAAAAAAGACATATTTTGAAGGTAACATCAAGAAAGAATCTGCCTGTAGACAGATCACAGTACCAAAGAAAAAACTGTTTATGAGCCTGGCATTCAAAGGTGACACCATTTCGGAATTGATTAAAAATCATTTATCTAAATGTATTAAACGCACTTTTCCTGCAGCTGACTTGCAACTAGTTTTTACCAGCCGAAATATGATTAGACAATGCGTCAAGGATAGATTACCGCTTTTGTCCACATCTATGTGCATTTACTCTTTTACCTGCTCTTGTGGGACTGTTTATATTGGACGTTGTAAGCGTAATCTCCGAAAACGTGTAGCTGAACACTATCCGGTTTGCTGAATGAAAGGCGAACGTAGAACTGCGAAGTCGTCTATTTGTGATCACCTGTTAGAGTCTAGTCATTAAGCCTCACGTGATTCATCTTTCAAAGTTATCTACATGGCAAAATCGAATCGATCCAAAAGTTTACGTTTTCTTCACTTATGCATAGCCGAATCATTAGCTATACATGAACAGAAACCTAAATTATGTGTTCAAAAACGTTTTGTCAAACCCCTTTCTTTACCTTGATCGTAGTAATGTTCTTTCTAGTTTTTATTTTATTTTTTTTTTACCACTTGAATTCTTTCCACTTTACTTCACATCTTCAATCTAATCGTAATCCTACTCCTAATTTTTAAAATTTTTAGACAACACTTGACATTTGATGGTATTAGATGGTTGGAGGCAATCGGCAGGAAGCCTTGGATTTAGGTTTCGTGCTAGTTGACACTCATCAGTAAGGCGTATCTGACTGATAGAATTCAGTCTACACCAATCAGAGGACTAGATGCATCACACTAGTTACTAGTGTCAAATAAAAAAACTTGGCATTTTTGATATCAATTCACTTATCTTTAGTAATTTTGTAATTTATCCACTTCAACTTTACCCCTTATAACATTTTAATTATCGTTATTCTTATCACATATATGCGTATATTGACTGAGCAATTATTTAGTGCCACTTAATAACCTTTTTCTGTCATATAAATACGACTGTACAGCTTGAAAATGAATTCGTTGAAAAGAAATTTCTTCGCTGAAGAAAAAACTGTGTTTTTACTTATGAATAAATATTGTATTGAGTGACGACACTGCTGATTTTTTAACTGAGAATCAACCTCTACACTCTTCGCATAGGTCCCGCTGACAAGTAACAAAAACATTATGCAAGGTAGACGGTTTTGGTTAGACTACCTTCAATAACCTGAGAAAAGTCCTGGGAAATAACCTGATAATAACTAAAATCAAAGTCAGTGTACCAGGATTTATATCGAGCATCAAATGGATTCAAGAGACGTGAATATACAAAGATAAAAGATCAACTTGTTGAATGAATTGTCTTAGAACATTATTTCTAGATGCAACAATCTAACAGTAAAACATAGCAAACCTAGGCAGTGACCACCGAAAATGAGTGTCATACAAGGGAAAACAGTGAATTGAGGAGATTGGTTAAAGCAGAATTAAATACGTCAGTTCTCACTACTTTAACAGTTCAATGAATTAGGCAAGATAATTTATACTGACTGTTCATTTGTGACATTATGAGGACGAAAGCATATAATCATAAATCTTTCCTTTCTACAACTAACATAATGGTGTTACTTTATTGCTTACTGAAACGATAGATGCACATAAAAATGACTTTTCTTTTGTGATGGAACTAACTACCAAGTAGACAACATAAATCCTCAACTACAGAACTAACAATCATTCCAATATGTGGTGTAACATGGAGTAGAGATAAGTTGGAAAAGATAAGATAATAATGGAAGAAACAAGACAATGGTATTCTGTAGAGAAATATCTATTTGCCGGTTGAATAATAAGAGGCATGCTAAAGTGATATTGATAACACTCAATTGTTGTTATGCATTTATCCTCAGAATTTGTTTCTGTCGCCATTTCTCTTTATTCCCTTCATTTCTCTTCTTTCAGAGGTACTTTCAGTCTTCCTGAGTCAATATTTAGTATATAGAAGTCGGGTGAAGCGTCCTTCATTGTACTGTACTCCTCCTTGTTTTCATCGTGGACAATCTCTTTATTGTATCTTCAGCAAAGAAAAAACTTTGCGGTAGGGAGAACAAAGTGAAATCATAGGTAGAAACAATTAACAATATTGAGTGTTTAGGATGAAATTTATTCAGCTACTACATAGTCTCGTACTCACATTTTCAAATAAACACACACACACACATTCACACATACCTCGGCAGCCTTCAAACAATTTTTTACATCACGATCAGCGTGTAGCTGGAGAATATGCATGAGAAAATCTCGAACTGTTTGAGGGCCAAGCTTAATTCTTTCTGCTTTCAAACATCTTTCAATGATACTATGTACAACAGTATGGGGATGAACAGTAGTAACTGAATACTGCCAGGAACATTGTTTGCAGAATCTATTATATCACTATAAATAACAGATAGGATTCGTAAAACATGAAGTCGTATCTAAATATAAAAAGAAAAAAGAATTAGAGTATATATCTACAATAAAGATGAATATAGATAGGTAACAAATAACTAATAATTGTCGGTAGTAACTAGTAGTAAGGTGGAAAATGCATTTTGTTTCATTGAAGACAGTCCATACACATGCTCTTGCACCTCATTTTCAGACATTGATGCAACACAGTGTAGTTGCAAGAACCGACTCCTATCTTCAGATCAATAATTCAGTCAACTACCAAGGCCTAGTATGCCTAGATTCTTGAAGCTGTAATAAGGTAACGATTCGACCAATACCTTTCTGAAGTTGTAATCTATAATCAGTATTCACATAACTAAGGACAATTAGATATAAAATGATATGTCAATTTAGATGATCCACAAGAGATTATCACGCAGAGTTTCGTTCATTTAAAAATAAAGTATCTATTTCAGCCCCTTGAAACTATCTCTGATTTCCATAAAACGAGTAGTACATTAATTTTACCTAGTCATCAATTCATCATTATCATTCAGTGAACAGTTTTATTGTCAAACCACAAAGTTCTGCTATTCTACCTTCTTCCAGTAGCAATCATCACCAGAAATGCATCTCTTCATAACTACACTGTATAAAAATTGCATTATAAATAATTACAATTGCAGCTTTTGCTGCTCGTGGCTGAAACCAAAGCCAACTTCTAATTCAAGCTGGCATAAGACGGTGAACAACAATACTGCAGCTGTATATTACGCCTATCGAAGTATTTTTCCATCAGTATAGTGATGCCATTCAAGATTCATTTTCCTTAGCATACAACAATCTTTCACGGTATATGTCTCCTTAGTAAGCCTTAATAATCAGCAGTTTGACATTTTCGACTTTTAAACACTCCGGAGACAGAATGAGCAACGAGTCTTCTTGCACTGAACAATCCAAACAAGGTAAGGAAAACCCAATTTGTTACGGAGAATAAAGACCGTACTTATAGCATTGAATGCAAAGATAAGGGAGGTTACAGAAACAGTGAGTAATTTAGTAATGAAAGAATGTAGGGAGAATCGCATGAGATGTGAAGAAAACGGTGGTAAAAGTGACGGATAGATTTTTCATATGCTAACAAATACATAACACAATGAAGGTGAGCAAAAAAGAAATATGAGCAGACAATTCAATGCAAGGTAATTTGCCCAATCAGTATCTGAAAAAGAATGAAGAATAGTTTGAAGTGATCACGCAGTAAAACTGAAGTATCAAAAAGGTTTCAAACTTCCTATAGTTAACCATACAGTAGAGATACAAATTAAACGCCATAAAACCTAACTACATAAAGCTAAAAACAAACCTAGTGTATATCTTCATTTGAGGAGTGAACCATATTGCCTCAATACATCTTCATTCCTAGACGACTATTCAAATGTTAACTAAGCATGCTGCAAGGTGCCAACCACCATCTTGACAGAATCAGTTCAACAACATATACAATCAGTACGGTTTGATGAATAACAGCTTGATTTCAGTACACTTCTACGCGGGATTTTATATAGCGTGATGTGAAAATCTTAAACGAAATTAACAATGTACTTCACAGAAATATAATAGAAAACAGGATATAAGTAAACAAAAACAAACCTGATGACTATTCGATGCTAACAAAGGCATCAGAATGTCAGATAATTTATCTCCAGAAGCATTTATTACAGAGATCCGATTTATATCACAGTCGATGACAAACAGGTGGATGACAATATCAACAATTCTCAGTAGGATGCAGGAAAATCCACTATCGGAAAAGTGCACAGCTCTAAAATTCACATAGAAAACAACAAGAAATAAATACAGAACATCAAACAATAAACGGCAATTCAAACAGATGACACCATAATTCCACATATAAAAAAAGGTCAACAAAATCAAAATTAAGTTATAAAACGAAACATGCATAATGCAAATTTCAAAAACCAAGAGGGTTGGAAAGAATTCATCGGAATCGAGAGAGTAACGTCCCCACGAACAGGGTTCACATTCACAAGTGGAGCAAAAGGAGACATAACATCCAACAACCTGAGCAATTGGAATCAGAGAAGGTTGAATGAAACGTAGCAACGGTTAACAAGTAGGGAGTGCACAATCATAAATCCGGAAATAAAAACAAGGATTCGCAACCTCAGATTCTAATAATCAACACAAATGCAAAAAACATAAATGAGACACACCACCCAAAGATGAACACCGCCAATAAAAAAACAACAGGAGAAAACCACCTAAAATTGTAATGACAAACAAAGACATTCCGATCACCACGTAAAAATAAAAAAAAAACTTAAAAAACCCAGGAATACATATGCATAGAAAAATGAAAATTACAAAGCTAAACCGAAACAGTCAAAAACAAGTAAACCACAAATTTAAATTAAGAAACACACCAATCGAATATAACGTAACAGGAAGATACGACAAAAACCGAAACACCAAAAAAAACAACAACCACATAAGAAAAAAATTCTCTAACATCTATGATGGTCTACCACAATCAGTGGGAGTAAGAGGCAAGGGTACAACTCAATATAGCAGCAGTCAAATTCAACCCAACAATGTAGGTCAAGAGTGCAGCTGCACAACACCACATCACGCCTCCTCAACAATAACAGGCGACACACCGTCACATATACACCCACACCTCCTACGAAACACGTCACACTATGCAATCACACACCCCATCGCATCCTACACTACCGCAACAGACAACAAAAACCAACACACATCATCACATGCTAGTCTATCTCCTCAAACACACCTTCTATACACAACCACCATTATCTCAAACAAAACATAATTCACACCACCTATTCTCAATCATCACTTCAACAATCATCATACACAACAACAACAACAATTAAAACCGATACAACCATAACAACACGACACAAATAGCCGATATATACGACATCGAAACAATCACAACACCACGCCAACACCACCACCACCAACAACAACAACAACTACAGCTTCTACTACTACTACCACTACTACTACTAATACTAGAACAGAGCGCGAAACTCTAACACTAACAACACCGCCAATACAAAATCGCCAACACATACACACAAGCACTCGTCAATCTCCACAAACTAACACGTACCAGCAAAGCACTATCACCAATACTCCGGAACACACCGTCAACACATCCAGTCAATATACACAATGTTCCTGTGCTCCAACCCGGAAACAGAGACAAACTCCACCGGTGTGATACACAGTTATTTGTATTCGCCCATTCAAACATACACAATGGGCACAACTCTACTTCACATACAAACATACGCCAACACAGACACAAACATTACACAAACCTAAACAAAACCCTCATCACAACAAAATTGTCTACCCTCGATGATGGACTACCACAATCAGTGGGAGTAAGAGGCAAGGGTACAACTCAATATAGCAGCAGTCAAATTCAACCCAACAATGTAGGTCAAGAGTGCAGCTGCACAACACCACATCACGCCTCCTCAACAATAACAGGCGACACACCGTCACATATACACCCACACCTCCTACGAAACACGTCACACTATGCAATCACACACCCCATCGCATCCTACACTACCGCAACAGACAACAAAAACCAACACACATCATCACATGCTAGTCTATCTCCTCAAACACACCTTCTATACACAACCACCATTATCTCAAACAAAACATAATTCACACCGCCTATTCTCAATCATCACTTCAACAATCATCATACACAACAACAACAACAATTAAAACCGATACAACCATAACAACACGACACAAATAGCCGATATATACGACATCGAAACAATCACAACACCACGCCAACACCACCACCACCACCAACAACAACAACTACAGCTTCTACTACTACTACCACTACTACTACTACTACTACTAATACTAGAACAGAGCGCGAAACTCTAACACTAACAACACCGCCAATACAAAATCGCCAACACATACACACAAGCACTCGTCAATCTCCACAAACTAACACGTACCAGCAAAGCACTATCACCAATACTCCGGAACACACCGTCAACACATCCAGTCAATATACACAATGTTCCTGTGCTCCAACCCGGAAACAGAGACAAACTCCACCGGTGTGATACACAGATATTTGTATTCGCCCATTCAAACATACACAATGGGCACAACTCTACTTCACATACAAACATACGCCAACACAGACACAAACATTACACAAACCTAAACAAAACCCTCATCACAACAAAATTGTCTACCCTCGATGATGGACTACCACAATCAGTGGGAGTAAGAGGCAAGGGTACAACTCAATATAGCAGCAGTCAAATTCAACCCAACAATGTAGGTCAAGAGTGCAGCTGCACAACACCACATCACGCCTCCTCAACAATAACAGGCGACACACCGTCACATATACACCCACACCTCCTACGAAACACGTCACACTATGCAATCACACACCCCATCGCATCCTACACTACCGCAACAGACAACAAAAACCAACACACATCATCACATGCTAGTCTATCTCCTCAAACACACCTTCTATACACAACCACCATTATCTCAAACAAAACATAAATCACACCACCTATTCTCAATCATCACTTCAACAATCATCATACACAACAACAACAACAATTAAAACCGATACAACCATAACAACACGACACAAATAGCCGATATATACGACATCGAAACAATCACAACACCACGCCAACACCACCACCACCAACAACAACAACAACTACAGCTTCTACTACTACTACCACTACTACTACTACTACTAATACTAGAACAGAGCGCGAAACTCTAACACTAACAACACCGCCAATACAAAATCGCCAACACATACACACAAGCACTCGTCAATCTCCACAAACTAACACGTACCAGCAAAGCACTATCACCAATACTCCGGAACACACCGTCAACACATCCAGTCAATATACACAATGTTCCTGTGCTCCAACCCGGAAACAGAGACAAACTCCACCGGTGTGATACACAGATATTTGTATTCGCCCATTCAAACATACACAATGGGCACAACTCTACTTCACATACAAACATACGCCAACACAGACACAAACATTACACAAACCTAAACAAAACCCTCATCACAACAAAATTGTCTACCCTCGATGATGGACTACCACAATCAGTGGGAGTAAGAGGCAAGGGTACAACTCAATATAGCAGCAGTCAAATTCAACCCAACAATGTAGGTCAAGAGTGCAGCTGCACAACACCACATCACGCCTCCTCAACAATAACAGGCGACACACCGTCACATTTACACCCACACCTCCTACGAAACACGTCACACTATGCAATCACACACCCCATCGCATCCTACACTACCGCAACAGACAACAAAAACCAACACACATCATCACATGCTAGTCTATCTCCTCAAACACACCTTCTATACACAACCACCATTATCTCAAACAAAACATAAATCACACCACCTATTCTCAATCATCACTTCAACAATCATCATACACAACAACAACAACAACAATTAAAACCGATACAACCATAACAACACGACACAAATAGCCGATATATACGACATCGAAACAATCACAACACCACGCCAACACCACCACCACCAACAACAACAACAACTACAGCTACTACTACTACTACCACTACTACTACTACTACTACTAATACTAGAACAGAGCGCGAAACTCTAACACTAACAACACCGCCAATACAAAATCGCCAACACATACACACAAGCACTCGTCAATCTCCACAAACTAACACGTACCAGCAAAACACTATCACCAATACTCCGGAACACACCGTCAACACATCCAGTCAATATACACAATGTTCCTGTGCTCCAACCCGGAAACAGAGACAAACTCCACCGGTGTGATACACAGATATTTGTATTCGCCCATTCAAACATACACAATGGGCACAACTCTACTTCACATACAAACATACGCCAACACAGACACAAACATTACACAAACCTAAACAAAACCCTCATCACAACAAAATTGTCTACCCTCGATGATGGACTACCACAATCAGTGGGAGTAAGAGGCAAGGGTACAACTCAATATAGCAGCAGTCAAATTCAACCCAACAATGTAGGTCAAGAGTGCAGCTGCACAACACCACATCACGCCTCCTCAACAATAACAGGCGACACACCGTCACATTTACACCCACACCTCCTACGAAACACGTCACACTATGCAATAACACACCCCATCGCATCCTACACTACCGCAACAGACAACAAAAACCAACACACATCATCACATGCTAGTCTATCTCCTCAAACACACCTTCTATACACAACCACCATTATCTCAAACAAAACATAAATCACACCGCCTATTCTCAATCATCACTTCAACAATCATCATACACAACAACAACAACAATTAAAACCGATACAACCATAACAACACGACACAAATAGCCGATATATACGACATCGAAACAATCACAACACCACGCCAACACCACCACCACCAACAACAACAACAACTACAGCATCTACTACTACTACTACTACTACTACTACTACTACTAATACTAGAACAGAGCGCGAAACTCTAACACTAACAACACCGCCAATACAAAATCGCCAACACATACACACAAGCACTCGTCAATCTCCACAAACTAACACGTACCAGCAAAACACTATCACCAATACTCCGGAACACACCGTCAACACATCCAGTCAATATACACAATGTTCCTGTGCTCCAACCCGGAAACAGAGACAAACTCCACCGGTGTGATACACAGATATTTGTATTCGCCCATTCAAACATACACAATGGGCACAACTCTACTTCACATACAAACATACGCCAACACAGACACAAACATTACACAAACCTAAACAAAACCCTCATCACAACAAAATTGTCTACCCTCGATGATGGACTACCACAATCAGTGGGAGTAAGAGGCAAGGGTACAACTCAATATAGCAGCAGTCAAATTCAACCCAACAATGTAGGTCAAGAGTGCAGCTGAACAACACCACATCACGCCTCCTCAACAATAACAGGCGACACACCGTCACATATACACCCACACCTCCTACGAAACACGTCACACTATGCAATCACACACCCCATCGCATCCTACACTACCGCAACAGACAACAAAAACCAACACACATCATCACATGCTAGTCTATCTCCTCAAACACACCTTCTATACACAACCACCATTATCTCAAACAAAACATAAATCACACCACCTATTCTCAATCATCACTTCAACAATCATCATACAGAGGAACAACAACAAGTAAAACCGATACAACCGCAACAACACGACACAAATAGCCGACATTTACAACTTCGAAGGAATGACAGCAACACACCAAGACGAAGAAGAATAGCAACAACTGCTACCACTATATGCGACCGGAAAACTCTAACACTAGGGAAGTTATCAATCACAAACAGTGATACATTTGTACACGGACTTTCGAATTCCCGCATTCAAACATATATTATTAGCACAAGTCTACTGTTGATACAAACAGACATTCTGAGGAGATATGTCTCGGAGAATAATGTGTCTGGTCACTACGCACTCCGTTTTTTTCCCTGACCTTATATTTTATTCGTTATGGAAGTGATGTTCTCGTGTCGCTCTTTCTAGTTACTGGGGTACTTTCTGAGAATTACGTTAGGTTAATTTCATTAAAATATATATTTCTTTTTTGATGAGTTAGATCAGTAGATTGTAGGAATTAGTTGTTTGATTGGAATTTGACTCTCTTTTTGTGAAGCGGTCATCTTGTTGTGCTTACTCAATTTCACACGGAACTGAGTTTGTACGTATTATTTGTACTGTTTGGGCATATTTTGAATAGGTGATTGTGGTATTAGGATGGTGATTATCCTAATGATGACTGATGTCTTGATTTTTATATTCGTTATTCTGGTTTTTCAAGGAAGTGAACTATTGCGGTTTCTTTCATTTTTGAGGTTATTTCTCTCCGACATTTGAGAAATAATTTCAGTCAGGAATCTCGCTGATTATGCATATTCATATACTTGTATTCCTCTTTTATGGTTTTTTCTGGAAGTGGATTAAGCTTCTTGTTAAGAGTTGGGTATAATAGAAGTATTTCCAAATTAAAATTCACTTTTATTAATGTATTTTTTTATTTATTAAGTTTCGATTTTAAAGAAGACGAGAAATATGGCTTACCTTGCAATGGAAATTAATTTACTGAAGCATTCGGCGGTAGCAAACAGTCCGCAACTTCTAAATAACTGCAGTGTTGTTGGACGGAGTTTATGTACAGCTTCAACAACTGCCAATAATCGGAGTATGCATTGCTTTTCCACCTTGTTCAAATGTAAATCTTTTCCGTATTTTGAAAATTTCAGAATAAAACAGAGAAAATTTAGGACAAAGAAAATTGAAATGAATAATAGCGGATACCCACTGCACAACAAGTCGTTCTCATGGCCTAAGTGATCCAGTGGATAAGGCTTCAGTGTTTGAAACTATGTGTAATAGGTCCGACATTCAGTGGGAACACTATTAGTCTCTGGGGAATGCAGGTGCATGGAGGCGACGAGTTCGCGACGAAGGAATGTATATTATTGTCTTTTTCATGATTGTGGACTGTCAGCGAAAAACTGCCCATTGTTAACTTCCCAACAGTTACAGTAATAATTGAGCATAGTGTAGTAATTAGTGATAACAGTGTATACAATGAAATAATATTTCACGGGAACTATGTGCTACTGTTCCAAGCACTTGAGCTGAGTGCAATTGAACAGAGGTCATAATTAGCATTACTATTTATATACACCTGTGTTGGCGGTGTAGCAATAAAATGCTCGCCAGCCACGCATCTGGTTCTAGGTTCGACCCTCGGCCAATACATTCTCCTAAACCACACTTAATTGGTAGTAAGACCCGCGAAGAGGGGAGATTGGATGTTAGACTAGTAACTCCATCCTGTAGAACTTAAACCACTGCTACTGAAACTTCAAAACTCCAGCTTTAAGAACTAAGTTCCACTCGGAACACAAAAGGCATAAAATGAATAATAAGTAAAAATTTACTTATACATATTTGATATACTGATGATAATTTTCAATAATTATAATTATAATCTAACCTGTTTTGTCGGATTCACTCAAATTAGGCAGGGCAATTATAAGGTTTTCAAACGCTTTTGTTAACAGTTCGTTAACTTGTTCCAATGGTAAAGGTCTGTTAAGTATAAAACGCGGAGAACAAACATTTTAGCCTAATGTATACACCTACACAAATGAACTAGTGTATAAGTTAAAACATGAATTCAGTGTTGAATCAAAGCCATATATACAATTAACTACAACTCAGTTTTCCACTAACCTCAGACTACTACTCACTAACCGCTAAAATGTAAATAAAAATCACCATTGCTCAATCGACCCTGAAAGGTTAGCCATATATATATCCTTTCAAAAAATGGAAATATTTGATAGCGTTTTGAATTATCTCTCTTACACACCAACTACGGAATCGTGATGCATCAATTAATGTTTACCTAGCACAAAAATCCTTCCTCCCGCGGCACCAAGTCATCAGATGACCAGCCCTCCACGGTTTTTATCCAGTCCTAGGGATAACGAACAGAGATCGCTACGGAAGTCTGTTGTATGACGGTAGTAGCATATGTTCAAATTGTCGAAGCCACTGTTTCCAGATGACAACATTCGATGAGTGGTGATCTCCACTGTGTCCGAAATCATGATGCTAGAACTTAAAATTACTCACACAGTGATGCGAGCAATTCTACCGAGACGTAGACGATCGAATACACACAGACACTGCATATCTTCACGCTCGTAGAGGAAGACTGTGCGCACCGCTCTTTGATAGCCGGGCTAACGTCGCAACTGAGCTGGAGATGGGAGACAGTAGTACCAGAAGTTTTCACATGATATATAAATACACCAAGAACTAATTAGCACACACCTGTAACAAATTAATTACTGTTTCAACTAAGTGGCAGATGTACAACCGACTTCAATTATTTGAAACTCGAGAAAAATACTGCAGTGGATTAATCTTCTTTCAAAGAAGGCGACAATGAAACTAAAATATTTCAGAGTGAATCTTGATATTATTACAACAAAGCATTAGAAGGCCCTGGAAGCTGCTATTTTGAACCGGTCTTCAAAATAACGAGGAATATGATGCACTACACTAAAGAGATCATAAACGGATCAATCGAAATACAAATGTCAACCAAAAAGTGCTTAATAACACCCCAAAATAAAGAAAAAACCGCTTTAGTTACAGAAGACCTAGAGTACACCAGATAATTCAGCATTAATAATGATGTATAGTCACGAAAACATTTAGCAGATGGTAAGTGTGGTAATGTCTTTTACTGCTAACACATAAGAGTGAACCCTGTAACTAAGCGACATAAATAGCATGAAAATATTGAGAAAGATTTGCTGAAGTTCACAACAAATTTTGTGACTATCAACAACGAACTACCACTTTCTAGGCGAACATTCAGGTAAACATCTAACAGTAATGAAAATTTAAAACAAAATGAACAGAGAAATAAACCATACCTAATGTGTGGTAAACACAATACAGTAACCCAGTTTGGAACCAGCGCATCAACAGAGCAACCGCAACATTTTCTACGCCCGAAGGAATCATCATCTACCAGAGTTCTAAGAGGTGACACAAACCAATCGACAACAGAGAAATCACATCTATCCAATAAGGTATCACAACAAGTGAAATCAATGGAAAATGTAGCAGATAAACTGTCACCATATTGGAAATATAATTCTTCTTCAAATAAATCTTTAATAAGTCCAATACGTAGCAGCACATCGAAAATACATAAAGCATGCGTGGACTGAGAATCATTCCTCCGAAAGGTATGGACATCCAAAAGTAAAACTGTGAGATTTGGGCAAACATCCTATGAGAGAGAACAAAACAAACATACAAAACTAACAAAAAATCCTCACAAATAATCAAAAATAAACCATAAAAATAAAGAATAGATACTCAACAAAAAGTACTCTTTTCGAGAAACTTCATCATCAGGATCTAAGGGTACATAGATATTAAAGTGAATGAATGAATTAGTGTTATGAACAACCTAATTGTATTAATAACATAGAATCGATACCACAAGAGCATCAACATAAAAGCTAAATGTAAGAAAACTCAAAAAGATTATATGAAAAATTCATCAATTTATAGTCAACACGGAAGGCCAGTGCATTAACAGGGTGCTGGAATTGCTGCTTTTTAACACAGAACACTAGTTGTTAAAGGAAAAGTGCAGTAGCCTCTGCGGTTTGGAGAATCCGGTGTTTCGAAAATTCCGGAAATTGTATGGCAACAACATACATTTAGAGAAGGACACATGGAAGCTGGATGTGTAGACGGTTCACACCAGATGGGACAATAAAGACCAGCCAATCGTTTTCCATAAAAATAAAATTTGCAATTTTAGAGGATTATCTTGACAATCCATACATACAAATATTACCAAGAATCACACAACACCAATAAAAATTAAAAAAAAAAAAAATCACAGGAATAAAAGACAGAAAAAAAATCGTAAATGCCGTTCCATCGCACGACAAACGACGTCATCGAATGCAGCTGACTTGGTGTGCTTTCATTCAATCACACCCACCACACGCACAACCAACATACACAAACCGAAACGCACACCACACCAATACACAACACTCTCAACATATACTACTATGTCGACAGCATGTACCAAGACGGTTCACGCACACGGTCAAAGCAACACGACCATGCGTAGATCTGTCAAGGCAAATCAATCTTCGCCCAATCGTCAGACCAACACAACGTGTGATCTTATCATGGTGGGCACACTCAATCAACAACACAAAACAAACCACTGACAAAACCACCTACAAATTACCTACCACACAACAACAAATACTATCTCAACTCACATATCTCCGCCAACACAACTAAACAACAAAACTCACAAATACACACCCCACTAATAAACTCAACGAACAACAACATCACTGAACCCTCACACGCACATACACATACTCACACGCATAAACGACAACCAACAACAATAACCATTCCACACCAAAAACCACACAATCTCACACACAATCACTCTACATCTCACAACCAACAACACCAAATATGTCGCAATGTGACATGGAGGATACTCCGAACGTCGACTATTGCACGTCTCTCTCGCACACATGTAACACTGCTAACCTCGATACGTCATCGAATGCAGCTGACTTGGTGTGCTTTCATTCAATCACACCCACCACACGCACAACCAACATACACAAACCGAAACGCACACCACACCAATACACAACACTCTCAACATATACTACTATGTCGACAGCATGTACCAAGACGGTTCACGCACACGGTCAAAGCAACACGACCATGCGTAGATCTGTCAAGGCAAATCAATCTTCGCCCAATCGTCAGACCAACACAACGTGTGATCTTATCATGGTGGGCACACTCAATCAACAACACAAAACAAACCACTGACAAAACCACCTACAAATTACCTACCACACAACAACAAATACTATCTCAACTCACATATCTCCGCCAACACAACTAAACAACAAAACTCACAAATACACACCCCACTAATAAACTCAACGAACAACAACATCACTGAACCCTCACACGCACATACACATACTCACACGCATAAACGACAACCAACAACAATAACCATTCCACACCAAAAACCACACAATCTCACACACAATCACTCTACATCTCACAACCAACAACACCAAATATGTCGCAATGTGACATGGAGGATACTCCGAACGTCGACTATTGCACGTCTCTCTCGCACACATGTAACACTGCTAACCTCGATACGTCATCGAATGCAGCTGACTTGGTGTGCTTTCATTCAATCACACCCACCACACGCACAACCAACATACACAAACCGAAACGCACACCACACCAATACACAACACTCTCAACATATACTACTATGTCGACAGCATGTACCAAGACGGTTCACGCACACGGTCAAAGCAACACGACCATGCGTAGATCTGTCAAGGCAAATCAATCTTCGCCCAATCGTCAGACCAACACAACGTGTGATCTTATCATGGTGGGCACACTCAATCAACAACACAAAACAAACCACTGACAAAACCACCTACAAATTACCTACCACACAACAACAAATACTATCTCAACTCACATATCTCCGCCAACACAACTAAACAACAAAACTCACAAATACACACCCCACTAATAAACTCAACGAACAACAACATCACTGAACCCTCACACGCACATACACATACTCACACGCATAAACGACAACCAACAACAATAACCATTCCACACCAAAAACCACACAATCTCACACACAATCACTCTACATCTCACAACCAACAACACCAAATATGTCGCAATGTGACATGGAGGATACTCCGAACGTCGACTATTGCACGTCTCTCTCGCACACATGTAACACTGCTAACCTCGATACGTCATCGAATGCAGCTGACTTGGTGTGCTTTCATTCAATCACACCCACCACACGCACAACCAACATACACAAACCGAAACGCACACCACACCAATACACAACACTCTCAACATATACTACTATGTCGACAGCATGTACCAAGACGGTTCACGCACACGGTCAAAGCAACACGACCATGCGTAGATCTGTCAAGGCAAATCAATCTTCGCCCAATCGTCAGACCAACACAACGTGTGATCTTATCATGGTGGGCACACTCAATCAACAACACAAAACAAACCACTGACAAAACCACCTACAAATTACCTACCACACAACAACAAATACTATCTCAACTCACATATCTCCGCCAACACAACTAAACAACAAAACTCACAAATACACACCCCACTAATAAACTCAACGAACAACAACATCACTGAACCCTCACACGCACATACACATACTCACACGCATAAACGACAACCAACAACAATAACCATTCCACACCAAAAACCACACAATCTCACACACAATCACTCTACATCTCACAACCAACAACACCAAATATGTCGCAATGTGACATGGAGGATACTCCGAACGTCGACTATTGCACGTCTCTCTCGCACACATGTAACACTGCTAACCTCGATACGTCATCGAATGCAGCTGACTTGGTGTGCTTTCATTCAATCACACCCACCACACGCACAACCAACATACACAAACCGAAACGCACACCACACCAATACACAACACTCTCAACATATACTACTATGTCGACAGCATGTACCAAGACGGTTCACGCACACGGTCAAAGCAACACGACCATGCGTAGATCTGTCAAGGCAAATCAATCTTCGCCCAATCGTCAGACCAACACAACGTGTGATCTTATCATGGTGGGCACACTCAATCAACAACACAAAACAAACCACTGACAAAACCACCTACAAATTACCTACCACACAACAACAAATACTATCTCAACTCACATATCTCCGCCAACACAACTAAACAACAAAACTCACAAATACACACCCCACTAATAAACTCAACGAACAACAACATCACTGAACCCTCACACGCACATACACATACTCACACGCATAAACGACAACCAACAACAATAACCATTCCACACCAAAAACCACACAATCTCACACACAATCACTCTACATCTCACAACCAACAACACCAAATATGTCGCAATGTGACATGGAGGATACTCCGAACGTCGACTATTGCACGTCTCTCTCGCACACATGTAACACTGCTAACCTCGATACGTCATCGAATGCAGCTGACTTGGTGTGCTTTCATTCAATCACACCCACCACACGCACAACCAACATACACAAACCGAAACGCACACCACACCAATACACAACACTCTCAACATATACTACTATGTCGACAGCATGTACCAAGACGGTTCACGCACACGGTCAAAGCAACACGACCATGCGTAGATCTGTCAAGGCAAATCAATCTTCGCCCAATCGTCAGACCAACACAACGTGTGATCTTATCATGGTGGGCACACTCAATCAACAACACAAAACAAACCACTGACAAAACCACCTACAAATTACCTACCACACAACAACAAATACTATCTCAACTCACATATCTCCGCCAACACAACTAAACAACAAAACTCACAAATACACACCCCACTAATAAACTCAACGAACAACAACATCACTGAACCCTCACACGCACATACACATACTCACACGCATAAACGACAACCAACAACAATAACCATTCCACACCAAAAACCACACAATCTCACACACAATCACTCTACATCTCACAACCAACAACACCAAATATGTCGCAATGTGACATGGAGGATACTCCGAACGTCGACTATTGCACGTCTCTCTCGCACACATGTAACACTGCTAACCTCGATACGTCATCGAATGCAGCTGACTTGGTGTGCTTTCATTCAATCACACCCACCACACGCACAACCAACATACACAAACCGAAACGCACACCACACCAATACACAACACTCTCAACATATACTACTATGTCGACAGCATGTACCAAGACGGTTCACGCACACGGTCAAAGCAACACGACCATGCGTAGATCTGTCAAGGCAAATCAATCTTCGCCCAATCGTCAGACCAACACAACGTGTGATCTTATCATGGTGGGCACACTCAATCAACAACACAAAACAAACCACTGACAAAACCACCTACAAATTACCTACCACACAACAACAAATACTATCTCAACTCACATATCTCCGCCAACACAACTAAACAACAAAACTCACAAATACACACCCCACTAATAAACTCAACGAACAACAACATCACTGAACCCTCACACGCACATACACATACTCACACGCATAAACGACAACCAACAACAATAACCATTCCACACCAAAAACCACACAATCTCACACACAATCACTCTACATCTCACAACCAACAACACCAAATATGTCGCAATGTGACATGGAGGATACTCCGAACGTCGACTATTGCACGTCTCTCTCGCACACATGTAACACTGCTAACCTCGATACGTCATCGAATGCAGCTGACTTGGTGTGCTTTCATTCAATCACACCCACCACACGCACAACCAACATACACAAACCGAAACGCACACCACACCAATACACAACACTCTCAACATATACTACTATGTCGACAGCATGTACCAAGACGGTTCACGCACACGGTCAAAGCAACACGACCATGCGTAGATCTGTCAAGGCAAATCAATCTTCGCCCAATCGTCAGACCAACACAACGTGTGATCTTATCATGGTGGGCACACTCAATCAACAACACAAAACAAACCACTGACAAAACCACCTACAAATTACCTACCACACAACAACAAATACTATCTCAACTCACATATCTCCGCCAACACAACTAAACAACAAAACTCACAAATACACACCCCACTAATAAACTCAACGAACAACAACATCACTGAACCCTCACACGCACATACACATACTCACACGCATAAACGACAACCAACAACAATAACCATTCCACACCAAAAACCACACAATCTCACACACAATCACTCTACATCTCACAACCAACAACACCAAATATGTCGCAATGTGACATGGAGGATACTCCGAACGTCGACTATTGCACGTCTCTCTCGCACACATGTAACACTGCTAACCTCGATACGTCATCGAATGCAGCTGACTTGGTGTGCTTTCATTCAATCACACCCACCACACGCACAACCAACATACACAAACCGAAACGCACACCACACCAATACACAACACTCTCAACATATACTACTATGTCGACAGCATGTACCAAGACGGTTCACGCACACGGTCAAAGCAACACGACCATGCGTAGATCTGTCAAGGCAAATCAATCTTCGCCCAATCGTCAGACCAACACAACGTGTGATCTTATCATGGTGGGCACACTCAATCAACAACACAAAACAAACCACTGACAAAACCACCTACAAATTACCTACCACACAACAACAAATACTATCTCAACTCACATATCTCCGCCAACACAACTAAACAACAAAACTCACAAATACACACCCCACTAATAAACTCAACGAACAACAACATCACTGAACCCTCACACGCACATACACATACTCACACGCATAAACGACAACCAACAACAATAACCATTCCACACCAAAAACCACACAATCTCACACACAATCACTCTACATCTCACAACCAACAACACCAAATATGTCGCAATGTGACATGGAGGATACTCCGAACGTCGACTATTGCACGTCTCTCTCGCACACATGTAACACTGCTAACCTCGATACGTCATCGAATGCAGCTGACTTGGTGTGCTTTCATTCAATCACACCCACCACACGCACAACCAACATACACAAACCGAAACGCACACCACACCAATACACAACACTCTCAACATATACTACTATGTCGACAGCATGTACCAAGACGGTTCACGCACACGGTCAAAGCAACACGACCATGCGTAGATCTGTCAAGGCAAATCAATCTTCGCCCAATCGTCAGACCAACACAACGTGTGATCTTATCATGGTGGGCACACTCAATCAACAACACAAAACAAACCACTGACAAAACCACCTACAAATTACCTACCACACAACAACAAATACTATCTCAACTCACATATCTCCGCCAACACAACTAAACAACAAAACTCACAAATACACACCCCACTAATAAACTCAACGAACAACAACATCACTGAACCCTCACACGCACATACACATACTCACACGCATAAACGACAACCAACAACAATAACCATTCCACACCAAAAACCACACAATCTCACACACAATCACTCTACATCTCACAACCAACAACACCAAATATGTCGCAATGTGACATGGAGGATACTCCGAACGTCGACTATTGCACGTCTCTCTCGCACACATGTAACACTGCTAACCTCGATACGTCATCGAATGCAGCTGACTTGGTGTGCTTTCATTCAATCACACCCACCACACGCACAACCAACATACACAAACCGAAACGCACACCACACCAATACACAACACTCTCAACATATACTACTATGTCGACAGCATGTACCAAGACGGTTCACGCACACGGTCAAAGCAACACGACCATGCGTAGATCTGTCAAGGCAAATCAATCTTCGCCCAATCGTCAGACCAACACAACGTGTGATCTTATCATGGTGGGCACACTCAATCAACAACACAAAACAAACCACTGACAAAACCACCTACAAATTACCTACCACACAACAACAAATACTATCTCAACTCACATATCTCCGCCAACACAACTAAACAACAAAACTCACAAATACACACCCCACTAATAAACTCAACGAACAACAACATCACTGAACCCTCACACGCACATACACATACTCACACGCATAAACGACAACCAACAACAATAACCATTCCACACCAAAAACCACACAATCTCACACACAATCACTCTACATCTCACAACCAACAACACCAAATATGTCGCAATGTGACATGGAGGATACTCCGAACGTCGACTATTGCACGTCTCTCTCGCACACATGTAACACTGCTAACCTCGATACGTCATCGAATGCAGCTGACTTGGTGTGCTTTCATTCAATCACACCCACCACACGCACAACCAACATACACAAACCGAAACGCACACCACACCAATACACAACACTCTCAACATATACTACTATGTCGACAGCATGTACCAAGACGGTTCACGCACACGGTCAAAGCAACACGACCATGCGTAGATCTGTCAAGGCAAATCAATCTTCGCCCAATCGTCAGACCAACACAACGTGTGATCTTATCATGGTGGGCACACTCAATCAACAACACAAAACAAACCACTGACAAAACCACCTACAAATTACCTACCACACAACAACAAATACTATCTCAACTCACATATCTCCGCCAACACAACTAAACAACAAAACTCACAAATACACACCCCACTAATAAACTCAACGAACAACAACATCACTGAACCCTCACACGCACATACACATACTCACACGCATAAACGACAACCAACAACAATAACCATTCCACACCAAAAACCACACAATCTCACACACAATCACTCTACATCTCACAACCAACAACACCAAATATGTCGCAATGTGACATGGAGGATACTCCGAACGTCGACTATTGCACGTCTCTCTCGCACACATGTAACACTGCTAACCTCGATACGTCATCGAATGCAGCTGACTTGGTGTGCTTTCATTCAATCACACCCACCACACGCACAACCAACATACACAAACCGAAACGCACACCACACCAATACACAACACTCTCAACATATACTACTATGTCGACAGCATGTACCAAGACGGTTCACGCACACGGTCAAAGCAACACGACCATGCGTAGATCTGTCAAGGCAAATCAATCTTCGCCCAATCGTCAGACCAACACAACGTGTGATCTTATCATGGTGGGCACACTCAATCAACAACACAAAACAAACCACTGACAAAACCACCTACAAATTACCTACCACACAACAACAAATACTATCTCAACTCACATATCTCCGCCAACACAACTAAACAACAAAACTCACAAATACACACCCCACTAATAAACTCAACGAACAACAACATCACTGAACCCTCACACGCACATACACATACTCACACGCATAAACGACAACCAACAACAATAACCATTCCACACCAAAAACCACACAATCTCACACACAATCACTCTACATCTCACAACCAACAACACCAAATATGTCGCAATGTGACATGGAGGATACTCCGAACGTCGACTATTGCACGTCTCTCTCGCACACATGTAACACTGCTAACCTCGATACGTCATCGAATGCAGCTGACTTGGTGTGCTTTCATTCAATCACACCCACCACACGCACAACCAACATACACAAACCGAAACGCACACCACACCAATACACAACACTCTCAACATATACTACTATGTCGACAGCATGTACCAAGACGGTTCACGCACACGGTCAAAGCAACACGACCATGCGTAGATCTGTCAAGGCAAATCAATCTTCGCCCAATCGTCAGACCAACACAACGTGTGATCTTATCATGGTGGGCACACTCAATCAACAACACAAAACAAACCACTGACAAAACCACCTACAAATTACCTACCACACAACAACAAATACTATCTCAACTCACATATCTCCGCCAACACAACTAAACAACAAAACTCACAAATACACACCCCACTAATAAACTCAACGAACAACAACATCACTGAACCCTCACACGCACATACACATACTCACACGCATAAACGACAACCAACAACAATAACCATTCCACACCAAAAACCACACAATCTCACACACAATCACTCTACATCTCACAACCAACAACACCAAATATGTCGCAATGTGACATGGAGGATACTCCGAACGTCGACTATTGCACGTCTCTCTCGCACACATGTAACACTGCTAACCTCGATACGTCATCGAATGCAGCTGACTTGGTGTGCTTTCATTCAATCACACCCACCACACGCACAACCAACATACACAAACCGAAACGCACACCACACCAATACACAACACTCTCAACATTTACTACTATGTCGACAGCATGTACCAAGACGGTTCACGCACACGGTCAAAGCAACACGACCATGCGTAGATCTGTCAAGGCAAATCAATCTTCGCCCAATCGTCAGACCAACACAACGTGTGATCTTATCATGGTGGGCACACTCAATCAACAACACAAAACAAACCACTGACAAAACCACCTACAAATTACCTACCACACAACAACAAATACTATCTCAACTCACATATCTCCGCCAACACAACTAAACAACAAAACTCACAAATACACACCCCACTAATAAACTCAACGAACAACAACATCACTGAACCCTCACACGCACATACACATACTCACACGCATAAACGACAACCAACAACAATAACCATTCCACACCAAAAACCACACAATCTCACACACAATCACTCTACATCTCACAACCAACAACACCAAATATGTCGCAATGTGACATGGAGGATACTCCGAACGTCGACTATTGCACGTCTCTCTCGCACACATGTAACACTGCTAACCTCGATACGTCATCGAATGCAGCTGACTTGGTGTGCTTTCATTCAATCACACCCACCACACGCACAACCAACATACGCAAACCGAAACGCACACCACACCAATACACAACACTCTCAACATATACTACTATGTCGACAGCATGTACCAAGACGGTTCACGCACACGGTCAAAGCAACACGACCATGCGTAGATCTGTCAAGGCAAATCAATCTTCGCCCAATCGTCAGACCAACACAACGTGTGATCTTATCATGGTGGGCACACTCAATCAACAACACAAAACAAACCACTGACAAAACCACCTACAAATTACCTACCACACAACAACAAATACTATCTCAACTCACATATCTCCGCCAACACAACTAAACAACAAAACTCACAAATACACACCCCACTAATAAACTCAACGAACAACAACATCACTGAACCCTCACACGCACATACACATACTCACACGCATAAACGACAACCAACAACAATAACCATTCCACACCAAAAACCACACAATCTCACACACAATCACTCTACATCTCACAACCAACAACACCAAATATGTCGCAATGTGACATGGAGGATACTCCGAACGTCGACTATTGCACGTCTCTCTCGCACACATGTAACACTGCTAACCTCGATACGTCATCGAATTCAGCTGACTTGGTGTGCTTTCATTCAATCACACCCACCACACGCACAACCAACATACACAAACCGAAACGCACACCACACCAATACACAACACTCTCAACATATACTACTATGTCGACAGAATGTAATAGTTCGTTTTAAATTCTACGGCCGTGTGGAAATTTCTTAAATTTGTTCTAAATGAGCAGGTATATGGGATACTTTTTCGTGCTCTTTTCGACCTTTATGCGAAGGATTTCTGTGTTCTTATGTTCTGTGGTCTATATCCTTAGTTCTGATTTGGTATGTTGATGGGTGTGTGGTCATTATGGATGGGGTATTAGGCGTTTTGGTTTATTGAGTTGGGGAGATTTTTTGACGTGATTCTTCTTGTTGAAACGCTTTTTGTGTGATATGAGGTTTACTGAGTTAGGCAGTTTGTCTTTTAATTTTATATTAGAGTGTATTTAATTTATAATATAATGAAAGGGCTTGTTTTATTCAAATCACGATGGTACCATCTGTACTGAACTTACCCTATCAAAATATTCCCAGTTAGCTAGGTTTTTAAGGAATTTAAATTTGTTTTCGTAGCTCTGAGCTTTACTTTGAACCACCTAAAAGTTTCAAGTTAATTCAATGGTAGCCACATACTGATCTGATAAATTCGAAGGGATTATATCTTCCAGATATATGTTGCAAAAATACGCAGCATAAATCCATTACATTAGGGGATGAACAGCAGGCTAGCAGAGTAGTAAGAATCTGAAATTCAAATGGATTAGGTTTGAGTATATAGAAAAAATAATCTCTAAAGTAGTAATTGTCAGGTTTAATTCATACTTGTTTCTTACTGTCTGGTCCTTTTTGTGGTCTTTGCCATGCCCCATAGTTGAACAAAACAATTATTAGCAAATAATTATATTACCCTGTTTCTGATAAAATCAATAACAATTACTGATTGACAATCTGAATGTCACAAAAAATTCACTTCATGGATATACTGACCAAGTTATCTAAATATCACGAACTAACTACAGTCATGACCAGTGAACGTAACTTAGAGTTTTTCAAAGGATATACAGTGATAACAGACTAACTCCAAAGAGTGACAGATTACAGGACGATTTATAACTTTATTAATGACACAATTGCAGCTGCCAGTGTAACAAAACCAAACATGTGATGTGGTATCGTTGAGTATAGCACGCATTTCATATTGCTAGGTCATGTCTCCCTCTACTATCTAGACAGTCAACTGAATACTACAAGTAATATATAGGTATTGTAATATTTCTGAATATCGTCTATATAAAAATACAACTACTAAAGCACACGTATGTTTATAGGTGGCGTGAGGTTTATTATCCAAAGTCAGAAAAGTAAGCATTTATAATTAAGATGCATAACAAGCATAACTACAAAACAGTTCATTGGAGGTCATTAGTTTTAAACCGCAACATCCGGAAGTAAAGGATGAAACATGTGACTATTAATTTCCTGTTAGAAACCCATATAGATGTTGGAATAGTTGTTACTGAACTAAAAAAGCAGATTTTGAAGTAAATGTCAGCTGGAGAAACTACACACTGATTCACTGATTGAGATGGTTGAGATACGTAACAGAAGTCAGATCGCCCATTTACTACACTAGGTAGTTGCCCTGCGCCGTGCAGCAGTATTTCGACTTTAAAGGAAAGGTTCACGAGAAAGTACAGGAAGATCTGGATTATATACCTCAGAGTCGAATTTTCGATTTTATTATGAAAATAACCCCTGTAAATGATGGTAAGACCAATAGTGACCGGACTCTGGTCTTCCACTAGAAGTACCTCTCTATGTAACCAAAGGTTCACAGCTCCTGTCAGATGTCCTGTTCGCCATCTTCATTCGGCAGTAGAAATGTCCTTACAGAAGTGAGGCAAATAAAAATAAGGTGGACATAGTGGTTAAAATCAGGGGATATAGAAAACAATGATTCCACGTTGAAAACGCTCGAAGAACTAAGAGAAACTAATGCTGTGTAAACCTGCTTCAGCTACTACCAACCACTGAGAAGTAACTCCTGATGTTTATTTGCTGTTTTGTGTATCAGACCTCAAGTTAAAGGCTCGGGGAGCGGCCTCCTATAACAAGTATTAGCTTTGAACTGCGGATTTGGACATTTTATCAGATGTCAGAAGAAATATGGGATGAAAAGTTATTGTAAGGCTCGACTCCACCCAGCATTCTTGAACCCTATTGCACCTATCAATATTTGATGTAGATACACAACCACTCAATTACTCACTATTACTTTACCCTCGCACATGGACCGCTTCGTTATCATTCCCTTGGTGTTCACCTTTACCTTTACTCTGACCAGCCGCTCATTTCAAATTATTTGTACCGTCTTGAGTCATTCAGTAGTTGCTTTCAGAAAGCTGGCTTTTCGTATGATATCTAGCATCTAAGTCGATAAGCCTTGATGTTTGCAATCTTTGACACCGATGCAAGTCGAACAAACGGGTTTGATACGAACTCGCGAAAACCTAATTATCGACATACGCTCCATCTCACAGACCGTCAGAGGGGATTTCGATTAATTACTTTGCCTGACTTCTCCACCTTTCATTTCAGAAATATATTTCATGTAAGTTTATCCAGTGACTATATGGAATCCGCATACTGCTTAGCTTGTACAGAAATCGCACTAAGTGCTAGGGTCAAAGATGCATTACTTGACTGTTACATTTAAATACTTATACTGTTAGGCGAAAAGGTTGTGTAATATGAAGCACCAACAGATTTTTGACCGAATTCAACTAAGGCTAAGTTCTACCATCAACACGGACTGACTTCTGAAGCTCTGTGTAGATAATAATTTGCTTCTAGACAGCACCAGCTATCAGCGTAGATGTCGTTCTTCCGCTACCTGATATCCTCTCTTCGCTCCTCAAGACTCGAAACGAACAGACCACAGACCAACCAGCTATTGGTGTGGGCGCATACACGACTGTTTATTTTGAAGTACCTGTCTACATTCTAATCGTACTTTGGTAAACATTATGTTTCATTTCAGTTTTGTTAATAATCGTACACACCGTTCTGAACATGTTGGAGTAAGTGAATTATTATACTTTTAATGAAGCAAACTACCGAGCCGAGCTAAATTCTCCCAAAGAAACATACAGTAATGCTGGTTTCATTTCACAGACGTTATGAGGATAGCAGGTTAAGTCGCTTGCGTCTTAAAAGAATGGCCAGATGACAAATATTATGTTACTGCACATTTCTAGAGACTTCCTAACATTTTACGTATATTCTCACAGAATGCTGCTACACATAAAATCAGACAGCGCTTACCAAAGGATGATTAGGCATGGTTAGAACGAGCTTGTTTAGAGAGCTGTTCCACACGGCGGAAAGAAGCATAATGTCAGTAAAAATGTGTGGGGTAGACGATGGGTTGATTAACACTTAACCAAATATTTTGGGGCGTTCGGAACACTACTTTAAATAAAGGTTTAGCTATCGTTTAATATCACTATCCTTTACTCTGAAACACTATTTTCTACGGTGGGTTAACAGTGATTCAATCAACATAGTTCATAAGAAACCTAAAATGCTCAAGAGTCAAAAGCATAAATCATAATCGCAGAATTGGTCGAAACCTGTACCCGAACTCACTTTCATAGGTGAGCAGTTATAAGTGATCAAAAAGGTCCTGTATCTATGCAGTCAGGTGAGCGCCTGAGGAAGTATAACGGTTGAGATTTACAACCACAGAACAGGACCAGAAGAACATATGTAAATCTCCATGAGCTCTGGAAACAGAAATGTTAACTGCAACGTGAAAGGCCAAGTCTACAACACTAAGGCGCAGGCAATCTCTCTCCACTTATGTGAATTCTACCTTAAGAAGTTTGTTTCCTATGTTCCATCACTGCCGCCTCGTAAGGTTGTCCGCGTACGATGAGGTCACCGTCTAAACAACCCCGACGGTATGCTTACATAAAGTGGAGATCGTAGTTCAATAAATGATGTCATTTTAAGCTTTGACATGCTGTGAATATCACTTCACAGACTGCTACACAAACTGTTCGCTAGCTTTAAGAATGGTTGCGAAAAGAGTAGTCAACTTACTGCATCGTATCACGAAATGAAGGATAATGGTGTTGGCTTAGTGTCTGTTGGTGAGATATATTTGAACGCGGCCTGAAACCTCATAAAATTTAGAAGCTAGAGAAGTTACGAAGTACGATTTTTGATTGAGACCAATGGATAAAATGTTCTGGATTTCCCACTTTAATTACTTACGATGGTGATAAGAAATAACTAACGCCTCTTTGAACACCATACATAAGCATTCTTACAGGTTTAGTATTGCTTCCTAGTAACTGTTTGAATTCCTTTTTCGAAGTACTGCGCTCAATAAATTTGATTGAAGTATTCCGAATAATTGAAATAAAAAAGACAAACATACCTTCTCAATTTCCTCTTCAAATGAAGACATAAACTCAAATTTTGCCAATGAGTGGATGAAGCTGGTCAACACTGAAAGATACTCCTGAAAATACTGAGGATTATGCATATCTGACAGACGTCGACAAAGAACTTCCAAATGACGAATTACGAAACCAAGTTGTTCTGAAGAAGGACTTCTCTCAACTAGCTGTGCGAGAGAGTAACTTACAGCCAGTACATACTTTGACGGTTCAGATCCATTGGAAAGTGAAGCAAGTTTTTTTGCATCACAATTAATTGCCAATTGACTATCCACATTATCGAAACTAAACAATGCGTTTAATAAGCAAGGAAGAGTCTAACACTGTTAAGAAATTTAAGTGTTACCTCCAAGGACGTAGTATGAACCTTCCCACCAGCGCCCAAAAGTATTTCTGTTAAAACGACTCCAAGACACTAGATATAAGAGTTATTTATTATTAAACACCACCTCAGCATTTTCAATCGCTTCCCCTAACGTACGCAACAGACAGTCTTTGTCATCATATTTCCTGAATAGAAAAGCTACACATTCGGCTGTGAACCTTGGAATATGTGAGGAATTATGACAGAGTAGCGGTAAAAGATATCTACGTATATAAGTAAAGGAAAAACAAGGCAAATACCTTAAAACTTTTTGAAAGTTCCTAACTAGAGGACGATGTAAAAAGTACACCAAGTGTGCCAAACAGTTAAAACAGTGACCAAGTAACTCTGCATTTTTTGCATTTCTCGTTATGGCATCAACCACAAATGGTAAGAACTCGCCGATATAACAGAAAAAGTCTTCTCGTGTATCACAAGCTAGGTTTGCCACTAGACTGAAAATTGAGGATTATATATCACAAACTAACTCTAGAACAGGCGGTAAACAGTTGTCACTAAGCTGCTCCCAAAGAGTTTTCAGCTCTTGACATATCAAATCCTATCAGGATTAAAAACACCAGAACAACATACTTGATGGAATATTATCAGCTTTAGACTCAAAGTATATGGGGCGATTCTCCTTCGAAACGAAACTGGAAAGTATAATTTGCATTCTAAAACCTACTGAATTGTTCACCCGCACTGCTGTCCGTCCATTTTTCTACAGCCGATGCAAAGTAGCTATCTATAGTGTCCTAAAAGCAATGTATGGTGTTAAGTGTACTTACGTCGCTCTCGCAAAAGTTGCTTTTAAATGAAACAACAACCTTTTGCTTGATTTCATCCCTATATTTTAAAAACTAAATCTGCAATAAGCTATACATCTAACATACGCGAAACGTATTCTCGCCTTTCATAGCATGCCACTTCGTAACGCAACACTTGAATAAGGCCCTCCAAAGTACGAATTTCCATGTTCAGATTTGCAGACTGAGGATAGAAGGCCTGAAACCTGTATTTATCCTTTTCTAGTAAATTTCTGTGTTTGTGCACACCCTTTCTAAATGGGTCAACTGAGGGCTCTGGTACTTTTTCTTCTGGGAGTCGGTGTGAAAATCAATCAATCAGCAATATAGTATCTCCTTGGTTTTTAAACTCTCCTACGATATAATCAAAGGTGTTTCGATCCAGTGAAGGGGAGAGACAATTGATCACGTCAATAGTCATTATTTAAAGTTCAAAATATTTTAATTAAGTCTCCTTTCTGTCTGCGGTATGATGGGAAGAATAGATTTATACTGTTTAGGCTTTCCTCGTATGATGTATTAGTCGTGCCATAAATCATACGTGTTACCTCTCTTTGAACCATTCAAATAATATGTAAGTCCCCTTTAAGACAAGTATTGGCTGCTTGGATACAGTGGTACAGTCTTGAACTCACCAGAAATGTATATAAGGAGGTGAGCGCCTCTGGTGACTCTACGGATTGTCCATAAGGATCTAAAACTACATGCAGCCACCGCGCGACAATGTACTGTAGATTTTAAGTCATGAATCACTATGAAACCTTAGAATAAATGAGTCTGAAATGATTGGAGTGTTATTCCTTCTAATTTGTAGGAGATGATGCTTGTGTGTCCAATGAGTATGGCTGCACATTCTGCTACGTTGACCGGGGATATCTGTTCTTAGGACCACTCTTACAATTTGTTGAGATCTCTTTGCAACTTGAGCGCATCACTGTCTCCCTTCATCTCTCCCCAAATTTTTAAGTCATCTGCATCCGTGAAAACGGATAAGTTATTGATTTAGAAACAAGAGGGGCCCTAGTACTGCGGCACTCCACTACGCGACGTTGCCCGTGAGGAGACTTTTGAGCTGATCCTGACTCTCTGTAGTTCACCTATGAGGAATTCTGTAATCCAGTTTAGTAAGCTGCCTTTGATGCCAAATCTTTTCAGGTTCATGATTACTCTTTTGTGAGGCTCTTTATCCGAGGCTTTGCTGAAGTCTACGAAGACGAAGTCAACAGGTCTTCTGATGTCCCTGGACCCGACCAAGGCTTTCTCCTTATCTAAGAGGGTTTTTCGAGTTTGATCGCGGAATGATATCAGTTATATTACTAGATGGCAGCTCTAAAACCAAGAATTTGTAGAAATTGTAATTCTTGGGCCTTTCAGTCGGGCCCTATTGGCTGAATGGTATTCGAGCCTGCTTAGACACTGGAAGGTCCTAGGTTCGAAACCCAGTCTGTGCGCACTACCGACGAGTTCTAAACCAGGATGAAGCAGCTGTCCAGTACTCCCTGGCTTGAAATGGTTCTGTAACTGGCATCAACCCATAGTCTAACTCGAGAAACAAATGGAATCCTAACAAATCCACTCTTGAACACTCAGAAGGTTTACCAGGCAGAACGTGTTTACTCGGAAGCCTTGTTGTGCTTCGAAGGACGAGTGGTTGTTTTCAAGATATGCTATGCTCTCTTGATGATTAATTCCGGTATATTGACTAAGGTGCTGGTGGGACCGATAGGCCTGTAGTTCGAAGAGCATTGCCTTGATCTGCTTTTGTTGATGTGAGTAACTATGTCATGTTCCCAGTCTCGTGGTAACAGTACATTGAGTAGAGAACGCCTTGTGGGCAGCTAGCTCCTCGAGAAGACTTGGATGAAGATTGTCAGGACCCACTGGTTTCTCCACTTCTAGTTTCCTTGGACAGTTGAACACGTTATCTTTGTCCAATCAACACTGTGTAAGGAAATAGTGTACCATTGTTTCTGCCTCCTCCTTATCCTCTCTGATCATGCCGCCGCCAATGGTCAGGTTTGTGGCCCCATTAGATGTCTTATTCCTAAAGTTCATGTACGAGAAAGTGTTTATAGGTCTCACCACTGCATTTTGAGCAAGATGTCTGGCAATGGATAAAGGCACACATGACCTTATGGAGAGGCTGAGCACCTCAAGGTCACATATGCATACTGTGATTGGTAGATTTTACTTTGCGTAAACGCTGCGGCTAATACGTAGCTCACGTTACTGAGGCGGGCTTTGAAATGATAGTAATATAAGTCGCATAAACATTACATTTTTTCAGCTTAAGGACACAAGTTAACGCATGTATAGATTCTACAGATGTGATATGCATGTAGACCCACTAAAAAAGAGAATATTATTGGGTAACTTAATCAAAGAAGTATAAAGTTTGAAGATTTAGTCTTTTTCAGTTGATTGTAACGGACAGAGAGGAGAGGCATTTGTTTAACATTTGCATTTTGCAGAAGACAAAGTGTGAAAGGTAAATCGGAAGTTTTAGGATTCTTCAAGTTTATTATGGGATAATGGACTGTTCATACCGATTCTACTATCGTTCCCTCCCTTGTTCACATATTCATTGTTGCTAAGATTAGAGATTGTTCACCTGAGGTAAGATTAATTCATCTGATATGTATATATCCTTAGATATTTCTCAATGTGGCCGGAAGTGGTCAAAGGAATACAATCTCAATCTTTGCATGGAAAGGTCATAACCAGTTTCTTCTGAAGGATCAGGTGGTGCTGAAAGCTGTAAAGACTGGTCCAGTGTCACAATCATCTAAGGGAAACTGATCCACGTATTGTGGATTAAACGACTAGTGAACTTTAATTTGACAATCATGTACCCATAAAAAATCTGCAACTGTAATTTTTTTTCCACCCTTTTTAATGTGAATATGTACTGTTCAACTGTTTTTATTTTGTAAATATATGCATTTATGTAGACTACATGTATCTCCCTTAATTATCATTTCGAGGACATAGCATAGTTAACGAAGTTGATAGGCATCGTAGTAATTCTTCTGTGAAATGCGTGATAATCGTAGACCGTTATTATTTCCTCAGTGCGTCATCTAGCCTCCCATGAAATGTTTCAGTTACACTCAATACGGCTGCGTAAAAGATTATCTTTCATCAGGACTTGCGAAAAAATAAACGTTTAGCTTAGGTTTGTTTGCGATTACTACATATACATAATAACAAATGTAGGGCGGCTACGAAAATAACGCGTTATAGGTATATCCTATTGAAGAAAATCCTAGTATTCTTATGCTGCGTAAATTATTACTCTTTCAGATTAAATCACTACGCATTCCAAAAACGGCCACATCACTATTCCTTCAACAAGCAAAGGGAAGTAGTAGTGAATTCTTTAAAGAACACCGTTAAAACATTAAAGGGATATTTATTTTGATAAATAACTTTATAATATCACAAAGATTCCAACGATAACGCGCAAATTCTTCAGTTGCACTTCATTAAAGCCTCCGAATAAAGTGAACCACTCCGTAAATTACAATTGCGACCTGCAAATCAACAATAGTATGACATCCGTTAAGAAACAATTAGCAACACGAAAGTACTCCAAACCAAAGTAACGATTTAAAAAAATTTGTTTATTAACTGTTATCTTACGAATAAATCAACTAACACTCCTTTATAGCTGTAGACTATTCTGAATGTTACCAAGTTTTCATACCTCAGAGATTCAAAACACCCTTTCAGAATTTCACAAAATATGCATCAATTGTCCAATTGGTTTCGTTTTCCTTAACGTAATCAACAATTTACACAGAGATTTAACATTACACATAGAAAGAAATAACGAAATTCAATGACAGATACATGTTCACTCAAACTGCTGAAAGTGTCTACTTTCCACCAATTTTCTAAGTTTTTTCGTTAAAATATGGTTGTCAATGCAGTTGAAGATTGAACGATCAATTCTTGGTTGTTTGCTCAAAACCAACTTCCCCAGTTTTCGCGGAGGCATCAATACGACAGTCATCGTCTCATCGGTCGCTGTTCAGAAAGAAGTCAGCAGAAAACCGTCAGAAGTAATCTTCTTATTTATTATTGTAATATTTGTTCACAGACCTTAGTGGAAACAATTTTTATATGTTGCTGTAACAATAAAGAATTCTCGAGTGGCCAATCGGTGTTTTGGGTTTTCGTCCGTTAATACTCAGCGTTTCTGAAAACTTCAAGGAACAGCGTGATCCTGAGCGTAGCAAGAGCTGGGCATTAACAGTTTACGAGACGTGATTGACAGT
The DNA here is from genome assembly GCA_944472135.2 of Trichobilharzia regenti. Classification (NCBI taxonomy): domain Eukaryota; kingdom Metazoa; phylum Platyhelminthes; class Trematoda; order Strigeidida; family Schistosomatidae; genus Trichobilharzia; species Trichobilharzia regenti. Next base: position 22,019,975 of record OX235267.1, read on the forward strand.
TTCTGACGATGGAAACAGATCTGGCGGATTCAAACAGTTGGTGAAAGTTTGGATAGTCACCATTCATCTTTCCCGGTGCCGGTCAAGTCCTCTTTGAACAAGCAATATCTGGAACTTTCTTGGAATTGATTCAAGTTCAACAATACCTGGGTCAAAGAAGGGACAGAGTGTCTTGGATGCAAACAGGAAAGTAAGTCATGGTGACTTGTCTGTTAATTGTAACGATGTGTCTGATGTTAAGCATGACATGGTTGATGTTACTGTTTCGCCGTCCAGGGATAATAGGAACATCAAACTCTCTAAATTTGAACCACGGTGTTTCGACGGAAACCCAGCTGATTATTTGCAATTTGTAAAGGAGTTTGTGATCATGCTGAGTGGTTTTTATTAAGTGATGAATTGAAATTGATGTATTTGATGAGATATTGCACTGGAGTTGCTTCAAGAGCTATACAGTGCGGTAAGCTCATGCCCCCTAATGAGGGATACGCTGAGGCTATGAGCATATTACGTCAAAGGTTTGGAAGACCTTCAATGATTGTAAGGAACGTATACGAAGCTGTCAAAGGTAACGGCAGTCAACTTCAAGATGACTCCAAGGCACTTACTGAGTTTTTAGATAATCTTATGACTTATAAGAATACCTTGATTTCGATGAATCGCATGAGTGACCTCAACTCGAGTTTTATACTAGAAGTAATAGCAAGACGTCTACCTACTCGGCTGCAAAGGAAGTGGGTAAAAATAAGCTCTCGTATAGAGGATGAGGGTATCGAGCCAAGGTTTGATGATATTCTGAGACTGGTGAAGGACAGTGTCAACCAGGCGATGGGCAAATTCGCCAGCATTTTGCATTCTAAGGTAGAACCTAAGGAACCAGTGAATATAAGGAAGGCATTTGTGGTGAAGTGTCAAGACACAACGAAAAAGGATGAGTGTATTGTTTGCCATAACATGCATCAATTGAGTGATTGTAATCGCTTTATCGCTATGTCACCCGTAGAAAGGTTAAAAATGGCAAAGCAGAAGCGGCTGTGTTTCAGTTGTTTAAAGATTGGGCATACAAAGTGGAATTGTAAGGCGACAAATAAAAGAAGTAGTGGTTTAACGGATATGCATCCACTTCTGAGGACAGTGAACGAACCTGGGAATTCGGTTAATTGTAATAGTATCTCTAGATCCCTTGAAACCCCACAAGTTTTCTTAGGGGTATTACCAGTTAAGGTGAAAGGACCGAAATCTTCAGTAGAGACTTATGCATTGTTGGATAATGGTTCAGACGTTACATTGATAGGTGCTGAACTGGTTGGTTGCTTGGGTATTAAAGGCCCAAAGCAACCCTTGGTTGTAAATACTTTCAATTCTGCGAAAACAGTAGTATGTGAACGAGTGTCATTTCAGTCAGAATCCTTGGCTACTGGGGAAACTGTGGAAGTGGATACTGCTTACACTAGCTCCAGTATGAAACTTGGCGAAGCTATAGTACCTAGTCGTGAAACGGTTGTCCGTAAGCCATACCTGTGTGACATACCTTGTCAATGGAGTTGAAGATTGAACGATCAATTCTTGGTTGTTTGCTCAAAATCAACTTCACCAATTTTCGCGGAGGCATCAATACGACAGTCATCGTCTCATCGGTCGCTGTTCAGAAAGAAGAGTAAAACATCGTCAGAAGAAATCTTATGATTTATTATTGTAATATTTGTTCACAGAACTTAGTTCAGTTATTCTTTTTATCTGTTGGTGTAACAATGAAGAAATCTCAAGCAGCAGATCGGTGTTTTGGTTTACGCGTCCGTTATTACTAAGCGTTTCTGAAAACCTGCAAAGAACAGCGTGGGCCCGAGCGTAGCGAGAGCTGGGCATTAACGGTTTATGAGACGTGATTGACAGTTTCTGACGATAGAAAGAGATTCTGGCGGATTCAGACAGTTGGTGACAGTTTGGATAGTCACCGTTCATCTTTCCTGGGGCCGGCCAAGTCCTCTTTGAACAAGCAATATCTGGAACTCTTTTGGAATTGGGTCAAGTTCAACAATACCTGGGTCAAAGAAGGGACAGAGTGTCTTGGATGCAAACATGAAAGTAAGTCATGGTGACTTGTCTGTTACTTGTAACGATGTGTCTGATGTTAAGCATGACACGGTTGATGTTACTGTTTCGCCGTTCAGGGATAATAGGAACATCAAACTCTCTAAATTTGAACCACGGTGTTTCGACGGAAACCCAGCTGATTATTTGCAATTTGTAAAGGAGTTTGTGATCATGCTGAGTGGTTTTTATTAAGTGATGAATTGAAATTGATGTATTTGATGAGATATTGCACTGGAGTTGCTTCAAGAGCTATACAGTGCGGTAAGCTCATGCCCCCTAATGAGGGATACGCTGAGGCTATGAGCATATTACGTCAAAGGTTTGGAAGACCTTCAATGATTGTAAGGAACGTATACGAAGCTGTCAAAGGTAACGGCAGTCAACTTCAAGATGACTCCAAGGCACTTACTGAGTTTTTAGATAATCTTATGACTTATAAGAATACCTTGATTTCGATGAATCGCATGAGTGACCTCAACTCGAGTTTTATACTAGAAGTAATAGCAAGACGTCTACCTACTCGGCTGCAAAGGAAGTGGGTAAAAATAAGCTCTCGTATAGAGGATGAGGGTATCGAGCCAAGGTTTGATGATATTCTGAGACTGGTGAAGGACAGTGTCAACCAGGCGATGGGCAAATTCGCCAGCATTTTGCATTCTAAGGTAGAACCTAAGGAACCAGTGAATATAAGGAAGGCATTTGTGGTGAAGTGTCAAGACACAACGAAAAAGGATGAGTGTATTGTTTGCCATAACATGCATCAATTGAGTGATTGTAATCGCTTTATCGCTATGTCACCCGTAGAAAGGTTAAAAATGGCAAAGCAGAAGCGGCTGTGTTTCAGTTGTTTAAAGATTGGGCATACAAAGTGGAATTGTAAGGCGACAAATAAAAGAAGTAGTGGTTTAACGGATATGCATCCACTTCTGAGGACAGTGAACGAACCTGGGAATTCGGTTAATTGTAATAGTATCTCTAGATCCCTTGAAACCCCACAAGTTTTCTTAGGGGTATTACCAGTTAAGGTGAAAGGACCGAAATCTTCAGTAGAGACTTATGCATTGTTGGATAATGGTTCAGACGTTACATTGATAGGCGATTGTGTTGCAAGATGTCAAGAGGAGGTCTCTCTCTGGAGGCGCAGGTCGTCAGCGATGTGTGAGATTGTTCTGTGAGTATGCTTGTGGTGTGTTGGCTTTCTGTTTATTTTCCATTTCAGTTCTGTCCGTGTGACCCAGGTTCTGGCAATGGCATCCAAGTCAACGTGTATTGGTCGTGATGGAAAAAAAGGGATGGATCCCTGTTTTGCCGGGGAGTGTCAATATAGTTGAAGATTGAACGATCAATTCTTGGTTGTTTGCTCAAAATCAACTTCCCCAGTTTTCGCGGAGGCATCAATACGACAGTCATCGTCTCATCGGTCGCTGTTCAGAAAGAAGTCAGCAGAAAACCGTCAGAAGTAATCTTGTTATTTATTATTGTAATATTTGTTCACAGACCTTATTTCAGTTATTCTTTTTATATGTTGGTGTAACAATAAAGAAATCTCAAGCGACAGATCGGTGTTTTGGTTTTTTCATCCGTTATAACTAAGCGTTTCTGAGAAACTTCAAGCGACAGCGTGGGCCCGAGCGTAGCGAGAGCTGGGCATTAACGGTTTATGAGACGTGATTGACATACCTCTTCCAACACTGCGAGATGGAAGATTGGGAGTACTCATTGGATGTAGTGTGCCAGAAGCTCACTAGGTATTTGAAGAGAGATTCGGAGGTAGACACGATCTGTTCGCGACGAAAACACCACTGGGATGGACAGTGAGAGGACCTATACCCATAGTCCACATATCATCATTAGTTGCAAACGATGGGGACAAACTAGAAACTATGATTAAAAATATGTATGACTGCGGTGTCCCAGGGAAAGGTCGTTCTGTAGAAGACTTGAAAGCAGTTAAAATAGCCGAGGACTCTTGTAAATACGAAAACGGGCGTTTCAGCGTTGGCCTACCATGGAGATTCAAAGATAGACAGTTGGTTTGTAATAGGAAAGTTGCTCTTAAGAGACTAATGGGTTTACAGAAGAAATTTCTGTCAGATGCAGAACTCTGGTCCAAATATAAGGATGTCGTCGATAAACATATAATGAAGGGTTACGTTGAAAGACTAGTTGATCAAAGTGAGCCAGGGAAGTGGTATTTGCCCCATCATCCCGTCTTTAACCCGAGGAAGCCAGGTAAACTCCGTGTGGTGTTTGATTGTTCTGCGAAACATGAAGGAGTCTCTTTAAATGATAATCTGTATAGTGGCCCAGATTGCGTGAGCTCATTAGTGGGACTGCTATTAAGATTCAGAAAGTTTACAGTTGCTGTCGCGGCGGATATTGAGGAAATGTTATACAGGTGAAGGTGCCAGAGAGTGACAGAGATCACTTGAGGTTTTTGTGGTTTGATGACGGTCCTTGTGGTAAGGTGTCAGAATATAGGATGACAGTGCATCCATTTGGTGCCACGTCCTCCCCGTTTTGTGCTAATTTTGCTCTACGAAAGGCAGTGTCCACATTTGGTTCTAATGATTTGCTGGACGTCATAGATTGTTGCTTCTACGTGGATGATTGTTTAGCCTCCTTCGATGATGATAAGTCTGCAGTTAGATTTGCAACAAGCATCACTGAAGTGTTAGCTAAGGCCGGCTTTCGTCTAACTAAGTGGGTCTCGAACAGCCTAGACGTTTTGAAGCATATAGATCCAGAAGACAGAGCACCTACCGTACGAGATTTGCCTGTTGATACTCTACCAGTTGAACGCACATTAGGTATGCGATGGGATGTGAACTCTGATACCTTTGGATTTAGTGTTGGTGATATTGATAAGCCAGTTACTCGGAGAGGTGTGCTCTCTGTGTTGTCGTCCGTGTTTGACCCACTTGGATTAGTAGCACCTTATCTACTTCCGGCTAGGAGGTTATTTCAAGAGACATGCAGGAAAGGGTTACAGTGGGATGAACCATTAAGTGAGAGGCGCAGAGAAGAGTGGAAGGGGTGGGTTAACAGTTTAAGAATGCTGAATCTACATTCCGTCTCACGTCCACTTAAGCCGTCGAGAAATCATGATATAATTGACTTCCATGTTTTTTCTGATGCCTCTGAGGTTGGATTTGGTGCAGCCGTATACATCAGAACCACCTTAAGGAATGATATAGATGTTAGCCTGGTGATGGGTAAATCTAGAGTTGCACCTCTAAAGACGGTTTCGATTCCGAGATTAGAACTTAATGCAGCCTTACTAGCTGCGCAGTTATTCACAACGGTGTGTAAAGAGTTGGATTACCCCAAGCATCCCGTAACGTTTTGGACTGATTCGATGTCTGTGATATATTATATACGCAACGAGTCAGCAAGATATGCATGTTTTGTAGCTAACAGAGTATCTCAAATTCGTGAACTAACAACTGTTGAGCAGTGGAGGTACGTACCGTCTGGAAAAAATCCAGCTGATCTAGCCTCGCGAGGAGTTATTGATATGAATGTGGTTAAAAATAAGTGGTGGAAAGGTCCAGAGTTCTTGCTAAGGGCTGATAGTATGTGGCCTCGTAGAGAAGATGAACCACCGATAAACGAGTGTGCCTTGGAGTTGAAGACAAGTGTCAGTTTAACATCTACTCAAGAAAGACATTCAGGTTTACATCCACTTTTTAAATATTATTCTTCTTGGTACAAACTACTGAAAGCTGTTGCGTGGTTGACACGATATGTTACGTATTTAAAGGTCATGCATCTTGCGGGATACGAAAATATGAATGTGGGGCCTTTGAGAGTCGAAGATATTAGAAATGCAGAGTTAGCGATTTTGAGGGCTGCTCAGTGGGAAGCGTGGGGTGAGATTGCCAAGGAGGATAGTCCCGATTTCGCAGATTTCAAGGTGCGGTTAGATAGATTATCTCCGATAGTTTCCGAAGGGATCGCTAGAGTTGGTGGACGTCTACAAATGTTAGAATCGTCATATGAGACCCGTCATCCGGCTTTATTACCTTGCTACCATCCAGTCACTGATCTCATTATAAGACACTACCATGTTCTTGAAGGTCATTTGGGTACTTCGCAAGTACTATCAAGTATTCGATGTAAGTTCTGGATAGTGAAGGGAGGTACTGCTGTCCGTAAAATAATTGATAAGTGCATGGAATGTAAACTCCGAAATGCTCGTCCAGTACAGCAGATGATGGCACCACTCCCAGCGTGGCAAGCTTCTGAAGGGAATTATCCATTTGAGTACGTTGGGGTGGATTTGTTCGGACCTTTTGTAGTGAAGAGAGGCAGAACCCTATGTAAAAGATATGGCTGTTTATTCACCTGTTTGAAAATGAGAGCTGTGCATATTGAGATGGTTCATTCGCTAACTACTGATTCATTCGTGCTAGCATTACATAGATTTATAAATCGCCGGGGTGTACCGAAGATGATGTTCAGCGACAGAGGGACTAATTTTGTTGGCTGTCACGCCGAGCTTAAAGAGTACTTCGAAGGTCCCAAACGAGAGTTCAGGAAGAGTTACTGAAAAGGAACATCGAGTGGCACTTCAACCCACCACATGCCAGCCATAGAGGTGGGCTATGGGAAAGACTTATAGGAATTATCAAGCGTATTTTAAGCTCCATAATTAAAAACCAGAGTTTGAATGACGAAACGCTGGAGACATTTTTTTGTGAAGCTGAACGAATATTAAATGACCGGCCGTTATCACCTGTGAGGGACGACGTCAAGGATTTTGATGTGTTAACCCCAAATAAATTATTGTTATTGAGAGGCAACCCTGGCATAGAGGACTCGAGCGGGGAAGGAATACCTACGATTAAAAGATGGAAACAAGCCAGGCACATGAAAGATATATTTTGGAAAAGATGGTTTAAGGAGTATGTTCTAACACTGCAAACCAGGACAAGTGGAAAAAGTTGTGCCGAAACTTAAAGGTTGGTGACATAGTATTAGTAGCAGATAAATGTGCCACAGGTAGGTGGCCTTTGGGAGTGGTAGTAAGGCTAATCTGTAGTGGTGATGGATTGGTGAGGACGGTTGAGGTGAGAACAAGTTGTGGAATGTTGGTGCGAGATATTAGAAAACTGTGTCTACTGGAAGGTGCTGAGAGTAGAGAGTCGGAGGATGAAACACTAGATGATTTTCCAACCTAGAGCGTCAACCTGAGAGGGGTTGTAGGCGTACTGGTGTAAGTCCTGCAATTCTTCAAAGGAATTCCACCAAGACTTGATCGGCGAGGTTGTTTGTACTATTTGTATATACGTGTGGTGTGTCATAGCAATTGGTGTATTTTGGATTCATTGTGTTTACTCGTTGTTTTCGCACCTTGTTGTGATTGCGTATTTTGTTAAAATTTTCGTCGTGCTTACTTCTGAAGTTGCTTCGAGTATTCCACATTCGTGAGTGAATTGATTGATGTTAAGGACAGCAGATGGGTCGTATACGCCGGGGAGGCAATTGCTGAGAATGACATGCACACGGAGATAAGGATTAGCTGTGGTCCCACACGCCGGGGAGCGAGACTGTAGACGACTGAGGTTCGCATACGTCTTCGTTACTAGAACTGAGGCAGAATGAGTGACAAGTGATTGCAGTGATAATTGGTAGTGAGTAGATAAGAGGATGTGCGTAGAGTATCGTGAGGTGGTGCTATGGTGACGTTGTATTCTGCAAGAGTCATTCTAGCAAGTGGCGATTGTGTTGCAAAATGTCAAGAGGAGGTCTCTCTCTGGAGGCGCAGGTCGTCAGCGATGTGTGAGATTGTTCTGTGAGTATGCTTGTGGTGTGTTGGCTTTCTGTTTATTTTCCATTTCAGTTCTGTCCGTGTGACCCAGGTTCTGGCAATGGCATCCAAGTCAACGTGTATTGGTCGTGATGGAAAAAAGGGATGGATCCCTGTTTTGCCGGGGAGTGTCAATATAGTTGAAGATTGAACGATCAATTCTTGGTTGTTTGCTCAAAATCAACTTCCCCAATTTCCGCGGAGGCATCAATACGACAGTCATCGTCTCATCGGTCGCTGTTCAGAAAGAAGTCAGCAGAAAACCGTGAGAAGTAATCTTATGATTTATTATTGTAATATTTGGGTCATAGGAGTAAATAAGAAGACAGTTGCAGCGAAGAAAATTTTCTTTTCGACGGAGTCATCATCTAGGCTGTACATTCGTGTATTTATATCAAATGGATGGGAAAGTTCCAGAATAATATCCGGTCAAGAGTCAAATTAATAAAAATTAAAATTGGGAATTGGAATGCCATAATAAACAGGGGGATGGATAAAACAAACAAAGTAGCATTATAATAACTAAGAAGAGCGACATTGTGCAATTAGGGGTTAGAAATGTAGAAATAACAAAATAGACAGGATGTTTGGATAAAAACTAATGTGATGAATAATTGTTTATGCAATCAGGGATTAAATATGTAGAAATAGTAAAATGACAAAATAAACACTAAGTTCGGGTATGAAAATATGGTAGTGTAAACAGGGATTAAGAAAAACTTGAAATAATATGAATAAACAGGAAGTTTAGATAAGAAAGGCGATGGGATGGTGATTACTAAAAATTACCTGTTTATGATACCCATGGCAAGGACAGGGTTTGGACGTATTTCTTTTGTATACAAAGCGTGGGTTTGAGCTTTTGTATAGCTAGAGCCTCGGCTATGCCCAGATGTCTTGATTTTACTCCCTTTGATGGGTTTGATCGAATCTTGTAAATGATTTTGAAGGATTTTTCGAGTGGCGCTGAATGTCTTGAATTCACCAGGTGTTCTGTCACCGAACTATTTACCCGTTTTCGTTCTCCTTTTACTAGCCAAGCTGGATAGTGTTCACGAGCGCGTTTTTCAAGTCGGCGCATGGTACGACCAACGTACTCAGCTCCACAAGAGCAAGTAAACTGGTATATGCACGTTGAGGTGGCCCAATGCGACAGCTTGTCTTTCGCGTTCTGGTTGAACAGTTTCTTGCAGGAAAACGTCAGTCGTAGGCTAGCGGCGAAGTATGTCTTCCTCAGCGATTTTGAGAGGCGTCTGCGAAGGATGTCTGCTTCAATATCACCTTTGAATTCTAGATTAAGCAGAAGCATTTTCTTTGGGACGGATTGGACTTGTTCAGAAGTCTTCTTAGGTTTGAGATTCTTTTCTATGAACCTGGGTGGGAAACCGTTTTCCATCAGGGTTTTTCGAAGATTACGCAGTTCTTCTTCAACCACTTCCTCGCTGCATATCTTCCGAATCCTCGAGGAAAGAGCGTATATCAGGTTCCTCTTTTTGCTCAGGGGCACGAAGCTTTGAAAGTTGACGAATTGTCCATTCCATGTAGGCTTTTTGTATATGGACGTTTTCAGGGAGTTGTCGGCGTTTCTTGTCAGATGGACGTCGAGGAAGTGGAACATTCCGTCGGATTCAGTCTCAAGTGTGAAGTCGATGTTTGGGTGGGCATTATTGAAGATTTGAAGTAGGTTTTTTAAAACACAGTTCTCATCACAAATAATGAAAGTATCATCGATGTATCTCTTGTAGAGATGGAGGTCGTTGATAGTTGTTGATAAGGCGTTGTTCTCTAAGCTAGCCATAAAGCAGTCGGCTAGAAGGGGTCCTAAGGGAGAACCCATTGCTACTCCATCTACTTGCCTGTATGTTTCTTTGTTGAAACTAAAGTATACGTTGAAGGTGCATCGAAGTAACAGTTCTTTCAGGTAATGAATTGGTATACCGACATTGATGTTATTGGATTCAATGTAGTCACAAAGGAAACATACGGTTTCTGTCAGTGGAACGTTGGTGAAGAGAGACACGACATCCAGGGAGACCATTTTCTTTTCTGCCACATTGACATTCTTAATTGAATCAACAAAGTCGAATGTGTCGCGGAGGTTATGTCTTGACAGCTTCTCTTTCACCGGCCCGAGAATCTCCACCAGCCATTTCGCGATTGTATGATATGGGGAATCTATCATATCTAGTATTGGGTGGAGTGGGACGTCTTGGTTGTGTACCTTGGGTAAGCCGTACATACGTGGCGTTGTAGAACCAGATGGGCGCAGTTGTTCGTATAGCTTTGAACTGATAACGGATTCGTCCTTCATTTTCTTCAATATCTTTGTTAGCTGGAGCTCCGTCTGTTCAGTGGGATCTCTCTGTGGAGACTGTTTCTGAAACTTTTTATCATCGGATAGTATCATCGAGAGTTTGCTTAGGTAGTCCGATTTGTTCATCAGGACGATTCCGGAGCCTTTATCTGGTCGCGTGATGATCAAGTTTTCATTATCTTTCAGTTCTTTCAGCTCCTTTCGATGTTCTTTGGAAAGGACGTTACGGAGGCTGGGTGTTTTGTTGATGTAATCGAGACAGCAATTTAAAACGGTTGATTTGAAAAGTTCTGCATTCTCACATGAGATTGGGACAAGATCTTTCGTCTGGTCGATTAAATTCTCAAATTGCACTTTCGTGCTGAGTTCATTCACTTTTGACGTTGCATCACAAAACTTAGGCCCAAGTGCTAAGATTTGCATTTGAATTGGAGATAGTTTTTAGTAATCACCATCCCATCGCCTTTCTTATCTAAACTTCCTGTTTATTCATATTATTTCAAGTTTTTCTTAATCCCTGTTTACACTACCATATTTTCATACCCGAACTTAGTGTTTATTTTGTCATTTTACTATTTCTACATATTTAATCCCTGATTGCATAAACAATTATTCATCACATTAGTTTTTATCCAAACATCCTGTCTATTTTGTTATTTCTACATTTCTAACCCCTAATTGCACAATGTCGCTCTTCTTAGTTATTATAATGCTACTTTGTTTGTTTTATCCATCCCCCTGTTTATTATGGCATTCCAATTCCCAATTTTAATTTTTATTAATTTGACTCTTGACCGGATATTATTCTGGAACTTTCCCATCCATTTGATATAAATACACGAATGTACAGCCTAGATGATGACTTCGTCGAAAAGAAAATTTTCTTCGCTTCAACTCTGTTCTTATTCTAATATTTGTTCACAGACCTTAGTGGAAACATTTTTTATATGTTGGTGTTACAATAAAGAATTCTCGAGTGGCCAATCGGTGTTTTGGTTTTTGCGTCTGTTATTACTAAGCGTTTCTGAGAAACTTCAAGGAACAGCGTGAGCCCGAGCGTAGCAAGAGCTGGGCATTAACGGTTTACGAGACGTGACTGACAAAACTAGTTAAAATTTATCATTATCTTTTTCATTGAGACATTATTATCATGACCGTTAGTAATTCGTCGTAAACTTTGATGTTACTATCACTATTATTTATTTATATGTACCTCACCTACAAAACAGGTATTGTCCTTTTCAGAAACTATTGATCTTTAATCCATATTTTTAATGTTTTCTTTCCCCTCCTTAATTACTGTGTATTTACATATTTTTCTTTATACATTAAAAATCCATGTTCATGGTTAGTGCAAATTTAAGTGACATGACTTTCTCTCTCAATTTTTATTGCTGAACCAATTGTATATGCTTTCAGACTTTACATGACTCACATACCTTCTCGCGTTTATGCATGTTGTAATATATCCCTACTTTTATTCAAAAATTGTTATTACTATTATTATTTACTTCATAGTTTTACTTAACATTTTCCGGTGGTCTCTCCGGACCTCTAGGGGGGGGGAAGCCGTGTGGAGTACGTAACAATGTGATTGTACACTTTTTGGTTATTTGTAGAAATTAGAGATATTGTACATAATTTTTGTTTAAAACGCTTCTTGTTGAAATACACATAACTTCCGTGTACAATTGAAAATACACTCTGCTGTTGGAGACTTCGTCTTCTCCTTGGTTGTTTCTGCTTACCTGCTCAACTCACACCGTGTTGTATACTTCGGATTTATTGCAGGAGTCTACTACTCTCAACCGAAGACATTTCTACAACCGGAACACAGCAGCCACAGCAGACGCAGTCCAAACAATTAACGTACCCGTGGATTATATAAATAATTTGTAGCAGAGGACTTAGACTTTATATCCAAGTAATCCTTTTTGTTGATATAACTCGTCACTGCATTTTTGGTAATATATTGTGATTTAACACTCCATTGGCTTGGATTATTATTTTTATATTTGTAATGTTAGTGAACTCTAATATTAGTCCCCTACAGAAGTATAAAGTTTGAAGATTCAGTCTTTTCAGTTGATTATAACGGATAGAGGGAAGAGGAAGTTGTGTAATTTTTGCCATTTGCAAAGGACAAACTTTGAGAGATAAATCAGAAGTTCTGAGATTCTTCAAGTCTATTATGGAATATATGGACTAATCCTACTGATTCTACCCTTGTTCCCTTCCTTGTTCACATATTCATTACTGCTAAGATAAGGAATTGTTCACCTGAAGTAAGATTAACTCACCTGATATGTATACGTCCTTAGGTGTTTCTCAATGCGGCTGGAGGTGGCCGAGGGAATACAATCTTGATCTTTGCATGGAAAGATCATAAGCAGTTTCTTCTGAAGGATCAGGGGGTGCTGAATGCTGTGTCACAGTCATCTGAGGGAAACTGATCCACCTATTGTGGATAAAACGATTAGTGGACTTTAATTTGGCTATGATGTGGCTATAAAAAACTACAACTGTGATGTTTTCACGGAATTGTTATAAAGCCTTTTTAATGTGAATATGTACGCCCGGGAGGCTATTGCTGAGAATGACATGCACACGGAGATAAGGATTAGCTGTGGTCCCACACGCCGGGGAGCGAGACTGTAGACGACTGAGGTTCGCATACGTCTTCGTTACTAGAACTGAGGCAGAATGAGTGACAAGTGATTGCAGTGATAATTGGTAGTGAGTAGATAAGAGGATGTGCGTAGAGTATCGTGAGGTGGTGCTATGGTGACGTTGTATTCTGCAAGAGTCATTCTAGCAAGTGGCGATTGTGTTGCAAGAGGATGCCTTTAACTGGAAGGCGCAGGTCGTCATTGATGTGTGAGATTGTGCTGTGAGTATGCTTGTGGTGTGTTGGCTTTCTGTTTATTTTCCATTTCAGTTCTGTCCGTGTGACCCAGGTTCTGGCAATGGCATCCAAGTCAACGTGTATTGGTCGTGATGGAAAAAAAGGGATGGATCCCTTTTCTGCCGGGGCGTTTCAATGTAGTTGAAGATTGAACGATCAATTCATGATTTCTTGCTCAAACCCAACTTCCCCAAATTTCGCGGAGGCATCAATACGACAGTCATCGTCTCATCGGTCGCTGTTCAGAAAGAAACCACAATACCGTCAGAAGTAATCTTGTTATTTATTATTGTAATATTTGTTCATAGACCTTAGTTGTAAGGTTGGCTATATGTTGGTGTGAGAGAAAAGAACTCTCGAGTCGCCAATCTGTGTTCTGGTTTTGCCGTCCGTTCGCACTAGGCGTTTCTGAGAAGCTTCGAGGGGTAGCGTGAGGCTTAGCGTAGCAAGAGCTGGGCATTAACGGTTTATGAGACGTAACTGACACATTGCATATGAAAAGTGGACAGGAAAACCCAGCAACAACAAACTCAGCCAAGCAACCAGGTTCCCAATTTCCTTCAAACTACACTCATCCCTAAAGGTACCACTATCCCCTACATTTTGCTCAGCAGAATATGACCTCATTTGCTCCGGTACTTAAAACTCTTCTAACATTAAATTTAAACACGTTTTAACTAGTAACTTTAACAAGTAACAACAATTACGGAAACAACAAGCAAACACAGTGAATGCCAAAAAACCAATTGATATGGAACACCAAACATATATACAAACAGCACACATAACCTCGAAGATCATGTCTCGATGTAATTCCTTTGAAGAATCGCAGGACTTACACCAGTACGCCTACAACCCTTCTCAGGTTGACGCCTTAGGTTGGAAAATCGTTGCAGAGTTCACTTGCTGACTTCCCACTATCAGCTATATCCTCAACTCTCAACGGTAACACGCTCATGTCATTGTATCGTAGAATATAGATGACGAACAAACATACGACGTATCTGATCAACCTAGCGTAGGCACAGAGTAATTTACACCAAAGATAATAGCATTCAAATAGTAACTTGGAACTTGAAAAACCAATATTCATGCAAGCCAATTTAACAATTACCCTCTCGTACACACTTGGTTTATCATCACTAAACTGACCAATATCTTTCGTCCTCCCAAATGCACCAATACTATCAAAGTCATTGCACAAGGTACTTGAGTTCATGGGCGTCTGTTTCATTGTGGATGACAACACCAACGACGACTGATTGATACCAGTTGATGAACTTAGCGGTGGATCAAAAGCTGTTGTTGTTCGGCTTTCAGAAAGTTGTCTAACTGCAAGATTACCACCACTGCTGTCTTTTTCTATTAGCTCGGGTTTAGCACTAGCATCTGATTGTAGGTGGGCTACACGCTGATCATTTACACTGACGTTCTCACAAATATCCATACCTTCTACAACTGAATCTGCCTTTAATTCTGCTCCACGTTCAAGTAGTACAGAACCTTTGTTCAACTCAGCAGTAGTTGGAATTCCACTCATCTCATCATGATCAACAAAAGACAAATATGCACTATCATGATCATTATTACAATTATTCACTTTTCCGTCGTATATCTGGTCAACTTTATTGTTTTCAAACTCTTTAATAACAGCAGTAGATGGGCTTTATATCTTTACTCTGACTAGTAATACCTTGTAAACTTGTGGAGTCAGAACTGGACTCTGAAATTATAACTCTCTTCTCCTGCACAAACTGCGGTGCCTTCTATGACACTCTACTCAACAATGGCTTGCCAGTTGCGACTACAGGTTTCTGCATTGCACCATTATCGTCACACGGTTCGGAGTCAGACCTTGATGACTCTGATTTCGCATTTAGATTATCACTAAACTTGCTCACTGCTTCACGGTTCCCCATTTTGTGCACTTCTTGTAAACGGACGAAACACGACCGTGTTTGTCTCGCAACTTGTATCCTATCTGTTGGGGATGTCCCACGAAAGCTGTTACACTCACTAAGTTTATATGTATTACTAGACACCATAAAGCCTTCTCGGTATGCGCTTCCTCGAGACCTTTT
The DNA here is from genome assembly GCA_944472135.2 of Trichobilharzia regenti. Classification (NCBI taxonomy): domain Eukaryota; kingdom Metazoa; phylum Platyhelminthes; class Trematoda; order Strigeidida; family Schistosomatidae; genus Trichobilharzia; species Trichobilharzia regenti. Next base: position 22,035,181 of record OX235267.1, read on the forward strand.
CATCATCAGTGATTGGGGTTTGCTCTTAGACTGCCCGTGATTCTGATCAGACATTACAATCTCTCCCCATAACGTGGATATATTTTTGTCGATTTCTGGAATGTAGTGGATATTACACCACTGCTCAACTATAACTTATATTGGCTGCTACTCTAGCTTCCAATTCTGCAGATATATCACCGCCAGTTATCAAGTTTGGATCCACTCTTTCGCAGGGCTCATCCTCCTTATTGTAACTTTAGAACAACGTCACAGAAAAGAAAACTGTAGAGAAGTTCATCATTTTTTGGTTTACATACCAGGATCAATTTACAGGATAATTGGTTTCTATATACTCTGTATTTTACTTTTTAGTACTTTGTAAATTTATTGTTTATTTATAAGCAATAAAATTCCATACGGTATCCATAGTAGTACTTAATCTGTATATCCACTCGATATACTATTTTTCCATATACCTGTTTTCGATTTAGCTCGGCTTTAACTTTAAACCATATTGATTAGTTTTCAGCAATAACACAACGTAATAAACGAGTACTTTCCATACGTAACAATAGTTTGGGTCACTCAGCTAAGAAGATACGTACATCACTGTGCGTTGCGCGTAGCCTCAACAATGTCCCCGAAGTCATTGTTCCCGACTTGTTGTCAGAGGTATATGCAACTGCCGAACAAAATAAGTTGGAATTTATATCTCTAAGAAACTCTGTGAAGGAATTAAATGAGAATACAAACACCATTAAGCCACTACTGCTTCTTTGTAACCCAACTCATGATGCTAATCCGGAAAGTCTGCTGAAATCTGAGCGTATGTTAGACTTTATAGCCAGTGAAGATACTAAACGAATCATGTCCTCGTACAACGTTCTCGCTTACAGTCTGCCTGATCGGACGCCTCAGGACAAAATCAAAGTGAGGTGTCTCCAAGCGTGTGACATGCCATCAGCGAATTGTCACCTAATCAAACTCAGGAAGAAATCAGGAAAGTATACTTGCCCTGTGCTGTTTAAATTCAGTGGTCCCAATGATGCTAGAAAATTCCAGTAGTCAGACAAGTTAATTAGTTCATCCACAACTTATGGTAATATTAAACTTGCCCATGACCTAACGCCATGTCAAAGACGTAGCCGCGCAAGTGTACCAAGTGTCGCAAAAACTTACGTAACAGCAGAATGTCCTATAGAAGACTCTGTCGCCTTACACTTGAGTAAACCTAATGGTACAGACATACATGAAATACTCTTAAATAATAAAAATTTACCTAAAAAACTCAACGGTGAAGCAACTACGGTCATAGACTTAGATGCATCTTCAGAGTTATGCTCGCTAGCCACATCACCATCAGCCGCTAATACCAATACCAACGTTAAGCAAAAGGCTAGGCTCGAGAATGTAGCATTAAATATAACCTCCCCCAGTAGCACTCAGAATAGTGAGCATACAAAACGAAGTAAAATAATAAATATATATACAGCAAAACACATATTAAAGTCTTCTCACACCTGTATACGAAAGCACAACAAAGATGCTACACATCTGACAACTTACTCAATCTAAGATTCATGTTAAAAAAATACTAACTGGGATTTATTCTATGTAAGTACATTAGACGACTCAATCACCAATACAATGGCGCGCTCCTTGAATACGACGTGCTTTTTCCTCTCCAACCGGAAAATACCAATTCTGTGAATTATCCGTTTGGGAAACCTGATCTTCCTAGCCGGTGAATTTAATTCAACCATTACTTACATAGTAAATCTCTGTGTGGTAAGTCCAGCTGTCTCGAACTACTGCCAAAGCTTCAGGTGCTACTTTTGTAGCAGCATCTTCCTCACTCGTTCAGAGAAACAAGACTTGTTGGTCTACCACGTGATTGCCGTGAAGCCGATCATTCAGAAAGTACTAGGTAAAGTCGAAAACCTTTTCTTTTCCTTGCCTTACACTTTTTCAGTCTTATTCTTGCTCTTTTGGTTAGAAACTGTTGCTCTCTTAGACGTACATAGCATAATTTATAGTGACTGTTAATATGGTTGTTGAAAGCAGCCTTAAAAAAGCCACTAGTTTACCGTACTCTGTAGTCACAAGGGCTTCAGCCAGGGAAGGAAAAAATCCAGGGATTTCAACCCCTTCCCGCATACCGATCCTAAAGACTCGTGTAGCTTTAGTCTGCCCTGATACAACGCCTGCATTGCCACAGTCTAGTACTGAAACGGCACAGGCAATACCAGAAGGACAGAATTCTACACCTGCATCAACTGTAGGCCAGTGTGTGAAACACATCAAGCCTAAAAGGAAACGTTCAAGACGTCATAAGACCTCGAAGGCGTCATCAAGGAAAGGGGATGAATGCCAGGCGTGCAACATCACAGTTTCTAAAACTGATTCAGCGTTTGAATGTAATTTTTGCAAACGATGGGTGCACTGCCGTTGTGACAAAGAAGTACCGAAAGCATACTATGAGTTTATGAGAAATAACCCATGCCCATGGTTTTGGTACGTGTGTCCACTTTGTCGCCCTGGCATAGTCCCACAAAGCGTGTCTGCGGATAGCAGAAATAACATGCTCTTGTGCCCCAACACAGTATCATGCAGCTCCCCCCTGCTAAACTCGCACTGCCGAAACTGGTCAAAGACTTAAAGAAGGACACACCAGCCCTACTGACTGGAAATGCCAATTCTCACAAGGTGAAGATTAGCAAGGTTCCATCCACAACAGGGGAGGGCAAAATTACAAAGGCACCACTTGCATCCACTAGCAAGCCTGGCAACACAAAAAAGGCTGTCCAGGTACCGACGAAGCCTAATGTTGCTAATGATGCAAAGGACTGCAAGAAGCCGAAGGCAAAACCTAAGTCTGAGGGTAGTCGGTCTAACTCTCTCATCCTCTTTAACGTACCTGTGAGCACGGATAGCTTGCTCGAACAACGGGCCCTGTTTGATCAGGAACAGTGGTCCAACCTGTGTGGCAAACTAGGTCTGAACATTAGTTCAGCAAAACTGTGCAGACTGTACAGGGGTGTCCACACGCCTCAGGGTAAGCCACCCCCATTACGGGTTACACTGGACTCAGCCGAAGAGGCCGAAAAAGTACTGCTAATGGCTCAGGTACTAGCCCTGGACAGAAGTTCTAACATAAGAGCGCGGCAAGATAGACCATGGGCCGTCAGAAATATGGCGAGGGAGTCACCGGAACTGATGCCTTCCACCTCTATGGTGGTACACGGTGTTCCGGAGCTGGAAACCGGCACTGCTTGTGAAAAACACATGCACGACGTACAACAATGGAGATGGCTGTCATCTCAGATGGCCCCTGGCGCTTCTGGAGCCATCTCCATTTTCCGACTACCTCGTCCCGCTCATCTAACATTGATTAACTCTCCAAAGCTGCTGTGTGTCACATTCAACTCCCCGGAGCAGTTGTCCATATCACTTCAACGGTGGTATGAGACCAAGGGAAAAATTGGAGGACACATCCGATGCTGTGAAAGCAGACCCAGAAATATAAGGAGGCAGCAAACTGAGGCTTTAATACGACCCCAAGCTTCGGTGACACTAGAGCGATGCAGCTCTGAGAATAATAGTCTGTGTCTCCCAAGTGTCCTGCCTAAATCCATTGAAAAAAACTACAACGGGCCGGTTCTATCGGAATCGGCCAACTAGTTCCAACATCAAGTCCCCCACCAGCAGACGGTTTCACGTCAACTACCCCACAACACTCTGAGGTTGTTAGACTCACTGTCAGTTGCCTATATAGCAATGTGAGGGGGCTGAGAGGGAAAGTAGGTGAACTTCGAAATCTCCAAGCGCACCTTCAACTGAAAATAATCATTCTCACTGAAACGTGGCTAAACCCCACTATCGCCGACAATGAAATCAGTATAGGTGATATGGTACTGGTCAGGAGAGACAGGGATAATAAGGAAGGAGGGGGAGTTGCTATATACTTTGATAGGCAACTTAAATGTGTGCGCGCAACGGACCCACCACTTATCGAACTCCCAGACTCCATATGGTGTCATTTCACCGTAGGCCACACCAAGCACTTACTGGGTGGCATCTACCGATCTCCCACCTGTGGGGCAGAGCACAATCAGCTACTGCTCAGCACTATCACAGGAATACGAGATTTGGGCTACGACCAAATCACCATAGCTGGAGATTTCAATGCTCCATCACTGAACCTTGGCTCCGGGTGTGCTAAGGGAAAATTTGGCCGAAACCTACTGCAAACTATTCGAAACACGGGACTGACTGAGAATGTTGGAGACGACACTAGGTGGGGCCCTAGTGGAAAGTCATCAAAACTAGATTATATTCTAACTAGTGACCAGCTACTCGTCGAAAAGGTCCAGATCATGACTCCTCTGGGAAGCAGTGACCATGCAGTCATAGGTTTCGATCTTGTCCTCCGTGAGCGTTTGCAATGGGATGTTACGCGACCATGTCTGTGCTACAGCAAGGCTGACTATGCTGAAATGCGGAGGCTCTTGTCCGACGCAGACTGGCCCTTAGCATGGGACGACCTATCTGTGGATGAACACTGGGAAGTGGTAAAAAAGATTATCCATGCAGCAATCTCGGATACCGTCCCTTTAGTCACAACACAGCCTAAGAGAAAGACGTCATGGTTGAAGAGAGGCACGCAACGTATTCTGCAAGCAAAGCGGAGGGCTTGGTTTACGTGGCGTGTATCTAAGAGTCAGACCGACCATGATGCATACCTCGAACTCAGGAACCGGTGTAATGCAAGAGTTAGGAGGGACAGAAGGTCATTCCAGGCTAACCTTGCTAAAAAACTCCTATCAAACCCTAAAAACTTGTACCGATTCATGTCGGAAAGAAAACCGACAAACCAAGGGGCATGCGCCTTAGTAGGCCCAAACGGTCAATATCTCACTAGTCTGGAGATGGCTGAAACATTCAGTTCAGCCTTCGCTAAACAGCTAAACAGCAATGTGGATATTACAGTTACGGACCAAAATGGTGGCACCACTATTTCAGAGGAGGAAGACCTAGCGACTACTCCCCAAATAAACCCCGCAATAGTACTAAGGAAGCTACAGCGACTCATACCTGGGAAGTCCCCAGGTTGTGATGACATCAGGCCATCTGTTCTGAAACAGTGCGCCGAGGCTCTCTGTAGACCCCTGTGCGACTTGTTCCAACACTCAATGGATTCGGGGACCCTGCCAAGGGAGTGGAAAAGAGCCATCCTTTCTCCGATCTTCAAGGGTGGGGACAGGCAAAACGCTGCTAGCTATAGACCAGTAGCTCTACTCCCAGTGGTATCAAAAGTACTGGAAAGTATTATTGACGACCACATCAGGGAATATTTCGATAGGACTAATATACTGCATGAAGCCCAACATGGTTTCAGAAAAGGCAGATCCTGCGTCACTAACCTACTGTCAGCTTGGGACGACTGGACATCATGCTGGGACTTGAACGTACCAGTCCATGTGGTCTTCCTAGACTTTGAGAAGGCATTTGACACTGTTCACCATGACCTTCTCCTACATAAAATAAGCCAGGCAGGCATAGGTGAGCCACTTCTGTCATGGTTGAAGGACTACCTAGCCGACAGGCAATTTTGCACTAAGGTTAACCGAGTCCGATCATCTTGGCACAGATCGTCATCAGGAGTGTCGCAGGGTTCTATCCTAGGACCACTGATGTTTTTGATTTTCATCAATGATCTACCACGCCGTCTGAGCTGCCCGACTCTCCTGTACGCTGACGACGTAAAAATATGGAGGGCGATAAAGTGTCCGGAGGACTCAGATAGGCTACAGGAAGACCTAAACCTTCTGGAAGACTGGGCGGTGGCCAGTGGCATGACTTTCAACTTGAAAAAGTGCAAAGTAGTGAAGTTGCGCACCTGTAGACTGCAGAATGCAAGTTACACCCTGTGCAATGAAAGCTTGTCCTGCACAACGTCGGAACGCGACTTAGGTCTAGTTCTAACGGAAAAAATGGACACAAGCGTAAATTACACAGGGGATGTAGCGAGGGCATATGCGGTCATACACTTTACGCATAGACAGTTAGGTGCACTCACTCCTGAGCTCTTTCTAATGTTGTACAAAACATACGTCAGGCCACACCTTGAGGTGCATAATATTATTGCACCCCCAATGCTGAGAAGAGATGCCAACCTCTTGGAAAGAGTCCAACGACGGGCAACAAAAGGAGTGGTTGGTCTCCGAAACAAACCATATGATGAAAGGCTGAAGAAATTAGGCCTGTTCACACTTAGTTACCGTCGGCTTAGGGGGGATTTGATTACTGCCTACAAAATAACAAATGACCAGAATCACCCAAACAAAGGTGTTCTGCCATTGAGTAGGTATAGGCTTCCACGTGGAAATCCCAGAAGGATAGCTCACCAGAGGGCAAGGACCCGGGTGCGCTCCCACTTCTTTTCACTGCGGGTTTGTCGTCCCTGGAATTCCTTACCGGCAGATGTAGCTATGGCACCGTCTTTGGACGCCTTTAAGCGAAGGCTGGACAACCATGCAGCGATACAAGGACTGCATCCAAATGGCCTATCTCCTTAAAATCGCATTTACCAATCAGGGTAGATAATTAAACTCGTCATTTTACTTCTTTACATTCTCTCCCGTCTTACTCTCCTGACAACTTATTAATATTATAATTACTATTAAAAAAAAAATTATTACCGATATATATATTATTCTTCAAACTTCATGAGCTGACTGTTGTTACGTTTCCTATTTTCGTTTCTGTCTCTTAGTCTGAATAGCTTCACTAATTATATCTATTATTATTATTATTATTATTATTACTATCTCTTTTCTCTTGTCGACAATACCGAAGGACTAACTGGCGAAAGGATCAACTCCAATCACAGTAGTAACAGTCTTAACATACCTCATACTACAAACCACATATAATTAATCCCAGCACTACTCCCTTTGGAGTCAACCAAAGCTACGACAGTCGAGTGGCGGGACAAGCTACGCAGAAGTTTACCGAAGATCAAGAACCTATACCTCACAATCAAGAGGCGAGCACAAAGAAATCAAATTGGTTTATACTAGCTCGTAAAAACGATATTGGATATTGGATATTGGATCTCAAGTTCTGCCTCGACATATGCTCTCCCAAACAAACACTACTCAAACGCCTCGACCGCTTCTCATCTCCTCATCTCAAACAACTTCCCAGGCAAAAACAAACATCATATAAACGCAAAGATAAGTTAGGACTTAAAAAGATTAATGCTCAAATCAAATCTGAAATCAAAAATCTTAATGATATCTATGACCAAGCACTCTTATCATGCAAATATCCTATCAGCATGTGGAAACTTTTCAATGAAATTACTGGCAATAGTAAGCGATGTAATGTTTTTCCCTCTTATGATGTTAATTCTTTTAATCAGTCTTTCGTACGCTCTCCTTCTACTATAACTACTTCTAACATTACTAATCATGTAGCTGATAACTTCCAGGACTTTAACACACTCGATGTTCTAAAATGTCTTAAAACGCTTAAGCCCTCACGTAGTCTTGGTCCTCATGGTGTACCTGCCTATGTTCTAAAACAATGTGCAGATGCTTTATGTTCTCCGCTTACTAACATCGTAAATGCTTCTTTTTCCCAAAACGTTTTACCTGTTGCATGGAAAGACATTAAAATAGTCCCTGTCCCTAAACCTGGAAATAGCAAAAATGTAAAATTCAGACCCATCGCCATTACTTCCCTGTTTCTAAAGCTGATAGAAAAACTAGTACTTCTTGAACTCGAACCCTCCCTTAAAAGCTTTGAAGATCCCAAACAATTTGCCTACAGACAGGGTAGGAGTACTTTAGACGCTGCAGCCGTCTTACATAACAGTATCGTCTCATCATTAGATAAAGGTGCCAAATACTTTCGCTGCACGTTTCTCCACTTCACTTCTGCTTTCGACTCTGTTCCTAGATGTCTCTTGCTAAATAAGCTCTCGATGACACAAACTGGTTGCATTCCTACTTCTTAAACAGAATGCAGTACACTGTATACAAAGGCAAATCCTCCTCTACTGTGCTCACTGAAGCTGGTGTCCCCCAAAGTTCTGTACTCTCCTCACTTCTCTTTTCTTTCTTTCTACACGACCTACCGTCTTCAAATGACATTAATTTTTGTCAAATATGATGACGATCTGACTGTACCTTTGCCTGTCAAATACCAAAGTGACTGCTGCAAATTAAATGGCTTTTTATCAGAAATCAGCCAATGGTCCAAGGAAAACGGTCTAACCTTAAATCCCTCTAAATGCCAAACAGTCAGTTTCACCTTTAGGCATAAATCTGACCTAAACAAACTGGCTAGCACTCACGAGGCGTGCAACATAGATGCCACCGAAATAGAAACCAAGTAGAGAATTAAATACCTAGGCGTCACTCTATCTGCTGATCTTTCCTGGTCGTCTCATATCTTGATGATTACTAAGAAAATATTCTGTCTTACCTTCTACATCAAGGAGTTAAGACATTCTGGTATAACCCAACCCTTACTCCTACAATTCGTTAACTCCCGTATTCTGCCTATTATTCTCCATTGCTCCCCCTTAGTTTTTCCAGGGCTTCTGAAGAAAGACTATACCTTATTACGCAGGATGTTAAAGGTTGTCAGCAGGGTAAGCAACGTGCCATATAACCGGCTTGTTAATATTCTGGTTGACAGGCACTTGGACTCATGTGAAAAATGGGCTAAATCCATTCTATCTGTCTAACTCACACCACCCCCTTCATTCACAACTCTCCCCTTGCATCTCATGAGGCAGAACGAGAAGTCTATATCGAAAACTATATGCTCGCACTAACAAGTACAGAAACTCAACCATACCCTACTTAGCTCGTGTTCTGTGCGATAAAGAAAGCATTAGGCGTGATACCTATAACTTATTAAATAGTCAGTAGGACAACTGGACCTCGTTTTTCCAACTCATATCATTTATAGGTACAACGTTTTTTTCTTGTTTATTTCTTTCTTTTCCTTTTCTCCCTCTTTTTCTGTTATGTGCAGCTTTGTTTCTTTCTTCTGTTTACGCCAGTAAATATTCTAGAACCTACTTTTATAGCACCTTCTTACACTCTGTTTTATTTTGGCTTTGCTACCGACATGCTAATATGTTGTTGCCAAAACTAACTGAGATAACCTTAATCTATGTAGAACTTTATTTATTGTTATGTACTAACTGGATGCAATATTGTAGTAAAATGCTGAGAATTCCATTCTGTATCACAAGTACTTTTTTGGAATAAAGGAATTATTATCTATCTTATCTTAAAACATTTCATATAAGCATATAAATTTACATGAGCATGCGTGCCATTTCTACAGGCACGATCAAGTATGATATAATCTCAAATCGCAGTTTGTCTACAAATTAATAATGTTTAAACAGCTAAGTATTTGATATATATATATATATATATATATATATGAATACACTCATTGTCTGAACCAGGCCGTTTAGTTATTGAATTGTACAGTTGTCCTCCAGGTTGCGCGGGAAAATCGACTTCGTTTCGTTTTCAACCCGTGGTTGTAGGCATACGATAACCAAGCAATATTAAGGTAAGATAATTTGACCAAGTCCTTCAAGAAAGGAGCAATCTGAGGAGTTGAAATCCCCAGTAGTGAAGGATAGAGAGTTGCCGAAGTTGGCAGCAGCAAACATGGTGAATTCATCAGCAAAGTTAGATAGATCAGATGGAGAGCAACTAGGAGGAATGTACATGTTTGTAATACAGATTTGTTTGTATTTCGGGAGATATTTGGGACGACACTTGACAGTAATCCAGTCAATGAAGTTATTTGAGAAGGTGAAGCAGACATTATTAGAAGCAGACCATTCGGAGGGAATAAAAGTCGCAACGCCAACACCATTTTTCTTATTACAACATTGACGGTCTTGACGAAATAAAACGAAGTCCTTTAGTGAAATAAGATTGTCATCATACAGTTCATGTAACCACGTTTCTTGTAATGTGATTATGGCAGTATTATGACAAGTTTCAGTGGACATTGTCTTGTTTGGCAGAGAGCGGCAGTTTGTGTTGATTAAGACGGGGACCGTAGTTAAGTGTATTGGTGTACGTTTGAGGGCTCTCTGCCAACCACTATGATACTTCCTCCTTGGTTTCTTTGGAATATGAAAGTCATTTGGTCGTAGATGATTGATAAAGTTACGAGAGTAAATTATTCTATCAGGATTCATATTTAGGCGATAAATAAATGTTGGTAAACAGTAGACTGGATGCAAAATGTAGATATTATAGTGGTTGGCCCGAAAATACGAACAGGCCGCCTAGCTCTTTATGCTTTCTATGAGGTAAGTACAACTTTTACAGGGGATTGAAAGCTGTTTTAGAAACGTTAAAGTGATAAGGTGAATCATTAAACTGCAATGAAATTAGTAATTCAGTGACCACCACCATATCTACTGAGCAGCTAGCTCCACCCTCCCTCATTTAATAAATAACCTTGCCATCCGGAATACCTGTACTCAAACGCGTCACTGATAGTTTTCTCAGAAGCAAACCAAATAATACCAATTTAAGCAACTCCAATCATACCACTAACTCCGGGAAGCAGAATAAGTCTTCATACCGCCATAAATCTAACGTCAATGAAAAGAGAGTTAACCTGCCGGTTCATCTAAAATCAAACAAATCTTCGTCCGATAGACACAACAGACGCCATATGTCTGGGCACCCTAAAAATAAGTCGAAGCCCAATGGGCAGGGATACACCTACCCCGGCACAACTCTCCAATATATGGCTAATATAGACGAAAGTTTGATCCAGGGACCTCTACAACACGGAACAAGTGGGATAGGCTTTTTTCCTAAAGGTGGCCTTCTGGCTCACCCCAAACCCAAAAACCACCGAATACAGACCACCCAAGACCGTCAATGGACTAATATTTACGAAAATAACTTAAACACACAAAATATTAGTCATAACTGCGATGCACGTAAATTTACTCCAGCATGCTATCCACAAGGAATACCTACCTCCCCTTCATCCTATCTAAATTTTCTCAACCAACACGAAATTTCAGCCTCGATATTGACGCAAATAGCACACATACTGTCCAGCTCCTTATTACCGGATGGGAGGGCGATGCATTGGAGCCACGGTATTATGAACACCCCACACCTTCCGGGGTAACCACCGATAGCAAATCTCTCTGTGCTGATACTAGTGTAGGGTTTTTTTTCCAGCACTGCCAGCAAGTTGCCACCATCTGAGTTAGCACCCATCAAACAATCTGCTCTAGACGCCATAAACCTTGGAGAGAATATTTTTAAAGATATATGCGATTTCACCGTCACCCCTAACTCTCTCTCATTCTGTCTCATCAATGCTCGCTCAACAAAATGTTCAACTTCACGAAATTATCCTTAATTTGCAGCCCGTCTCTCATAATGATTACTGAGATATGATGTACTCCTCAGATTTGCGATAAAGATATTTCTATTGATAACTTTTATGTATTCAGAGGTGACAGAAACTATGGCAGAGGAGGAGGACGTGCTATGTATATCAGGTCTGATATTAAGGCTACACAGTGCTTCTACCCAGAGCTCATCACAGATAACGATTCAGTGTGGGCTATTCTAAGACTGTCTCACTCCAGTTCCTATCTTATAGGTTGCATCTATCACCCCCGTGCTCAACTGTTGAAGGTAATATGAAGCTTGCTAGCACGTTCGCTTACGCCACTTCACTACCTCACACGGCTAAAATTATATGTGGGGACCTTAATATGCCCAGTGTAGTCTGGCAACCACTTTCCTCACCGAAACGGTATAATTAATTTATCAACACAACAGAAACAAAAAATGGCAACAACACGTACAGTATCCTACCAGGCTATCTAAGATTTTAGATCTAGTTTTCACCAATGGTATCATCCCCACTACCCTTCGAGTAGGTAAAGAGTTTCCTGGCAGAGACCACAGAGTAGTATTTGGTACATTCAATATTTGCATTAGCATGAGTTCGTGAATAAGCGCCAACAAAGTATTACTCAGGGGTTACAGACATGCTCAGTGGGATGACCTGAAACCATGCCTACGTACCCTAGACTGGGAGCCATACTTTACATGCAGCTCGGCTATAAAGACAAACAAATTACTCTCTGAGAACCTAGGATTTGCACATGACTTCATCCCTCCAGTAAGACTTGTGAAAACGAGGCCTAAACAGCCCGACTTCATCCCCGTAAAGATTCGAAACCGACTGCGTAAGCATGCTAGGCAATTCTACGGACGTAATGTTAAGCGTGAAACCTATGACTTGCTTTGTTGTTAATAACATAATTTTGGCCGTTGTTATTTCCCCCTTATGCTCTTTTATTTGTACTCTACAGTGAACAATCCTTCTCAAACATACTTAGCTACTTTAAATTATTATCATTGGCTTGCTTTTTATTCTTTATTCTATTCCTTCTTTGTATATCTACTGGGTCCGTCTATATTATCACTATGATTATTACAAAATTGTCCGGTCATTAACCATTATTTAATATTAGTTTTGTAGTTGTTCTTTGTTCAGTACTATTTGGCTGACAATCTTGTTTGTGAACGTCACTATCACCATCTTAAAAGCTTTGTAGGCAAAGTTAAACTTTCGACACCACTAACAACCAATCAGCAAATGACCTTGAACGAACCAATTACATTAAAGAGGCATTTATGATGAATGGAAATGTATATTTATAAAAAAAACCACTAAATAGAGAATGAAAGAGTTACATGGGATATCTTTCTCGAACATGTGGGAGAAACATCTCCCAGTATAGCATGGGACTGTCAATGCTTTTCCATCTGCTATCCTTTCGACGAATCCCTTTCGGAGGGAGGTGTCATGCAAACCTATTACCCAAATATTGTTCGATCGCTGGCGACCACGGTTGTATTTCTTTTTTACCAGCACTGTTTCATCGACACGTACGATAACGTCTTCCCCACCTAGCAAACAAGTGATTTTCCCCATTTTCCATGATGCGATATCTCTGCAATGCTGGTAGCACTGAACTGTTGAGACATGGCTATTCTCCATCTCGGCCGCTGCTGCTCTCACAGCCTGTTTCAACACCCATTAGTTGCAGATATACAAAATCTGGGTTAGGAAGAGATGCGACCTAGTGAAAGTAAGTTCCTACGAAATATTAAAATTATCAGCTTACCCTCTCCAGATGAACAAACCCATCAGTTGGTTTGGTATAGCTTTTTAAAGTAATGATACAACCACACAAACAAATTCGCTCTTTCCGGAGCAACTCAAATCCAGGAAATACTGGAAAACACTAACCTCCTCGAATTGCAACTGTAGCGTTGTAAGGTCACGCATTAGAAATGAATCAAGCGCTATACAACATTGAACTGCGTTCGTGAACCTCATTGGATAATTCGAAATCGTCCGTGAATCTCATTGGATAATTCGCTGATTGGTAGTTAGTGGTGTCGAAAGTTTAACTTCGCCGTTTTGTATTATGCAGGATTACTCACACTGCCACAACAAACACTGCATTAGTGCTGACAATAAAAATAAAAAACCCTGAAATGTTTATTTTATGATTGTTTAGTGTAGTGCAATCAAATTAACTGATCATCTTGGCTATAAACATTCTCAAGAACATCTCATAATTTCTTGTATGATTATAGCTGTTACTGTTTACCACGTATATACATATCATAGCTCCCACTACCAAACACTGAAATATTATTCATTATTGGTGTTTATCTTCCTTTCTACTTGGTATTTTTATTTGCATTTTTTGTTATTTTTGTGATTCTTTTTGGTTGTTTTGTTGTTTATATATATATTGTAATACTCCTTTTAAATGGACGATGAAATTAGGTGCAATATTGTAGATATGTGCTGAAAATTCCATACTGTACCACAAGTACTGTTTCTGGAATAAAAGCGAAATTGTTGTCATGTTTTCATCACTCACTACACTCAAACAAACCTATGATTCATACAAATCTAATCAGCTATCTGAGTGCATCGAGCTAGAACGCATCCTTCACTCACGACCCGATAATACACAGGCATTAGTTAAACTAATTAAGTCACGAATCAACAACAACAGAATAAGTATCCCTAACTTATTACTAGATGGAGAAAAACTACACGAAGACCCGCAGGAGATATGTGAGTTATTCAGCTCCCACTTTTCTAGCTACTATACTATCGAAGAAACAGTAGATAGTCTTGAAGTTCCAACAATACCAAATCACTTTTTGGGTAATATAACATTCACCCAACAAAAGATTTCCTCCGCTACAGCATCTCTCCGGACATCATATAACGCTGGGCCCGATGGAATTCCATCTATCTTGTTGAAAAGAGGTGGTGAGGACACAACCATTATCCTACTAAAGTTTTCCAATCTATCCTTAAATAATGGCAGTTACCCAGAGTGCTGGAAGCTGTCGTTTATAACCCCTAGGCACAAACAAGACCAACTTCTAATATCGAAAACTACCGACCAATCAATATCACGTCAGGAGTTTCCAGGGTTATGGAAAAGGTTATAGGGCAAGATATTGCTTCATACCTCCACCTTCACAAAGTGTTTACTCCAGCACAACACGGCTTCTTGAAAAATCGATCATGCTCCACCTGCCTACTTGACTACTTTGATGATGTTACCGCTAAGTGTGATCATGGTTTGTATGTCGCAACTCTCTTCTTTGACTTCAAAAAAGCCTTTGATAAAGTCCCACACAAGAGACTAGTCCTTAAGCTAAAGTCGTACGGGTTCCAAGACCCCTTGTTATCCTGGCTCATTTCTTTCTTGGAAGATCGTTCCCAAGTTGTGAAATTTGCAAATAATTACTCGTCACCCAGACCTATAAGAAGTGGAGTGATTCAGGGTAGTGTACTAGGTCCACTGCTTTTCGTAATCTACATTAACGACATCTGCAACGTAATCAAGCATGGTATCTCATACCTCTTTGCTGACGACTTAAAGATTGTATACAGCTTGCCCATTCTACATTGAACGAGGGATTCACACATATTGAAGATGATTTGGATAGGCTACATAAGTGGAGCAATGACTGGCAACTGCCATTCAATTCTGATAAGTGTGGTGTCCTATATTCCAATAACTCCCATCCGAATTTCAGCTTACACCTAGGCGACTCTTTTCTCCAAACCCTCAGTTCCATAAAAGACCTGGGAGTTACCTGCTCGCAAAACTTAGAATTCAATCAGTATGCAAAAGCACTTGTTTCTAAATGCCGAAGATTCACAGGCTTGTTACATCGAAAAATGTACACAAATGAGGCTAAAGTCCTTTTATACAAAGTCATGGTTCGTCCAGTACTTGAATACTGCACAACTGTCTTTGGTTTCATGCATGGGTATGACAGGGTTCGTATTGAAAATATTCAGCGAAGTTTTACACGACGCCTACTATACAAACATGAGTGAGTGACTTACGCTGATAGGTGCAAAATACGTGGACTTGAGCCACTTTGGTTAAGGCGCCTGAAACTCAACCTTACATTTCTCTTTCGCCTTTTACACTGCTACGTCGAAAGCAATAATCCAATAGCTTTCAACAATTTGCCCATATATATACTCTTAGGAATCATGAAAATACTCTATCCACAAGGCGGTACCGGATAAAACCGCGATCACGTTTCTTCAAAATACAGTACACTGCATTATGGAACGAACTTCCACTTACTGTACGTAGTTGCCGATCTCCTACTGAATTCCAGCGTCAACAAAAGAGCTTCGGTCTACCTATCAACACTTTACCAATACGGGCCGCCCAACGGGCTTCAGTACTACAGACCCCAATGCAATACCCACAATTTGAGGAAACTCATTTGCCCCGGCAACCGTACCGCATCTATAACGTGATAAAACCAACCCAATCACTCCCATTTGCCCTCAGCTAAGGTTCGGGTATTCAGTGTATTACAGATCTTATCAATAATCCATCAATCGGGTTTATAAACACATAAGATTACCTATAATTATACTGGACGTATAATCCCAAATAAGTTGTAATAGTCCTTCCATAATATGAGTGTTGAAATGTATAAAGCATGCTGTCAACGTTGTTTAAGATTAAACAATCAATTCGTGGTTGCTTGCTCAAACATAACTTCCTTAATTTTTCGACGAGGCATCAATACACCAGTCATCGTCTCATCGGTCGCTGATCATAAAGAAACCACAAAACCGTCAGAAGTAATATTGCGATTTATTATTGTATTGTATGTTCATAGACCTCAGTTGTAAGGTTCCTTATATGTTGGTGTTAGAATAAATAATTCTCGAGTCGCCAATCTGTGTTCTGGTTTTTGCGTCCGTTATTACTAAGCGTTTCTGAGAAACTCCAAGGAACAGCGTAAGTCCCAGCATAGCAAGAGCTGGGCATTAACAGTTTACGAGACGTGGCTGACAGTTTCTGACGGTACGGCGTCAGTTAATGACGGATTCAGACAGTTGGTGAGAGTTTGGATAGTCACCGTCAATCTTTCCTGGTGCCGGCCAAGTCTTCTTTGAACAAGCAATATCTGAAACATTTTGAGAATTGGGTCAAGTTCAACAATGCCTGGGACAAAGAAGGGACAGAGCGTCATGGAAGCAAACAGGAAAGTGAGTCATGTTCACTTGTCTGTTACTTGTAACAATGTGTCTGATGTTAAGCATGATATGGTTGATGTCACTGTTTCGCCGTCCAGGGATAATAGGAACATCAAACTTCCTAAATTTGAACCACGGTGTTTCGATGGAAACCCGGCTGATTATTTACAATTTGTAAAGGAGTTTGAGATTATGCTGAGTGGTTTTTATTAAGTGATGAATTGAAATTGATGTATTTGATGAGGTATTGCACTGGAGTTGCTTCAAGAGCTATACAGTGCGGTAAGCTCATGCCCCCTAATGAGGGATACGCTGAGGCTATGAGCATATTACGTCAAAGGTTTGGAAGACCTTCAGTGATTGTAAGGAACGTATACAAAGCTGTCAAAAGTAACGGCAGTCAACTTCAAGATGACTCCAAGGCACTTACTGAGTTTTTAGATAATCTTATGACTTATAAGAATACCTTGATTTCTATGAATTGCATGAATGACCTCAACTCGAGTTTTATACTAGAAGTAATAGTGAGAAGCCTACCTATTCAACTGCAAAGGAAGTGGGTCAAGATAAGCTCTCGCTTAGAGGATGAGGGTATCGAGCCAAAGTTTGATGATATCATGAAACTGGTAAACGATAGTGTCAATCTATCTATGAGCAAGTTTGCCAGTATGTTGCATCTCACCTCTAGAATAGAGCGGTCTGAAGGTAAAACGCAATCATTGATGTAGAGAAAAGGGTCTCGGAGAGGTGGATATCGAGAAGGCTCTATGGTGTCTAGCAGTGCATATAGACTCAGTGAGTGTAACAGGTTTCGTGGTACATCCTCAACAGATAAGATACAAGCTGCAAGGCAAACACGGTTGTGTTTTACACATTTGCAAGAAGTGCATACAAAGATGAACTGTGAATTAGTGAGCAAGTTTAATGATAAGCTAAATGTGAAATCACGGTCTGACTCCGAGTTGTGTGACAATAACGGCGTGTTCAAGAAGCCTGTAGTTGCAACTGGTAAGCCATTGTTGAATCGAATGGCAGAGACGAGAGTTAAAGTTGCAGAGTCCAGTTCTGACCTCATAAGTTTACAAGGTATTACTAGTCAGAGTGAAGATATAAAACCTTTAAGGAATTGTGAGGAAGAACTAAAAGTGTCTACTTCTGTTAAAAAAGAGTTTAAAATGATGAAATTGACGGTAAAGTGAACATTCGTGATAATGATCATGATAGTGCATATTTGTCTTTGGTTGATTATGTTGAGATGAATGGAATTCCCACTACTGCTGAGTTGAACAAAGGTTCTGTACTACTTGAACGTGGAGCAGAATTAAAGGCAGATTCAGTTGTAGAAGGTATGGATATTTGTGAGAACGTCAGTGTAAATGATCAGCGTGTAGCCCACCTACAATCAGATGCTAGTGCTAAACCCGAGCTAATAGAAAAAGACAGCAGTGGTGGTAATCTTGCAGTTAGACAACTTTCTGAAAGCCGAACAACAACAGCTTTTGATCCACCGCTAAGTTCATCAACTGGTATCAATCAGTCGTCGTTAGTGTTGTCATCCACAATGAAACAGACGCCCATGAACTCAAGTACCTTGTGCAATGACTTTGATAGTATTGGTGCATTTGGGAGGACGAAAGATATTGGTCAGTTTAGTGATGATAAGCCAAGTGTGTACGAGAGGGTAATTGTTAAATTGGCTTGCATGAATATTGGTTTTTCAAGTTCCAAGTTACTATTTGAATGCTATTATCTTTGGTGTAAATTACTCTGTGCCTACGCTAGGTTGATCAGATACGTCGTATGTTTGTTCGTCATCTATATTCTACGATACAATGACATGAGCGTGTTACCGTTGAGAGTTGAGGATATAGCTGATAGTGGGAAGTCAGCAAGTGAACTCTGCAACGATTTTCCAACCTAAGGCGTCAACCTGAGAAGGGTTGTAGGCGTACTGGTGTAAGTCCTGCGATTCTTCAAAGGAATTACATCGAGACATGATCTTCGAGGTTATGTGTGCTGTTTGTATATATGTTTGGTGTTCCATATCAATTGGTTTTTTGGCATTCACTGTGTTTGCTTGTTGTTTCCGTAATTGTTGTTACTTGTTAAAGTTACTAGTTAAAACGTGTTTAAATTTAATGTTAGAAGAGTTTTAAGTACCGGAGCAAATGAGGTCATATTCTGCTGAGCAAAATGTAGGGGATAGTGGTACCTTTAGGGATGAGTGTAGTTTGAAGGAAATTGGGAACCTGGTTGCTTGGCTGAGTTTGTTGTTGCTGGGTTTTCCTGTCCACTTTTCATATGCAATGTGTCAGTTACGTCTCATAAACCGTTAATGCCCAGCTCTTGCTACGCTAAGCCTCACGCTACCCCTCGAAGCTTCTCAGAAACGCCTAGTGCGAACGGACGGCAAAACCAGAACACAGATTGGCGACTCGAGAGTTCTTTTCTCTCACACCAACATATAGCCAACCTTACAACTAAGGTCTATGAACAAATATTACAATAATAAATAACAAGATTACTTCTGACGGTATTGTGGTTTCTTTCTGAACAGCGACCGATGAGACGATGACTGTCGTATTGATGCCTCCGCGAAATTTGGGGAAGTTGGGTTTGAGCAAGAAATCATGAATTGATCGTTCAATCTTCAACTACATTGAAACGCCCCGGCAGAAAAGGGATCCATCCCTTTTTTTCCATCACGACCAATACACGTTGACTTGGATGCCATTGCCAGAACCTGGGTCACACGGACAGAACTGAAATGGAAAACAAACAGAAAGCCAACACACCACAAGTATACTCACAGCACAATCTCACACATCAATGACGACCTGCGCCTTCCAGTTAAAGGCATCCTCTTGCAACACAATCGCCACTTGCTAGAATGACTCTTGCAGAATACAACGTCACCATAGCACCACCTCACGATACTCTACGCACATCCTCTTATCTACTCACTACCAATTATCACTGCAATCACTTGTCACTCATTCTGCCTCAGTTCTAGTAACGAGGACGTATGCGAACCTCAGTCGTCTACAGTCTCGCTCCCCGGCGTGTGGGACCACAGCTAATCCTTATCTCCGTGTGCATGTCATTCTCAGCAATTGCCTCCCCGGCGTATACGACCCATCTGCTGTCCTTAACATCAATCAATTCACTCACGAATGTGGAATACTCGAAGCAACTTCAGAAGTAAGCACGACGAAAATTTTAACAAAATACGCAATCACAACAAGGTACGAAAACAACGAGTAAACACAATGAATCCAAAATACACCAATTGCTATGACACACCACACGTATATACAAATAGTACAAACAACCTCGCCGATCAAGTCTTGGTGGAATTCCTTTGAAGAATTGCAGGACTTACACCAGTACGCCTACAACCCTTCTCAGGTTGACGATTGTAGGTTGTGGAATGTTCGGACACAAACAAGATTAACCAACAATTACAATAATTGGAACTCACACAATTATTTAACACAAACCTATGTACAAGCAACACATCAAATGTGGTGGATTCTGCCTTGACGAACTACCCTTGAAGAATTGTAGGACTTACAGCCGTACGCCTACATTCCTTCTCAGGTTGACGATCCAAGTGGAAGTCATCCGGACACAAACAGAATTACCAACAGTTAGATGACAGATGATACCAATTCAGTATATACAACATGAACATATGTACAAAATCACACACCAAGCACGTTGTGCTACTCATTGTAGGACTTACAGCAGTACGCCTACAACCCTTCTCATGTTGACGCCTTAGGTTGGAAAATCGTTGCAGAGTTCACTTGCTGACTTCCCACTATCAGCTATATCCTCAACTCTCAACGGTAACACGCTCATGTCATTGTATCGTAGAATATAGATGACGAACAAACATACGACGTATCTGATCAACCTAGCGTAGGCACAGAGTAATTTACACCAAAGATAATAGCATTCAAATAGTAACTTGGAACTTGAAAAACCAATATTCATGCAAGCCAATTTAACAATTACCCTCTCGTACACACTTGGCTTATCATCACTAAACTGACCAATATCTTTCGTCCTCCCAAATGCACCAATACTATCAAAGTCATTGCACAAGGTACTTGAGTTCATGGGCGTCTGTTTCATTGTGGATGACAACACTAACGACGACTGATTGATACCAGTTGATGAACTTAGCGGTGGATCAAAAGCTGTTGTTGTTCGGCTTTCAGAAAGTTGTCTAACTGCAAGATTACCACCACTGCTGTCTTTTTCTATTAGCTCGGGTTTAGCACTAGCATCTGATTGTAGGTGGGCTACACGCTGATCATTTACACTGACGTTCTCACAAATATCCATACCACTCTGTATCGGGGTACGTTCAATGTTTTCGTTACATTTTTGCGTGATTCGTTACATAAAATTTATCTTGTTGTAGTACTTGAACAAGTACTGTTCTACTTCCATACTTGTTACCGCTAACTGCCATTCCTAATAGTTATGGTTAATCAAAGTGAAAAGCAACGAACCCAATCCCCTGTAAAACCGGTGCCTAATATAACATCCTTGATTGCTACATCAAGCAATACACCCCCTACACACGGCTATAGTGAGTCACATAACTTACTTGTATGCCGTAAGTGTCGAGCTGGAACTGAGGATAAAACTGTACTGACAGCTAGCATTAGCACTACTCCTAAAAATTCAGTACCCTCTGCTCATACAGAACCTCTCCCTACACCTTGTGTGTTATAGAAAAACTCCAGCCATCAAGCTCTTTTTCAGTACTATCTTCAGAAATAGAACTTCTAAAGTTGTCTATAGGAGAACTTAAGGCTGAGTTAAGGGAAATAAAAAACAGCAAGTCATTAAATGCTCGAAATATTGAAACCAATACCGAGATATCCAAATTGTCAGATCAGATCAGCGATATCAGATCGCAGGTCTGTGAACTGACACCTCTTACTATCCTCACGAAAACTGTAAACCTTAACAAGCTTGACACAGAATCGGTAACTAGGGTAGATAACCTCATTAACTCTGTTACCACAGAAGCAACAAAACGACTCGACGCAAAACTGAGTGCTATTGTCTACAACGTTCCGGACAATGAGGCACTAAAAAAGGTACAGCGCATCTTACTTAGTGAAGCGAAAATGCCTAACTCCAAGACTAAGTGCTAAAGGCTGAAGAAGAGTCAACATGAAAAGTGTTGTCCTATTCGTTTTCAGTTCGAAACACCGGCAGAGACCAGAAAATTCATCCACTCCCAACACACCCTATCGCAAGCCAGAAACTACAAACATATAAAGGTCGGGGTGGACAAAACAGTCATAGAAAGGCGCGCATACAACTATCTCGCTAAGACTAATTGTGAAATAGGTAATAGGACTTTGCAAGCAGCCATTATTCCCAACCCTGTGAAAGATACAGTAGACCCCACCGCATCACCCCTCTCAAAACACACAGAATTATCCCATCAGAGTGCAACACCAGCCGAAAGGCCACTAGACTGTAACCAAATAAATAATAAAACCATACCACCTATCACCGCAGAATCTAAAATGCCATTAAATAACCCCAGAAAAAAAGTCAAAACCCCCGAAATTCGACTTTGTCCTCTCCTAGCCATAACTCCATTGCTAAAGGTAAGGAAAATATGCCCCTAAATCATACCAACAAAAACAGTGGCAGCTTAAATAAACCCACACTTCCCACGGTCAATAGTATTAGCACCCACAACGTGCTAAATCGCACCATGGCACACACTGATATCCAATGTCACAACAATGTCACCCTCAATAGTACAAGTGGTAATAGTCAGAACTCGGCTACCAACAACTCAGGGTCTTCAGAGTATGGCACACAAACAAATTTTGACCGGATATATGGTACAAGTCTGCTGGGAACTAACCCACAATGCAGTACACACGAAACCCACACAAGGACACAACTAGCATCAAACAATAGGTGGAATAATAAGCCATGGTCATCACAAGGATCCAATCATTTTTTATCCCCCGCGTCCCTGTCAGCGTTGAAAAAACAGCTGGTAGGGATGTTAACACTCCTAAACCACTAGAGCTGGCTCCCTCCTTGCATGAAAACAGGAACGGTCTAGTGCACCCGTATCCATTAGGCACACTTGACACCTGCACAAGTATAGGCCAAATAAAGAACCCTACCCACTTCTGTAACCTAACTAAAAATAAAAATTCCTTGGTCTATAGCAAATCCAGTACTCCAACTCTTAATTCTTCACCGAAAACAACACACACCAACTCGGTAGACATAGGTGAGCATGATGCTGAAACTCCTCTTAACATAGGATCGTCATGTCCAGCAGAACTACTGTGTGCTGAACCATATTCGGGGCTGACTAACGAACTTAAATACTTCAAATGCTACTTCAACTCTCATCTTTACCTAATCCTCATAAATGCTAGATCTGTTCTAAATAAATTGCCGATGCTCAGAGCACTCACAGTAATATACAAACCCCCTGTAATTGTCATCACTGAATCTTGGTGTCATTCGAACATCCTGGATGAAGAAATAAGCTTAGATAACTACACACACTTTCGGTGTGACAGGGAAGGTGGTAAGGGAGGGGGTTGTCTCATGTACTTTCTGAATGCACTTACTGTATCACAGCTAGAAAGTAGTACACTTAACATGCCTGAGACTCTATGGGTTAATGTACACTTAAATAACGTAACAGCATTAATTGGATGCACCTACAGAGCACCTGGCACCTTTAGTAATTACGAGACCCAACTTATTAATACTCTGGAGCAATTATCCGACTTACAATACGATCATAAGATCCTATGTGGGGACTTTAACTTACCTGAAATCAACTGGGATATACCCACAGGCCCAACTAAATTTAATAAGTTCTTAGGCACACTGGCTATGCCTGGCTGGAAACAAACTGTCTCTAAGGCATTTGACCGTGTTGACCATTCACTGCTAATACATAAGCTGAACTCCTTAGGAATACGCGACCCATTATTAGGACGGCTTAAATCATTCCTTAACAATAGGTCCCAAATAGTTAAACTCGGGTCTATAACCTCCAAACCTAGCCCTATCACTTCTGGTGTAGTACAAGGTAGTGTCATTGGACCCCTCCTATTTACACTATACATCAATGACATATGCGCTTGCTTCACGCACGGGAAGCCATTCATCTTTGCAGATGACCTAAAAGTACCTTATGCATTCCAATATGATGACTTAGGGTACTTCTAGAATGTAGTGCAGAAGGAATTAGATAAAATGACTGCTTGGTCGTCCCTATGGAATCTCCAATTCAATCTGAACAAATGTGGCTGGATCTGCTTTGGTGCACCCTCAATTGACCTGAAATTAACGCTTCAATCCGCTAACCTAACCAGACTCCGAAGTGTCGTTGACCTAGGCCTGAGGTACTCTAGTGACTTGACATTCTCTGAGCAAGTAGCGTCACAGACTAGAAAATCGAGGATGCTCTTAGGATGCATACTCAGGAACTTTCACGACAATGAAGCCAAGCTTATTCTGTACAAAACATGTGTCAGACCACTACTTGAATACTGTCCATTTATTATAAGCAGCACTCGCACACGTGATAAGATAAGGATGGAAAGTATCCAGCGATATTTTACCTCAAAACTACTTTGCTATGATTGTAAGAAAGACTACATCTCACGGTGCATGATACTAAAACTTGACCCTTTTTGGACAAGGCGACTTATTATAAACCTAATATTCTTCTTTAAGGTCCTTCACAAAATATCATTCTCAGGTAACAAGGACATACAATTCGCACAGGAAGGTTCTTACGATCTGCGTAACCAAACTTCCACAGTGACAACTCATTCTTTTAGGTCAACACTCCGTGAAAACTTCTTCACAGTCATGTATTCTAAAATATGGAATAGCCTGCCCCCAGATGTCAGAACTTGCTCTTCGGTTACAAGCTTCAAACTCTCTCTGCATAGACCGTTTCACTCTACTGATTATATTAATAAATTATTTACTCCTAGAACGAATCAATCACTAATCTACTACAGCACCCAAAGACGCACTTCAACACCCTTTGCAATCTAAAAATATATATAAACTAGCACCATGGATGCATAAAGACTTTGTACGGAACATACAGGATTAGTTTACCCTTAGAAATAGGACGTGTCACTCTAGTGTAACCTTCAAACACTTGCTGTATAAACTGTTTTATCCAAAGACTATCCCTACCAGAACCCATGACTTATTCCTAAAACGCATCAGTCATTAGAACACTAAAACGCTCAGACTCATTAATACACATCATGACACTAAATAAACTCTAAGACTTCGCATAAATACGTGACAAGTAAAATTAAGGTAAACTTTTACTAATGTATAATAGACAATTGACATAAACATTTATATATGCATGAAATATTAAATGTCCTTTTCATGTTCACATACCTTCTCTTTTTGGTACTCTGCTACTCCTATTCATCTTCTGGTCGAGGTCGAACAACCCTGCATCTAAACTGAAATGAGGATTAATTCCAAACCATTTATCTCATAACCACTGAAATTCCATGAACGATCCAATTCTACCATTTGAAGACGCTGGCGAACATGCTGTAAATGAGTTATTCATGATCTGAAATGAAGAAGCAACTGGTTTTCAAACAGTTTTCAACATTTTTCTGAACTTACGAATACAGTCCGCCATGCAGACACAAGTGGAGCAAATGGAGGATTCAGGAATAGACCTCGGGACCATTTGATGCAGTAAATCAACTTCACATGACCTCATCTAGTTTTCGCATCCACGATCAAATTTCTTTCCTGTTACAAAACTACGATTAGACTACTGAAAAATGGAATAAATATATCACTGATCTCAACATAATACATCAATAAACTTCATGCCAATGGTGCTGTTCACAACGAAGTTATGTAAGAGAATTGATTTCAAGCTTTTTTCCCAGATATCCGTATTACATTCATCTGATGTCTTGGTTTTTTTGTTAATGCGAAGACAATATTTCTATATCTCTTTATGTGCTACACAAACAGACTTTATAGCAGACTGTTCCGACTGACTGTCATGTCAGAGAGAACAGCCAAACTGTAAATTCATCATACATCAAATTATGTGTAATTTATATAACAGCTTATCCATGCCTGTACAATTGGTATGTTCCTGCATAAACAGGTAGAAATATATATTATTATTCTACAACTGAATCTGCCTTTAATTCTGCTCCACGTTCAAGTAGTACAGAACCTTTGTTCAACTCAGCAGTAGTGGGAATTCCATTCATCTCAACATAATCAACCAAAGACAAATATGCACTATCATGATCATTATCACGAATGTTCACTTTACCGTCAATTTCATCATTTTAAACTCTTTTTTAACAGAAGTAGACACTTTTAGTTCTTCCTCACAATTCCTTAAAGGTTTTATATCTTCACTCTGACTAGTAATACCTTGTAAACTTATGGGGTCAGAACTGGACTCTGCAACTTTAACTCTCGTCTCTGCCATTCGATTCAACAATGGCTTACCAGTTGCAACTACAGGCTTCTTGAACACGCCATTATTGTCACACAACTCGGAGTCAGACCGTGATTTCACATTTAGCTTATCATTAAACTTGCTCACTAATTCACAGTTCATCTTTGTATGCACTTCTTGCAAATGTGTAAAACACAACCGTGTTTGCCTTGCAGCTTGTATCTTATCTGTTGAGGATGTACCACGAAACTGTTACACTCACTGAGTCTATATGCACTGCTAGACACCATAGAGCCTTCTCGATATCCACCTCTCCGAGACCCTTTTCTCTACATCAATGATTGCGTTTTACCTTCAGACCGCTCTATTCTAGAGGTGAGATGCAACATACTGGCAAACTTGCTCATAGATAGATTGACACTATCGTTTACCAGTTTCATGATATCATCAAACTTTGGCTCGATACCCTCATCCTCTAAGCGAGAGCTTATCTTGACCCACTTCCTTTGCAGTTGAATAGGTAGGCTTCTCACTATTACTTCTAGTATAAAACTCGAGTTGAGGTCATTCATGCAATTCATAGAAATCAAGGTATTCTTATAAGTCATAAGATTATCTAAAAACTCAGTAAGTGCCTTGGAGTCATCTTGAAGTTGACTGCCGTTACTTTTGACAGCTTTGTATACGTTCCTTACAATCACTGAAGGTCTTCCAAACCTTTGACGTAATATGCTCATAGCCTCAGCGTATCCCTCATTAGGGGGCATGAGCTTACCGCACTGTATAGCTCTTGAAGCAACTCCAGTGCAATACCTCATCAAATACATCAATTTCAATTCATCACTTAATAAAAACCACTCAGCATAATCTCAAACTCCTTTACAAATTGTAAATAATCAGCCGGGTTTCCATCGAAACACCGTGGTTCAAATTTAGGAAGTTTGATGTTCCTATTATCCCTGGACGGCGAAACAGTGACATCAACCATATCATGCTTAACATCAGACACATTGTTACAAGTAACAGACAAGTGAACATGACTCACTTTCCTGTTTGCTTCCATGACGCTCTGTCCCTTCTTTGTCCCAGGCATTGTTGAACTTGACCCAATTCCAAAATGTTTCAGATATTGCTTGTTCAAAGAAGACTTGGCCGGCACCAGGAAAGATTGACGGTGACTATCCAAACTCTCACCAACTGTCTGAATCCGTCATTAACTGACGCCGTACCGTCAGAAACTGTCAGCCACGTCTCGTAAACTGTTAATGCCCAGCTCTTGCTATGCTGGGACTTACGCTGTTCCTTGGAGTTTCTCAGAAACGCTTAGTAATAACGGACGCAAAAACCAGAACACAGATTGGCGACTCGAGAATTATTTATTCTAACACCAACATATAAGGAACCTTACAACTGAGGTCTATGAACATACAATACAATAATAAATCGCAATATTACTTCTGACGGTTTTGTGGTTTCTTTATGATCAGCGACCGATGAGACGATGACTGGTGTATTGATGCCTCGTCGAAAAATTAAGGAAGTTATGTTTGAGCAAGCAACCACGAACAGATCGTTCAATTTTCAAATATATTAACAGACGCTTCAAGATTTTTTGATTTTTGTGAGGGCTTAGATCTTTATCTTGAAAATGGTAATAATGAACGCCTAGACAGGTAATGCTTCTGCCTTTAAATATATACCATTCTCTCTGCCCATTGTTGAGATGGGACCACGTGGGCTCTGCACAGATTTATGGGGCATCTTATAAATTAACTTGCTGTCCATTGTCGGATCTTTAAATACCACTTCACAGTGTCTTATCTCATTCATTTTCTAATAACTTCTTTACTTGGTCCTCATTATATTTCATTAAACCTAACATTGTATGGCTCTATATGAATTTGATTCGACTTATTCTATTCCTATTCTCTGTAAGGTACGGTTGTGGGCCAAATAGACAAGAAGGTATGAAGTAAAAACAGCTGGCTTGAGAATAATTTTAATAAAGCCAAAAGTGGACATCATGATAGTAAGACCTACATGGGTAGCATTATACATTGCAAATGAACGTTGTCAGCCTAGGAATTAATTATTTTCCTATAGTATTTTCTCTATAAATGCATTTGTTAATGATATATTGCACTTACCTATTTCATTGCAGTTTAATGATTCACCTTATCACTTTAACGTTTCTAAAACAGCTTTCAATCCCCTGTAAAAGTTGTACTTACCTCATAGAAAGCATAAAGAGCTAGGCGGCCTGTTCGTATTTTCGGGCCAACCACTATAATATCTACATTTTGCATCCAGTCTACTGTTTACCAACATTTATTTATCGCCTAAATATGAATCCTGATAGAATAATTTACTCTCGTAACTTTATCAATCATCTACGACCAAATGACTTTCATATTCCAAAGAAACCAAGGAGGAAGTATCATAGTGGTTGGCAGAGAGCCCTCAAACGTACACCAATACACTTAACTACGGTCCCCGTCTTAATCAACACAAACTGCCGCTCTCTGCCAAACAAGACAATGTCCACTGAAACTTGTCATAATACTGCCATAATCACATTACAAGAAACGTGGTTACATGAACTGTATGATGACAATCTTATTTCACTAAAGGACTTCGTTTTATTTCGTCAAGACCGTCAATGTTGTAATAAGAAAAATGGTGTTGGCGTTGCGACTTTTATTCCCTCCGAATGGTCTGCTTCTAATAATGTCTGCTTCACCTTCTCAAATAACTTCATTGACTGGATTACTGTCAAGTGTCGTCCCAAATATCTCCCGAAATACAAACAAATCTGTATTACAAACATGTACATTCCTCCTAGTTGCTCTCCATCTGATCTATCTAACTTTGCTGATGAATTCACCATGTTTGCTGCTGCCAACTTCGGCAACTCTCTATCCTTCACTACTGGGGATTTCAACTCCTCAGATTGCTCCTTTCTTGAAGGACTTGGTCAAATTATCTTACCTTAATATTGCTTGGTTATCGTATGCCTACAACCACGGGTTGAAAACGAAACGAAGTCGATTTTCCCGCGCAACCTGGAGGACAACTGTACAATTCAATAACTAAACGGCCTGGTTCAGACAATGAGTGTATTCATATATATATATATATATATATATATCAAATACTTAGCTGTTTAAACATTATTAATTTGTAGACAAACTGCGATTTGAGATTATATCATACTTGATCGTGCCTGTAGAAATGGCACGCATGCTCATGTAAATTTATATGCTTATATGAAATGTTTTAAGATAAGATAGATAATAATTCCTTTATTCCAAAAAAGTACTTGTGATACAGAATGGAATTCTCAGCATTTTACTACAATATTGCATCCAGTTAGTACATAACAATAAATAAAGTTCTACATAGATTAAGGTTATCTCAGTTAGTTTTGGCAACAACATATTAGCATGTCGGTAGCAAAGCCAAAATAAAACAGAGTGTAAGAAGGTGCTATAAAAGTAGGTTCTAGAATATTTACTGGCGTAAACAGAAGAAAGAAACAAAGCTGCACATAACAGAAAAAGAGGGAGAAAAGGAAAAGAAAGAAATAAACAAGAAAAAAACGTTGTACCTATAAATGATATGAGTTGGAAAAACGAGGTCCAGTTGTCCTACTGACTATTTAATAAGTTATAGGTATCACGCCTAATGCTTTCTTTATCGCACAGAACACGAGCTAAGTAGGGTATGGTTGAGTTTCTGTACTTGTTAGTGCGAGCATATAGTTTTCGATATAGACTTCTCGTTCTGCCTCATGAGATGCAAGGGGAGAGTTGTGAATGAAGGGGGTGGTGTGAGTTAGACAGATAGAATGGATTTAGCCCATTTTTCACATGAGTCCAAGTGCCTGTCAACCAGAATATTAACAAGCCGGTTATATGGCACGTTGCTTACCCTGCTGACAACCTTTAACATCCTGCGTAATAAGGTATAGTCTTTCTTCAGAAGCCCTGGAAAAACTAAGGGGGAGCAATGGAGAATAATAGACAGAATACGGGAGTTAACGAATTGTAGGAGTAAGGGTTGGGTTATACCAGAATGTCTTAACTCCTTGATGTAGAAGGTAAGACAGAATATTTTCTTAGTAATCATCAAGATATGAGACGACCAGGAAAGATCAGCAGATAGAGTGACGCCTAGGTATTTAATTCTCTACTTGGTTTCTATTTCGGTGGCATCTATGTTGCACGCCTCGTGAGTGCTAGCCAGTTTGTTTAGGTCAGATTTATGCCTAAAGGTGAAACTGACTGTTTGGCATTTAGAGGGATTTAAGGTTAGACCGTTTTCCTTGGACCATTGGCTGATTTCTGATAAAAAGCCATTTAATTTGCAGCAGTCACTTTGGTATTTGACAGGCAAAGGTACAGTCAGATCGTCATCATATTTGACAAAAATTAATGTCATTTGAAGACGGTAGGTCGTGTAGAAAGAAAGAAAAGAGAAGTGAGGAGAGTACAGAACTTTGGGGGACACCAGCTTCAGTGAGCACAGTAGAGGAGGATTTGCCTTTGTATACAGTGTACTGCATTCTGTTTAAGAAGTAGGAATGCAACCAGTTTGCGTCATCGAGAGCTTATTTAGCAAGAGACATCTAGGAACAGAGTCGAAAGCAGAAGTGAAGTGGAGAAACGTGCAGCGAAAGTATTTGGCACCTTTATCTAATGATGAGACGATACTGTTATGTAAGACGGCTGCAGCGTCTAAAGTACTCCTACCCTGTCTGTAGGCAAATTGTTTGGGATCTTCAAAGCTTTTAAGGGAGGGTTCGAGTTCAAGAAGTACTAGTTTTTCTATCAGCTTTAGAAACAGGGAAGTAATGGCGATGGGTCTGAATTTTACATTTTTGCTATTTCCAGGTTTAGGGACAGGGACTATTTTAATGTCTTTCCATGCAACAGGTAAAACGTTTTGGGAAAAAGAAGCATTTACGATGTTAGTAAGCGGAGAACATAAAGCATCTGCACATTGTTTTAGAACATAGGCAGGTACACCATGAGGACCAAGACTACGTGAGGGCTTAAGCGTTTTAAGACATTTTAGAACATCGAGTGTGTTAAAGTCCTGGAAGTTATCAGCTACATGATTAGTAATGTTAGAAGTAGTTATAGTAGAAGGAGAGCGTACGAAAGACTGATTAAAAGAATTAACATCATAAGAGGGAAAAACATTACATCGCTTACTATTGCCAGTAATTTCATTGAAAAGTTTCCACATGCTGATAGGATATTTGCATGATAAGAGTGCTTGGTCATAGATATCATTAAGATTTTTGATTTCAGATTTGATTTGAGCATTAATCTTTTTAAGTCCTAACTTATCTTTGCGTTTATATGATGTTTGTTTTTGCCTGGGAAGTTGTTTGAGATGAGGAGATGAGAAGCGGTCGAGGCGTTTGAGTAGTGTTTGTTTGGGACAGCATATGTCGAGGCAGAACTTGAGATAATCCATTGTATTGGTGATTGAGTCGTCTAATGTACTTACATAGAATAAATCCCAGTTAGTATTTTTTTAACATGCATCTTAGATTGAGTAAGTTGTCAGATGTGTAGCATCTTTGTTGTGCTTTCGTATACAGGTGTGAGAAGACTTTAATATGTGTTTTGCTGTATATATATTTATTATTTTACTTCGTTTTGTATGCTCACAAACAGAATTACCAACAGCTAGATGACAGATGATACCAATTCAGTATATACAATATGAACATATGTACGAAATCACACGCCAAGCACATTGGACTGCTCATTGATGCGCTACCCTTTGGAGAATTGTAGGACTTACAGCAGTACGCCTACAACCCTTCTCAGGTTGACGCCTTAGGTTGGAAAATCGTTGCAGAGTTCATTTGCTGACTTCCCTCTATCAGCTATATCTTCAAATCTGTACGGCAACTCGCTCATGTCATTGTATCGTAGAATATAGATGACCAACAAACACACGACATATCTCATCAACCAAGTATAGAAACAGAGTAATTTACACCAGAGATAATAACATTCAAATAGTAACTTGAAACTAGAAATGCCTTTATTCGTGCAAGTCAATTTAACAATTACTCTCTCGTTTACACTTGGCTTATCATCACTAAACTGACCAATATCTTTCGTCTCTTCAAACGGACTGAAACTAGCACAGTCATTGCAGAAGATACTAGAGTTGATGGGCGTCTGTTTCATTGTGGATGACAACACCAACGACGACTGATTGATATCAGTTGATGAAGTTAGCGGTGGATCAAAATCTGTTGTTGCTCGACTTTCAGAAAGTTGTCTACCTGCAAGACCACCACCACTGCCGTCTTTTACTATCAACTCAGGCTTAGTTCTAGCATCTGATTGTAGGTGGGCTACATGCTGATCAATCACACTGACGGTCTCACAAGTATGCATGCCTTCTGCAACTGCATCTGCATTTATTTCTACTTCACGTTCAAGTTCTACAGAACCTTTATTTAACTTAGCGGTAGTAGGCATTCCCTCCATTTCATCATGATCAACCAAAGAGAAATCTGCACTATCATGATCATTACCACAAATATTCAATTTACCGTCAAGTTCATCATTTTCAAACTCTTTTTAACAGAAGTAGACAATTTAGGTTCCTGCTCGGAAATCCTAAAAGGTTTTATAATTCTCTCTCTGACTAGTAATACCTTGTAAACTTGTGGAGTCAGAACTGTCCTCTGAGACCGCAACTCTCCTCTGTGACACTCTATTCAACAATGGCTTACCAGTTGCAACTACAGGCTTCTTGACCACACCGTTATCGTCACACAATTCGGATTCAGACCTTGATTTCACATTTAGCATATCACTGAACTTCCTCACTGATTCACAGTTCACCTTTGTATGCACCTCTTGCAAACATGTAAAACACAACCGTGTTTGTCTTGCATCTTGTAACTTATCTGTTGAGGATGTACTACGAAACCTGTTACACTCACTGGGTCTATATGCATTACTAGACATCATGGAGCCTTCTCGATATCCACCTCTCTGAGGCCTACTCGTCATCAATGATTGCGTTTTACACTCAGACTGCTCTATTCTAGGGGTGAGATGTAATAGACTGGCGAACTTGCTCATAGATTGATTGACACTATCTTTTACTAGTTTCAGGATATCATCAAATTTTGGCTCGACACCCTCATCCTCCATACGGGAGCTTATCTTCACCCACTTCCTTTGCAGTCGAGTAGGTAGGCTTCTCACTATTACTTCTAGTATAAAACTCGAGTTGAGGTCATTCATGCAATTCATAGAAATCAAGGTATTCTTATAAGTCATAAGATTATCTAAAAACTCAGTAAGTGCCTTGGAGTCATCTTGAAGTTGACTGCCGTTACTTTTGACAGCTTTGTATACGTTCCTTACAATCACTGAAGGTCTTCCAAACCTTTGACGTAATATGCTCATAGCCTCGTAGTAGCC
This sequence comes from Trichobilharzia regenti, assembly GCA_944472135.2. NCBI lineage: Eukaryota > Metazoa > Platyhelminthes > Trematoda > Strigeidida > Schistosomatidae > Trichobilharzia > Trichobilharzia regenti. The sequence goes on from OX235267.1 coordinate 22,068,784, forward strand.
CTCTTTTGGCTTCATAAACTTACAGAACTGTATAGCTCTTGAAGCAATTCCAGTGCAATACCTCATCAAATACATCAATTTCAATTCATCACTTAATAAAAACCACTCAGCATAATCTCAAACTCCTTTACAAATTGTAAATAATCAGCCGGGTTTCCACCAAAACATCGTGGTTCAAATTTACGGAGTTTGATGTTCCTATTATCCCTGGACGGCGAAACAGTAACATTAACCATGTCATACTTAACATCAGACACATCATTACAAGTAACAGACAAGTCACCATGACTTACTTTCCTGTTTGCATCCATGACGCTCTGTCCCTTCTTTGTCCCAGGCATTGTTGAACTTGACCCAATTCCAAAATGGTTCCAGATATTGGTTGATCAAAGTGGACTTGACCGGCACCAGGAAAAATGAACGGCGACTATCCGAACTTTCACCAACTGTTTGAATTCACCAGAATCTGTTTGCATCGTCAGAAACTGTCAGTCACGTCTCGTAAGCCGTTAATGCCCAGCTCTTGCTACGCTCGGGCTCACGCTGTCGCTTGAAGTTTCTCAGAAACGCCTAGTAATAACGGACGAAAATACCAAAACACCAATTGTTGACTTGAGTACTCTGTATTGTTACACCAACATATAAATCAAGTATGACTAATGTTTCTGACGATGTTTTACTCTTCTTTCTGAACATCGACCGATGAGACGATGACTGTCGTATTGATGCCTCCGCGAAAATTGGGGAAGTTGGTTTTGAGCAAACAACCATGAATTGATCGTTCAATCTTCAACTGCATTGACAAAAGGCTTTATAACAATTCCGTGAAAACATCACAGTTGTAGTTTTTTATGGCCACATCATAGCCAAATTAAAGTCCACTAATCGTTTTATCCACAATAGGTGGATCAGTTTCCCTCAGATGACTGTGACACAGCATTCAGCACCCCCGATCCTTCAGAAGAAACTGCTTATGATCTTTCCATGCAAAGATCAAGATTGTATTCCCTCGGCCACCTCCAGCCGCATTGAGAAACACCTAAGGACGTATACATATCAGGTGAGTTAATCTTACTTCAGGTGAACAATTCCTTATCTTAGCAGTAATGAATATGTGAACAAGGAAGGGAACAAGGGTAGAATCAGTAGGATTAGTCCATATATTCCATAATAGACTTGAAGAATCTCAGAACTTCTGATTTATCTCTCAAAGTTTGTCCTTTGCAAATGGCAAAAATTACACAACTACCTCTTCCCTCTATCCGTTATAATCAACTGAAAAGACTGAATCTTCAAACTTTATACTTCTGTAGGGGACTAATATTAGAGTTCACTAACATTACAAATATAAAAATAATAATCCAAGTCAATGGAGTGTTAAATCACAATATATTACCAAAAATGCAGTGACGAGTTATATCAACAAAAAGGATTACTTGGATATAAAGTCTAAGTCCTCTGCTACAAATTATTTATATAATCCACGGGTACGTTAATTGTTTGGACTGCGTCTGCTGTGGCTGCTGTGTTCCGGTTGTAGAAATGTCTTCGGTTGAGAGTAGTAGACTCCTGCAATAAATCCGAAGTATACAACACGGTGTGAGTTGAGCAGGTAAGCAGAAACAACCAAGGAGAAGACGAAGTCTCCAACAGCAGAGTGTATTTTCAATTGTACACGGAAGTTATGTGTATTTCAACAAGAAGCGTTTTAAACAAAAATTATGTACAATATCTCTAATTTCTACAAATAACCAAAAAGTGTACAATCACATTGTTACGTACTCCACACGGCTTCCCCCCCTAGAGGTCCGGAGAGACCACCGGAAAATGTTAAGTAAAACTGTGAAGTAAATAATAATAGTAATAACAATTTTTGAATAAAAGTAGGGATATATTACAACATGCATAAACGCGAGAAGGTATGTGAGTCATGTAAAGTCTGAAAGCATATACAATTGGTTCAGCAATAAAAATTGAGAGAGAAAGTCATGTCACTTAAATTTGCACTAACCATGAACATGGATTTTTAATGTATAAAGAAAAATATGTAAATACACAGTAATTAAGGAGGGGAAAGAAAACATTAAAAATATGGATTAAAGATCAATAGTTTCTGAAAAGGACAATACCTGTTTTGTAGGTGAGGTACATATAAATAAATAATAGTGATAGTAACATCAAAGTTTACGACGAATTACTAACGGTCATGATAATAATGTCTCAACGAAAAAGATAATGATAAATTTTAACTCGTTTTGTCAGTCACGTCTCGTAAACCGTTAATGCCCAGCTCTTGCTACGCTCGGGCTCACGCTGTCGCTTGAAGTTTCTCAGAAACGCCTAGTAATAACGGACGAAAATACCAAAACACCAATTGTTGACTTGAGTACTCTGTATTGTTACACCAACATATAAATCAAGTATGACTAATGTTTCTGACGATGTTTTACTCTTCTTTCTGAACATCGACCGATGAGACGATGACTGTCGTATTGATGCCTCCGCAAAAATTGGGGAAGTTGGTTTTGAGCAAACAACCATGAATTGATCGTTCAATCTTCAACTGCATTGACAAAAGGCTTTATAACAATTCCGTGAAAACATCACAGTTGTAGTTTTTTATGGCCACATCATAGCCAAATTAAAGTCCACTAATCGTTTTATCCACAATAGGTGGATCAGTTTCCCTCAGATGACTGTGACACAGCATTCAGCACCCCCCGATCCTTCAGAAGAAACTGCTTATGATCTTTCCATGCAAAGATCAAGATTGTATTCCCTCGGCCACCTCCAGCCGCATTGAGAAACACCTAAGGACGTATACATATCAGGTGAGTTAATCTTACTTCAGGTGAACAATTCCTTATCTTAGCAGTAATGAATATGTGAACAAGGAAGGGAACAAGGGTAGAATCAGTAGGATTAGTCCATATATTCCATAATAGACTTGAAGAATCTCAGAACTTCTGATTTATCTCTCAAAGTTTGTCCTTTGCAAATGGCAAAAATTACACAACTACCTCTTCCCTCTATCCGTTATAATCAACTGAAAAGACTGAATCTTCAAACTTTATACTTCTGTAGGGGACTAATATTAGAGTTCACTAACATTACAAATATAAAAATAATAATCCAAGTCAATGGAGTGTTAAATCACAATATATTACCAAAAATGCAGTGACGAGTTATATCAACAAAAAGGATTACTTGGATATAAAGTCTAAGTCCTCTGCTACAAATTATTTATATAATCCACGGGTACGTTAATTGTTTGGACTGCGTCTGCTGTGGCTGCTGTGTTCCGGTTGTAGAAATGTCTTCGGTTGAGAGTAGTAGACTCCTGCAATAAATCCGAAGTATACAACACGGTGTGAGTTGAGCAGGTAAGCAGAAACAACCAAGGAGAAGACGAAGTCTCCAACAGCAGAGTGTATTTTCAATTGTACACGGAAGTTATGTGTATTTCAACAAGAAGCGTTTTAAACAAAAATTATGTACAATATCTCTAATTTCTACAAATAACCAAAAAGTGTACAATCACATTGTTACGTACTCCACACGGCTTCCCCCCCTAGAGGTCCGGAGAGACCACCGGAAAATGTTAAGTAAAACTGTGAAGTAAATAATAATAGTAATAACAATTTTTGAATAAAAGTAGGGATATATTACAACATGCATAAACGCGAGAAGGTATGTGAGTCATGTAAAGTCTGAAAGCATATACAATTGGTTCAGCAATAAAAATTGAGAGAGAAAGTCATGTCACTTAAATTTGCACTAACCATGAACATGGATTTTTAATGTATAAAGAAAAATATGTAAATACACAGTAATTAAGGAGGGGAAAGAAAACATTAAAAATATGGATTAAAGATCAATAGTTTCTGAAAAGGACAATACCTGTTTTGTAGGTGAGGTACATATAAATAAATAATAGTGATAGTAACATCAAAGTTTACGACGAATTACTAACGGTCATGATAATAATGTCTCAACGAAAAAGATAATGATAAATTTTAACTAGTTTTGTCAGTCACGTCTCGTAAACCGTTAATGCCCAGCTCTTGCTACGCTCGGGCTCACGCTGTTCCTTGAAGTTTCTCAGAAACGCTTAGTAATAACAGACGCAAAAACCAAAACACCGATTGGCCACTCGAGAATTCTTTATTGTAACACCAACATATAAAAAATGTTTCCACTAAGGTCTGTGAACAAATATTACAATAATAAATCACAATATTACTTCTGACGGTTTTCTCCTGACTTCTTTCTGAACAGCGACCGATGAGACGATGACTGTCGTATTGATGCCTCCGCGAAAATTGGGGAAGTTGGTTTTGAGCAAACAACCATGAATTGATCGTTCAATCTTCAACTACATTGACAATTTTTTTATTAGTCCTCAAAATGAACGTAGCGAGCCGGTTTACTGATTTGCCGACCACTACGTGTTTGATATGGAGGGAGGATAAGACTTGGTGCCGGTGGAGTAGAATCGGATGTTTGATTATTTGATTGCGCAGTTGCCGATGTAGATTCGAAGTCGTTGTCGGTGTATGCGGGTTTGATTCGATCAATGGAAATAGTCTCTCGTTTTCCATTCTTGTTCACGGTAAAGTGTTTGTCTGAACGTTTAATAACTTGAAAGGGTCCTTCGTATGGAGGTTGCAATCCTTTTCTGATGGCGTCGACTCGAATGAAGACGAATTTGCAAGTTTGTAGATGTTTGTTGATCTGATCTCGTCGGGGAGATTGTCGAGGTGCTGTTGGTTGAAGTTGAAGCATTTGTCTAGTTAATCGGTTAGTGAAGTCGGCAATGTTCACGTCTGTGGAATCGGCTGAGGGGACTAGCTGTCCAGGCAAGGTTAGGTTGGTGCCATAGACAAGTTGAGCCGGTGTACATCCTAAATCTTCTTTGATAGTAGATCGGATACCAAGTAAAATCAAAGGTAAGTATTCACTCCACTTAGATGTATCATTCTGCGCCATCAGGGAGCTTTTCAGTTGTCTGTGGAATCTTTCCACTAGACCATTCGCTGCCGGATGATAGGCTGTTGTGGAGATATGTTTCACTCCCAGAAGTCTCGTCAGTTCGCGAAAGAGTGTCGATTGGAATTGAGGACCGCGGTCGGATGTAATAGTAGTTGGTACACCGTAGTTTGACACCCAACGGTCGAGAAAAACTAAAGCAACGTTTTCAGCAGATATGTCGTTTAAGGGGCATGCAATAGCCCAACGAGTAAATCTATCAATCGCTGTCAGGATATGTGTATATCCCCTTGATGTTGGCAATGGTCCCACGATATCTATATGGATATGCTGAAATCTCCTTTCGGGTAATTCAAACGTCTTCGGGGTTGTAATAGTGTGGCGGTGTACTTTGGAGCATTGGCATTGGAGACATTCTCGTGCCCATCTCCGAATGTCAGAGTTCATTTTAGGCCACACGAAGCGTTCGCTGATCAGTCTGACCGTGGCGCGTACTCCAGGGTGAGAAAGCGAATGTAAATGTTCGAACAATGCTTTTCGGCAACTGAGAGGGACAAATGGACGATTAGTGCCGGTAGATACATCGCAGACTATGGTTGCATCTGATAAGGGGATAGGCACATCTTTGAGCTGTAAGGAAGAGTTTCTGCGGCAGGTTTGGAGTTCAACGTCATCTCTTTGTAATTGAGCCATACGATCAAGACTGATGTCTACCGACGTTTGAAGCTGGTTAATGTCACTTCTTGAAAGAGAATCGGCTACCACGTTCGCATCCCCTTTGATGTACTGAATGTCGGTTGAAAATTGGGAGATATAATCCAACTGTCTGGCTTCTCTAGGGGAGTGTTTATCGAGTGAAGTAGTGAAAGCATGACACAGGGGCTTGTGGTCAGTAAAAATAGTGAAATGCCGGCCCTGTAGTAAGTAACTGAAATGCTTCACTGCAAGATATATGGCCAGCAATTCTCTCCCAAAAGTGCTGTATCGTGTCTGAGCCGGTTCCAACTTCTTAGAAAAGAATGCGAGTGGGGTGACTTCGCCCTTCATCTTTTGTTGTAATACTGCCCCTACAGCTACTTGGGAGGCATCTGTGCACAAAATAAGCGACGCTTCGGGGTTGATATGGGATAGCATAGTGACTTTGGATAAGGCATCTTTTGCGTTGCAAAATGATTCGTGTGCTTCAGCTGACCACTGAAACTTTTTAGGATCATTTTTAAGGAGGTCGGTTAACGGCTGGACGATGGAGGCACACGAAGGAATGAAACGCCGATAGAAATTAAACATCCCCAAAAAACGTCTGACCTTCTTGAGTGAATCTGGTTCGGGGAAGTTTTTGATGGACTCTATCTTTTCCTCCGTAGGCGTAATACCATTCGCGGTTATGTGGTGTCCCAGAAACTGTATAGAGGAGACACCGAATATGCACTTTTTGGGGTTAATGACGACTCCATATTGCTCAAATCGTTGAAATAAGATGGTGAGGTGATCAGTATGTTCTTCGGGCGACGAGCTAGCAATTAAAACGTCATCGATATATACAAATACAAAGTCCAAACCTTGTGTGACCTGATCCATGAAACGTTGGAAGGATTGTGCTGCGTTCTTTAGGCCAAATGGCATGCGGAGAAATTCAAACAAACCGAAAGGTGTGATGATGGCCGTTTTTTCGATATCCTCTTGGGCAACTGGTATTTGGTGATAGGCCCTGACCAAGTCTACTTTAGAAAAAATGGTTTTTCCGTGTAATGTCAGGGAGAAATCATGAAGATGAGGAATAGGATAACGGTCGGGAACTGTGGCATTGTTTAAATGTCGGTAATCCCCACATGGCCTCCAATCATGATCAGCTTTAGGCACCATGTGTAAGGGCGAAGACCAAGGACTATTGGAGGGTCTGATGATGCCGAGCTGCATCATGTGTTCAAATTCTGCCTTGGCTGCTGCCAATTTGTCCGGGGGTAATCTACGAGGACGAGCACGAACTGGTTGACCCGTAGTAACTATCTTGTGAGTAACTGTGTGAGGGACGTCCTCGATGTTGTACGACGGCTTAAGAATTTTAGGGAAACGGTGAAGTAGGGAGGAAAAAGGGCAATCTGCTGGTCTTTCAATACTGATATTATAGACAGAATAGCTGGAGATAATTCCATGGATCTTTAGATGGGTGTTGTTATCAATCAGTTTTTTATTGTTGACGTCAACTAACAGGTTGAAATTACTCAAGAAATCTGCTCCGAGGATGGCGTGACTGACGTCGGCTACTATGAAAATCCATGTGAAACGCCGACGTAAACCTAGATCCAGTATGAAGGATTGCTCTCCATACGTCTGTATGCTTGTGTGGTTAGCTGCCCGGAGAGACAGTTTTCCGGGTGTCCGTGTAGATCGCCTGGATAGTGAAGGAGGGATCACGCTAACTTCTGCTCCCGTGTCTACCAGGAATAAAGTGTCTGAAGTTTTGTCCTTCACATAGAAGAGGCGACTTGTTTGCTTGCCAGTAACAGCTGTCGCCATCACTGTCTGGCTGAGGCGTTTCCCTGAGCCTGGTTGGCTTCGCTAAAGCTGCACGGTTTTACACATTTCAGGGCATGACGTCCAAACTTCCAGTGATACCAGCATATATTACTATCCCGAGAAGACGTGTGAGAACGCTGTCGTGAGAAGGATCGTCGTCGTGATGGTGACCTTCTTTGTGAACTCCGCCTCCGGACTCGTCGATCAGACCTATTAGTTTCCAACTTGTCAATCCTTGCCGCTAAGTCTGCAATGGCGGCGAGTATCGGTGTGTCTGCCGTGGGTGTGGAATGACACGGTGTGGCACTATCAGATGCTATGTGACTTATGGTGTTATCAGATAAAACATCCATAATACTATCTGCCATGTCACTTAGTTGGTCTAAGTCATACGACTTTCCTGAGATGATTAAAATTTGCTGGACATTTCTAGGTAAACGTTGCAGCCACATCTGTTTCAGCACTACCTCGTCTACTTTATGGTGTTCGATTAACTGGCGCATGTGCCTGAGCAGCTGGGATGGTTTACGTGGACCTAGTTCACAGCCTCCAAAGCCTCAGGATGGTCGGGGGTGGGTGCCTTGCGCTGCGGGTTGGCCACCCCTCCGCACACCTCTTGAAATGCTTCCATATGACCGGGCGTCTTACATAGCCTCTCCTGAGGAAGTCCTACTCACTGCCTTCACGTGGCGGAGGTGTTTCTCACCAAAGTGAGAGGGCGAAAGCGGATGCCCGGCGCTCTCCACCGGGTTGACTGTCCATTGGATGACAGTCTAGGGGAGATGGCTAAACCCTGATTCCAAATCTCCAACGACTGGCGTATGAAGCTCACTGGAGCTCACCGGCAAACGTATGGACAAAGGGCTTGTTGGATGTCCTGGATGTCTGGCCCCATTCAAAAAGGCGTATGAACCGAACTCCGGTCACCGGCTGCCAGTGGATAGTGGACTCCTTACTCCACTCCTACTGCCTTGTAGGTCACACTTGGCTGTGTAAAGGCTAGAGCTGCACTCTCAAACAAAAGGCCGAGCGATGCTGGGGACATCACTCGTACCAAATTCCCATGAAACTTCATGAACTCTCTTACAAATTGCCGCGCCTGGGCATCTATGATTCGAGACGTTCATGAAGCCGGCTCATCCTCCCGTAGGAGATAGCCGAAGTAAAGTAAGTAAGTAAGTTCACAGCCTGTGAGCAATTGTTGGATTCTTTTCTCATCTGACAAACTGGTGCGCTGTATGAGGAGGGCTTTAAGTTTATCAAATTGATGTTCCGTCGGGGGATTTTCGATGAAATCGCTGATTTCTGTCAATACTGATGGAGGGAGTTCTGCCAGCACCATACCATATTTGGCTATCTGGGACTTAATACCCCATGCTTCTAGCAACGGCTCAATTACCGCAAACCAAATCCTTGGTTCTGCGAAACCGTATTGAGGTAAACGGAAATCGGTGATGGCATTTATTGTGGCATTTGTCTCGCTACTAGTTGTCCGCTCGTTTGATGTACCGGACTGAGGTGACGACATTATAAATATGAGGTTATTGGTGCAAAATAGGATACAAATATAAACCACACACAAAATCACAATGAATATACAAAATACCAAAAATAAAAATATGAATATGTCAAAATAATCCGTGTTCCTATCGGGCTCACCAATTATTTTGTAGGGGACTAATATTAGAGTTCACTAACATTACAAATATAAAAATAATAATCCAAGTCAATGGAGTGTTAAATCACAATATATTACCAAAAATGCAGTGACGAGTTATATCAACAAAAAGGATTACTTGGATATAAAGTCTAAGTCCTCTGCTACAAATTATTTATATAATCCACGGGTACGTTAATTGTTTGGACTGCGTCTGCTGTGGCTGCTGTGTTCCGGTTGTAGAAATGTCTTCGGTTGAGAGTAGTAGACTCCTGCAATAAATCCGAAGTATACAACACGGTGTGAGTTGAGCAGGTAAGCAGAAACAACCAAGGAGAAGACGAAGTCTCCAACAGCAGAGTGTATTTTCAATTGTACACGGAAGTTATGTGTATTTCAACAAGAAGCGTTTTAAACAAAAATTATGTACAATATCTCTAATTTCTACAAATAACCAAAAAGTGTACAATCACATTGTTACGTACTCCACACGGCTTCCCCCCCTAGAGGTCCGGAGAGACCACCGGAAAATGTTAAGTAAAACTGTGAAGTAAATAATAATAGTAATAACAATTTTTGAATAAAAGTAGGGATATATTACAACATGCATAAACGCGAGAAGGTATGTGAGTCATGTAAAGTCTGAAAGCATATACAATTGGTTCAGCAATAAAAATTGAGAGAGAAAGTCATGTCACTTAAATTTGCACTAACCATGAACATGGATTTTTAATGTATAAAGAAAAATATGTAAATACACAGTAATTAAGGAGGGGAAAGAAAACATTAAAAATATGGATTAAAGATCAATAGTTTCTGAAAAGGACAATACCTGTTTTGTAGGTGAGGTACATATAAATAAATAATAGTGATAGTAACATCAAAGTTTACGACGAATTACTAACGGTCATGATAATAATGTCTCAACGAAAAAGATAATGATAAATTTTAACTAGTTTTGTCAGTCACGTCTCGTAAACCGTTAATGCCCAGCTCTTGCTACGCTCGGGCTCACGCTGTTCCTTGAAGTTTCTCAGAAACGCTTAGTAATAACAGACGCAAAAACCAAAACACCGATTGGCCACTCGAGAATTCTTTATTGTAACACCAACATATAAAAAATGTTTCCACTAAGGTCTGTGAACAAATATTACAATAATAAATCACAATATTACTTCTGACGGTTTTCTCCTGACTTCTTTCTGAACAGCGACCGATGAGACGATGACTGTCGTATTGATGCCTCCGCGAAAATTGGGGAAGTTGGTTTTGAGCAAACAACCATGAATTGATCGTTCAATCTTCAACTACATTGACAATTTTTTTATTAGTCCTCAAAATGAACGTAGCGAGCCGGTTTACTGATTTGCCGACCACTACGTGTTTGATATGGAGGGAGGATAAGACTTGGTGCCGGTGGAGCAGATTCGGATGTTTGATTATTTGATTGCGCAGTTGCCGATGTAGATTCGAAGTCGTTGTCGGTGTATGCGGGTTTGATTCGATCAATGGAAATAGTCTCTCGTTTTCCATTCTTGTTCACGGTAAAGTGTTTGTCTGAACGTTTAATAACTTGAAAGGGTCCTTCGTATGGAGGTTGCAATCCTTTTCTGATGGCGTCGACTCGAATGAAGACGAATTTGCAAGTTTGTAGATGTTTGTTGATCTGATCTCGTCGGGGAGATTGTCGAGGTGCTGTTGGTTGAAGTTGAAGCATTTGTCTAGTTAATCGGTTAGTGAAGTCGGCAATGTTCACGTCTGTGGAATCGGCTGAGGGGACTAGCTGTCCAGGCAAGGTTAGGTTGGTGCCATAGACAAGTTGAGCCGGTGTACATCCTAAATCTTCTTTGATAGTAGATCGGATACCAAGTAAAATCAAAGGTAAGTATTCACTCCACTTAGATGTATCATTCTGCGCCATCAGGGAGCTTTTCAGTTGTCTGTGGAATCTTTCCACTAGACCATTCGCTGCCGGATGATAGGCTGTTGTGGAGATATGTTTCACTCCCAGAAGTCTCGTCAGTTCGCGAAAGAGTGTCGATTGGAATTGAGGACCGCGGTCGGATGTAATAGTAGTTGGTACACCGTAGTTTGACACCCAACGGTCGAGAAAAACTAAAGCAACGTTTTCAGCAGATATGTCGTTTAAGGGGCATGCAATAGCCCAACGAGTAAATCTATCAATCGCTGTCAGGATATGTGTATATCCCCTTGATGTTGGCAATGGTCCCACGATATCTATATGGATATGCTGAAATCTCCTTTCGGGTAATTCAAACGTCTTCGGGGTTGTAATAGTGTGGCGGTGTACTTTGGAGCATTGGCATTGGATACATTCTCGTGCCCATCTCCGAATGTCAGAGTTCATTTTAGGCCACACGAAGCGTTCGCTGATCAGTCTGACCGTGGCGCGTACTCCAGGGTGAGAAAGCGAATGTAAATGTTCGAACAATGCTTTTCGGCAACTGAGAGGGACAAATGGACGATTAGTGCCGGTAGATACATCGCAGACTATGGTTGCATCTGATAAGGGGATAGGCACATCTTTGAGCTGTAAGGAAGAGTTTCTGCGGCAGGTTTGGAGTTCAACGTCATCTCTTTGTAATTGAGCCATACGATCAAGACTGATGTCTACCGACGTTTGAAGCTGGTTAATGTCACTTCTTGAAAGAGAATCGGCTACCACGTTCGCATCCCCTTTGATGTACTGAATGTCGGTTGAAAATTGGGAGATATAATCCAACTGTCTGGCTTCTCTAGGGGAGTGTTTATCGAGTGAAGTAGTGAAAGCATGACACAGGGGCTTGTGGTCAGTAAAAATAGTGAAATGCCGGCCCTGTAGTAAGTAACTGAAATGCTTCACTGCAAGATATATGGCCAGCAATTCTCTCCCAAAAGTGCTGTATCGTGTCTGAGCCGGTTCCAACTTCTTAGAAAAGAATGCGAGTGGGGTGACTTCGCCCTTCATCTTTTGTTGTAATACTGCCCCTACAGCTACTTGGGAGGCATCTGTGCACAAAATAAGCGACGCTTCGGGGTTGATATGGGATAGCATAGTGACTTTGGATAAGGCATCTTTTGCGTTGCAAAATGATTCGTGTGCTTCAGCTGACCACTGAAACTTTTTAGGATCATTTTTAAGGAGGTCGGTTAACGGCTGGACGATGGAGGCACACGAAGGAATGAAACGCCGATAGAAATTAAACATCCCCAAAAAACGTCTGACCTTCTTGAGTGAATCTGGTTCGGGGAAGTTTTTGATGGACTCTATCTTTTCCTCCGTAGGCGTAATACCATTCGCGGTTATGTGGTGTCCCAGAAACTGTATAGAGGAGACACCGAATATGCACTTTTTGGGGTTAATGACGACTCCATATTGCTCAAATCGTTGAAATAAGATGGTGAGGTGATCAGTATGTTCTTCGGGCGACGAGCTAGCAATTAAAACGTCATCGATATATACAAATACAAAGTCCAAACCTTGTGTGACCTGATCCATGAAACGTTGGAAGGATTGTGCTGCGTTCTTTAGGCCAAATGGCATGCGGAGAAATTCAAACAAACCGAAAGGTGTGATGATGGCCGTTTTTTCGATATCCTCTTGGGCAACTGGTATTTGGTGATAGGCCCTGACCAAGTCTACTTTAGAAAAAATGGTTTTTCCGTGTAATGTCAGGGAGAAATCATGAAGATGGGGAATAGGATAACGGTCGGGAACTGTGGCATTGTTTAAATGTCGGTAATCCCCACATGGCCTCCAATCATGATCAGCTTTAGGCACCATGTGTAAGGGCGAAGACCAAGGACTATTGGAGGGTCTGATGATGCCGAGCTGCATCATGTGTTCAAATTCTGCCTTGGCTGCTGCCAATTTGTCCGGGGGTAATCTACGAGGACGAGCACGAACTGGTTGACCCGTAGTAACTATCTTGTGAGTGACTGTGTGAGGGACGTCCTCGATGTTGTACGACGGCTTAAGAATTTTAGGGAAACGGTGAAGTAGGGAGGAAAAAGGGCAATCTGCTGGTCTTTCAATACTGATATTATAGACAGAATAGCTGGAGATAATTCCATGGATCTTTAGATGGGTGTTGTTATCAATCAGTTTTTTATTGTTGACGTCAACTAACAGGTTGAAATTACTCAAGAAATCTGCTCCGAGGATGGCGTGACTGACGTCGGCTACTATGAAAATCCATGTGAAACGCCGACGTAAACCTAGATCCAGTATGAGGGATTGCTCTCCATACGTCTGTATGCTTGTGTGGTTAGCTGCCCGGAGAGACAGTTTTCCGGGTGTCCGTGTAGATCGCCTGGATAGTGAAGGAGGGATTACGCTAACTTCTGCTCCCGTGTCTACCAGGAATAAAGTGTCTGAAGTTTTGTCCTTCACATAGAAGAGGCGACTTGTTTGCTTGCCAGTAACAGCTGTCGCCATCACTGTCTGGCTGAGGCGTTTCCCTGAGCCTGGTTGGCTTCGCTAAAGCTGCACGGTTTTACACATTTCAGGGCATGACGTCCAAACTTCCAGTGATACCAGCATATATTACTATCCCGAGAAGACGTGTGAGAACGCTGTCGTGAGAAGGATCGTCGTCGTGATGGTGACCTTCTTTGTGAACTCCGCCTCCGGACTCGTCGATCAGACCTATTAGTTTCCAACTTGTCAATCCTTGCCGCTAAGTCTGCAATGGCGGCGAGTATCGGTGTGTCTGCCGTGGGTGTGGAATGACACGGTGTGGCACTATCAGATGCTATGTGACTTATGGTGTTATCAGATAAAACATCCATAATACTATCTGCCATGTCACTTAGTTGGTCTAAGTCATACGACTTTCCTGAGATGATTAAAATTTGCTGGACATTTCTAGGTAAACGTTGCAACCACATCTGTTTCAGCACTACCTCGTCTACTTTATGGTGTTCGATTAACTGGCGCATGTGCCTGAGCAGCTGGGATGGTTTACGTGGACCTAGTTCACAGCCTCCAAAGCCTCAGGATGGTCGGGGGTGGGTGCCTTGCGCTGCGGGTTGGCCACCCCTCCGCACACCTCTTGAAATGCTTCCATATGACCGGGCGTCTTACATAGCCTCTCCTGAGGAAGTCCTACTCACTGCCTTCACGTGGCGGAGGTGTTTCTCACCAAAGTGAGAGGGCGAAAGCGGATGCCCGGCGCTCTCCACCGGGTTGACTGTCAATTGGATGACAGTCTAGGGGAGATGGCTAAACCCTGATTCCAAATCTCCAACGACTGGCGTATGAAGCTCACTGGAGCTCACCGGCAAACGTATGGACAAAGGGCTTGTTGGATGTCCTGGATGTCTGGCCCCATTCAAAAAGGCGTATGAACCGAACTCCGGTCACCGGCTGCCAGTGGATAGTGGACTCCTTACTCCACTCCTACTGCCTTGTAGGTCACACTTGGCTGTGTAAAGGCTAGAGCTGCACTCTCAAACAAAAGGCCGAGCGATGCTGGGGACATCACTCGTACCAAATTCCCATGAAACTTCATGAACTCTCTTACAAATTGCCGCGCCTGGGCATCTATGATTCGAGACGTTCATGAAGCCGGCTCATCCTCCCGTAGGAGATAGCCGAAGTAAAGTAAGTAAGTAAGTTCACAGCCTGTGAGCAATTGTTGGATTCTTTTCTCATCTGACAAACTGGTGCGCTGTATGAGGAGGGCTTTAAGTTTATCAAATTGATGTTCCGTCGGGGGATTTTCGATGAAATCGCTGATTTCTGTCAATACTGATGGAGGGAGTTCTGCCAGCACCATACCATATTTGGCTATCTGGGACTTAATACCCCATGCTTCTAGCAACGGCTCAATTACCGCAAACCAAATCCTTGGTTCTGCGAAACCGTATTGAGGTAAACGGAAATCGGTGATGGCATTTATTGTGGCATTTGTCTCGCTACTAGTTGTCCGCTCGTTTGATGTACCGGACTGAGGTGACGACATTATAAATATGAGGTTATTGGTGCAAAATAGGATACAAATATAAACCACACACAAAATCACAATGAATATACAAAATACCAAAAATAAAAATATGAATATGTCAAAATAATCCGTGTTCCTATCGGGCTCACCAATTATTTTGTAGGGGACTAATATTAGAGTTCACTAACATTACAAATATAAAAATAATAATCCAAGTCAATGGAGTGTTAAATCACAATATATTACCAAAAATGCAGTGACGAGTTATATCAACAAAAAGGATTACTTGGATATAAAGTCTAAGTCCTCTGCTACAAATTATTTATATAATCCACGGGTACGTTAATTGTTTGGACTGCGTCTGCTGTGGCTGCTGTGTTCCGGTTGTAGAAATGTCTTCGGTTGAGAGTAGTAGACTCCTGCAATAAATCCGAAGTATACAACACGGTGTGAGTTGAGCAGGTAAGCAGAAACAACCAAGGAGAAGACGAAGTCTCCAACAGCAGAGTGTATTTTCAATTGTACACGGAAGTTATGTGTATTTCAACAAGAAGCGCTTTAAACAAAAATTATGTACAATATCTCTAATTTCTACAAATAACCAAAAAGTGTACAATCATATTGTTACGTACTCCACATTTCTGTGATGAAGTTACCCAATAATATTCTTTTTTAGTGGGTCCACATGTATATCACATCTGTAAAATTTATAAATACGTTAACTTGTCTCCTTAAACTGAAAAAGGTAATGTTCATGCGACTTTTATTACTATCATTTCAAAGCCCGCCTCAGTAACGTGTGCTACGTATTAGCCGCAGCGTTTACGCAAAGTAAAATCTACCAATCACAATATCCATACGTACCCTTGAAGGTCGTGTGTGCCTTTATCCATTACTAAGTTTTTTCCTAGACTATACAGAGCATATGCAAGGCTACATCTTGAAGGGCGCTAGATCACTGCTTCCCAGTTACTCATAGTAGATACAAAGACGAATAACAAAAGGGGTGATGGTGTTCTTGAATAGAATAAATTATGAAACTCTGAAGAAATTAGATTTCCTCGCCTTCGGATACCGTCTTAACTACTGCCTTTAAGGTTAGAGATGGCCAGAATCACCCACATAAGGTATTCCGCCACTAAAGAAGTTTCGTGAAGGACAGAACATCAGAAATCGAAGATTCCGGTGCCCATTCATTCCTTTTCATTTCAGGTTTGCAGCCCCAGGATCTCTCTACCAGCAGAAGTGGCTACTTCGCCGTCTGCGGAAAGGTTTAAGAGCTTGAACAATAATAATTTTTTTGATTTTTTTTTTAATGCAACAAAAGGACTACATCCAAACAGCCTGTCCCCCTAAAATCCATACAATTAATGAGTCTATACTTAAACTTTCCCTTTCACTAGTGGCCACTTTTCGTTGTCTCACAATTCTAACTTCCCCATCTATCTGTTCCATTATATTATTATTACTGACAAGTATATTTCAGATTTCATTAGCTTGTAGCGCCCCTATATGGTCTCAAACTATACGCTTATAAAACTAATTCACGTACTCATGCAACACGTTTACAGAGACTGATTTTACATATGCTTGTCGAATATTCGCCATTGTATTATTGAACACTGATTTCATTAATTATATATCCATACATATGTTTTGCGCGGTTTTCACGCTCTTGCGTGACCACCGAAATTTGATTTCGTTAACAATTAATTTTTGGAAGTTCTCACATGTGCTTCTTAATACAACGTTGTTCCAATTTGGCTATATGCGGTGTTTAGCAAATTGAAGAAAACCGAAACGTAGATATACCGCAGTATTTTATTCGGAATCGTATTGAGTACGGCATTAGCTGTCTTTTTGCGTTTTCTTTTGTTTAATTCTACACAGTTTAAACCGATTATATCTATTATTATTTTTGATTAAAGCTTGATTCCACACCGTATTTTCGGTACAGGTATGGAATTTTCAGCATGTGATATCAGTAGCCCAAATTTTGCAGGCCGACAATCAGGTGTGCGTCGGCAGAGGATCGAACTCCGGACCATGTGCATGGTCAGCGAGAGTCCTAATCACTGTGCCACCGATGCACAGTAAGTCTCTTTTCTGTGAAAGGATCAACTTTATCCTCACTAGAGACACTGTCTTAACACGTCACACAATACAAACCACATATAATAAATCTTAGCACCACTTTCCTTGGAGTCAAGCAAATCTACGATATTCGAGTGGCGGGACGAACTACTCAGAAGTTTACCGAAGACCAGGAACCTTTTACTTACAATTGAGAAGTGAACACAAAGATATCATTTTGGTTTACACTATCTCGTCAAAACGATACTGGATGTTGGACATGTGAAATTCCAAATTTCACTCTGGTAGGGTTTGAAGCATTTTGTAAACACTAGGTGGCCATAGCGAGCTTTCACTAGGCATATATATTGATGAACTTATTACAGTTATAGGAGCTGTAATACAATAACTTGTGGAAAACAACTGAACTCTCTTTTGTTCCTTTCCTACTAGTGTATCTGCAATTGAGTGTTGATTCCGTTTATGGGTTACAACTCAATTCCTAACACATGTACTTCACTGGGAAATGCCTCTTCAACAGACTTAAAGCAAGCCCGAAGTATTCTAAATCCCCCGAATGTTCTAGTAATGCCAATGCTGATGGCACTGATACGGTATCTTCTACATGCGTTTTCAGGTACGTTCACTAGTCTTAACGGAATACGGGCTTTGTTAACTAGTTTCATTGCAACTTCCACATTACTGGCGTATTTGGTATTACAATTTTGTGTAGCTATTATGTACACAAACACGGAGTTATTTTATATAGTTTTTCGCGAAATGTTTGTTAAATGCTAACAAGATGTAAAACGAAATTTTGAAAAACCAAAACGTTACAGTAAATCTCAGTTAAAGACTTTCTGTTGTCCAGTAAATCTTTTCTATATTTTCCTTATTTATGGTAGGTCTTCGGTTTTGATTTTTTTTCTCGTTCTCTATTTATAACATTTCAAAAGGTTATAAACACGTCGAAAACTGGATGTAATTGATTCCCAATGATGTTATTGAGATTGTTATACGGTTCAGTCTACACCGATTTTTCCCTAGAATAAAGATCAATTGAGAAACATACAAAGAGTATTTGAGGCATTCCATCGATTTAAGGGGGGTTGTGTCTAGACGGAAATTTATTTTCCCACAGATACACATGGTTCTGTTAGCTTGAGAGACCCATATGCCAAATAAGCCATCATCAATATGAAAAAATGCTACATATTCACCTCCTTGCTGGTGTCTCAATAACCTTCTAGTGGTGTATAGATCTCAGTGCAGCTTTGGGCCACTAAAATACAACTAGGGATAGGTTGTACAAAGTGCTTCTCAGTAAGTACTCAACTGAGCAGCCTTTGACTTCATTTCACGCTAACTTTATCCTGGCTTTCATCCGCAATCTGAGTTCCAAACTTCTTCGTCATTAGCCAGGTAAATTGACTGCTTATTTTCTGAAAATCATCATGACCTTTGTTTTGCTAAAATTTATTACTTCTAAGAGAATATCTCTAAGTAAATCAGTTACTTTGGTTTGTGTTTTGCGTATCAGTACTTACATGATAGGTGATCATTTCACCAAGTGGGAACTACAGCACACCAAGTTTAATAAGGCTAATCAGTGATATACATTAATGAAACATCCACTCCCTTACAGATATGTATGATATATACAAATGGTGACGCCTATTATAACTAACCGACTGAAATTTTTAGTCCATAATTTACTTTCGAAATCTATCTTATGGATCACACGACTCGTGTTCTGATGATTTGTTTAACCAGAGTGTATGTGAAAATCCTTAATAGAGTTGAATCAGTGCAGGTCTTTAACTCAATGCATGATTTGTATTCATTGGGTTGAGAAGCGCACTTGATTTTCGACGGTTCACAATAAATAACTGCTTGAAGGTGAGAAATATTTAGAGGTGTGGAGTTATGAATCTGACCAATGGACTACATCCTCATCTATGGTAAATCAATGATAAAAGATATGGATCCTTTTGGCTTACAAATTTACTATCAATCATTCTTGCTTGTAAATAACATCATAACACAAGCACAATGATAGTAAACACAGAGTTAAAGAAAAACATATTACCTTTGATGTTTGTAGGCTGCAGCCGGCAATGTTATTCATGCAGGCATGTTTCTTTGATAAGAAGATTATATGATATTACATAGTGGTTCAGTATATTTTCTTGTTTTATTGGACACCAGTGAGATGTGTCCAGTCCTTTCTTTGGTGCAGACTGAATTCTATCAGTCAGTCAGGTTTGCAATGTGGCCGCCATTCTAGGTAGCTTGCCATCATGGTGTACATTGTGAGTGCAGATAAACATTTAGTTTTATGCACAAATGAGAGTGAAATGGCTAGATAGCAAACTCAGTGTATATATGGTACAATTGGCTGTCAAAAATCTAAAGTGACTTTCCACATTTCAGGAAGCTGTAGTCTGATAGACTAATAATGATGCAATAGGACTTAGTTATTGAAACTGTAATTTTAACATGAATTGTGAGATTTGGATGAGAACTCCTCTAGTTGTCGTAAAAGTAATCTAAAAAATTCACTAAGGAAAGTCAGCCTCCTTTCTCTAAGAGTCTGTACACTGTCTATATAATTGGTTTAGTGCTACACTTAAAGTTTGAAATACAGTTTTACACTCTATTTGTGCCACAAGTTTTCGATTTCTTCAACTTTTCTGAAGGCTGTTCTCCCATTGACAATTAACTATTCTGACGTATTAAAGACTTCTCCATTGCAAAACGTCATAATATAAGTATGTATTGAAGTTTGTTCCCTATTAGCTGTTTGTTGCCAGGACAGTGAACTAATTCGTTTAGCAAATAAGTCTTCTTTTTCCTTGTGGCGTTGGAATGTAAATTAAAGTTTATAGTTTTGGGTTGTGTTACGGACGACTGTTGATTAACTATCTATCTGTCAGCTAGACAAACAAACGGTCAAACTACAAACTATAGGATTTCAGATTATAGCGCTCCTCACAGTGCTCACCGGACATGGATAGAACCCAGGACCTTCAACTTACGACACCAAGCCCGTTGATCATTCAGCCACTTGTGCTGTACTGCAAAGTTATGATCAATGGGGTGCACCATGTCAAGGTGAAGCGAATGCTAATCGAAGGCACTGATTGACGGTGACACCGTATCACAAATCCCCAGATCATTGAATTCCGGCCCAAGTGGCTGAATGATCGATGAGCTTGGCGTTGTAACCTGTGGATCCCAGCTCCGATCTCTGACGGCGTTGCGACGTGCAGTGATGAAGAGTCCGAGAATAAGACGAAACAGTTCTCCCTAGTTTCCAGTAAATTTTCTAATAGATGTTAGTTCATGACGAAAATCTAACAATCGAAATCAGATTTCAGTATTTTGACAGACGCCTACAACTCAAACTGTATTGCTGTATGATTAGCGTTCATAATACTTCCTGTCATACTTTTATCTCTGACTCACTCCACTTTGGAATACAACTCCCAATATCACACTTTCAATACTTCATTTTAATACTAGAAACAAACAAACAATACAGGATATTGATTTTTTAAAACATTTTATTTCCTAATAATAAAGTGTTATAGTTAACTATTTTAGACAACCACCGTCATTTTGACTACTGGCACATTAACACTGTAGCGAATGTTACGAACAAGACTTATAGGATGCAGACAGATAGGAAACAGCCAAAATTAAAATCAACACTTTAGGTCAATCTCTTCAGATGTAGAAGTGTTTACTCCTCAAATTCAGATCTCGTTTACGCCGTAGTCAGGAAATAACCTCATTAGACAATTTTTCATCAAATGTCGGGAGCACGTGACACAGTAGACTCGTAAGATTCACCGCCAATACTAGCGGGTCTCTGTCCGGTCGCAGATTTATGGCATGGAATTGTTGCACTGCCTGCTCGTTAGGACGTCGAACTCTGCCACTAATACCTTACAGTTTTATTCACCAACTGCCCATTCCACACTGTCGTATGCTCAACGTCTCAACAGTGTCCCCGTCTTCGACGTGGATCCCGGGCGCCAGCCAACTAACCGACCGCATCAAAGTCCCGTAAGACGCTCTGCATGTCTCCTTCTACGAAAACAGCAGGTCATGGGATATTCATTGTTCGAAGGCGGCGACGCCAAATATAACGTCAGAAGATAACAGAAGCAGCAAAGGACTATTTCTGTTGAGAAAAAAACACATCATATTTAAACATTTTTAACCACATTGGAATTCGGCTAGGTCAGCGGATAATAAACTGTTCTGACTGGTTGGAGATTGGCTCAAGGTAAAACAATGAGATTGTTTCCTAATCACAAAGTAAACTAGATCCAGATTTGAGGAATAGAAACACGTCTAATTCTGCAGCGATTGACGTCGCATCAACTGCAATATCATCGTCAGTGTAAGTATAACAAATTCAATGAAAGCAATAATAAACAAGTGAAGTTTAATCAGTCACAAGTCATCATGTGTGTGTGTGTGTGTATACAAGATAGAAAGAGAGAATAAGTTACAGATGAACAAAAATTGCCCTGACAATTTACAATTCAAATACTTCAGATTATTAACAACATGAATTCCAATAAGAGAAAAAAGTTTAATAACTAAAAATTTAAAGAAAATGTACACACACGCTTGTATAATTATTGTTTGTTCAGGATAAATTTCTCTTCTTCCTCTTCGTCTATACTCCTGCTGTTGTTGCTGCCATTACTATACTATAATTTCCTCGTAAGCCACACCAACACAGAGACAAAGAATAGCGATACTCACTAACATACACGCACACACACACATACCACATATAACAGCGAAAGACAATAGTTACATAACAGTAGTACACAATATAAACAGGTAATAACATTGCATTGCGATGATATGATGATATTTGTCAACAATGACGATGAATAACAACATCAGACAAAATAAAAACAAATCGCCAAGACACAAAAATACTCAAAACTCGAAACTCCAGGACCAAGTGATTGAAAGTCGAATGCGCTTGAGCCAATATCAGCGCGGAGAAAAAATACACATAGAATAAGAGTACAACAAATAAATCATTCTCTGATGAATGGATGTATTATTCATATAGGTCTAGGAATTCTATAAAAATTCAGCATGAAATAAAAATCATAAGAACAAAAAAGAGAGAAGAGAAAGACAACACATTTTATGACTACAAAAATTTTCTGTACAACAATAATGAGTCGACAAAAAGACAAAAAAATAAGAGAAAATCAATGGCAATAACGGGTATGGTATGTATGGGTATACATATGTTTAAAAGAAGAGATGAATAATGGAATCAAACAAATTAATCTTTATGAAGTATTAATCATAATCATAATAATAATAATAATGATAAAAATCACTGACAAGTTTCTTTTCGTACATCTGCATTGTTATTGGGATTATTATTATTATTACTATTGTTTAAAGCAAGTTCAGGAAATAACTCTAATATAAATTGATCTAATAGAACATAAGTTAATTGTTTATTCCATTTTGAGTATTGAAAACAATCGAAAAGACAATTCACATCATCACATATCTTCTCTGGATCAGTGACATATGAAAGACCTTTTATACCTATTCAAGTAAAATATGAGAGTGAACAAGCATTAAAAAGAAAGCAAGGAGTGCATAATGCAGCGTTACATACTAGAGAATACGAAAAATTTAATGAATGAAATATACAGGAGTGATTATTATCAGAAGGATTCAATTCTCCTATAAGGTTAGAACACAAGCTGCCGTTAGTTAGAGAGAGAGAATCATTGGAAAGCCATGTGAGAAGTCATGACCAACGGAGTCGTCCACCAAGTCAGTTACTACTCACTCACTCGCCGATGACACTAGCTAGCTGTTGGCGAATTGAGAAAATAGATTGCATTTCATGGGGCCAATGATTTAGGTTTCAGTGGATAAATGGTCTACGAGAGCTTACGTTGTCACCTGAAGGTTCTGGACTCAAATGCTGGTGGGGACGTACCGAAGAGAAGTCCCCGATTTTCCAATGGTCAGCTCGAGGTCAAATCTATACTAGAGTGATGTTAGACATATCACACACCAAAATACACCAATCCGAATGAACACCACTAGGATGCAAGTAACAAAGAAGCATTTCTAATGCAACGGATCACATATTATTAGCAGGAAACCATAAAGATGGAATTTTATATGTGTAACTCTGAGGCCTGCTACCTAGATATGACTATCAAACAAGATTTACTGTTGTAGAATAGTATGACTTATTCAGTGAAAGTGATGCATTTAGGAAGTGAACTTTAACATCAATCTATATACTCATGCTACTACTAAAAAGAATAAAAGTAATAGTTGGTAAATGGTAGTTCTACACCAACCAGTTTGACTGATTTAAAACAAAAACACACAACACAGATACCGTAACAGCTTTATGAAGCTTATTTCAATAAGCAGTAAGGCTCATCCATTACGGATACTAACCGACTGATTAAACCTTAATACACTAGGCAGATTTCGAACTCGCAAAAACTTGTTATAAAAAATTTTAATACAGATAGGAATTCAAAGCGATAGAAATAGACTTTAAGCCTGAGCCTACAGTACAGCACTATCTAATGTAGCTTAGTCTAGTGCTGGTGTTATATAATAGACGATTACAAGGAAACGATAATAATAATAATGAATTAGTGAAGACAACCCAATAAAGAAACAAGTTAATCGTGAACCGTATAACAAGGTAGTAAATTCGACGAATACACTGTGTTACGTGAAACTGTCTTAGATTTCAGAAGAGCAGACTACGTTACACTGAGCGGTCTTCCTATGTAAGACATTTAGGTCTGGACATACTAGCCACTGACTATGAAATTCCACTAAAAAAACAACTAAATCAGTAGCCAATTTTTAAAACAAATCGCCAAACAACGATTAAAACTCAAGAACTGAAAGTTGTCTATTTCCCTCTGAGTACCATCCAACTTTAGGTTTCACGTTTTCGTCAGAATTCAGTTAGTCGTCACAGAAGTTTATTGATTTTAGTCTTCACATTGTTAAAGTCGTTTATCGAGTAATCTGATTAAAATAGCTCGATTTATCAACGTATACGAGGGTAATAGTTACTTTATGATCATCTCTTTCTACTCAGCCATTTGCATAGGACCTATTTTATAAAAGTTGAGTTCTGTGTGTTATGATTGATTGATTTATTCCTACTACTTTCCTTGTGGCTGACTGTCTCCAGCGATTTCTAGGATGGTATGAAAATAAACATCTGTTTTACATTTCCTAATGCTTGATTAAATACATTTCATTATTACATATATCAGGAGGTTTTAGATCTAAACAAAATAAGACAATTAGACTGCAATCTATCTAGAGCTGTACAAAGTGACATTAAATGCGTAAAGTTGAAAAAAGTGTTCAGATAGTAGGGAACATATAGAGAGTGATTCAGTGTTTCTCACATCATCTGTAAACCAGATTATTAGATCCTAACGTAGATTATAGGTCACGTTATTGGCTTTTTATTAGCACATGCCAGCCAGTTAAATGCACGCTTTTTATATATTAAACTAGTAATTTATTAGTCATGTGAAATAACTACACAAGTAGGTGTATTTTCTAGTTATACTGCCCTTTTCCATGGAGCAATAAATCTTTGCCTCCTCAGTCCGTCTTTTATGTCTTCTTAGTGTGGGAATAGTAGTCAACTTATTAGTCAAACATTAATGAGCTTTGAAGTATCATTAGAACGAACCCGAATCCAGAATTATATCAGACAAAAGATTTTGACGGCAGTCATGAAGTTTATTACTGCACAAAGACACCCCAATATATTTAACTATCTCATGCCATCATAATTATGATAATTCATGATCGTCAGCAAAGTTATCATGTGGTATTCACCGCCGATGACTGATAGATAAAGCATCTTGTCAGACACTTCAATCTCGAGTTTTTACCGCTAGTGCAACGAATTTACCGAATGCAGCATCTAGACCATATTCAGCCCATTTATTAGGTTTTAAGTTTACAAGCGAATCAGCTGTCCGAACTCTGCGTGTTCATATATTCAACTGAATTCTAGGTTTCAAAACAGTAATGTAGGAGAAACCAATGGGTGTATGAACGTTAAATAGGCTTATGACTGTAATCTGTCCCGTAATCTCTCTTTTATATTATTCTTTGGAGTTTCGCGTAGAATATGGCGCTTCAAGCTTGAGTTTTGAAGTTCCAGTGACACTGCTTTTATTTTTATGGGGTAGAGTTGCTAGCCTCACGTCAGTCTCCTCTCTTTACCGAGCTTACTACCACCTAAGAGAGGTTTAAGAGTTCGTCGGCTGGAATTTGATCCCTGGACCACATGCGTGGTTAGCGACCATTCTACCGCTGGACTATCGAATGTCATTTGGAGTTCTACAGAATCCAACTACTCGGACTTTTTTCTACATCTCACGCGACAAAGATAATCCTAACACAATGGAAATTAAGCATAAGGAATGCTGCCGATGCGTAATGTGACATTTGTGCATCATTTAGAGGCAAATTAACTTAAGAGTTGATAGCTAATAAACCATTAGGAATACTAGACAACGGTTACGTTTTTATCTGAGACTAACCATTACTGCATGCCATGAGATTCACTACTGTCAAATGTAAGAAGATGCTACAGTACTGGACCACAGTGACTCACTTTTAGCTTAAGAAAGGTAGTGAAGTGGTGGGACATGTTGACTACTTCACTTATTTGGGAAGTTGTATCATCCAGAGCTAACAGGTTGGTCGCTGACAGAATCTCACCATGGATACAGAAGGCTCCTTTGGCATATTCAAACTTACGCCATCTCTGAAGTAGACGCAATATCCGCCTGTCGATCAAAGAACGTGTGTACTACTCAACAATTCACTCCGTCCTTCTTTATGACTTTGAGACATGGTCATTGAAAGTGGAAGACATGAAAAGGCTAGCTTGCAGTCTTTGATAATAGGTGCTTGTGTCCTATCTCCCATGTTAGGTGGCATAATACAGTGAGTAATATTGAGGCTAGGCTTCAGTCGAGTGCTACGTAAGGAGGGGAAATCAATCGACGAGGTTGTGAAGTTACATCGAGTGATATGGTTAGGACATGTGCTACACATGCCTAGCCTAGCCATCCCCTTCCTCGAAAACGGGCGATGTTAGCTGACATAGGATTAATCAGGGTCAAAAAGAGATAGTGGTGATCGAATCAACATATGGCCCCACAAGTCAATGAAATGCATAACAGTTAGTTTAAGCCATGTAGAGAGATTACACACTTCCCAAATGGGGTCCTTGGGATTCTAAGAACAAATAACTGAGGACAATCGATGATATGGCTCAAAATCGTTGTCAATGACAGCGCAGATGCATTCACTCCTTGTGATTTGTCATATCCCATAAAACTACACTGTTCTTCCATATTACTAATCTTTATGTCTCACACATTTGTTTATTATCTCTCTTTTGAATCTCTTCTCTTGCTTTGTGTGTTACATTGTGTGTGAGTGTGGCAACTCAAACTGCTGCACATATGTGCAAAATTCTACTTTGAAACCTGTCAGTCAATCATTAGTGCAAAATGAAAATACATTGGAGGATAGAAATCTGTGTCATTGTACACAACATTGAGAACAAAGAAAGAAACTGAAATACTTCTTTGTGAAAACAAAATAATAATCACGACAGAACGTGTCAACAAAGCTGTCTAATTCATTTAGTAAAAATGATTAGCGTTGTTTTTACTCCACTGAAACATATATATATATATATATATATATATATATATATATATATATATATATATATATATATATATATATATAATCTTGATGCAACAGATGAAAGAAATAAGCCTTACCAAGTATCGCTTTCTCAAGTGTAGCACGTGCTTTTTCTTTACGTTCAGATTTATCCATATCAACTCTATCAGAATAGAAACAGAGAGACAATGATTTAAAGTTGTGTATTTCAATATTTCAACAACAAAAAGAAACCCTTTGAGCTTACGTTTTCTACTCAAAACGTATAATTGGTAAAGATACTGTTTACCTTGGAATACCATTACTGAATACTGAGACGTATCTGATAACTAACACCATTGTCTATCCTTTTATACAAAGAATTCACAGGAAATTCACAATTAATATCAATAGTATGTATGCAACAGGCTGTAGTACTAACTACATGCATCTAACTATCTATAAACTCTCCCTCTATCTCTCCTTTATTATTATTATTATTATATCCTTTAATTCCTAGAGGAACATAGGGCTTCAGCTGCGCATCTCCATTCCCTTTGATTTGCTGCCAACTTTTTCACTCCGCTCCAAGTCTGACCACATGCTTCCATCTCCTCTTCACATGACCTCCTCCAAGTCACCCTCGCACTGACAACAAACTCGCCGCTTCCCTTTCGAGTTCAAATCGAGCAATAGCTTGTCTAGTGATGTCACTTGATGGTTCCCTCAGTGTATGGCCAATCCATCTCCATTTCTTCCTGCCTATTTGTTTCACAATCGGTTCCTGCTGAGTTGGTTCGCTCATTGCCAGAGATCCCTATTGGTGATCTTTTCTGGCTGGCCATCTGATCTTGAGTATTGAGAGAAGACAACTGTTAATGAAGGTCTGAAGTTTGTTTGAGATGCTCTTTATGACGCGTTGGCCAAGTCTCTGATCCGTATGTTGAGTAGCACTGACTTCACATTGGAGTTGAAAATCCGGATTTTATTTTTGATGCTGAGGAGTGATGTTGACCTCCACACAGACTTAAGAGTAATCAAAGCTTGTCTTGCTTTCCCGATGATCCTTGCTTTGATATCCTCGTCAGTTCCGCCTGTAGTTGAAACGACGCTTCCCAATTAGGTAGGTAAAGGAGGTTGTTTCTCTCAGGTTCCTCCCATTTATGCTGATTGCTGTCTGTTGTTGTTGTTGCTGCTGTTGGTGTTGGCCAGGAATCTTCATCACCTCTGTTTTATCTATGTTCACTTGAAGTCTTATCTTCTCCGGATGCTTCTTCTGCCAACTTGTTGCTTTTCACTTGCATATCTTCCAGTTTGTGGGAAATCAGACATATATCATCGGCAAAATCCAGATCCTACAAGTTTTTTGTGTGGGCCCATTTTATGCCTGTTTCATCGCTTCCCGCTGTCTGTCGCATTATCCAATCAGTTGCAATCAGGAAGATCATTGGTGATAGTAGACAGCCTTGCCTCACTCCCGTCCTCACTTCGAAGGCTTCCGCAAGTTTCCCGTTGTGGATTACTTGGCATGCAGCATTGTCGTATAACTGTTGGATGAGATGTATAATTGTCGATGGGACGCCGTAGTAGCGAAGTAGTTGCCAAATTACCTCTCGGTCGACGCTGTCGAAGGCCTTTTCAAAGTCGATGAGGTTGAGATCGAGAGGTGACTGCCATTTCAAGCTTTGTTCAATGATGATCTGTAGAATGGCGATTTGATCAATACATGATTTGTTTCTCCTGAATCCAGCTTGTTCCGGTCGGAGTTTTTCATCCAGGTTGGCTTGTTTGATTCTCTCCAAGATGATGCGGCTTAATATTTTGTTTGGGATGGAACAAAACTAGCATGATTATGTTTTTAAACATGATGGTGTCATTTAACTTAGGAATGATCTTAACTGCAAGCTCAGAAATAGTTGAAGAAAATATGCGAAAAAAATACTGTTTAGTGGAGACGAAATCCCAGATATTTTTAAGATACCAACCCCCCCCCCACGAGTTACAGATATTGTGAAAAAACAAAATTCTGATCTTTCATAATATGAGCTGTTTGATATATTACTAAATGACTACAAGATTGGAGAAATGAGTGCTACATGACATATATTACTAATTATTACGAGTAGTTGGGGTCTAATCACAAATTTATGAAAGGAATTAAATAATGACGAGTTATTTCATTCATTTGTAGATGAAATCGTCACCGGTTTATTGGAATCAATTTACTCAACAGAGTCATGTCATGCTGAAAATAATCAACACGCGTCCAACACACTGAATCAAAAATAGCTCGGATAGTAAATGCCATTGTCTTATAATCACACATACGGAGTACATATGTTTCTCAGTAACCATTGTTCTTTATTTGACTGCTTATTCATAGGATTTGATCAATACATAAACCTACCCCTAATACACTAGTCACCAATTATAGCTGTCTCTAAAGTATACAACTCCGTCAATTCATAGTGTCCGAATGGTGGATGTAATGAAAGTTAACATGAATTATTTTTTTTAAAAACAGACTAGTACTCACTTTTTAGCGGAATAATGGAATATATTTGCTAGATTGAAACAAAATGAAAAAAAGGAGTAATAATGCAATAACATAATAAAAAAAAACTTCAACTTAGTGCAATTAAAAATTATTAGATAGTTGGAGGCAATCAGCGGGAAGCCATGAACTTGTTGGCATTCGTAAGAAAGACGTATTTGTAGCTAACGTTCTTCCCTGTGACTCTCGGACCCATGTTACCCAGTGCGGTAGTTAGAGATATCAAAATCCCACAGAAAGTCAATCGTCGGCCCAAATAGCTTCGTGCAGAAACATTTCTGACCGCGGCGCTTGTTGACTCACATTCGAAGCTCAAAAGAAGAAATCAGCTCCCTTAGAGGCTACAGATACGCCTTGTTGGTAACTGCTAAAACACACACAAATTAAGTTCAGAGCTTCTTGCTAACTGCCTCAAACTATCTAACACCTAGTAGGTTGATCAGATTGCAAAAAATTGAGTGATACAACTTAGTCAACACCAACACAAAGGACCAGATGCTTTCAATTTGAAGTCGAGAGTAAAAAGAGACACCAAGCAGTGAGGTGATACGATAATTCTCATATATATGACAGATCAACAAAATACTGAAAGTTATAGATTCACTCAGAAGTCAGGAGCGTCATTGGGATGACTAAAACTCACTGGTTCGAAATTACTATATGAACGAAAACCTATTGACGCGACTTCCCATGCTCGATTTCTGTTATCTTCCTTCTTATTACCTTTTGAATTGGTAATAACAGATAATGCAACTCTCAACTACACGGTCAGCATATACATTTCTGTGTACCAGAATGTATAAGTCTCTATCTATGAGACGTACGGAAGCAGATGACATAGTCCTGTTAGGGGAGGATGCTGACAAAATGCAGAGTCTTCTGAACACCTTGAGCAGCAATCTTCGTATGTTTGGCATGCGATTCGCCCCTGCAAAATGTAAGATGCTGCTACAGGACTGGACTACGTCAACTCCTAACTTAGTGATAAGGAGTGAAGTGATAGAACATGTTGACCACTTCACCTATTTGGGAAGTTGTATTAGCACCAACAGACTGATTGGCAACGAAATCTCAGCAAGGATCCAAAAAGCTCGAGTTGCTTTCGCTGACTTACACCATCTCTGGCATAGGCGTGACATCCGGCTATCAACCAAGGGACGTGTGTACTGCTCATCAGTTCGCTCTGTCCTTCTCTATGGCTCTGAAACATGGCCAATACGAGTTAAAGACATGAAAAAATTGACTGCTTTCGATCATAGATGTCTGCGATCTCGTTCTCATGTTAGGTGATATAATAAGGTAAGTAATGATGACGTTAGGCGTAGAGTGTTGGGCAAACAGGGAAAATCAATCGAAGAGGCTATAAAGTTACACAGATTGAGATGGCTAGGTCACATGCTGCGCATGCCTAACCATCGCCTCCCCCGACGACGGGCATTACTAGCTAATATAGGTGCAGGTTGGAGAACAGTAAGTGGTGGCCAAACAAAAACATGGCATCAATCCATGAAATCCTTGACAGTTAAACTGAGTCAGTCAGGTAGGGAGATGCAGACTTCCGGGTTGGGGTCCTCGGGACTCTAAGAATCAATGGCTGGAGACAATAGGTGACATGGCTCAAAATCGTTGTCAATGGCCAGCGCAGATGTATTCAGTCTCTGTAATCTTTCATATTTCTTTCTACCATTACCCATTCTGTTTCGCTCTTATACCTGTAAAACTCTATTGATTCTCTTCCCTCATCTTCTTGTCTACCTTTGTGTGCTATTTGGAACGTGGCAACTCGAACTGGTGCACTTCCGTGCAAAGTTCTATGTTGAATCCAGACAGACAGACAGTACAGAAGCCAATGAAATGTTATCGAAACCAAAAACTTATCGGTTGGAAATCAGGTCTGTGTTGAACAGTTGGATCGTACACCTACGATTATGTGGAAGTATTGATTGTGACAATAGACAAACTATCTCCTGTTTTAACAATAAGAATAGCATTTTTGTTTGCGTTAAGTCAATATACTAATGTCCATGTGTTATAATGACAAGATAATGCTGTAAGAAGATGTTATGGAATGCAATGTTAGCTGGAAGAAGAACCCAGATATATATCAAAACTCTTTGTGTTTGTGTATGTGTGTATAAAATACAACAAAACATTGAGGTACTGTTATACTTTATAATAATAATAATAATTTTTCCTTCACGTTCCCAGTGGAACATAGGGCTTCAAGCCATTGGTTTGAAGTTTCTGTAGCAGTGTATATTTTTACAGGATGATGTTGCTAGCCTCATACCCAACCTTTCCCCTTTACCAGCATTATTTCTGGCCCAGTGAGGTAAAGGAGTGCGTCGACCGGGGATCGAACCCCGGACCATGTGCATGGTCGGCGAGCGTCCTAACCGCTATGCCACCGACGCGGTTTTTTTTTATTTTTTATTTATTTTTTTTGCTAATTTACAAGAGTGGATCGATCAACTCTTATTTGTAGCCATAATGTGACTAGATACAGTGTTTTGAAATTATGTAAGAACAGAACAAGAGTGTAATCAGAATCATATGATATTATTTGGTTTTATTTTGCTGAATTTTACTAATAACTAAAAACGCACCTTAAAAGGGTTTCTTCTGCATACTTTAATTAAGTCGATAGAATAAAAACGAAATAGAGACATGATGTAGTTCTAAATATCTTCACTTTTTATAGTTCCAGTAGTTAATAATAATAGACGTAAGTGAATGTAAGGAAGTTAGTATAAACTCGAAAACCTACAGGTGAAAACTAGCAAACTGTCAGAAGAAGCGCCGAAGACAGGACTACCAGTGAACATAGAGAAGACGCAGGTGATGGAGATAACCAACACCAACAACAACCAGCACCAATCATCATCAATGGGAGAAATTTGACAAAGGTTACTTCCTTCACTCATCTAGGAAGCTTCGTTTCAACCACAGATACTTGGGACGGATGAAGATGATAAAGCCAACCAGCCAGCCAGAATCAGAGAAGCAAGATATATCTTCATTGCTCTGATATAGGTTTTGACATCTGCACTCAACCTAAGGATATACAAATGCTAAGCCAGTTAATTCTTCTATATGGGTCAGAAACTCGGCAAGTGAGTCACGAAAAGCATTTCCATCAGGATACTGAAGACTTTTATCAACAACTGCCTTTGCTTGCTCCATACTGAAGATCAAATGGCGAGCCAGAAAGAATTTTCTTATCGTCTGCCGTTACAGTGTAACTCCACTCTAAAGCAACTAAAAGGAATCGAACCTTCAGGTTACAAGACCAAGCTCATTGATCATTCACCCACTTGGGTCGATTCGACTACTAAATTACAATATCCTTGCAAAATGTCGTAAAACGGAAAAAAACAGTAATTCAGATCAAAGAGGTAGACTTGAAAACAATATAAAAATAAATAATACTTGGCTTTATTGACAATTCAGACATAGTAGTGAATAGTAAGCTATCTTCACTCAGTAACCTTCTGAAATCAAGTTCCATTAAGATTTAAGAAGTGTTAACCGGTGAAGCGAAATGAAGGCAACATACAAATTCTAAACCTACATTGCTAGATTTCACTGAATATGAATGAAGTGCACAAAAGAAGTGCTTAACAAAAGTAACAGAAACAATTAGCTTACACATCATGAACACATACCAGTATAACTTACTTTTAATGGTTTCTAACATACTAGCTAAGTTTTCATCTGAAAAAGTACTATGAAAGTAATGTAATAAACGTTGACTTAACCAATTATCAATTGGTGTTTTAAAATAGGTGATAAGGATAATGCCTATTCTCAGAATTAACTGACGTAAACGTATTTTAAACTCATGTTGAATAATTGTGTACAACTCCTGCAATGTTGAGAACAAATCATGTAAACTAATTGATACTGTCGGTAGCATAATTCGTGAATTGCTACTGGCTTGAATATCATCAGATGTATTGATGGATTTAGTGTTCGATGTTGTTTCATTAGACGATGATAATTGAGGTGTTGTAGATATTGGTGTTGTGGTTATTGATTGTGTCGACTGAGATTCAGTAGTCACACAAGTATTATTATTATTGTTATTATTATTACTGTCAATAATTGGTAATGATGGACCATTAAGAAGTGCTTCACTCCAACATGGATTAGTAACATCCCAAGGATCTGTTGATTTCTTTTGTTTAAGCATCTGAGAAGCGTTTCCACAGTCACTTGGTGATTCAGAAGAGGTGGCAGTTTTGGTTTCAGTTTCATTTAGCCGGGACGATAATGACTGTGGATCAGTGGAAGATGATGTAGTTGATGTTGAGGAGTCGATTGTCAATTTATCAAATAAGTATAAAATCATTTCAGATAACCCATCTAAGTGTACAGTTGATATTTGAGACGCCTAAAAGTGAAGAGAAGATAGAAGATACAAGGAACTAAGTTGTAGGGGTGTTGTAACTAACAATTTTAAAACCTGGCTGAAACATCTGAAGAGTCTACTGTGAAGGGGAGTTCCTTTTTGTTGTCGATAACTTCTGCTGTCATGCATCTTTCTCATCTGGTTTGACAGTTATACAATAATGAACTCCATTTATGTTTTACAAAAGCATAGCTTATATTCATAGAAGTCAATGATGGTTTGGTATTCATACTATATGCATCAATTTGTTCTAGAAAGCATACACTATATTTTCTTATCATTGAAGATATCTGTGAAGAGCTCAAAGGATATCCAATCACTTTGCTTGTACTAAGAAGACGGTAAAGTATGGTTGACTGCCTCTCTCTCTCTCTACCAACTAACATCGACACACTATACAGTTTGACTGTAATCTCCCTCAACATTCATACAGTCATCTGTAGTGTTTTTTCTCCCCATGGAGCATGTATATATACCTAGTCAACGTTGCATAATTCTACTAAACTTAGAATTAAATGACCGACTGATTATTGGTAATCATCAACTAAAGCGTACAAAAAGCTTCGGGAAAATTCGGAGATCCTAACTTATGTCACTCACTGTCGAAGACATTAGCAATAAGCTGTTAGGTTCTTGATTACAGCCTCACCTCGCCCCGCTCTCACAGTGTAAATATAGATTGTCAGACAGTAACTAATGTTATTGTTCAATGTTATAATAAATATACCTTAAAATCTATGCATCGAACTTAAGCTGCACTGGTCTAAAATGGGGAGAAAGCCATTCGGATAAATAATAACATTATTGATCATATAAATGAGTGAGTACTGAATTCACCTAGCCAAGTAATGAAACAATTAACATCCATACATTGACCTGAAATAACTTTTACTATTACCAGCTGTTTGGAACAACACTTCACATGATTAAGCTGACTATTCAACCAACGAAAGTATTTCCCCTCTAGAATAATTGTGTAAGCAAAGAGGCTATCTTATCACCATAACCTTAATTGTAAGTAATTTGTTAATGACAAAAGAAAGTCTTTCAATTTGTTTTCAGATTTATGAGAACTTAATTGATTTTAGGCTGGAATTCGCCATTAACTAATATAAGCAAAAGGCAAACTAAGAGAAATTAAGAGGCGCTTAGCAGTTGTTTCATTTAAGCCTTGTAACCCGACAGCAACAACAACAATTCATGAATTGGTGAGGCGTAAGTTTCAATGCGAGTAGGTATAATAAAAAAAAGCAAGTTAGCATTAACGAGATGGAATTCAATGACACATAATTTCCAACTTCTGCTTATTCACATAGTGTAGGCGAACGATGGATGAATACATTGATGTTTAAAACAATGCTGAAGATTAGGATCCTGTATGAAACTAGATCATTTACTGGAATAGGAAAATATCTATATGGTATATATATATATATATATATATATATATATATATATATATATATGGAACATATATCTATTTACCTACTAATAGTTAGTAATATTATGTATTTCATAGAAATAAAATTTAAAGCAGTTTCAAGACATCCATCCGAATATTGACTGATTACTCAACCTGCACACAAAATCAACTCAACTGTCACACAAAATCGAAGACTTACAAGCGAAATCCGACAAACTGGTCGAAAAAGTAGCAAAGACAGGACTCCAGGTGAACAAAGACAAGACGGAGGTTATGAAAATAACCAGCCGACAACAACAACAGCAACATCCAGCATCAATCGCCATCAACGGGAGGGATTTGAAAGAGTCTACTTCATTCATTCACCTACCTAGGGAGCATTGTCTCAACTACAGCCAGTCGGAACGGACCAGGATGTCAAATCGAGAATCGGGAAGGCGAGAAACACATTCATCAACCTGAAACTAATCTGGAAATCTTCGTCACTCAGCATCAACAACAAAATTCGGTCGGATTTTCAATACAAACGTCAAGTCAGTCAGTTCTTCTATACGGATCAGAAACTTGGCGGGCGGGTCATAAAGAACCAATCGCCAACTAACAAATATGCAGGAGAAAGTGGGCATGGATCGGACACTCGCTAAGAAGGCCGCTAGGTGACATCGCGCTAGCGTCAGGCCATTGCTCGAGTGGAACCCGAAAGGGAATCGGCGAGTGGGACGTCAGTGCAAGGGTGATATGGAGATCGTGTGAAGAGGAGTTGAAAGAGTATGGACTAACATGGATGCAGGTGAAAAGTACAGCAGAAGACAGAAGTGGCAAGTGGAGACGTGCAGTTGAAGCCCTATGTTCCACTAGGAAACCAAGAGAATAATAATAATACTTAACTCTGCTGCCCAGGAGATGTAACTAAGCAATTGGAAAGAGAGTTCAAAGATTAGAAAAGTAATTCACTCTGCAAATCATCAGTTCATTTTGAATAATCATATATTCATAAGCATGCAAAACAGTACTACTTTACCCGAGAATTATGTTAATGATTCATCTCACCAAGAGTGCTCCTTCCCCTTAACCCTCTTGGTTTTTTTCCTTTGCTTATTATTACAAATATCATTATTATTCGTCATAATTTATGCCCTTCATGCAAACATTCTCTCAATTCTATCGAATTTTTCATTTATACTATCCGGACTTATTATTAGTGATATTATCTCTATTCTCAATATATGCCTCCACCTGTTTCACTTTATATATTCGTTATTTCATTGCAGTCGTACTATCTCCTGTTTAACACAGACCACTTTGTACTAGCCAGTCACCTGACACCTTTTATAACCTTGAACTGACTTGTCAATTTTCCTACCCCACATTCTACAAATCTATTATGATTAATCACCACCATCGTCTCCCGTTTCACAATATTTTGTGATCGATTTCAGCACAGAACGTTTGTCACACAAATAGGACTATTTATTTTGACACCCCATAACTAATCTGTTATTCTATGTTAAAAATGTATCCGCCGCATAACTGGCCTTTATTGTAACGACCACAAATATTATATTTTATAATTGTAAGAACCTGAAGAGAAGTTATTGAAAGGAATATTCTTCGTTCAGATTGACTTTTAATTTTAATTGTTTTCCTGTGTGTGTGTGTGTGTCGAGATTTCAAATATAAAATGCCATGAATATAACATCATAACTTAAAAACTTAAACTGAGAAAGTTTACTTTTATTATATTACATACGACGTAACAAAAATAAATACTGAAAGTTCTAAAGACAATAT
Organism: Trichobilharzia regenti; assembly: GCA_944472135.2. NCBI lineage: Eukaryota > Metazoa > Platyhelminthes > Trematoda > Strigeidida > Schistosomatidae > Trichobilharzia > Trichobilharzia regenti. Next base: position 22,105,906 of record OX235267.1, read on the forward strand.
CTTTTTAATTTTCAAAAATCAGAGACTTACATCATTCGTCTTATCTCTTCGTTTCTCATAGGTTAGACCAGCATTATTCCAGTAGACACGAGAACGTAGACGATGATCTAAGCTAGTTCGTCCATGTGACTTATACTGTACTGAATTCAATACATAACGACCATAATAATCTATAAATTTTTCTGCGGAATATTTATCTGATTTAAAATGGCTAGACAAAGACTTTGGCATTGTTGTATTTGGTAATGAATTGTACTCACTACTACTGCTACCACTACCGCTAGTAGTATCATTAAGTAAAGAGTTGAAGGTGAGCGTACTATTCATTGGTGAATTACTGGCAGGGAAATTTGATCCAGCTTTAAGTTTGGCTAATTCAGATTCACCTGGAGTTTGGTCAATTCCAATTGGTTGTGTATGACATGACAAGTAATACGAAGTGAGAAAGTCGTCTAAAAATTGCCCTTTCTACAAATCAAATTGGAAAAAAAAGTTATGTTATGTAACTTAAGCAGAGGGTGAAGCATTTCAACCAACTTTACGTTTAATAGACTATATAATTTACAGATTACACAGATTTAATTAAAAGCTGACTAACCAAGATATCCTCCGGAAAACTGAAACACTGAGATCAAAATACGCGATCTCCTTGATACCATAGGTGACAGTGAATAAAACAAACAAAATATTGCGTACTACGGATCAATGTGAGTAGTTGTAAACACCGCTTATGTCAACCAGAAGTGTTCACAAGCCAGATCGAAATGACCAAACGATCGTTCCACGTGGAGCTCAACAATAATAATCCTGGTTAGATTTGACCCAGATAGCCGAATCTTACTGCCAATGAAAATAGATTCTACTACGGAACTTGAATGTTAGATGTGAAGAGACCATAAAAACTTCAGAAACTTAACCGCGGGCAGCTTTGTGTAATTTCTCATGTTGAGTAGGATTCATAGAACATTGAGTAAGACAAATGAGTCAGACTAGGTTATCATAAACTTCTGTTGTATGAGGTAGTTCTGATAGGTATTACAGGAGGTAATGCAAATAAAAATGAGTACTATTACGGACGCCTTAAACAACATACTTGTAAGATAAAAAAAACCACCTATGATTTGAGCTCAACTTATTAAGATGAAACGAAGTTTATTTTTATTTATTTATTTAAACGCATAAAAAACTTGGTACAATATGGCACCAAGAAAGATGCGCCACACAATAATAATAAAACAACATAGATCAAAAGAAAAAAGGAAGGAAAAGAAAAAATATATATAAGTAGAGAACGGATAAAGAACTTCATCTGGAAGGAAAACAGTCATGCTTAACAAGTTCAAACAGTGTTCGTTAGCTATCATCGGGAAGGGAAGAAAGAAGGAAATCGCAACACATTCGCCACTGATTACGATTCTTGGCCATATCCGATAACGTTTCGAGCCATCGATTTGAGCTATCTCTCGGACCCCAACCAGGGAGTCGTGACACACCAACCGATGCTAATCTAGCACAAAAATCCTTCATCCCACGACGCCACGTCATGGACTGACCACCTCTCCGCCTTTTCCATCCCGTCCCAGGGCTAGCGAACAGAGACCTGTACGGAAGCCTCTGGGGTGACATTCGGAGCACATGTCCAAGCCACCGGAGCCGGTGTTTCCAGATGACGACATTCAATGAATGGTGATCTCCACTGTGTTCAAACACACGCCGCCGAACCTCAGAATTACTCACGCGATGATGCCATCGAACGCAAGCAATCCTGCGGAGACAGCGGTGATCGAACACGCAGAGTCGCCGCACATCCTCAGCTCGGAGAGGCCAGGTTTCACAGGCGTAGAGCAGCGCAGCCCGCACCGAAGCATTGTATACCCGACCTTTGACAGCCAGGCTAACGTCGCGACGGCGCCATAGGTGGCTCAAGTTGATGTATGCCACCCTAGCCTTCATTATACGGTTGGAAATCTCATCCGTCACCCCTCCGCCAGCACTCACACAACTACCCAGGTACACAAACTTATCAACAACTTCAAGCGGTTCACCCGCAAGAGTGAGTGCAGGTACAGGCTCCTGCCAATCTTGTAACAGTACTTTGCACTTAGACGGCGCAAAGCACATACCATACTTACAGACACTGATCGCCAACTGATTAAGTGCGATTTGGGCAGCCTGCATGCTATCGCACAGTAAGACGATATCGTCTGCATACTCGAGGTCGAAAAGTCTATCTCCAGGTAGCAGATCTACACCACCTTCACGCACATCCTTCAGAGCTGACTCCAGAATGTCATCGATGGCAAAGTTAAAGAGAAATGGAGAGATTGGGCAACCCTGTCTAACCCCACTGTTGGTTGGGAACAGTGGTGATAGTTGGTTGTATGCCCTCACTCTACCTGAGGTGTTTCTGTATAGGGCTTTCAGGATGTTAACAAATTTCTCAGGTACACCTCTCTCTAACAGACAGTTCCAGAGCACAGTTCTGTCCAACGAATCGAAGGCAGCCCTAATATCAAGAAACACAACGATCGTTGGCCTGCAATACGTGTGGCGGTGTTCCAACAACTGACGAAGGGTGAACACATGATCAATGCATCCACGACCTGAACGAAACCCAGCCTGCTCTTCGCGAATCAATCCTTCACGTATTTTGCACAGTCTGCGAAGCAAGACAGCAGCCAATATTTTAGACGCGACTGGTAACAGACTGATACCCCTATGATTGTCACACGAATTACGTCGACCCTTTTTAAAGATGGGGACGATAATGGCTTCGTTCCACATTGATGGTACACTCTCTGTCTCCCACACCTTCCTGAACAACCCAGTTAGAGCCATTGTGAGAGTCTCGCCACCATCTTTAAAAAGAGCCGGGGGTAATTTGTCTGGGCCGGGCGCCTTATGGCGTTTCAGAACTTGGAGTTCCTTACGGACCTCCGCTTCGGTGGGTGGGTCGGTACTAACCGACCAAGGAGCACTCGGGCTAATGATAGTAGACACTGAAGCTGGTGGCCAGCTGAACTGCTTCCCGAAGTGCTCTGCCCAGCGTTCCAGGCGTCTTTTCAGGCTGGTAATTGGAGTGCCATCTGCCTCACAGACCGTCTCGCTGACACCTTGTTTCTTGCTGCCGGTGGCTCGTATGAGTTGGAACAGCTTCCGACTGTTGCCAGATGCAGCAGCTGACTCCATCTCACACGCACGTTCTGACCACCAGGCTTCGCGGTCCTTACGTAAACACTGTCTAATCTTGCGCGTGAGCGCCTTTCGCTGATTGTTGTATTCGCTGCCAGCCGGAATGGACCGGCGTTCATCCATGAGTTGCAAGGAACTCGCAGAAACCCAGTGGTTGTTAGCGGAGCATTCTTTCAAGCCGCAAGCGGCTACACTCGCCTTTTGCATGGCACCTTGCACATGAAGCCAATGTTCATCTATACTACTTGGGGGGTTGCTGGCAAGCATTGTTTTTAACTCATTCTGATATTTCAAAGAAGTAGCAGGTGCTACTAGTTTGCTCACATCAACGCTTAGACGACGGCTTTTACGAACCCCACCAAATCGCAAGACGAACTTGGCACACACTAACGCATGATCGGAGTCCAGGCATGTGCTCCAGAAGGAGCGACAGTCTTGTATGCATCCTCGCCACCGGAAACTGACCGCGATATGATCAATCTGAGTCCAAGCTTGCTTCGCAGAGGGAGGACGCCAGGTAGCGCTACGGCGATGGCTGTGCCGGAAGTTGGTGCTAGCTAGAAATAGGTTGTGATCCGCGCAAAGCTGCAGAAGACGGTCCCCATTATCTGACCTGCGACCATGTAGTCCCCAATGACCACCTAGACGATTCTCCTCTGAGCTTAGACGCCCCACCTGTGCATTCAAGTCCCCAGCCAGCACTACGATATCCCTCCGACCCGCCTGTTTCAAGAGATCGCTCAGTTGGTAGTAAAACTCATCCTTCATTGCATCCGGGCTGCAATCCGTCGGTGCATAGGCAGAGACAACAAATAGACACCGCCTATCTGGCCTACTACTCTTTACTTTCGTATAACCTTCCAGCCTCACAGCACATAAACGACTGTTAATGGGAATCCAGTCGAGCAGTGCAGCTTCGGCTCTAGCGCTCAGTGCGACACCGACACCAGCTACGCCGGATGCCGACGCCACAGGGTCCCCGGATAAGCGCAGGTGGTACATACTACTAGAACTTCCAGATGGAGAGGATAGTCGAAGCACTTCACTGGGATCTTGAATGCGGGTCTCCGAAATGCAGCAGACATCGATAGCGAGGCTTTCCAAAGTTCTTGCCAACCCTGCCTGTTGTCCGATTTGCATCAGCGTCCGAACATTGTAGGTAGCCAGCTTGAACGCAGCACGCGGTTTCAGGATATCCGTGTTAGATGTCACATTGGGAACAACCATTTTGAGGACTACTCACTAACATCTCGAAACGACACGGATAGGCTGGGAATCTCGACAAAGGCGAAAGGCTGTCGAAGGTTAAGAAGCCAAGGTTAGAAAAGGTACAATACAGGAAACTATGTATAAAAATAAAAGTAGGGTAGGAAGGAAATAAGTTCCTTGAGGGATCAATATTGCTTGGAATCATTTTTACTAGCGCGCGTTGAGTTTCAATGGGAGTTCGTTGCTTTAATTCATTCATTGTGTGCGGGCTGAGATACTGCCCGGGCGCCCAGACCGAAGCAGGTACAAAAATAGTTTTGTTACAACATCAACTGTTTTGAATATTTTCAGGCTAATCTAGAAGATAATATGTTGATTCTTTCTTTCAGGTCAGCTTAATACATGCATGTGTAATCCCAGTGTCATCCTTGAATCTTCAAACGGTGGCGTTTCAGGGTGGTTTCTAGCTTTTCCATTGCTCTAGACTGTACTACTGTATAACAAAATAGTACATGCATGATCCTCACTTACCTCAACAAGCTTTATCGATAAAATAGGATTGGGAGAGAAAGAAGCGAAGATTGACTGACTCACTGATTGACTTACTCAGGTAAACTACTTGGCTGTAATCCACGTGACCACAGACACCTTATGTTATAGACTTATGGTTATATAGCTCACAATCAGTCAAATTGGTGTAGGCAGATTCAAGTATCATCTGAGTCTTCACTGCACAACGTTATTTCTTCACTCTTTTGTAGCTTACTATTTTATTTAATGGAAACCAACAACTTTTGAATAATTATAACGGTCATTCCTATTGTTTCATATTCAACTTCTTTCTATTGTTATTATTAAAACAAACTTAGTACATTATGGGCACAAAGGCATGCGCTACACAAAATCTCACAGTATATGTGAGGGTTAAGATACTGCTCGGACGCCTAAATTGAAGCAGAAGGTTATCTTAAAGAGCCATCCCCGAGTCTTTGACTTGATGTTTGGTTCACAAGGCAGTGGAGCAGCGTATTCATGGTTCCGAGTGACCAAAACAGTTTCATACACCATTCGATCCTTTCGGATACGGGAGCCCACTTACACCATAGATTTGAAACCAACTCCCCTACGTAGATCTTCACGCCTACCAGTTCGATTTCAAAAACAAGAAGTTCGCACTGGCCCTTTCATATTTATGAGGAACATGCTCACCAAAGCGTGAAGGCAGTGAGGAGAAATTACCTAGCAGAGGGAAGGAACATGAAGACTGAAGTCTACCCCTCCTCAGCTGTACCAGGTCGTTTATAAGGTATATTCACTTTATACATGATCTGAAGATACAAATTATAGCAACATACGTCCAATATTGATAATTTCCGCCTCTTGACAACTGAACAGTCTACCTTGTTACTGTCATGTATGGAATACTGTATATGGAACGGAAACACACTGAAAGCGTTGAGTGGCATCGCGCACCAGGAAGGAAGCCGAGTGGGAAACAACGAGTCAGGTGCCCAAGACTCATGAAGGAGATCGTGTGACGAAGGGATGAAAGCCTAGGGGCAATATTAGGGTCAGCTGAAGAGGACTGTACAAAAAAGAACTTCATGAAGATGTACTGTTGAAGCCCTATGTTCAACTAGGAACCCAAAGGGATAATAATAATGTATGGAATTACGAGAAAAATAATAATCTATTAGTCAGGCCCCAAAAACGTGTGGTTGGTCTAAAACTCATGACCGACAGGCTGGAGGATAACAATCAGCAGCCTATACAAGGACGTGTTGAATGATATCAAACATTCAGTTATACTTATTCACCACTAGCTTAATACATTCTAACACTAACTAAATAGATTTATTTAAATGATTGACTACTGTGGTTTAAAACGCATTTAATTCATTGATTGAGAATAATTGTATATGGAATTAATTCCTTAAATATTGACGTGTTCAACTATTGATACAATAATTCAGTAGTATATTAAAGCCGTTCAGCAATTTCTATTCACACGAAACGTGAAATCAAAATATAGCCAGAGTTTGGCAATCAATACGGAAACACGACTGTAAGTAAACGGGATTTATCGAAAAGAAATAATAATAATAACAATAAATATACAAAGTAATACAGAATTCTGTTTGAATCAATACACAACAACGACAATAATAATAACAATAATAACAAAAATAATCATAAAACATAATTTAAAAAAAAAATAACACCAGAACTAACTGAGACTACTCTCCTCTTACTACCCACCAGTAAATGAATTGCAAAACAAACATTCATTCACTCATACAAGAATATCATTACCATGACAACAGAAATCAATTTTTGTTAAAGAGAAAGAGATACATACAAAGATTAAACAAATTGTGTATAATAAATATAGAAGTGAGAGAAAATGAAAGGGAGAAAGAGTGTGTGTGTGTGAGAGACTATGAAAAGCAAGGCAAATATTGGTTGGTATACAGACTGAATGAAGAAAACAGATAATAATTCAATGGTTTGATAAGTTTGATAACTGCGCCATGCAATCATTGGTTACGAAATATTAATCTCAGGTATGTTTATTCATAACTAGATCACGAAATAACTAAACTAATCAATTGAAATCCTTCCAGAAAAGTCAGAAACAACCTCTTTCTTTAAAAAACGAACAAACAACAGCTTTAAAATCGATTAAACAAATTTGAGAACTTCACGCATTATGCAGGTTAGTATGCATAAAATGAATCATAAGTACACTACTACTTTAAGAGGGATATGAATACACCAGTCTGTGAATATGGAGTCAGATTTTCGTCGTCTGTACTTATACTGCTGTATTTTCAAGTGATTTTATGATATACCCTAACATGGGCGCTTATCTTAGCGTTGCAATTTTCACGTAATGACACAGGTAATCTATTATTTGGATATTTGAGATCAAATTATGCGGTAATTTTATTTGAACAGCTTCAGAGTACTTGCTAGTATATGGCCGTCTGCTTAAATCACGAGGTTACCTAGACCTCCTATCTGTCGAAATGCATACTGTTTACTACGTTTCATATTTTTTTTAGTGATCTAATTACCACAATGAATCACAAATCATACTTGCGCACTATTTCAAACAGGTTACTACCTACCACCAGGAATACTTTTGAAGAAAATGGAGGAAGAACATTGGAAATTAGTACTGGAGGAATTTTCGGACAGGAACAATATTGTTTTTTAGATGATATATTATTGATTATAATATTATTTGAAGATTTCAAACAAGCAGTATATATATCTTGCAATGGAATTCACTCAAAATTCTTTATAATGTATGAACGCAATTTTCAGAATAGAGCTATGCTTATTACTACAGAAAGTATTGCTCCATCGTCATAGTCCAGACTTCAAAATTAAACACATATAAAATTGGGTTTTGAGGACTGTATACTGCTATATGCAGTCTCTTGCATCCAAAGTTCTTCGTTTTTATTTGTGCCTAAGTGGTGCTCACTCATACAGGGTAGAGGGGATATTGAGGGTAGGCCATATCATTGCCCAGTATTTTCTGTCATTACGATGAAATTGTAGATTACAATAGATCTGTAGGGGAAAAGTAGACTTGAAGGGATTTGTATGAAGCTCAACTGTCTTCATGAAAGCTTCACTTCATAGTGAAAAGGTGGTAATATTATAGAAGTTTACAACTGTTTAGTGTAATGTGAGATAAAACACAAATGATACAGGTGTGTGTGTGTGTGTGAATAGTGGTGGGGTTTCAATGAGGAAAAGAAGGTTATTCACCGCACAATTATTTAAAATAATCCCAGGAAGTTTAGAAAAGCAGAAAAGGAGATCTTTCTGAATATTTTGCCCCTTAAGAGTCATGGTATGTTTTCAATAGAATTCTAATGTCATTATTAAAAATATTATAATGTTTCAATCAATCTCAGGGCTCAAGTTATTCCAGGAAATTAGTCTGAGTCATTATAGCCTAAGTGACAAATAAAGAATCAACTGTCCAAACCACGATGTTAGATACAGGTAAATATCACTAAAATCATCACAAGTGGAAACTAACTTCATTTCTTATGAATATCAGTCAGCAGCATAAAAGGTGTGAACGTTATTTCAAGAAATATAAATAAACAATTGACATGAAACTGTAGGCCGCCCAGAGTGATTTTCAGTTATAAAAACTTATATTTGCATTTATCTACCTTGATTTAATACTTCACTGTAATTCAAGATGTGTCATCATGATTGTCTACAACAAACGATGCGTGACACCTTTGGTTAAACCAAATAATAGAGCAGCGTAAACACTTTTATACATAGAGCTTAAACCACTCGGAAATGACTGACTACAAAGGTTGGCACCGTGCTTTTAAACATAATCATTCGCCTATTTACTATCAGCCATACGAGTAAACAGCAATTTAAGGTGTATTGAGATGCAATACAACTATCGAAATCGTTGTAAGTCCACGGTTTTATCAAATGACTAGACTCTAATTATTAATAAAACCAAATTCTAATCATAACATTGGAAATATAGCACATGGAATAAAAGTGAACGATGTTTCAAAAGCATAAAACACCTGTAATCCCTTTAACAAATCATCTACGTATAACAGCTATATTTTACCATTCAATAAAATATTTGATAAGTTGCAGCATGCAATAACGTTGCGAACACAAAAATCCTATTCATCAACTTCAGGTGGCGTAACAGATATATATGAGAACTAAGAGGCAAACGGTCAGGCCAATTTTGTCGATTTTGAGATATTTCACTTAAATTCATCACTTATCAACTGTCACTAACTATTTTTTATTTATTTTTTTTATTTTTGATTACAGCTTGATTCCACACCGTATTTTTGGTACAAGTATGGAATTTTCAGCGTGGATATCGGTAGCCCAAATTTCACAGGCCGACCATAGATATCAGGTGTGTGTCGGCGTGGGCTCGAACCCCGGACCGTGTGCATGGTCGGCGAGAGTCCTAACCACTGTGACACCGACGCAAACTAAGATACCCGATATAGGAAATTCTAAAACTTTCCACACGTTTTCAAAGATAGTTCAAGTGTTGGTTTACAGGGATTTTATTGGTTCCAGGATTTTGACATGAGCTCACATTGGTTGGAGAATGTATGGAGTACTGGGCAGTTGTTTCGCCCTAGTTTGGGACTCTTCATCAGTACGCACCCACTGGGGTTCAAACATAGGACCTTTTGCTTACAAGGTGAGCTCGTTGATCATTAAGTCACTGGAATCCGATCCAATGGCCCATGAATTCCAACTTCCGTCAATTCACGATATAGCGCAACCACTAGCCAATGTCTTCAGCGAGTGAGAAACTGGGATGAAACCGCTATCCATTACTCCTATATTTTCCAATGGTTCTCTAATCGATATCAGTTCATGATAAAATCCTGAAACCAATTTCAAAGAATAATTCACAAAAGATGGTGGAATATCCAGAAGTAACCAGTCTGAGAAATGTGAATCAACATAAGAATTAACTAACCACTAGTCAACAGCACATAATAACGTACACTGCCATTCACACGTATTCTTTAAAGGCTAGTAATTCTACCTGGATGTTTCAACTTCGGGCGGGGTTTGAACCTGTGACCCAGCGGTTGGAAGTCAAGAGTCTAGGCTAAAGAGCAACAGATGCGACACAAGCATAATGCGACTTGGAGGGTGAGACACAGTTGAATGTTACCTACCGTTTTCGATAGTAATAAAATTTCCATATAGTTTTTGTCAAGAAACTCCATAGCTGAGTTCTTATGGGCAGTCGAATGAGAGAGTGTATAACAACAATTAAACCATTTCACTTCAAAATGTTGATTCTAAAAAAGCAGATTAGTCACGAATTCATCCGCTTAACGTGTAAATCAAACAATTTACGCTTCATTTTATTGAATTTTAGATTTTCCCGTCGATTGATTGGACTGAAGTGCTCGGTCTCAGGTTGACATGTCGGCTTTTTGTGCAAATACTTCGACGATGTCTGAGCATGTTATCAGAATTTAATTGGTAGATGATGACTAGCATTTGAATCCAGGATGCGCATTTTGTCCTATTTGAGACTCGTCATCTGAATGTACCTGCACAAGAGGCGGCTCTCGTGGTTCAAGTGGTCTAGTGGATAGCGCTTTGCCGTTTGAAACTATGGGTTCGAGCCTCGGTGGAGACATCATCACCCACAGGGGAATGCAGGCATATCCAGCTGACGGGTCCCAAATAGCATGAAATGCGCATCCTGGATTCCACTGCTAGTCACCATCCACCAATTAAATTCTAATTTACGCTACAACTTATTATTAACACAATAAAGCATTATCATCAACAAAAAAGGTAATTCGTTCATTTTTCTCGGCTAGGGCATAAGTCTAACCCTACATATACATTTACACCCCCCCCCACTTACATCGCTCCCATCTTATAAAAATGTCCATTTACTTAAAGAAATTCTAATCGATAGTCTAATGCAGACGACTGTTTAATCCCAAAGGACTGAAAAGACAGAAATAACATTTACAGCTATGCTAAATTTTATGAAATAAAAGAATTGTGGAGTGAACAAACTGAATTTCTGCAAAATTATGGATAACACATTTTTTAGACATCTATCTTTACTGATCGATTTTCCTACAAACCTACTACTCTGTTCCGAATGCCTGTCGTTGGGTTTTAGCAGTTAGTTGATCTCTTCATCTCTCTTTCTTACTCCGTTTCTGGTTTCGTGACACTTAGTTATTAAACAATGAAATAAAAAGGCAATTCTTCGCATAACCCAATCATTGTGCGTGTCGTGAAAGCTATGCGTCGGAATGCACATAAAAATAATAATCCTGTTATAATAAATAGAACATTGTGTGTGAAAGTGAGAACCACAATAAGAAATATCAGTCAGTTGTTCATGAAGATTCTAGTCGACAAAGTTGAGACAGTTAAATCTTCCAGATTAGATAATTTGTGAGGATTTTGGATTAATTCTAACATCAGTCAGAGAAATCATTGGAAACCATGGGGCAGTGGACAGTTGTTTCGTTCTATTTTAGGACTCCTCAGAATTGTGCACCCCCAGAACCCCACGATAGATAGAACACAGAAATTCCACATTACGAGACCATGCCTGTTGACCGTTCCAGTCAAATGGGCTGGAATTCAATAACCTCTGAATCCTAATTATGTCTTCTCATGATGTAGCGCTGGCCTCAACCAATGTGTTCCCTGAGTATCCACTTCTCGTTGATATGGTATACCCCGCTGGTCAGCAGGAAGTCATGTAGAAGATGGTTTCGGACTACTGACAGTGCAGAATTACAAATGACGTAGGTTGCTCTCCATATTTTTAGAAGATGAGCTCCTTCGTCTGGCCGCCTCCATGTGAATCTATCAGTTCATCTGTCCTTATGTGGCAAGGTACATTGGCTGTAGCCAGAACAGAACACTTTCCACGCGGATACTAAGATATACTCCGGAATGGTTTTACAAGGGAGAAAGAAAAGGCGTGAGAAGCTCCATTCTAGAACAATTGATCAATTCCTGTCACTTTGCCAACCCTGACCATGATTTGAAGGTTATTTAACGAATTGATGCAAACTTGCCGCGTTTTCTTCGTTATAGACTTTTAAAGACAGTGGAAGCCTTGGTCATTCATGAATTTAAGCCAGACCTTAGTGTACAAAAAAGTATGTGTACAATTCTTACTTCTGCCTTGGCCGTAGAGGGATGGACATTTATCTATTTTTCATTTTGCTTATTTAGTTAATCTATGTGTCTTTCCCTCATTACTACGATTGTTATTATTATTATTATTCTCACTCTGAATAATTTCCGGTTCTCCCACTTGTCATTCTAAATCCAAAAATTTTCTTTACAATGTTGAATTCTATGTTGTCGAATTTCACCTACTAATCCTATAATTATACACCACTTCCCAACATGTATACATCCTATGAATTATTCTGCATGTGACATTAATTGTTTTGCCACTTGACATTTCATTATGAGTATAAGCATAAACATTTTAATCGCATTACATACTATTATTATTATTATTTCATGTATTCACGGTACTGATTCAATTTCCCCACTGGATATATATATATATATATCCAGTGGGGGAACAATTAAAGAAATATTGTTAATAACAGTATCAGTGTTATGTAATTTAGAACACTGATGCTATTAATAACACTATTTATTTGATTATTATTATTATTCTCATATAAATGTGAAACCTGATGACGAATTTATCGGAAAGAAATTTGCTGGACAAAATATCAGTATGAAGGCAACGGACTATTCATTCTGAAAAAGCTATTTCATAAAAGCCTGTCTACAGTTGACGTCATACCTATATTTGTAAAGGCGATAAACACAAAAGGATTACGTAAGATCTGAGGGATATTCTCGACATAAATTTACCTCTATATTTGTATACGTGAATTAAGCAAATGGAGAGTGTTTACCTGTGACGTCAAGTAATACTGTCGATAAAATAACTATTATCTTAACCCAATGCACTTGAGATATGAAACAAGTGAGAAATCTGTGTATTTCCATTTTGTAACAACAGGACGGTTATTATCTCATTCACTCTTTGGTAAACTGGATATTCATGCAGGAACAGTCACATACTTAAAGGGATAAAACATGAATATTTTTTTATATTACTTTGATGGGACTTGTCAAAAAAGGAGTCTGAAGTTATGAATTCGAATTGCCCCTTTGATTGATGTTATTAGACTGAAATGTTCAGTGCGTCTTTTGACACGTCACCGACGACGCCTTTAATATAATGTTATTTGTTTGCGCAAGAGGTGATTGCCAACGCTCAAGCAGATTAGGAAGTAGCAAATTGGTGTTTGAAACATTGGGTGGTGATTTTGAGTCTAGATGAGGAGACCCTCAATCACATAGAATGCAGGTACATCCAATGGATGAGTGCCGATTGGATGAGGCATGCACCCCCAATTCAACTTTGAACTACCATCAGTCAAACAGAAAGAGGATCTTATCCACAACTTACAGACTGATTACATTTCTGCAAGTGTAGTCTGTTGGTCGACAACACTAATGGATAATTGTTTTCTTTGATTATGGTTAATCACAAACGAATATTTTTCTTTCAGCAATGTCCAACCAACTATCTTCAGATAAGTTATTCACAATGATTAATACCTCTGAACTCAGTTCTCGTAATAGGTCTTTCATATTCCAGGCTATCAGCTACACAGTTATTACGTGTGGGTTGATCATACTACCCAGTTGTCCAGACCGAAGTAGGTGGAGTGAAGATTGAACGCGCGACCCACTGGCTAAAAGTCGAGTGCTCAAGTGAATGCGCCACGCTTCCACTACGACTTCAAAGGCATTATCTACCAAACTGCAGGACCAATGGGTGGAAATTTGAATGAGATTTAAATGTAAAGTACTGGGCTGTCAAGAAGTACAAATATCAGTGAGACGAAGTAAGATTTAGATGTTCCAAAAGATGAAGACCAAAGATCCTCCTCTTTTCAATCTCAAGATGATATAATGTTTCAGTTATATAAGCCTAAATGTTTTTTGGTCTAATAACTTCTCACTCTCCTTCACCAAACTATTGATTCATAAAACTGATTGATTGAGATGAGTAGTTACACACCACTTGTATCAATCAGTAGTGCTTGTTGGCTAGCCAGATCGGGATGATCTAAACACCGGACGACCGACTGGGTTGTTTGGAGTCGAGCTTCATCAGCGATGTACCCGATGTAACTCAGCTCAAATAGCCGAATCAGTTCGATTCCCTCAATTTCTTGCTAGTTATTTGGGCACACTAGTCACACAATAAATGAATTTCCAAGTTTGCAAATTGGTTATCACTTTGCAATGTAGGCATCGTCATCGAACAAAGCATAGAATGGCAGTCAAACATTTCCCTACCTCAACTTCCTTCATCGACTTCACAAAGGCCTTCGACAGACAGCGTTGACTGAGAGGTAATTCGGAAACTACTTCAACACTACGGCGTGCAATATACAAGTCTTTATCAACCTCATTTGACAAGCTGGCTATGTGACAATGTTGTGTGTCAGGTGATCCGCAACCGAAAACTCAGTGAGGCGTCCGAAGTGAAAAAAAGAGTAAGACAAGGCTGGCTACCTATTATCGCCGATCCTATTACTATCTGTGATGGACTAGATTATGCGCCACACTGTGCGTTGGGATCAAGAAGACAGGAATACGTTAGAATGACCGATAAGAAGACCCTAGAATATTTGGTTTTCGTGCGAAGACTTCCTGGTGAAAACCAAAAAATTGGCAGAAATGGCTGGCAGGCAGCGAAGAGAGGACTCCAGGTGAACATTGAGAAGATGGAGGTGATGAAGATAACCAACCAACCGCAACAACAACAACAACAAACAGGACCAATCAGCATCGGCGGGAGAGAGATTTGATGGAGGTTACGTCCTCCACTTATCTAGGAGGCAAGGTTTTAACCCCAAGCAATCGGAAGAGATGGAGATGTCAATGCCAGTTAGAATCAGAGAAGCAAGATACGCCTTCATCAAACTGAAACCAGTTTGGAAATCTTATGCACTCAAACAGCATAAAGAACAAGATTCGGATTTTCAACTCAGTCACCTCTTCTGTGTGGCTTAGAAACTTAGCCGGTGTGTCACGAGAAGCATTTCCAACAGGCTACTACAGACTTTTATCAGCAGCTGACTTCACCTAGCTCCATAGTGAAAATCGAATGCCCGGCCAGAAAAAATTAGTAACAAGAGAGTATTGCTCAACAGATAAGTAGAGAAAAATGGGGAAGGATGGACACATGTAGAGGAGGGCGTCAAATGACACGGTGCACCAGGTTCTTCAGTGGAACTAGAATGGGAAGCGATGAGCGGGTCGTCTTAGGGTGACATGGAGGAGATTGTGTGAGGCGGAGGTAGAAGACTATAGATAGTTGTGGGGAGTGTTAAAGAGGACCACAGAAACTAGGACAAGATGGAGATATACTGCTGAGGCAGTGTATTCCACTCGGAACCCCCAAGGGAATAATTATAATCATTATAATGTACATAGTTCAAGAGGTGAAATTTCCTCTGGAAGATAAACTATTCAGATCACACAGTGTGTGATCTTCTTGATACAGTAAATGCTAATCAAGAAAGCAAGTATCCTATAAGCATTTTCTTCATTTCTTGATTTGAAACTCATGAATACTTGATAGCATTGACTTGTTCACAAATATTTTAATATACCACCATAAATTACCTTTACTACCAAGATCAGTACCCAATTTTGAATGATAACAGTTGTAGGCTGATTATTTTGGGGAATTATATGCGGATACAGCATACTATTTAGTAATCATATTCTGATGTTGGTATGTATTGGTGAACTCTAATATTTTTGCTTTGATAAGCTGCGTATTCCTGCCTTCTAGTCGGTCAGAATGCAAGTTTCACAAAAACAATATAGTGAACAGCAACAGCACAGAAAAGGAAGTAATACTGAGATAAGCAATGAGAACCTTCGAGATTAAAAATAATGGTTGCATGATCGCTAAGATAAATATTTGAGATATCGAAAACTACAAGTAATGCATGCATTTCTTGTTAGCATAGTCGGCTTTGAGATATGCTTCAATGTTTCAGCCAAAAAACTCGCTCTGCACTTTGAATATTTAAGCTTTGAATAATAACTGTATCTCTCAAACATGGAACTTTGGTTTCACGTGAAAAATAGGTCGACTAAGTACATTCAATTCGCCTGAATCTATCTTAAGTGGCCTAGTAAACTTCAAAGTATCTGCAAGACTGTTTTACTGAATGGATTGAAATTCTAGTGATATACATACATTCATTGTATATCATATTCTACTAATTCTGTAGTGCTTTTCTTTTTCCTCACATTTTCTTTCTGTATTTGGTATATTTGTTAACACTGATGTCATAATTATCGTTACATTTTCTAATTTCTGGGCTGCTTTTTTTTAATTTCATTATTCCATATTAGATAAGTTTATTTTAATAATCACATACGGATGTAGTATTAACAAGTGGTTGACATTTCGAGTATAAATTATTGCTCATAATCATATCAATCTATTCACACGTTTTCACAATTAGTCTTATATATATATATATATATATATATATATATATATATATATATATATATATATATATATACTCTGTTCTGTCTCTCCAGCCTCCCTTTGTTGTTGTTACCACTTTCCATATTTCCGGTATAGGCATTGCGTCATTCCGATTGCACGTGTGCGGTGTTGAAGTGATATACAAAGCTTCAGTGATTAATCTCTCTCTCCACCTAACTATATTACTTTTTAATACTCTCACCCTGTTCCACCCTATTTTGTGATTCCGTGAGAGTGAACGCAGTGCGATGACTGAGCTTTTTTCTAGGTTATTTAACTTAGCAGAGTCAGCTGTTCTAGGGCTACCTAAATTTTTATGTCCCAATAATCTAGTTGACCCTGATCTACTAGTTTGACCTATGTTATTGACCTCACAGTCATTACATAGTACTTGGTTAATATTATTTTGCTTAATTGCATCTATTGGGTACTTAAGACAACAAAGTTTATTTTATGGAGGATTTAATCATGAGCTGACATCAGTTAGAGAACCACTGGAAAACCTGGGAGTACTGGACAGCTGTTTCGTCCTAGTTTGGGACTCCTCAGCAGTACGCACCCACCGGGATTCGAACCCAGGACCTTCTGGTTATAAGGCGAGCTCGTAGACCATTGAGCCACTGGGACCCGATCCAATGGTCCTTGAATTCTAACTTCTGCCAGTTCACGATATAGCGCGACCAAAAACCAATACTTGAAAACAAAGTTTATCTCTAAGAGAGTTGTTTGATTTATATGCCACTCTGATTCCAGCGTCATAGAGTATTCTACGTAAGGCGGCTGACGTTCCTCCTTTATACGGCAGTGCTACAAAGGCTTGGGATTCGATATTATTTCGTCACTTTTATTGCTAGTCTTGTTTTTCTATTATTCTTCATATGTTTCTGAATAAATTCTGGTGGGTAGGTATTCATTAGTAAGATTTTCATTGTGCATCCGTGGTATAGCGGTTAGGACGCTCGCCAACCATGCACATGGTCCGGGGTTCGATCCCCGGTTGACAAACTCCTTTACCTTGCTAACTCAGTAATAAAACTGGTAAAGAGGAAAGGTTGGGCATGAGGTTAGCAACCCCATCTTGTAAAATAAACGCTGCTAAAGAAACTTCAAGCCACTACCTTGAAGCCCTATGTTCCACTGGGAACGTGAAGGAAAAAACAAAAAAACAACAACAAACAACTACCACACTATTTTCATGATTATGAAAACGAAACTGACAATCTTTACTAATAAAAATTGAACACAGAATACAACTGGAGTAAATTTGTATACAGGCTTTCTGAATGCTATCGCTAATAAACAAATCTGTTCATCATTAGATAAGTAAGGCTAAACATAATAATTAATCATAAGGTTAAAAATTGCTGTCTCTTTATTATTCTGTAAGCATCGATGGAGAACAAATAAATTGCAATAAAATAACTTCATTAATAAAAATAATGATCGGTAATAAACAGTAGTGATATTTATTCATATAAAATAAAAATACACCCATATTTAGAATATGAACATTTTATTCTGTAGGGATTCGGAATAACTTCTGTGTATACTTTGTCACAAACCAGGGAGCATTGGACAGCTGGTCTCATCGTAGTTTAGGACTTTTCAATGATGCGCATCCGGATGACCCTACCAGGAGTCAAACCCAGAATCTTCAAGATACGAGACCAAGCTCGTTGACCATTCAGCCACTTTGAATTCTTACCTATATCGAATAATGATATTGTGCTACCCTAAACCAATCTCTTCACAATGAGCATCATCCACTTCATCTAGACATGGTAGAACCTACTGGCCCTGACTTCTCATCACAGCTCCAGTATACCTAGCCCATAACGATCAATGAACTGGAGATTGGTACTTAGATTCTAGGTATTTTTCGGGTATACGGATTAAATTCAGTGTGGGTTTCACTGTCTGTTATATTGAAGAAATCTACACAGGATATATTAAAGCACAATAAATCTATCTACTTACCTCTTTAGTCAACTTCAATGGTACAGATTTAACAAAACGTCCCAAATTCAAATCAAATAAATTCGTATTGAATGGTTCATTGGAGGTGAGAAAACTATAGAGAAGTTTACTTTTTCGTAGAAATGGTTGTGCAACTAAATACTGAAAAAGATTTAAAAAAAGACAAATTGAGATAAACGAATAATTATTATGTGAAAATAAGTTAGAAAAAATAGCACTATATTTTGCGGAGAATGATTATATATATATATACTCATTAATCTAGAGGAAGTAAGACTATATCAAAAAGTCCTATACACTAGTTACTTTTTAACGACGATGTTAGACCATGCTGAATCGCATGACTCTTCCTGAGGTAAAGTGAGTGATTTTACGTTGTAGGAATAGACATACTTTACTACTTCGTTATTCATCAGCAAACAATTCATTCCAAATCCCTGCAAGCCAGACTTGGAAATCAAAGTGACCCACACTAGCGACTAGTTCTATGCAGGAAGTTATGTGGAATTCTGTTGAAAAACTCTGAACAGTGGAGCCCAATAAGTCAAGTAAGAGAACAACTACTTGCCGATGACATTGATTTGCAGTTGCGCTATATACAGCGAATTGGCAGAATTTGTAATTCATTTGCAACTGGATCAGTTTCCAGTGGCTGAATAGTCTACCAGCTCACCTTGCAGCCGGAAGGTCCTGGATTTCAACATAGGTAGGATGTAGTACTAAAGATTCCCAAATTATTTTGATTGGACACTAGTAATTAGTGTGATGTGTCTGGTCCTTTCTTCGCTGCACACTGAATTCTATCAGTCAGCTTTGTAATGTGGCCACCATTCTAGGTAGCTCGCCATCACGGCACACATTGATTTGATGATATTAGATGGTTGGAGGCGATCAGCCACAGGAAGCCTTGAACCTAGGTTTCATGCTAGTTGGCCCTCATCAGCGAGGTGTATCTGCAACCTTGAAGGAACTCATGTCCCTTCTGAGATTCGAACCCGCGTCACCCAGTGCTGCAGTTAGAGGCGTTACCACTGAGCTATTCGGGCTCGCGATTGACCTCCTACAGTACTGTAGTGGCGAACTCGAATACCTCAGTGGTAACGTCTCGGACTGCAGCACTGGGTGACGCGGGTTCGAATCTCAGAAGGGACATGAGTTCCTTCAAGGTTGCAGATACACCTTGCTGATGAGGGCCAACTAGCACGAAATCTAGGTCCAAGGCTTCCTGACGATTGCCTCCAACCATCTAATACCATTCCCAAATTAAGATGAAACAGCTGTCCAGTATCCCTTTGATTTTCCAATGGTTTTCTAACTGATGTCATCTGGTGACCTAACCAGTAATCGATCAAATACCTGCAAACCAACACACTTGAAAAACATTTTATTATCTACAATACATCTAGCAATCAATTCCAATTTTTTAGCCGATAAAACTTGAAGGCTTAACTCGCGGTGCTTATCACCAAAGCAGATAACCGTTTTGGAGCAGTACGAAGTTTTAAACAGGACTTCTGTGAGTTATGCAGTTTAGGATAGGGAACAGCTTGCTGCAACATTTGATGGCTTTGTGATCAACTCTTCCAGAAGAAGTAGGTGGGGACTTTTGCAGTATTAGCTGGATACGGGCAAGACAGTTGTGCTTATGGTTTGCAGTGACAGCAATCAACGGTGACAACTATTTTACCACCAAACTGTTGAGTCGTTTATAACTTGAAACTACGATGGTATGTCAGAAAATAAAGTCTACTCAATAAGAATGACATTTGTCTCTCACCAGAGGATTATTTACGCGTTTTATTTCAGTAAATAATTTTTTACTGATCCTTTTGACACTTTTTAGTAAAATTCCTCTCCTCGATGCAATTCATATGGAAACATAATTAACATTTTGCACAAGCAACAACACAGCTACAACTACTACGATCGATGCAAGCTTACAATTTAAACACAGTTTCCGTCTATCATCTGTTTCTGATATGGCTCAATTATGTGACTTTAATATAGATGAGCAACATGAATATGTGCATTACAAGAAGTTATTGGATAGTAGTGTTTTTAAGGTTTCCTATAATGCCTTTCTAATATATCTATTTCTTGCTTACAACAGACTAAACGATTAGACGCTTTTTTCTTAATAGGCGGACTCAGTGCCAATCGAACCGGACAAATAAAATAATTCACAAACACACACACATTTGGCCTTGTGATTATCTTTATTCAAATTTTACTATTCTAATGAACAGTACGTTGCTATTATATAATTCTTAATGAGCTAGGAGTCCATATGATGGAGAAACAAAATTTACAAAATGGAAGACTTGGCGTACATCAACCGGCACACACACACACACACGTGATGCAACTCACGAGACAGAGGCTGATATACTTCGAAGTTAACTGCAACTCAAGTTTTGTTAGTACTAAACTTCAATGCTTTTAAATCACGTGTCAGTGAGTTGAATAGAATATATTGATTAACAACCACCCAAAGATAGCATTTTGTAGAAGAGTGAAGTCGTGAAATAACACACAAATAACCTAATTTTACCTCACCGGCTAAATATTTTTGAGTTATGTCTTCAGTGAGTAGAAAGCGCAAAGTTTTAGATACACTTTACACATTCTCTCTGTTTGCCATAATCTGGAGAAAACATGTCTACAGTTGATGGATGAATGAATTTCCAGTGTTCGGAGATGTAATACTACAGAAGTTGTAGTAAGAAAATACTGTGTGACTGGAATGGCTTTATTGCATGCCCCTGCTTAATTGTAACCTCGTAATCCGTCGCTACAGTGGTTTACTGGCAAGTTATGCCTTCTATATGCTTTTTAAATGAAATTCTGCAATGAAAAGTTTTTTACCTGAAGTAACATATTATTGGTGGTATTATATTCTTGAACTGCGTTACATTTGCCACACTTTTATCAGAGAATGTTACTTGATACTGATATCTGTGTAATGTAATGGATTCAGGTAGGCAGTAAGTTCAAATGTTAAACGTATACTTCTGGTTTTTCATGAAATCATGCCAGTGTATTTGGTGCATTGATTATTGAAACGTGACAATACACAGAGGATAATGTAGGTGGCCCTACTTCATGAAAGGGATATCCTATATAGTCGCCCGTGTGATTGAATTCGGAAAACTTATCTGATACCACAACAATTACTAGAATTATGCGAGTAACCATTGTGTAGTATTCTCAGCTTTGTCATCATTTGCACTTCACTAAGGTTTTGTTCTTGTTACTCAAATAACTAGCGAGTTTCAACAGGGCAGCCGGCTTAAACCACTGGGCTAACAGAATCACCATCTATCAATCAAGCAGTTATATCAAATGATCCTTACACGAACTCGCACCCATATCTTATTAGCTCCTGACTAGATGCTGTGAAATACTAGCAGAATTGGTTCTCTCTACCTACACAACAACCCTACGACAAATGATATACCTCAGATTATTACTTTACATGTTAATCCTGTATAAAGAAGAAACATTTTGGAACTAAATACCCTGAAAATGATACAAACGTCAAGTCAGTCAGTTCTTCTATAAGGATCAGAAACTTGGCGGGTGGGTCATAAAGAATATTTTCAACAGCGTGTTGCAGACCTTCATCAACAACTGTCTTCGCTGGATCTATACTGAAGATCAGATGGCCGGGCCGGAAATAATCACCAACAAGAAACTATGGGAACAAACAAAACAAGAACCAATCGCCAACCAAAAAATATGCAAGGGAAAGTGGAGATGGATTGGACACTCGCTAAGAAGGCCGCTGGGTAACATCGCGCGCGCGTCAGGTCATTGCTCGAGTGGAACCAGGCCGAAAGGGAAGTAGTAAGTGGGAAGTCAGTGCAAGGGTGACATGGAAGAGATCGTGTGAAGAGGAGTTGAAAGAGTATGGACTAACATGGATGCAGGTAAAAAGTACAGCAGAAGACAGAAGTGGCAAGTGGAGACGTGCAGTTAAAGCCTATGTTTCACTAGGAACCCAAGGGAACAATAATAATAAACACTGAAAATGCCTTTACTGTGTGTTCACACATTGTCTGAAATAAAGCTTTACTATTAATATTATTATTATCATTCAATGGAAATACAGAAAGCACGTAACACGAGGGTGACTGGTTTCACGAATAACCGATGTGGAAACATAAACTGATTGAAACGATTGTAATGACTGTTGTGGGAGTCTGGCGACACAGCAAGAGTTAAAATGATGATCAGAATAAATAATAAAGAGATGATTGAAAAATAGTGTGAAAAAAACCACCCACCTAAAGTGCAAAGGGACGCAAAATAATAAGGAATATGAAAATACAACAAAAATTCAACTGAAGTAAATACTTTCATCAAGAATGAAACGACAAACAAAAGAAATGAGGAGAGAAAGAAGAAGAAGAAGGGCGAACAAACGACACAAAAATATATTCAATAGATGACCCTAAATATTTATAATAGGTCATTGTTTAATAAATAATCAGAAATGAATTAATAAACCTTTCCTGACTTCATATATATAACTTCATAATAACAAAAAGGTGAAAAAGGATATTTTTGCAATTCAATATTTGAATAAAGCGTTTTGATTTTAATTAAAAGAGAAAATAAAGTACATTTCGATTGTTCTATTATAGATAAAATTTTATTTCGATAAAATCACACAGTGTTTGTTATACAGTAATATTTACTGATGACCACGTTTCGAGCGAGTTTATACGTCGGTGGCACAGCGGTAGAATGCTCGACAACCCAGCAGGTGGTCCGAGGTCCGATTCCCCGCCGACCCACTCATTTACCTCGATAAGCCACTAATAAAACTGGTTAAGAGGGTAGATTGGACATAAGGCTAGCAGAAACCTCATCTCGTAAAAAAATAAACACCACTGCTACCGAAACTTCAAACCTCTAGCTTGAAGCCCTATGTTCCACTGGGAACATGTATGAATACAAAAAAAAACGTTCCGAGCACAATTTATCACTGTTCATAATTATATCAAGATACTCAGATAACCTGCTTGCTTCGTGTATATGCATGTGTAGAAATTGATGAGGTGGAGAGAGATTGATTACTCAATGCTGGTTCATCGAGTCTACATCCAACGCATGCAATAGAAGTGACTCAACGCAAATGCCAGAGGCATGGAAGATATTATTACTAGTCAAATCAGAGGAGGATAATAAATAATCTTAAAATGTATTTCAATGCACATTATAGCATTTTAACAGGTTATTTATTTTACCATAAAAACATTTTATCGACTAACAATGATCAGCTTATTTCCCATTTTACTGTATTTTATTGATAAGACTAATGTTATTCCCGAATGTAGTTTATCTTATATTAATTTCATTGGGAAGTCCCATCAGTTTTTACTCATGTACATAAATGAAGCAAGAAAGTTGTGTGAGTAACTTGATAAGACTATGAGCAGTAATAAATTGTGCTCGAAACGTGATCGTCAGTAAATATTAACTGCATGACACTGTGTGATTTTATCAAAGGGAATTACACGCTACAGTAGTGCCCAAGTTTTATCCTTATATCAATAATACATTTTCATTGCTTTATTGATTAGTAAAAGAACAAAAAGGGCTATTTTTTCCCCTCAGAAACCATTCTCCAATCCATCACCAGTAAGGTTAGAGCATTGCCCTTAAATTCACCAGTTTTAATAAACAAGTCTCGTCAGTCTATGGCACTGAATACTATTTGATGATAGTTATATCTAGACAGCATGACATCAGGTGTCGTCAAGCATGACCACGAATGGAACCCGAATAGAAAATAATAGGTTGAGCGTGTTTCCAAGGGTGATATGGAGAAGATAAGAGCTTGTGAGAAATCATGAGAGACTGGAGGGAACACGATAAAATGGAAATGCGCAGTTGACGCTCGGAACAAAGTTATCTTCATTACAATACAATCACTGAGGCATGAAGTACCCACATTCTAACCTGATAGTTCAAGAGTCATGAACGCGAAATACTGCAGAGTACTGAATTCGGGCTACAGGCGATATCGATTTGTGATGATATCTACCTTCAAAATTTTAAAAAGCAGTCAAAACTCAGCCAGAAAGTATTCTAAGAATACTTCACCAGTTGCTTATTCTTATTAAGAGATGAATACCAATTGGTTGGAAGTCTTGCTAAGTTTCAGATATAATGAACTAGTACACTAACAATGAACACTAGGATAGACACCATATTTAGCTTGTTCTTTATCTTACCTTGCTGAAAAGCGGAACATTGAATTAATCAGCTAAATTCAAGTGTTGGTTTGTGGGGATTTGATTGGTTGCAGGATTTCATCATGAGCTGACATTGGTCGGAGAACCATTGGAAAACCTGAGAGTACTGCACAGCTGTTTTGTTCTAGTTTGGGACTCTTCATCAGTACGCACCCACCAGGATTCGAACCCAGGACCTTCTGGTTACCATATACCATTAAGCCACGAGCTCATCTTGTAACCAGAAGGTCCTGGATTCGAATCCTGGTGGGTGCATACTGATGAAGAGTCCCAAACTAAGACGAAACAGCTGTGCAGTACTCTCAGGTTTTCCAATGGTTCTCCGACTAATGTCAGCTCATGATGGAATCCTGTAACGAATAAGCTAAGTGTTTTACTTTATGCTAATAAGTTATAATATCTTATGGAAGTGTTACCAACTGCTTATCATATAAAATAAAGGTTAACTGCCACATCTATTCTACTCTAAGATATATGGCAGTTTTTTTTAATAAAATTCACAACAGCTTACCAATCCGGTAGCGATATGTTTATTAACAATAACTTATCAACAATTTATCAGCATGTGAAGGCAAGCAGTGATAATTAACGAAGAAAATTAGTTGGGATTTTATGACTACTTCATCGTTAATTACAAGTCACCATTATCCAAATCGTTTTATTTCCTTTAATTATCTGTAATGTAATCGACTTGAGCTCACGCTTACTCCTTAATTACTCTTCATTTTTCCAAAATTATGCATTAAACAATCGACTTATTGTAACCATTTCTACCCTTTTTAATTGTGCTTATTAGTTTTCTTCGTTAATTACCACCTCTTGACATGTTGATATTGATCTATTATTGTTAACAAACATATTGCCAGTTGATTGGTAAATTGTGGTATATTGTAATAAAAATGCCATACTAATATATATTAGAGTAGAGTCAGAGATGAGGATCTAATTGAAAAGTGAATATTTCTTTGCTCAATCATTTTGCTTTCTCATTGTCTGAATGGGGATTTTTTTTCAATATTGACACATCTATCCCAGTTGCTACCAACCATCAGATCAGATGACAATACTTCATATCGGTTATGATAAAAATTTACAGGGGATGGATGATCTCGCAAACGAGAATGGATTAAGTATAAATATCAGACCCAGTGCAACATGCAATTCGGAGTAGTGATGTCACCACCAATCACTACAAGTATAAAAGCACAACTGTATTAATACAGTTAATCAGGCAGACAGACATTGATATAAGAAAAAAAGAAGATAACACGAAGACTACTACGTGATGCATTAAACGAAAAATAAAATTTCTAATGAGACAACATAAGAAAACGTAACTACGTACCTGTAGATAGCTTTCAAAGACTTCACATTTACTTTCAAGAAACTCCATTGAACGTGGTGTTAATTGACGCCGTGGTAATTGTTTTGTTATAAATGAACCATGAAATTCAGTCAACTTTTGCTCAAGAACATAGAATTCTGAATATTTTCTAAACACAAAAGACGAGAAAAGATTATTCAGTGAAATAAAGAATAGTAATAATAAAATTAATAAGATACAACTCCATGAATCAAGTGTGGCATTATCGTTTTTAGATATCGATTCGTTGGAAAAGACTTTCATTCACTGAACTAAGGGCTGACAAAATAAGCATATAGCCAGTCATTCAAAAACACGGCTTCCAAATGGACTGAGATTTGAACACATTCATTTTCACTGATTGAAGATGCCCATTAGAAATTTCATCATCAAGTTCTACAATTATGTATATACAGTGATATACAACTGCTGAGTTATATTGGCCGTTGCTCTAGGAACTTGATTTTTCGTGCTCAGGAACACACCTACCAGTGTGGCTAAAGGTGTAGTGAAAACCATCAACAGTTAGGTAATAGACCATCTAGTCCAAACTGGCCTCAAAGCTAGCATTGAAGAATCCTTTTCTATTATCCTTCCAGTACCAAATAAATTGCCGAAGACATCCACATACCGAACACTCCAAACAGCAGAGGCTATTCTAATTCACCTAAAACAACCGGTGCTCCGTATACAGAAGAAACAGGTCGAACCACTACTACTACCCTGGTGTCTGCTGTGGAGTGTGCAAATTTATAAATACCTTATTAAGTCGGCATTTTTTATATGGCCCTCCATCTTGTACTTATAAATCCCCCTACCCCTCGTCCTTACACTTGCATTAACTAACCTTTGGTTGTTTTCTTATTAAAACGTAGTTGTTAACTTATACACTGACACACATACAACGCGCACATAACCTTCTACCCCAAATTTAATCCTCCCTCACCCCCCCGGACCTTAACATGATCAATAATTCATTTGAAGTTTATAATCAGTATGAATAGAATTTAAAATGTGAACATGACTAATGAGAATTTATTACTATACATTCGTTATCATTCATAATCATTTACTATGTAATACTGATATTCAATTTAGTTTTATACGTACAATTATGCATATTACCACATACACACATATATTTTCGACTATAATCCATCAAAAATCCATTCGCAAATAACTTTCGGGATTCTGATTTAAATGATTGATGTTACTTCCAAAAAACAATGACGTTGTAAACAACATTCTTTCATTATTATTATATATATAGCTGTAGAGTCTGATAAGGCAGTTATCGAAAGGAATATTCTTTGAACAGTAATCAATCTTTTGACATTTTAGTATATTTTGACAGTCTAGTAACATGCCATGAACTGTCAGTCATAAGTCAATCCCCCACCTTTTGATTCAACCGGTATATTCAGTTTGAATAAAGATAATAATTTTCAAGTGTTATTATTATTGTATCCTTTAATTTCTAGAGGAACATAGGGCTTCAGCTGCGTGTCTCGATTGCCTTCGGTTTTCTGCCAACTTTTTCACCCCGCTCCAAGTCTGCCAATGTGCTTTCATCTCCTCTTCACATGACCTCCTCCAAGTCACCCTCGCACTGACGACCAACTCGCCGCTTCCCTTTCGGCCTGGTTCCACTCGAGCGATGGCTTGTCTAGTGATGTCACTTGGTGGTTTGTTTTCTCAGAGTATGGCCAATCCATCTCCATTTCTTCCTGCCTATTTGTTTCAAGTATTACTTCGTAGGAATTCGATTGGTTGCAAGTTCGATCACGAAATGATATGAGTTAGAGAGCCGTTGAAAACCATAAGATATGGAAAACTGTTTCTCCCTAATTCGAAACTCTTCATCAGTACACGCACATGACTCCACCGGGGATTAGGAGGTGAGCTCATTGAACATTCACGATCGTCGGGGACAGAATCCAATGGCCCATGAACTCTAACTTCTGTCAATTCGCGGTTTTTAGCTCCATCACCAACCACCAATGTAAGGGGAAGAGTATTTCCTCTTCGTGTCAGACGTGATGACCCCACACTGGTCACGAATTCTCACTTAGAACTATATGCAACTTCATCCTGTAGCCAGTCAGTGGTGAGCATCAGCTTCAGTAAACTTGAAAGATACTAATAATAAACAATTCTTAAAAATATTTTACTGAAATTTTTTTGAAACAAAGAAATCACATGTCGACGCATAGTATGCATATTGATCGATAATTTCGCTCAGTTAGCTAATCAATCAATGACTTATGCTTTCTCATCATTTGATTGGTCAAAAATTTCTTTAGTCAGTGATTTTCAACTTGGAAGAGTTAATTAAAGTGAGAGCATCTTAGCAGAAAATCACGACGGTATATATGTGGTGAAATTCAAGTGTTTTGTAGCTGAGATGGGCGACATACAAAGTATCATTGAGATCACATAGGCTGACTCTACTATATGCCATTATATTTCTTTAGATGAGAAAGAACTTATGAACTGGGAGTAAATTGAGACAAAAGTGTACAATAATACGCGAGGTGAATCAATAGGCAAAAACATTCTCAAGTAGTCACCTCCAAACATGGATGAGTCGATCTACAAGACAATAAGGGTAGGCATTTAAATATATGTATATATTATTGAGTCATACAAGAAATGAATACTCACCGTGTCACTCTAGCAACTTGTCTTCGTACACCATTGATAACAGTTTCAGTAATAACATTGAACATAAACTGTGGCGATAGTTGTGGCATTGAATTGGTAGTGTTAGTAATGGTAGACTGTGTCAATACAGGTGGACCAATCAAATTGTTCAATTCATTTGATATTTTATTTTTATAGCCTACATCACGTACAGCTGTTGTCGATATGGGAATAAAATTACTACTTGTCAGAGAGTTATTATTGATTGGAATCGAATTACTCATTGACGAGGGTAAATGATTAATTTGATTAGTATGTGATATAGTAGCACTCATAGTAGTGGCGGTAGTAGCAGAAACACTGGACATAACTGGAGTACTACCCAATAAAGTCATTGTCCCCACTGGGAGACGAGTCGATTGTGATACTTCAGGTCGTGATAAACCGCGTATATGCACAGTACACTTAGAAAGATCGATTTGTTGTGATCTCTCAGGCAGATGTTTTATGCCTGAGACATGTTGATTTATCAATAACTCTTCTGGAGTACTATTCATATTGACATTATACCGACTGGACTGTTCACTGATAACACTGCCAAGACGATCTCTTTGATTACGACGTGTTGAAGCGACAGACATTCGTGAACTATCAGAGCTTCCAGATGATTGACCATCAGCTGTAACAAACAAAAAATCAATGATTTTCAGTTTAGAAAATTGCAAGACAACGTCAGAGTGTCATCGAGACTTAAGTATTAACCTGACTTCTGATACTACAAGGTGAGTAACACAAAAAGCGAATAGGTGGTGGATCAATACACTCACTTTCTTCGAACATGAAATTCTAAACTCATTCACTTGTTTCGTATACAATACCTGAGATATCTTGAATGTAACAAAGATTCAACTATTCGAGTGAACTGTTATTACATGATTGGAGGCAACAGGCAGGAAGCCTTGGGACCTAGGTTTCATGCTAATCAGCACTTGTCGGCATGCCGTACCCGGGATCTTGAAGGAACTCATGCCCTTCTGAGATTAGAACCTGCATTACCCAGTGCTGCGATCACAGACTTCACCCAGTGAGCTATTCAGACTCGCGACTGACCTCCGTTAGGACTGTATTGGCTGCTTTGACTGGGCACTAGTTATTGCCAAATAGCACGAAACATAGGGCCGAGGCTTTTTGTAGATTGCCTCTAACCAAATAATATCAAAAATTCAAAGTGTACCGTGATGGTGAGCCACCTGAAATAGTGGCCATATTGCAAACTTGACTGATAGAATTCAGTCTGTACCAAACAAAGGACTAGACACATTACACTACTGAATAAATAGTTGCGATACGTATTTGTATATTCTAAGATACCAGAAGCAGAAGTCAACTGGGAGATCCAATTAAAATCCTTCACATTTATTACTGCTTTGGTATAATTTCACTGTATGTTGAATTCACACCGACGACAAGCAAAACTAAGTGTAAGTCATAGAAGTTGGCGTGAAATCGAAGGAAGGCTGTATAGTACAGAAGTTTGCTCCGTCTTTCTTTATGGCTGTGAGACATCGCTATTGGAATTTGAAGACATGAAAAGGCTATTTGTCTTTGATCATAAGTGTCTGAATTCTATCTTCCGTGTTAGGTGGTATAATATGATGAGTAATATTGAGGTTAGGCTTCGACTATTAGCTAAGGAGAGAAAGTCAATCAATGAGGTTGTGAAGCTACATCGATTGAAATGGCTAGGATATACGTTACGTATCCCTAGCCTAGCCATTACCTTCTTCATCAGCCATTGTTTACCGACAAAGGATTAGGCTGAAAAAGAGCTAGTAGTGGTTAGTCTAAAACATAACATCAGTCCGTAGAATCTTTAACAGTTAGGTTGAGCCACACAGAGAGGCGTAGACTGTCTGGTTGGGTCCTTAGGATTCTAATGACTAATGAGCGGAGACTATTGATGATATGGTTCAAAACTGTTCTCAATGCGGCACATGTGTTCACTCTGTGCTCTGCCAAATCCACTAAATCCATGTTACCATTCTCTCTCCTCCACATTTCTGACTATGATTGTCGTTTTTCATCCATTTTCTTGTCTATTTTGTCTACCTTTGTGTCCTACATGGAATGTGGCAACTTGAACTGCTGCACTCCTGTGCAAAGTCCTACCTTGAAACCAGTCAGTCAGTCAGCCAGTCTGATTTCGCAAGCTCAAGTGTAACACACCTTTATATAATAATAAAAAAATGAATTCATTTTCAACAGATTTACCAAAATAGTGATGTGATTAATTGAAGGAATAATGATAGCCATAGAGGTTTGAATCAAGAAACAGTTATCGATGGACGTTACAGTATCAAAAACAACCACTTAATTCCGTTAAGGTTTCCAAAGGTTTTATAAGTTTAGGCTGTTGAAAAAAAGATTTTGAAAGGCCTGAATTTTTGAGAGATAAACTCTAATTCCCACATGGATTTTGCTTCACTAGCATCAATATGAAGTAGAAACTATTCTTATGCTACTATACGATATCTAACGAAGAATTTCATATAAACGTGATAGTTTAAGTGATTGCATTTCGCAAGGATGCAGGTAGATACCAGGAAAAAAGTCATAGACACCAAAACAAACAGTGAGAAAATCTTTACAAGAAATTCTAAAAAGCTATGTTTACGAATCATGGAATGAATCATGAATCCCGCACCAGGCCCTCTCTCGAGCAGAACCTGAATGGGAAACGACAATTGGGACGTCCGAAGGTGACATAGAGGATATTGTATGGGGATGGGAAGAGAGGCTAAGGGCAATGGTGAGGTCAGATAAAGAGGACTGCAGGGAACAAGACAAAAAAGAGATGTGCTGCTGAAGCCCGACGTTCCACTCGGAAACCCAAGGGAACAATAATCATACTAATATAACCGTTTGGATTAAATAACCAACGAAGGTTTACAAATCGTTGTAGACGGCATGAATGCATGTTTGCTATCTTAGCAAGTATCAAGGGTGCTTATGCACTCGTCACACCAAGAGTTTAGTCAAAGTTATCCTATCTTAAATGTCATAGACTTATCACTATCTTTATTCAAACGCTACGAGTAATATTAGCAGAACATCTATCGTGAATGTTTACAGCTTGCTCAAACTCTAAGAGAAACAAAATACAAGGCTAAAACTCAACGCATTTCGTGTTTAGATGTACTAAACAAGTTCCAAAACAGATAATCAATAAAAATCTGAGTTTTATAGACAAATTATGAAGAATAAGCTATCAAGATTTTAGACAAACACTTACTATACATGCATTATTGATCAGTCATTTAGAGACTAATAATCAAAAACACATGCAACATGTGACAGACACTATCATCCTATTGCTTATTCTTGTGATTAGTTTCGTTCTTCAGTTAGACAGATTTATCTGAATAGATGAAGTTTGAATACATATTGTTCCTTTAACACAATAACATTTTCACAATAATCCTGAATAGCCCTGTATGATTGCCAACGCTACACAGATTGGAGTTAATTGAAAACACAACGCGAAAAAAAACGCAACACTAAGTTAATATGTTCATAATTGGGGTAAATGTGAAATCCCAAAATGAAGGTAACGGTACAGTAACAATATTTATGACTGCAGTAGGATAAACCAATTGGATTCAGAAAGGAATCAGTTATGCATTTCTATAACCGCTGTTCATTTGTATTTACATAGGAAATAAAAAACCTTTTGGCACGCAGTATCAAACATTTATTCATACAAAAAATATAGCTAAAGTATATACCCGACCGAAAGCTGCTACCTTGACGTGGTGGTCGGGCTTGAACACCGCAATGACCTAATCAAGCTATACTGGCTGAGACTTATGTCTCTTGAGGTTCTACCATGCCAGGCAGGTTGTTTGGATAGCGGTTAAACAAAAAGCAGCTACCCAATCCAACATCATGTCCAATACAAAATTACAAAATTTCATGCCGGATCGGCCGTGGCCCGGATTAACAACGACCGCGCTTCCTGCTGCCGTGTCACAGGGCGGGAGTGATAAATCTGCTACTGAGACACACCAAACAAAAAAGAACGAACAAAAACAGGCCGCGTGTGACCGGCCTCAAGCAGTTGTCCCCTGGGCTCTGCGGTCACGCAACCAACTTCCACGGTGTGGGCAGCCGGGAAGTAACAATCGCCCTCACAATCCGAAATGCACACGAAACCTCTCTATTACTCACTCATCTTTGTCTTCATCTTCATCTCTATCATCTTGCCTTCCTTCCACTGATGCAACTCCTCGACTTGATAGCTCTCCACTTCCTCTCCACTCTGCGTCCACTAAAAACGATGGAAGCCAAAAAACCACCACCGACAGCCTCTTAAAGCCGCGCCACCAATTTCATATAGGAGCTCTTAATGTTAGGACACTTTGCCAAATAGGACAACAAGCATCACTAGCCAAGACCCTGGCATCACGAGCCATTGATGTATGCTGTGTTTCAGAAACACGCATACAAGACCCAAGTGTGGTTATTCACCTAACCCCACCTGGCCAACAGGTTGAATCTGCAAAATTCACCTTGAGGGTGTCAGGAGATGCCACAGCTAGTTCACGAGGATTAGCTGGCGTAGGGATAGCTTTGAGTACTAGGGCAGAAAAGACATTGCTTGACTGGATCCCGGTAGATAGCCGAATGTGTGCTGTCCGCCTGAACGGATCAGTAAGAAGGAGGAAGGACTGCACTACTCGCCGATGCCTTTTCGTAATCTCCGCCTACGCCCCCACTGACTGCAGTTCAGATGAAACGAAGGATGAGTTCTACCAAAAGCTGTCTAGTTTGGTGGAAAGGCTAAACGCTCAGACATAGTCGTTCTAGCTGGTGACTTTAACGCTCAAGTAGGGAAATTGTGTCAATCTGAGAAGGATGTCGGTGGCACCTATGGAGCTCCGTGCCAGCGAACCGACAACGGTGACCGTCTCCTACAGTTCTGCTCTGATAATCATTTGTTTCTTGTAAGCACTAACTTTAAACACAAGGAGAGACACTGTTTGACTTGGAGACCCCCTTCATCAAACCAACGCTGGACACAAATAGACCACATAGCAATAAGCTATCGTTGGCGTGGGTCGGTAGGAGATTGTCGCTCCTTCTGGAACACGTGCGTAGATACCGACCATGCACTGGTCCGCGCTCGGGTGTGCTTACGACTGAACGGACGTAGGAAACAGCTGGCGGTAAAACCATCACGTCCCCAGCTCGATCAGGAAACTAAATCCGTATTTCAGGAAGAACTAGCTAAACACATATCTGTGTTCGACAGCTGTGCTCACCCTGAAGAAGCTTGGAAAAATATCCAGGCAGCCATAGATACAGCTGTAAAAGCTGTGAATAAGGTAAACCCAAAGGTGAGTAAAAACCACTGGATCTCCACCGCCTCATCCGAACTGATAGATGCTAGAAGACTTATTCCGGCGAGCTCCGAATTCAATGAGGAGCGAAAGCTGCACAAGAGGAAACTTACGAAAAGTCTCCGCAAGGACCGTGAACAGTGGTGGGCGACAAAAGCCAAAGAGATGGAGAAAGCTTGAGGATAGGCAACACCAGGCAACTCTTTGGACTCATCAGGGAAACGGGTGGGAGAAGACAAATCATTAGTGAGACAATCTCGGAAAAAAATGGCACTATAATTAGCTCCAGGATAGACGACTGGATCGTTGGAAAGAGCATTATGAGGAGCAGTTTAATTTGCCCACAGCCACGCTCAACCTTCCGAGCATCCAACACCTCCCTGAATGGGATATAGACACAGGTCCTCCGTCACTAACTGAGGTTACTAAAGCTGTCACCAATCTGAAACTAGGCAAAGCAGCGGGACCTGATGGAATGACGCCAGAGGTATTTAAGTACGGTGGAGACAGCTTACTGTCCGGATTAACTGAGGTACTAGGCAGCGTCTGGGAATCAGAAGAAGTCCCATCGGGTTGGTGTAAGTCACTGATTATCCCCATATACAAGAAGGGAGACAAGTCTTCCTGTGATAATCACAGAGGGATTAGCTTGACTAATATAGTATCTAAAGTCTTAGGCTCAATAATCATGCGTAGACTGAGTGGTGCTCGGGAAGCACAAACACGAGAGAGCCAGGCAGGCTTTAGACCAGGAAGAGGGTGTATTGATCATATCTTCACCCTCCGACAGATTCTAGAACATAGGCATTCCTACCGGCGTCCAACAGTCATTATATTTCTTGACCTAAAGGCAGCATTCGACTCTGTCGATCGGGAAGTTCTCTGGAGATGCTTGGCTGTAAAGGGAATTCCAAGAAAATATATTGCACTGATTAAGGCACTCTATTCGTACTCATACAGCCAGGTGAGGGCTTACGGCGAGCTGTCATCTGAACTGATGACGACCAGTGGTGTCCGTCAAGGATGCCCATTATCTCCTTTTCTATTCAACTTCATCATAGATGTGTTAATGGACTTAACCCTAGGTGACTTCAGCGACTCAGGGATTGACTTGCTACCGGGGAATAATCTCGTTGACTTGGAATATGCAGACGATATAGTCCTTCTAGGCGAAGACGCTGACGAAATGCAGAGTCTTCTAAACACCTTGAGCCGCAATCTACGAATGTTTGGCATGCGATTCGCTCCCGCCAAATGCAAGATGATGTTACAGGACTGGACTACATCGACGCCTAGTTTAAAAATAGGAAGTGAAGTGGTAGAGCACGTTGACCGCTTCACTTATTTGGGAAGTACCATCAGCCCCAACGGGCTGATCTCTGACGAAATCTCAGCACGAATACAAGGGGCTCGTTTCGCATTTGTTAGTTTACGCCGACTCTGGCGTAGACGAGATGTTCGACTATCGACCAAAGGGCGGGTGTACTGCTCATCAGTCCGCTCCGTCCTCCTTTATGGTTGTGAGACCTGGCCACTGAGAGTGGAAGACATGAAAAGACTAGCTGTCTTTGATCATAGGTGCCTGCGTTCTATTTCCCGTGTAAAGTGGCATAATAAGGTGAGCAACATGGAGGTTAGGCGTAGAGTTCTAGGTAAACAGGGGAAATCAATCGACGAAGTCGTGAAGCTACAAAGACTGAGATGGTTAGGACATGTGTTACGTATGCCAAGCCATCGCCTCCCTCGACGAGCAATGTTAGCGGATATAGGGTCAGGCTGGAAAAAAGCTAGCGGCGGTCAAACAAAAACTTGGCATCAGTCAATGAAATCCACAACAGTTGGTCTAAGCCACGTAGGAAGGTGTAGACTTCCAGGCTGGGGTCCTCGGGACGGTAAAAATCTATGGTTGGAAACAATTGGTGACATGGCTCAAAATCGTTCTCAGTGGCGCAGATGCATCCACTCCCTGTGACTTATGATCTTCAATGAAACTGTTTTGTATTTCTTTATTACTCCTTTGTCTCACACCTCTGCTCACTGTTTCTATTATGCTTTTCTTGTACTTTCTTCTCTTGCTTCGCGTGCTACACGGAATGTGGCGACTTGAACTTCCGCACATTTGTGCAAAGTTCTATGTCGAAAACAGACAAACAGACAGACCATAGAATAAGTAAACGTTACTCGGAAATGTGGTTTGCAGATCTACAGTATTTAGCACAAGAACAAAGACTTGAAATTTTCTACACTGATGTCAAGTCAGTGATTCTATATGGTTCAGAAGGAAATAGAGGTGGATTACATATACGCCGAAAAAACATTCCAATGAGGTTACATGCCAGGACTTCAGGTAGAACCCAAATAGAAGCGACAGGTTGAGCGTATGGAAGTGATGTGGAGGAGATCATACGAAGAGGAAGAGAAAGTGTGTGAGTAGATCTGAAATCAGGTGAAAATGACAACAGAGAATAGAGTACAGTGAAGATATCCCACTAAGGCTCTATGTTCCACTTGGAACTCAAGAAACAAATAATAATAATTTTACACAAAATGAAGCTATAGGATAAAAAGAAGTGCTTATGATTGTTGGAATTCTGGAAAAGCATGATTTCCAAACGTAACGATTGACAGACACAGATATGAATTGTGAACAAGGTCTCATTTAAGCAACTTCAATTGTTATAAATAACAGAATGTTTGACTGACAGTTGAATACGGACAAAAAAGTACATTTTCATAGTTCGAATCGAATTTATGAATCTGCCATTTATTGGGTTAAGGCATTTTTTCGCCCACCAACTACTACTGGATCACTGATTAAAATCCTGTTTTACTAATCAAGGTTTTCGTGATAACGAAGTGTTATTGGCCCTAGCACAATACATTGACGACTATGTGTAAGTGAAATTGTGCGGCAATGGTTCAGGAGTAGGGTACCCACCAGTCACAAATGTGGTCCTAGCCGAGCGAATTCCTAAAACCCTAATCTAGCCAGTATTAAGCCTGGAAAAAAAGGGAAAGTCGAGAGTAAAGCTGGCAACCCTACATCGTGAAAAGCACACATGCACTACAGCAACTTCGAAGCTTAAGGCTTCAAGGAACGTTTGCTAGGAACGCTAAATGATCGAATATATATACATAAATGTACGGAAGATTGTTTATTGAGTAACATTTATTGGATATTCTTAAGATTCAATCAAAACGTTCAATGAGAAACCCTAGTAATAATTAATAGTGACTTAATCCAATCAATAACTTCACAGAAATTGCTTTCATATACCAATATACATTCTTTTAGTCAAATATCTTCATTGCCACATATCTTTTATTAGATCGTGTTTTAACCCGTATTTGATTTTCTATTGAACCTTTCTTCGTCTCCCTTATTCCCTTTGCTTCGATTAACAATATAGACCATCCACCTGTATAACCGTTTTAAAAACAAACTGTGTTTCAAGGAAATACATTTTTCCAGAACAAGAATAATCAGGGCGAATAATTACTATTTTCGATAATTTCTTCCTCAAGCTTTATAATTACAGATCCATTAATGTTAACAGGTGTAACCACTTAAGTTAAATTAAAATTGTATCACAAAACGGCATTGTGATACAGTTGAAAGATGGAATACTCTTTCCTCGGCTACTCAAAAAGGATTATATCATATTGCGAAGGGCATTATAAAAGTTGTAAGTAGGGTAATTTGTGTCACTTAGTCAGGTCGTTACTACCCTAGTTGACAGACACACAAACTCATGTGAGCAATGGTCCAAATCCAGATTGGCTGACTCTCAACACCCTCTCTATTGACAACTCTCACCCTTTATCTCATCTGGTAAGACTAGAAGTCACTATAGAAGATTAAATGCTCGCACAAACAAGTATAAAAACTCAGCAGTACTCTACCTGACCCTCCCGGGTTATAAGTGATTATGTTAAACGTCAAACTTACTGTGTAATAAGCATAAAAAATGGCTCACTTATTCCCCCACATTTGTAATTTTATGATAACACTATCCCGATTATCTTACTATTTTGTATTACTAATACTAACATTATAATCATCATTTCACATTCGTATATTAGATGCAAAATTGTACAAAATACTGAGAATTCCACACTGTATCATAAGTACTGTTTTGAAATAAAGCAAATCATTACTATCGTTGAATAATAGTTAGCTCTGATTATCCCTCACACGCGTATAGAATGTCAGGGTCAATAAGAACATGAGATTACATAATTGAATAACATGTTTGTGAATTTTTAATCAGCTAACATTATCACCAATGGGCTTACACAACACCATTATTATTAATTTTATCACATTATTACCATTGCTATTTGTCGTTCATCAAATCCACATTAGGCGTCTCCCACTCTTCTGTTGATTTCAACCCCCCTCAGTCCTATTTTTTCTTCTGTCTCTCATTCCTTCACGTCCCGAGTGGAACGCTGCGCTTCGAACTTTAGCTTTGAAGTTTCAGGAGCAACGATGGGAGATTGCTAGCCCCAGGGTCAACCTTCCCTCTTTACCGGACTTACTTATTAACATAACAATTTCGCTTTATTCCAGAAACAGTACTTGTGGTACAGTGTGGAATTTTCAGCACATATCTACAATATTGCATCTAATTTCATCGTACATTTAAAAGGAGTATTATAAAAAAAAAAGAAACAGAAATAACCAAAAAAAATGCAAATAAAAATACTGAGTAAAAAAAGAAGATCAACACAAATAATGAAAAAAAAAAATATTTCAGTATTAGTTAGTGGAAGCTACGATATGTGGATGCGTGGTGAACAGTAACAGCTATAATCATACGGGGAATTATGAGATGTTCTTTAAAAAAAAAATGTTTATAGCCAAGATGATCAGTTAATTTGATTGAACAACACTAAGCAATCATAAGATAAACATTTCAGGTTT
This sequence comes from Trichobilharzia regenti, assembly GCA_944472135.2. NCBI lineage: Eukaryota > Metazoa > Platyhelminthes > Trematoda > Strigeidida > Schistosomatidae > Trichobilharzia > Trichobilharzia regenti. Next base: position 22,145,036 of record OX235267.1, read on the forward strand.
TTTTTTGTCAGTACTAATGCGGTTGTTTGTAGTGGCAGTGTGAGGAATCATGCATAATACAAAATTTTTAAGATGGTGATAGTGGCAATAACAAACAAGATTGTCAGTTAAATAGTGCCGAACAAAGAACAACCACAAAACTAATGTTACATGATGGTTAATGACGGGACAATTTTTAATAATCATAGTGATAATATAGTCGGACCCAGTAGATGTACAAAGAAGGAATAGAATAAAGAATAAAAATGTAAGCCAATGATAATAATTTTAAGCAGCTAAGTATGTTTAAGAAGGTTGTTCACTATAGAGTACAAATAAGAGAGTGTAAGGGGGAAAAAAAAACAAGGGCCAAAATTATGTTATTAACAACAAAGCAAGTCATAGGTTTCACGCCTAACATTATTACTGACAAAGAAAGGTTTATGGGTGGGTAGACAGAGAGTCAAACCTCGGACCTTGTCGGTATGCATTCCCACCTTTGAACCACCAATGCAAAGAGCTATACTTCATTTCATTATAAATTAATAAACACATCATTCTTTTTTCCGAGTTGATCACGGATTGATATCAGTTAGAGCACCATTGAAAACCATCACGGAGTACTGGACAGCTGCTGTTTCATCCTAGTTTGGGGATTATCGGCTGTACGCACCCACTGGGATTCGAACCCAGGACCTTACGGCTACAAGGCAAGCTCGTATACCATTCAGCCACTGGGACCCGATTCATTGGCTAGCCCATGAATTCTAACTTCTACCAATTCGTGACTTAGCGCTACCCCAACTATTGTCGTTGGTGGGACATCTATCCGCTGTAAATCACGAATTGGTAGAAGTTAGAATTCATGGGCTAGCCAATGAATCGGGTCCCAGTGGCTGAATGGTATACGAGCTTGCCTTGTAGCCGTAAGGTCCTGGGTTCGAATCCAAGTGGGTGCGTACAGCCGATAATCCCCAAACTAGGATGAAACAGCAGCTGTCCAGTACTCCGTGATGGTTTTCAATGGTGCTCTAACTGATATCAATCCGTGATCAACTCTTAAAAACATAACTAACCCTTACAAACCAAACTATAGAAAACATCATTCAATTATCTAATAGTCTGATTTTGTCTCATGTTCTTATTTATCAGACATTCGTCCTGATTGTTTGTCCTGAAAAATTGTATTTCGCATAAGCATGACCGATTTGTAAAAACCAATTGCTAAGGCAGATATTTTTTATAGTGAAGTGATGCAAAGAGAATGTGGAATGAGAAAAAAAGGCTAAGCATAACTGTAATGAACAAATAGTTTGGAGAACCCTGCCTGGACGATCTATTTATAATATTTATACTTATGTAGACATTTCAACCAACTCTGTAATTATTACACGTTTCCCCCTAGACTGTGTGTCATTAATTTGACATTTGCATATCACATGTTTATTTTTGACCTTCATTATTTGCCTTTGTCTTTGTTTAATCTTTAATTGTAATACTTCTCTTTGTGGTTGTGTATACGTTGACAATGTGTTGTTTAACTATGTGAGTGTTTGAGCGAATGAAGGTCATTCTGACACAGGACTGTCTGCGCGAAGCCTTGGTGTGTGATTCTTATGGACAGAGCTTTCGATCCCACTCCATTAGGAATATTCTCCTTGATTCAAAGGTACCTTTTACAGTTGAATTTTGGTTAAATAATTTTGTCTTATCGTACCTGTTTTGTATTTAGAAACCTACATTACTTGTATAGCTGACTGATGGCACTGTTGGGGTAAATTTGATTTTGATGTTATTATTGTTTAATAGAACTGATAAAAAATATTGAAGAACAGTCATCTTTTCCCCGCTTTCTAGAACGTTTCGTTATAGCGCGGATATGAACAAAATTTTGACGGCTATACAGAAGAACGTAGAAATCGGTTCCTCGCGTTCAGACCATAAACGATTAAACTTGCTTGTTACAATGACGTCGAATTTCAATGTAGATTTCGTCACGAGCCAACATCAGTTTAGAGATCATTAAAGACTAGAAAGTAACATAGAAATGTTTCATCCTAGTTCAGGAATCTTCGGGAGTACACACTAACGACCGAAGCTGAGATTGGACCCGGGACCTTCAGGTTACGACACTAATCTCGTCGACCATTCCCTGGTGAGGTCGTAAATACTGCACTGCCGAAGAGTCCCAAACCAGCACAAAACAGCTTCCCAGTGCTCCTAGGTTTTCAATGACCTCTAACTAATGTTGGTTCGTGAAGAAATTCACATTAAAATTATCCCAATTCCTCACAAAAACCGACAGTCAAATAACATTGAATACCGTTACAACATGATCTACTAAAATCGACGACAGTAAGGAAATAATGTGTATCAGTAGTCAGAATATATGTCTGTCAAATTATCGATTTGAATGAATCATCAGTAATTATAAAAGCCTCCAGTGGAACATGTGACATTCAAGAGACAATTAAATCAGATAAAAAATACACAATCACACACAGATGTGGGCTATAATTTGTCTGTTAACCAAATTAACGAATTCTACGCGAAACAACACAACCATTATATTGGTTATGTCTATAATCAAATAACACAAGATAACAACAAGAGAAAAGTTGAATCCCATGATTGGTGGAATAACAAACAAATACCATGAGAGCAATTAATATGTATTATAACTAGAAAGAGATAACGGTTTTACCTTGCTTATAGAGCATCACAAACGGGTGATTGTAGTAAGGAGAAGGACGACTATACAACTAGATTGTAATGTTAGTCATTAAACACACTGGGAGAGAATGAACATATACAAACGTATTTGCTGAAAATTATACTGAACATTCATTATGTATTTCCTAATATTAAAAACACCACACATTATACATAGATTACATTTAAAACACTTCTGTTTTAGTTAAAGCTCAATAATGTCTACCACTTAAAGCGAACACTGAGCAGAATTTCATTCTTGACTTTATTCTAGCATCAGTAAAAATATAATTGTTAACGATACTGGTGATTTATAGGTCAATAATGAATGCTGTACACAATACCGATTAAAAAGATGAAAAACAATCTTAAGGAAATGAAACAAAAAGGAATAATCCCGGTAATGGCACACATTACTTTGCCAAATCCAGTGGAAATAAGACGACACTACAAGTGTATCATTGTTTGCATAATGTATATAAACCAGGAGCCCAACGCGAGTACATTGCGCTAGGCAGAATTTAGATGGTTTAAACTGAGCCAGCAGTTTCAGTCCAGAATGAACTGGACACACACCGCTACTAATGAACTCGGTACAAAACGAAGAGAGAAACGAACATCCGAATGTTTACATCCCTTTGATGTGGTTGGCAAGTGCCAATAGTAGATGTGAGTGGTTTTCAGCTATTCACATCAATCAATCAGTAGTATGTGGCATCGTGTATTTATGCTTGCTCTCTTGATTAAAACCTACGGTATCAAATAGATGAAATATTGTGACTTGTAAATAGCAGATCGTGAATTGAAATCCAGAAGTCCCACAGCTTTAGACGTGTCCATTTCCGTCTATAATATGGTTTTGCAAAGCAGCTACTCAGAGTCTTACAAAGTTTACATCAACAAGTCATAAATTACTTTCGTTCAGTTTTTTAGTTCACCTTGCTTATGCAATGACTGTTATTAATTGTACACTATTCAGACGTAGGCGTTAATGCAGCAAACAAAATGTAGGTAAAAAAATAAAAATTGTAAACTACCACGAAACAAAATACGATGGAAAAGTAAGACAAATATCAAAATTAAATGTTGTGATTGCAATGAAGGAAGATAAGGTGGAAAACAAAGACAGAACAATAATAGTCATCAGTCTTAAACATTCGACATACGTAAACCTGACCAGCCTACAGTTTTCTCATAAGCGACCTGCTACGGTTGGAAGTGGGTAGACCTCGGTGCTGCTCTTAAAATAATCTCATGTGGCAATGCATTCATAGCGACTACTACGTGTAAGTCTTAGTCACTACCTTCAAGCTAGGGGAGGGGGTGTTCCTCGCAAAATTGAAAGGGCATATCCCAATGTCTGGCGTTTATGACTGGACTGGTAGACATGCAGATCTATCTGGAAGAGCTGGAAAACCGTAAATCCGAACTTATTAAGTACGTGAGCTCCAGAATCATCTGATTTGGTCACCGAAGACTATGCAGACGTTGCTCCTGATGCTGCTGCTCTTTCTTGTGTATTAGATTTGAAGTCAAAGATTCGTGGGTGGCCTTTTAAGAAAACCACCTGCTTCCGTCTGGACGTCCGGGTAGTATCCCAGCCCTCGCACAAACCATGAGACGTTGTGTGGTGCATTTCTTGGTTCCCATAATGTACCAAGTTTGTGCTTAAATAATAATAATAAAAATAAAAATTACGGTTCCTTACACAGTTCGGATGCCAGGTACAGACTCATAGTCTAGTGTCATGCGTTTTAGCTGCTTCCAATAGATTGCACTGCTCTTAGAAATGTATATTCCATCAGTATGTCTTGTACAATCTTCAGCATACTGATGAAGAATGAATCGACAGTTGAATTTTCACAAAATCATAAAAATTATACAGTAATCAGTTGTAATATGACCTGACAAAATTTGACTTTGTTATCATTACTAGCGAAAATATGATTACAGTCTCGTTTCCAGCTCCATATGTATATTACATTTACACTCTTAGTTCAATTTTATTTTGACCTTAAGTCACAATGATTTCCGTTGTCGAGTAAATTCGCTCTTCATTACAATTAATTCAATCAACACATTTCACTAAAAATATGCGTTTTCCATGAAAAGAAAAATACGAAGGAGAATCGAGATAGACTACTATGTGGTTGATAAGGGTAGTTAAAATCCATCAATATCAATCACTGTTCACTCTCCAAATTGTAGGGATCTAAGTATTCGATAGTTATTTTTCTTGCTTGGAAGTAAGTCTACATTGGTTTAAAACACAGATTAATTCAGATGGATAGAGAAACTTTTTAAGAATGCGTGTGTATTTCATATCATATTTGTTTATTGTCTGTCTGTCTGTCTGTTTTCGACATAGAACTTTGCACAAATGTGCGGAAGTTCAAGTCGCCACAATCCGTGTAGCACGCGAAGCAAGAGAAGAAAGTACAAGGAAAGCATAATAGAAACAGTGAGCAGAGGTGTGAGACAAAGGAGTAATAAATAAATACATATTTGTTTATTAGATACATCATACAATGAAACAGTATTATTTACTGGATGACAATGATTCGAACACAACTTATTGTTCATAACCATATCAATTATAATCACATAACTTCGAAACTAGAGCTTTATAGTTTTCTTTATTTTTTCCTATTCATTGCCGTAGGGGTATTAGAATTCTCCAGATGTCCAGCTGAACAGGTGTTGAATCACTAAATTGACTAACCTCGTTCTACCTACTTTGACCTACGTATTTGACCTGACAGTCATTGCAGGGTATTAGATAAACTAGATTGTTTTGTTTAAATGGCTCCACAGGATTGTTTAACCGACAAAGCTTATTTTTAATTCAGTTTGTGTGCTTGAATGCCACTTTTGTTCCTTCATAGTTAAGAATTTTTCGTAATGTTTTTACACATATATTAATAATGCGTGTGTATCAACTATCAAACTTATCTCAATTGTAGGTACGACAAGTTCACCCAAACAAGGCAGTGGTCATATACACCACCGATCAGCTGAGATTCAAACTAAGCGGATTTTGTGAATTTACATCACAACAATGTTGATTAAGGAAACAAACATTGATGGTTGGGATAAGACAGTTTTTAGATGAATCATCTACCACTCAGATGTAAGCGGTTTTTCAACTTACTATGCTTAGGGCATAGTAGATTAGAAGACTTTTGGTTCTCAAAACAACCTGCACACGAATATCACTATCTTTTAAACATTTATTTCGACGTATGATTTCTGAAATCGCTCACCAGACAAATGATTTGATAAATTCATGAAATGAAGGCAAAATGATGATGATTGTTGTTGTCTAATTTTCTGTCTAGACATGAAAAGATTAGCTGTCTTTGATCACAGGTGCCTACGCCCTATCTCCCGTGTGAAGTGGTATAATAAGGTGAGCAATATTGAGATTAGGCGTTGGTCGAGTTCTAGGTAAGGAGGGGAAATCCATCGACGAGGTTGTGAAATTACATAGACTGAGATGGTTAGGACACGTGTTACGTATGTACAACTAGCCATCGCCTTCCTCGACAATGGACAATGTTACCTGACATTGGCTCAGTCTGGAAAAGAGCTAGCGGAGGTCAAACAAAACATGACATCAGTCAATGAAATCTACAACAGTTAGTCTAATCCACGTAGGAAGGTGTAGACTTCCTGGCTGGTTGGGGTCCTCGGGACGGTAAAAACCAATGGTTGGAAACAATTGGTGATGTGGCTCAATATCGTTCTCAATGACTGGTGCAGATGCATCCACTCCTTGTGACCTCTGATTTCAAATGAAACTGTTTTGTTCTTCGTTACTACTATTCCTTTGTCTCACACCTCTGTTTACTGTCTCTATTATGCCTTTCTTGTACTCTCTTCTGTTGCTTTGTGTGCTACATGGAGTGTGGCGACTTGAACTGTCGCACATATGTGTAAAGTTCTATGTCGAAAACAGACAGACAGAATTCTCTGTTTTGATGAATATCTAGTGATAAAGCTAATCAATGAGTCGGTGAAAAGCACTAAATATATATAAATATATCTTCAAATTAGGCATTGAGCAGTTCATCTACAGTAGAAATGTATTCATTTCCAGGCAAGCAATGATAACTGAAGAACTACTTCAATAGAGGTCAAATATAACACGAAAAATATGTAAATTTTGTTAAAACTGAGTCGATTCCCAGGTTCACTTGCTCGAGATACATTAAGAATCAGCGGTTAGAGAATAATCGTGTAAATTGCTCATACTGATTCAGAGTATATCAGATTCTTATTTATCGTAGCGAAAGACAAGAAACAAATTCACATTGCCTTCCACCACCACAACAAAACTGAGCATGCACGAAATAAAGCGTTGTAGGCCAACAGACCAAACCATTCCATTCTTGGAAAACAACAGCGCTAATGCTGATAACTAATTAAGAGAAAGTACAAAGATTCATTATCATGACGCATCAATTCAATTTTCTTCTCCTGAGAATCATTCAGACAACCGGTCCAGAAAAGATATTTCATCCTCGACGAAGCCATCAACTAGGCTTTACACTCGAGTATTCATAGTAAATGTGTGAGAAATTCTCAGGATTATTTCAGGTCAAAGGTTAAATTAACAAAATACAAAGTGTAATAATCAGGAAGATCGGACAGAAAAGACATAATAAGGTCATAATGACTGAAAAGCTTGACTGTTTGTGCAATTACGAATAAAGGACGTAGCAATAACAAAATAGGTAAGAAGTTCGGATATGTTAAAAGAAACAAAAAACAAATCCAGTAATGCAAATAGGAACTACAGACTTAAAAATAACAGAGATAAACAACAAGGTTGGATACGAATGGTAATAGGATAATCATCATTGGTTGGACTGACTTTTGATGACAGCCACCGTAGGGACAACGGTTGGACATATTTCTTTTGAACACATAGTGTGGGCTTGAGCTTCTGAATCACCAGTGCCGCAGTTACTTCCAGATGCCTTGATTTCACCCCCTTTGATAGGTTTGGTTGGATCCTGTCCATGATTTTAAAGGACTTGTCAAATGGAGCAGAATGTCCTGAATTCACCAGATTTTCTGTCCCCGAATTGTATACCCCCTTGCATTCTCCCTTTGCTAACAATGCTCGATAGTGATCCTGCGCGCGTTTTACAAGCGGACACTTGGCACGGCCAAGGTATATGATGAAGCGAGGTTGTGTGAATCGTGGATTGGAGATGGGTCTCGTTACCACGAGGCATGTTAGGATGTCTCCTATGCGCAAGAGTCCTAATAAGATGTTCTTGATTTTATAGCCTCAGGGAGATGCCAAAGGATACGATCTGTTTCGGTCGTTACGAAAAAGAATCCGAACAGAGAGTAGGGAAGGCGCTGTCTACAGTGACTGACTTTGCTTCCATTGAAATAAGCTCTATGCCTCTCGCGGTCCTAATATTGGCAACAATATTAGAGGTTGTTATGAAACGACATGGGTAAACACTCGAAATATACAATTCCAGTTTGACAACAAAATGTATCACTAGGTTGATGGTGTGGTGATGGGGAGTCCACTGGGTCCGATATTACCTGATATTTTTATGGCCAGTCTGGAACAGACAAAGCTCAAGTGTGCAATCGACAAAACAACAGCCTACTATAGATACGTCGATGACACATTCATTGTATGCAATGATTTGAGTCACGCTTCGTCTCTATTAGACTCATTCAACAATGTACACAAAAGCATTACTTTCACGATGGAACATGAAGATGATGAAAAATTCCATTTTTTGGACGTAAAGTTGAAGAGAAAATACGACGGGACACTTGAAAGATCTGTATATCGTAAAGACATATGGAGTGGTCTTTACTTGAATTTCAACAGCTTCTGCCCAGTGAGATACAAACGAACGCTGGTGAAAACGCTTTTCTCTCTCTCATCAAACTCGACTACAAGGGCGACGACATTATGAGAACGGTAAATAAAAGATTAAGCGCAGTCCTGTCTAGGACGTGTCCTGCAGCATTATTAGTCTCTCTACTCCGAACAACCTCCTCACTGGTGCAGTCAAAGATCGACAAGTACCCCTCACATGTTACCTCCAACTGTGTATACCAATTCACATGTATCTGCGGGAGCAGTTACATTGGAAGAACAGAGAGGAGGGCCTACGTCAGATTCTGCGAACATGTACCAAGGACCCATTATGGATAACTATTGCTCATAATCATATCACTTGATATGATTATGAGCAATAGTTTGTGCTCGAAACGTCATCAGTTAATATAACTGTACAACACTGTGTGATTTATCGAAATAAAATCTTATCCATAATGGACTTATACTCTACCACAGTGCCCAAGTTTTATACTTATATCAATGTACCAAGGAGCCTCCGGTCAAAGGGACCGAATTGTTTAAGCTCTTCTATCGCCAAACACCTGATTGACACAGGACACCGAGTAGACGTGCTGGAATCATTCAAAATAATTAACAGGCAAAGTACCTCAAGTCTTCTCAGGTTTGCTGAAGCTATAGTGTTAAAACAATTGAAGACCTGACTTATGTGTCCAAAAAGAATCCGTTGTTGGACTTCAATTACACTATTGACTCACTTCTTAGTAACTCTTTGTTTTCTAATTTTGTTAACTTATCTTTTCACTCCCTCCCCCTATATTTTTCGCTTGACTCTCTTAAGAGATAATTTTTCTTGATCTTCTGAGTTCTGATCACTCTATTACATCATCAACTCTCATCTGACTTCATGTGCACTGAAATTGTAGAATTTTGATCTTCTCTAATCTAATTACGCAACTATTACTGATTTTTTTTGTTACCACGCGAACAACACAACTGTTAATTAGTTTTTTTAAGAAACTTCTCTAACAAGATATATATATATAACACTTTTGACACCTTGTAAATCGCAACGCCTTATTTCACTATGACTCTCTGACAATATGTTTGCTAATCGACAACACATTCAGGCTGTACGCAACTGATGAGAACCGACGAAATAAAATGGACCCAGATTATTCTGCGCCAAAATTTCTTCTTTCTTTGTTCAAATTTATTAAAGAGAATCATTGTATGAAAATCTGTAAGTACTCTCTCCGAGATACTCTTAAATTTATTGAATGAATTAAAGATCTCAATGTAAATAGCAAACGAATGTTATCACTGACGCAGAATCTGTATTTACGAATGTGCCACTCGCAGAAACAATTTGTTTACTTTGTAAATATATGGATGACAGGAATCTGAGCATCGGAATACCAACCTCACATTTGAACGAGTTGTTGTACCAAGGTGCACATTTAGTGTACAATTAAGTTTCAACGACGATATCTACAGAAGATAGATGGGATTGCTTTGGGCTCTCCCCTTGTCCCACTTTTGGTAGACTGCTTCATGGCCAGCTTAGAAAATGGGATCTTAAAGTCAACAATTAACGAATTTCTGCTGTACAAAAGGTACGTCGATGACACTTTTATAGTTTGTCGTGATAATTTGATTAAAATCGTATCTTAAAGGAGCTGATACTTAACCTCGAATTTAAAATTGATACAGAAGCAGAACTTCTCCATGGATGGCTTTCAAAGTCTCTCAGTAAAACATGCTTCGTCGCCAGCCTACGTGTAACATTCTCCTGAAAGAAACCATTCAACCAGCACGTGAAAGACAGGCTGTCGCATTGAGCCCCTTCAACATGCATATACGAATTCACTTGGTCGTGTGGAGTCGAGTACATTGGCCGTGCCAAGTGTCCGCTTGTAAAACGCGCGCAGGATCACTATCGAGCATTGTTAGCAAAGGGAGAATGCAAGGGGGTATACAATTCGGGGACAGAAAATCTGGTGAATTCAGGACATTCTGCTCCATTTGACAAGTCCTTTAAAATCATGGACAGGATCCAACCAAACCTATCAAAGGGGGTGAAATCAAGGCATCTGGAAGTAACTGCGGCACTGGTGATTCAGAAGCTCAAGCCCACACTATGTGTTCAAAAGAAATATGTCCAACCGTTGTCCCTACGGTGGCTGTCATCAAAAGTCAGTCCAACCAATAATGAATCACTGTTTTACTAATTCCTGTGACTTTTGTGTACATTCGGTTGTTTTATGCTCTATGAATTTACAGTAAATCAACATCGTCAACGAGTTTCAATTTAGTGAAGTGATGAACTTCCTCAGAAAATGTAATTGCAATTTGTTGGTTACTAACATCGAATCAGGGAAACATATCAGACGTTCAAGATATCTACTACAGAACCAGTTTATAATGAAGAATCGGTTAGAATCAAGTTGTTAAAGTCATGGTATCTTAATAAAACCCCGTAAGGAAACCCGATACATTCTGAGGAGACTGTTGTGTGAAATGATGCGTGAAACATTAATTTAGGTGGGACCTGAAAGGAAACGACGAGTGGGGCGTCGCCTGAATGATGAAATGTAGGAAGTGGTGAAGGATTATAAGCAATTGCGGAGTCAGCTAGAAAGGACTGTAGGAAACAGGAGGAAATGGAGATGTTGTGTTGAAGTCTGATGTTCCACATGTAATCCAAAGGAATAATGTAATAGTCATGAAAGCATGACATTCACCGAAAAGAGGTCACTGGTAAGTCTTTGTCTAAGAAAAAAATCTGTTTTAAGACCAAATGATTACCAACTTTGTAGCTGTGTGGTTTGAATATGTTTTTAATCTTCACTTCTAAGTAATTCACTTATATTAGAGGTTTTAATGACGAAAACTTTGTGATTTTATGAGTGTCAATAATGATTACGTTATGTATTTCAAGAAATTCACACATTTATAACTTACTAGATTGGCTGCCGAAAACATTCATGATTGCACTTCCAAAGAGGCCAGTCTGTTGTTGTTGTTGTTGAGATCCGCCGACATTTTGAGAGAAGCGACGGAGAGAACGCTTAGGAGATCTAAAGCACAAATATGTGAATGAATAAAAGAACAAAATAGACTATTAGCTCACCACGTCATCAACAGTTAGAGTGAATCAGAAGGACTATAGTCTTTCAATAGGCATGAGTATTATAGAAATCAGAGAACACTTCAACCAACTAGGACTAGTCATAACATCTATCTTAGTGATTAGATCCGTGCTTGAACTAGGCAAAATGATACTGACCTTGCATGGGCGAAGTCATACATGCTGAGAGAACACAACGCACTAATCAAGGCGCTCTACTCGAACTCATGCAGCCAGGTTAGAGCCTGTGGAGAGTTGTCACCTGAAGCACTGACAACCAGTGGAGTCCGACAGGAATGCCCACTATCCCATTTCTATTCAGTTTCATCATGGATGTACTAATGGACTTAACCCTAACTCACTTCAGAGACTAAGGGATTGACTTGTTACCAGGGAATAATCTCGTTGGTTTAGAACATGAAGATGATATAATCCTTCTAGGTGAAGACTCTGACAAAATGCAGAGCTTTTTGAACACCTTCAGCAGCAACCTTATAATATTTGGTATGCGATCACCTGACGTTAAATGTAAAATGATGCTACGGGACTGGACTACATTGGCTCCTAGTTTAAAGATAGGGAGTTAAGTGGTATAGAGAGCTGAACACTTCACTTATCTGGGAAGTTGAATCAGCAAACGCCAGCGGCTTGATCGCTGACGAAATCTCAGCACGGTATATGCCTGCCAACTTACGTCACCTCTGGCGCAGACGCGGTATTCGACTACATAGCTCAGCAGTACGCTCGGTCCTTCTTTATGGCTGTGAGACATGGCCATTGAAAGTAGAGGATATGAAAAGAATAGCTATCTTCGATCGTATGTATATGTGTAAAACTTGAGCACTGTGGTAGTAAGTAATACCATATTAGTTTGTTTATTAGATGTATCACACAGTGAAACAGTATTATTTACTGGATGACGTTTCGAACAAAATTTATTGTTCATAATCATATCATTGACAATTGATATGATTATGAACAGTAAATTTTGTTCGAAACGTCGTCCAGTAAATAATACTGTTTCGATCGTATGTGTCTGAATTATAACTCCTGTGTAAGATGGTATAATAAGGTGAACGATTTTGAGGTTAAGCGTCGAGTGGTAGGTAGGGAGGAAAAATCAACCGACAAAGCTGTGAGGCAGCTGCATCGATTGAGATGGTTAGGACATGTGTTACACATGCCTAGCCATCGATTTCCTAAGCAACAAGCAATATTGGCTGACATAGGGTCAGGTTGGAAAACAGCCAGTGGTGGTCAAACCAAAACATGGCTTCATCACTCAATGAAACCCACAGTAGTCAGTTTAAACCATGTAGGGACTTCCTGAATGGGATCTTCACGATGGTAGGAACGAATGGCTGGAGACGATCGGTGATATGGCTTAAAATCGTTCTCAATGGCTGGCGCAGATGCATGCACTCTTCGTGGTTTTTAATGTCCAGTAAAATTCTGGTGTTTTTCCATACTATTATTCGTTTTGCGTTACATTTCTGTTTGCTATCTCTCTTTACTCTCCTCTCTTGTTTGTGCTACTCGAACTGTTGCACATCTGTGCAACGTTCTGCGCTGAAACCAGTCAGTCAGTATACATATTAGCTACACAGTTATCCTTTAAAGTATTCCACCCAAAGTGCTAACCTTCAGTTCACAAAAAAATCAGTGAAATACTTTGCAAATCACACTGGTTATCACCTTATTTGAGTTAATTTCTTTAATAAATATAAAATTCATTCAATTGATACCTAATTTATGTTTGTTTTTTATTATTATTTCTTTTGTTATTTATGACTGTTCATCTTCATTGAGAATAACCCCAGTCAATGCAATTTAACTCTCAATGAGCTGCCCACAGTTGCCTTAAGGTAAGTTGTGATAAATCTTTCGGAATGAGTTCACTTCAAGAATGCTCTAGAAGTCAAGATGAAACGAATCATGACTCAATAAAATCTCGTATTCCAAATGATTGTCTTCCAAAAAAATTGTTTAACCAATTTCTTCCAAAATAAGCACTTTTTTTGTGGCGAAAAAAGCAAAGAATCTCCACAGCTCAACCTGTTCATGTACATACATGAATGTATGTTCGAATTAGTATTACATCAGTGTTAAGGCGTGCCAGCTAAACTGCGTATTAGCTTCTCCTATATTCCTCTTTAACACACGTTATTTTAGAAAATATTCTAAAAATCTGTCTCCTTTTCAGTTGGCGTAATGCCGCTAATTGGTTAGAACTGATTATAAAAAATAGATTATAAGAGCATATCACCATTATTAATCTGTCAGTGTACGTTTCTCGACTTCACTTCTGCTTTCAACTCTGTACCTAGATGTCTCTTGCTAAATAAGCTTTCGATGACACAAACTGAGTCCTGGGTTACCAACTGGTTGCATTCTTACTTCTCTAACAGAATGCAGTATACCGTATACGAAGACAAATCCTCCTCTGCTGTGGTCACTGAAGCTGGCGTCCCCAAAGGTGCTGTACTCTCCCCACTTCTCTTTTCTTTCTTTCTACACGACCTACCATCTTCAAATGACATTAATTTTGTCAAATATGCTGATGACCTAACTATATCTTTGCCTGTCAAATGTCAAAGTGACTGCTCTAAACTAAACGGCTTTTTATCAGAAGTCAGCCAGTGATCCAAGGAAAACGGTCTAACCTTAGATCACTCTAAATGCCAAACAGTCAGTTTCACCTTTAGGCATAACCTGACCTAAACAAACTGGTTAGCACTCACGAGGTGTGCAACATAGATAGAAAACACTGAAACAGAAACCAAGTCAGAAATTAAATACCTAAGCGTCATTCTATCTGCTGATCTTTCCTGGTCGTCTTATATCTTGATGATTACTAAGAAAATATTCCGTCTTACCTACTACATCAAGAAGTTAAGATATTCTGGTATGACCCAACCCGTACTCCTACAATTCGTTAACTCTCGCATTCTACCTATTATTCTCTATTGTTCCTCCTTAGTTTCCCTGGGCTACTGAAGAAAGACTATCTTATTACACAGGATGTTAAAGGTTGTCAGCAGGGTAAGCTACATGCCACTTAACCAGCTTGTTAATATTCTGGTTGACAGGCACATGGACTCATGTGAAAAATGGGCGAAATCCATTTTATCTAACTCACACCACTCTCTTCATTCACAACTCTCCCCATGTATCTCTTCAGGGAAAACCAGAAGCCCATATAGGAAACTATATGCCCGCACTAGCAAGTACAAAAGCTCAACCATACCCTACTTAGCTCATGTTCTGTGCGATAAAGAAAGCATTGGGCGTGGAACCTTTAACTTATTAAATAGTCAGTAGAACAAATGGATCTCGTCTTTCCAACTCATATCATTTATAAGTAAAACGTTTTCTTTCTTTTCCTTTTCTCTCTCTTTTTTTCTGTTATGTGTTGCTTTGTTTCTTTCTTCTGCTTACGAGAGTAAATATGCTAGCATCTAATTTTCTAACACCTTCAAACACTCTGTTCAATATTTGGCTTCGCTACCGGCATGCCAATATGTTGTTGTCATAATGAACTGATATTTCCTTAATCTATGTAGAATTTTATTTTTATTGATAATGTACTAACTGGATGCAATACTGTACTAAAATGCTGAGAATTCCATTCTATATCACAAGTACTGTTTTGGAATAAAGCAAGTTATTATCAATAAGAATGAAATGCTACTGCAATGGACACACGTGAACATGGAAGAAGAAGCAATAATTATTCAATCGTGGTTATGTAGAAATGATCGAAACTTCGAAGGGGATAAGAAGTGGAGAAGTTTTCAGAAATGAGGATGGTTTTTTGAATAGATCATTAAAAGCCCCCAGGTGTCTATCCTGAACATTTTTAAAACCCATACTAATCAATCTACATTTTTCATCATGACATTCACCAAACAATAAGAAGATGTAATTTATTCGGATTGGGTAATTTTCTTACCCAACATAAGACGTGACCAGTAGGATGCAGCAGGTTGGATGTGAGGACGAATACTCGCCGAAGAAATCGGTTAGCGGTTGCGCTATATCGTGAATTGGCAGAAGTTAGAATTCATGGGCCATTGGATCAGGTCCCAATGGCTTAATGGCATACGAGCACGCCTTGTAACCAGAAGGTCCTGGGTTCGAACCCCGGTGGGTGTGTACTGATGAAGAGTCCAAAACTAGGACGAAACAGCTGTCCAGTACTCCCTGGTGGTTTTCCAATGGTTCTCTAGCTGATGTCAGCTCATGATGAAATCCTGTAAACAATCAACCAAATCCCTACAAACCAATATTTGAATATTTAGAACAATCTGATCACACACACGTGCTTGTCACAGGCACTGTTCTCGAAAACAATAAAGTGTTACAGGGCGATAGAATAGACACGTAGGTTAAGTTAAAAGGCTATATTGAAGGCCAAAATAACAACAGACATTAGTAAACTAAAATTAGGGTTAATCATAAATCAATCTTGGTATTAAAAACAAAACTTATTGGGAAAGGTTTGATGTAATGACAAATCGTTTGTGAACACATAAAGCTGGCTTATAATTTCAAATTGCTACAGCCCCAATATGTTTTATAGAGAAGTTTAAAAGATGTAAAAAATGGCAATTTTATGCCCTCTATCCACAGTATGTTCCACAGTTGAAAACCTTGATCGTCTATTTTTACCATAAATAGGTTCCAGGGATTCTCAATCGACTTAAGATCGTGCTTTGAAACCCTTACTTGCGAAGATATACTGACTTCTTCTAAAGTATATGTAAATACGGTAGGATTTGCTATCATTTTTTACGTCTTCTAAGGGCTTGGGAATACACAAACTTCATGTTCTCAGTCATCTGGATCTTCGTTTCATAAAATTATTAACTAGGTGTTCATGAAACCTCTATTCACAATGAAATATTTCACGCAGTTGAATGTTATAGCAAATTAAGAGACTGTTAATATTTCAAACCTGAAACTACAACTATTGAGATAGAATTATCTTGCTGTTAACGATATATTACTCCAAATAAGCATTAACATATAACTACAACAAGTAGAACTGTTATAACTCCCAGAATTAGTATAGTGAGGATATGAAGAAAAAACTATCCCCCCTCATCAATTTATTCCACTGAAGTTATATAAAGATGCATAATAAAAGTTACAATCGAGTAAAACGCAATTCAATTACGTAAGATATCTGTACTGAAGGCAACTAATTATTTGCTATTATACTTCAGCCAGAATAAATCTGTATTATAGGTCACTGATTGTTGTTGTTGCTGTTAGATGGAGGTTTATTAGACTTTGACAAGTTCACTAGTCTTTTGATGAAATTAAGTGAAAATAAAAGGTACTGATTTAGTGACGCGCATAGAAAAATACACTGATATTGATACTAGATAACAGGGTATAACTAGTTTAAAAATGTACAAAGCCTAGAAAACGTAGGTTGTCTTAACAGGCTGTTGATGATAAAGCAATTAAAATCACTTGTTACTAATGGAATTTCGTTCCCATAATAGTAGAAGTAGGACTAATAAACTTACTACTACCTACGTTGTATGCTATCCATATAGTTAGAAATTTAATCAATAGAGTGAAGCTTCAATACTGTACACAGAATCTATCCAAGAAAATTTGTGTTTCTAATAGCGTGTAAAACCAATCCGTAACTATTAGCTAAGATTAAAATTAGTTTCTTGTGTATTATTATTATTGTTCCCTTGGGTTCCTTGTGGAATATAGGGCTTCAACTGCACGTCTCCACTTGCCACTTCCGTCTTCTGTTGTATTTTTCACCTGCATCCATCTTAGTCATTACCGTTTCGATTCCTCTTCGCACGATTTCCTCCATGTCACCCTTGCACCGATGTCCCACTCGCCGCTTCCCTTTTGGGTCCCACTCGAGCAATGGCCTGACGCGCAATGTCACCCAGCAGTCTCCTCAGCGAGTGTCCGATCCATCTCCACTTTCTCCTGCATATTTGTTGAGCGATTGGTTCTTGTTTTGTTTCTTCCCATGGTTTCTTGTTGGTGATTGTTTCCGGCCCGGCCATCTGATCTTCAGTATAGAGCGAAGACAGTTGTTGGTTGATGAAGGTCTGCAACAGGCTGTTGAAAATATTCTTTGTGACCCACCCGCCAAGTTACTGATCCGTATAGAAGAACTGACTGACTTAACGTTTGTATTGGAAATCCGACTGAATTTTGTTGTTGATGCTGAGTGTTGAAGACTTCCAGATTAGTTTCAGGTTGATGAATGTGTTTCTCGCCTTCCCGATTCTCGATCTGACATCCTCTTGTAGTGACGTCTTAATAAACCCTTATGGAGTAGATGGTGATGATATTTCGGCAGGAATACAAATTCAATGTTCAATATTTCTTAGTTTGGTCAATTTCTAGTAACAGGACTGTAAACCAAGAAAATCTCTACTACTCTACATCTAAGAGACGTGACGGCTGAAAGAGACTTTCAACATCTGAAATAAGAGAATATACACACACACTCGCAGTCAAACACATAGATCCTGTTGTCATTTATCCAAAATAGTACCAGGACATTCAAACCAAGTACACACAAACGTAGACTCAATCTATCAACTAATGAGACAACGTCGCATATTAACTAATAAAGTAGCCAATTCACATACAATTATAAGCAACGACATATAATCACTGAAACACCAGCTAATCATATCAAAGGTCAGTTACCACGAAATCAATACATCTTTTGTATAGAAATTCACATTTTTTTCACAATTTTCTGCTATATGTGAAATTGACACTGTCACTTAGAATTCCAGTGTTGACTTCACAGTTAATATATTCTCTTGAGCTGAAATGTTAGCCGCAGCAGGATACGTGCTGAAAGATGCTGATGATGCAGTAATATAAAAGCACGATACCAGTCTACGAATTCATCGGCTATTTTACTTACTTTACTTTACTTCGGCTATCTCCTACGGGAGGATGAGCCGGCTTCATGAACCATGAAGTTTCATGGGAATTGGGTACGAGTGATGTCCCCAGCATCGCTCGGCCTTTGTTTGAGAGTGCAGCTCTAGCCTTTACACAACCAAGTGTGACCTACAAGGCAGTAGGAGTGGAGTAGGGAGTCCACTATCCATTGGCAGCCGGTGACCGGAGTCCGGTTCATTCGCCTTTTTGAATGGGGCCAGTCATCCAGGGCATCCAATAAGCCCTTTGTCCATACGTCTGCCGGTGAGCCCCGGTGAGCTTCATACGCCAGTCGTTGGAGGTTTGGAATCAGGGTTTAGCCATCTCCCCTAGACTGTCATCCAATGGACAGTCAACCCGGTGAAGAGCGCCGGGCATCCGCTTTTGCCCTCTCACTTTGGTGAAAAACACCTCCGCCACGTGAAGGCAGTGAGTAGGACTTCCTCAGGAGAGGCTATGTAAGACGCCCGGTCATATGGGAGCATTTCAAGAGGTGTGCGGAGGGGTGGCCAACCCGCAGCGCAAGGCACCCACCCCCGACCATCCTGAGGCTTTGGAGGCCTGATCCGAGAAAGATTCTAATAGACTGCCTGGATGAGGAAACCTTAAAACTCAATGATTGGAAGATCTAGCTGAAATGGCTTAAAATCGTTCACTGCAGCTACATCAATCTTTGTTAAATTATTCCACATAATATATTCATGCTACTTCACTGCAGTGTAATACTATTTTTGTCTACTTTTTCAAAAGATGACAAGATATACTTCTGTACGAAGTAGTGCGATTAAAAACAGACGATGGAAGAAAGAGTGAATAAATAAGTGTAAAGAGAAACTGAAAGACAAGCAGCAAAGTAAACCTGATTCAGTAATCACCATACACCTTATCTTTGCTTTGTTTTACTTAAAGAATGATTATTTTTCAGTAAATTTAGTGGTAAACACATATCAATAAATAAACATATGACAGCCACATGATCAACTCCAATGTTCAAGTTCATGAATAATCTTTTATTCACGCATTAATGAAAACAAAACACGTAGTTCAGTGAAAAAGCTCCCTTCGAAGAATTCATTTTCCCATTGAGCTGTACGATCGCATTTATATACAATCTCCTTTTTCATGAAACAGGGTAGTAACAAAAGTGATGAGTTGTCACAAACATAGTACTTGGAAAATACCCATATGGACATTAGAAAGAAGAGAACACGAAGTTCAGCAAAAATATCTTTTCGGCGATTTCATTCTCAAAAGCTGTACAATCGCATTTATATAGATTATTTTAACATGGATAGAATTATTATTTGTTTAATTTCACATAAGGTGATAATAATTTTCAACTTGATATGATAGTTTGAAGGTACGAATATAGATTACAAGAGGCTTAGAGACAAGATTTCATAGGATTAGAAAATAGTTACAACGTATGCAAAAAATTAATATTTGATAACTGGAGAAATAATTTTAAAGGCGAATCGAAGGTGATAATTATTTTCGACTTGATATGAATTACTATGAAATCTTGTCTCTAAACCTCTTGTAATCTATATTCGTACCTTCAAACCATCATATCAAGTTGAAAATTATTATCACCTTCGTTACTATGTGAAATTAAACAAATAATAATTCTATCCATGTTAAAATAATCTATATAAATGCGATTGTACAGCTTTTGAGAATGAAATCGCCGAAAAAACAAACATAGTAATCAATGTTAGCCAAAGGATAAAAGGAGGTGAATAAGTATACTGCAGTTGAGTAATAAGATGAATAAGATGGCGTCGGTGGCATAGTGGTAAGGACGCTCGCCGACCACGCACATGGTCTGGCGTTCGAACCCTGGCCGACGCACTCCTTGACCTCACTAAGCCAGAAATAATGCTGGTAAAGAGCAAAGGTTGGGTATGAGGCTAGCAACCCCATCCTATAAAATAAACACACTCCTACAGAAACTTCGAGCCACTAGCTTGAAGCCGTATGTTCCACTGGGGAACTTGAAGGAAAAAAATAAGACGAATAATCTAATGAGTGAGTTTTAATCAGAATGCACATGGAAACGAACGGAAATATAGAATGTAAAAGTTCTAAAGAAATACAAGAGTTAGAAAAACAGACAAACAAACAAGTGAAGCGAGTAGAAATCAACAAGGTTGTTACCATGATAGCAGAGGGGAGGTGGTTGAATAATTTTCTTTTATATATATACCTTCGGTTTTTTTTAAATGAATGACTAAAGCTTCAAAAATGCAAAGGAGATGAAAGCGTATTGCTTTTGGCAGGTAATTCTTCACTTTGAAGGAGATGTTTGTTGAGTTGGAATGGTTAGTGTTGACAAGGTGTTCGATTATTGCACTCCTTATAGAGTCATTACTAGCCTTTTGCAACCATGCAGGATAGCGTTCGTGAAGCCTGAAAGACAAGATCTTGCGTCTGACTGCTTCTATGTGCATATATCAGTTCACCTGTTGCTGTGGAGCCAGGTACATTGGTCGTTCGACGCGTATCCTCTCTAAAGGAGCCCAAAAACACTATCCCACATGGTTGCAAAAAGGTAGTAGCAGAGGTTGTATACAAATGCGATTGTACAGACGAGGGGGAAAATGAATTCGCCGAGAAGAGACTTTTTCGCTGAACTACGTGTTTTGTTTTCATAATCATATTTACTGTATGTTTCGAATGATAACTTAACGATCACTTTCATTGAAATAAAAAAGAAATGAGTTCAAATGGATAAATAAACGACAATCAATAGCTGTCTAGTAAATAGCAATGAAGTTAATTAGTTAAACCACACTGGGGAAGATATATACACAATGTTATAAATCAATATAAAAACTGGCATTAACGGACAGGCGAGTCGGTAATCCCTGTGACAGTACAATACATAAAATACAATTTAAATGAATTCTACAGAAGGTAACTGGGAAGTGCCAGTCACCCGTACACTATCAACTGCACACACACAACTTGTCATCGTATAATATTGTCGTGATATTTATTCGCTCATTCATTACATTGACTAATTTCTTGCCGTAAAACACACATTACAATAAATTTCAGACTGCTTTCCACAAAAAAAAGTTGTATTCAATGTGTACTTTAGTATTTGCAAAGTACATGATTGAATTCTATTAGTGATTTCAATCTATGATATTTCAAAATAACATAATCACACGACTTAAAAAAAGAACAATACATAGCTTTATGAAATAAATTTTATTATTATCATCATTCCCAAAAATAACTAAAGAAACATAATTGAAGTTACTGAAGGCTGTGATTTTCTACTATTTTATTATGATTAATGTAACAGAATTATTCACGCACCAAAGCCTCATTGGTAAAATGCTCACCCAACCCTAACTCACTACAGAGACTCACGGATTGACTTGCTACCAGGGAATAATCTTGTTGACTTAGAATATGCACACGATAAAGTTCTTTTAGGCGAGTATGCTGACAAAACGCAGTCTTCTGAAAACCCTAAGCTGCAATTTACGAATGTTTGGCATGCGATTCGCCCCCACCAAATGTAAGGTGATGTTACACGACTGAACTACACTGACTCCTAGTTTAGAAATAGGAAGTGAAGTGGTAGAGCACGTAAACCGCTTCACTTATTTGGGAAGTACCATCAGCCAGTGCCAACGGGTTGATCTCTGACGAAATCTCAGCACGGATACAGAGGGCTAGTTTCTCATATGCCAATTTACGCCGTCTCTGGCGTAGACGAGATATCCGACTATCGACCAATGGGCAAGTGTACTGCTCATCAGTCCGCTCCGTCCTACTTTATGGCCAGCTGTCAGACCTGGTCATTGAGAGTGGAAGACATGAGAAGATTCGCTGTCTTTGATCACAGGTGCCTACGCCCTATCTCCCGTGTGAAGTGGTATAATAAGGTGAGCAATATTGAGATTAGGCGTTGGTCGAGTTCTAGGTAAGGAGGGGAAATCCATCGACGAGGTTGTGAAATTACATAGACTGAGATGGTTAGGACACGTGTTACGTATGTACAACTAGCCATCGCCTTCCTCGACAATGGACAATGTTACCTGACATTGGCTCAGGCTGGAAAAGAGCTAGCGGAGGTCAAACAAAACATGGCACCAGTCAATGAAATCTACAACAGTTAGTCTAATCCACGTAGGAAGGTGTAGACTTCCTGGCTGGTTGGGGTCCTCGGGACGGTAAAAACCAATGGTTGGAAACAATTGGTGATGTGGCTCAAACCGTTCTCAATGACTGGTGCAGATGCATCCACTCCTTGTGACCTCCGATTTCCAATGAAACTGTTTTGTTCTTCGTTACTAATATTCCTTCGTCTCACACCTCTGTTTACTGTCTCTATTATGCCTTTCTTGTACTCTCTTCTGTTGCTTTGTGTGCAACATGGAGTGTGGCGACTTGAACTGTCGCACATATGTGTAAAGTTCTATGTCGAAAACAGACAGAAAATGCTCACTAATCGGACACAGGATATTCAAGATCGATTCCTAACCGATATACGCTGAAACCTCGCCTAGTTTGCTTGCCAGTAGAAAGCCTGGAATAGGATGGAAGATGTGGAGTGAAACTAGTAACTTCATCTCTACAAGCACCTCAAAGCTTAAAGACCTATTTATCCATACAAAAAGCAAGGCATGAGAAAGGAAAAAAATATCTTGATCACAGTAACTGCAAAACACCAAGGCGTTTCCTTTCCTTTTCAGTACCACATCATACCACAAAAAGGATATATATATATATATATATATATGGTTCAAGAGTCAGGAAAATATATCGAACACATTATGAAATTATCAACTTACACTCCAAATTTACTCAATGATGCTGATGACATTAAACTCAGTGTAAAACCGAATGAATGCTTTATATACTCTGGACTTTCTAAATACATTGGTAGAAAACGGAATTCAACTGCTTTACACACTGATTGATAAGTTCTAAAAATAAAGGTAAAATAAGAAAAAAATAATTAAACATAATGAACTAAGTAACATTATTATTATTATTATTTTGGTGGAACAGGGTGAGAGTTTTAAAAAGTAATATAGTTAAGTGGAGAGACAGAGAGGTAAACCACTCAAGCTTTCTTTATCGATTCAACACCGCACACGTGCAATCGGAATGACGTAGTGTTTATACCGGAGATACAGAAAGTGGCAACAAACAACAAGGGAAGTTGAAGAGACAATAAAAGAGAGAAAAATATATATAAGACAAAGTATGAAACCATGTGACTGAATTGATATGATTATGAGCAATAATTTATGCTCGAAACTTTGTTATTCAGTTGTTTTTAATGCACCATCACTGTGTGACATTTAAAATAAACTCATCTAATATGGAAATTACATGCTACCACAGTGCCCAAGTTCTACACTTACATTAACATTATTTATCAAATTACACAACACATTAAATGAGTTCATTCATTGAACAATTATGATTTCTCTAAAGTTACTTCACATCACGTGTACCATACATCAAACTAACCTTTTACTTCAATAAATGAAACCGTTTATTATATTCTTCTTAATTAACCAGAAAAAAAAGCTAACTTGAAAATGGAAAGTCCTGTACAGAACTGAATTAACTGAGACTGCGACACTTTTCATGACTATTGGTGTTAAAAATGACAATCCTTAATCACTCTTTATACCACTATAATGCAGGTGGATTCAATTGAGTACTTTTAGTATTCTCAATCTGAAAATTGAGGCTATTTCACACTTTCCAAACCAAAATGTTTATCACATTTAATAAAAATACTCACCATTTCAAATTTTAAGGGCTTACTTTTATTGGTTACAGGATTTCATCATGAGCTGACATTGGTTAGAGAACCATTGGAAAACCCACCAAGGAGTACTGGACAGCTGTTTCGTCCTGGTTTTGGACTCTTCATCAGTAAGTACCTGCCGGGGCTCGAACCCAGGACCTCCTGGTTACAAGGCGAGCTCGTATACCATTAAACCACTGGGACCCGATCCAATGGCCCATGAATTCTAACCTCTACCAATTCACGGTTGCGCTATATCGTGAGTCCCGACGGGTACGTACTGCTGAAGAGTCCCAAACTAGGACGAAACAGCTGTCCAGTACTCCCAGCTGGTTTTCCAATCATTCTCTAATCAATGTCAGCTCACGATGAAATCCTGTAACCAATCAACCAAATCCCTACAAACCAATGCTTACTTTTATTGTTGTGTTGATTATTGCTTAATTCGTTTTGCTATCTTTAGAAAGTACTTACGTATAACTGCATCAATGTCATTTCTCCCCCATTCCGTATTCAATAATATACCGTTATACGTTTTACCAACTATAAATACCATTGTACAGCTAATGTTACAGTGGAATTCGGTGACTACGGTATAATATAATTGTATACTAAATACAATGAGTAGGTGAGTTCGATTCCCGCCCCAGATACTTCTACAATGAATTACTCTTATCTTACTTGTTGCTTATTTAGTTCTTTCATATTGACTGGAATTAAACCAACATGGGAAAATTGGTGACGATAAAAAAGATATGTTAAAAGTTGCTATGATCACTGTCAAAAGTGTTTAAGCAGTTCATTTATAACATGAAAGTTTAAGCCACCGCTTTTTATGCCACTGAATTACTGACAGAAACCTCATCGGATCAGCTGAGGGAACAGGTTCAACTAATTCAGTATGACAATGTAATGAACAGTAGATTAAATATCATTGTCATCATCAACGATTACAATAACAACAGTCAAGATGTCGATTTTCAGGGATTCAATCGGCTGCAGTTTTGATTACGATCTGACATCAGTTAAAGAAGCATTAGAAAACCAGGGAGTACTGGATAGGTGTTTCATCCTAGTTTGGGACACTTCATCAGTAGTCACCCACCGAGCGCGAACGCGCCTTGTAATTCCTCGGGACTCTAGGAATCAATGGCTGGAGACAATAGGTGACATGGCTCAAAATCGTTGTCAATGACCAGCGCAGATGTATTCAGTCTCTGTAATCTTTCATATTTCTTTCTACCATTACCCATTCTGTTTCACTCTTATACCTGTCAAACTCTATTGATTCTCTTCAATCATCTTCTTGTCTACCTTTGTGTGGTATTTGGAACACGGCAAGTCGAACTGGTGCACTTCGGTGCCAAGTTCTATGCTGAATCCAGACAGACAGAGACAGACAGCGCCTTGTAATGCGAAGGTCACGGGTCCCAACGGCAGTGGATGTGTACTGATGAAGAGTCCCAAGCTAGGACGAACAATTGTCCATCACTGGTTTTCCAGTGGTTCTCTAACTGACGTCAGATCGTAATCAAACACAGATAAAAAACAATTTACTCAAGCTGACTAAATTATTCATCCCAAGCATACAGTTGTTTTTTATATTTAAGAATAATTAGGCCACAAAAATGACTAACGTAATAATTGTAAAAATACATTAAAAAATGAAACAAATTAACGCAAAAAGAGGAAAGGAGCACAAAAGCAACAGAACATATTTAGGTGTAAAATATTCAGTTAAAATGTTTTCTCGATGATAAACAAAAAAGGAGATTTAGGTGTGATAAGGACAAGAGAGAGAGAGGGAAAAAGAGTGAATGAGAGAAAAGGTGTTTCTTTGTTTCGTACGTCGTGTTTAACCCTATTTTGCCTTTGGGAAAAAGAATAATCCGATCAAATTACATGCTCATTAGAAATTACTCGTGAACAGTCATCACTCTATTTACGATTCATATATTCCTATGATAGGAGGTCATTCACAGAAATTAATGTTTAAAGAAAATTAGGCGAAGAATAAATATCTAGACTGAAACACAACATCAGCTCAAAGAAAAAAGAGACGAAGACATGTCAACAATCCATGAAATCTCTAACAGCTGGCTTAAGAAAGAAGTATAGATTGTCCATATATTTTTGTCGTCCGACTTAAGAATAAGTCCAAAATTTTCGATGGTATACCTTTTTGTATCGAGTTTAGATTAGATCATCGAAAGTCTCAACTAGCTTGCTCCTAAGCCAATCGAAACAGATAAGTAAGCATTATATCCTACGTTATACCATTTAGATCAGTAGTTAGGTATTTCATGGATTGTTATACACTGGAGACTTGGCCATATCGCTCAAAATCGTTCTCAATGACAGTGCATGTGCATTCACTCTTTCTACACTCTTTCTAATAATAATAATAATAATGATTTACTTTATTCCAAAAACAGTACTTGTGATACAGAATGGAATTTTCAGCATTAATCACAATATTGCATCTAATTTCCTCAAATTATAAATAAAATTAATCACACAGAAAATTTTCCACACTTACAATAGAGGTAGTGTCAAAAACATGCAGCATATAAAATGGAAATAGCAATAATAATGATAACAGCTAGGGTAATAATAATAAGAATACAAGTGAAAATTGCCGTTGGCTTGTGTCACACAGTATTGGCAATGTGGTATAGAAATCCTAACATGTTTAAAAATATTGAATATAATGTTCTCTTTACATGATATGGTGAAGGGAAAAACAAAGATTACAGCCGTCATGGAGATAAGTTGGTGTTTGCAATTATGAGAGTAAAACAGAAAAGTAACAGGACCATAAATAAAATAGAAGTAATAAAAGTAAAACTTGAAGGTATATAAGGATGGATGGATGGAGGAAATTGTTTATTTACTAGATGAAAAAAGGTTAGTTAATTCTTGCCTGACACTATTTTCATCACATAAAATTCGTGCCAAGTATGGTATCATAGAATTTCTATACTTAGACGTGCGAGCATACAGTTTTCTGAAGTTACTCCTTGTTCTACCTGAGGAGATGCAAGGTGAAAGCTGAGGGTAAAGCGGATGCTCCAAGTCAGACAAAATCCCTCTAGCAAATTTATTGCACGAAGTCAAGTGCCTATCGACAACGACGTTAACTATGTGGTCCACTGGGACACCACTCACCCTTCTGACAGTCTTCAGTATTCTGCGAATTGTGACATAGTCTTTTTTAAGCAAACCAGGAAAGAATAAGGGTGAGCAATAAAGAAGAATAGGTAGGATGCAAGAGTTTACGAACTGTAAGATGAGGGGTTGAGTTATACCCGAGTGTCTTAACTTCTTAATGTAAAATGTCAGGCGAAATATTTTACTGGAGATTGCTAAGACATGGGAAGACCAGGAGAGATCAGAAGAGAGAATAAGTCCAAGATACTTAATTTCTGATTTGATTCCTGTATCATTGTCGTCAATTTTACAACTGTCATGAGAATCGATGACTTCTTTTAACTGTCTTTTACATTTTAAGCTGAAATTAACAGTTTGACATTTAGAAGGATTCAGTTTAAGACCGTTAGACTCAGACCATTTACTGACTCTCAACAGAAAGCTATTTATTTTGGTACAATCTAGCTGGGAGTTAACAGCCATTGAAACTGTTAAATCATCAGTGTACTTCACAAAGTTTATTTCATCAGAGTGAGGCAAGTCATGTAAAAAGAAAGAAAAAAGAAAAGGAGAAAGGACAGCGCCTTGAGAGACACCAGCTTCAGTAGGCAATGAAGTGGAAGACTTCCCTTTATACACGGTGTACTGCTTTCTTTCTGAGAAATAGGAATGTAACCAGTTAACAGCCCAACATTCTGTTTGACTAGCTGCAAGTTTATTTAATAAGATGTCCCTAGGGACCGAGTCAAAAGCAGATGTATAGTCTAGGAAGGCACAACGAATAAATTTAGCCCCCTTGTCTAGGCTGGAAGCAATGTTATGATATAAGACGGCAGCTGCATCTAAAGTGCTTCTACAGTGCTTCTACATATTGTTGATTTGATTCACTGCCTTTCTGTTGCATGCTATTTCAAAGTATAGCAAGTGAAAGTTAAACGATTTATTGAATTCCAATGGACTAAAGACAAATTTACCAATTACATTGAAGTTCATTTATATTTAGCAGTGAACTATACTTACTATGTGAATATTTAACAACACTATCAGAGAGACTAATTAAACCCCGGTAGATTTTACAACAAATTTATTTTTACAATTTTGATTCACTTGATTAAAAGTTTAACAGACGGATTAGTTAGAGTAAAGCCATTGTTTTATCATGCTACAGAATCAGAATCATGCTACACAATAACGGGAAGTATAATAATGATAATAATAGCATCATTTTGAACAGTGTTTGTATAATGTACAGAATTTACAGCCAAGTTCACTACATGATTGATTTCACTACGCCCAGTATCTTCAAATGAAAGATAAACTGACAGCAGATCGTGTGACCTGAAGTGCAAACCAATCCGTTATGATATATCTTCTTAGTCTACTTCAACAAATACACGAAAATTTGTTGAATGCCAGTTATAAAAAGTTCAGGAATACATTTTGTGAATCAAGGACACCACTCAGGAACAATTATCTCGTGTATTGGGATAAGCTGCCATCAAGGACAATGCTTCTTCTCGTATTTAATAGGAACTTGAAAAACCGCAGGCTGTAAATTTTTTTGAATACTCACCGGAGTAAACAACACCATTAGAAGTCATATTTTACTAGACTTGAGTGAATAAGAGAAACTATATGCAATGTATTGATAGTGGTTTTCGGTAGCCTAAGTTTTAAGCAGGTCGCCAAGATCTTTAAGATTCCAACTAAAGTCATAAAATGTGATCGCTTCAACCGAGAATTATAAAAGACACTAAGACCTGACTTTGCAACATGGAATGGTTTAATGCCATAGTTGTTTGGTGCTACGTACTATGATTGTGCGGTCTACACTCACTTCAGCCTGTGATGAAAGCTGTTTCTAAATAACTCAACCCACAATAAACCAGTCACTTGACATTAAAACATAATGTGTGTGTGTCATGCCTGAAGAAAAACCTACAAGCTGTGACAGTGATCAAACAAACTCCACATAGACCCTAATCTCTTATCGAAGAAAACTGGGAATGCTAATATTGAATTACTGGATGTTACGGTGGTTTGGAAAAGGCCAAATAAAAGCTATCAAAGGCTCTATTTTGTCATCAAATAGACAAAAGGAGAGGCTTCAAAGTTATCTATTACATTCGAATAATGAAACTTTCTAATGGAATTTGAAGTTGCCTTTTACGCATATGCAAAACTAAGTAAATTCGAGTGAATAGTTCTAATTCTGTCTTTGTCTAGATGAATTTAATGAACTAATTAAAACTGCCCACCCTTTTTTTATTCTTCTCTACCTTTGTACTTTTTCATATAAACCCCGATAATCTATTCATCACTCTTCAACTTCAGTACTACGCCACTTTTAATTTTATACGATATTGACCTAATTTATTTATTTATTGAATTGTTTACATCAGCATACTATCTTCTTTATTCTTATCACCAACTGCGTCAACTGCTTGCTTGTACTTTCGGTATCATTGACCTTATTATCATTATAATTATTATTATCACAATTATTATGATTGTCATTAATAATGACATATTTACAACATTACAACAATATACAAGACTGATATAAGCAATTTGGAATATACCCATAAATTAACAAACAACATATATTTGAAGACTTTAAATTCACAAGAGAAGAAGAATTAGACAGCAAGAATTTCATTCTTAGATGTCTTAATCAGGAGACCTAACACAGAAATTTAAGAGACAAAAGTAGATAGAAAACCAACGCACACAGACCAAATACTCAACTATAATAGTAATAACTCGATTACCCACCCACAGAAGAAACTGTGTGCAGACATTGTTTAGAAGAGTCAAAACATACTGTAGCACACCTGTATTGAAGAGAATGATGGAAAAAAAGCCTACTAACCGTCTTCCAAAAGGATGGATATCCACACAATTTCATCAAAAAGTGTTTGAGTCTGAGTCATCTGTCTGTCTGTTTTCGACATAGAACTTTGCACATATGTGCGACAGTTCAAGTCGCCACACTCCATGTAGCACACAAAGCAACAGAAGAGAGTACAAGAAAGGCATAATAGAGACAGTAAACAGAGGTGTGAGACGAAGGAATAGTAGTAACGAAGACCAAAACAGTTTCATTGGAAATCGGAGGTCAAAAGGAGTGGATGCATCTGCACCAGTCATTGAGAACGGTTTTGAGCCACATCACCAATTGTTTCCAACCATTGGTTTTTACCGTCCCGAGGACCCCAACCAGCCAGGAAGTCTACACCTTCCTACGTGGATTAGACTAACTGTTGTAGATTTCATTGACTGATGTCATGTTTTGTTTGACCTCCGCTAGCTCTTTTCCAGACTGAGCCAATGTCAGCTAACATTGTCCATTGTCGAGGAAGGCGATGGCTAGTTGTACATACGTAACACGTGTCCTAACCATCTCAGTCTATGTAATTTCACAACCTCGTCGATGGATTTCCCCTCCTTACCTAGAACTCGACCAACGCCTAATCTCAATATTGCTCACCTTATTATACCACTTCACACGGGAGATAGGGCGTAGGCACCTGTGATCAAAGACAGCGAATCTTCTCATGTCTTCCACTCTCAATGACCAGGTCTGACAGCTGGCCATAAAGTAGGACGGAGCGGACTGATGAGCAGTACACTTGCCCATTGGTCGATAGTCGGATATCTCGTCTACGCCAGAGACGGCGTAAATTGGTATATGAGAAACTAGCCCTCTGTATCCGTGCTGAGATTTCGTCAGAGATCAACCCGTTGGCACTGGCTGATGGTACTTCCCAAATAAGTGAAGCCCGAGCCATAGCACCAACAACAAACAAACACCGGAGACTACAAGAAAATTCATCCTACCATGTATAAAAAATATCTGTGAAATAGCAGACAGAATATTAAGGTGGTTTGACATAGATGTAGAATACAAACCAACCAACACAATCGCTTCATTCAATTCTGTGGAAACCAAAAGATCCAACAGAAAAAGAAGATAAAATTAGTACCATTTTTAAAATGAACTATATGGACTGCAAGACAGATTACGTCGGTCAAAGTAGGCGTCCCCCTCGAGTCCCACCGAATCCAAGAACACAAATCGACTGTAAAAAGATGTTATATATATATATATATATATATATATAGTAATACCAGGGAATTCCTAGAAGCCCGATACCCAAGTTAATCAGCATTTAACAAACACATTACTATAGACCAAATTTGCCAACTAATAAAGAGTAAATCATATGACAAGTTCAAATTGGAAGTCAATAAAAATGATCAATAGACATAAATTAACAACCAGTCAAGACAATGGTCGCCAGGAGACAGGATTATACTAATCATGGAGAATTCAGATGAGTTCATTGTATACTAAAAGCTTCTCTGAGGACGACAAAAGCGTCTCAGTTAAATCGACTAGCTCAGATAACACATCCAATTCAATGATAGTATACTTAAACACTAAACAAAACCATTAAAACTTACTTTTTCCACTGTGATGTATTGATTAGGTGAGTTAATGTCTCCGGTGAACAATATTTCACACTAGTTTCCAGTAATTCTGCAAATTCGTTCGATACATTATAAAAGTATAAACAGTTGTTTTTGGATGATGATGAGGATGATGACAGGCTAATATTGCCTGTACCTCCTTGATGCATAAGACTTGCAGACACACAACGGTCAGTTGATCCACCATACCCATCACTATCACTGACCTCATCATTATCATTAGGAAGGATATAATTTGAATAATTCCAACTGCTGTTATTATTACTTCCAACAGCATCGCCACCACGTAATATAATTAAAATATGACGTATTTGTGCTTCAACCTCGTGACACGCTTCAGAGGAAAGCACAGACTTTGATACCCGAGAATTTATTTGGTCTGTCAGAACAAAGAGAAGAAGAAAGGCAGTGAAAATGACAATTAATGCTATGTGTGGATTTCAAATGACTTAGCAAATAACATAACTCAGTTACACAAACATGTAACGATTGTATACACACTTCAGTCATAGTCGAATAAAAACTACAACATTTTTATTTCTACAAGAAGAATTCAAATAAATGTTATTGTTCCAAGTTGGACATCACAGACTGATGTCAGTTTGAGAACCATTGGAAGCGAGGAAGTATTGGTTAGCTATTTCATCCCAGTTCGGGACTGTTCGGAACTATGCACCCACAACACTATCAGGGATCTAAGTCGGGACCTTCAGGTCGCGACAAGAAGCCAGTTGATCATTCAGCCACTTAGGCCAGTATCCAGTGGTTAATGAATTTTAAATTGGTCATTTCGCGATTTTGGTACGACTGACTGTCAATGTCATCGATGAATACTTCTCTTCACACCCAACCTGGCTGTGAATTCATGGGCCATTTGATTTCGGCCCAAGTGGGTGAATGGTCAGCCAGCTTAGCCTTGTAATCTGAAGGTCCTAGGGTCGATCCCCGACGGGGTCGTGGGAGCGCATACTGTTGAGAAGTCCCAAACTAGGGAGAAAAAGGCTGCCCAGAACTCAATGAATTTCAATGGTTCTCTAACTGACATCAATCCATGATCAAACTTAAACCAAATCAAATCCTTACAAAATAACTCTTTGGGAATTGATGTCAATATGTTTCACTTCATCAGGCTCTCAATAATTTAAATCAGTCGAAAGTCCCACTGGTCATACTTTGCGATTGAAAAAAATCTACCTAAGATTTATTGAATGATAAGTAGCAAACTGATCAAGTAAATCCGAATGGAGAAAGAACGACAAATGTACCAGGATAATCTGAGTTTATGGTTTAATTTTATTATTTCGTGGATTGCAAAGTTCTATGTTGAAACCAGACAGACAGGCAGACTCCCTGGATTCTTCTTAGATGGTTAAAACCTGAACAATACCAAAATTAGAAATTAAATTAAAGATCTGAACATACTACTGATCGGCACTAAGAGTGTCATAGGAGAGGAATGATGCAAGTTGTTAATTAATTAAGAGGGAGAAGAATCGAATATTTATAGAAGAATTGCATGACTAAGCTTAGAAACAAAAGGACAAAGTTCAATAGATGTTTTTTGGGTAGAAACAATGTTTAACCAGAAAGAGTATAAGAAGCAATAGGTTACGTAACCACAGAAAAACACGTTTTTATAAGACAGAAAAAGAGGGGATAAGATGAGTCATGTTTAGACGAAAAAATCAAGGTTTCTAAACAGGACGGAAGATAACTTAGTGAAATTTTTATGCTTTCTTATCGCCAAGACATTGCAAGATTTACCACTGTCTCTTTCAGCGTACATAGATTTGGTTTTAGCCGTTTGATGGGGATTGCCTCAACAAAACATGACCGGTTAGGCTTCTTTTGTCTGTTGATTCTTTTAAAAGATCACGTAAAGTTGATTAATTTTAAACGCATTTCGTCATAAATCTGTTTAGTAATAGTTACCTCAGAACAGGCTAGTGAATCTTTGATGAAACATGAACTGTTTTAAATATGCTAGTGCATACTAACTTATGGCTTACCTCCTGCAATTCGACTGACAAACTAATATAAGAAACAGCCTTATTTTGGGATTACAAACGAAATTTTTATTGACAAATATGATTGAGAATGTGAAGTATTTAATACTGTCATTAGTGACCTATCGGGTGATAAAAGCAAGTAGTAATCTTCGCTTCGTTTGAAAAGAAAATACAGTTGAAAATATCATTCCAACATCATTCCGACTACAGACGGAAACGATGAAGATGTCAGAACCAGGCAGCCAGAATCGGAAAGGCAAGATACGCCTTCATCAACATGCACTCAGCCAGTATAAAGGACAAGATTCGGATTTTCAACACAAATGTCGAATCAGTCACCTCTTCTATACGGCTCAAAAATTTGGCTGACGTGTTACAAAAAGGATTTCCAACAGGTTACAGACTTTTATCAACAGCTGCCTTTGCTGGCTCCCCACTGAAGATCAAATGCCCGGCCAGAAAGAATTAGTAACAAGAAACTACGGCGATAAACAAAGCAACCAGGAGCCGATCGCTCGACATATATGTAGGAGAAAATGGAGGTGTATCGAGCATATGTTGAGGAGGCCATCGAGTGAAATCGTGCACCAGGCCATTTTTTGAGTGGAATCCAAATCGGAAGCAACGAGTGGGTCGTCAGTGAGAGGGTGACATGGGGGATATCGTGTGGCGAGGAGGCGATGAGAGATTGTGGGCAACAATGGTCGAAGTTGAAGAGGACAGCAGAAGAAAGGACAAAGTGGAGATCTGTTATTGAAGCCCTACGTTCCACTTGGAACCCAAGGAAATAATAATAATGACTACTTTAAGGTAATTATCGACAACAGTGGGAGGATTACTGAAACAATAACAACAACTCAGAGTTTTTTACAGCTTCTAAGGCTTTTCTAAATTTTATCGACTTAAAATGACGACCACCTTGAAATACATGAACTTGGCACACAAAAATCCCGTCAAATAAACGTAAGCGTAACGCTATACTAAAAAAGTGCTTTTAAAAACTGCACAAAAGCATGTGTAACTTTCATTTACTATTGATCTCATCAATGATGTGACAGATACTTTATCGTGAGTGATAGTGAGTAGGAGTAGCCTCGATAAACATAGACAAGCATTTTACACAACATATATCATTGATTCTAAATTTGGAACTATTAATTGAATAGTTTTTATTTTAGTGATTGCTAAATTAACCACGATCAACAATCGATCAAAATGAAACCTACAATGACTTTCGTCATACAAAATAAAGACATAAAGAAAAGCAACAAGGCGAGAGTGAAATGGAAAGTAAGCAAATACAATACAATACAATACAATACAATACATACATACATACATACTAATAAGTGAGTGAAACAGTTGTGCACACTTTCATACAGACCTGATAGCCCTGAATTTGATGTGTTTAAGTGGGACCACTTCATCAAACACAACACTGTCGATATTTGACGTTCAAATAAATGTCAATAAATAAAAGGTGCAACCAATCCATCCTCTCACTAGAGAGTGTATCGCTTGAACCAAACATACCTTGAAACTATATTTATTATACTTTGAAAACTCGAAAGTACCAAAGACAGTGATAACGAAATTTGGTGAGTTTACAGCTACTTGATTTGAGTTTGAAAAAGAAAGCTAGACAAAAAGTACACATATACTTACGCATAAGCAATACAAGAGTCAACGGTCCAATTGATTTCATTGACTTCATATACTGCATAAATGGATATAATTCATCTTGATGACTTAAAAGAGTATCCAAATGAATTAATGATGGAGGCTGAATATAAAAAAGTCAATCGAAAGAACTGATTAAAGTTAAGCAGGGTAGGCAGAAAATAAGGTTATTTTCTTTAAAAATAAAATTCTGATTATTTGTCAAGGAAGTCAAATCGAGAATCGGGAAGGCGAGAAACACATTCATCAACCTGAAACTAATCTGGAAGTCTTCAACACTCAGCATCAACAACAAAATTCAGTCGGATTTTCAATACAAACGTCGAGTCAATCAGTTCTTCTATACGGATCAGTAACTTGGCGGGCGGGTCACAAAGAATATTTCCAACAGCCTGTTGCAGACCTTCATCAACCAACAGCTGTCTTCACTCTATACTGAAGATCAGATGGCCGGGTCAGAAAGAATCACCAACAAGAAACTATGGGAACAAACAAAACAAGAGCCAATCGCCAACTAACAAATATGCAGGAGAAAGTGGGGATGGATCGGACACTCGCTGAGGAGGCCGCTGGGTGACATCGCGCTAGCGTCAGGCCATTGCTCGAGTGGAACCCGAATGGGAATCGGCGAGTGGGACGTCAGTGCAAGGATGACATGGAGGAGATCGTGTGAAGGGGAGTTGAAAGAGTATGGACTAACATGGATGCAGGTGAAAAGTACAGCAGAAGACAGAAGTGGCAAGTGGAGACGTGCAGTTGAAGCCCTATGTTCCACTAGGAAACCAAGGGAACAATAATAATAATTCTAACCACATAAATCTGTCACCTGAAATAATGACTGCCAGTAGTATCCGTCAAGGATGCCCAGTGTTTCCATTTCTGTTTAATTTCATCATAATTCTTAATAGTGGAACTGACCCTATCGAACATTAGCAACTTGTGGACTGGCTTGTTGCCGGGGAACAGTCCCGTCAGCTTACAGTATGCGAATGATATTATCCCCCTCAAGGTGAAGATGGTGACAAGATTCAGAATCTTCCTAACACACTGAGCAGAAATTTTCAGATGTTTGTTATGATAATTACTCCTGTCAAATGCAAGATGATGCTGCAGGACTGGACTGCACTGACTCTTAGCTTAAAGGTAGGGAGTTAAGTGGTGGGGTGTGTTGACCACTTCACAAGTTTGGGAAGTCGCATAAGCCTCAACGAACTGATTACAGACGAAATCTCAGCATGGATAGAACTTATGCCATCTCTGGCGTAGATATGATAGCCGGCTATCGAACAATGGACGTGTGTACTGCCCAGTAGTTCGGTCTGTCCTCCTTTATGGCTGTGAGACATGACCAATGAAAACGAAAGATATGAAAAGACAAGCGGTATTTAGCCACAAATTTTTGCGACCTATCTTTGAACACAAAGCTTCAAAGCCTTAGGCTGAGAAGTTTCAGTAGCGCTTATGCAGTTGCTAACCTGACGTCCAGACTTTCCTCTTTTCTAAGCTTATCATCGACTAGGTGAGGTTTAGGAGTGTATCGGCCGATAACTGAACCAGGACCATGTCCTTGGCTGGCAGGCACTCTACTCCTGGGCCACCGATGTCGAAACACGTTAATACAGGGGTGTT
Organism: Trichobilharzia regenti; assembly: GCA_944472135.2. Lineage (NCBI taxonomy): Eukaryota > Metazoa > Platyhelminthes > Trematoda > Strigeidida > Schistosomatidae > Trichobilharzia > Trichobilharzia regenti. Next base: position 22,182,391 of record OX235267.1, read on the forward strand.
GCTTTACCATACAACTGCATGAATAGATGGAAACTAACCCAATCACCAGTTTTGATCTGTCACATTATGTTATGACGGAGTGCTACTGGGTTGAGGGTTCGTCTAACTAACTAGAATACACCTCTAGACACGACAATACAACCCACTGACCACTTTAAAACATCTCCCAGACCGAGATAAGCACAAAAGTTAGATTCAACTACGACAGCAATGATAACGTTAAGTGCTCAAATAACGATACATATATGAATTTTCCAAGACCTCAGGAATTTAAGCCACGAATAGAGAAGCATACCTGATTGACTGTATTGACATCAAAATCCTCAGGAATTCGAGACAACAATATATCACTCAAAAGCTGTCCAGTGAGGTTATCATGTCAGTGCATGGATATATCATAACTCCACGTCTAACAAAGAAAGCTTGTCCATCCTAAGAAACTCGAACCAATAAGACTACATTCGCCCTTACCCGTGTCACCAGTCCCAGGAGTGACAGGGTCATTTTTTACTCTAACTGTTTCTGTTCAGTGGAAATGGGACAGAATAAAAATCAGTCAAACAGGAAAATAAAACCAGTTCATTCAAAAACTAAACATCAGTCATTATAATTATGACATCCATTGATATGAAGAAAGATGGCTAAAACGTTTGAGATGGTAAACTATTGCAACTGTTCAGTTCTAAGTATGTTGATCGAAAGTTATCGACCAGATGTAAAAAGACAGTGTTGCTCATTACGGTATACTTTAGGATTAAAAGAAATAACTTGGTAAAAATAAGGAATGATACAAAAAATTTATTTAAACGAAATTGATAACTTACCTTTTTAGATAACCATTTTTGCCAATCATGAATATATGCTTCAAGAAGAGGAACATGTTCAGAACTTTCCCTCCTTAATGTTTCTGCATTCTGTAAAAAGAATAAACTTAATGTTCTATCAATCCCATTAAGTGTAGCGTTGTTCCGCTGAAGCAGGAACAAGAAAAGCAACTGATTCAATAAGCGTTTGAAGTGTAATGCAATCTAGTTATGTCTTTAACACTTCCAGCTGGAAAAATCTACTCAACTGAATAGTTTTTTAATATGCCTTGTTGTTGTATCTGATAATACAAGAAAATTAATTTTTTGATTTAGAAATATGTAGCCTTAGTTAAAAGCCACAGGTGTACCGGCTATCATATATTAGACTTAATAAGACCCAATGTATAAACTACCAAGGAATGGTTGAACTGTTAAAATCACTAGAATGAAGCATAGTTTAACGCCAACATGGTAGCGTATTTGCCAGGAGACATTAAGGTTAACCTTTTTTTCTTCTTTATTGTCAATGGAATCTACAACAGTTAGTCTAATCCACGTAGGAAGGTGTAGACTTCCTGGCTGGTTGGGGTCCTCGGGACGGTAAAAACCAATGGTTGGAAACAATTGGTGACATGGCTCAAAACCGTTCTCAATGACTGGTGCAGATGCATCCACTCCTTGTGACCTCCGATTTCAAATGAAACTGTTTTGTTCTTCGTTACTACTCTTCCTTTGTCTCATACCTCTGTTTACTGTCTCTATTATGCCTTTCTTGTACTCTCTTCTGTTGCTTTGTGTGCTACATGGAGTGTGGCGACTTGAACTCCCGCACATATGTGCAAAGTTCTATGTCGAAAACAGACAGACAGACATTAAGGTTAACCGTTAAATCCATGACTGAAGGTTGATGTACCGGATTTCTAACTTGTATTATTACATAAGCTATGTTCGGTGGGATATTTATTCATTGAGACTTTACTAAGCCACTAAGTGTTTGTAAGACTAAAAATACTCACCATCCAAAGTTAGTATAGTTCATACTACGATAGGAGTTAAAGGACGTCTACTGTGCATACCAAGTCATCACCTTACTCGACAGGCAATACTAACCAACATAAGATTAGATTGAAAAAGGGTTAGAGGTGGTCAAACCAATTCCTGGTATCAACCTATGAAGTTATTCACAGTCGAGTTTGAGGGATGTACGAAGGTGAAAACTGTTTGGCTGAGGTCCGCACAATGCTATGAACAAATGCCTGTAGACTATTTGTGATATGGCTCAAAACAGCCCTCAGTGACCTATATGCATTTACTTTCTATGAGTTTTCATATCCACTGAACCGTCGTGTGTTTTCCATGTCGTTATTCTTTCTCCTTCATACTTCCACCAATTATTTTTCCTTGAATCTAATTTTTACTTTCTTCTGTCTGCCTTTATGGGCTACATGGAGAATGGCAACTTGAACTGCTGCACTTTTGTGTAAAGTTCTATGTTGAAACTCAGTCAGTCAGCCAGGAGTATAAGGTATATATCTGCGTGATACCTGAAATGAGTTTCTGTCTGTCTGTCTGTTTTCGACATAGAACTTTGCACAAATGTGCGGAAGTTCAAGTCGCCACATTCCGTGTAGCACGCGAAGCAAGAGAAGAAAGTACAAGAAAAGCATAATAGAAACAGTGAACAGAGGTGTGAGACAAAGGAGTAATAAAGAAATACAAAACAGTTTCATTGAAGATCATAAGTCACAGGGAGTGGATGCATCTGCGCCACTGAGAACGATTTTGAGCCATGTCACCAATTGTTTCCAACCATAGATTTTTACCGTCCCGAGGACCCCAGCCTGGAAGTCTACACCTTCCTACGTGGCTTAGACCAACTGTTGTGGATTTCATTGACTGATGCCAAGTTTTTGTTTGACCGCCGCTAGCTTTTTTCCAGCCTGACCCTATATCCGCTAACATTGCTCGTCGAGGGAGGCGATGGCTTGGCATACGTAACACATGTCCTAACCATCTCAGTCTTTGTAGCTTCACGACTTCGTCGATTGATTTCCCCTGTTTACCTAGAACTCTACGCCTAACCTCCATGTTGCTCACCTTATTATGCCACTTTACACGGGAAATAGAACGCAGGCACCTATGATCAAAGACAGCTAGTCTTTTCATGTCTTCCACTCTCAGTGGCCAGGTCTCACAACCATAAAGGAGGACGGAGCGGACTGATGAGCAGTACACCCGCCCTTTGGTCGATAGTCGAACATCTCGTCTACGCCAGAGTCGGCGTAAACTAACAAATGCGAAACGAGCCCGTTGTATTCGTGCTGAGATTTCGTCAGAGATCAGCCCGTTGGGGCTGATAGTACTTCCCAAATAAGTGAAGCGGTCAACGTGCTCTACCACTTCACTTCCTATTTTTAAACTAGGTGTCGATGTAGTCCAGTCCTGTAACATCATCTTGCATTTGGCGGGAGCGAATCGCATGCCAAACAGTTTGACTGTATGTAGGTGTTTTCTTCTTATGATTAGCATTCGAAGGACACCATCTTGTAGCTGAAAGAAGACAAATCAGAAAGAATTGGCCGTGGAAACACTGTGTTTCCAGTGTGAAGCAGAAAACTCTACGAAATTAGTATGTCTGAATACGCTGTAGAAGAGTCTTATTATTATTATTATTATTATTATTGTATCCTTTAGTTCCTAGAGGAACATAGGGCTTCAGCTGCGCACCTCCATTGCCTTCGGTTTTCTGACAACTTTTTCACCCTGCTCCAGGTCTGTCCACATGCTTTCATCTCCTCCTCGCATGACCTCCTCCAAGTCACCCTTGGACGACCAACTCGCCGCCTCCCTTTCGGGTTCCACTCGAGCAATGGCTTGTCTAGTGATGTCACTTGATGGTTTCCTCAGCGTACGGCCAATCCATCTCCATTTCTTTCTGCCTATTTGTTTCACAATCGGTTCCTGATTGGTTCGCTCCCAGAGATCCCTGTTGCTGATCTTTTCTGGCCATCTGATCTTGAGTATTGAGCGGAGACAGCTGTTAATGAAGGTTTGAAGTTTGTTTGAGATGCTCTTTATGACTCGCCAAGTCTCTTATCCGACTACTACGCTACTTTTTGCTTATTAATAAAAACTCTTATTACTGTAAAATTTTATGCCAAGAGTTTGCGGAAACTATCACAATTATTAACCTTTCGAACACTGAATCCAAAAAATACAATCTTATTGACAGATAATACATATAACTAACTAACTGAATTTGTGGAATTTTCAAACATAAGCACATCTATAATTGTATATATTGTTGGATTTATATGTTCAAGTTGCTCCAAGTCAGTGAGTTTATGGTTAAGATATCATTTTAGTTAACTGTGCTGAACTATATTGCATGCTGTCTTATTGTATAGTTGTCGTCGCTTTTTGCCCTTTTTTCTGTGAACTGTTTCCTTTGTTGATGTTGTTCTCATTGTTTGTCCGTTATTTGCTGATTTTGAGGGGAGCAACCCAAAAAGTCGCTTCTCTCTAAACTTTAACTTCATGTAATCATTCCTTTCTCAGGCGTGAGGCTAGCAACCCCACCCTGTAAACAAAGTTGCTACAGAACCTTCAGCAGAATAAACCTCTTTGCACCAGAAGAGTCTAATACACCTACATAAAAGCTATCCAATATATTCCTCGAACCAATCACATAATCTCCTACAGACAGATCAAGTAAGCACATCGGTTAACTACGAGCAATATAATACACTATGAGGACAGAGAAAATTCATGTTAACAGAAAGACTTACTGTATTATCCGTAAAACACAGTAGAATTAATTGATTGAGAAAATCCTTCGCGTATTGATTGCGATTTATGGTGACAATATAGAAAAGCATAGAAAACCACAATTAGTTATGCTTTATTATTATTATTATTATTATTATGAACTATGATTTGACTTCAGTGTAATAGGAAGTCAAGAGAAATGAACTTGAAAGACACTTAAAATCTGAGAAGAAACAAATAAAGACGACTAGTACCTTCTCGAACACTAATCCATTCATTAGCTTACTTTTTTATAGATTAACTAGCAGTTGACACATAAACTGGAAATCGCCCCACACCAATGAATTTCATTATATCTTTTCAAATTTTACGTGTCATATTTTTATCTTTGTGATTAAAAGTCGACAAAATAAACACACTCCGAATACCTCATAGGACTACAGCTATCCTAGAGCTTTTATTATTCAGCCGTATGTATCTGCAATATAGCAGTGTTCATTTCATGGCGGTAAGAAAGCTCAACAGGCCAAGACTGAGTTACCTAAAAACTCTTCAATTCCAATTATTTCTAAACGATTAATACTAAAAGATAGTTTCATATCATGATTTGGGAATTTATCCCATTTGTCAAACAAGAGAGAAAATTAGAGGTTTGCAGAAAACGATATCATTCAGACACTGAATGCGATACCACCAATAACCCACATATTTCAGGACAATCGAGTTATCTTCAAGTGTTTTAATGAGCCTATGTGCTGACCTTTAAATTAATTAACCATATAAGAAAATCAAATTAAGAGTTCGTACTATGAACTGCTATTCTGCGCTAAATAGTTTGCGGAGAAACTAAACAATTTTTCGGCAATTCTCATAAAACCAGAAGATGAATGTTGACTTCCTCGCACCACCCAGTTTGAATATCCTGTGTCAGATCTCCTCTGACTGGATACGAATATCAATCAACGTGCTCAAAAGCACATAAGAATGTGTTTATTGCTGTTCGGTTTTTTTCAAACGGCTTTTTGATCAATAAATATGATCCAATGATGTTTTAAAAATACTTGCCACCCACTCAGTTAAAATACCAACTAATTATTAAAAATTTACCCTTTAATGACAGACGATCCGTATCCCCTGTGCTTGGATTAAGATTAAACCAGCCATACTTTAATACAACACACACTGTCTGTCTGGATTCAACATAGAACTTGGCACCGAAGTGCACCAGTTCGAGTTGCCACGTTCCAAATAGCCCACAGAGGTAGACAAGAAGATGAGTGAAGAGAATCAATAGAGTTTGACAAGTATAAGAGTGAAACCGAATGGGTAATGGTAGAAAGGAATATGAAAGATTACAGAGACTGAATACATCTGCGCTGGTCATTGACAACGATTTTGAGCCATGTCACCTATTGTCTCCACACATTGATTCCTAGAGTCCCGAGGGCCCCAACCCGGGAGTCTGCATCTCCCTACCTGACTGACTCAGTTTAACTGTCAAGGATTTCATGGATTGATGCCATGTTTTTGTTTGGCCACCACTGGCTCTTTTCTAACCTGAACCTATATCAGCTAGCAAAGCCCGTCGGGGGAGGCGGTGGTTAGGCATGCGCAGCACGTGACCTAGCCATCTTAGTCTATGTAACTTTATAGCCTCGTCGATTGATTTTCCCTCTTTGCCCAACACTCTACGCCTAACATCAACATTACTTATCTTGTGAAACCACCTAACGTGAGACAGAGATCGCAGACATTTATGATCGAAAGCAGTCAACCTTTTCATGTCTTCAACGCGTATTGGCCATGTTTCAGAGCCATAGACAAGGACGGAGCGAACTGCTGAGCAGTACACACGTCCCTTGGTTGATAACCGGATGTCACGCCTACGCCAGAGATGGTGTAAGTCAGCGAAAGCAGCTCGAGCTTTTCGGATACGTGCTGAGATTTCATCGCCAATCAGTCCGTTGGTGCTAATACAACTTCCCAAGTAGGTGAAGTGGTCAACATGTTCTATCACTTCCCTCCCTATCACTAAGTTAGGGGTTGACGTGGTCCAGTCCTGTAGCAGCATCTTACATTTTGCAGGGGCGAATCGCATGCCAAACATACGAAGATTGCTGCTCAAGGTGTTTAGAAGACTCTGCATTTTTTCAGTATCCTCCCCTAACAGGACTATGTCATCTGCATATTCTAAGTCCATAAGATTATTCCCTGGTAACAAGTCGATTCCTAAGTCACTACGTTCAGTTAAGGATACTTCCATCAGCATATCTATGATGAAGTTAAACAGAAATGGGGAAAGTGGACATCCCTGTCGGACACCACTGGTTGTTACCAATTCAGATGACACACACGCAAGAAGCAAACTGAAAAAGTTAACATGGGAATAAAACAAACAAAAATGAGATATCGACAACACAATAAGAAGACGTAGCTTGTCTGAAACGTGTAATGTATTGGCGCAACACATTTCGCACATTCTGATCACACAGGTACTTGTCATACACAGTTTCTATATGGGTAGGGAGACGCAAAAGGTGTGAGTAAGAAAGATCAATTTACTTCATAATACTTTCAACCCCTTCTTTCCTTTGTTTTTTCTCTTTCTTACCCACACCTTTTGCGCCTCCCTACCCATTATGTGTGACCTTGACCTGTACACAATCTGACCTGTATTATAATTATTCATGCCTTTTTGCCTTCTATAGAAACTGTGTATGACAAGTACGTGTGTGATCAGAATGTCCGAAATGTGTTGCGCCAATACATTACACGTTTCAGATAAGCTACGTCTTTTTATTGTGTTGTCGAAATTCATAAAGGGAACTAATTGCTTTAAAAATGAGATAAAAATCAGACAACAGTTAATACAAGATACTCAAAATATTCATAATAAAGAGTGAACATATATTTGTGCCTCTTGTAATCTTATTTTAAATACGATCAAAGTTGAAAAGTGAAATGACGCGAAAATAAATTAGCATAATACTGACTGAAAATCAGCTAGAGATTTGAAGCTTATTTGACTCCGATACCAGTAAATCAGATCAAGTCAAAAGAAATGCTAATTATCAGGACAAAAATAGGTGTATGCATATGTGTGGTAGTAGAAACATGCAAATTATGCAAACACTAGACAGAGAGGCTTGAGAAAATGGAGTTAACCAGTAGATGAGATTGTAAGCTGCCATCAATCCAGATGATATTGGATATATATTTATGCATGCCTAACCAATGGCTTACATGAAAGCGAAATACTAACTGTTGTAAAATGAGTTAAATAAAGTCATGGATGATAGAACCAAAGTATACTAACAACTAATGAATGATGCCACTGAATGTTCGTTTGAATTGTAGAAGACTTTTTAGCCAACATTCAATACCTAACTAAAACAGATAGTTACAGACTACGGATGATGCGGCCCAGTGCTTTATATACATTCATACCTTAATTCCCATCTAAATGACAAAATCTAGAGTACCCTGGTCGTCCACTACACAGCAGTAGTAGAAAGTCTTCATTCTAGCAGAAGTTGAATAAATCGTAAAAGTACTTACTAGCTTATTTCTTAGTTTTATCAACTACCACATTCAAAACAGTTCTTTAAATATTATTTTGCGTAAAATTTACACACAAAATATTTCAATGTGATGTTGTAAAAGATTCGACTTACAGAATTAGCTAGAATATCCATAGCCGGTAGCAGAACACAAGTGGATAGGATTTCTATCAGCAAACTATATGCTGATCTAAAAAAGAACCAATCAAGGAGAAGAGAATGTAGTAAAGAATGATTCGAAAACGTAAACAATCTGCCAAGGTAGACTTCGTCATAAAACTGGCACCAACTGCGAGAATTATTGAAAATCACGCCATTAACTACTGATAGACTAAACGGCTTAAGAACGCAGAATTTCGCTAGAGAAAAATGCAGCAGTTAAATAAATAATAAATAGTAAAGAAAAAGAATATAATGAAACTACAGTGGACGAAGACTTATAGAAAAAAGATGGATTAAATTGTAATTTGCGATTGTTAGCATTTAGAAAATGACGAGAAAATATACCGGAGCGAATGAGAAAGATTTGCGCTGGAATACCATGGTTCTTCAACAATTAATCGCTGACATCCAGAGGAATTCAGTTAGCCAATCTATACACACATATGTGACCCAAATTTGCAGTTAACAATTTCACGAACTGATGCTTTTCGTCTGACCAAATCTAGTTCTTTTCTGACTTAATACTACTTTAGATAATATAACATTTTCAGGAAAACAGTGGTTCGACATGCATACAACACATCCCAGCTAATCAATCGATGAAGATTCACAACTTCATCGAACAACTTCTTCATATTACCTAACACTCTTCCTTGTTCAAAATCGCGAGGACCACAACCAGGCAACCTTCAGCTTCATACGGCTCTCAAAGCAACAGTCAAAGACTGCATGAATTAATACCATGATTTGGTCTGACCACTCATAACACTTTTCCAACTGAATCTTATGCCAGCTAACAGTGTTTTTTAACTGACTAACTGAATTTTAACATAAAACTCTACACAGAAGTGCAGCAGTTAAAGTTGCCATATCCCATGCAGCATACAAATTTAGACGAAAGAGAGAAGAGATTCAAAAGTACTGTAAAAAGCAGAAATGTGAAGAGAAAAGAATAGTAAAATGAAGAAACATTAAGGTTTAATGAATATGGGAGATCACAAAGAATGAATGCTTATCTGCTTATCTAACACAGTAAGCCTAACATTCCTTCTGATCATTTTGTACCATCTAACGCGAGAAACTGGACGTTAGACGTGGTTTGCGTATCAAACAAACTCATACTTTCACTCAACATGTCTAGAAAACACTGTATTTTGTCAGGGTAATTCGAATAAAAACGATATCATCTAAGTAATCTAAAACTGTAATATCCCCTAGTAATTAGAAAATCCTGGAAAAATTGAAATGGATTGAGATTACATCCGTCAGTAAATTTAGAACAGAATGATAAAAGAATGGTTAAGTAGACACTCGTGAAGAACACACTGGTTGTTACTGCCTCTGATTCTACAGTAGATTGGATATGGTGCCAGGAGTATTGTTGTCCTCTTTAATCAAAAGTTTACCGAACTGATGTTTTATTCGAAGAGCTAAACATGCAGTGGCCTTGCCTCTGATTTTTTCCTACGAACGATGTCACAACTATACACATGCATCATCGGACTCTAAATCCAGGTGTTTTAGAAGGAAAGGAGACCTCATACATTCCCTGAATCAATAATTTATTCCACTGCAATGTGTTCGTCTCCGTTAACGGCTTTATGTCAGCAGTCGATGATCTTTTCTAACTCCTTCTCAGAGCGGGAAGGTAACATAAATAGTTTAGTGGTCGTTTGAGGGAAACACCATTACTGCTGTTACATCAACTCTGTGACTTAGCCCTTGGGTTCCAGCTACAATGTAAACAGATTATGACGATAACTGCTTTAAGTCCAGTAACTGTTCAAGAGACATTCCTGGCAGGATAAGACAGTCAGGAACATCAGTTCGAACCAGTATGATTTGTTGTGTCTTTGAGATATGCAAGTCGGAAAACTTTGTTCACGTGACGGATACTACTCACAACTCAACAACGGAATGACGCACAATTGTTAATTTTTCAGGAATTTTGACTAAATTTAGGATGAATTTCATTACAGACTATGAGAATTGTACTATGTCGTGAGCCGATAGATACTTGAAATTACAGAACACTGCTCTAACAACTTTGAAATTAACTCCTCAACAAGTCCTATGTGTATAGAGAAGAGGGACTTCAAACTCCAGTGCTACTAGGTTTTCAATGGTTATTCAGTTTGGTGTGAAACAGTTACAAAATCTACTCTGAAAATACTAAAGCCTGCTAGCCATAAAACATATATATATATATGATAACTGAAATCAGCATAAAACTCAAGATACGGCACGCATGTATATTTGATACAGGGTGCTGCCTTCAATAAGTATAAACGGTCTTTGACTACTATTAACCTAACTGGAAACCGATGTCCTAGCGGATGCTATACACAGCATTCGATCATTAGACACGGTGAATGACACTCAGAGAAAATTCCACAAGAATTATCCCTAATGGTAAACTTTCAACTTAAATCTCACTTATATCAGCATAGTATATGTGAACATGCGTTTAGCTTATCGTCGATGAACAATACGAATAATCTTTGTGTCGAACGTTGACGGAGGCTTTTAGAAAGAAACTAGCTGTAAAGCTATGGAAACCTGGAGACTATGTCATTCCCAGTCTTCTAGATAATTTTCGCACTGACCGCTTTTAGCCATGATGAAAGGTTATAGGAAATTAATACCCCAGATATTGATTCGGTGATTAACCTCTCTTTTCATCTAGCTATATTACTTTAAAATACTGTCACTTTTAAAAAGTAATCTAGTTAAGTGGAGAGGGAGGTTAATCACCAAATCATCAAATATATGCAGTCACGATGACGCAACACCAATACCAGATATATGCAATGAAAAACAGTAGGAAGTAAAGCCACTTAAAACAAGTTATCAAGTCGTGCGAATACATTGAGATATGATTATCAGCAATAGACTATGCTTAGACTATCGTTCAGCTGCTACTACTGTCAGTGTGTTACATAAAATAAACTCATCTAACGGGTACCTTCTTCTTTGCGTAAGTAGCTTCTTTTAAAACTTACACTATTACATTCTACAACAGTATATGTCAATAGATATTAGAAAGTATTCTCAAAAACTTTGTGAGGTAGTCCTCATCACACAGAAACACCAAATACCAAGTAGTACTGGAATCATCTTTTATCGAATCTTGAAAGTTATTGAGCCAGATATACCGGAAGTTGGAAGCTGAGAAACCGGCCATTAAATTCTGTCAAAGCAGTGACTAAGCCATACCGAGCTAATCTTGAGGCTTAACAGTCTTGTTTCATATTCCATCGATTGATGAATGAACACTGCAAAATAGTTGATTACAACAAAACACCTACCTAGTAACCAGTGTTATTGAAATGTCCTGTAACCAGCATTGGTTTATAACAAAACCTACATTGAAATCAGTGTCTCAGTAGGCCTTCAAGTGAATAACTTGAAAAAACTGACCTATAACTTACAACTACTACCCTATTTCACAATCAAAAGTTGAAGTGAATTTAAAACCACAAGACAGATTATTCAACAATATCAGTTCTTAACAAATAAGTTGAATATCCTCAATTTTTAAACTTCATCTATTTATTTAGCTGTTCTAAGCAACATAATAGAGACTGTCACTGCACAAATCTCCCGTTATACTATGCCTGTTTCACTTTTAACTAACACCTCAAGTAATACAGAAATCTAACTAAATGTGAGCAGGTAATAAACAAGCATAAAGGTATAACAATATATGTACTTGACTTACGGATTACATCCTAGTTTCATCAACTTCTGAAAACCCAAAGCACCACTGGAAGCACTCCGAGGAACAGACGGCTTATTTGGCATGGCTGCACTGGACTGTAAACGTCCAGGTGACATATGCATCATTCGATTACGTCGAGCGCGAGGAACATGATCAACAGAAGGTTCTCCTGACTTATGTATGTCTGGACAAGTAAGACTAGGCGGCAGACCCAAAAATGGTAGCAGACGACTCACCACCGCGCGTAAATACATTACTTCAGCTTGTCTAGAATACAAGGCTGGATGTAATCGATCACCGAAAGCACATAAAATAACTTCTTCAGAACAAGATTTCAAAGATCTAAAAGCGGATTTGATAATGACAAAAATACTTATGCAAGTCAAATACCTTTTTTGAAAATGCTTCTGTTTCATTGCCTGGACACTATTATGCTTTTCACCAACAAGAGTAGAATTAAGTTTATCTATAAAAAAAGTACATCACGTCAAAAGAGTTCAACGAAATTAACAAATAATTTATAACAATGCCAGATATATGAATCAAAAGCTACACGAATTTAAGAAAATAACCAAAGTCCACTAGTAGTCAGCGTCACACCTCATGCTCTGGTTTGGGATAATATGAAGTCACGTTGTAATACACATTTGTTTCCATGTAAATTCTAATGAACTGGGCTGGGTAAACTGACTCAATGTTACTTACAAACAAATTAAATTCATCAAGGTGATTACTTACAGAACACTGGGCAACTCAACGGTGGATGCTTGTATGTTAATTTCCCAAACCACACTACTGTACAACCATTGTTACTCACAACTCTCCTACTGCAACTAATTTAGTCTTGTATTACTAGACTATCTTAGTAAATGCCTACCATTTGACTGACGAATAGCGTCTTATTTTCAATCATAATATTAGCTTTCCTAGAAGACACCGTTATACTGGAAAGCTACTTGCGAAATTCTGTCTGTCTGGATTCAACATAGAACTTGACACCGAAGTGCAGCAGTTCGAGTTGCCACGTTCCAATTGGCACACAAGGTAGACAAGAAGATGAGTGAAGAGAATCAATAGAGTTTGACAAATATAAGAGTGAAACAGAGTGGGTAATTGTAGAAAGGAATATGAAAGATTACAGAGACTGAATACATCTGCGCCATTGACAACGATTTTGAGCCATGTCACCTACTGTCTCCAGCCATTGATTCCTAGAGTCCCGAGGGCCCCAACCCGGAAGTCTGCATCTCCCTACCTGACTCAGTTTAACTGTCAAGGATTTCATGGATTGATGCCATGTTTTTGTTTGGCCACCACTGGCTCTTTTCTAACCTGAACCTATATCAGCTAGCAAAGCCCGTCGGGGGAGGCGGTGGTTAGGCATGCGCAGCACATGACCTAGCCATCTTAGTCTATGTAACTTTATAGCCTCGTCGATTGATTTTCCCTCTTTGCCCAACACTCTACGCCTAACATCAACATTACTTATCTTGTGAAACCACCTAACGTGAGACAGAGATCGCAGACATCTATGATCGAAAGCAGTCAACCTTTTCATGTCTTCAACGCGTATTGGCCATGTTTCAGAGCCATAGAGAAGGACGGAGCGAACTGATGAGCAGTACACACGTCCCTTGATTGATAGCCGGATGTCACGCCTATGCCAGAGATGGTGTAAGTCAGCGAAAGCAACTCGAGCTTTTTGGATCCTTGCTGAGATTTCGTTGCCAATCAGTCTGTTGGTGCTAATACAACTTCCCAAATAGGTGAAGTGGTCAACATGTTCTATCACTTCACTCCCTATCACTAAGTTAGGAGTTGACGTAGTCCAGTCCTGTAGCAGCATCTTACATTTTGCAGGGGCGAATCGCATGCCAAACATACGAAGATTCCTGCTCAAGGTGTTCAGAAGACTCTGCATTTTGTCAGCATCCTCCCCTAACAGGACTATGTCATCTGCATATTCTAAGTCCATTAGATTATTCCCTGGTAACAAGTCGATTCCTAAGTCACTACGTTCAGTTAAGGATACTTCCATCAGCATATCTATGATGAAGTTAAACAGAAATGGGGAAAGTGGACATCCCTGTCGGACACCACTGGTTGTTACCAATTCAGATGACAATTCCCCATAAGCCCTTACACGACTACGTGAGTTTGAATAGTGTGCCTTGATTAGTGCAATGTACTTTCTTGGCACTCCCTTCACAGTCAGACAGTGCCATAGTACCTTTCGATCCACGGAGTCGAAGGCCGCCTTCAAGTCAAGAAATATGGCAATTGCGAAATTCGTTAAAGTTAAAAGTTAATCTTTTACTGGTGTCTATAAATGCATCAACTGTTGACCAATATCATGACTGATGATACAGTTTTGAGAGATATGACAGATGTTTAAGAAATTTTTAAGCCCTTGAGACACTCGGTTATCTCTACAGAAATCGTGCTTTTAAGTTACTACATAGTGTATATACAAATAAAGAACAACACGATTTCAAAGTGATACTAAAACACAAGTATACATGACACGAATTCCAAAAACCCAAATTTAAATAAATGGTACTTATATCCCTTAACGCTTTTAATGGAGATTGAGTAACAACACTATTTTCATGCTAAGAACCCTAATTAAATATACACTGTGATTTGCGCTTTTCAACTAATGGATTGTGAAAAGCAAGCTGTCTCCGAGTCTAAACGTAGTTCCGACATTAACAAATTTGCCATTAATTGAGATGAAACCACAGAATTATTCTTAGAATAATAATTGTTCAAATAATTTGAAAAGTCAGCAACAAACTCCACAAGTGTACTTAAAATGTCTCGTTATACTGTAGTAAAATATTAGGATATCGACATTTAGCTAATAAATTGATTACAATGGTAATCCAACGATAAAAGTGTGGATGTTTGCCTAAAAGCATTAAAATTTTACATATTCACATTCATAAATGTCATCATAATGCCGAGATGATTGAAAATGTAAAGCCACAGAAACATCAAACAGCCGAAAACCCACGATGCAAGGGTAAAGCTAATCAGAAAGATGCAACACAACCAAGTGACCCTGTTTGTAATTCTTGGTTTATATATATATATATATATATATATATATATATATATATATATAAGAGCTCACCTGAACTAGCAAGGGATAAGATATTTACAACATGGTCAAAGAAGTGTGGTATAAACCGATGAATGAGAAACTCCGAAAATTCAACCTACGAACGAATATATATATAAGGTAGCACCTACGTTTTTCACTCTCTGCACAATAATAGCACAAGCATATTGCACAAACATTTTCAGCTGGATCATGAAGTCTGGATTTGAAGTCAAGGGCCTGAAATTACAGCAGGAAATAACGAAACCTACTTATACCAAAAGTCGATGTATTCCTTCAGTAGCAAGTCGAAAATCTAAAGATAAATAACATTATTCAGAATGGATTACCGTTTGTAAAGCCACATTTGACCTGCTGCCAATGGTAACTTTAGTGTGATCAAAATAAGTATCCGGAGACCTTAAAGTGTAACGTGAACAGTATATTTTTTTTAACTTACTCATGCGAATGCTTCCATGATGCTAAATACTCACTCGTGGGTGTTGAAGGTGTCTCTCTAAACACACTTGTTTGCTGAATCCTTTTATTCACAGTAAATTTGCTGTGAATATCAATGGTCAAATTAAAGCTTTCTATTACCTGACTGCGAAACAAAAGACGTAACCCATCAGTGCAGCTGATAGTGCTATGCTAATAAATACTATCATAACTTATTGTACACCCATGACAATATGTTCACATCGAATCATTCCAACACAAATTTCGGACGTTTTTAGTAGCTTGGATTAAGTAACTGTGTCGTATCGCTTTGACACGAAAGTAAGTACCAAAATTTAAGCAGCAGACATACAAATATCCGGGTATCCAATATCCAATATCGTTTTTACGAGCTAGTATAAACCAATTTGATTTCTTTGTGCTCGCCTCTTGATTGTGAGGTATAGGTTCTTGATCTTCGGTAAACTTCTGCGTAGCTTGTCCCGCCACTCGACTGTCGTAGCTTTGGTTGACTCCAAAGGGAGTAGTGCTGGGATTAATTATATGTGGTTTGTAGTATGAGGTATGTTAAGACTGTTACTACTGTGATTGGAGCTGATCCTTTCGCCAGTTAGTCCTTCGGTATTGTCGACAAGAGAAAAGAGATAGTAATAATAATAATATAGTATAGTTCCTGTTACTCGACCAAAAAATTCAGAAGATATCAGATGTCTTTTTAAAAAAGACTTGAGGCGCTAATTTATGCTGAAGAAGCAGTACAAAATAAACACCTAGTCCAGTCACATCATGATGTCAACCTTCACAAGTAACGCACACTCCATACCACCCACTATCCAATATCCAATGTCGCTTTTACGAGCTAGTATAAACCAATTTGGTTTCTTTCTACTCGCCTCCTGATTGTGAGGTATACGGAGACACTTGCAAAGAGGATTATGACTAGAAACCACTTGTAATGACGAGCTGTCTGACTAGTCAAATCAAGGTCATTTAACTTTGGTGTCTATTGTGTACTCTTACCGGTAGAGATTCCTGATCTTTGTTAAACTTCTGAGTAACTCGTCCCACCACTCAACTGTCGTAGCTTTGCTTGACTCCAAGAGGAGTAGGTTGGGATTACTTATATGTTTTTTGTAGTTTGCTGTGTATTAAGACTGTTACTACTGTGAATGGAGTTGATCCCTTGATCCCTCCAGTTAGTCATCCGGTATCGTTGTCAAAAGAAAAGAGATAATAGTAATCGATACAATTAGTGAAGTTATTTAAGCTGAAAGACAGAAAAATAAATAAAGGAAATGTAAAACAGACAGCTGATTAAATTTTGAAGTTCATGTATATGTATAATATCAGTAACAGTAAAACGATGAACTTACTTGTCTATATCTGAATGGTGTATGGGATTTTAAGAGGATAGGCCATTTGGACGCGGTACCTGCGTTGCTGCACGATTGTCCATTCCATTATCAGATATCAGATTCAGATCATAAGGATTGATATGTTCTTGTTGCTTATGTTAATTCTTGCAATCTATATCTCTGCAAAGATCTAATTTCTCTTTGAAGGAGTTCTCTGGTGGAGCTGTTGCTGCTGAGTTAGGAAGTTCTAATCGTTGACTACCACACCAGGGAATCTAAATTCCACCCGTATTTTATTAGTCCTCAGTTTCGACACTATTTTGTGTTGCACTCGCAAATGTATCCTAGCAGGAGAGCAGAGATTCAAAAGGTCAATCTCTAAATCACGCTCTAGTACACCGTACGTCAAAATTAAGCCGCCTGTCCTCCTTCGGTATGATGGGGGGAAGAGATTTAAGTGCTCCATCCTCTTGTTATAGGTAAGGCGTTAGATACTACTAACTAATGTAGTCCTCAACCCCTGTACTCTTTTCAAGATATTTTCCTCCTTCTTGAGGCACTGACTCACCACTTGTATGCAGTATTATAGATGGGGCCTGACATGTGTTGCGTGGAGTACTTAGAACATAAACTCGTCTAATCGTTTCAAAGCCTTGAGAAATACCCATAAAATTCGGAAAGCCTTAGCTGCTACTGCATAACAACCTGATGTCGTTTTCAAGTAATTCAGTTAAGGTCATTGGAAATGTACATTCTTCTTTGTCCTGGCCGAGTCTTCCTACCTTCCTTTACTGTTCATTTTCCAATACTAATCCTTGGGTTTACACTTAGCAGTTTACAGAAACCCCTCATCCAAAGAGTATTCAACAACCCCTTGGCAACATCTACATAGCTACCTACTAGCTGTGCGAAAATCTACTTGTGAACATAGTGACAGAAAGTGGACTTTCCTTACTAGTAACGGAAAAATGGATGGAAGTTGCAACTAAGGCATGGCCATCGCGACTGACTACACTGTATGCATGCATTTAGGTGTGTTGACACACAATCCTTTTATGCAGCAGTGTGAAACATCCTCCCGGCCTCACCATTAGTTATTTTGGCCTTATTGAGCAGCCTTTTTTGAAAAACGACGGCGATTTCCCGAAGAATTTCCATAAAAGATGCCGTCAGGCTAGGACACGAGAGCTGTGGAAATAGGCCAGGAAATCTGAGTGGACACATCATTAGACACCTTAAAATGACCGAATAATACTTTAGGAAATTGTACAGATGCACAAATGAGTGAGAAAGCTCACTAGGGAAATAGTAAACCCTGAAGGGATGGAGTGGCATTGTGAGTGTCTCGCTGCTACTCATGCAAAATTCCTTTGGGTTCTTTCCCATTACCCAGCTTCCTTTCCTGTTCTTCTTGTCCCGATGGTTTTCTTCCATGACGTTCCATTTATTGCTGCTGTTGTTATCTTTATTCTTCCGTTATGGTATCACCCAGCCACAAAAGCAACTTTTTCTTAACTTGTATGAAGTAGCACCTGTCAGTCTAAGCATGGAATATTTGTGAGATAATTAGCAATAATAATAAATTTACCTTTTCGTTCACTGCATTCGAAGACACGTACAAATGCTGCGTGATCTATTCGGTTAGCATCACATGATCGCTGGTCCACTCGTTGACGGAACTGTAAGGAATTCTCTGTCTATTAACGTGACTGGGTATGATCCTGCCGAGCTCGCTATTTAACTTCGTAATGCCCATGTAACTCAAAGCAACACTGGATACATTTCTGATTTGAACTCTCTTATAATTTAAGAATGAGTCATTAGGTGCGTCTCTACTAAAATGCCAGCGAAAGAGGCTGACGTGGCCGGCTGAATTTTTGCTGCCGGTAGGGGACCTAAATTTAAGGACTTGGTTAACTTCTAGGAAGAGCTTAATTCGGTTGAATAAGCTATGGAATGTTATGAAGACACAGGACGGATGGCAAAGAAAGTAGGGCTGAAGGAAGACAATATTCTGTGTCCTCATGTGATGAAGCTAAACGTTAATTTACAGAAAGGTCCGTGTCAGCCACGTCTCGTAAACCGTCAATTCCCAGCTCTTACTACACTGGGACTCACGCTGTTCCTTGAAGTTTCTCAGAAACGCTCACCAATAACCGACGCAAAACCAGAACACCGATTGGCGACTCGAGAATTCTTCATTGTAACACCAACATATAGCCAACTTTACAATTAAGTTTTAACTAAGGTATCTGACAGTTTTGGTCTAAAATCTTTCTTAACAGCGACCGATGAGACGATGACTGGTGTATCGATGTCTCCGCGAAAATATAGGGAAGTTGGGTTTGAGCAAACAACCATGAATTGATCGTTCAATCTTCAACTACATTGACACTCCCCGGCAAAATGGGATCCATCCCTTTTCTTCCATCACGACCGATACACGTTGACTTGGATGCCATCGCGAGAACCTGGGTCACACGGACAGAGCTGAAATGGAAAACAAACAGAAAAGCCAACACACCACAAGCATACCCACAGCACAGTCTCACACATCAATGACGACCTGCGCCTCCAAAAACGGTATTTTCTTGACATCTTGCAACACAATCGCCACTTGCTAGAATGACTCTTACAGAAAGCAACGTGACCATAGGAGCACCTCACGATACTCTACGCACATCATCGTATCTACTCACTACCAATTACCACTGCAATCGCTTGTCACTCATTCTGCCTCGGTTCTAGTAACGGTGACGTATGCGAGCCTCAGTCGTCTACACTCCCGCTCCCCGGTGTGTGGGATAACAGCTAATCATTATCTCCGTATGCATGTCATTCTCAGCAATAGCCTACCCGGCGTGGACCACCTATCTTCTCTCCTTAACATCAATCAATTCATTCACGGATGTAGAAGACTCGAAACAACTTCAGAAGTAATCACGACGAAAATTTTAACAAAATTACGCAATAACAACAAGGTATGAAAACAACACGTAAACACAATGAATCCAAAATCACAAATTGATAAGACACACCACACGTATATACAAACAGTACGCACAAACTCGCGGATCGTGTCTCGATGTAATTCCTTTGAAGAATTGCAGGACTTACACCAGTACGCCCACAACCCTTCTCAGGTTGACGATTGTAAGTTGTGGAATGTCCGGACACAAACAAGATTAACCAACAATTAATAATAATAATATATTTCTTCCTATTTATGCAGGAACATACCAGTTGTACAGGCATGGATAAGTTATTATATAAATTACACAAAATTTGATGTATAATGGATTTACAGTTTGGTTGTTCTTTCTGACATCAAAGTCAGTCGGAACAGTCTGCTATAAAGTTTGTTTGTGTAGCACATAAAGAGATCTAGAAATATTGTCTTCGCATTAACAAAAAACCCAGACATCACATGAATGTAATACAGATATCTGGGAAAAATAAAGCTTGAAGTCAATTCTCCTATATAACTTTGTTGTGAACAGCACCCTTGGCTTAAAGATTATTGATGTATTATGTTGAGATCAGTGATATATTTATTCCATTTTTTCAGTAGTCTTATCGTAGTTTTATAACAGGAAAGAAATTTGATCGTGGAGGCGAAAACTAGATAAGGTCATGTTGGGTTGTTTTACTGCATCAAATGGTGCCGAGGTCGACCCCAGAATTCTCCATTTGCTCCATTTGTGTCTGCATGGCGGACTGTATTCGTAAGTTGAGTAAAATGTTGAAAACTGTTTGAAAACCAGTTACTTCTTCATTTCAGATCATGAATACTCATTTACAGCACGTTCGCCAGCGTCTTCAAATGGTAGAATTGGATCGTTCATGGAATTTGGGTGGTTATGAGGTAGATGGTTTGGAATTAATCCTCATTTCAGTTTAGATGCAGGGTTGTTCGACCTCGACCAGAAGATGAATAGGAGCAGCAAAATACTAGAAAGAGAAAGTTTGTCAACATGAAAAAGACATTTATATATTATGCATTTATAAATGTTTATCTTAATTGTATATTATACTTAAGTAAACATTTTTCTATATTGTATTTGTTTTCACGTATTTATGCGAAGTCTTAGAGTTTATTTAATGTCATAATGTGTATTAATGAGTCTGAGCGTTTTAGTGTTCTAATGACTGATGCGTTTTAGAAATAAGTGATGGGTTCTGGTAGGGATAGTCATTTGGACAAAACAGTTTATATAGCAAGCGTTTGAAGGTTACAATGAGGGATAGGTCCTATTTCTAAGGGTAAACTAATCCTGTATGTTCCGTACTATGTCTTTATGCATACATGCTGCTAGTTTATTTATAGTTTAAAGATTGCTAAGGGTGTTGAAGTGCGTCTTTTAGGTGCTGTAGTAGATTAGTGCTTGATTCGTTCTAGGAGTAAATAATTTATTAATATAATCAGTAGAGTGAAACAGTCTGTATAGAGAGCGTTTGAAGCTTGTAACCGAAGAGCAAGTTCTGACATCTAGGGGTAGGCTATTCCATATTTTAGAATAAATGACTGTGAAGAAGTTTTCACGGAGTGTTGACCTAAAAGAATGAGTTGTCACTGTGGAAGTTTGGTTACGCAGATCGTAAGAACCTTCCTGTGCGAATTGTATGTCCCTGTTACCTGAGAATGATATTTTGTGAAGAACCTTAAAGAAGAATATTAGGTTTATAATAAGTCGCCTTGTCCAAAAAGGGTCGAGTTTTAGGATCATGCAGCGTGAGATATAGTCTTTCTTACAATCGTAGCCAAGCAGTTTTGAGGTAAAATATCGCTAGATACTTTCCATCCTTGGCTTGTCGCGTGTGCGAGTGCTGCTTATAATAAATGGACAGTATTCTAGTAGTGGTCTGACACATGTTTTGTACAGAATTAGCTTGGCTTCATTGTCGTGAAAGTTCCTGAGTATGCATCCTAAGAGCATCCTCGATTTTCTCGTCTGTGATGCTACTTGCTCAGAGAATGTCAAGTCACTAGAGTACCTCAGGCCTAGGTCAACGACACTTCGGAGTCTGGTTAGGTTAGCAGATTGGATCGTTAATTTCAGGTCAATTGAGGGTGCACCGAAGCAGATCCAGCCACATTTGTTCAGATTGAATTGGAGATTCCATATAATAATAATAATAATAATAATAATAATGTATATTCTCATATAAACATATAAATTTACATGAAAATGCATGCCATTTTTACAGGCACGATCAACTATGATATAATATCAAATCGTAGATTGTCTACAAGTTAATAATGTTTCAACAGTTAAATATTTGATATATATATAAATACACATTGTCTGAACTAGGCTGTATAGTTATTGAATTGTACAGTTGTCCTCCAAGTTGAGCGGGAAAATTGACTTCGTTTCGTTTTCATCCCGTGGTTGTCGGCATACGATAACCAACCAATATTGAGGTAAGTACAACGTTTACAAAAGATTGAAAGCTGTTTTAGAAAAGTAAAAGTGCTGAGGTGAATCATTAAAGTGTAATGAAATAGGTAAGTGCAAGTATCATTAATAAATGCATTAATAAAATAAACTCCCTAGGCTGACAACGCTCATTTGCAATGTATAATGCAACACGTGTACCTCGTACTATCATGATGTCCACTTTTGGTTTTAATACATTTATCCTCAGTTGTGCCAGTTGTTTTTGTTTTATACCTTTTTGTGCATTTAATGTACAACCGTACCCTTCAGAGAGTAGGAATATAATGTCATAAAGAGCTGTAAAATGTTAGGTTTAATGGGATATAATGAGGATCAAGTAAAGACGTTATTGGAAAATGAATGAGATAAGACATTGTGAAGTGGTATTTAAAGATCAGTCAATGGACAGCAAGTTAGTTTATAAGATGCCCCATAAAACTGTGCACATCCCACATGGTCGCATCTCAACAATAGGCTGGGCGAATAGTATATATTTAGAGGTAGAAGCATGATCTGTCAAGGCGTTCATTATTATCTTTTTCAAGATAAAGATCTAAGCCCTCATAAAAATCAGAAATATCTCGAGCCTTTAATTTGTGTATTGCTGTTCCTGCAGAATGGGGCGATTCACCTTAGTGACCCCCACCATATCTACTGATCAGCTAACGCCACCCTCCCTCCTTTTTTGATGTTAAGCTCTGAGACTATGATTATTATGGCTACCGCAAATATATTGCTTGGTACCAGACATGTTCGTACCTCATATTCCATCTCCCTAGCTTTCTTAATGAGTGCATAGGGACGACCAAGCAGCCATTTTATCTAATTCCTTCTGTACTACATTCTCGAAGTTCCCTAAGTCATCACGTTGGAATGTATAAGCTACTTTTAGGTCATCTGCAAAGATGAATGGTTTCCCGTGCGTGAAGCAAGCGCATATGTCATTGATGTATAGTGTAAATAGGAGGGGTCCAATGACACTACCTTGTACTACACCAGAAGTGATAGGGCTAGGTTTGGAGGTTGCAGACCCGAGTTTAACTATTTGGGACCTATTGTTAAGGAATGATTTAAGCCATCCTAATAATGGGTCACGTATTCCTAAGGAGTTCAGTTTATTTGTTAGCAGTAAATGGTCAACACGGTCAAATGCCTTAGAAATGTCAAAGTAGATGACAAGTACTAGTTGCCGTCTGTCACGACTGCTGGTTACAAAATTGAAGAAGTCTAGGTGACATGTTAAACATGATCTGGATTTCAGGAATCCATGTTGGTTCGGACTTATAATATTGCAGCTAAGCATATGTTTGATTAAGTTATCTTTGACTAGTCTCTCCATGATTCTAGATGCTATAGGTGTGATATTGATTGGCCGGTAGTTACTGACTTCAGTTTTCGAGCCAGATTTGTGTTTAGGCATAATGAATGTTGTCTTCCATATGTCAGGGTAAGTTTGGGTTTCTAGGGACATTGTGAATATTTTAAGCAGCAGTAGAGGAATGTCAGGGCCACCATATTTATAGAAGTAAGATGATATACCGTCGGTACCGAAACCTTTTGAACTTTTGAGGGTTCTTATAGTTTGGTTAATATCAGCGTAAGTGAATTGAACAGTGCTAATTTGGTTTGGTGTGAGTGGAGTTGGAGTTTGTGCCATTTTAGTAATAGGGTGTATATCGAGTAGCTGGACTGAGGGCTTAAGGTAGTTACCTGCAAACGTTTTGTTGAATAGTTCACATATGTCTGCAGAGTTAGTGCATAGCCTGCCTTTGTCTATGAGGAGAGAAATGCTGTGATTTTTGCGATTCATTCGCTTCCTTAAGATTTCTGTGAGTGCATACACTCTAGCAGGACTGGCTACTGCGATGCGTTCTTCCTTTCTCATACGGAAATCTTGAGCTTGTGTGATGGAGCTAAGGGTTTTAAGTATTAGACCTAGAGTGCCAAAGTCGTGGTGTTTGAAGTAACTTGTTGAGAGTTTCTTCAGTTTCTTACGATCCTTTGGTTTTATGAATGACTTTCTGTGTGGGGAAACCTTTAGTGTTTGGAGTGGAATGACAGCATCTAAGCATATGTTTGAGTTATGGTAGAAGATGGTTAGGGCTCTCGATAGGTCATCAGTAGTGAAGTATTCATCCCATTTGGAGGATCTTAGCATCGATTCTACTAAGGCCCAGTTTGCCTTACTATAGTTCCTATATATTACTTGTTGTGAAGTGGAGGTATGAGATGCATTGCTACTCAGCGGAATTGGCAGTGCACACATTACTGTTTTGTGGTCGCTCCCTGGGAACTCAGAACCTACTAGCGTTGAAAGGGGGCTTATATTGTGGCAGAAGATTAAGTCTAGTACGTTGTTACCTCTTGTGGGAGTAGTGACAGTTTGTTTCCAGCCAAGTATATCCAGTGTGCCTAAGAACTTATCAAATTTAGTTGGACCTGTGGGTATATCCCAGTTGATTTCAGGTAAGTTAAAGTCCCCACATAGGATCTTATGATCGTATTGTAAGTCGGTTAATTGCTCCAGAGTATTAATAAGTTGGGTCTCGTAATTACTAAAGGTGCCAGGTGCTCTGTAGGAGCATCCAATTAATGCTGTTACGTTATTTAAGTGTACATTAACCCATAGAGTCTCAGGCATGTTAAGTGTACTACTTTCTAGCTGTGATACAGTAAGTGCATTCAGAAAGTACATGAGACAACCCCCTCCCTTACCACCTTCCCTGTCACACCGAAAGTGTGTGTAGTTATCTAAGCTTATTTCTTCATCCAGGATGTCCGAATGACACCAAGATTCAGTGATGACAATTACAGGGGGTTTGTATATTACTGTGAGTGCTCTGAGCATCGGCAATTTATTTAGAACAGATCTAGCATTTATGAGGATTAGGTAAAGATGAGAGTTGAAGTAGCATTTGAAGTATTTAAGTTCGTTAGTCAGCCCCGAATATGGTTCAGCACCCAGTAGTTCTGCTGAACATGACGATCCTATGTTAAGAGGAGTTCCAGCATCATGCTCACCTATGTCTATCGAGTTGTTGTGTGCTGTTTTCGGTGGAGAATTAGGAGTTGGAGTACTGGATTTGCTATAGACTAAGGAATTTTTATTTTTAGTTAGGTTACAGAAGTGGGTAGGGTTCTTTATTTGGCCTATACTTGTGCAAGTGTCAAGTGTGTCCAATGGATACGGGTGCACTAGACCGTTCCTGTTTTCATGCAAGGAGGGAGCCAGCACTAGTGGTTTAGGAGTGTTAACATCCCTACCAGCTGTTTTTTCAACGCTGACAGGGACGCGGGGGATAAAAAATGATTGGATCCTTGTGATGACCATGGCTTATTATTCCACCTATTGTTTGATGCTAGTTGTGTCCTTGTGTGGGTTTCGTGTGTACTGCATTTGGGTTAGTTCCCAGCAGACTTGTACCATATATCCGGTCAAAATTTGTTTGTGTGCCATACTCTGAAGACCCTGAGTTGTTGGTAGCCGAGTTCTGACTATTACCACTTGTACTATTTAGGGTGACATCGTTGTGACATTGGATATTAGTGTGTGCCACGGTGCGATTTAGCACGTTGTGAGTGCTAATACTATTGACCGTGGGGAGTGTGGGCTTATTTAAGCTGCCACTGTTTTTGTTGGTATGATTTAGGGGCATATTTTCCTTATCTTTACCAATGGAGTTATGGCTAGGAGAGGACAAAGTCGAATTTCGGGGGGTTTTGACTTTTTTTCTGGGGTTATTTAGTGGCATTTTAGATTCTGCGGTGATGGGTGGTATGGTTTTATTATTTATTTGGTTACAGTCTAGTGGCCTTTCGGCTGGTGTTGCACTCTGATGGGATATTCTGTGTGTTTTGAGAGGGGTGATGCGGTGGGGTCTACTGTATCTTTCACAGGGTTGGGAATAATGGCTGCTTGCAATGTCCTATTACCTATTTCACAATTAGTCTTAGCGAGATAGTTGTATGCGCGCCTTTCTATGACTGTTTTGTCCACCCCGACCTTTATATGTTTGTAGTTTCTGGCTTGCGATAGGGTGTGTTGGGAGTGAATGAATTTTCTGGTCTCTGCCGGTGTTTCGAACTGAAAACGAATAGGACAACACTTTTCATGTTGACTCTTCTTCAGCCTGTAGCACTTAGTCTTGGAGTTAGGCATTTTCGCTTCACTAAGTAAGATGCGCTGTACCTTTTTTAGTGCCTCATTGTCCGGAACGTTGTAGACAATAGCACTCAGTTTTGCGTCGAGTCGTTTTGTTACTTCTGTGGTAACAAAGTTAATGAGGTTATCTACCTTAGTTACCGATTCTGTGTCAAGCTTGTTAAGGTTTACAGTTTTCATGAGGATAGTTAGAGGTGTCAGTTCACAGACCTGCGATCTGATATCGCTGATCTGATCTGATAATTTGGATATCTCGGTATTGGTTTCGATGTTTCCAGCATTTACTGACTTGCTGTTTTTTATTTCCCTTAACTCAGCCTTAAGTTCTCCTATAGACAACTTTAGAAGTTCTATTTCTGAAGATAGTACTGAAAAAGAGCTTGATGGCTGGAGTTTCTCCATAAGCACATAAGGTGAAGGGAGGAGTTCTGTATGAGCAGAGGGTACTGAATTTTTAGGAGTAGTGCTAATACTAGCTGTCAGTACAGTTTTATCCTCAGTTCCAGCTCGACGCTTACGGCATACAAGTGAGTTATGTGACTCACTATAGCCGTTTGTTGGGGGTGTGTTGCTTGATGTAGCAATCAAGGACGTTAAATTAGACACCAGTTTTACAGGGGATTGGGTTCGTTGCTTTTTACTTTGATTAACCATAACTATTAGAAATGAGAGTTAGTGGTTACAAGTATGGAAGTAGTATAGTACTTGTGCAAGTACTACAACAAGATAAATTTTATGTAACGAATCACGTAAAAATGTAACGCAAACGTTGAACGTACCGCGATACAGTTGGAACTCACACAATTATTTACACAGACATATGTACAATCAACACATCAAATGTGGTGGATTCTGCCTTGACGAACTACCCTTGAAGAACTGTAGGACTTACAGCCGTACGCCTACAACCCTTCTCAGGTTGACGCCCTAGGTTGGAAAATCGTCGCCCAGTTCATTTGCTGACCTCCTCCTATCAGCTATATCCTCAAATCTGAACGGTAACACGCTCATGTCATTGTATCGTAGAATATAGATGGCGAACAAACACACGATGTATCTGGTCAACCAAGCGTAGGCACAGAGTAATTTACACCAAAGACAATAGCATTCAAATAGTAACTTGAAACTAGAAATGCCTTTATTCATGCAAGTCAATTTAACAATTACTCTCTCGTTTACACTTGGCTTATCCTCACTAAACTGAACAATATCTTTACCCTTTTCAAACTGACTGATACTAACATAATCATAGCATAAGACACGTGAGTTCATGAACGTCCTTTTTATTGTGGATGACACCATCAACGACGACTGAGCGATACAAGTTGATATACTTAGTGACTTTTAGAAGGTTGTCCAACGGCAAGATTACCACCACTTCTATCTTTTATAACTAGCTCCATTTTAGCCTGAACTTCTGTCGACAGATGCGCTACACCCTGATCAATTACACTGACGACCTCATGAGTAGCCATGCCTTTTACCACTGCATCTGCCTTTAATTCTACTTCACATTCAAGTTGTACAGAAACTTTGTTCAAACCAGTAGTAGCAGGCATTTCCCTCATCTCACCATGAACGACCAAAACACATGTGCACTATTATGAACATTATCACGATTATTCACTTTACCTTCTATTTCAGCTTTTTCAAACTCTTTAATAACAGAAGTAGAAAATTTTGGTTCCTCCTCACAACTCTTCAAAGGTTTTAAACCTTCACTCTGACTAGCAATAACTTTTAAACTTATGGGGGCAGAACTAGACTCTGAAACCGTAACTATCTTCTCCTGCACAAACTGCAGTGTCATCTGTGACACTCTGTTCAACAATGGCTTACCAGTTGCAACTACAGGCTTCTTGACCACACCGTTATCGTCACACAATTTGGAGTCAGGCCTGGGGTTTACATATAGCTTATCACTGAACTTCCTCACTGATTCACAGTTCACCTTTGCATGCACCTCTTGCAAACATGTAAAACACAACCGTGTTTGTCTTGCATCTTGTAACTTATCTGTTGAGGATGCACTACGAAACCTGTTACACTCGCTAGGTCTATATGCATTACTAGACATCATGGAGCCTTCTCGATATCCACCTCTCTGAGGCCTACTCGTCATCAATGAGTGCGTTTTGCTCTCAGACTGCTCTATTCTAGGGGTGAGATTCAATAGACTCGCAAACTTGCTCATAGATTGATTGACACTATCTTTTACCAGTTTCAGGATATCATCAAACTTTGGCTCGATACCTTCATCCTCCATACGGGAGCTTATCTTCACCCACTTCCTTTGCAGTCGAGTGGGTAGGCGTCTTGCTATTACTTCTAGGACAAAACTCGAGTTGAGGTCACTCGTGCAATTCATCGAAATCAATGCATTCTTGTAAATCAGCAAATTATCCAAGAACTCTGAAAGTGCCTTGGAGTCATCTTGTAATTGACCACCATTACCCTTAACAGCCTCGAATAATTTCCCTACAATCATCGAAGGTCTTCCAAACCTTTGACGTAGTATACTCATAGTCTCAGAGTATCCTTCGTTAGTGGGCATGAATTTACAGCACCGTATAACTCTTGAAGCATCTCCAGTGCAATATCTCATCAAATACATTAACTTCATTTCATGGACTTCGTCGAAAAGAAAATTTTTTCGCTGCAATTTTTTTCTTAATAACTCCTATGACCCATTGTGTATATTCCGTGGTTTGAAGAGAAGCAAGGGGCGTTCGACGGTAAAGGAACTGAACAAGTTTCTACGTTTGTCCGTCAAGCTTGCTGAGGCGAATGTAAAGATTTTCTTCTTGAAGAATTGTCTCGAGAAACATGAATATCCCATAGTATTTTGGAAGCATCTCAGACGAAATCACTTATCCCCTAACTCACGTACACTGAAACGACACACTCTGAATCACACCGATGCAGTGCGATCAAGACTACCTGAGCTAGAGCAGAATATCTCAAAAAGCTCCCACGTTCTCTATGAGTTATCTGAAGACGAGAGAATATCATTCGAAATCTACTCCAACAGGGCTACAAAGAAAAGAACAGATGATGTAATAATGAAACTAAACCAAAGCCTAAAGTCCGTTACAAAAGAAACCATCTTTTCTACTTGTCCAGAAAATATGTGTACAATTGTTCTGATGTTCAACTATCTCCAATTCAAATGCAAATTTTAGCACTTGGACCTAAGTTTTGTGATGCAACGTCAAAAGTGAATGAACTGAACATGAAATTGCAATTTGAGAATTTAATCGACAAGACGAAAGATCTGATCCCAATCTCATATGAGAATGCAGAACTTTTCAAATCAACTGTTTTAAACTGCTGCCTCGATTACATCAACAAAAAACCCAGCCTTCATAACTTACTTTCCAAAGAACATCGAAACCAGATGAAAGAACTGAAGGACAATGAAAACTTGATTACCACACGACCAGGTAAAGGCTCCGGAATCGTCTTGAGGAACAAATCAGACTACCTAAGCAAACTCTCGATGATACCATCTGATGATAAAAAGTTTCCGAAGTAGTCTCCATAGAAAGATCCCACCGAACAGACAGAGCTCCAACTGACTAAGATATTAAAGAAAATGAAAGATGAATCCATTATCAGTTCAAAACTATACGAACAACTACGCCCATCTGGTTCTACAGCGCCATGCATGTACGACTTACCTAAAGTTTACAAACAAGACGTCCCACTCCGCTCAATACTAGATATGATAGATTCCCCATATCATACAATCGCGCAATGGCTGGTGGGGATTCTCGGGCCGGTGAAAGAGAAGCTGTCAATACATAACCTCCGTGACACATTCGACTTTGTTGATTCAATTAAGAATGTCAATGTAGCAGAAAAGAAAATGGTCTCCCTGGATGTCGTGTCTCTCTTCACCAACGTTCCACTGACAGGAACCGTATGTTTTCTTTTTGACTACATTCAATGCAATAGCATAGATGTCGGTATACCAATCCATTACCTGAAAGAACTGTTACTTCGATGCACCTTCAACGTATACTTTAGTTTCAACAAAGAAACATACAGGCAAGTAGATGGAGTAGCAATGGGTTCTCCCTTAGGACCCCTTCTAGCCGACTGCTTTATGGCTAGCTTAGAGAACAACGCCTTATCAACAACTATCAACGACCTCCATCTCTACAAGAGATACATCGATGATACTTTCATTATTTGTGATGAGAACTGTGTTTTAAAAAACCTACTTCAAATCTTCAATAATGCCCACCCAAACATCGACTTTACACTTGAGACTGAATCCGACGGAATGTTCCACTTCCTCGACGTCCATCTGACAAGAAACGATGACAACTCTCTGAAAGGGTTCATATACAAAAAGCCTACATGGAATGGACAATTCATCAATTTTCAAAGCTTCGTACCCCTGAGCAGAAAGCGGAACCTGATATACGCTCTTTCCCCGAGGATTCGGAAGATATGCAGCGAGGAAGTGGTTGAAGATGAACTGCGTAATCTTTGAAAAACCCTGATGGAAAACGGTTTCCCGCCCAGGTTTATAGACAAGAATCTCAAATCTAAGAAGACTTCCGAACAAGTCCAAACCGCTCCAATGAAAATACTTCTGTTTAATCTAGAATTCAAAGGTGATATTGAAGCAGAAATCCTTCGCAAATGCCTCTCAAGTTCGCTGAGGAAAGCATATTTCGCCGCGAGCCTACGACCGACGTTTTCCTGCAAGAAACTGTTCAGCCAGAACGCGAAAGACAAGATGTAGCATTGGGCCACCTCAACGTGCATATACCAGTTTGCTTGCTCTTGTGGAGCTGAGAACGTTGGCCGTACCATGCGCCGACTTGGAAAACGCGCTCATGAACACTACCCAGCCTGGTAAGTAAAAGGAGACCAAAAGCGTGTATATAGTTCAGTTACAGAACATCTGGTTAATTCAGGATATTCAGCGCCTTTCGAGAAATCCTTCGAAGAAATATACAAGATTTAATCAAACCGAGCGACTTTATTGCATATCCCCCCAATGACGCTTGTTGCTATGTTGCTATTGGTTTCAAGTGGCCTTGGTTTTGGGGGAAGATTTAACTGATGTAATATTGCGATTTCGTAGACATAACTCAGGCTCATAGGTGAAAAATTATAATCCTGGAATAAGGACAAGTTGTTCAGAAGGTAAGGAGGACATTATTTTTCAGTTTATTTGTATATATACTATTGTGTATCGAGTTGCGTTGAGTTCTAAGTGTAACTGTATGCAACTGCATCTACATAAAGTAAAACATTACGAATTCTCCTGTTTTTAAAATAAAAAACATGATTCTTTTCATTAAG
Source organism: Trichobilharzia regenti (assembly GCA_944472135.2). Lineage (NCBI taxonomy): Eukaryota > Metazoa > Platyhelminthes > Trematoda > Strigeidida > Schistosomatidae > Trichobilharzia > Trichobilharzia regenti. The sequence goes on from OX235267.1 coordinate 22,214,250, forward strand.
TGTAGTAATGAAGAATGGAATTTCTTCCACGTCAGTGTTATTTAATTGAAGATTTAATCTCTGTAGGCCCTTGAAGGAATAAATTCGGCACGGAGAACTCCTGTGGAAACCGAAAGCACTTTTAGTTTACTAAATCTTACTGACTTCCTGTATAAATTTGATCTGTCAAGTGTTTATGTAAAGTCTGCTGGTGTATTCAGTAAAGTAAAAGTTGTAGTGCATAACTCCTAGACTTATTGTAGTCATTGGTATTCCCAGGATACTACTTACTAGTTTTATGCAGCCGAAATATTCAATTCTCACTTTATTGAGGAAATACTATGGTGCCTGCAAAAGTAGTGCGTCAGTTTACGAGCTTCATTAAGCCTACAGAATGTTTTCTATTCACTGAATACTGTTTGCGAATTATCCGAGAAAACACATTTCCGAGTGGGATGTAATACAAGGCTGAATTCTTAAACTGTCATCCTTATATCAGCTCAATTCAATCACACATATATTAGTAGAATAATCTGTAATTGACTTTAGAGACTTATCAGGGAATAGTCTCATCAACTCACAGTTTACTGATGATAATGTCCACCTAGACTATGAGAAGTAACCTCTGATGCTGTAAAATATGAAAATAATACCGGTATTTGATTATAGGTGTCCGCGTTCTATCTCATGAGTAAAGTAGTATAATATGGCGAGTGCTGTTGAGGTTACGCATAAATGTTTAGGTGGGGAGGGTAGTTAGTCTTCAAGGTAGGGAAGCTGAATAGGTTGAGATGGCTAGAACACGTGCTGGCATACAAAGCCATCGCCTTTCTCCAGGGACAATGCTAGCCAGCACATGTTAAGGTTTAAAATGTGTTTGGGTCAGTCAAATGAAAAAGTGATATTGGTTCATAAAATTGTTGACAGTCAGCTGGAAGAACTACCGGAGATGTGACTGCAAATCTTTGGTACTGGTACAGGTGCATTCACTCTGTGTAACCTCACGTATCTATTCAACTCATGTTTTTCCTTGTCACTATTTATTCTCCCCCACATTTTCGCTCGTTAAACTTCCATTTAGTTTTATGCCTCTACCTTTGTGTGCTACATGAAATGTGGTAAATTAAACAGGTGGACTTCTCTGCAAACTAATACTGAAAGCTAGTCAGAATGACACAGTCTGGGCATAACTAAATGCGAAACATTGATAAATGATCACCAAAATTTCAACAAATGATAAGTGTAGTTCTTAATCTTGTTCTTTGCCAAATGAAAAATAGATACCTTTCAGTAATCTCTTCTTCCACCCGGGACTTGTCTCCTACTTTGCAACTGGATTTGTGCTTTATCACATTTGTGCTTAGCTTTCGGTCATTCAGCATTCGCCGTTGTTGTTGACTCAGCGCCTAGATGACTTTAGTTGTATAAGGTTTCGATCGTGCAAACTTCGGTCCTGAGAAGTTGATTGGTTGCATTATCATTTCTCAAATGGAATGCAGTATACTGTATATCAGGGCAAATATTCCGCCTCGCTTGCTGAAGCTTGTGTTCCTCAGGCTACTTTTATCACTCCTTTTATTTTTTCTCTCTTGTCTTACATGACTTTTCTCTTTCTAACGGGAGCAACTTCGTCAAATATGCTGTTGATCTGACCGTCTCACTTCATGTCATGTTACAATGTGACCGCAGCAAACTTAACTGGTTCCTGTCTGTAGTTTAAGGTATGTGGTCTTGCGTTAAATCCCTCTAAAAGTCAGGCAGTTAACTTTCCCCTCACTCATAAGCGTGAACTGCAAGAACTGTGTCGTTCACAAGATGTTTGTATCAAAGAGGGCACTGAAACAGAAACTAAGTCTAACAGAAAATGCCTTCGAATAAATCTATCCTCTGGTCATTCTTGGTCATTCTATGTATCAGTGGAGTTGAAGATTGAACGATCAATTCATGGTTGTTTGCTCAAAATCAACTTCCCCAATTTTCGCGGAGGCATCAATACACCAGTCATCGTCTCATCGGTCGCTGTTCAGAAAGAAGTCAGGAGACAACCGTCAGAAGAAATATTGTGATTTATTATTGAAATATTTGTTCACAGACCTTAGTTCAGTTATTATTTTTATATGTTGGTGTTACAATAAAGAATTCTCGAGCGGCCAATCGGTGTTTTGGTTTTTGCGTCCGTTATTATTAAGCGTTTCTGAAAAACTTCAAGGAACAGCGTGAGCCCGAGCGTAGCAAGAGCTGGGCATTAACGGTTTACGAGACGTGGCTGACAGTTTCTGATGGTAGAAACAGATTTGGCGGATTCAAACAGTTGGTGAAAGTTTGGATAGTCACCGTTCATCTTTCCTGGTGCCGGCCAAGTCCTCTTTGAACAAGCAATATCTGGGACTTTTCGGAATTGGGTCAAGTTCAACAATGCCTGGGTCAAAGAAGGGACAGAGTGTCTTGGATGCAAACAGGAAAGTAAGTCATGGTGACTTGTCTGTTACTTGTAATGATGTGTTTGATGTTAAGCATGACATGGTTGATGTTACTGTTTCGCCGTTCAGGGATAATAGGAACATCAAACTCCCTAAATTTGGACCACGGTGTTTCGACGGAAACTCGGCTGATTATTTACAGTTTGTATCGAGCCAAAGTTTGATGATATCCTGAAACTGGTAAAAGATAGTGTCAATCAATCTATGAGCAAGTTTGCGAGTCTATTGAATCTCACCCCTAGAATAGAGCAGTCTGAGAGCAAAACGCACTCATTGATGACGAGTAGGCCTCAGAGAGGTGGATATCGAGAAGGCTCCATGATGTCTAGTAATGCATATAGACCTAGCGAGTGTAACAGGTTTCGTAGTGCATCCTCAACAGATAAGTTACAAGATGCAAGACAAACACGGTTGTGTTTTACATGTTTGCAAGAGGTGCATGCAAAGGTGAACTGTGAATCAGTGAGGAAGTTCAGTGATAAGCTATATGTAAACCCCAGGCCTGACTCCAAATTGTGTGACGATAACGGTGTGGTCAAGAAGCCTGTAGTTGCAACTGGTAAGCCATTGTTGAACAGAGTGTCACAGATGACACTGCAGTTTGTGCAGGAGAAGATAGTTACGGTTTCAGAGTCTAGTTCTGCCCCCATAAGTTTAAAAGTTATTGCTAGTCAGAGTGAAGGTTTAAAACCTTTGAAGAGTTGTGAGGAGGAACCAAAATTTTCTACTTCTGTTATTAAAGAGTTTGAAAAAGCTGAAATAGAAGGTAAAGTGAATAATCGTGATAATGTTCATAATAGTGCACATGTGTTTTGGTCGTTCATGGTGAGATGAGGGAAATGCCTGCTACTACTGGTTTGAACAAAGTTTCTGTACAACTTGAATGTGAAGTAGAATTAAAGGCAGATGCAGTGGTAAAAGGCATGGCTACTCATGAGGTCGTCAGTGTAATTGATCAGGGTGTAGCGCATCTGTCGACAGAAGTTCAGGCTAAAATGGAGCTAGTTATAAAAGATAGAAGTGGTGGTAATCTTGCCGTTGGACAACCTTCTAAAAGTCACTAAGTATATCAACTTGTATCGCTCAGTCGTCGTTGATGGTGTCATCCACAATAAAAAGGACGTTCATGAACTCACGTGTCTTATGCTATGATTATGTTAGTATCAGTCAGTTTGAAAAGGGTAAAGATATTGTTCAGTTTAGTGAGGATAAGCCAAGTGTAAACGAGAGAGTAATTGTTAAATTGACTTGCATGAATAAAGGCATTTCTAGTTTCAAGTTACTATTTGAATGCTATTGTCTTTGGTGTAAATTACTCTGTGCCTACGCTTGGTTGACCAGATACATCGTGTGTTTGTTCGCCATCTATATTCTACGATACAATGACATGAGCGTGTTACCGTTCAGATTTGAGGATATAGCTGATAGGAGGAGGTCAGCAAATGAACTGGGCGACGATTTTCCAACCTAGGGCGTCAACCTGAGAAGGGTTGTAGGCGTACGGCTGTAAGTCATATAAAGTAAAGTCTTTCTTTTTGAAAGTGGTGATGAGGATAAACATCCTTATCAAAAGGATAATTAAATAATTCCTGATCTTTTTGTCCTTTTCAGCCAAATCCACCCTTTTTTTCTGGTTTGTTCACCACTTTCTATGCATTGTGTGTAAGACCTAAATCAATACCTTTTGTGCATACGCTTTTTTGCATTCACTTTTCTCATTTGAGAAGGGAATCTAACTACTGAAGCGGGATTCGGGCCCACCCGATAAAAACCTATCCTATCTCTAAACCAGTAGATGCGTATCATGTTACACCTAGAACTGATAATTCAGAAATTCAAAGTGGTAATATTGCAAGCACCTCATCTGAATTTATTTACTTTTCCTAAACAAACTATTATTTTCGTAAGAGTTTCTACCGGAAGTTCATAAACGATTGAACATTGTTGGCGGAGAAAGTGCATGCAACGTGAGATATTTACTTCAAAAGCCAGAAGCCGATGACAAAGACACTGTCGAAGAATTTAACTTTAAGTTCCTGTAGCTATGAAGACGCTGGGAATCGATTAATACTATGATTCTCGACCAGTGGTTGTAAGAAGGAAGTTGTATCATTTGGCAATTAAAATCGAGGGTTGGTACTTAGTTTGTAAACAAATGTTTTATACAAAATGTGAAGTACTTTTATTCATTTTCGTTCGTCTTCTTCGAATTGATAAACGATTGAACCACCCGCACCTTCGAGTTGCCCACTAATGGCGACCAAGGTCAATGAACCAACAGTGAATGTTCACTTCTATTGACAGACATGTAATTTAACCTGATTTATTCACAAAAGCTTGGTGAAACGAAAATATATTCCAGTAAGAACATTGAGATACTTCTCTATCAGTCTAGTGACCGCAGATCACTGTTCTGTCTGCAACATCTTCGCGCGAAACCAATGACGAGGAAAACGATTAAATTAATAATAATAATAATAATAATAATATATATTCTCATTTTTTACATGAGGGACGCCAGTTTACAGGCATCATCAATTCGATAATTTACACATAATATTAATAAGCATATTTAGTAAAGATAATATAATAAAGTACATTTTTTTCCCTAGCTATGTAGGGTACACCAATCGTATAGGCATGCATAAATATTGTTTTAATAATAATAATATATTCCTTCCTGTTTATGCAGGAACATACCTATTGTACAGGCATGGATAAGTTATTATATAAATTACACATAATTTGATGTATAATGGACTTACAGTTTGGTTGTTCTTTCTGACATTAGAGTCAGTCGGAACAGTCTGCTATAAAGTCTGTTTGTGTAGCACATAAAGAGATATAGAAATATTGTCTTCGCATTAACAAAAAACCCAGACATCACATGAATGTAATACAGATATCTGGGAAAAATAAAGCTTGAAGTCAATTCTCTTATATAACTTTGTTGTGAACAGCACTCTTGGCTTAAAGATTATTGATGTATTATGTTGAGATCAGTGATATATTTATTCCATTTTTCAGCAGTCTTATCGTAGTTTCATAACAGGAAAGAAATTTGATAGTGGAGGCGAAAATTAGATAAAGTCATGCTAAGTTGTTTTTCTGTATCAAATGGTGCCGAGGTCGATTCCAGAATTCTCCATTTGCTCCATTTGTGTCTGCACTTAGTCAACAGTACATGTTCGCATTCCACGTTGAGGCCGCTGGCTGAAAACCAGTTGAAAGCCATTTGCAGTTCACAGAGACTGTCAATGTTGTTGAAGATTGAACGATCAATTCATGGTTGTTTGCTCAAAATCAACTTCCCCAATTTTCGCGGAGGCATCAATACGACAGTCATCGTCTCATCGGTCGCTGTTCAGAAAGAAGTCAGGAGACAACCGTCAGAAGTAATATTGTGATTTATTATTGTAATATTTGTTCACAGACCTTAGTCATACTTGATTTATATGTTGGTGTAACAATAAAGAATCCTCGAGTCAACAACTGGTGTTTTGGTTTTTGCGTCCGTTATTACTAAGCGTTTCTGAGAAACTTCAAGGAACAGCGTGAGTCCCAGTGTAGCAAGAGCTGAGCATTAACGGTTTACGAGACGTGATTGACAGAGACCGTCTATGTATCAACGTACTTTATGGGCAGATTAAAACAGGGTTCATAGACGACTTTGAAAAATGTAAAACGAAAAGTAATCAGGCTCCTTGATTCACCAAATCGGACGATCGTATAGCATTTTCATTTATTTAAGTGGCACCCCCTGCTTTTTCCGGTGAGTATTCGGGAGTCTCAATAAATAGGCCAAATTGTGAAAAATACCCATCATGACAATGGAGGGAAAAGAACAAGAAATTAAGCATAGATACACTGTAGGCGATTACATTATCGAATGCTGTACAATCGCATTTACATAGATTAGTTTACATGAATACGATTATTATTTATTAAACTCCACATAAAAACGAAGGACATAATTATTTTCAACTTGATATGAATTACAAGGGGCTTAGAAACAAAAGTTACCCAGGCTGTGAGCGAAATGAGCACGGCAACAAACTGAAATCAAAACCTTCAAGTTGAAATGTAAATTAGGATGTGTGAATGTAGATTACAAGAGGCATAGAAACTGAAAAATTACACAGGATTAGAATATAATTGCTTAGCTGGTGAAGGATATTACACGAACGACGGAAAACCACACTATGGAGTGCGAAATACGTGTAAGAGTTCTACTACGGCTTAGAGTTGACCTATACTCTAAACACCCTTACAAACTTCTTCACCGTTTTGCGACCTGCTAAGCTTAGCAGTACACTACTCGACGCGCAAATACTGACGAACTGTATCGTTGTAAAAAGACTTGATGTGACAAGAGTACCTGGGAGAATTATATTTTATTCAACGAAATATAAAATTCAATAAATAAAGAAGTCGTACAACTTATCTGCAGACGTTGCTGGAGGTAGGCTCGGAGAGTGTGCAGAAAGAGAGCACAACAAGAGAGCGAACCTATGAACGTACGGAAGACTCACAAGTCAAAAGGTAAAACGTGGATCACCGTGGGTGAGTCAGTTTAAACAAAAGTTCAAAGGTACAATGTGCACTACAGGTTATCCCCCCCTAGAAGGTTGGTGGGAAACCAGCAAGCTTCGATATACAACAGTAGGATGGCTTGGCACAATAGCAATGGGTGAATGAGAAGGTTTGAAAATAGCAATAGTAAAAAAAAGAAATTTTACCGAAAGGAAAGAAAGCAAAAGAAAAGAGAAAAAATTAAGGTAAGTTGGAAGTGGTATGTACATGATTAGTGAAGTAAGACGGAATATGATAAGAAATGACGCTGGTGCCTTGTGTGGTTGTAAGCTTCTGCGGTCTGATGTTTTTTTTTTTTATTTTTTTATTTTTTTTGTCTTTCATATTTTTATTAATCTTTTTTTGTATTTTTTTATTGTATTGTATCGATTCATTATTTTTTTTAATTCCGCACTATTACAAGCTTACTTATGTGGAGGTTTGATGGTAAACCTCTGGCGCCGAGGCTGTCGTAGCAAGAAGGTGACTCATTATGTCTAACTTTCATATTAGACCAATGCTCCCTTCCTCCGCTTCAACAGAACCTAGCAGTCATGTTAAAGGCAATCATTATACCAGCGTATGATAAGGAGCAGGGTAAAAAAAACAACAGAAGAAAATGGGAAAGAAGGTTAAGATTTCAAAATCGGTGTAAAGGTACTACAAAAGCTTGTGCGAAATCAATGCGAGGAAAAGTGGTGCAACTTGGAAGTAGTACGTTAGAATGAGATAAAACAAAGGAAGTTTCTACCCTGTGAGAACTTATAAAATTACAGAGAAGTTAGTACATAACCCATAGCTATGAGTAGTTATCATTACCAAAATTACTTTGTTCATGTTGCTAAGTGCATAACTAAGATGATGCATAATGTTTATAAGTACGGTTCACAAAATAAATGAATTGCAGGAGGGCATAAACCCGAAGGAATATAGTACAGGCTGTGAAAATAAATTGAGCGAATTACTATGTACAGCATAGAAGTGAAGCATTTATGCGCAAAAAAAATATGTATATCTGTCCATTTAACTATACAGTGGAAGTTTTTTTTTAAATAATCTTTTTTTTATTTAAAAAAATTTTTTTGTTTATTTATTATTATTTTACATTTTTTTTACTTTTTTTTATTTTTTTTTTTTTTTACAAAAAAATGGGCAGTGAAAGGTAATATACTATTCATAATTCCTCTTTTGGTGTGGGTTACAAGATGACATGAGAAGCCAACTGATCTAGCGAGTAGATTGAGATGAAAAATTAGGGGTAAAAACAAACTGCTGCTGGTCCTCTGTAACGAGAGATAAAGATTAAAAGGATTAGTGAGGGTTAAAACGACTACTCCCAGAAGCGGGACCAAATAGATTAAATATAGCAGAATTGAATAAGAAATTGTGACAAGGAATAAAAAATCACTAGTAGCCTTACCTATGGATTAGTTCAGTGAAAGAATTCTACGAACCTCTTGGGCCAGTGAACACGTCGACCAGCACGTGTGACAGGGGTCTTACTGGTGACGGTAGGAGAATCATCATTCACCACCGGAGGTGAGGTAGTTGAGTCTGGACAAGGACTAGGTTCAGTGGGGCTATTTGATTGAGCCGATGGGGAGGGTGAAGGTTCTTCAGTGTATGCCGCTTTAAGTCTGTCTATGCTGACAGTGTCTGGGCGGCCGCATCGGTCAATAACGAAAAATTTATCTTTACGACTAAGGACCTTAAAAGGCCCGTCATACGGTGGTTGTAATGGCTTTCGTATGGCGTCGTGACGCACGAAAACGTGTGTACAGTCATCAAGTCGCCGATCAACCTGAACCTTTCGGTTCTGAGTGCGTGTGGAAACTGGTCGGAGTCGCTGCATAAAACTTTTAAGTTGCTGAGCGTAACGGGTGGTATCCGGGAAATTTGGCTCGAAAGTTTCGGGAGCGATTAGCTCGCCTGGTAAACGCATGGTGGTACCGTACACCAATTCAGCTGGCGAGCACTGCAGATCCCCCTTAAGCGTAGCCCGGATGCTAAGCAGGACCAGTGGTAGCGAATCTGTCCACTTACTGTTGTCCACTGCCATCAACGCAGCTTTGAGTTGACGGTGGAAACGTTCTACTAGGCCATTTGCCGCGGGATGATACGCGGTTGTGCGAATGCGTTTGCATCCCAGCATCTCTAACAATTCTTTGAAGCTTGTGGATTCAAATTGTTGTCCGCGGTCGGTAGTGACAGTTGCGGGACATCCAAAATGGGCAACCCAGCCTTCCATGAAGGCACGACAGACGGTTTGAGCCGTTACATCAGGTATCGGAATGGCTTCCGGCCAACGTGTGAAACGATCCACACATGTGAGTAAATACGAGCAGCCGTTAGACGGGGGCAGAGGCCCTACTATATCCAGGTGGATATGATGGAACCGAGCGTCTGGGGTCGCAAACGTCCCCAACGGCGTGATGTTATGCTTGGTGACTTTAGCACGTTGGCATTGCACACAAGCACGTGTCCATTGACGCACATCACGGTTCATACCGGGCCACGCAAATCTCGCAGAAATCAACTTGTCCGTTGCTCGTATGCCAGGATGGGAGAGGTTGTGGAGTGACTCAAACACAGTTCGGCGTAAAGACGTGGGAACAATCGGTCGAGGAGTACCAGTTGACATATCGCAAAGTATAGTTGCCTCACTGTTTAGCAAGGGGACGCGTTCTATTTTCAGTGAGGTTTTATTTGACAGGTGTTCTAAGTTCAAATCGTTCAGTTGGAGTTCGGCCATTTTATGAAGATCGATGGTTGGTGGTACGGACGTAGCACATACGCGAGACAAAGCGTCTGCTACCGCGTTATCCGATCCAGAAACGTGCTGGATATCAGAAGTGAACTGGGAAATATAGTCTAAATGGCGTGATTCTCGCGGTGAATACCGGTCTGAAGTAGTGTGGAGGGCGTACGTCAATGGCTTATGGTCGGTAAATACCGTAAATTGCCGGCCTTCCACGAAGTGACGAAAATGCTTGACAGCAGCGTAGACAGCGAGAAGTTCCCTACCGAATGTGCTGTATCGAGATTCGCATGCGGTAAGTTTACGTGAAAAGAAAGCAATCGGTAGCCATACATTAGCCATACGCTGTTGAAGGACGGCTCCGATCGCAGTATTAGAGGCATCTACGGAGATGCTGATTGGAAGTTGAACATCTAGATGGACCAACATTGTGGCGTCAGCAATAGCTTTCTTGATAGCTGCAAAAGCTGTCGAGGCTTCCTTAGTGAACACCAAAGACTTGCATTTCCCTTTAAGCATGTCAGTCAAGGGGGTCACGATATGAGCACACTGTGGGATAAAGCGACGGTAGTAACTAACCATCCCGAGAAAAGTGCGTAGTGCCTTGGGAGAAGTGGGTAGAGGGAAGTTTTGAATAGCTTCTACCCGGTCAGGTAACGGATAAATTCCATCTTTGTCTATCCTATGTCCCAAAAATTTCAGGGAAGTGACTCCAATCTGACACTTCGGCAAGTTGAGTGTGAGGGAGTGTGTCACAAGTCTTTGGAAAACTGTCTGCAAATGAAGTTGATGAGTGGCTTCATCTGGACTAGCTACCAAGATATCGTCCAGATAGGCGAAGGCGAAATCAAGCCCGCGCAAAACGTCATGTATAAAACGCTGGAAGGTTTGTGCAGCGTTCCGTAAGCCAAAAGGCATTCGAAGAAACTCGAACAGGCCAAACGGTGTAATCACAGCAGTCTTAGGTATATCTTCGGGGTCGACGGGAATCTGGTAGTAAGCCCGTGTAAGGTCCAGTTTGCTGAATACTCGAGCTCCCTTGAGTGAGGCGGTTAAATCGTGTATGTGCGGGACAGGGTAGCGATCGGGAACAGTTTGTGCGTTTAGTCTGCGGTAGTCGCCACAAGGACGCCAATCTAAACCGTTATTCTTAGGTACCAGGTGCAACGGTGAGGACCACGGGCTGCTGGATGGCCTAATAATCCCCATTTCCAGCATATGCTCAAACTCCGCTTTGACAACCTTTAGTTTTTCTGGGGATAGTCGCCTCGGCTTTGCGAAAACTGGCGGGCCAGTAGTGACAATATGGTGTTTGACGTTGGAAGTCGCACATGGCAGGCCGCTGCTAGGTTTGAACAAATCTGAAAAAGACTGCAGTATATGCGAATAAGGACCAGTGCTAGTGGGTGTGGCATATACCGGGCTGAGGGCTGGGCCTTGTGTGACGATACCGCTGACGGAGAGGTTTGTGACAGGATCTTTTAACTTATGATTACCTGTATCTACCAGTAATTGGTAGTGCTGCAATAGATCCATGCCAATTATACCTGTGGTAACGTCTGCCACCAGGAAGACCCAACGAAGTGAACGACGCAAACCGATGTTAAGATCTATAAAGCGCCTGCCGAACGTAGCAATTGGCGAACCGTTTGCGGCTCGTAGTTGAAGAGACATTGGCCGCCTGCGCTCCTCTACTGTGGGTGGGATTACACTGACCTCTGCTCCGGTATCAATTAGGAAGCGTATCCCAGTGTTACGGTCGGTAACATAGAAGAGGCGACATGAGAGTGGTTCGCCAGCGACGTTAGTCGCCAGTACGTGCTGGCTTGCTAGTTTCCCGACTGTTGAACATCGAAGGTGCACGGGCGAGTGCACTTTTGGGCTTTTGCTCCGTAACGTCGATGATACCAGCACACTCCAGGCTGGTTACTTCGGGACTGTCGGCGCTTGCTGCTAGCACGTGGCAAGGGTCTACTACTACGCGAACTCGAGGGACTGCGTCCACGACTCCTGGAGTTCATCTCCTGTCGTATACTACAGATCTCCTCGTATAGCTTGGCTATATGGGCCACCGCGTCAAAGCTTGATGACCCCCCATCAGACGAATCTTTAGTCTGAGCGGGAGCAGCAGTTACTGTTGCGGAAATGCCAATTTTGGGATTGATGGCCTCTACGGCTCTATCAGCTGCCTCGGCTATCTCCTGTAAGGGGTACTTGTAGATCGGTGCTAAGATACCCTGGACTGCCTGAGGTAATCTTTGAAGCCAAAGTTGTTTGAGAAAAACCTCGTCAATTTTAAAGTCCGCCACTAGCTGCTTCATCTGCCTCAACATTTGTGAGGGCTTGCGGTCACCTAACTGAACATCGCGGAAAAGTTCCTGCACTTTCTGTTGGTCAGTAAGTGCGACTCGTTGAATTAACGCCTGTTTGAGCCGCTCGTACCGATCCGGAGACGGATCTGCGAGAACGTCAGCCACCTCGTCTATGACACTTTCGGGTAGGCTCACAATCACGTGGTTTACTTTGGTCTCTTGTGAGTGTATGTGTCTAATGGCAAACTGAGCCTCTATATGATTAAACCATGCAGCTGGACGATGTGTCCAGAAGGCGGGGAGTTGCAGCGTTATAGCCATCTCTGACGCAGAACTGTTGTCAGCCATCTTGCACACAGGGCACAATATTAACAAGGTGATAAAAAAACCAATATAAGTACAAAGAAAACAAATCGAATCTTTATAACCGTGCGTGAAAGGAAAAAAAATAACAAAATAAACGGTACGTAAAAAGAATCGTTAACACGTTAAGCTACTATAGCGGAAAACGGTGAAAACGGGCTCACCACTTGTAAGAGTTCTACTACGGCTTAGAGTGGACCTATACTCTAAACACCCTTACAAACTTCTTCACCGTTTTGCGACCTGCTAAGCTTAGCAGTACACTACTCGACGCGCAAATACTGACGAACTGTATCGTTGTAAAAAGACTTGATGTGACAAGAGTACCTGGGAGAATTATATTTTATTCAACGAAATATAAAATTCAATAAATAAAGAAGTCGTACAACTTATCTGCAGACGTTGCTGGAGGTAGGCTCGGAGAGTGTGCAGAAAGAGAGCACAACAAGAGAGCGAACCTATGAACGTACGGAAGACTCACAAGTCAAAAGGTAAAACGTGGATCACCGTGGGTGAGTCAGTTTAAACAAAAGTTCAAAGGTACAATGTGCACTACATACGTGTATGCCTGGCTGGCAAACTTTTGCTTGACGAGTCGAATTAAGTAATGAAGGTGGGGAACACAGTAGGTTAATAATTTAGGGAATTATTCACCGATAGTCTCCATTTTTAGGAAAGCTTGTTTAATTCGATCGCATAAGGTTATCAAATTCTGCTAGTGTTGAAGATAGATGAGACCTGGCTAGTCAGTACACACTCGTCAAAATTTCGCGCAAATGAATGCGTTTCATGAATGCTTCTAATTACTGCCACTGTTCATGATTGCAGTTGAAATTTCGGAGCATTTCATTTTTTTACATCAACGTAGGAAACTAAAAGTCCCTCAAATGCTTTCACATATGGTATTGCTGAATATCATAGCAACAAAGCGGTTTCGAATTTGTTTTTCTCTCTCACTTTGCGCGATATCGAAAAATGAAATCTGAGGTTCGTTCGAATTGAGACTGTAATAGTGAAGTTTGAAGTATGAGGTTCGTTGGTTGCCTTCATTATTAATATCTTTTATAGCCAGTCACTTTTCTATATATTGCTTTGTCACTATGTTGCAGAATAATCATTCTACTTGTATCCTGGAATCTTCCTAATCAAGTAATTCTTGTTCAAAACTAACATAAATTGATGTCTTAAGTAAATTTGTATTATTGATCAATGAAGCTAACTATGGGGATTTTCTTGATATGTTATTGTGAGTTCGTATGAGTGCTTGGAGTCAATAACTAGGAAAGTTTTATAAATCCCCAATCAGCAATGACTACGCGACAACTACAGACGTGTTCTCCGGACACTGACCAAAGTTTTACATGTACCTCGATGAGTACAAAAGCATACGGCTTGTGTTTTTAAGAAAATAATAAATAAATACGTCTTAAGGCCACACTAATCACTGTGAACACTAATTCTGAGCCAATTTTGAACTATGATTGGATCAGGTGATCTAATGCTAAACGCTCATACTCCATGTTCTGAAAAATCTATGTGCTGAACTAATACGGGAAATACTGTAAAACAGTACTTAGTGCCATTTCATGCGACAAATCGTGTTTTTCGGCACTTACCATTGATAGTTCATATATAACCCATATTATTTCCGCACATGGTGCACATGCACATTGTCCGGGGTTCGAGCCCTCGCCGACGCACACTTGATATCTATGGTCGGCCTGCGAAATTTGGGCTACCGACATCCACGCTGAAAACTCCATACTTCTACCAAAAGTGCGGTGTGGGGGTCAAGCTGCTATCAAAAAAATAATAAATAAAATAATTATTACTAGCTTGTGGTACACCACCTCACCACGAGAAATGGATATATATATATATATATATATATATATATAATCGAGATGATGCAACCTAGCTGAAATGTAGATTCTGGTTGTTGAACTGTGTGTGAAGGCCATGCTATTGTGCATTTTATTGGTCTGTTGCTCACAAGGTCTTTATGAATGAAGTCTGGTAACTAGTTGTTTGACTCCTCTTCGTAGGGATTCTTTGTCAGTGATTCAGAACTCACAGTTAGTTAGTGCCGGTGAGTGCAGCTTCGAGTTCATGAGAGTGAACTTCGAACATTGTGCAAGGCACTTCATTTTAGTTTAATGCTATTGGGTCGATATTGGCTGATTTCCAAATGTCAATGCTCTCACAGTAACTTCCAAATTGCTGGAATTCATGTTTAGTTTCGAAATCTTAGAGGATTGTCAATACCAGTTAACCTAACTTTTTCTCTGCAATGAAGTGTTTTCAAGTCTTCTCAGGTAGTCTGGTAATTTTGTTGTCTAATTATGATACAAATTTGTAGTTAATGTTTTTGCCACTGTCATATGGAATTCGCGATTTTTAAAAACGTATAGGTCTTGATGATCTTAAAGGTTAGGATTGCTTAGTATGTAATTTGTTTTGTGTGGCTACGTATTTTTCTCCTTAAATCATATGTTTCATCGTACTAGATTAGAATTATTCATGATATACAGTGCCTCTTAAGCTGACCGTTTCGTAGTAGTGTAAAATAAAATTGTCGTTGGACTCTTCGCTGGTTTTTCGTTGCATTGAGAAGTTGAAAAGCAAACAACCTTCACAAACGTAATTTGAAGCTCTTACTGCTTCCTTTCGCGAATGAATTATTGCTTCATCAACGATGGTAAAAGGAATTAATAAATACTGATTTCGAAGGATATTACTTCTTATAGTTACCCTGAACCACATTTTTTTGACTTCGGTGAAATGGTTACCGCCTTTGTATATTGCAGACCGAAATTTGATAGACGTAATTACATAAGTTTTCTGGGATATTGTGGTTTTGAGTTTATGAGCACTTTTTCAAGTTCATTTTATGGTTGTTTAATTACACACTACCACTTAATCGGATAGTGACTAAAAACATTTTGTATTTTCAACAGACTGCTTAGCTCACTTTCCTGGATTACACAGTGTAGCAGCCAAATACACATGGCATATAATATGGTTGGGAGTGCTGTATCATGCTGGTTAATAACCTCATTTGTGTCATTTTCGCTACTCTGGACTACGTTTCAGTGGTACCTCGATTCAGAATCAAACAGATGCGTACTTACTCAAATGCTAGAAATACCAGAATTTCAGGTAAGTCATTACACATCTGACGTAACCTTCATTTATTTCAAGGAAATTTATGTTGATTGTCAAAGAAAATGTTATTCAAACTATCGGTTGTATCGGTACCAAGAAGGGTATGTGCTAGATTTTTGTTCAGCTTTATTCACTCATTATTTCAGTTCTAGATTTAGGTAATTTCTATCAAGTTCAACACGATTTTATCTTCAGACCTGGGCAAAGCAATGTACCAGTTTTGTTTGTTACAGGTTCACAAGGAAGTTTTAAAACTATCCGTTCACTGGCGACAACTATATATAATTTTGTACCGGATAATTCCCCCTTGGACTACTATAGTGTTGATTTGAATGAGGTAAGATGAGAAATTAACATGTCTGCGTATTTGTGTTGAAATTTGATGATTTCAAGATTTGGAACTGTAAAAACCAGTCCTTGATAAAAATCTTGCACTGCCATCTTAGTTTATCAGTTCAAGTCTTATATTTCCTCATAGTAAGGTTTTGTTTTAAAATCATAGAGCTTCCACAACTGCCTAAGTTAATACCTTGGTATTAATTGTTAAACTGTGTGCAAGTTTTGAAGCATCGTTCTATTTCTACTTGGCGTAAAATCATTTACTGTAGTTTTTTGAGTTCCACTTTTATCAGTCGTTTTTGTTTAAGACAGTTGTTTCTTTGGAAGTTTTGTAAAATACTATTTTATCTCAGAGTTGCTTCCGTTACGAATTGAGATTATCTGGTGATGTACCGAATGCCAAGGAACACTAGAGTGTTTCAGCTTGTAATTTTTTATTGGTACTCACCTATAATTCTGCACTAGATTAAGTTGAGTTCTGTAAAGTCTTGCTTCAAGCACGTTACCATTCCAACAACGAGATATGAACTAATGAGCTGTGGTTTCTAACTTTCATTAATCCACGATTTTGTGTGACTATCATTCGATTTAATGTTTTTAAAAGTAACTTGGTTTAACCAATGGTTAAGGTTTCGTATTAGAACATCAAGAAATTCACCTTAAAGCTACTCACTCACGAGCACTAGATGGTTACTAATCTGAAAAGCTAATCATCAATATGTCCAAGAGTAGAACTAGTGGTCGTAGGTTTTTACCTCTGATATTTATGTCAGAGAGAAATCTTTCCATTTCCCCTTGGTATTAGTACACGTCTAAATATTGGTATTAGACTGATTCAACATATTGATCATTTTACTAATGTTGCTAATCGCATCACCTTAGACGGATTGACTGTTGATGAAATTTTACCATGTATGCAGAATGCTCGCTTCACTCTCTGTAAATTGTGTCACTTATTATGCAAGTGAGATGTCTCGTCCACAACGGTATAGTGAATGTGTCCTGTCCTACTGTGTAGCTGCATAACAGCTATAAAAATGCAAGAGATCCACGAAAACTTCAGATGTGAGACTATTATTGTCTTTTTATTGGTTATCCAATTGACACTAGTTTGTGACTAAAACTGCATGATATTGTTTTATATATATCCGTATGTAATCGGTAGGTCAGTGTATACTAGGATTTATTTTTAACGAATAAATATTTAAGTTATTTCCGTCGTTCTTTTACCATCTTTAGAAAGTGTGGAGTTGTAGCTCTAGACGCGTGACTATCAAAAAACTGGTCCTTGGTGTACATTCACCCACTCAGTTTATTGGGCTGTAGGCAGTCAGTATAACTGACAATGAATGTACGCAAGCTTGATTATAATTATCAAACTAAATTTTTACTGATGCAGATATGCACAGTTTCTATTCTGCCTTCCTCATAATTCTTATCGTTTCTCTATTTTGTGATCAGGAACAGTCTGCTCTGAATGGAGAAATTGTTGAGCGACAAACTGGTAATTGTCAAATCATGAAACTTTTTAAATAATTTGCTTCAGATTTTGTTAATCAAGTGATTGATACCATCACACTGATGTATTTCAAAAAGGCGACTTCCCCTAAACAAGTGATATTAATTGGCCATTCTGTTGTAAGTTCAATTTGATTAATTCTGTTTTGTAAATTAAGTTGCTTTCTTTACTTGTTGTAATCTTATTAATTAAACCAGTGTCTAGGTGGTTTGATTTATGCCGTAGGAAGAAATTTTTCTAGAGTCACTCACCAGCAGATTATTGATACACTTCTAAATCGACAAGTCATATGCCCTACCCTTGTTTATTAAGAATAGTCATCCTTATTTTTGACTCATAAAAATAGTTATTCATAGTAAATAAATCTAAGTTGTTACAGTTGGTTTTATGACATAAAACATTCCTTTTATATGCTTTTCATTAGTTCTTTCTTCAAATTCATATTTTCCTTGCTTATATAAGTTATTATTTTTTATTCGGAAGAGGGAGTGTTGATTTGTAGTCTTTTTCTAAATGATGCATAGGAGTAGAGCATGTTGAGTCTTTAACGTAAATATGCATTCATTCATCTGAGTGACACAGAGAGTGTATCTTTACCATTGTACAATCCATTAAAAATATTGTTGATACCAGTATAAATCAACTGAAGAATCCGTGATCATTGGTCCAGTGAGTGTGAAGTTTTTGAAATTATCAACTTCTACCTCATGTGTTAGGCTTGTAAGGATATGATTTGTTTCAAGATGATCACTATCATAAAGCTTTATCAATTAATTAATGTTTCTCCAACCGATGAAATCCTGTAAACAATCAATCAATTCCCTACAAGCCAATACTTGAAAAAAAGTCAGTTGTTTATTATGCCGCAATTTGTGAGTCTTCAGCAGAGCGCACTTATGAGGTTGCCAAAGGTTGAGTCCAGAGCAGTTAAGTTTCAAGCTTGTGAAAATGCTCATTTCTTCAGTGTCACGTGCATATCGTGCTAGTATCATAAACTAGGGGGGAAAAGCTGTCCATTACTCCAGAGGTTGGCTAGCTAGTATAGGATCATAGAATTTGGATTTATTTTCATTTTTCAGAAATACCGTAAACATGTATTTGCATAATATTTCAATTTCCATCCTTTTTTAATACAGGGAGCTGTAGTAATCTTTAATCTGTTATCATCGCGTTGGAATTTGAATCAAACTAAAGTTAAACTGGTTATATCATTAGCTGGTCCTATTCGTCAACCAGGTATGAAAATAACATATATATATATGCGTCTGATGCACATTATTATTATTATTACTATTGTCATGAATACAGATATGTAAGAGGTGCAACTCTGCAATGAATGCACTTGGTTTGTGATGCTCTAAGTTTGTATGACTGCTGTGAAACTTCGTCGTACTTTCCAATCGACAGGTGTTACACGCACCTGCTAGTCCAGCTCGGATATCTCATTTTCTCATCAGATAATTCTGGTTAAGGAGATTTTCTCTCTTCAGACTGGCTTGTTGGATGGTTTCTTGTTACCTTTTCAACAAACAATTTTAGTAGTTTCTGCATATGGTATTGCGATATATATGAATCTGCAGTAACTCCGGTAACTAGAATATATGCTGCACATTTTTAGTCACCGTCTTTTTCAATGTGCTATGTTAGTTAAAATGGAGTCACGTTGACAGAAAGCAAAGCATAGCTATGTGGAAAATAATGGTTAGAGACTTTTGTGACAGCCAAAACCTTTGTTTTAAGGTTCTGCATGATGAGTCAGAACCAGTTATAATAGAGTCAACACTTACTGCACGGTTTTACTTGCAACATTCTAAGCCTTTTGATTGCCGAATCGGACAACAGGCATCACTAGCCACACCTCTGGCATCTCGGGCCGTGTATGTATTTTGTGTTTCAGAGGAACACATACAAGGCCCGAGTATAATTATTCATTTAATCCTACCTGGTCAACAAGGTGAATCTGAAAAATTTACTTTACTCAGTTAGTTCAGGAAGACTCGCAGGTGTAGAGATAACATTAAGTGCTGATGCAGAAGAATCACTTCTTGACTAGATCCCAGTAGATTGTTGTCTGTGTGCAGTCCGTCTGAACGAGTCCGTTAGAAGAAGGAAGGACTGCGTTACCCGACGTTGTTTCTTCATAGTCTCCGCCTACTTCCCGATCGATTGCGGTTCAGATGATTTAAAGGAGGATTCCTACCAGAAACTGTTAAGTTTACTGCAAAAAACAAAACGTTCAGATATAGTTGTTTTGGCAGGCGACTTCGTTGTCTAGGTAGGGAAGTTATGTCGGGCTGAGAAGTATGTAGATGGTGCGTACGGAGTTCCCTGGTGACGAACCGACAGCGGTGGTCGTATTCTACAGTTCTGTTCAGTTACTCATCTCTTCCTGGTCACCACTAACTTTAAGCATAAACAGAGACACTGTTTAACCTGGCGAACCCCTTCAGCAAATCACCGTTGGACTAAAATAGACCACAGCGCAATAGGCTTCGTTGGTGAGGGTTAGTAGAAGACTATCACTCCTTCTGGAACACGTGCGTAGACTCCGATCACGCCCAGGTTCACACACGTTTATGCTTACGTCTAAACGGACATAAAAAATTGTTGCCATCGAAGTAGTTACGTCCCCAACTAGATCAAGACACTGAGTCCCTATTTAAGGAAGAAATAGCGAAACGCTTATCTGAAACTGACAGTAAGACCCATCCTAAAGAAGCCTGGCACAGTATGAAGTTAGCTGTAAACACAGCTGTAGAGGCTGTTAATGTAAAACGAAAAGTTAGCTAGAGCCAGTGGATTTCTACTACCTCATGCGAAGTGATTAAGGCAAGAAGAGTGATCCCGGCGAGCTCCGAATATGATAGTGAACCAAAGCTGCTCAAACGCAAACTAACAAAAAGTCTTCGTAACGACCGTGAACAGTGGTAGGCGACAAAAGAGAAAGAGATGGTAAACACATGGGCGATAGGTAACACCAGAAAAATATTTAGACTTATCAGAGAAACAGGTGGCAAAAGGTAATTGATAAGTCAAACAATCTTCGGGATAAATGCCACCATGATCAGTCATCAAAATAGACAACTGGGACGTTGGAAAGGACGCTTTGAGGAGCGATTAAATTGGCCTACAGCCACGCTTAACTTACTGGGCATCCAACACCTCTCCGAATGGGATATAAACCCAGGTCTTCTACCCTTAACTGAGGTTACGAAAGCTGTCACTAGTCTGACACAAGGCAAAGCAGCGGGACATGATGAAATGACTCCAGAGGTGTTTAAGGACGGTGGAGGCAGTTTATTATCTGCGTTAACTACTGTATTAGTCAGCGTCTGGAAAGACGCTGAAAAAATGTAGAGTTTTCCCAACAGTCTTCGAATGTTTAGCATCGTTTTTCCCCGTCAAGTGTAAGGTGATGCTACAGGACTGGAATACATTGACTACTCCTAGTTTAAAGATAGGGAGTGAAGTGGTAAAACGTGTTCGTCCTATGCCAACTTACTGCATCTTTAGCGTGGAGGTGACGTCCGGCTGTCATCCAAAGGGCGTGCGTACTGCTCTGAAGTTTGCTATGTTTTCCTTTATGTCTGTGAGACATGCCTATTGAAAGTGGAAGACATGAAAAGCCTGACCAGCTAGCTGTTCCTTATTGTAGGTACCTGCGTTCTGTCTCATGTGTTTGGTGGTATAAGAAGGTGAGCAATATTGAGGTTAGGCGTCGGGTGGTAGGTAAGGAGGGGAAGCCATTCGACGAGGTTGTGAAGTGACATTGATTTAGATGGTTAGGATATGTGTTACACATGCCTACTCATCGCCTTCGTCGACGCGCAATGTTATCCGACGTAGGATCGATCAGGTTGGAAAAGAGCTAATGGTGGTCAGACCAGTGGCTTCAACAGTCAACGAAATCCTTAGCAGCTAGTTTAAGCCACGTAGGGAGGTGTAGACTTCTTAGTTAAGGTCGTCGGGATGTTAAGAACCAGTGTGGAGACAATTGATGATATGGCTCTAAATAGTCGTTCTCGATGGTGCAGATGCATTCACTCTTTGTGATTTGTTATATCCCGCAAAACTCTATTGTTCTTCTATATTACTTTTCTTTTCGCCTCATATTTTTGTTTATTGTCTCTCTTTTGAATCTCCCTTTAATCTCTTCTCTTGCTTTGTGTGCTACCACGCAGTAAATGTAGGTTGTGTTTCCAGGATACTTATTAGTGTACCTTTTCTCAGCGAGACGCGACGGTGTCAAAACATGAAGTTTTAATTTGTCATATCTGTTAATGTGTCGATATCTTGCTTGAGTTTTGCGTCCTTCAGTGAGTTCAAAACTTTTGGGAAATATTTTCATTTGAGACGTTATTGGAAAATGAATGCTAATAGTTTCAAAGTAATATTTTATCAAAGATCTCATTGAAGGAGTTGGCTGATTACTGGTTCATCCTTACTCAAGACTGGTCAGAAGTATCCACCAACCACGTATTAGATTTAGACTAAGACTGTACATTGGTATAAGACTCTGTCTGTCTGGATTCAACATAGAACTTGGCACCGAAGTGCAGCAGTTCGAGTTGCCACGTTCCAAATAGCACACAGATGTAGACAAGAAGATGAGTGAAGTGAATCAATAGAGTTTGACAAATATAAGAGTGAAACAGAATGGGTAATGGTAGAAAGGAATATGAAAGATTACGTATAAGACTCTACATTTCACAATATGTAAGTTATCATTCACTGGCTAATTTGCAGTTGAATGTTGAGAAGTTTATAATGTGTGCCAGAAGAGAATATATTGCGACTATTATTTAATACATTTAGACTCTATCCGACCCCAAATAATTGGTCTCACTTGCATTCTTCTTGCTATTTTATTTTCAATCGTTAGTTATTTTACCGGACCGTTTCATGGCACAAATATATCACCGTATGCATAACTACTTTCATCAAATTTCACAAATTCCTGATTATCCTTTGGTAATAATATCAATCACAGGAGGTTCTCGAGATAGACTTGTAAGTCTGTTCACAATTTCTGGTTTGTTTATAACCGTAATAATAATTGTTATTTCACTAAAGTTTTCGTTGTAATTTCTTTTACGGGTTCTAAAATATTGATTTTATCTTTGTTCCCAGTAGATCTGATGAAAGAATTGAGCAGACATATTGTCAAGCAATTCGGTAGATGGTGACAAGCAGTGAGATCCAGGATGTGCATTTCGTCATACTTGGATCTCGTCATCCGGATGCATCTAATTCCTTATTGAGTGGTGATGTCCCTTCTGAGGCTCTAACCCAGTTCCCATCCTTTCAAACCCTGAAGCATTATCCACTAGACCATTTGGACCACAAGTCCTTGAAAAGATGCGTACTGCGTTCGGGCCTCAGTGGGAACACCATCACTCACCAGAGAATGTAGGCACATCTCGATTACGAGTCCCAAGTAGGACGGAATGCACATCCTGGATCCTACTGCTAGTCACCATCCACGAGATTAATCAAAGTTAAATTTTCAGACAGTGTTGAAGCATCCGCACAAGGAGCCGATATGTCAACAGAAACCGGATACTGGTCCAGTCAACCGACGGGAAAGCCTAAATTAAATTAAATAATGTAAAGCATTTGACAATAAAACTAAAGTGCAAACTTGAAAAAAAGTGAGGATAATAGAATATGCTAAGTGACGGATGATGAAAACAAAAAACACGGACTGTTAGTCATGATGGGGCTTTTACATGTCTAGGTATAAAGTCTCATATCATATTGCTTTATTAGATTATTATTACTATTTATTATTTTATTCCTTTACGTTCCTAGTGGAACATAGGGCTTCAGCCTAGAGCTCTGAAGTTGCTGTAGCAGTGGTGTTTATTTTTACGGGATGAGGTTGCTAGCTTCATGCTCAACCTTACCTCTCTACCAGTCTTATTACTGGCTTAGTGAGGTAAAGGAGTGTGAGTCGGCAGGGGATCGAACCCGGGACCACATGCTCAGCTGGCGAGCATTCTACCACTAAGCCACTGACGCCTACCATATTGCTTGCACAACAATTTCATATCATCTTGCTGACTAACTACATTTGAGGTTTAGAAATTACTGGTGTATGTTGTCTGATGTATGGTCTTCATAAGTTAGAATTCTTCAATAAATCTGTTTTCGTGTTTCTTCGCTATTTTCGCAAAAAATAGACTTGCTTTATCTCCTTATTAATATACGTGCACATCATGCACATTGTTATCATTCTTTAACAAGGTGTTGATTTTTACATGGGAAAAGCTATTGTATCCTTTTGGTCGTCCGCATGTCAATTATCATATTAGGCTACTTTCTCTATGCAGCCTATCATCTGTTACTTCTTTGCAACTTTTCATTGTTGAAGAATTGATTTTTACGAGAGTGATTGTCTAATTTTGACTGCTTTGATTATTACTAATTTCGTATCTTGCTACATTTGTGAAGTGTCGCACTTTGGAATGAACTGTAGATGATTTTCCACAACACAATAAGAAGACGTAGTTTATCTGAAACGTGTAATTTATTGGCGCAACACATTTTGGACATTGTGATCACACACGTACTTGTCATACACGGTTTTTATAGAAGGCAAAAGGGCATGAATAACTACAATACAGGTCAGATTGTGTACAGGTCAAGGTTACACATAATGGGTAGGGAGACGCAAAAGGTGTGGGTAAGAAAGAGAAAAAGAGAAAAGAAAACAAGGCAAAGAAAGGGTCGAAAATATTATGAAGTAAATTGGTCCTTGGTTCTAAATTGGATAATCAAGGCAGGTTTAAGGTGATAACAAATAACTTTTGGACACATAAGACAGGTTTAAGTCTTTTCATGGCTAAGGGTTCAATGAATTTAAGTATGTGGTCCAACCTTGTTTTATATATCGGTTTATAGGCATTGTTGAAATCAACCTTATGACCTGTCTCTATAATGTGCTTCGCAATAGATGATGTTGGATATCTATTTTCGGGGTCAGTTGTGTCTGGCGATGTAATTTGTTGTTGCAGCTACTTTGGAATGTGTTCTGTAGCCCTAACCTGCAGAGACCAACGGGTCCTCCCTATGTACGTGTCTCCACAGATACATGTAAATTGATAAAGACAGTGGGATGTGAGACTATCGTTCGGATAATGTGAGGGTGTACAGGACAGCATAGTTCTCGTTTTCTCTATAAAGATAAGTTTAGCGGCATAATAAGTTCTATTAATTGCGTCGGTGGCATAGCGGTTAGGACGCCCGCCGACCATGCACATGGTCCGGGGTTCGATCCCCGGCCGACTCACTCCTTTACTTCGCTAAGCCAGAAGTAATGCTGGTAAAGAGGTAAGGTTGGGTATGAGGCTAGCAATCCCATTCTGTAAAATTAAACACCGCTACAGAATCTTCAAGCTACTAGCTTGAGGCCCTATATTCCACTGGGGAACGTGAAGGAAAAAAAATTGCGGCCTTGAGTCTTTGTCTAGTGACCAGACTTTGTTAATTACCTCTGAATGGCAAGGATATGTAAAAATCCTTTTTGGGAGTTGATTGGATTTGTAGAGCTCTATAGTTGACACTTCCGTAACGCCTAATAAATCTCAGTGGGTAATTGTTATCTAAAAATATCTCAGTGAGGTATTGTCTTTCTTCTTCAATTGTATCGGAGGTACATATACGGTGAATGCGCCTGAACAAACATTTAACCAACGCCTTATTATACTGTAATGGACAGAAACTATGATAATTTAGATACTGTCCCGCAATATGAACTTTCTGTAGACAGATCGTTTTACTGACCCATCTCGGCGGGTTATAAGTACATCTAAAAGTGGTTGGCAGCCATTATTCTCTTTAACGTAAGTTAGCGATATACTGTTTTGTACTCCGTTGATTTGGTTCAGGATTTCTATGGCATCTGTCGGTTTATTACAAATGACTATTATGTCATCTACATATCTTTTATAAAAATAAACCTTTCCAATTTCTTTCTCCACTAGGTTCTCCACATGCGACATATTTATATCAGCTAACAATGGACCTAGGGGGCTTCCCATAGCAACACCATCAATCTGGCGATAATACTCGCCCTCGAATGTAAACTTAACATTGTTAGTACAAAGAAGCAGTAACTCTTTTAAGTAAGATATGGATACTGTTAATGGGAAATCGTTGTCAGAGATGTAATCCCATAAAATGTCAACCATCTGTAAAAGAGGTACATTTGTAAATAAAAAATTCAACATCTAGGGAAAACATGGTTTGTCCTTTATATCAACGTTATCAAGACAATCCATTAACTCAAAAGTGTCTTTCAATGAGAACTTACAGAAGTTTCTTTTAATAGGCTGTAATATTTCCGCTAGCTACTGTGCAAGTTGTGAGTTAGAGATCTGCACATTGACAATATGGGACGTAGAGGAATGTTAAGTTTATGTGTTTTGGGCAGACCATACATGTGTAGTAATTGGGACTGCGTGGGCTTTAGTGAATCGAATTTCTCTCAGTTAATCGCACTCATGTTTAAGAGTTTTACTAGATTATTTGTCACCATATTTTGTACATCCTTCATATCCTCAAGAAAAAAAGAAGCAATATATTCCCCTCAAGACTTTGGTACTGGTCTTGATCCCTTACTGAGTCCCTACTTAACCACTGTTCAGAGATACGAAGGAAGGATTGTCCTCCCCTGTCTTTGTTTTGTAACTGCTACCAGTTTCAGGCGAATTCAATCCTTACGTCATTTGAATCCTAGTGCGAATCAGTTCTATTCCTTGTGGTTATTAGCTTCAATCCATTCTTTTCCTTTTTAACATTTTACAGGTTCCTGATGTACTTGGTAATATTGATCAGGATTATCCCGGTTTAAATTCTCTCAGTCTAACATCATCCGCTGTACAACATGTTTGGGCATCGTGTGATCACCGGTGTATTCTTTGGTAGGTTTCAAGCCTTGTTTTAAAAAGATGACTTAATTGTGTTTTTCTGTGTGCGAATCACCTACGATTGACAGCTGGCAATCCACTGGGATATTCAGGCTTACATGTACGGATTATCCAATGGGTTATATCTACTTGAGATTTCTGCTATTTCAGAAAGTCATTTTTGGCAATTGTAAAAGACAGTGATTGTCTTATAGTTGCTATTTAAGGACAAAGTGCGCAGATGATAGTGTGTGTAGCTATAATAGGAATTATTTTTATGTAACTGGTCATTTAATTGTGTTCCTTCTTTACTCTGGAGAGGAAGATTGAGAAAAAGTGGACTCTTAAAACTGTACATTTTATTTTTCTGTACGACTTTCCATGGCTAACGGTAATAACAAATATGTACCGTGAGTTAGACAAAAATGAATTAGAGGTATAATATGATAGGTTTTAAACTGAATAATCATTACAGAAGTGCGTCAAGAATAACGCTGAGGTTAAATTATCTCCAAATGTGACAAAAAGTATGTTTCTGAGCTCTTAACTATGTCTGTGGACTTCACATTACCACTTTAAATCAAGTGGAGTGTGAGGGCAGTTACTTACATGTGATAATGAATGGATATCACACGGTATTTCGATGCAAATATGAAACCACAGACCATTGGATATGTCTGACGGGTTTGTGTGGTGTTGGTGTAGAGCCAATGACTTGAGAATGTTTTTTCGGCACTGAGTATGCGGATGATGTTCTCTTACTGTGAAATAACTTAGTGGCTATCTAAGTTGCACTTAATCAATTGATGGCCAATGGCTATAAGTATGGTATGGGCTTTCCATTGTCCAAGTGCTAGGTGCTTTTTCAAAATTGCTGTATCCCTACTTCAGCCTCCGTGTGTGGCCGTGCGAAGTAGGTTAAAGTTCGTGTGTTTGTGCGCTAGTAAAAGTGTGGAAACCAGCGTAGCATAAACCCACCTGGGTTACTTCTAATGCCGTTATGACCTTGATGTAGCCCTCGATAGTCAGGTTTACAACGTTTCCGTATGTACAGGTTTGCCATACACTTATGAAGCATGGTTTTTCCTATCTGAGTATATACATGTTTGACTATTGTTGTCTTTGTTGAATAGCTTGCATCCCATTATGTAACTAACTCTGAAACCTAATGGTATGCTTGGAAACGGTAGAGATAATCTGTCATTTGTTGGTTTCACTGATTTCAGCACCTTGTACATATGTTGGTCATATCACCTCAGTGGGCTTCCACATCATTCATTATGTGTTAGCCGTGAATTTCGACGGAAAAAAGCGGAAAGGTGGTTAGTCTATAACAGGGTTCCGTGAGATGAACAATAATTGTGCTGAGTTAACATCCATTAATTCATTGCAGCTCACTGGATGGGATACAAGTGGCTCAGTAAATTGAAACATCAGATGTGACTTAGAACCAAAATCAGTAATGAACATACTGAGCGCTTCTTTGAATGCTCTTGATAAACATGTTCACCTGTTTTAATTTAATTGTTCTTCAACTGAGTTATTTCTCTTTTCTTTACATTGTTTGTCTTTTGCGGCCCATCGTTTTTTGCCTATATCGATCAAACAAGTGAACGAGTGGTAATAAGCTATCGGTCAAACCTGATAGCCTCTGAATCATTCTACGACAAATATTGGATAGTTGTTGTTAAAGAATTATAGGCTAGGCTAGTTCATAATGGGGCCTATTTCTTCATAAACTCTCACTGCCTAGGATATCAGATGACTTTTTCTTCCTAATTCAGTGCTTTCTAGCGGTGCAAGATGAGACTTTTGACTATCTCATCTCACAGTGATGTTAGGGTTCTATCCTCTGTGATTTCCCACTTTTGCTAAATATCTTGTTTTTTTAAAGTTGTTAAGCCTAATACAATACTCGTTGAATTGATGTATTCTGCAAATTTTGTCAACCTTTGAAATAAGGTAAATTTTTAAATTAGAAACGTATACAAAAGTGCAGCAGTTGCCAAACTTTATAAAGGAAAAGAAACCGTAATAAGCGGAAATGTGTGGAAGCAGGAATAAGTACGCAGGAAATAAGGAGGATTTAATGCGTCTGGGATTTCGTTTAGATTCACTGCACCTGCACGATTGAGAACGATTTTAGCCGTGTTACCGACAGTCTTCATCCATCAGTTTTTAGCGTCTAGAGAACACAAGGGATAAAGTTTACGCCTCCCTACGTGACTGAAACCACCAGTCAAAAATCTGATGAACTGATACCATTTTTTGGTTTGGCCACTCTTAACTATTTTGCAAACCAATGGTTTGTTAGCTAACTTTAGTTGAGGAGAAGACGATGGCTTGGAATACGTATCATGTGTTTTGGCTGTCTCAGTCAGATTCGACTTTACTAACTCATCGATTGACTTTCTACGCCCAAACCTCAATATTAATCACTATATTATACCACTGAACACTGTAAATAGAGTGTGAATACCTATGAATCAGAGACAGTCTCTTCATATCTTTTACTTTCCCCGGTTATGTCTCATAGGCATACAGAAAAATGGAGCAAACTACTGCTCAGTACACATGTGCTTCGGTCGATAACCGAATATCACATTTACTTCAGAGATAGTGCAAGTTGACAAATGTTGGACCAGCCTTTTGTTCCCATTGCTTAGATTTTGTCAGCAAATTAGTCCATTTGTGTAAATAGTTGATGATGGCAGTTATTTCTTTTTGTACATGCCTGCACATTTCAAAGTCTATTTTCACTTTCCATCTCATTCTCTTTATCAATAATTTCCTGTTTTTCTGCGTTAATAGGTGCCTACAATTGATGCAAGCTCTTGACAAATGTCTCCTTGAACATAAGTTTGTGAGTTTTTGTCACCCTTTTTACGTCATTGTTCAATTCTTTTTTTTATTCGGAAAGCATTCTGCCTAAGTGCGTTTTATGCTTATTGTTGTTGTTGCAGTTGCTCTTATTATTCATGTTGCAAAATTAGGCGTAAGTTAATTTGTGAAAATTTCATTTGGAAGGTTTTTAACTCAAAACCGTTCATAGACAATACCTATCCTGTGGCTACAGAAAAGTCGTAATTACTTGGTTTTCAACGAATAACAAAACAAATAATTGATTTCGGTTTTCTGTTTGAGTTTTCCATTTGAGTAGCTATTTGGTAGGTATTGCATTCACTGATGAATACATTTGTTTCTGCTACCAAAATAAACTGCTTACCCCAGTTTTATAACATTTTTAATGCATGCATAGTCCGTGACATGAAAAGGTTGACTGCTTTCGATCATAGATGTCTGCGATCTCGTTCTCATGTTAGGTGATATAATAAGGTAAGTAATGTTGACGTTAGGCGTAGAGTGTTGGGCAAAGAGGGAAAATCAATCGAAGAGGCTATAAAGTTACATAGATTGAGATGGCTAGGTCACGTGCTGCGCATGCCTAACCATCGCCTCCCCCGACAACGGGCATTACTAGCTGATATAGGTGCAGGTTGGAAAAAGTAAGTGATGGCCAGACAAAAACATGGCATCAATCGATGAAATCCTTGACAGTTAAACTGAGTCAGTCAGGTAGGGAGATGCAAACTTCCGGGTTGGGGTCCTCGGGACTCTCGGAATCAATGGCCGGAGACAATAGGTGATATGGCTCAAAATCGTTGTCAATGGCGCAGATGTATTCAGTCTCTGTAATCTTTCATATTTCTTTCTACCATTACCCATTCTGTTTCACTCTTATACTTGTGAAGCTCTATTAATTCTCTCCACTCATCTTCTTGTCTACCTTTGTATGGTATTTGGAACGTGGCAATTCGAACTGGTGCACTTCGGTGACAAGTTCTATGTTGAATCCAGACAGACAGATAGTCCGCGTCCAGATATTATTGAAAAACAAAACAAAGCAAAGAGTCTCTTTCCAGCGGTTTCATTCACCTAGCTGTACAATCACAATTATATTTCCTTATTCTTTGTGTGTGTGTACATTAGCTTTGTCAGACATTAATAAAATTTAGTTAGGGCTGTTGTTTACGTCATCTAAATATTGCAAAAAACTGGGATGAATAGTCAGATTGTAACTACGGGGGTGGAGATTAGTATGAGGGCAGTGGTGATGAGTTGTCAAAAATAGTTGTAAATATTAGTCCCTACATAAGTGAGGTTCAATAAGTGTATTGTAGTTACGCAACAAGATGAATAGCTTGATGAGCTTTGATTAGAATGAACATAAAAATGAAGGAAAACACGGAATTATGCGAGAGTTGTGAGGAGTTAGAAAAGCAGGCACACAAACATCAAGTGAGTAGAAATCAACGTAGTTGTTGCTATGATAGTAGAAGTGGTTGAGCGATTTTTTTTTGTATACTTAAGTCTGGTTTTCCATACTGAATTGCTAACGAGAACGAAATCTAATTAAATCCCTTGCTATTCGGATCCGACGCATCTTCATTCCTGACACCCTGGAAGCAGAACTGGTACTAGACCAACATTGTCTTGACTGTATCGGCTTTATGTAGTGGAACCGTCAAGTTTCGCATATTCATCATTATATCCCTTTGATCCAATACTCAGTGGACTAAATTGGAATCAGTCTTGGTGTGTGTGTGTTTGTTGCGTAACGAAATGTGAGTCTCCTGGTTTGTGCCTGTAGCACAATCAAACTCTGCATTTGAAAGCCTAGGATAATACAACCAAGAATCTGACTCTTTATTGCAGACCTCTCTCAGCTGCGATCCTAATAACAACACCGTTATACTTCTGCACATGGCCAAAATGAACCAACATGAATCTTAAGTGCCACTACCAACCATTATCTATTTCATGGATATGAGAAGAACGATAATTTTGAGATATCAGTTTAACAAGTCTACTTGTCAAGATATGTTAATTTTTCACTTCTGTGAGGTGAAATAACAAGAAATTACAAGTCATGCTGTTTTTACTACTTTGTGTTATGGTGCATGTTTTTCGTTTAAACGGATTACTATACATTTGATAAACAAATTATGTCGATTGCATATAAATCACTGCTACCCTGTTGACTGGCTTGGTTATTCACATACTCACACACACACAGACATCTACTGGTTTTATTCATAGAAAAGTTGCCAGACGTACCAAGTTTTTGTGTGCTATGCTAAAGGATTCTTTTCTCTTTAATGATCCTACATCTTCTATTTTATTGTTGTTGAGTGTCGATAGCACAGTGGTTAGTACTCTGGCCGACCATGCACATGGTCCGGGGTTCAATCCCCGGTCGACATACACCCGATACCAATGGTAGGCCTGCTAAATTTGGGCTACCGATACCACATGCTGAAAATTCTATACTTGTATCAAAAATACTGTGTGGAGCCAAGCCGTAATAAAAAAATTAGTTTCAGGATTTCATCATGAGCTGACATTAGTTAGAGAACCATTGGAAAACCTGGGAGTACCGGACAGCTGTTTCGTCGCAGTTTGGGTCTCTTCAGCAGTACGCACCCACCGATATACGAGCTCGCCTTGTAACCGGAAGGTCCTAGGTTCGAATCCCGGTGGTTGCGTACTGCTGAAGAGTCCCAAACTAGGGCGAAACAGCTGTCCAGTACTCCCAGGTTTTCCAATGGTTCTCTAACTAATGTCATTTCATGATGAAATCCTGAAACCAATCAAATCCCTACAAACCAACACTTGAAAAAAAATTAGTATTACCAATTAACCGCTTTATGGACAACCAAGTTTTGATTAAGAAGTAGAATTGTATACAATTGGTGGATGGTGGCTAGCAGTGGAATCCAGGATGCGCATTTCGTCCTATTTGGGACTCGTCAGCTGGATGTACCTGCATTTCTCAGTGAGTGATGATGTTCCCACTGAGGCTCGAACCCAGTACCCATAGTTTCAAACGCCAAAGCGCTATCCACTAGACCACTTGGGCCACGAGAGCCACCTCTTGTGCGACGGGTCATATTAATTATTGAATTGAAATTTTGATTTTCCCGTCGATTGATTGGACCGAAGTGCTCGGTCTCAGGTTGACATGTCGGTCCAATCAATCGACGGGAAAATCAAAATTTCAATTCAATAATTAATATGACCCGTCGCACAAGAGGTGGCTCTCGTGGCCCAAGTGGTCTAGTGGATAGCGCTTTGGCGTTTGAAACTATGGGTACTGGGTTCGAGCCTCAGTGGGAACATCATCACTCACTGAGAAATGCAGGTACATCCAGATGACGAGTCCCAAATAGGACGAAATGCGCATCCTGGATTCCACTGCTAGCCACCATCCACCAATTGTATACTAACTAAATGCCCAGACATCGTCGAAGCATCTGCACAAGAAGCCGACATGTAAACCTGAGACCGAGCACTTCGGTCCAATCAATCGACGGGAAAATCAAAATTTCAATTCAATAAGAAGTAGAATTGTTTCCTTATGTCTGTATTCGAGTTGGTTAACTGTACGAGGTGCTCCTCATATTAATATTACTTTTAATCTTTCCATTTTAAAAATACTTCTTTTTTAGTTTATTTTCCCAGTTCTGTTTCTTTTCGTTTATTTTCGTTGTGATACTGTTATGCTTTTAGAAATTTCATTCGATCACAATTATTTTTTGTATCTTTTGAATTAATTCATTCATCTGTGTGTGTGTGTGTGTGCATTTGTGGATGACCTAATTATTTTCAGCAGCTTGAGTTTATTGTTAATTGGTTAATGCTAGAAGAAATTAGATTAGTATTAGCTGTCTTATAGCTGGTGCAGTCTATTACATATGTGTGCTTGGTAGTTTTAGTACACATATCACTGATACCACAATTATCAGAAGAATAGATGACAATACATGTAGGCTTGTATTGATCAAGCTTTATTGTGTTCATATTAGGTCAAAACAGACTCCAAATTTGTAGTATTTTGACATAGTTCAAAAGTAAAAATCATTGATGAATTAACAGTACCCATAGTGTGAATGTGAAAATATGCTTCAAAGATAGGAGCGAAAATTGATTCCGCTTCACCGAAAGCCTGAACTTCATTAACATTTTCAGTAAGTTTATGGTGTCATTTGATGTAACCTCTCTTCTGTTCACAAAGATTCCAATTAATACAACTGTTCATATTATGTGTCAGGATTCTGATCTTCTCCCACTCCCAGTATTGGAATTTAAATGCCTATTACTATTGTGTACTATGGATATACATTTCCATTTTGATGATACTGTTTACCATCAAATGGATAGTTTAGCTGTGTGCAGTCCTACTAAGCTTTATTTTAGAAGAAATCTTTGTGTCAAATTTCGAGAGAACATAATTGAAGCTTCCGATTCGCGAGACAACTTATTGTCGATGTGTCGATGACACACTTGTTGTATGCAACAGTGAAAGTTTCGCGTTCTATCTACTTGGACTACGCAATGACGCATATGCAAATAGTGACTTCATTATATGACAAGAAAGTGATAAGAAGTCTCATTTCTTCGATATCGCCATGCAATGCCTGGAAGATGGTTGTTTTCAGAGATAAATTCACCGAAAGTCTAGATCGAATGGACAAGATTTACATTTTAATAGTTTTTGTTCAAATTAGTTATAAATAACCACCGGTCAAAACTCTGTTTTAAAGAAACAGGAGAATATACTCTACCGGGGAATTAAAGGAAGAATTTCTGATTCTTGAGATGTCGAGATCCAACTGTTCCCCTCAGAAATTAAGTCAGAAGTACGAAAGATGTGAAGGTTCAAATCCCCCACAAGTCACAGTGGAAAATAAGTTCACAGTAGTGCCATTATCAGGCAGCTCATCCGTACGGGTGGGAGGTAGTCACCCTGAAGTCCCTCGAAATTATCATCAGACAATTATCATATAGACAATTCAATTCTTTCTTCAAGTTTATCGAAACAGTTGCTATGAAACGCCTTAGACCGCATTTACGTGTTCAGAAAAAAGCGGTTATCAATGTTTTCTTGCCCCAGTAACTGGATATCTTTACTCTCTCACTCGACTACGTAATGATTGGCTTTAGCCTCTCCCCCTTTCTCTGGAGTGTAACTTTGCTTGTCCCTTGTTTCTATGATTTGAGTTGAACTCAACTCATTGTTACTCATTTTATTAGTTGCTCATCACTTTATTCACTTCTCAGCTCTATTGAGGAACTCTTTTGCCATTATATCTCAGCATTTATTTTGTGTAAACATAGACTTTCTGGGTATAATTTGTGTAAGTGTAACTTCTGAGCATTGATTACTAAGTTTGGACTATCCTGTCAGCTGACATCATGTCAAACTTGCGAGTTTATTTAGAAATGTTCTGTATGTAGACTGTACGGAGATGATGAGAAGCCAACAAAATAAGTGATGAAGGTACCATCTTATTTGCCACAAATTGTTGTTCTTGTTTTATTCAAATTCATAAAGCAGGGTATTACGTGAATGAAATAAAACAATAACTGAGCAGGATGATATGCTATTCATCATATCTCATCGGTTCCTCCCAATTGCATAACATCTAAAACGGTCTTAGTGTCTATGCACAAAATATTCACAAACATTAATTTATTTACAGGATTTCATCATGAGCTAACATCGGTTAAAGAACCATTAGAACACCTGGGAGTACTGGATAGCCGTCTCGTCCTAGTTTTGGACGCTTCAGCAGTACCCATCAACCCTGGGCGCTCTGGTTACTAGCCGACCTCTCAGAACATTAAGCCACTGAGAACCGATTCAGTGGCCACTCCATGAATTTCAACTTCTTCCAATCCACGATATAAGACGACCACTACCAAATGTCATTGGCGAGTATTTGTCCTTACACCCGACTTGCTTTAATCCGCTGGTGACGACTTATCACTTCTCCCAATTTTTACAATGGTTCTGTAACCGATATCAGCTCGGGCTGAAATCCTGTTACCAATCAAATCAAATCCCTGCAAACTCACACTTGAGTTTATCGAAAACAGTTTTTCACCCAAAATCATCTTGTTCCCATTACACTAAGGAGATTTTTAATTTAATTAATTTGTTTGAAGTTGAAAGTCATTACCATTAGTTTATTGCATACGATGAATAGTCAAAAGAATTACAATTGCTTGTCATTTTGTTGGTATATACAGAAAACTTGCAAGAATATTCTAGAGTCAGTAAGGAAGTTGGACAGTAATTAGGCATAGAATTAATTACACGTGTTACATAACAGTCAAATAGTTTAGACAGTTTGACAGGATTAAGAGAAAGTTGAGCAGAAGTTAAATAATTAGGTCAAGAGTATTGACTAAGAACTGAGACCACCGAAACGGGTTTATATTGGAGTAACAAAAAATAAAATGAAATAAGTGAGAAGAGACTCTTCCTTTTTTTCCAGTAACTTACTAAATCAACTCTTGTAATCTTTTTGTCTATGGGGCAATTATTCAGTCAACACACCTATTTTTCAGAGTTTTGTAATCCTAAGCCTTTTTGTCTTTTGCTGTATATTTCCTAAATTTTTATCGCTTAAAATCCGTTAATCGTGATTCAGGGATTTACGGGTGTAACCTTAAAGTCATAGTTATATAGAAATTTACTATAATTATAAATAATCATATGCTCCCAAAGTGATCTATAGTCTACCTGAATGGGTTTCAACGTATAATCTTTCAAACGGCTTAGATGTCTGATTCCCGAACAGTGAGTTACTAGGTCAAACTCTTGCAGTTGGACAAATAATTTCGAAGTCGAGGTCATTTATCAATACGCAGTAGCCTAAATGTGACTCCAGACTTAATTCACTAAGTTAGACAGCTGGGTGATATCATAAACTCCTACATAAGAGGTGGGCTTCATTTTCAAGTGCATGGAAAAGCCAGTAGTATCATTTAAATGCTCACTTCCTAACAAACCCAAGACTCCTAGTTTATTATAGCACAAAACACAGTGCACTCTTGAATTTTCCGTAATTTCTTCGTTACCATTTCAGTACTTGCTGAAATCTACTCGAAGATGTGGTTATGATTATTAGGAATCATTTGTAAAGCGTTTATTTTGTTAAACATACTATAGGCCTGATCGTAGTGTAGACTTTCAGATCAGTGTGCTTATTACAGATATTTTGGCGTGGTATGTTGAATTCACTACTCTCTTTTCTCAAACTTTGTGTTAATTTTTTTTTATTTAATACCTTTTAATATCATTCGAAATACTTAGTCAGATATTGAACCCTACACCCTCTTAGAATAAGATACATAAACAGAAGGATGATACGAGCAATGCAAAATGTCATCAGCTTGTACTGATTCAAGTTAATGTACTTTGATCGCACAAAAAAGTGTAAAATTACGAAATAAAGTGAATTACTAGTCAGTGATGGAAAGGCTAGAGTAAAAATACAAATAGGTAAAGGAAATTAGAGAAGACGTTCGAAAATGGGATTATTATACAGAAGTAACTGCTTATCTCCAGGTATGATCTATAATTGTTTATTCTATGAACAGATACCAACTGACAGGAGCCTTCAAGTGTTGGTATGCAAGGATTTGATTTGATTGGTTACAGGATTTCAGCACAAACTGACATCGGTTAGCGAACGATTGGAAAACCTGGGAGAAGTAAAAAGTTGTCACCAGTGGATTAAAGCAAGTCGGGTGTAAGGACAAATACTCGCCAATGACATTTGGTAGTGGTTGTGTTATATTGTGGATTGGAAGAAGTTGAAATTCATGGAGATTTATGCACATTTCCAAAATCTGGAAAGTTACAAGGTGTATAATTGTAAATGATTTTGAATCATATCATCAAGAGTTATCAACCATTTATTTCTAGCATCCTGAGGACTTCAGACAGGCAGTCTGCATTTCTCTGTGTTTCTCGAATCAATAGTCAAAGACATGTAGGATTGATGTCATGTTTTGTTTATCCATAACTGTTTTCCAAACTAAGTGTATATCAGCTGGCATTTTTTGTCAGTGACGGTGATAGCTTGGCACACATAACACTTATCCCAGCCATTTCAATCTATGGTATGTCATCGATTGACTTCCTCTGCTTACCTAACACTATGCACTTAACCTCATTGTCATATATCATATCATGCCACCTAACACGAGAAATCAGTCATACCACTGTTATTTCATACCCAGTTCTAATCCATTGACTTATTACACCTAAAACATTTATCAACTGTTGGTCACTTTAGTCAGTCTTTATCGGTGCTTAATGCATGCATTCACTTTATGGCAGCATGACTTATGAATAGTCACTTGGATGACAGATAAACTGTTTTTCTGTGTATCTGCATATGTATCTTTTATCAGCTAATAATTTCTACTAAGCAAACGTATTCTTTGCTTCATATATTTATTCGTTTCACTGCCTATATTTGTTCAGTTTATCGAACGATTTGTGATACTACTTATTGGACAGGCTAAGCTAATTTTGCACGTATTTTTTAACATATGTCTACAACACTACTTAAAAGGAATTGAGTAGTGCAGGCTATGTTTGACAGACTAAATGGTTATCATACTGAACAGCTTTTCCGATACAGTCTTTGACATCCTAATCCTGTAGTTAAAACAATTCAGAACATGTCAGGTAAGTGAAAGAGGTGACTTCCTTTAGATTTCTTCCATTAAAGTTGATCGGCGCTTGTTGTTGTTATCGGTTAGGTCACCTTTATCATCAATCTTTTCTGTGCTCACTTGAAGTCCTGTTTTCTCTGCTTCTTCTGCCACCTTGTTGATTTTCGCTTGTAGATCTTCGAGTTTGTGTGACGTTATACGCAAATCATCCGCAAAGTCCAGATCTTCTTGTTATCCGAGAGTATTTCTGTCTTGTTACTCCCTATGATCTGTTGCGTTATGCGGTCCACCACGATCCTGGATGTCATTGGGGATAGTAGGCAGCTTTGTCTTACTCCTGTCCTTATTTCAGACGCCTCTCTGAGCTTTCCGTTATGAAGAACTGGACATGTAGCACCATCATATATCTGTTGGATAAGAATGATAAAAGTTTCAGTCACTTCGTAGTGTTTAGACAGTTTCTTAATTATTTCGTGATTGATGTTGTCGAATGCTTTTTCAAAGTCAGTGAAGTTAAAGCAACTAGTTGTGCGTCAGTGGCACAGTGGTTAGGACTCTGGCTAACCATACACATGGTCCGGGGTTCGACCCTCTACCGACGCACACGATATCTATGGTCGGCCTGCAAAATTTGGGCTACCGATATCACATGCTGAAAATTCCATACCTGTACCAAAAAATACGGTGTGGAATCAAGCTGTAATCAAAAAAATTCTAGACTGCATTTGTTAAATGACGTAGATTTTGAATTATTGTTTTCGTTTTCCCATTTTCTCATTTAAATAACACAGTGTATTGTTTTTTTCCAGATGCCAAATGATCCTACTCTTCGTCTAAATGCCTTTTCTAATCTACTTATTACCAAACCTTTAATTACGGATGCAGACTTAAATAATGATGTTGGTGTGAACAATTTGGAGGCCTTGAGGTCGAAAACCTCATACTTAATACCATCACATATGTCATGGTTGGATAAAACTAATCAAAGAAATACTATTATGCGATTTAATCTGGTAAGTATGTCTG
Source organism: Trichobilharzia regenti (assembly GCA_944472135.2). NCBI lineage: Eukaryota > Metazoa > Platyhelminthes > Trematoda > Strigeidida > Schistosomatidae > Trichobilharzia > Trichobilharzia regenti. The sequence goes on from OX235267.1 coordinate 22,253,207, forward strand.
ACTAATTGTAGTCATAATAATAGTAATAATAATATCTATTTTCCTGTTGAACGTCGGTTAGCTGCTTGTTTCTCTATTGGACAATTTTGGCTTTATTTTCTTGCATCTAGTTGACGTCTGGTTGTTTGAATCTGAAAATTTCGCAGACATGTTAAAGTGTAAGTTTTTCGGTGAGAAACAAATTGAATACAGTTTAAAGGGGCTGGACTGTAAAGGCAATTAAGGAAAATGAACACTTTGTGTGAGGCATGGGCTGTTTAAAAACAGGAGAGTTTCTGCGACATACAATAGTCGGGAAATACTTTAACTTGTACATTCATTTAAATTCACTACATCCCACCTTTTTTCTACATTGTAGTTATTACTGTTTTCACTCACTACTCTTCTGAACTATTCTTATTTCAAGTATTGGTTTGTAGGGATTTGGTTGATTGTTTACAGGATTTCATCATCAGCTGACATCAGCTAGAGAACCATTGGAAAACCACCAGGGAGTACTGGACAGCTGTTTCCTCCTAGTTTGGGACTCTTCATCGGTACGCACCCACTCTCAGGATCCGAACCCAGGACCTTCCGGTTACAAGGCGAGCTCGTATACCACTAAGCCACTGGCACCCAATCGAATGGCCCATGAATTCTAACTTCTGCCAATTCACGATATAGCGCAACCGCTAGCCAATTTCTTCGGCGAGTATTTGTCCTCACACCCGACCTGCTGCACTCTTTTTCCATTGGTCAACCGTTGTGGGAATCGTCTTTATCTTGTACGGCACTGATAGTTAGTTACCTGCTTTTGTGATACATTGAAATCATCTACAGAAGTACCGACAAACACTTTTAGTGTATTATTCATTTATCATCATTTCTAAGTAGTTAGATGATAAACTTGAAGTGGTTAAAAATTTGTTTGACAATCTGAATTTGTTGTCGTTTGTATCACTACTTTTGTGCGAAGGTTCCTATGTTTATTTGTCTGCTTCATAGGCCAGTCATCATACCTTCACTCCCAGTCAACATTTTGTAAAGGAGTTGGAAAATGTATCAGTTTTGTGAAGTCAAATTTGTATAATTCCAGTATTTTGAAAATCCCCATTTAGTCATATGAAAAAGAGAAGACGTTCAGCGAAGAGACTCTTTTCAGCGAATTCATTCACAAAGCTGTACAATCGCATTTATATATAATTATTTGTGTGTGTGTGTGTGTGTTACATGAGGTTTGTCAAAATTAGATAATTGATCAGGTAATAAAAGAATGATCTAATATAGAAACAAGGTTAATTGGACAGCAACTAAAGTAAGACTGAGTTAGTAAGTTAGATGACGTAATATGATTGACTAAAATGTTTTAACTTAGGTCAGGGTAGCAACAGAGGTAATTACAAGTAGAGACTAAGTAGAAGTGGGGTAGATAATAATGCCATTTAAATTAGAACTGAAATTGAGCAATTAAGTTGGATGACGTAACATAAATGACTAGAAATTGAGCGTTGGTCAGGTGTAGAAATTAAATCGGGTGGGGGTAGAGAACGAGAAAGTTGAAAATGCAAAATATTACAATTAAGAAGACAGAATAATACCAATGAAGGGAAAGAAAAAGATTAGGTAGAATTTACTTTTCAGGTAATAAGATAGATTAAGTCCATTGTAAGTGTAGTGATTGAACGAACTTCTTCTGTATGCAGAGTTCAGGGCTTAGCAAGTGAATCGCCATCGCTTCTGCAGTTTGAAGAAGTCTGATTCGTACACCTTTGGGAAGACTACTTCTTACTCTGTAGACTACTTTGAAGTTTGTTTGGGGTGCAGCTTGGTGTCCGGATTCTATCAGATGTTCTAAGATGGAGCTGCGGGGACATCGTTTTTCTCGCCGAAAAGAGTCTCTTCGCTGAACGTCTTCTCTTTTTCATATGACTAAATGGGGATTTTCAAGATACTCAAACGTTGCAAGGACCCAGGGACGGTGAAGGAGCTGGATGGTTTCCTGCGTTACTCCGTCAAGCTTGCGGTAGCGAAGACAAAGGTTGATTTCTTAAGAGATTGTATAGATCGACATGAGTATCCAAAGATGTATTGGAAGTCACTCAGACGCAACCACATCCAACCGAATACCAGAACACTCAGACGACACACACGAAACAACATCGACTCCATTCAATCACGCGTGTTCGAGCTAGAGCGAAACGTCTACTCAAGAGCTCATGCAGTCGAAGACTTAGATCAAGATCTACGCCATTCCTTCGAAGAATATGTGCAACAAGTCACTCAGAAAGAATGCAACAAGACTAAAGCAGATCTGCTCAAAAGTCTAAAGCCTACAATTAATACCGAATCTCCGTTCCCAAGCAATCCAGAAAAATACGTATTCAATCTTTCAGACATCACACTATCTACTACCCAACTAGAGGCACTATCTCTAGGTCCGAAATTCTGCGTAAAACCACAATGTATTGACAAGCTACAATGCCAGATTCAGTTTGAAAATCTAATAAACCAAACCTACGATCTCACACCCACATCAGATGAAAACCTACAACAACTCAAAGCATCAATCCTCGACAGTTGTCACAAGTTTATAAATACCAAACCCAACGGAAGGTCCATTTTGACGAAGAGGCATTATAAGGAGCTGAAAGAACTTATGAAAAACGAAGAGATTATGATATTACGTCCTGATAAAGGCGGAGGAATCGTTATCATGAATCGTAAGGACTATATCAGTAAGATGCTGACTATACTATCCGATGAATGTAAATTCACAAAACCGGTCAACGAGAAAAACATGACTGAACAGACCGAACAAAAGCTAACGGACACCCTCCGTAAGCTAAAAACTGAATCTTTCATCAGCAACGAAACGTTTGAATCCATAAGACCATCCGGCTCAAATATACCACGACTCTATGGACTTCCGAAAGTACACAAGAACGGTATCCCTCTTCGACCGATCCTTGACATGACCAATTCGCCTTATCACCGCACAGCCCAATGGCTAGCAGATCTACTAGAACCAATCAGAAGACAAGTTTCCTGCCACACAGTTCGAGATTCATTCGACTTTATCGACTCAATTGAAAACATCAACGTATCCAACAGGACCATGATCTCATTAGATGTCACATCACTATTCACAAATGTTCCACTGACTGAAACAATATGCTATGTATGCGAACTTATTGATTCCAAAGGAATAAACATCGGTATACCCACCGAGCGTCTTAAAGAACTCCTTCTGAGGTGTACCCTGAATGTTCAATTCTCTTTCAACAACGAAATATATCGCCAAAAGGATGGTATAGCTATGGGCTCACCACTAGGCCCATTACTTGCAGATTTCTTCATGGCAAAACTCGAAAACACATGCATGAAGAAAATGATCGATACCTTCGGAATCTACAAGAGATACGTCGACGACACTTTCATTATCGTCAACAATGAAGAGAATCTAGACGACATCCTGAAGTCGTTTAACAAGTGCCACCCCGCAATTCAGTTCACGCTGGAGAAAGAGTCCAACTCTAAAATATCCTTTCTTGACATCCAACTAACAAGACGAGAACACGATGGAACACTGAAAAGATCTATCTACAGAAAGTCAACATGGAACGGACAGCTGATTAACTTCCACAGTTGGGTACCCCTATACACCAAACGGAACCTGATCCGTTCACTTAGCAACAGAGTTCGCAGAATTTGTACCCCGGACACCGTAGAAGATGAACTGGACAATCTCAAGAGAATCCTCGTCGAGAATTGTTACCCAGAACGATTTATTGCAAAATCTATGAATCCTAGGCCACAAAAGCCGCCCACGCATAGCGTCCCGAAGAAACCGCTCTACATAAACCTTCAATTCAATGGAGATATATCTGCGGAAATACTAAAAAATCGACTGTCGCGCTCACTCAAGAAGACTTTCTTCGCAGCTGAACTACGACTAACTTTCTCCACAAAACCTATGATTCATGTGAACGTGAAGGATAAGCTACCACTGTTGGCCTCATCAATGTGTATCTACCAATTCACCTGCTCGTGTGGAGCCAGGTATGTCGGCCGTACCCAGCGTTCGCTTTCCAAGCGTATCACCGAACACTTACCAGCATGGTTTTACAAAGGAGAAAAGCGATGTCCCCGCAGCTCCATCTTAGAACACCTGATAGAATCCGGACACCAAGCTGCACCCCAAACAAACTTCAAAGTCGTCTACAGAGTAAGAAGTAGTCTTCCAAAAGGTGTACGAATCAGACTTCTTCAAACTGCAGAAGCAATGGCGATTCACTTGCTAAGCCCTGAACTCTGCATACAGAAGAGGTTCGTTCAATCACTAAACTTACAATGGACTTAACCTACATTATTACCTGAAAGGTAAATTCTACCTAATTTTTTTCTTTCTCTTCATTGGTATTATTCTGTCTTCTCAATTGTAATATTTTGCATTTTCAACTTTCTTGTTCTCTACCCCTACCCGATTTAATTTCTACACCTCACTACCACTTTAATTGACCTGACCAACGCTCAATTTATAGTCATTTATGTTACGTCATCCAACTTAATTGCTCAATTTCATTTCTAATCTAAATGGCATTATTATCTACCCCACTTCTACTTAGTCTCTACCTGTAATTACCTCTGTTGCTAACCTGACCTAAGTTAAAACATTTTAGTCAATTGTATTACGTCATCTAACTTACTAACTCAATCTTAATTTAGTTGCTGTCCAATTAACTTTGTTTCTATATTAGATCATTCTTTTATTACCTGATCAATTATCTAATTTTGACAAACCTCATGTACACACACACACACAAATAATTATATATAAATGCGATTGTACAGCTATGTGAATGAATTCGCCGAAAAGAGTCTCTTCGCTGAACGTCTTCTCTTTTTCATAATTTCAGTATCTTTATCCCCCACAAATAATAAAATATATGCATTTTTCCCCCTTCACGTTCCCCAGTGGAACATAGGGCCTCAAGCTAGTAGCTTGAAGATTCTGTAGCGGTGTTTAATTTTACAGGATGGGATTGCTAGCCCAACCCAACCTTACCTCTTTACTAGCATTATTTCTGGCTTAGCGAAGTAAGGTAGTGAGTCGGCCGGGGATCGAATCCTGGACCATGAGCATGGTCCTAACCGCTATGCCACCGACGAAGTATATGCATACTGGGTTTAAAATATACTGATTGATTTTGACAAAAACACGTAGTTCCCAGCATTATTTGAAAATGCCACTTTTGATTCTCCTTTTTAAAATTTCCTTTATATCCTTGTAAGTTTGCCATTTATTCTTTACAAATACCCATTTCCTAGTTTCTAGTGGGAGAAAACCTAATAGAAACACGAACAGAAATTTAGGATTTTCCTCAGACACAACTCGTACCGTACATATCTATTTGTTTAGAAGTGAAACGCATAAATAGTAGATTAATCAGTGACAAAACTTGCTTGATGTTATGTTGATGGAAACGGTCCCCGTTTTGAAATAGCACATAATAAATAAGTGAACGGTGTTATGCTACGATGAAGAAGCGTTTAGTGGTACCGAAGAAAGAATGACTAATTAAAGATAGTTGAAAATGTTCATAATTTTCAAGAATATGGAAATTGAACACACCTGCCGCGTTGTACAGAACACCTGGTTACGCAAAGGTTTTCCAACCTCTGATTTTTCGCAATCTCTTATCCAGTGTACGCTACACGAATGAAACTAGCAGTTAGATTTACCAGTTTTATGTCATATCTTGGATGGACAGTTGATAACGTTTCCCAAGTGATCGTTATTTCAGTTGACTTTAGTTGTTGAATAAGTCTCTATTTTGGAAAACCAGCGTCTCAACCGTCTTAGTCGACAATTGCACATCGCTGAATCGAGTGTCCTGTTATCCGTCCTAAGAATCTGTATGAACCACTTTGTCTGTTTAATACACTCAAGTTGTATTACAAAGATACCTTTGAAACCTGTTATCTTTTCACATATTTTGATTGAACCCTTCATATTTCATAGCCGAAAATAAGAACATCACTGAAGGCACTACATTCACCTTTTAGCCTGATATTTCGCCTGCATCAAAGATGATGCAATTGAATTCTGTGTAACATGTATGCCTCAACACTTTGTAGGTATGCATCAATTCGTTTTCCCCAGTTTCGTTATCATTGCATTTTTACTGTTATGTTACGTTGTATGGATTTCTATTACATTTGTTCCTCATTTGCCTTTTTATTCACATTTTATTCTCTCTTTCTCTGTTCATTTTTTAGCCCTATAACGGCTTGTTAGTAAAACTTGGTCCATTTTTTGAAGATCCACAGCAATCTGTTCTTCTCTTAGTCTCTAATGTGAGTTAATCTGTCCTCTCAGTGTTTTTTTTCTTATTGTAAACGTAATAAAAATTGCTCTTCACATCGAAGGCCTTTAAATTTTTCCATTATTATCCTGTCAATGGATATTCTTTAATCAGCGAAGTTTTTTGGTTCCATGGCTTAACTATTTACTTGCTCATCTTTCAAACCGTGAGACATAAAATCGGACCTAGTTCTAGCTAATCTAGTTTAATAAACCAGTTAGTATTCTGAACTCCTAAAATGTAGTTGGAACGTATTGTCAAGTACACAGAAATGCACTTGACTGCTGAGTGATTGAGATGACTTTATAGTGCAAACTGAGATGCTTCAGTTATAAGTACTTAATGTTATTCCCTGGAGGCGCCTCTTTTAATTTAGTAGGATTTGTATTCTACTGATGCGCTTCTATGTAAACTTGTCTAATTAACCGGATTTTGAATAGGAAGTATTATAATTGTCTACGACGGGTACAGTTAGTGTGGAATTTTAGTAGAAAAATGGTTTTTAACAAATTAGTGCAAGTAATGTTAGCGGATTGTGAGTCGGTGGTGGTTCATTGGTAGGATGGTAGCCAGTCACGCGGGAATTTCAATTCAGATTGCTGGCTGGCTGACTCCTAGACGTCACCTGTAGTGAGTTCGAGAATGAAAGAAGGTTGACTGTGAGGCACATAACTACACTCCGTTAAAAAACACTATAGCTATTAAAACTTCAAAGCTGAAAACCCTGTGTTGCACTGGAAACGTAAGAAAAAACACTAAATAAGGTCAATGAAACTTTTACTGAAGATCGTATTGTTAACTAATATTCACAGATTGTGCTTTTGTGAACTACCAAATTTTGCTTATAAGGAGAATGAGACATTACTGATATGTATCCACATATATATATTTATGTGTGTGTGTATGTTGGTCTCTCTTTCTGTTTGCTCGCTTAGTCTGTGACCATTTCACTTGTGTGAACTTGTCTCCTTTATCAATGTATATTCTCCTTATATTATATTATTTTTTTGATTTTTGATTTTTTTTTTAATTTTGATTTTTGATTTACAGCTTGATTCCACACTGTATTTTCGGTACAAGTATGGAATTTTCAGCATGGATATCGGTAGCCCAAATTTCGCAGGCCGACCATAGATATCAGGTGTGCGCCGGTGCGGGCTCGAACCCCGGACCATGTGCATGGTCGGCGAGAGTCCTAACCACTGTGCCACCGACGCACATATATAATATGAGTGTTTGTTGACATTCCGTTGCTTGGTGACATATATCCATATATGGTTGTTCACATGTCTGCTATATTCGCTATGTATATTTGGATCGACACTCCATTATAATTAGCCATTCATGTTAAGACTGTCTAATGATTTTTCCCACGCTTTGTCTGGAACATTTATATATATTCGCATTCACAATTTGTGTGAACTACTTTACTTACTTACCACTTTGGTGTGAGACCATTTTATTTTCGTCTCCTTGTGTTTGGACAATAGAAGTATCATCGCAAACCTAGTGGTCTTCTGATTTCCGCCTTTTTGCGTCAGGACTATTAGTTTCTCGACCAGTCCATAACAATAATTTAGCGACGAGTACATAACAATTACGCAGAAAAAAATGAATTTGCTTGTCCTGTCTACAGCAGATCTCATCACAAGTAAGTTAACCGGAACGGACTTAGATGTGCGATGCTGTGGGCTGTTGATACTACGCAGTTGCCTAGGTTAAAGTAGATGGAGTGAGATGGGAATCTAGGATACATTGGGGGAAATTCAAATACTTGATCTAATGAACTACATCTCAACAATCATCAGAAATGTACGCTTACTAATCCACCTTAACGCAGAAAACTTTCCTTAGACGTAAATTTGGTAAGGGTGTGGCGTTTGCTACTAAGATTTATCTTATAGTGTATAATGAGACGTTCATCGGCACAAAAATATCAAATGGCAGAGAGATAGATTTGATGTCAAAGTGAGGAAATGAGCTACGAAACACGCTAGACACAAAAAGAAGACAAAGAAAGACAATACGAATTGTAGAAGTAGCACACAACACAGATCTGTACAAATGACGATATATAGTATACATGATATCCCTATTTGTGAATATCAAATTGCAAATACATATTCCACGACCAACCAGAATTGTGTTCTGACTGTACAAATCAACTGACTGTTAACTAGTTGATGTGATCGAATTTGCTTTAGAATTGAGAAAACATGTTTGATTGTTATTGTGTTTCCACTTACTCATTATTAAAATGAATATTGTCCAAAATCTAATTTTTAATGCACTCTGTTGGTGCATGAAATTTGCATTGGAAAAACACTATGGTAACCTAGTCTTATTTTCATTCAGTGGTAAATTAAATTATTCAAACTAACCATCATTTCTTTTCTTTCTTTTGTCAATGCATAGGCACCATACAATTGGCTTCATTTATGTATTGAGACAAACAGTGGTAATGAAAAACACTGGTGAGTCACAAACACACACACACACACCCATTGTTCACATAACATAAGTATCATTGGTTGTGGTTATTTGCGTGTATAAATGCATCTGTCAAATTTAAGTATTTGATTCTTTAAATTCATGTTCACCAGTTGATAAGATGTGTGCAAAATGCACTAGGCCAAGGTTATATCTAGAATATGATGATGACTGAACTGTAAAGCGAGAATATGATATGTGTTGTTATGGTTCTACGTGGTTGAAGACACAATCGATCATATGTGCTTGCTTTCATTCAGCTGCTTACATCAAGTTGCACATTGTGAGATGATGCTCTAGTGATGTTCTAGTAAGTGTTAGGCATTCAGGGGGGGGGAGTCATACAATGAATGAGTTTATGAAATTCTATAAAACCAAGTGGATAGAAGAGGCTTTATGCATGTTAACTTGTGCCTATGCTCGGGATGGAATGCTAGTTGAAGTAATAATATGTTGGTAAAACGTCCTGGCAGGCTCGTGAGGCTTTGGTGCGTCGGTGGCATAGCGGTTAGCACACTCGCCGACCATGCACACGGTCAGGGGTTTGATCCCAGGCCGACGCACTCCTTTACCTCAATAAGCCAGTAATAAGATTGGTAAAGAGGGAAGGTTGGGCATGAGGCTAGCAACCTCATCCTGCAAAAATAAACACTGCTACAGAAACTTCAAGCCTTCTAGCTTGAAGCCCTATGTTCCACTTGGAACGTGAAGGAAAAAAAACGTCAAGGGTGGGAATACAACACCACCCTATACTGTGATGTTAATAGTTGTCGGTTTATGCGGCGTATAAATCTATGGTCCAACTAATTGGAGTACTTGGAATGCTAAGAGTCAACAGTTGAACATGTTGTATAACCTTATTCAAAATCATTCACAATGACGCAGATGTATTCCCTCCGCATTATCATGCAGATTCTAAAAATGTTCAGTAACCTTCGTTTATTCATTGTTTCCCTCGTACATTGTCGTCTATTGTAGTTGTATTGAGTTGCACAATACTATCTTTATGTATGATGTTTCGAAGTGTGACAGCTTGACCAATACTATCTTAGTAAGGATTTGTACAGTGAACTACAGTGCTGTTCTAGCACTATCAGATTCGATCACTTTTGTTTAGCTGTTGGTGGAAATTATTCAAACTTTTGTCAGCACTACTAACTTGATACCATCATCTCATATATCAACTTGTGACTAACTCTTTAAATTAACTCTGTTCTCTAGATGTGTAAGCTGTACATTTGATAGGAGGCCTTAAGTCTTTCACTATCACAGTGTCTGCTGAAAGTACTGTATAATCAGTATAGAAGTTAGATGTTCATCTTTAGGTATTTCGAGACAGATATTAACTGTTATAGTTTAAGATAGCTCGTCTGTTCTTCATCTGCCTCAAAATAATTATGATATAATAATAGTTTTATTCTTGACAAAATGTTTACACAATGTATCAAATTCCCAGCTTTATTTATTGCAGAGTATTTTCTCCTCCTTCAGAATCTTCAAGTAAAATAGGAATCTATAGTATTACAAGCGATGCAATACAATTCGATCTAAAAAGTGTGGACTAAATCCTTATGATATTTTTCCTTTGTCCACAAGAAATACATACGGGTAGTTTGGAAGTCAACTAAACATATTCGTGAATACATTTTGCGACTCAAAGACATAACTGGATCCTTAGAATAATAAGAGCTAAAGAAAATATGATACATTGTGTTGAATGGAAATTAAGTTAGTCCACTGATTCAAACAGCCTGCCAGATGTAATGCCAAGGGACGTAAGTTCAGGTTGGAAGAAAAATATGGTGAAATCAATGAGATGCCAGTTGATGAAGTTATTAACTGTTAGTATAAGATGGCTGGATACAATCGTCAGGAAGCCTTGGACCTAGGTTTCGTGCTAGTTGGCACTCACCAGTCACCAAGGCGTATCTGCAACCTTGAAGGAACTCATGTCCCTTCTGAAATTCGAACCTGCCTCATCCAGTGCTGCAGTCAGAGACGTTACCACTGAGGTATCCTGGCTCGTGACTGATCTCCTGTCCGACTGCATTGAATCTTTTTGATTGAACACTAGTCAGTGACTAGTATAATGTGTCTAGTCCTCTGATTGGTGTAAACTGATTTCTATCAGTCAAGTTTGCAATATGGCTACCATGCTAGGTGACTCACTGTCATAGTGCACTATGAATTGCTGATATAAGACGCTGTTTGATATTTTGATCGAATCCGCCTTGTTGACGAGTGCCAAGAAGCACCAAACCTATGTCCAAGGCTTCCTGCCGATTGCCTCCAACCACCTAATACCAACAATTGATAGTTCACCTTGATGGCGAGCAACCTAGCAGGGCAGCCACATTGCAAACATGACTGACAGATTTCAGTCTGCACCAAGCATGGGACTAGACACATTGCACTAATTACTGACTAGTGTCCAATCGAAGTTATTAACTGTTAGTTACAGCTGTGTAGGAATGTGTGAGTTAGTTATTCGACCTCCACGTAAACATATGATAAAGCTCATTATTGAATTCAGTGACGCATGCTTATTTATGCTTAATCGTCATGTTGATTGTGACATAAGCTATCTAAGTTTACAACTCTTCCCCCCTTTTTATCTGTGATTTTTGACATCGGTAATCTGTTTTCTTTGCCTCTTAGAAGTGCAGATAAGTGGCTTGGTTAAGTAAACCACCACTCATTAATGTTAGCATCCATTTTATTAATGTCTACTTCTCTACTTTTTACTGGATCTGTTCAGATTTCAAAAGTTTACTCTAATAATGTCGATTACAATAGTATTAGTCATCTTTTTTGTTGGATTTGTTTCAACAGTGACTTCATTACTCAAATCACTTCAAAATACATCACATGGATACCTGATCCTTTAACAGGAAATTCAATAGCTGCTGGTCTGATTACATTATCAATCTTAGAGAGTTTACAATTGGTCAACTCTTCGTTAGTGTATAAGGCAAAATTTTATTTAGTCGTCTCATCTAGTCCAGATCCATTTTGGAACAGTGTAAGTTTTAGTAAGAATGTTTTTTAAAAATTTTCCATGATTTAAAAAAAATTCTTTTGTATGCGCTACAGAGTCTATAGATGATAAATATGAATTATTATTTGATTAATGTGAATGAGAAATTCCCATATTGAGACATTAATAATGAAGTAAAGTTTCTTCTCGACGAATTATTTTCAAGAGCTGTACAACAAAGGACCTATAAAACCAATCAAGTACTCGCAACAGTGTTCTAGAAAAATGTGTTACTAATGTAAGGTGTAGTGCGTCGGTGACACAGCTGTAGGATGCTTGCCAAACACGCAGTTGTTCCGGGATTCGATTCCCGGCCGACGCACACTTCTTTACCTCACTAAGCCAGTAATAAGACTGGTGAAGAGGAAAGGTTGAAGATGAAGTTAGCAACCTCATCCCGTAAAAAGAAGGCACCACTGCCACTGAAACTTCAAAGCTCTAGCTTGAATCTCAATGTTTCACTAAAAACGTAAAGGAATAAAATAATAATGTGAGGTTGTATCCTAGATGGGGATGACTAAGTGGAGATTAGAAAAAAGAAACGGAAGTTGGAATTATGTAATAAGTGTGAAAAATGTCTAATCAATCTGTATGGAAAAGAGCTAATGACAATACAGTAGACTGTTTATATAAAGTCTGTATGAACAATGCAGTGTTGCCTATATACAATAATAGTAAACAATAGTAATGTAATAGCAGAAGGCAAGAAACGGAATTTAATGTGTATTTTCAATTGATGAAGGCACTATTTATACACACAATTTATGTTCTTTTGGCCAATCACTGAGCGTGTTATTTTTGTTTACATTAAACGACATGAAACAGAATGTTCAAATATATGTAATATTCTGTTGCTGATTCAGACAAATACGGTGCAGTATTAGCCTGTAGGTATAATATTCAGATGTTAACATCAACAAATAAAAGGATTCTTACTGAGAAAATAATATTGCGTTGGAACACTTTGTCTGTATCACACCACTACAGTCATAATAAATAATAATTATTATGAAATGATGATAATAATAATAATCTAAAACACTGTGAAACAAAATTATGACAAGAATGTTACCCTGACCCCACGGTAAGGCAAGTGGTTGCCTGTTAGGCTTTTGAAGGTAGAGGTTTCGTTTCAGGTCACGAACAGTCATGGATTCGGCTATGCATAAATAGTGTATTCGAAGCCTTTTCACGCAATATTGAGGAACTTTGGGTACCACTGTGAAGCAATCCTGTAAGGGTACCATATATCCAGAGTTGACAAGGAGTTTTCAAGGATAAAATTACTGGCATTCCTTTTTTGTTTCCTCTAGCTAGCCAGGCTGGACAGCGTTCCAGAGTATGTTGGTGGAACTGACTTTGTGTGTGCGTGTGGCCGATATACTCCACAGGAACACGTAAATTGATAAATGCATACACCTTGAGGTGTCTAAATCTTATCCTTAACATGTGACTGGATTGACTGTCTACTGAAGAATATAATTCCCAAGGTGGCTAGATTTGCACCTCACATCGTGTAATACATTGTCTAGAAAATGGCTACTAGTATCTGGTTGGTTTATAAATTCCTTGTTAAATATAAATACCAGTGTATAGCTCTTGCGTGTGATTCATTGTACAGAAGATTTTCTTCACTGTTACGTTTGTTTAATTGTTTCTTCTTAAAGGAACCCAACTACACAACACAAATAAATGGTACTGAAAATAGAATGAACTTGTATTTTAAGTATTATTGATGATTAGATGTGTCATTTCAGGTTTGTAAATCTATATTTTAAATTGAAAGACTGATTAAGCGGATGAAGAACATGCTCATATAGATAACTTTTGCCTTGACAATATGGTTGTATAGTGAAATATCCATATTATTTGGCACAGTGGTTAGGACTCTCGCCGACCATGCACATGATCCGAGGTTCGATCCCCTGCCGACGCACACCTGATATCTATGGGCGGCCTGCAAAATTTGGGCTACCGATATCCATGCTGAAAATTCCATACTTGTACCAAAAACACAGTGTGGAATCAAGCTGTAAATCAAAAATAAAAAAATAAAATATAATTGTTGTGAATAAGACTGATGTTTTTATTTTATAACAATAAACCATTAAAATAACAGAATCAACAAGTTATATGCAAAGAAAGTTATATGAGAATGATAATATCAATTGTTAATTAAATAATTAGAACAGAGGTCGAAACGTGTGTACATGAGGTAACATGCATAAATGTATCACTAGATTATTTTGTCAGTTACCTTAAGAAGTGCTTTTGGAGAGTAAGTTGCTATAACTGACAAGTAATAACGTTTTAAATTTATTTTATTTCTTATGATTATAAATTTCACATGAATAAATGTTACCAATAATATTTGGGAGATAAACTTGCACTAGGAGGTTATGCGTTCATGTATCTGTTCACAGAGGCAATACGCATCTGTCTTACTTTCGTAGTCGGATATACTACTTTATTAACTTTTTTGAGTAGCTAGTTTCATTTGGTCAAACCACACATATCTTAACATAATACCTCTCACACCATAAATATGTATCTTTATCAGATTAATTTTCCTCTGGAAGGATTGAAAACAAGAAAATTTGTGTATTTCCTCCCCCAAGTAGTTTTCTCATGTGAATTTCTCCTTGTCGCAGTAGCTTATCTTTTCTAAGAACGCACAAGGAAACAGTTTACCTTGGAGTTCGTTATTACAAGTGGATTTTTCTGCTAAGTGTAACTTGTTTGGTATTAGCAATTACCACAAGTCTAATTTATTTCCACATGAGTATGTGAACTTATCCACACGTTGTTGACAGTAAATTACAGATTTGCTAATAATCTTTTTCAGTGGGCGAAGAAGAAATCTGTCAGTATGACACTCAGTAGACGGTATATTGCTACTGCTTAGCTGTATGACTGATAATTAAATTTAAAAATCACGTTCATAAGAAAGTTAAGGGATAATTCTTGGAAAACTTCCATTTTTGTCTCTAGGGTGTAATTCCTAATCAAATAGGAAGCACTAATTCCAGTCGATAAGACAGTAATTGGGATGATCCAAACGCAATGTTTATTATCAAAGCAAAGCCTTCTATAACTAAATCAAAAAGACTGGCTCTATTGAATCTCAAAATGATAAAAGCATAGTTATTTTGAAGGCTAATAAGGGTGACTTCGTAGAAGTTATGAAGATATCGAAAACACCATGAAATTTACTGGGCGCATTGAAACGAATCTACTTAAAAGAACATTTTCTTAAGTGGATAGTAAGTTACAGAAAATCCAAATTTACTCAATCTGAGTAGAAGTCCAGTATCCATCTGTCGCAAAATATCTATTAATTTATGGTTACAAACTGAATATCAGTGACCGTTACTCAATTGTATTTGACGCAGCTTTAATTCAAGGTTATCAAAAGGTGATGGAAGCACTTTGAATTAATCATATGCATCCCAAACTGTCTGTACAGAAAATAAAAGACTTCAGCCTTTGTCTATATTGGACTAATTGACCTATTAAACTACAGTTGATTAATAATACTCCCCTTTATTCATACAACTCATTAGTTATCATGTGTTTCTTTGCAACCGATGCAATAGTTGTGATATTGTAGGGGAGCTTCGAAATGATATTACATCTCGCAACAGTTGTCTTCTTAATTTATTATATTATTATTATATACTTCAATTCCTAAAGGAACATAGGGCTTCAGCTGCACATCTCCAATGCCTTCGCTTTTCTGCCAACTTTTTCAGCCCTCTCCAAGTCTGCCCACATGCTTTCATCTCCGCTTCACATGACCTCCTCCAAATCAGCCTTGCACTGACGACCAACTCATCGCTTCGCTTTCGGGTTCCACTCGAGCGACGGCTTGTCTAGTGATGTCACTTGATGGTTTCCTCAGCGTATGGCCAGCCAATCCATCTCCATTTCTTCCTGCCTATTTGTTTCACAATCGGTTCCTGCTGGGTAGGTTCGCTCATTGCCAGAGACTCCTGTTTCTGATCTTTTCTGGCCTGCCATCTGATCTTGAGTATTGAGAGAAGACAACTGTTAATGAAGGTCTGAAGTTTGTTTGGGATGCTCTTTATGACGCGCTGGCCAAGTCTCTGATCCGTATAGTAGCACTGACTGACTTCACATTGGAGTTGAAGATCCGGATCTTATTTTTGATGCTGAGTGCTGTTGACCTCCACACAGAGTAATGAAAGCTTGTCTTGCTTTTCCGATTCTGGCGTTGATATCCTCGTTAGTTCCGCCTGTAGTTGAAACGATGCTTCCCAGGTAGGTAGGTAGGTTAAAAGGGGTTGTTTCTTTCAGGTTCCTCCCACTTATGCTGGTTGATTGTTGTCTGTTGTTGTTGTTTCTGTTGCTGTTGGCCAGGAATCTTCATCACCTACCTCTGTTTTATCTATGTTCACTTGAAGGAGGTCCTATCTGTGATGCTTCTTCTATCGCCAGCTTGTTGATTTTCACTT
Source organism: Trichobilharzia regenti (assembly GCA_944472135.2). Classification (NCBI taxonomy): domain Eukaryota; kingdom Metazoa; phylum Platyhelminthes; class Trematoda; order Strigeidida; family Schistosomatidae; genus Trichobilharzia; species Trichobilharzia regenti. Next base: position 22,269,553 of record OX235267.1, read on the forward strand.
GCATATCTTCCAGTTTGTGAGAAATCAGACATATATCATCGGCGAAGTCCAGATCCTCCAAGTTGATTTTGTGTGAGTCCATTTTATGCCTGTTTCCTTATTGCCCGTTGTCTGTCGCATTATCCAATCTAGCGCAATCAGGACGATCATTGGCGATAGTATGCAGCCAGCCTTACTTCACTCCCGTCCTCACTTCGAAGGCTTCCGTAAGTTTCCCGTTGTGGATTACTTGTCATGCAGCATTGTCGTATAACTGTTGGATGAGATGTATAATTGTCGATGGCACCCCGTAATGCCTTGTTTAAATCTCTGGATTGATAAAAAATCATCTAATTGGAGTATTAATTAAGTTGCAAAGAATAAATATGAATAAATCGCTGTTGAATTCGAAGCAGCGAGCGATTATATTAGCATACTCCAGTTTGAATTAGTACCACTGGCATACGAGTAAAAACCAATCAATATCGAATACAATGAACCATATACATAAATATAGTAGCAGAAAATTATGAGAGGTCAATGTTATATGTTTAACTTTGACACCCATCGCATAGATATACGACTATCAGACAACATTTATTGCTACAGCCTGACGGAAACTTTGAATTCGTTCAAACAAACCCTTCAAGATGATTTTTCCAATTAACAGTTTAGTGTCGAAATATCCACATACAAAAGATATTACCCTTATCGCTACGTAAACTTAACAGCAAATTATGCTGCTGCAGTTAGAGCCGTTGTAAGCATGATTTATATATATCCACTTCAGAGTAACTATATTTCAAATCGTTGCGCCACTTCTAGGAAATCTGTCTATCTTTACAATTTTAACTGATTTAATTAGTCAATATTTGTGTGTTGAACTTCTAAAATGTTAAGCTAACTTTAGATGTCCGAAAAGTTTTATTTCATTGATTAATTTAATTTTGCTTAAATGTTTATATCACGCCGTAGTCTAAATAGTTGTATCTTCTATCCTTTTTGTGTGTATGTGGGTCATTTGTGTTAATATCAAAATTTTGTATATTCTAGAACATGATAGGTCCAAACTTTGATGGTGTGTATAGATATCCAGTGCATTAAGTTATATCTAGGGTACAATGAACTGAGAGACTAGTTTGTTAGTATATTTTTGTGGCTTGTACTATATAGATTCAGGAATGATAGAAACAGGCCGAAAATTGAAATCAACACTTTAAGATAGTGTCAGCGAGGATAAAAGTGTTTATACATCAAATCTGGATTTAGTTTACGTTATAGTTTGGAAATAATCTCATTGGACATCTTTTTGTCCCGTCGTATTAACCATGGGCCAATCGCCAATCAATCAGAACAGCTTCTTTCCGCTGACTTTTAATGTCCTTAGAATATATAAATACGATGCGTTTTTCCTTAATAAAAAACCGTTATCATTTCTCTTTTCTTCTGCCGTTACTTATTTAGTTATAGCGGATAAATTTATATTGCTTTTAACTTTACTGTCTGGTGGACATGCTTAACAGTTGTAGTCGATGTCTTTTCTGATTGTATTGGAGTGTTATGGGAAGTATTTTGTTTGGTTGTATTACTGGGGTTCTTAGGATGTTAGGAGACTCTGCCTAACGATTATTTCACATATCGCTTCAAGTTAATAACAGTTGAGCAAACGTTTGCACATTTCTGAAACTGTCAACAATTTGAATTGAGTAGATTATCAGAAGTATAAATAGGGCTATTGGTCTATCTATTTTCTAGGTTGATTTGAAATTCGGTTCACACTTTCGCCTTTTTGTATCAAAAATGACGACCAATAGACTTGTTACTTCTGTAAAACCTTTAGAAAAGTTATGTTCTCCTTTAAATATACCCAGAAGTACTTCACTCATCAATACTACAACTATTGCTCATTGAAAATCTAGAATGAAGAACTGTTACTTTTGGCACGTTTTACTATCTTGATTTGATACTAGTAACTAGTGTGATGCGTCTAGTCCTCTGATTGGTGTAGACTGAATTCTATCAGTCAGGTTGTAATGTGACTACCATTCTAGCTAGCTCACCATCATGGTGCACATTAATTTGATGGTATAAGATGGTTGGAGGCAATCGTCAAGAAGCCTTGGACCTAGGTTTCGTACTAGTTGGCACTCACCAGTCACCAAGGCGTACCTGCAATCTTGAAAGGACTCATGTCCCTTCTGAGATTCGAACCCGCGTCATCCAGTACTACAGTTAGAGACGTTACCGCTGAGCTATTCCGACTCGCGATTGGCCTCCTGTAGGACTGCAGTGGATATTTTGAATTGACACTAGTAACTAGTGCAATGTGTCTAGTCCCATGCTTGGTGCAGACTGAAATCTGTCAGTCATGTTTGCAATGTGGCTACCCTGCTAGGTTGCTCGCCATCAAGGTGAACTATCAATTGTTGGTATTAGGTGGTTGGAGGCAATCGGCAGGAAGCCTTGGACATAGGTTTGGTGCTTCTTGGCACTCGTCAACAAGGCGGATTCGATCAAAATATCAAACAGCGTCTTATATCAGCAATTCATAGTGCACTATGACAGCGAGTCACCTAGCATGGTAGCCATATTGCAAACTTGACTGATAGAAATCAGTTTACACCAATCAGAGGACTAGACACATTATACTAGTCACTGACTAGTGTTCAATCAAAAAGATTCAATGCAGTCGGACAGGAGATCAGTCACGAGCCAGGATACCTCAGTGGTAACGTCTCTGACTGCAGCACTGGATGAGGCAGGTTCGAATTTCAGAAGGGACATGAGTTCCTTCAAGGTTGCAGATACGCCTTGGTGACTGGTGAGTGCCAACTAGTACGAAACCTAGGTCCAAGGCTTCCTGACGATTGTATCCAATCATCTAATGTTATGCTATCCTTGAAACAATAACGAAATCACCTTGGAAGGATACATTTTAATTAATGAAATGTTTAAATAGTTATGAGTCACTTTAATCGATATTTTATGCTTTTGTAAATTGGAGAGATACAAACACATGTTAACTGTTTAGTTCACCAGACCCTCGTATATTGCCCAAAACAAATAACTTAATTTCAATAGTGAAGTCGAATGGAACATTCCTGTAACATTTAGAAAACTACTTTGTGTTCTCCTGTAAATTTTTGTTTCACTTCAAACAATTATTGTTTCATTATGTTGCTTTAAAGGACTTCTCCCTTTCTTTTTAAGGAATAATGATAATAATACTAATAGTAATAATGAGTGTGTATTTCTTTTTTCTCCATTATCAACATCAAGTGAGATTAGAAATTGTGTTTTGTTTACACAATGCAAGTACTCCTACAGAAAAAAAATAATAACAACACCAAAAAATACACAACAAACGTGAAAAGCGTAGGTGGCTTGGTCAGATTCTCAAAAAAAACCATGAGGCAAAGTTAGGGGCATACACCTTATTGATTCACATTCATGTTCTCATTCACCATCCTATACACATAACACAAGTACGCGTGTTTTAACCATCTTTCGTTGAATACATATTTATAACGACTTGAGATTGAAAAGAACCAAAAAAACACGTGTTGTGATTATGTTTAGTGAAATTTGAGTATCATTCAGAATACACTTTTTGTTTGCTTATATACCCCCCTACCTTATTGACCACAAACTGTTTTCATGACTGGGGGGGTGGGTTTTGATGTGAAGCTCTCTTTTGATACCTTATTTAGGTTGTTTAATAACGACAAGCATTGTGCACACCTTGTTAATATCTTTAATTCATTATGGTTACTTTTAATAGATGAAATCTTTTGTCAAAGAGGTTATTATGATGATAAAGACTTTGACAATAAACTGGAACTTAGTTTTGATGTTACGTAGTTGTTAGTACCTAGAACCAGAATTCAGTTTCTTTCAATGAGGAACTACAATTCTGTACTAATTAGTAGTGAATGAATGATAACGAGCGTACAATATCTCCAGAAGATAGCTGTGTGATGTGGTGCTTGACACGATGGATGCTTAGTCCCAGTTTTAGTAACATTTCCGGCTGATACCTCACCTTCCGTCGGTATGTTCCATCATATCAGATAAAAGAAAAGAAGTTCAGTAAATAGTTATGCTTTGCAGCGATATCATTTTCAGGCTGTACAACTGTACATACATAATAAATTTTTTTAGCAAGCAAAGGGTTATTTCCAGAGATGTGTCACTACAGCTGTTCATTTTAGATAACAAATTACGTAATATAAAAAAGCGCTAATCGGGTAGAAACTAAAATAAAATAAGGCTATTAATTGAGTGACGCAATATCGTTGACGGTATTGAGTGGAATTCAAGCAAAACTGATCGAGAGTCAGGTCTACAACAGTAGTGGTAAGGGTAGAAATTTGATCGGAGGTGAGAAAATAAAATAATAGAATTAAAGAAGACAAAATAACAAACATTTGGTGTTCGATGTTAAGATGGATCAAGTCCAGTGTAGATTTAATGACTGAACAAACTTCTTCTGTACCCCAAGTTCGGGATTTAACATGTGAATTGCCATTGCTTCTGCAGTTTGAAGAAGTTTGATTCGTACTCATTTAACAAGATTCCAGCGTAGATAACTTTGAAGTTGGTTTTTCGGTTAGCCTGATCTCCAGATTCGACCATGTTTTACAGGTTAGAACTGTGGAGGATCTTTTTTCTCCTTTATAAAACCTTGAGGATAAGTATTTGATGAAACGTCTGGATAGCAAACACTGGGTACGGCCGGCATATCTAGTTTCACGTGAGCAGGTGAATTGATAGATACACACTGATGAGGCCACCAGTGGTAGCTTATCTTATACCTTCATGCAAATCATCGGTTTTGTGCAGGAAGTTAGTCGAAGTTCAACTGCGAAAAAGGTTTTCTTCAGTGAGTGGGACAGGCGGTTTCTCAGCGAAATCTGCCGATGAGTTTCCATTGAATTGTAGATTCATATAGAGAAGTGTTTTACGGGTAGGAATTTTGGGCGGTTTTCGTGGTTTAGACTTTATGGATTTTGCAATGAAGAGTTCTGGGAAGCCATGTTTTAAAGGAGAGTCCTTTTCAGAGTGTTGAACCCCTCTTCCATAATGCGTAAATATTATGAATTCTGTGACCTTATGAACGGATCAGGTTAGCTTTGTATATAGAGCTACCCAACTATCATACTTGATGTGTTTTAGTATTAATGAAGCATTATTATTTACTTTTCTATATCAATATATATAGATGACGATCTACGTGGATACATTCAGTAAAACAAGTGAACGCATACACTTTGATTTACCTAAGTATTCAACTTTATGGTCATTTTTGTCGCCCAACTTGTTGACAAATCTTACGCCTAGGACATCTGGAAGTTTCCATCGTTTTTATTTACCTCATACAAAATATTATCTGAGCGCATCAACAATCACCCCGATATTAATTATTAAACGACATAGTTGTACTGCAGATGAAAGTGAGTTCTTCTATTTCCAACAGGTTTTGTTTTACTCATCCTTATTGTGTTTTTTTATGAGTGTAAAGATTTATTTTATTTTCTGTTATGTAATAAATTGTGCTAGTCAAACAAATGAATGTGCTTCGGTGGCACAGTGGTCAGGACCATGAACATAGTCTGGAGTTCGATCCCCTTCCGACGCACACCCAGTATCAGTGGTCTGCCTGCAGGATTTGGGCTACCGATATCACATGCTGAAAATTCCTTACATCTCCTAAAGAAAAGGTGCTATGTGGAATCAAGCTGCAATGAAAAAAAACTTAGGACTTTGCACAGAAATACACCGTTTCAAGTTGCCATACTTCAAACTAGCATACGATAAGAAATTGATCTAAAGAGAACTTAAAAGAATAACATAATGGATATCACTGTTTTGAATTTCAAAAATAATGAGCATTAAATGCATATGTGTGATTGTGAAGGATTTTAGATCGTTTCACCTATACTGTGAAGATTGTCTTTTAGCATTTCGAGAATGCTAGTCAACTGGCCTCTATGATCAGAGACTTCATGGTTTGACTCCATGTGTACTGGATCGTTAATAGATGACAGTTGGGTAGCTGGTAATTTTTATAGGGTCGCAAGTATCAGATATGCCACTTGGTTATTACTATCGCTTCTGGTTGCAACTGGAATTTATGGAAGAATTTTTATTATGGAGAGTTCAATCTTTATTGCCATCAACATACTTTCAGTATGTCTTAGTCTCAAGCTGGGTTGCGTGACAGAATTATATTAGTTGAGAAATCATTGAAAAGCAGGAGAAAACAGGAGACTGTTCCGTCCTGATACCATACTCCTTAAAAATATGCACCTTCAGTTGCATTATAGATTAACCTCTGGACACTCAGATTATGTGAAGAGCACGTAGCTATTCAATGGATTACATAGAATTCATTAATTTTAAGTTTCGTTTAATGCTCTGTCGTCTTCAGTCGTTTGCTAATTGATGACAGCCTATGAGATCTTCTTTGAAATCATTCAGATTCCCAAAATTCCACTATCTGAGCGTCTCCTTGTGATCTATAGAATGATGAAGAGGTCTTGTTAATCTCGTGTGGATTATTGATCAAACATAGCTAAATAATGTTGCAAACATCTGTAATATCTTATTTTTGGGCATATTGTTTCTGAAGTTGACATAAAACTTACATGTTGAAAATAATTTTTCTTTTAACCAATAGAATTTATGGGAATGATTACAATGAACGCATTATGGTGTAACTACTTTCATTATGTTGCTATCGAGTAAGTTATCGGTCAAAAATTAACTTTTAAAAGATTTTTTTTTCATTAAAGTTAATTTACAGGCTGCTTAGGTGAAGTTAAGTTTTGGTCAGTTGCCAGTTACGGTTATTGAAGTTATACGTGAATTCTCTTCCATGAAACCCATTGGAAACAAAACTGTTGATTGCTTTAGTATGAACTTACGAAATAATTGATGATGACTGTCTGATGAATTGATGGGTAGTTCTACGCAATTGTATGTCAGTCCAAGTTGCCCCACTTTAATAAAACACGTATACAAATAGAGAAAAGAAGTGTAATGAAATCACATTCGGCGAAACTCATGAGAGGGAGAATAATTGAATCAAAGTTAGTGGTGTTATTCATATATCTGGAGAAGACAAGAGGTGGATAAATCTGCTCTAAAATTAATGAGTTTTAGCCAAGTCATTTTTCAACCGTTAATTGTCAACATTCCAATGACCACAACCAGACAACCACCAGCTTCCTACTTGTCTCAAACCAACAGTCAAAGACTTCGTGGACTACTACCACTCATCTATTCCACTTCCTATTCCTTGAACAGGAGTTTCTACCAGCCAGTCCTGCAACGTCATCTTGCATATGACAGGAGAAAATTTCACTCTAAATTCTTCCTAAAGGTTTTCAGATGATACTGGACCTATCAGCGTCTTCACATGGGAAAATTATATTATCCTCATACTCAAGGCTAAAAATTCTCCCTTGTAGCAAACCGATATCAGTGCGGTTTAATTTCGTCAGGGTCAGTACATGTGAAATGAATGTGAATAAAAGTGCTGAGCAATGCAGTCCTAATATGCTCACTCAACTCCTCTTATGCATTGACTAATAGCTAACTACCCTCTTTCGTGAAAAATTATGTATAATTGCGATTGTACAGCCAACGAAAATGAATTCGCCGAAACAAGCCTCTTTGCCGAACTAGTTGTTTTGTTCTTTTCAACTGGTTATCAGAAGATTTTCGCCTTTTCTATTAAATTGGGATGCATATCAATTGGCTGCAATTATCTCGGAATCCCAGACACCACCTTGGTCACTCTAGTAAGTGACTTACCATCGTCATCACCCTAAACTCAGTTATCACCACGCTGGATTCTTGTGTATGTATTTCAGAGACAGCAAATCCAAAGCGCAGTGAGCTCTATTGTTCGGTTTTGTGTAAATTCGAACTGTCATAGGTTGAAATATAACGTTGTGAGAGTGGTTTTAGGACTTTAGGAACGATATTTTTTTGGTTTAGGTTATTAGCAATGATCATGCATTTGGGAGAAGGTGGGAAATTTACCTGTGGAATAGTACTAGCAGAAAATAAAACAAATGGTGAGTGATAAACATAAAAACTTCATGAAAAAATTAATGTTTGTAGGAGGTCGCTACTCGCTGACTGCCTACACTGTGGGATTTTACGACTCCTCGAAGTACCTGGAAGAAAACATCATTAGCATTGTGATTAGTGGAAACGTTTGTGTCGTTTATTTACATAAAACCCGAGTCGACACAGGAATACTGTTGATTGCCTTTTACGCTTCTGTTAAGATAACCACGTATTCCTGCTTAGGACTAAGTTGATGTTTGTGAAGCTTGTAGTTGCTCTGTAATAAGCTGTTAATCTAGAGGACCTGTGCAAGATATCTACGCCTTCTAAACGTACGTGCATAGAATGCAATCGTGCGGTAGTCTGTGCACTTGTGTACTTGAGATCGAATGATCATAGTAAAGAAGCAGCTGTCAAGCCTATATATTTCCAGCGTTTTCATGAGAATGATAGATCCTTAGAAGGAAGCTAACCAAAACATTATGCCTATGACAACAATACTCATCCGGAGAAAGTTTGGCATCTTACGAAGTTCACGGTCAAAAGCCATTGAATCGATTTTCGCTCATCCAAATTGATCAGACTAATCTTGATGTCCTTTGAAACTGGTGAACAGTGGAAACTGCTAAAATACCTTTTAACAAAAAACTATTATCTTTGGCATGTATATGTTAACTGACTACACATGATGTGGTGCGTATGACATACGATATTTTACTCTGTCCTACTTTGTGGTTATTAGACATGGTTATTGAAAATAACTGTGAACAGAGTAGGGTCTTTCATTACATACTCCTTATTTGTGTTAGATGAAGCAAGATGACAAATAATAATGAATTTATGTTTACAGGATTTCATCATGAGCTGACATTAGTTAGAGAACCATTGGAAAACCTGTGCGTACTGCTGAAGAGTCCCAAACTAGGATGAAGCAGCCGTCCAGTACTCCCAGGTTTTCCAATGGTTCTCTAACTAATGTCAGCTCATGATGAAATCCTGTAAACCAATCAAATCCCTACAAACCAACACTTGAATCTATGTTTATTGTGTTAGGTAAAATATGTTTTAGCCACCACGTTCTTCAATGAGAAGGATTAGGTTGGGAAAGAGTTAAGGGTGGTCAGAGGAAAACAAGTTTTGTCTGTTGACTTGTGCCAAATATGGAATTGTAGATTTCCCTGCTGATATCGAGAATCAGTTGTCGTCGTCAACTTTTGGTGAGATCGGGCTTTAGTTTTTGAGAATTATTCATATAACAGAAACATTAAGATGTAAACTATTTGTTATTATTAATTATAAAAATGACGTATTAAAGGACTCATGGTGTCTAACAGTTCCGTTGATAAATGTATGGTCGATATATGCGACGTAGTTGCCCATTGTCCAAGTGATATGAGACCGCTACTACCTTGTATATTTCATTCATTATCCTTTATTATTTCCCTACTACTTTATACCTATAGCTTACTATTATGTTGTAGTTGTCGCATCAGTGATTCATTCACTTCTTGTGCTGTGTTTCCTACCATATTGATCTCTAATTACAATTCCCTATAGTTATGATTTCGAATTCTTTTTTCTATTTGTTGGTTGGTCTCTCAATGTGAATTTTCATCTCAAACATGAATTATTTTTGTTGTTTTTTTTGTGACGATTGATTAGATCATGAACTTTATCACTTAGTTTATCTCTTTATATATACTCAATTGTATAGTTGCCAGATCAGTTATCTGATATTGACTTCACCTTTTAATATTCCAACACATTGTGCTGATATTTGATACTAACAACTGGAACAAGTTGAATACAAATGTATTGTCTAGTGTTTTTATTTACCTCTGGACTTTAAAGAGTTGTTTTTCTCGATTTGTCTACAGGGATACAAAAACAGAGATTTCTCTCCAACTGCCAGTATCACATTTATCACTGGTAAACTACACAAAAGAATCACGTTCATTTATTGATCTCTATTTGGATCCGAATTGTGCCTACGAACTCTCTATTCATTATTCTCTGATCAACTGGTATTCACAGGTAGGTTTATACGCGATTAGATGTGTTTGTGTGTATGTATGTGTGTGCGTGTGTGGTTGTACTAAACAAACTCTAATTGTGTGATAATTGAAGCTAAACTGATTTGGATCAGCACAGCGTTCTCTACTGTGATTGATCTGGAGTACACAGCTGTTAACCAAATTTTATTTCACTTCAGTCATCGAAAGATTCTCTCAGCTTTCATGTGTATGCACCCACAAGTTTGTCAATTTAAGATTGATTGACTGAGTGATAACCTGTTTTCTACTAAGCTTGACAGTTTTTTTCACAGTGTGTTATCGTATTGTAGATGACTACTGATCAAGATATGCAAATTTAGGTAGATGTTTGTTACGCTTTGATTTCAAAGTGTTTTTCTCGTTTATTATCAATTCTGTGGTGATAACGTATATGCACATTTGTTAATGAATTTTCAACGCGTCTGTGATGAATCGTAATTTGATATGCATGTAAGTTAAGTTTGATAAAAGGAAAGTGTTTATTATTTCTTCAAATAGCTTGTCTTTTCACTAATATCCTTATAATTATCTGCAAGTTACTATCCTAATAATCTTTCAGCTTGTGATGATAACTGTAGGTCTAGAAAATATTAAATTGCATGTATTAATCGTCTTTTTATTTACTGTTTATATAGTGAAGAGGAATCGAAAATTAACAGTCCTATTGCTTTGCATCGGTTGATATACTAAATATTATCGTATAGTTATTCGTTCATTGCATTCCAAGTGGAAATTAGGACTTCGGCGGCATATCTACATTGCTTTCCGTTCTCTGCTACCATTTTCAGCTGGCTTCAATACTGCTCACAAAATTTCATTTCCCCTTCACATTCTCTTTTCCATGTCACCTCTGAGCATTCGGATTCCACTCGATGATATGACGTGTGGCATCTTTAGAATGTGTTCCACCAGTGTATGTTAAGTCCATCTCCATCTTCTTCTACGTATTTATTGGGTTATAAGTTTATGGCTGGTACACACTGCCTAACAGAGTTCCCAGTTGTTTATCCTTTCTGCTCAACCATTCGAACTTTAGTGTCGAGCGAAGGCAGATATTGGTGAAAGCATGTAGTGTGTTGCAAGTGCTTTTCGGCGACTCGCTCACCTATTCTGATACACTTAAAAACACACGAGTTGACATTAATGTTAAAATATCTGGCCGGATTTGAAAACAAAACTTATCAAACTTTTTGCCGTTGTAATAATGTTTGTGGCCATCCTATTGATTGATATTGATTAATATCTCACAGAAACTACTGATTTCTCTGATGAGAATAGAGAAAAATATCATGATATCCCTCCTTCCTACCAACTTTTCCGTACTACTTAAACTCCACTACAACCTGAGGTGTCTTGTTCGCACCTTGTTAGGACGGGCAAACTTCGTTTTTATACTTATGATAGACTTATTAGACGGTTTTGATTCGTTTATTTATGGTCTCATTGTCTGAGGATTCATAAATATAATATATAATGTACATTGTCTAATAAATGTTGTTGCGGTTGTTGTCGTTCCAATCGCCGTTTTTTCACAGACCGACTTCTAGGTGTATCACAGTATGGAAGACAAATAAATTGAAATGATCAGGTGGTCATAATGTTGTGTTTCGCCAAGTGCATTCTAGTCAAATTAGACAACCCGACAACCCAGTATCACTCTGCCCATAATACATACACCAATAAAAACAACCACGTTTGATATTCTCTTTCAAAAAATCACATTTAATAAAACTGCTAGAGGAGTTTACACTTTTTATTTATCGATTTATATATATATATATATATATATATATATATATATATATATATATATATATATATGGAAGTGTGATGACGTGTAATTTTCAATTCTTCGGTGGTTACAGAATAAGCATAATAGTTATTCCTTTGCGTCACTTCTATTATTATATTAAATAAATGGATCAGGACGTTTTTTACGAGTACTCATCATCAGCTTGAAGGGTTGATTAACATATTTCCTATGCTTATAAAAATTGCTTCGATTAATTTCTTTGGGTATTGGTCCAGGATTTACAAAGATGTTGGATTTTTTTATTTTACCTCTTTTCATGTACTCATAAGTAGTATCTGAAAAGTGTAAAGAAAATGGAGGCATATCAACTAAAGATTTTCAGCATATTTAAAATAGATTTTCCATTTAAATAAAAATAAAAATTATTGTTTCTATAATTGTTGTTGGCATCAGTATTCTGTTTAACAATAAGTTGAACAGGTTGATCACTTTATTTGCTTAGGAAGATGTATTAGTCCTGGTGGGCTGATTGGCAGTCAGTGAGATATTTTGATAATCAATCATCTGTTCTATCCGGCCTTATTCCTTCTAGAGGCAAATGATTTTAGACAGACTTCAAGCATTTAACCTCCTGATTTTCATATTATTCAGGTTAGGTGTAGATAAGCATCGTAGCCAGGTTACATGATGAATAAGTCATTTGATTTATTTGAAATATGTATTACACAAATAAAGTCATTGTCTTTAATAGCGTCTAGTGTTAGCTGATCTCGAATAATTCGGGAAGTGCTAAGCGTAATTAATATACTACACGACACCAGTTTGTAGCGTTTATGGCTTCCAGTCCGTGGATTCTGTGGTTGTCATCTGTGAGACAATCTAAGCAGATGACGAACAACTCCAAGCGTAATGACTTACGACCAAATCCAGTAGGAAAGTTGCACTCACATTTGATCACGTATCTGGTAACTGACAAAATTTATAAACCGTCACAAAAAACCTCATTTAACCTCTGCCAAACTAAATATCTGATTGTCTTCTTAGAGTCGACGGGATTGAACTAGAGTCGGTTAGATTGCAAACTATCACTACTTGACATGGTCGCGGTATGTTTTTATGCATACCTATTCATCGACTCTCCTAAAATGCAGTGTTAGCCTAATTGGATTGCGATACGGTTGAAAAAAGCTGAAGTTGGTCAGATGCGTATCAGCTACTTTCCTCGCCGTGTTGGTATGCGAAGATTCTAAATTCTGGTAGTGGATTACAGTTAAAAATTGATGATGACTACATTCATCAAGCTATATGGCTTATAAGTTATTACGATGCCTAAAGATTCTGTATCTAATTGTTTCTATAAAATAAAATGCTTGGAATGTGATGCGATCTACATCGGACAAACATCTGGAGAAATCAAAATGAGAAGAAACGAACACCGTAGAGCCGCCTCTGTTCGACCACTGAGAAATCCGGTTGAACAGGAAAAACTTGAAAAATCATCAGCCACACGCTATAGAATCAGGCCACAAAATTTTTTTCGACAATATTAAAATAATCCAGAAAAACTTCAGAAATCAGAAAGAACGTCTAATATCAGAAGTGCTTCATATGAAGTAGGATCCGAATTATCTGATGAATAGGGATGATGGAATAAAACAGAATCTGGCCTGGTTACAACACCTCCCTCCCCCATGAAGGGACAAAATCAACACGAATGTGATAAGCAAGTCCACTATGTAAACACACACTGTTTTTACAATTTTACACACTAATTAAATCCAACAATCTATACTTGATTTTGTTATCTTTGCCAGTTGACCGACTTGATAACGAAAAATGATCCCAGACTGATGAACGATGATCAAGTTAGTAAACTTTGTTTCGATATCATAACAGACGTACTATTACCTTTGTTATTTGGTTTAGTGATCTTCATCGTTATTTTGACTTTCAATATGTCGCTTTGAATTGACCTAAGGCTATTTTCTCACCTCTTAACTCTTTGTTATATATGCTGAGATTTTGTAAATTCCGGTTTAATAATACTTTGATAAAGCTATTAGCATTAAATAACGAAACGTCAGTAAAAAACAATATCGTTTTGTTTTTCATTCATTGAGAAATACAAAACCCTTATTATAATGATTATTACGATGATATTTAAGTCAGCATTTATAGATGTAAACTGTAATAACTTGAATAAATGTTTACTGATATCAGTCTGAATTTTGAAAGTGCCTTTCGCATTTAATAGTGTTGACAACTAGCTAGGAACTATATTTAACCCTCATTTTAGGTTGCTGTTTCTTTTTACTTATAAACTAAGATACACTTTACTATGACTGTAAAAAGTAGTTTTATATTTGATCCGTTTGTAGTGTTGTCTGTTATTCTCCGTCAGGATGTTTTAAAATTAATCCAACTCTTTTTAGTTTGCAGAATTATGTAATTTGTTTAGTTTGACGAAATTCAGTTGGAGTTTCAAGGTGAACTGTACACTGAGCTGATACTTTCTAGAGCGACACTGAGTTGGATAGTGACTCACCTGTCTCGAAACGTGACTAAGCTTTGCGCCACTTCTTCATTAGGTAGTTTATTTTAATTATCCAGGATCTACAAAACTAGAACGGATTAGACTTTCGACATTTCTCTTATTTTGTTTCGAACACATACCTAGTTGTTAGTCAGCTGTTAATTACATCTGCCTTCAAAATGTCACTTTTCCTTAATTCCTCACAAATTCCTTGTTTATTTTTGATACAGCTCTTGAATATTGATATTTTTTATTCACTTGAGTTTTCTCCCCCTAATTCTTTGTAAACAATTGTCGTAGTCATAGTACCTAAAGTCCAACTTATACAGAAATAGTACATCAAATAGGTAAGTGTATGATACGTACACATAATAAGTGTCAATCTTTATTTAAATATAAATAAGTTATATACTTTAAAAAATGATCGATTCACGAGTAATCGATATTATAAAGCAATGACGTTTATAATAATGTGGTATTACTAAGCACTGGTATATTGTACAATAAAGTCCAATGCATGGGTAAGAAGGACTAAATACATATGATAGATACTAAGGAATTATTTGCATGTCTGACTATGGGCCGTAGCTGTTTGACATCTGTTGATATTACCAGACTGCCTAGTTAGACGATGAAGGAGAGGGAGTATAGGATCCGTGACCGATCCATTGGAAGTTATGTGCCTAAAACAACCACTTAACTGAAATCTGTAGATAAGGAGTTGTGTAAAATGTTCAGCATTTTATGTTTCATTTGAACTTAGGCTGGGATTAAATTATATTGGAAAAGAAAAAAAGGCAGCCATGTTATAAGATTCCTAAATCTCATGATATCACCGACTGTCGAAGTGAGTTTTTAGCTGGAACTGCTTCAATGGATACTTAATATCAGTTGATAAAGATCGTAAAGATGTGAAGGGTTAGACATATGTCGATGTCTCCTTTCCTCTTGTGTTCGTATGTGGGAAGTGTTTCTATGTTATTATACTTTTATTCGTATTTTTAATTGCTTCTTTCAAATACCTTAATGCTAAATTTAAGAGAAGTTTTATATTATCAGTGGATATGAATTCCATCCAGTTTATAGAGTAATAGTAGACCTTAAACTGTATAAGCAACTAAATGCTTCAGTTAGTAAGATAGTGTTTAACTGCCCAAACTACTTGTATTCTGACTAGTTACTTAGGTGGACTGGTGACATCTGATTTCATCTAACGAATTGGTGGAAAAAGCAAACATGAATTAAGCGTTTGCAAAACCCAACTACAGGTACTTTGAATAAATTTTCTTTCAGAGGCGACTAGGCCCAGCTACATAACGGATGATGCTCCCTCGTAAATTATTACTGGACAAATGGTAGACTAGTTTTTTTTCGTTATAATTTTATAACTAGTTCAATCAACTTACCAGTTTTGTCTACTTCACTAATTGTTATTGTTCCCTCAGTAGTTTGCATATCGTCTGTTTGTTGATTGCACGGAGAATATGATGAATAGGTGCTTGATGAATCGAGTTGTTCGGTTAATGGACATTCATCAATTGTAACACAATGAAGCAAGAAATTTGATACAGAGTTGAATACTGTATTCTGCGTTATTTGAGTGTTTTTCAACTGATTGAATTCCATTTCTATTTTGGGGAGAAGTATATTTATGACATAAAAATTTTTATTGAAAAAGTTAACTTTGTTAGATGTATGCAAATTTTTAGACAAGTATGTAAGAATATTTCCCTCACACAACTAATTTTTATGAGTAATTTCAGCGAAAATTCATGCTTATTTTACACTAAAAATAAATCCCGTGATGTTTACTAGGTAACTTTTGGGGATTGAAAAGGTCACCAATTGATCGGTACACATATGGATACTTTTAGTTAACAAACTAGTGATGGAAGTGTTCAGACTGCTGAGCTTAGCTTAGTACACTTGTACACTCTGCCACACTAAGGTTCCAATTTTAACCTTCTGATAGGGGGCTAAGTTGAAAGAAAATGATATGTGGTCAAATGGTGATGTTAAAATGGCTTAAATTGTTCGGATATCAGTATGAGTCATGCTGGAAGATAGCGATAGTATTTAAAATCGTATATGTTTTACTGAAAACTCATTAATCCGATGTGCTCATCTCTGTGGGTGATCACGGTGCATCGCTTTAAATATTACAGCAGCGTCAACTAGGTTACTGCCTGTTTACGGGTGCGCAATATCCGACATATTGGTGTCATTTATTTGATAATGACACAATCATGGGGTAGCTTGGGAATAGCAAACTACTATATACCTGTAATGAGTGGTGATTCAAGGTACGATCAAAACTGGGGTTTCAGCAAGATTCGAATCAGTCACCACCGGATAGCTTTTTAGATTATGATCTACCTCATTATTTTATTTTTTACATTCTCTCTGAAATTAGCTGGGAAGTGGGTCATGCTGAGATAAGTGTTACATTCTAGTTTCACTTTAAACAAAGTCAGTGTAGCACAGATATGTTAGACCGTGATGGCTCCAAAATAGGTTAAAACATACGCCATCGATACGTACCACTACTGACTACTATCATGTTTATATTTTTAGAGTGTGAAAAGACCAAACACCAACATACTCCAGTCTATTTCTTCTAGTAAAATGAAAAGCCGAAAATCAGTTAACAGCTTTCAATAGATTATTGTATCGGTGATATTATATCAACATTTGGATTGTATAACGTTAATGGTTTGTGTAATTTACTTGGGAAAAGGATATATATATATATATATATATATATATATTTGATAATGTCTTTGCCATGTAAGCAGCTGACGAGAAGGCAACGAAATAAAAGATGGTACCATTTTATTCTGCTAAAACTGTAGTTCTTGCATTGTTCAAAAGGAAAAAAGAAATAGCCATTGTGAAACTCCTCACTTTTATTGATACTTCTCTGTTTATACTAAAAGTTTGTCTTTAAGTATTGCATTACTTAGATTTAACTGATTTATATCATTTTAAAGACGTCTACACACCAGGTTTGCACTTTTAAGAGTTGTTTTTTTTCATATCAAATTATAAAGGTGCACTTGTTTTATCATAAGTTCTTTTTTTACATTTGATTCGTTAGTATACATAATCGGGTTATGCAGAAGTATGATCATTTGTGCTACCCCAATATTCGCCTCTTAATATTCAGAATGCCTTAGTCATTAGTCGTTGTTTTTAATGGCTAAAGTGTCTATTTCTTACTTTAGTACATCGCGAACAACACTGGAGGCCATCAGTTCAAACTCTGTCACAATCGAATTCTTTTATTTCAAATCCATGTGTTGCCTTCAATTATAGTGAAATCAGTTTGTCAAATTAAAACTGATTACCACAGCATAAAACACAGTAGACAGGTTTTATTGTGCGGTTTGATTACTTTGAACGACTTTAAACAATTCACATTATGTTCCGTATTCACTAGATGATATAGGATCTCACTACTTAACCAATTAATTATTTTTTCAAGACTTGATTTGTTTTTCGAGTTTGACCACGGATTAATATCATTTGGAGAACCATTGAAAACCAGGAGTACTGGACAGCTGTCGCCTCCTAGTTTGAGAATCATCGGCAGTACTCACCCACTGGCACCACAATCAGTGGCTAGTCCATGAATTCTAACTTGTACCAGTTCATGATGTTAGCGCGATTACTGATCAGTGTCATCGGCGGGCACTCCATCCTCACTACCGACTGGATGGACCTCACTATCTACGACTTCTCACTAGGACTAATAATTAATTCGTGAATTGGCAGAAGTTGGAATTCATGGGCCATTAGTATACGAGCTCGCCTTGTAACCAGAAGGCCCTGGGTTCGAACCCCGGTGGAAGCGTACTGTTGATGAGTCCCAAACTAGGACGAAACAGCTGTCCAGTACTCCCAGGTTTTCCAATGGTTCTCCAACCAATGTCAGCTCATGATGAAATCCTGTAACCAATTCAATATTAATTCGTGTGCTGTAATCATATGTATTCTCAGTTCACACATTCTCTGAATGGAAACTATGCATGTAGTTCCACTAAATGGCAATATTTAAGCGATCTCCATGCTAAAGTGACAATTTATTCCAATACTTTTTAATACTTCTGAGTTACCATTATTCAGAATGTTAGATATTATACGTGTTAATGATGTAGTATCATTTGTCGCCTTAGTGTTAGCGGGAGGTGAAATGAAAAATATTTATGTGTATTTCTGCCTAACACATATTTACAGCTTAATCAAGAAACTGTGATTATGACCACTTTATTACAATATAAAATATTCTAACTGTAGATTTGTCTTTTAGACAAAGTACTTATATTATTCTTTTAAAAGCTGTATCTCTACAGACATCCATTTTGTAGGGCAGGTTATATGCAAGAAATCTTGTTGTGTCTTACCTTTTTTATTTTTCTTTCGTTTCAGCGTTTCTTTCAGTGCATTACTGATAACTTTTTTCTGATCTATTGGTTTCTCTCTATGTGTCCATATTTGTGTGAAGTGTTTATCTTTATCTTCCCTTTGATCATGACAACGATATTCATCTTGAATTTGATTAGCTAGTGTGAAGAAGAAATTCGTTGAATTGTTGATTGGTTGAATTAACTCAATTTGATTATTTGTTTTAAGGAAATAATATTTTGTCGGATGATAATCGGGACAGTGGTCATCGTTATTGTCAGCATTATTATTAGAAATAGTAGTAGTAGTAGTCTTATTGATATCTCCTATGTCTGATTGTATTGCATCTTGCACGGTTATATCTTCGTTATTCTCATCATCATAACTACTTATTCGTTTATTTGTATTCACATAAATAGCATCCTCATCATTAAGAATAGGAGTACATGTTGTAGTATCCTTTATCCATTGATTACATTTTTGAAGATATTTCCTACGATATAGACTGACAGGCATGGCGAGTATACAAGATTGTTTATCTTTATTGAAGGTTATCTTGTGTACTATTGGTTGGTTTTTATTTGTGTTTGATTCATGAAAGTGATGAATGGGTTCTGTAAATCGTCGCATCAATTTTAATTCCAACATGTTGAAACGTATTGCTTTTTTTCCTTTTCACGTTTCTGTTGTTCTCGTTGTTACTTTTACCTAATGAAAGCAATCATTATTTAGTTATTGTAAAATTTACAATAGTTATTGCATATTACAAATCGGATCATGGATTGATTGAGACCCAGGGAGTACTGAACAGGTATGCCGTCCTGGTTTGGAGCTCTTCACCAGTACGCTCACCCTTTGGGGTCCGAACCCAGGACCTTTTTAAAATTGGTTATTGAAAAGATGTTTACTTAGACTAGATATTGTTACTATACTGAGAGTGGAAGACATGAAAAGATTAGCTGTCTTTGATCATTGGTGCCTGCGTTCTATCTCCCGTGTGAAGTGGTATAATAAGGTGAGCAATATTGAGGTTAGGCGTCGGTTGAATACTTGGTAAGGAGGGGAAATCAATCGACGAGGCTGTGAAATTACATAGACTGAGATGGTTAGGACACGTGTTACGTATGTACAACTAGTCATCGCCTTCCTCCACTGATGGTAAATGTTAGCTGACATACAGTCAGGCTGGAAAAGAGCTAGCGGAGGTCAAACGAAAAAATGGCACCAGTCAATGAAATCCACAACAGTTATTTTAAGCCAGTCACGCAGGAAGGTGTAGACTTCCTGACTTGTTTGGGTCTTCGGGACGGTAAAGACCAATGGTTGGAAACAATTGGTGACATGGCTCAAAATCGTTCTCAATGACTGGCGCAGATGCATCCACTCCTTGTGACCTCTGATTTCCAATGAAACTGTTTTGTTCTTCGTTATTACTATTCCTTTGTCTCACACCTCTGTTTATTGTCACTATAAGGCATTTCTTCTACCTTCTTCGGTTGCTTTGTGTGCTCCATGGAGTGTGGCGACTTGAACTCCCGCACATATGTGTGTAAAGTTCTATGTCGAAAACAGACAGCCCCTATTTCACAGATATTTTTTATACACGGTAGGATGGATTTTCTTGTGGTCTCTGGTGTTTGCTTGTTGTTAGTGCTATGACTTGAGCTTAAACACTTTTTGATGAAATTGTGAGGATAATAGCTACAGATCAGTGGTGTGCGTATGCTTCTGCACGCAGTACTGCAAAACATGTAGCTTTTTGTATCAAATATACCCATTCAATCTTTAAATAAAATACTTTATACATACTGTCATGTTTAAACTGATAGTGTTTCAGCAAAACTAATTCCCTTATCACTCACACATGAATCGTAGTGATAAAAATTTACTGGTTAAATATTTATTATTTTGTGTCCCAATGCTTTATAGAATGCACGTCA
The DNA here is from genome assembly GCA_944472135.2 of Trichobilharzia regenti. Classification (NCBI taxonomy): domain Eukaryota; kingdom Metazoa; phylum Platyhelminthes; class Trematoda; order Strigeidida; family Schistosomatidae; genus Trichobilharzia; species Trichobilharzia regenti. The sequence continues at coordinate 22,290,295 of OX235267.1, forward strand.
AGATGGAAACATGTGAGTGTATTTACTACTGATCACTTTCAGGTATAAATTAAGATCTCCAGTTTCAGTAGAATGAAAACAAAAAATAAGGCTTTTCAGATTCTCATGTTTATAAATATCTAGTGTTTTTATATTTGTCATTACACTTTTAAGTCACCACTAAGTGAAGACGATTATATTTGGTTTTCTATTTTCACTGTGCTGTAGTGATAGTTAAACAGCATAAATAGTTTAAATTTTCAATGAACACTTACCTAAATGTCTTTAATGATTTCTTTGCGAATTTTCTGCATAATAAGATTATTTTTGCTCTAGTAGAAACTTTAGTTTTCATTATTTGGTTATGTGATTGGTTTTCTGCGAATGACCTTGAAGAGATAAATAATAGTCTTTCTCTCTTCCTATTGGTCAAAATATGTCATTTTACCACATGTATCACTGCTTACTACTACCACCATCTCTAATTGTAGTAGTGTACCTACCTAATGGTACTTTCGTAATAATAAAAGTATTTTTACTTTCTTTTTCATACTCGTAAATCGATAGTTTTCAATTGAAGTGTGTATCTAAGTGAATTGTTTTCAGCGTTTTTTTCTTTCCTGTTTCCTTGAGGTGTGTTCCAAATTGAAAATGTTCATCCCATTCATGTTTTTGTGTAGGAGAGATTTCGGTCAATGAAAGTAGTATTTTGGCTGAATTTTGTTTTGTTGATTCAATTCTTGTTCCCTTAGATTTCAGCTTATTCCAGAAAATAATATGGTCAGTAACCAGATTGCATTGTGTACTTACTTGCATGTAAAATGTTGGCTAAACTATTTTGTGAAGAATGCAAGTCAATTCAGTTCTCTTGCTTTCATTATATCTGTCACACAATATAATAACGACACTGATATATATTAGATTACTGAAAAATCATGTTTATTGATTGCTTCTCCTTAATCTTTTCTGGGCTACTTAAGGAAAATCCTTGCTACATTACGTGAAGGATTAAAAGCTGTTGGTAGAGCGAATGGGGTGTCACTGAACCAACTCGTTAGGGACAGACATTTAAACTAATTCAAGAAATTGGCGAATGTCATCTTTTGAATAAAGCGAGAACAACATTGATTTGTGCAGAATAACATGGTACCATCATTTATTTCGTTGGCTTCTGGTCAGCTGCTTACAGCCTAAATAAATTTTCAGGTTTAAGTACAGAAACGCTTTAACCTACTTGCAAATTTTACATGTTGACAGAAAGTTTCACAACTAGTAAACAGTGCTCAGAAAATTGCGCTTATATAGTTTTTACACAGGTAGTTCAAGTTAAAAAATAATAAATAAATGTATGTATATAATGGTAAGGGATGTGCGTGGGATGCATAATGACTAATAAGTTAGGTAACAATGTACTGAGTTGAACTCAAATCATAGAAACAAGAGACAAACAAAATTACAGATTATAAAAGGAGGGTGAGGTTAAAGACAAAGATTACGCAATCAGATGGGAGAAAAAAGACATCCAGTTACCAAGGCAAGGAAAGACTAATAACTGATTCTTTCTGAACACATAGATCTGGTTTCAAGCGTTTGATAGAAATTGCTTCGGCAAACTTGAGGAGAATGGAGCTCCTTTGTCTATTGATAATTTTGAAGGATTTCTCGATTTCCACCTCATGACCCGTGTCGAGGAGATGTCTGGTAATAGCGCTGCTATAAGAGTTTGTTCCCTTGAGACGTAGGCTTTTCAGCACATGTTCAGAAAATCGGAGGTGTGCCCTTCTTTCTGTTCTCCCAATGTAACTGCTCCCGCAGATACACGTAAATTTGTATACACAGTTGGAGTTAACATGAGAAGGGTATCTATCGACTTTTGACTGCACCAAAGAGCATGTTGTTCGGTGGACGGGAACCAACTTAGCTGCAGGATAGGCTCTGGCTAGTGGCGTCCTCAGTCTTCTGTTGACCATTTCTGCAATGTCTTCACCTTTAAAGTCTAGTTGAATGAAGACAGGCTTTTTTTCGACTGTGATTTGTTTGGTATTTGGGCCTTCACATCTTCCATATTTGTTAATGAATTTTTGAGTATAGCCGTTGTTTTTCAGCACCTTTTCGAGATTCGTGAATTCTTCCTCTAGTTTCTCTGCAGAGCATATTCTCCTCGCTCTATAGTACAGAGTCTTGACTAGTGCTCGTTTATAGCTATTTGGACAAAAACTATTAAAATGTAAGTATTGTCCATTCCATGTGGGCTTTCGGTAGATTGACCTCTGGAGGCTACCACCTTCTAGGCGTTTTATGGCGACGGCAGCTGACGAGAAGCCAACGAAATAAATGATGGTACCATGTTATTCTGCACAAATCAATGTTGTTCTCGCTTTATTCAAATTTATCAAGGGGAATAAATGCAGGAATGTCATCTTGACGGACTTTGAATACCCTTTTTATATACCACTCTACCCTTGTACCTCTTCAGGTAGGACTAGAAGGAGGTATGCTTGAACGATTTAATATAAAGACTCAACGATACCTTAAATGGCAAGCATTTTATGCTATACAGAAAGTGTTAGATAGGAAACCACTAACTTACTGTGGAAAAGCAAATGGCTTTATTCTTTTTTTTCTGTTAATAAAATATTGTCATCACTATTTCTATTTAATTCTGACTTTCCATTTATACTTTAATTGATGTTATTATTAACGCAGTATTGTACTACATGCTGAAAATTCCACACTGTATCAAAAATGTTCTGTTTGAAATAAAAACATTATCATTACGGGCTAATGTGTCTAAACAATTCAAAGCAGATGTATATACTTATCTATAAACTACACTTCACTGTGATTGATCTGATTGTGTTAACCGGTCACATATATTAAAGTAGATGTTATTAATTTGGAACCCAGAGCAGGGTATTCGGAATTCTAGTGCCTACCTTAGTCAATAGCTTGAACTCATTTACACTGGAAATCACAGCTTAAAATAAATACATGAAGATTATTACGCCTTAGTCTTCCTTTATTCGATTAGCAGCACCATTTTAATGACATACATGACCTTTGAGAAAGTGGTGAGTTTGAGTAGGGCCTAGAAGTGAAAAATATTCCCATATCATGGAATAAAAGTCGATCTGAACGGAGAATACTATTTCCAATAAATTCTCTTCAGATTCTTGTGGTTATAAAATAAAATATTTATCATTACAATAATAGCCAGTGATGCGGTGGATAGTGCATCGGAGGGGTTCCATAAATCCTCTTAAATTCAGGACTTTACGTAATATTAGATATCAATCTCCAACTAATTGATGACTACTAAACGGATCTTCTGAGGCTGTAATGACAAGTGGTAGCCAGCAGGGTCCATCATTTCACAAGGTGCAGTAGATGCTCATCAAATGGATTGGTTGAAGGTAACGCTGTATCATGAATTGACAGAGTTAATATTTGTGGATGATTATGGAGCCTGGTTTCGTAACCTAAAGTTCTGGGATTCGATTCTTGATGTGGTCATGGGGGTGCCCACTGATGAAAAGTTCCATACTAGGATGAAACAAGTATCCAGCTCTCCTTTCTTTTCATTGGTCTCTATCAGATGTTGGTTCATGATGAAATCTAACAACTGAAATTTCACTAATGCATTACACAGTAAAAATGACTATAAGTTGAAGTGTACAGTATATATATATATATATATATATATATATATATATATATATATATACTCTTCCCCTGTTTCATAACCATGTTCGTTTCTTCTTCATCTTACATTTACTGTGTCTTGCTAACTGTTTTAAAATGTGAAGTGACTTGAGGTGATGCATTTGTGTGTGTACCCTGCTTACCTTCGTCGAAATATTGGCCAGCTGATGGGATGATTTCCATCGACACTTGTAGAGAGAGAGTACTAATTTGGCCACCATTGGGATTTATCAGTTCTTATTTGTTGAGAATATCTTGTATACCTGCCAAAATATGTTTTAAACACTGTTTAATAACCAGTTTCCTATTTTTTAAAATAAGTGTAATTTTGCGCTGACAGTTTGTTTATCAAACCATCATTAACATGTGTTTTGTTCCTACCTTTTTAAAAATAGTTCCTTACTTGTTTATTTATTGATTTAGTTGTTTCGACTTCATTGTACACACTTTGGTGGTTTACTCTGTGGGCATTTACTGTTATCCATGATATTATTAACTATGCGATTAATTAAAATTAATGATGGTAAGTCTATTATATAAACTTTTTCCACATATCCTGATGACTAGATATTAAAGTGTTTTATTCTAATTGTCCATCTAGTATGCTGGACTCAATTTTCCAGTAGGTTTGAGGAAATCGTCCTCGAATGGGTGACAACGACGCCTTACATTGTTATGTCAAGTTCACACTGAAATTCAATCTTGATAAAAACGACTTTAAAATTGTGAACCCATTTGTGTGGACTGTAAGTAATCTCGGAACATGATACTTCCGTTACATGAAAGGTTTCTGCTGCCTCTACAGGGACGGGACCGTGATGATTAGTTATCTCAGTAACATAGCCTTAGTATTATTCAACACAGAAAGTGTATCTATGCATTAGATTTATCATGCATGTTAACGTGATCACTGTCTAAATTTATTTATTAAAAATTATAGTTGCAGTGATGCATCATTTCAAGCTGCTATATTTACAAATTTCACTCTATAGAGGAGTATTGTTATCATTGTCATTGAAAGCATTCAGAACACCAAAATAGCTCAGAACGTAAACATATGTGTCGTTGTCATTGAAAGCATTCAGAACACCAAAATAGCTCATAACGTAAACATATGTGTCGTTGTCATTGAAAGCATTCAGAACACCAAAATAGCTCATAACGTAAACATATGTGTCGTTGTCATTGAAAGCATTCAGAACACCAAAACAGCTCATAACGTAAACATATGTGTCGTTGTCATTGAAAGCATTCAGAACACGAAAATAGCTCAGAATGTAAACATATCTGTTGCTGTCAAATAATAATAATAATAATAATAATAATAATAATAGCTTTATTCCAAAAACAGTACTCATGATACAGCAAGGAATTTTCAGCATTCAGTACAATATTGCATCTAATTTACTCAAAAACGACAAAAAAAATAAAAATACACAATACATAATAGTAATAAAACGATTGTTGTAGCAGCTACGTAGCAAAATACTGTGTGCCATACGGAGAAAAATATGTATAAAGTACAAAATTGTAGTAATAATAGTAATACCAACTAAAAATAAAATAGCAGAGTAACGATTTAAACGATAGAAAGTGTGACACCATAAAATACAGAAAGATGAACGATAAAAGGGTCGATTCACTGTGCTAATTACATAGTAACTTGTAAGTTTCACGTCTAACAGAGTCTTCGTCACATAAAGTACGCGCTAAATAGGGTATTGTAGAATTTCTATACTTAGTAGTACGAGCATATATCTTTTTATATTGACTTCTCGTCCTACCTGATGAGATACAAGGGGACAGGTGTGAATAAAGGGGGTGCAGAGGGTCTGACATTATAGCCTTTGCCCATTTCGTACAGGAATTTATATGCCTCTCGACTATAGTATTAGCGAGCTCATGCAGTGGCAGACCACAAGCTCTACTCACAGCATTTAATACTCTTCGTAATATGATATAATCTTTTTTGAGAAGCCCAGGAAAGATTAATGGAGAGCAGTAGAGTACAATAGGTAAAATACAGGAGTTTAAAAATTGCAAAACTAAAGGTTGGTTGATACCTGATTGTCTTAACTTTTTAATGTAGAAGGTAAGACGAAACATTTTCTTAGAGATAGATAAGATATGGGATGACCATGAAAGGTCAGAGGAAAAAACTAGTCCAAGGTATTTAATACTTGATTTGGTTTCAATTTCCGTGCCATCTATGCTACAGGGATCATGAGAGTTAACTAGTTCAAGTAAGTCACGTCGATGCTTGAAAGTAAAGTCAAGCACCTGACATTTGGAAGGATTTAATATAAGACCATTTGACTTGGACCAGTTGTTGATGTCCAACAGAAAGCTATTAAGTTTGGAGCTGTCAGACTCGGAAGTGATAGGCAGTGATACAGTCAGATCATCTGCATATTTGACAAAGTTAGTTTCGTTTGAATGAGGTAGGTCATGTAGGAAGAAAGAAAAAAGAAAAGGAGAGAGGACAGCACCTTGTGGAACACCGGATTTTGTAAGCGAGGTAGAAGAAGATTTGCCGTTATATACAGTATACTGCATTCTATCAGAAAAATAGGAATGCAACCAACTCTTAGCCCAGGATCCTGTTTGTGTCAACGATAGCTTATTTAACAAAAGGCCCCTAGGTACAGAGTCAAAAGCAGATGTGTAGTCTAAGAAAGCACTACGAACATATTTAGCACCTTTGTCTAAACAAGAGACAACATTGTGATATAAGACAACCGCAGCATCCAAGGTACTTCTACCATGTTTGTATGCAAATTGTTTAGGATCATTAAAAGGTTTCAAAGCGGGTTCAAGACGAAGTAAAAGTAATTTTTCCATCAATTTTAAAAAGGGGGAAGTAATTGCAATAGGCCGAAATTTAATATCAGAACCAGAAGATGGTTTTGGTATAGGGATAATTTTAATGTTTTTCCATGCAAAAGGTAGAACGTTACCGGAAAAAGAGGCATTAAAAATGTTAGTAAGAGGATAACACAAAATATCAGCACAATTCCTGAGGACAATGGCAGGTATGCCGTCAGGACCAAGGCTTTGAGAAGGCTTAAGAGACCGGAGACATTTAAGCACATCAAGGGTATTAAAACCACTAAAGTTATTGTCAATATGATTTGTATCATTTGGAAGGGTATCAACAGAAGAGCGTATGAAAGATTTATTAAGAGTGTCAACATTAAGAGATGGAACAGAAATACATCGCTTACCGTTAGTAATTTCTTTGAAAAGTTTCCATAAATTAGAAGGGGTTTTACATGACAAAAATCTTTGATTATATAAAACACTTAGTCTTTTTATTTCCAGTTTTATCAGCATGTTTAACTTTTTTACACCAGGCTTATCATTAGTTTTGAACAACAGTTCTTTATTTCTACGTAGCTTTTTGAGATATGGCGAAGATAAGCGATCAAATCGGATGAATAATGTTTCTTTAGGACAACATATTTCGAAACAGAATTTAAGATAATCGGTAGTGTTTGTGATTGTTTCATCTAATGTTTGTTCTGTAAATAAGTCCCAGTTAGTGTCTTTCAACATGCATCTGAGCTTGTCTAGGTTGTCTTTTGAGTAGCATCTCCGTTGAACTTTACTGTAGAGGTGAGAGAGGACACCTTTGTGTGATTTGGAATATATTTTAGGCAGCACACGTATGATGCAGTGGTCAGAATTAAGTAGAGGAGCACGTTTGCGAGCTTCATATATACCAACATCATTGATAAATACCAGGTCCAGTTTTTACCAAGACGGGTGGCAAAGTTGACAATATTGTCATGACCAAGTGATATAAGGAAGGAGCAATCGCTAGCATTGAAGTCGCCAGTTACTATTGATAAAGAGTTCTCGAAACAAGCTGCAGCAAAAGCGGTGAATTCATCGGCGAACATAGATAAATCCAATATGGTACAGCCAGGAGAGACATAAACATTAGAAATATAAATGAATTTGTATTTTGACTGGTGTTTCGGGCGATTTCGTGTCATGTCACCGAAACTTTTCAGCCATAAATTTTCGATATCAATTAGATGCCAGTTAAATAATCTTTACTTCCATATTTGGCTCAAGACAACAGTGGAAGTCTACTAAATCATTTCTTATTTCGAAATTTTATCCTAGGATGTGTCAACATATAGTAAATCGATTATATCTGAAAATCAAGTGTTAATGAAATTATAAGTACTGGCTGAATGGTCTTGTGTTGTTCTTGTAGTCTAGTAGCTTTAGCAGAGTTCTGAATTAGGACAGCTGAAGATTCCCTTGCCAGGAAATCTTAAATATCTCGTCCACTATGCAATCATATACTGTGTTATTTGCTTTGAAATCTTTACATATTCGCTATTCCATAACGATGAAACTGACGCTTATTGGCCGTAAATATAAGCAGTTAAACCTGTTTTTATTTCTGCAAAACTGTCCATCCCTTAGTAGTTTATGTAGGAGTCAGACAGACAGATCAAAATAGAAATTTGGACATGAGTGCATCGCTTAAAGTCGTCACATTTTGAAACCACACCGTCAAAAATATTAAGTTGTTAGACTACCAGTAGTACCCAAAGTGTAGTAATCTGTATATGTAACAATGTATGTGATCGCATGTGGAAATGTTATAATACTATTGTGCTATTCATTTTGTTAATGTTGTCCACAGTTAAACAACCAAAAGCTTCCCTTTCTCTCTGTTTCATATATGATGTTGACTGACTGAATTTCAACGTAGAACTTAGTACAGAAGTGCAGCAGTTCAAGTTACCACAAAGGAGAGTAAAAAGATATTCAAAAGTGCTATAACAAGCAGAAATATGACTTAAAAAAAATAGTTGCATGGAAAAATAGGGTTTAATGGATATAGGAAATCAAAAAGAGTACCACTGAGAGTGACTTCGAGCCATATCTCCAATAGTCTTAAGCAATTGGCTCCTTGGTACCCGAGGACTCCAACCAGACAGCTTGCAGTCCACTTCGTAGATCGAAATAGCTGTCAGAGATTTCATGGACTGATACCAGGTTTTGGTTTAACCACCTCTAACTCTTTTTTCAACTTGATGATCCTATGTCAGCTAACATTGACCGTGGGGGAAGGCGATAGTTCGGAATGCGCAAAACGTGATCTAGTTATCTCAGTCAATTCATATCACCTTACATAACACTATACGCTTAACCTCATTGTTACTCACCATTTAACGCAGGAAACAGAATGCAAACATCTGTTGGCGAATACAGCTAGTCATATTTGGCGCTTGTCGTTGATAAATGTTTCTTTAACCTTGTGGAAATGCATGTGTACCCTGACATATGTCGTGTATTAGATGTGATTACAATGTCAATAATGCTAAACCGTATTTTGTGAAGTCTGTTTCTTATACAACCAGCTGATGAGAATTCTCCAAGTTAAATCAAGTGTATTGGCATCACACTTTCATTCAACAAGTCATGTGTTCAAATCCCGTTTTCTTTTTACCTATGTTGGCCCGGACAGCAGAGATAGTATTATGAATGTTCACACATCACTTGTGTTTCATTGCCTAGTAAAGTATACCAGTAATCTGAGTGGTAGTATTTATTATTCGCTCAAAGAAGTCTCATTACTTCATGTACATTGTTCTAAAGGAGACGTGTAATGTGTAGTGCTGAATTAATCAATTCATTTGTTCTTCTAATTTCGTCTTTTCAATAGCTTATTCTACACTCTTATTCCTTTCGTATTTGATTATGTATAATTTTTGTTTTCAGATAATTATTCTGATTATCCTCGAAGATCTTTGCGGGTCAATGAAGTCTACTGTCATTTAGCTGTTATTATTATTCATTTCATCAGCTTCCAGTTGTTTTATCTACCGTAAGTTAAATTATATTGTTCAATCATGAAGGTGATTATTAAAGTTGAAAAGAAACCTCAGATGCTAGCTAGCTAACTGTATGAATACAACCAATAATCGGTAGCTTAGCAACTCGATTTTCTGATCAGCCATTTAAGTTTTAAGACTATCAGATATAATTTTATGTTGTAATAACGTTGTGGTTGTAAGTGAAAAGGAAATATTCGCCTTGTTAGCACAATTCAAATTGGCAGCTTTTCATTTGCCAGTCCGACAACTAGGAGATTGAGCGCCTTGTTTTAACTTGAGTGAACGTTTTGAATAGTTTGGTTTATAAGGGTTAGTTATGTTTTTAAGAGTTGATCACGGATTGATATCAGTTAGAGAACCATTGAAAACCATCACGGAGTACTGGACAGCTGCTGTTTCATCCTAGTTTGGGAATCATCGGCAGTACGCACCCATCACAGTGTGGTTCGAACCCAGGACCTTCCGGTTACAAGGCAAGCTCGTATACCATTCTACCACTGGCAACCGATTCAATGTCTCATGAATTCTAACTTCTACCAAAATTCGTGATTTAGCGCGACCCCAACCATTGTCGTTGGTGGGACATCCATCCACACACATGACATCTAATTGGAAGTGAGAAGTGACCAGTGAGGTCCAATTAGATGTCACGTGTGTGGATGGATGTCCCACCAACGACAATGGTTGGGGTCGCGCTAAATCACGAATTTTGGTAGAAGTTAGAATTCATGAGCCATTGAATCGGGTGCCAGTGGCTGAATGGTATACGAGCTTGCCTTGTAACCGGAAGGTCCTGGGTTCGAACCACACTGTGATGGGTGCGTACTGCCGATGATTCCCAAACTAGGATGAAACAGCAGCTGTCCAGTACTCCCTGGTTTTCAATGGTTCTCTAACTGATATCAATCCGTGATCAACTCGTAAGAACTTTCTGCGTTATTTTTAAATTTTGCAATGCTTATAGCTAGATTACAATGTCTGTTGTTAATTTCTTCATTTGTTTTGAAGGAGTGTACGTCACTGTTTGATCTTATTCCCCCTCGGATGACATTTCGTTGTGTTTTTTGTTTTTTTCTTCCGTCTCATTTGCACCACTTTCCAGAAATTCCCAGGTTATCATCGAAATTGTTAAATATCAAATCTTATCTTAACAAGGTTATGTCGTCCGCGTATTCTACTGGAACAGCGTAATCTGTCTCAAGTTAGATGTGGAAATAAAGATATTTATATGCATATTTTACTAAGAAATTGAGTGGATATGGAAAATAAATATCCTAGACAAACGCTATCCGATGTAGCTGTTTCTGTCTGTCTGTCTGTTTTCGACATAGAACTTTACACAAATGTGCGGAAGTTCAAGTCGCCACACTCCGTGTAGCACGCGAAGCAAGAGAAGAAAGTACAAGAAAAGCATAATAGAAACAGTGAGCAGAGGTGTGAGACAAAGGAGTAATAAAGAAAAACAAAACAGTTTCATTGGAGATCATAAGTCACAAGGAGTGGATGCATCTGCGCCACTGAGAACGATTTTGAGCCATGTCACCAATTGTTTCCAACCATAGATTTTTACCGTCCCGAGGACCCCAGCCTGGAAGTCTACACCTTCCTACGTGGCTTAGACCAACTGTTGTGGATTTCATTGACTGGTGCCAAGTTTTTGTTTGACCGCCGCTAGCTTTTTTCCAGCCTGACCCTATATCCGCTAACATTGCTCGTCGAGGGAGGCGATGGCTTGGCATACGTAACACATGTCCTAACCATCTCAGTCTATGTAACTTCATAACCTCGTCGATTGATTTCCCCTGTTTACCTAGAACTCTACGCCTAACCTCAATGTTGCTCACCTTATTATGCCACTTTACACGGGAAATAGAGCGCAGGCACCTATGATCAAAGACAGCTAGTCTTTTCATGTCTTCCACTCTCAGTGGCCAGGTCTCACAACCATAAAGGAGGACGGAGCGGACTGATGAGCAGTACACCCGCCCTTTGGTCGATAGTCGAACATCTCGTCTACGCCAGAGTCGGCGTAAACTGGCAAATGCGAAACGAGCCCCCTGTATTCGTGCTGAGATTTCGTCAGAGATCAGCCCGTTGGGGCTGATGGTACTTCCCAAATAAGTGAAGCGGTCAACGTGCTCTACCACTTCACTTCCTATTTTTAAACTAGGCGTCGATGTAGTCCAGTCCTGTAACATCATCTTGCATTTGGTGGGAGCGAATCGCATGCCAAACATTCGTAGATTGCAGCTCAAGGTGTTTAGAAGACTCTGCATTTCGTCAGCGTCTTCGCCTAGAAGGACTATATCGTCTGCATATTCCAAGTCAACGAGATTATTCCCCGGTAGCAAGTCAATCCCTGAGTCGCTGAAGTCACTTAGGGTTAAGTCCATTAACACATCTATGATGAAGTTGAATAGAAAAGGGGATAATGGGCATCCTTGACGGACACCACTGGTCGTCATCAGTTCAGATGACAGCTCGCCGTAAGCCCTCACCTGGCTGTATGAGTACGAGTAGAGTGCCTTAATCAGTGCAATATATTTTCTTGGAATTCCCTTTACAGCCAAGCATCTCCAGAGAACTTCCCGATCGACAGAGTCGAATGCTGCCTTTAGGTCAAGAAATATAATGACTGTTGGACGCCGGTAGGAATGCCTATGTTCTAGAATCTGTCGGAGGGTGAAGATATGATCAATACACCCTCTTCCTGGTCTAAAGCCTGCCTGGCTCTCTCGTGTTTGTGCTTCCCGAGCACCACTCAGTCTACGCATGATTATTGAGCCTAAGACTTTAGATACTATATTAGTCAAGCTAATCCCTCTGTGATTATCACAGGAAGACTTGTCTCCTTTCTTGTATATGGGGATAATCAGTGACTTACACCAACCCGATGGGACTTCTTCTGATTCCCAGACGCTGCCTAGTACCTCAGTTAATCCGGACAGTAAGCTGTCTCCACCGTACTCAAATACCTCCGGAGTCATTCCATCAGGTCCCGCTGCTTTGCCTAGTTTCAGATTGGTGACAGCTTTAGTAACCTCAGTTAGTGACGGAGGACCTGTGTTTATATCCCATTCAGGGAGGTGTTGGATGCTCGGAAGGTTGAGCGTGGCTGTGGGCAAATTAAACTGCTCCTCATAATGCTCTTTCCAACGATCCAGTCGTCTATCCTGGGAGCTAATTATGGTGCCATTTTTTTCCGAGATTGTCTCACTAATGATTTGTCTTCTCCCACCCGTTTCCCTGATGAGTCCAAAGAGTTGCCTGATGTTGCCTATCCTCGAAGCTTTCTCCATCTCTTTGGCTTTTGTCGCCCACCACTGTTCACGGTCCTTGCGGAGACTTTTCGTAAGTTTCCTCTTGTGCAGCTTTCGCTCCTCATTGAATTCGGAGCTCGCCGGAATAAGTCTTCTAGCATCTATCAGTTCGGATGAGGCGGTTGGTTTAACTTATTCACAGATTTTACAGCTGTATCTATGGCTGCCTGGATATTTTTCCAAGCTTCTTCAGGGTGAGCACAGCTGTCGAACTCAGATATGTGTTTAGCTAGTTCTTCCTGAAATACGGATTTAGTTTCCTGATCGAGCTGGGGACGTGATGGTTTTACCGCCAGCTGTTTCCTACATCCGTTCAGTCGTAGGAAACAGCTGTTTCACCCAATAGTCTGTCGTAGGTCATATAACGACTGTGAACATTAGGGTTACGAACCTTTCAACACTGAGATGTATTAAAAAGATATTCATTCCACTGTAAGGAGTTGCCACAGTGTCTCTTGTTCGATAGAGTGGACCATAATCTCCATGTGTTTCTGTTTACTATGGTCTAAGCGGAGTTTATTATCTTATTTTGAAAATATATGCAGCCAAGCCTGTAACTAATTTTGTTGTTTAATTATGATGTGATCATAAACAATAAATAGCATCAAGTAAATAATGCTGCTTCATTGTGGTTCATCCAATGAGCTAACTTATATGAAAGTACATACTACCAGTGTCCAAGTTATTGATTTGAGTTGTTTGAGTTGTTATGAGAAAAGAGTGAGTTATTTGTACTGGCAACAAATAGGTTACCAACATGAAGCACTGAAACAACGTGATTTTGTGATTTGCATGTTATGATCAGAAAGTGTCCATATCATTACGTATAAACCAATGAGAATTTTCTTTCATTTCTTTTAGATTTTCTGAATGGATTGAATTACAACAATCTGGTCAACTTGGTTTACGTCTGGTAAATACACTTCAAACACCCGCAGCTGTTGTCCACTTCCCATACATTGAACTAATTCTAGCTCATCTCCCCTTCCTAATTATTTCCATTCCTTGGGCTTTTCTTATTCCTGTGGGTAATTATCTTCTTGATGGATTTTTCTTGTTTCTCTCTCAAATGATTAATCGAAATTACTCAGAAAAGCGGAATGATAAAACGTAAGATACTTTGAAAAAAGTCAATTTTTGGTTATTATACGTGATGATGATATGTTTTTATTGGAAAAAGATGAAAGTGCCTATTATAAGTGATACTGTGAAATGTTCGGCTCTGATCGAAACCTGTCGCACAAATGTGTGTCTGTATGCGTGAGATGACGTGATGTGGCGTGGTACTCTTATCCAATATGATTCACTTTTGCATAGTGTTATAAGAAGTCCTACTGTATGTCATTTTCATGCCTTATTGGTATTCATCAACAAGTTGGCATATCTTTAACCTTGAAGGGACTGATATTCCCTACAAGGTTCGAATCCAATGGCTGTTTACATTTTTTAAACTTGAAATCATAAATGTGTAAAGTGTTACTAATGTTCCTTTTCCCGTTCCTTCATTTTTTTCCTTAGTGTATCATCTTCTCCAACTTTACTAATGATCATGACAATGCTTTGCATCTTGTTAATTGGTTGGATAATTTGTGAATCATTAGCTGTTCTTTTGTTAAGTTTACTACTGTTAATCAATGTAAGTCTAGATTCATCCTTGTGTTGTTGTGTTTAGTTGTTTTTTCATTATTATTATTATTATTATTATTATTATTATTATTATTATTATTCCATTGAGCTCTGAATCGAACAAATGGCTTCAGGAGCTTCACTCTATTCTCTGCATTCCTATTTAGCTGGCTGCATGATTGCTCATAAGTTTTCATTTTCTCCCGACTTGAACTCTTCAGTGTCACCGTTGGACGTTTAGGTTGTTTTCTCTGGCGTGTGATGCCATCCAGTAGTATTTTCAGAGTATGACCAGTCCATCTCCTTTTCTTTTGCATATTTATTAGGTTAATTTGTTGCCACAGTTCTGTCCATATGGTCATCAGTATGGAGCAAAGACAGCTCTTGAATACAGGCTGTTAGGCGTAATGAATAGTTTAGTCTATCAGAAAAATAATTTATTACTTATGGTTGTAGTGATAAAAGATCCCGCTTACATACAATATCTTTAGAAACTAAACATTCGACTCTTGGGATTTAATTGCTATAACGAAAAGAATACCTTGGAAATTGTACAGATGGAGTGAGTACATAGTGAAATGCATAAACATCAGGACAGGTTTCCTTAAACATTCGCATCATTCTTAAAGCATAGTCAGTTTTAATGCGAAACCAACAGTTTGAAAGTTCCGTAGACCTAGGTTGTCGTTCTAAATTTATTTCCTAATCCATTACAATCAGATCAGTTTTGTGAAATTGAAGTGTAAGAGATAGCCTGACTAACACGTAACAGTCTGTCCGTCAGAAATGTTGATAATATCACGCGAAGACCTGTCTGCGCACCTGGTCAGGTAGGTAAGTGGTAATAAAGAAAGTTATATGCCTGTCACTCATGTGGTGAATGTAATTGTCTTGAAACCTGATCAGTGATCTTATGTTAAATGGCCCGCTTATTAGAGGAACAGATCGGTAAATTTGAAAGCGGTTTATTCACTTTCTGTCGCTACACATATTCTTTCTCCATATCAGGTCAATCACAGATAGTATTGTGGCAAGTGCTACCTACAATATTTGTCAGTAGTATATGAAGAGACGTTCATCAGCACAAAGATATGAAATGGCTCAGAGAGGGATTTGACGTCAAAGAGGGGAAATGAACCAGTATTACGAAAAAAACACGGGAGACATGAAAAGATGACAAAGGAGCACAATTATTTATTGTTTATTTATTTAAACACATAAAAACTTGGTACAATATGGGACCAAGAAGGATGTGCCACACAATAATAATAAAACAACATAGATCAAAAAAAGAAGAAAGGAGAGGAATATATATATATACATAAGTAGAGAACGGATAAAGAACTTCATCTGGAAGGAAAACAGTCATGCTTAGCAAGTTCAAACAGTATTCGTTAACCATCATTGGGAAGGGAAGAAAGAAGTAAATTGCAATACGTGTTATAGCATGCGATAAGTTTCCTTGATTGTTCGTTGCTTCATTCAATTCATTTTGTGATGGCTGAGATACTACCCGGGCGCCCAGACCGAAGCAGGTGGTTTTATTAAGGGACCACCCCCCAGGCCTTTGACTTGGAGTCTAATCCGCAAGGCAGCAGAGCAGCGTCAGGAGCTGCATTCCCATAGTTTTCGGTGACCCATATGGGTTCATACGCCATTTGATCCGATTGGGTACTGAAGCCCATGTACCCCATGGGCTATCCAAACAACCTTCCTGACACGGTAGGACCTGCAGGGACAGAGTCCCGGTCAGTTTAGCATGTTGGGTCATTACGGTATTCAAGCCCGACCACCACGACAAGGGAGCAGTTATCGGCCGGGAAGGAACACAATACGAAGGGTAGAAGTAGTACAGCACAGAAGATCTGTGCAACTGACGATTTTCATATAAAGTGTATATAACCTTCCTTTATGTAGATATCAGATTCCATATATATATATATATATATATATATATATATATATATATAGACTATCTTTTCTTCTAAGGCAAATATTCTTTTCCCTAAAAAGTATGTTTTAAAGTGACTAGGGATATTTTTAGCGCTAGTAAATCATTTGAATGACATTTAGATTATATGAAACTACTGCTGCTGTTTTTCAGTATTGTAAGGGAGATATACTTATCAGAATGTTTTCGTCGTTGCTTAGTAACTTCAGTTGTTGTTTACTACTGTAACAACTGCCTAATAAACTTATTATCAGTCTTTTTCATTTGCGTCATTACTCTCACTTCTCCTATGCATATTTAATTATGATCAGAATATGACTGATAATGGATAAACAGTTACCTTAGTGCTTTCATATGGGGATGGGACATCTAGGCGCGTACGTGGAATCATTCTTAACTTATGTATTCATTCAGAGATAGACCATTTCAGTTTAACGATATTAGTAACACAATCAGACAATCTAATCCGACTAGCCAGTGGGGTGCAGCAGGTTGATTGTGAGGACAAATATCGGTCAATGACATTGGCTGGTGGTCGCATTATATCGTGAATTGACAGAATTTGGAGTTCATGGACAGGCCTTTGGATCGGGTCTCAGTGGCTTAATGGTCTTCGAGCTCGCCTTGTAACCGGAAGCTCCTGAGTTCGAAACCTAGGGGTCCGAAATTAGGACGAAACGACTTTTCAGTACTCCCAGGTTTTCCAGTTATCCTTTAACCGGTGTCAGTTCATGATGAAATCCTGAAACACTATTTACTTACTCTAAGGTTTAACATATAGATCATTTGGTTATCAAAACTTTGAGATGGATCTTGCCTAAATAATCTGAAAAATCTGAGTCATTCGTGTGTGTATAAACAGTCAATAGGGTTGAATAGGATAGAAGTATTAAATAGCAACATGGCTGGTTAATCACCGAAGCTTTGCTCGGTTATTACATGTAATAGGAACGACACAATACTGATCCTGGATAAACGGAAGACAGCATTAAACAAGATGACGTAGTAAAATTTTACTATGTAAGTTGGGAAGTTTTATGAACACTTACAATGATGTGATTATAAGTAATAAATTGTACTCGAAATGTCATCCAGTTATTATTACTGTATCAATGTGAGTTATATCAAATAAAGTTATCTAATACGGAGTTATGTCCTACTACACTGATCAAATTTCTATCCTTATGTTAGTGGATTCTCGTTGATTTATTTAGTAATCGTTTGAAAAATGGAAATTAGTATTAAAATTCGAGACATATTGTCATTGAAATATAAAATCACTTTCACAGTGTATGTCATGATAAATCATCCATCTGTATTTATCACTGTTACCCCTGGGGAAGAAAACAGTGTGGGTATAAACTTTGACTTCAGTAACATTAAACGTAGTACAACTGGAACAGTCAGTAGGGGAGATATCAGTTTAGAGCATATGTTCAGCAATACAAGACGAAAAATAAAGCTTTTTATCAGAGAAAGTGATTGATTGATTGATAAACACAAAGATATTCCACTAGGAGCTTTTGCTTAGTCACCTAACTTAGTCTATTAGTAACTTTCAGGTTTGATCACGAGCTGACCATCATTTAGCGAACCTTTGGAAAATTGGGTAGTATTGAACAGCTATCACTTCCTAGTTTGGCACTCTTCAGAGTCATTCACCTGCTGGGGTTCAGACCCGGGACTTTTCGGCTACAAGGCGAACTCGTAGACCACTCAGCAACCGGAAGGTCCGTACTGGGGAACAGTCACGGATTAGGGTTAGACAGCTGTGCAGCACTCCCTGGTTTTCTCACGTTTCCCTAACTGATGTCAGATCGTCATCAAAGTAGTAGACAATCAAATTCCTGTAAATCAACGCTTGATACTAAAACTTTCATCTGAATAGCAAATATTTGTCGACAAATTTTGTACGTTGTGTAAATATTACTTCTATCATCCATCAGTAGTATACTATTTTAGTGAGAAAAAAGACCGTAGATATTATTCATTTTATATTCGAATACGATCCCTACTTTGTGTATTTTGTGTAATTTCTGTTGTTTTTGATTTATTTTGTTAGAATTGTTCATTTTGCCGACAAAATCATATCAATAGTGAAGCAGTCAAATTCTTCAGCAGTTGTCATTTTATGAATGTACAAGGAAATATTGTCTGTACAGATGAAGAGAAGCAAAAGTCGGCTAGTCATCATGCAAATACTGATCATTCTTATTCTAATATTAAGAAATTAAAAGGGACACCTTCGTCAGTAGAGTTTAAACGAAAAAATTATGCCATATTGTTTTATTTATTGAAATGGCGGACATTTATTTTACTCGTTCTCATTAGCTTACTAATGTTAGATGATTGGATATCATTTGTTGTGCGTATTAAAGAGTCGTATTTCAGGTTAGTTCATTGGGAAATATTGTTTTTGCTGTTTTTATGCATAATCGCATTACATTTTGATGTATCTGTTTGTTGTTCGTATCTGCTTGGTTGTTGTTGTGTGTGTGTGTGTGTGTACGTGTATGTGGAAGTTTAATTAAAAGTTTTGTAAAATTGAGAAAGCATTTGTCTTGTAGTTCTTATACTTTTAAAATTAATTGTACTTGGTAATGTATGTGGAGTTAATCTATGATAAATGGCTAAATAAAGCATTGCTCCTCTTCTGATATTTGAGACGCTCTTGTATAGTCTATGAATATTATCCTTATGCCTGTAATCGTACTTGTGTATGCACGGAGGCAAACCACTTTTCATGCCAAAGAGTTTGATCCAAAGTATGCAGTCAACCATACTGAAAATAAATGTCTGTCAGATTGATAATTGTTTTTCTAACTACACTGCTTGTTTCACTGGGCATTGTTACAGCGTCTGTGGACTGTGCTCTGGATTGAATGTAAACTATTTTGGGGACTCAGGTGTAATGAATAGTGATATAATGCGATTGGCTAATACTTACACAAAGAGACTTTGTTTTATGTTTAATCCATTGTATTAAGTAATTACTTTGACTATATGTTTATAGTTTTTAAATCTTCTGTTTGCGGAGATTTAAGCAGCCATATAAGGTTACAGGCTTGATACAATCGGCGTGACATATTTTTTAGTGAATAGGTCTGTATGTGGTGAGTTGTAACATTTGAGTTCCCTCAGGCGGTGTTGGAAGATAGTTATTCATCGATTATATCGAATTGAGATGGCGTTGTTTGGTGAATTGAAAGAAGTTGAAAACCACAAACTATTTTAATTTTAATTTGTTCGTTTTGTAATCTAACTACCCTTCACTGAATGTCTTCTTGATATCGTGAGCCTGCACTCCTGAATAGTCACGAACTAGGGCAAAATATCAGTCCCGAAAGCATTTTTATCTCATCTGGTTATCCCAGAGCCACCTCTTGTGCAACAGGTCATATTAATTTACATCCAGCCGACGAGTCCGAAATAGGACGAAATGCGCATCCTGGATTCCACTGCTAGTCACCATCCATCAATTAAATACTAACTAAATGCCCAGACATCGTCGAAGCATCTGCACAAGAAGCCGACATGTCAACCTGAGACCGAGCACTTCGGTCCAATAGATCAACGGGAAAATCTAAAAAGTTCAGTTAAATTTATCCGTATATACTCTAGTATATTGAGTTAGTTTTCTCAGTGAACCAAGTTGTGCTACTACATTTCTTAATTAGAAGACTGAAAAAGTAGGTATAAAGTTGAAGCGAGTTGTTTGTAAAACATTATCACCTTTGTAGGCACCCAACTACTTAGTCCTCCAACATATCATAGATCCAAGTCAATAGAAATTTCGAAGTCCACCTATGACAACTCAAACGACAACGGATGGTTTAATTTTATCGTTTTTGCATTTTCAAAGTTTGGTGGATACTGAGGTATCTGCATTTCTTGAGTAGAATTTTTGTCAAGTATTTCTCTTCAGCCATTTGAGAAGTGACTGAAGGGTTGAATTTCACTTGTGCTAACAATACAACTTATGTTGTTATTTTTTTATAATTTTATTTCAGTTTATCTGGTGTTTTATACAGCTATACACTTATGATGCATTCCAGTCGTTTGATACCAAGTACTCTTATCCTGCTGTGTACATCGATATGGTTATTACAATTTGACTTAGTTCGTGTTCACTCATCCTCGTCAACATCGCCATCGTTTCGGTGGTCCCTATCGTCATCTTTAGTGTGTATACGTAAGAAAAACACTGCAGTTGACACCATTACTAATGACAGTAATAATAATAATAATGGTAACAACAGTAATAATAGTAATATCAATAATGATAATAATGTTAAACAAATCTATTACTTTTTTATATTCTCTTGTAAAATTATTGCTGTATGTTTATTATTCAGTATTTTCAACTTGGCTATATCATTATATCGTATTGTACAGTTAACTGTGCTTAGTCTTGAATGTATTGCCTTAATCCTTTGGTTCTCTTATAGATCTTATCATCCTAGCAGCAGCAGTTGTGAATATGTACATAAAGTGAAAAAAATGTGTTAAAACTTTTTTCATTGATAAAAAAAACACTTTATACTCCTAGAACCATTTCTTCTATCTGCTTTGTTATTGAATCTTCAATCTTAGATGGTTGGAGGTAATCGCCAGGACGCCTTGAACCTAGGTTTCGTGCTAGTTGACACTCGTCACCAAGGCGTATCTGTAGTCAACTCAAAATACCCACTACAGTCCTACAGGAGGTCAATTGGGAGCCCGAATACCTCAGTGGTAACGTTTCTGGCTACAGCACTGGGTGACGCGGGTTCGAATCTCAGAAGGGAAATGAGTTCCTTCAAGATTGCAGATACGCCTTGGTGACGAGTGCCAGCTAGCACGAAACCTAGGTGGTCCAAGGCTTCCTGCCGACAACCTCCAACCATCTAACATCATCAAATCAATGTGCAACGTGATGGCGAGCCACCTATCATAGTGGCCACATTGCAAGATTGACTGATAGAATTCAGTGTGCAGCGAAGAAAGGACTAGACACATCATACTAGTTACTAGTGTCAAATCAAAATAATCTTCAATTTATTCACAGAGGGATACTATGGATACGGATGTGATTTCTAAATAGCGTTTCGAGAGAGATTAATATTAACATCAGCTTTATCACATATCACTTAATTATCTGTTGTATTTCGATAGTTTATGAATGATGCTATGTAGAGTTGCCAATCATTGGTCTCGGTTGTTTTTGCGAATTTCAGCTGAACAGCATACATCAATATAAAACAAACCAGTACAGGACTTTATACGTTAAGATATAATATGAATAGGTTAATATTGTTAATAGAAAATTGTAGTTATTTATCAGCTTGAAGGTGTCCAGCTATCTGAATTAGAACGACAGTTATTGTTTTCTTTGATGAAAAGTCATATGCTAGTCAACGCACATTAATCCTCATAATTTCGTGGAGTTTTATGTTGTATTTTGAGCTGGATCATTGAACTGTAAGACTTTGATTGTCCTTTTTAGCCTATGAATTCTAATCTCTGCCAATTCATGACATAGCATGACCACTTCGCAGTGTCTTCTTCGATGAGTTACTGCCTTACCTTCAGCCTACTGCAATCTACTCGTCACTGCTTCCCAGTAGAACCGCAAGGTCACTGCCTGAATAGGGCCAGTCGCTAGTGAGCATCAGATAAATTTTCAAGTGTTGGTTTTTGTAGGGATTTAGTTTGGTTGGTTGAAGGATTTCATCATTAGCTGACATCAGTTAGTAAACCACTGAAAAACCTGGGAATGTTCGGCATGTTACATGAATGAAATAATCATCTTTCTTAATGACCCGAACTGTGATTGATCGTCTCCTTATTATATTCACTTGCATTAATATTGATATTTTCGTTGACCTGTTATTTGACCTTTCAGCAGAATGGTCTGTCTAAATCATTAGGTTTATGCAATTGTTATATGTAGTTATAAACTAGCTTGAGAGTCTATCATTCAAGATTCAAATTATATAAAATGTCGACTATATTTATCGGCTAGTCGGACAAATAATCAATCAGAGAGATGTCGACTACTCGACCTACATTGCTGCACGATTATTTGCTAGAATACTTTTGGAATATTATTATTTTTTTAAGTGTTAGTTTCTTAGGATTTGTTTTCTTCAAGTTTGACCACAGGTTAGTGTTACTTAAAGAACCATAGAAGGAAAGGAAATATTAGGTAGCTGTTTTGTTCTCGTTCTGGACCCTTCATTAGTAGGGACTCATGCCTCCACAGTGGGATTGAATCAAGGACTTTCAGGTTACATGGCAAGCTCGATGACTATTCAGTCACACGGACGGAATTCACTGGCCCATGAATCATAACTTATTACCATCGTTATTATTATCTCGCTTCGTTGAGAAATCTACTGGGAAATTAGAGGTCGGTCTGAACCAAGATGAGTCTTTTCATAAATGTACTATTCATCTGTAGAATGATAACCAGTCATGTGGTTGATAATTTTTTGATCAATAAAAATACACACAAGTGCTGGGCTTAATACAATTACAAAAAACTGTGACATGCGAGACGATAATGGCGATTAGTCATAATAGATTCATATAATGTAGGGAAGAATAAATTGATAAGTCAGTTCAAGGCTGTAAAACGTGTCTGCCAAATGACTAGTGCAAAATAGTATTTTCAAGTGTTGGTTTGCAGGGATTTGAGTGGTTACAAGTTTGATCACGATTTGACTCCAACTAGAAAACCACTGGAAAACCTTGGAGTACTGGATTGTTATGCTACATCAAAATGTATCCGCCATGTAACTGGATATTATTGTAATGATTAATCTTTTATTTTATAACTGTAAGAACCTAAAGAGAATTTATTGAAAAGATCATTCTTCTTTCTAACTGACTTTTAATCCATGATATGGGAATATCTCACACTCTTAATTCTTACTGGGAAATTCTCAAGCGTTCGTCACTAGTAAGTGGTATTTGTGTGAATATTTAGAGACTATAACATAACGCATAAAATTTACCCCATTTTACATTGATTCAAATATTCAGTTACATTCTTAAATCGCATGCGCATATTCAAATAACTTCCAATACACTGCTATACATTTTTGTAGGAACAAAGTCATAAATATTTGGAGCATGCCTTCATACTGAATGATATTGCACTGAACGATATACTGTGGATTATTTGACTAGACGATTCTTTTGCAAGAAGTGAATATAATGCTCCGAAGATATTGTACTGTAGACGAGTGTGCTGTTCAGAATAAGGTTATCGTTATTATTTGTCGATTGATATATCTGCTTCATAGATGCGTGTTTGTCGATCTGAATAGCCTTACAACCAGACTGCAGGGAATTCTGTGGCATTTTTAGTATTTCCTGTGTGTTTGTAACTTCTTCGATTTCGACCCAAGAATACGTGAAATAAAACACTAGGTAGCAATTACGGATACGTATGCGACTGGAAGATATGTAGCAAATTTAAATGGAGGAAACAATAAGAATGATAACGGATGCCTATAAGCCTGATATTCACAATGGTTAGCAATTAACAGACATGTTCATTTCGAGCAGATTTGTCACTTATTAAGGGACAGTTTAAGTGGTTAAAAGGTCAAAATAAAACAATTAATACTGATACACGTGAACATTTTTCGCTTGTTTATTTTATTCCTTTGCGTTCCGGGTGGAACTTAGGGCCTCAAGCTTGGATTTTGATGCTTCAGTAGTAGTGGTATTCTTTTTACGGAGTGGGGTTGCTAGTCTCATACCTAACCTTGCGGTTGATTGGGCTTAAACCGGCTAAGGGAAGTAAATATGTGCGCCGGCAAGGAGTCGAATCGTGGACCAACTGCATAGTTGGTGAGCATTCTACCCTTAAGCCACTGACTCACATTTACGTGAAAATAATCAAAAGAAAATCTCTAGAAGCGACCAATCACAGTCGAGATAAGCAAGAAAGATGGTTGTTTTATTTATGTAGAGTTTCAAAAGTTAAATTTACGTGAAGTTGGCGTTGAAGAACTTGTTTTGAAGGACAATTAAAGTCGCGCGAATCATTGATACAGCTCAAGGAACATAACAACACTAAATATGTCAGCCTGAGCTTCAAATCTCCATCACTTCAAAGTAGGCTTCTCCATATTTGAGAACCCAGGTGTTGTAAGGTGATACAGACAATGTGTTCCAACGGAATATGATTCTCACATATTCCCACAGTTCAATACTGCGTTAGCAACAGACTGCTATGTATATTTGAACATTCTATTTTATGTCGTTTAGTGTAAGTCGAAATCACACGCTCAGTGATTTGTTAATGAATATAAAACTATATATATATATAGGTTTGATCACTTGAAAATATACCTTGGCTTCCCTGTCTTGCCTTCTGTTGTTACACAAGTTAAGTATTTTCAAAGTTATAATGAAATGACTCTACTAGGCAAGTTTACAAATGTGCACTTTGTATTATTATATTGGTAATGACATTGTTAGTACAATTGAGGCATTTAAAACTTATAGCAAACACGTGGAAAAACTGGAGTACATACTGATCACTGATGCCAACCAATTAATTACACTATCCACAACAAAATAGTCCAAATGTTGTTCAGGCTTTTCACTGGTCTCAGCAATGAACATTATCATTATTGTCCTCTTGAGTCTCGAGTGGAACATAGCACTTCAACAGAACATCTCCTGATTTGTCCTATTCTCTGCAGTCCTTTTTAGTTAGTCCCACGAATGTCCATATATTCTCGTCTCCTTCCCTCACAATCTTCTCCATGTCACCCTTGGACGCCCAATTCGTCTTTTCCCATTCCAGTTCCACTTGATGGCCTCCTGTTCTATGTCATTCGATGGTCTCCTCAGTGTGTGTCTGATTATCCACCTTCATTTGCTGAAGGACATTTGTTGATTTGTTCCCATAGCTTCTTGTTTCTGGTCATCTGGTCTTCAGTATGGAGCAAAGGCAGATGTTGATAAAAGTTTGCCGTGGCCTGTTGGAAATGCTCTTCGTGATGCGCCAAGTTTCTGAGCCACATAGAAGAACTGACTTAACACTGGTCTTGAAATTCCAAATTTCGTTCTTTACACTGAGTTCAGAAGATTTTCAAACTAATTTCACAGTAATGAAAGTCTGTCTCACCTTTCCTATTCCGGTCAGTTTACCTACGAAGTTGAATACAACGATTCTCTGCACTTCCTCGACATCCTACTAACCAGAAGAGAGGACGGTTCTATCAAAAGAACCATATTTCGAAAGCTAGAGACCAAAACTCAGTATATAAACTTCCTTAGCTTCTTACCTCTGAAGTATAGACGTAATCTGACCAGGTGCCTAGCATTTACAGAAGGTCGATTTGCTTCGAAGATTGCGTAAATAAAGAACTCCAGGTCATCCGGGATATTCTAAGCGAGGACGGATATCCAGAGAAGTTTATTAAAGCCAGCATAAGTTACAACAATCGTTAGCATGAATTAGCAACAGTGGAGTAAAAGCCCCTATTTTTGCATCTAGAATTCAGGGGAGATACTTCTGTGGAGATTCTATTGCAACATTTAATCAAAGCGGTAAAGAAAACGCTCTATTCTGCACGCATGTTCCTGTCCCTCTGTAGCCGTCCAATGTTTACCGAGAAACTGAAAGATGTTTTACTTAACCTCAGCTTTTCTTCATGCATTTACCATTTCAACTGTTCCTGTGGTAAAATGGGGCATACGATCAGGAAGGTTCGTCTACGAGTTCGAGAACATTCACGGATTGTTTCGATAAGCGGGAAATTAAAAGCATAAAAGGGTTCATTCTGTCACATTTGGTCAATACTAGACATCTCAATTCCGCCAACACAGCCTTCAGGGTTATATACCGAATTACAAAGTCGTCATCACGTACAATTGGCTTACCTCTCCTACATATAGCTGAAGCTCACTAAAAAGGTTTTATATTTCCCAATGAATGAAAAACAAAACGATATTGTTTTTACTGACGTTTCAGTATTTAATCCTAATGGCTTTCTCGAAGTATTATTAAACCTGAATTTACAAAATCTCAGCTTAAATTTAATAACTGAATCGTCGTTCATCAGCATGGGGTAATTTTCATGCTGCCAAGCTGAAGCTGTTGCAATAAGATCGACTAAACCGGAACTTTGTATTGGAAGGGATCACATGTTCAGGCGTTGTTCCTGCCGTGGGCAAACTTCGATTAAAGTTTCTCCTTCTCACCTCTTATCTCTCTTCGTATTTTTTTCATTATTTGCTCATTATAACAATTGTTAATATTCGTCATAATTTATACCGTTCATTCAAACATTCTTTCAATACTATCGAATTTTCCATTTATACTATCTAAACTTATCATGAGTAATATTATCTCTTTTCTCAATATATGCCTCCACCTGTTTCATTTCACATATTGGTTGTTTCATGATGAACTTCTTATTGCAGTCTTATTACCTCCTCTTTAATACATGCTACTTTGTACTAGCCAATCACCTGACATCTTTTATAACCTTGAACTAACTTATCAGCTTTTCTTAGCCCCAGATTCTACTAATCTATTATGACTAATCACCACCATTGTCTCCCATTTTACAATATTTTGTAATTGAATTCAGCCTAGCATGACGTTTGTCAAACAAATACGACTATTTATTTTGACACCCCATAACTAATCTGTTATCCTACGTAAAAATGTACACCTGCCTTATAAATGGTCATTATTGCAACAAAAACAAATATTATCATTTTATAACTGCAAGAACTTGAAGAGGAATTATCGAAAAGAATATTCTTCGTTCAGATTGACTTTTAATTCATGATATGGGAATATTTCACACTATTAATTCTTATTCTGGTTTTGACATCTTCATCCATTGCACCGGCAGTTGAAGAGATACTTCCTAAATAACTGAAAGAAGTGACTACTTTCAAAATTCTCCTGTTGATGTTGATTGGATCTGGTTGTTTGTAGGTTGGTTATCTTCATCTTCTGCGTGTTCTCTGTGTTCAACTGAAGTCCTGTGTTGTTGCTGCCCTCAGTCCTCAGCATAATCCAGTGCACCACAATTAGGAATGTCATCTGTGATAGTAGAAAGCCTTATTTTACTCCTGTATTCACTTCAAAGGCTTCACTGAGTTCCCCGTTGTGGATCATATGACACGTGGGATTGTCATATAGCTGTTGAACGAAATTGATAAAGATCTGAGGCACGCAGTAGTGTGGAAGTAGTTTCCAAATTACTTCGCCATCAACGCTGCTGAAGGCTTTTTCAAAGGCGATGAAGTTGAGTTATAGGTTTGACTTCCATTCTACGCTATGTTTGAGGATGATGCGTAGAGATGCTATTTGATTCGCAAACCAATAGAGATAGATTGGTTCAGTGTATCGATGAAACACATCGTCTTTTATGGTTGTGAAAGAATGTAAGTGTTTTCGCTTACCGGGAGTTAAGATGTGTTTTATCTTCCATGTACTCATACACTTCGAAATTTGATGCTTAAACGTTATTCTGGCTCATGATTTCCCTAAATGTCTATCTGATTCATAAAGTATGGATAGTGTTTACTACTATGTAGGCATTTGTTTTCCTTCACGTTCCCCAGTGGAACGTAGGGCTTCAAGCTGACGGCTTGAAGCTTCTGTAGCAGTGTTTATTTTACAGGATGAGGTTGCTAGCTCCATGTCCAATCTTTCCTCTTTACCAGGATTATTTCTGGCTCAGCGAGGTAAAGGAGTGCGTCGGCCGGTGATCGAACCCCGGACCATGTGCATGATCAGCGAGCGTCCTAATCGCTATACCACCGACGCACATGTAGGCACACTTGGTGTAATAATTGTGAATCTATCATTATACTACTCATGAGCAAGCTATTTTCCTGATGATAAAGAAATAGACTCATAAACAGCGAAGAAAATTTTCTTTTCGACTATTCATTTTCACAGTCGTAATTACATTTAATAAAGAATTCATAAAATCAGTGAGGCAGTAGTAATGTGTCCTCGAAAACGTAATGCGTAATGTGAGGTGTAATCTAGAAGGGTTGAATAACTGAAAGTTACATAAGAGGCAGAAGTCGGCATGACGTATTAAGTATGAGGAAATGACTAAGCAATATGATTGTGTAGAGTGGACATGAACTAGTGGAAAGACGATAAAGTGTTTTTATATAAAATCTGTATGAAAAAGCAATGTTATTAATAAACAGTGATAGAGTTGTAATAAAATATGGATTATGGGAATAATAATGACAATAAAAAATAATAGCGATTACAACAGTACTCTTATATAATGAAATAGCAGCAAAATTATGCTGAGAAAGTCACTCTGGCCACGAGGAGCCAGTGAATGTATTTGGTGTTTTTGAATGCAGAGGTATGTTTCCGATCCCGAATAGCCAATGATTCACCTACGTACAGATTGCGATACTGAGGGACTCTGTGTAGCACTGTAAAGCATTCAAGTGGGGATGCTCGATGTCCAGAGTTGACAAGGTGTTCGTGGATGGAGCTGCTACTATTCTTCTTTTCTCCTATGGCTGGCTAGCCAAGCTGGGCAGTGTTCGAGAATGCGTTTGCGGAACTGATGTTGCGTACGGCCGATATACTTTGCTCCACGTGAACAAGTAAACTGATAAATACACATTGAGGTGACCAAAAGCGGTGTTTCATCTCTAACACTAGAATGGATAAATTGCCTGCTGGAGAATATGATACGTAAGGTGGCTGCTTGAAGTGTTTCCTTCAGATATTTAGATAGACGGTTTCTAAAAATTTCTGCTTCAATGTTACCTTCGAATTCCAGGTTCATGAAGAGAGTTTTCTTAGGAACAGTTGTGATTTTTGGTGATGGAGGCTCTTCTTTGATGTTTTCGTCAATAAACCTTGGTGGATACCTGTTCTTTAGTAGGGGTTCACGTAATGAATTTAATTCTTTCGCTATCATATCCCTTCAAACAGATCGAATCCTTGAACATGATGTACGTACTAAGTTTTACTTTCAGATCAGTGGGACAAAGCTCTGGAAGTTGACAAACTGTCCCAGCCATGTTGGACTGCGATATATTGATCTTTGGATCTTACGGTCTTGTCTTCTGGTAAGTAGTACATCTATGAATGGAAATGCCATTTCCGATTCACTTTCTAAGGTGAAGGCTATTGATGGGTATGCTGCTTAGAAGGTTTTGAGGAGATACTCTTCTTCCAATGACTCAACATGGGAATATTTCGTTCATTAAATAAACTTGTACTTTTTAATAGGTAATAATGACTCTTACTTTCTTGATAATTAAGCTGTATGTTATGTATAGCTGAGTTTACATACATGTTTCTATTTAATATAATTTGAACAGCCAACCATTTACGCTGAAAAGAAACCTACAATAATTGATCTAGATGAAAAAGTCGATCATTCAAGAATTTTCTTTTCACATATATTTTTTTGGAAATTCAAGTTAGAAAATTTATCTGGAGCTTTGAAGTCTTATCTGAAAAGAAAACAGCATGTTATTCTTAACATGGAACCCCGTATTCGCGTATTGCGTAAGCAGTCATGCAGATTACTCGTGATTCAAACTAATCATTAGAAGCACTACAACAAAATTTCACCTTGCGGAAACTAAACAATGAGATACTGATAAAAGTGTAGACACTGAACACAGTAATTTAAAGCAGCGTGTAATAAGCTTTACTGACTATTTAACTCAGCGTTAAATATTAGTCGAAGTAAGTCTGGCGTAGAAGAAAGCCAACAGTAAGCAAATTATTAATATCCAATCAATTCTTGAAGCCGCCTACATTATATTTGCGAGACGTTGGATTATTAGAGAAGAGATTAGGCAAATTCAATTCGTTATCCTCATTGAAACATAAGAGAATCGTTTTTTAACAACTACTTATATACATATATATGCTTGAATACGTCATACTCACCTTTTGTATACGTAATCTAGCCTAAAATGTATGACGCTTATCAGATATAGTCAAGTTTCAGTAATTCTATCAGTCTGACGGAGAATGCAACCGAGTGAGAAATTCCACTCAACGCTATAACAAATAGTGACATGAATAAAAAATATACCAATAAGCAGATATACCCGGTGAAGTGATCTTTAAAAGGCATACCATCTGATTCAGCATAGTTATGAGTACCATTCAACCTCTGTGTATCCACATTGTATCCATGCTGTTGCTTCTCAGCTTTCTGAGAGAACTAGTAATCTGTACACTTGTTATTGGTACATGAGTTAACTTCTCGAATTACTCTAATTGTCCACACCGATTGAAATGTTCCACTTACTAGAATTGATATAAATTGTGCGTCCGTGGCACAGTGGTTAGGACTCTCACCGACCATGCGCATGGTCCGAGGTTCGATTCTCTGCCGACGTATACCTGATATCTATGGTCGGCCTGCAAAATTTGTGCTACCGATATCACATTCTGAAAATTCCATTCTTTAACCAAAAATACAGTCTGGAATCAAGCTGTAATCAAAAAATAAATAAATAAAAATGCATCAGTGAGATGTGAGTTTTGAATTAGTATGGATGCTACAAAATTAAGGGAGGAAAAAAACCAAACAAAAGTGTAATCTCATAATGTTTACAGTTATTCAAGTGTTTGTTCCTCCGGACATTGTTGTGTATGCAGACGAATTAGTTGGATTATAGACAAAAGTGTGTGCGTCGGTGGCACAGCGGTTAACATGCTCGCCGACCATGCACATGGTCCGAGGTCCGATCACCGGCCGACGCACTCCTTTACCTCGCTGAGCCAGAAATAATCCTGGTAAAGAGGAAAGATTGGGCATGAGGCTGGCAACTTCATTCTGTAAAAATAAACACTGCTACAGAAGCTTCAAGCCGTCAGCTTGAAGCCCTATGTTCCACTGGGAACGTGAAGGTAATAAAAAGAAAATAGACAAAAGTATTCCCTGAGATGCATTTCCCACATCTTGAATAAGTCATCAGAATTCCATTTTTTTTAACAGCTCAGATATGTCAATCAACGAGTGATTATTAAGGGCCTGGGTCTTTATTCTTTGTTTTTGTCTAGGTGATAACAATCGGATAAGGAAAACACAGTAAAAGTTAGTAGAAATAATAAAAATCTTAATTTCGGTTGATTAACAAAACAAAAGTAACACTATTTCATCAAAAAGTTTTCAAACTCGAGTCGTAATACCAAAAACATGCCAACATTAAAGACCACAAGAAATATCATCCACCCATATATTATTATTTTTTTAATTTTTGATCACAGCTTGATTCCAGACCGTATTTTTGGTACAAGTATGGAATTTTCAGCGTGGATATCGGTAGCCCAATTTTTGCAGGCCGACCATAGATATCAGGTGTGCGTCGGCGTGGGCTCGAACCCCGGACCCTGTGCATGGTCGGCGAGAGTCCTAACCACTGTGCCACCGACGCACTAAATTATCTTCGAAATAACAGCTAGAATGTTAAGACCGTTTGAAATAAATATAACATACAGCCAGCACAATGTAAAGTCAGTGCTACTATACGGATCAGAGACTTGGCGAGTCATAAAGAGCATCTCAAACAAACTTCAGACCTTCATTAACAGCTGTCTCCGCTCAATACTCAAGATCAGATGGCCAGAAAATATCAGCAACAGGGATCTCTGGAAATGACCGAACCAACACAACAGGAACCGATTGTGAAACAAATAGGCAGGAAGAAATGGAGATGGATTGGCCATACACTGAGGAAACCATCAAGTGACATCACTAGACAAGCCATTGCTCGAGTGGAACCCGAAAGGGAGGCGGCGAGTTGGTCGTCAGTGCGAGGGTGACTTGGAGGAGGTCATGCGAGGAGGAGATGAAAGCATGTGGACAAACCTGGAGCGGGGTGAAAAAGTTGTCAGAAAACAGAAGGCAATGGAGGTGCTCAGCTGAAGCCCTATGTTCCTCTAGGAACTAAAGGATACAATAATAACAATAATACAGCCAGCACAATCACTTCATTTGATATTGTGCAAACCAAAAGATCTAACAGAAGAAGATAAAATTAATATCCTTTAGAAAATAAAATACAGGGAACACCAAAAATGCAGTCAGAGAATTTCTAGAAGCTTGGTATTCAAGTGAATCAACAAACACACTAATTACTATAGACTAAACTTACCAGCTAATCAAAAGTAAATCATCACATGACAAGAAAGTTCGCATTCCAAGTCAATAAAAATAATCGATAGATAATGGATAAATAAACAAGCAGTCACGATAGGGTTAACAGGAGACACAGTTATATTATTCATGGAGAATTCAGATGAGATGGAGATGTTGTCTAGAATAACTACGAAAGCTCCGTAATTAAAACAGCCTGCTCACATAACACAAGGATTTATTTTCGTGAACTTAGGAACAGCCACTATACTAATACGGAAGCATAAAATGGGTTTTTCATAAATGCATGAAAGATTTCGTAAGTTATGTATATATAGTAGTTTCGTTTTTAGTTTCTGACTGTTGAACTTGAATTGTAGTCTATCTCCAGTTGGTCTGAAGGCTTTCAGCTTGACCATGAGGGCTCCTTGAAATAGATAATGGTCTGATCCCACATTTGGTCTCCTTCTGGACTTTGTGTCCAGCAGAATACGTCTCCACTTTTTTGAGATTGAGATGAAGTTTATGTGTGATTGCTAATTCAGTAGATTCTGTGACCATCAAAGGCGGCAACCTCAATGAAGTTATTCCGTTTGCTTAACTAGGCACTATCATTCCAAGTACAGGCGGCACAAATGGGAATGTCTAAGCCAAGGTTAAGAAGGTGAGACAGGCGTTTATTATTCTGAAATCAGTGCGGAAATCTGCAGCACTCAGAAAAATGAACAAGGTCTGGATCTTCGATATTACTCTTAAGTCAGTTGTTTCTTAAGTTTCAGAGTCTTTATGCAGGCGTCATGGAAAGCATTTCCAATAGGCCACAACCGACTTTAATCAGTATTCGCCTTGCTCGATACTGAAGGTCAAATTGCCGTCCGGAGAGGACAGACAATAAGGAAATCTGAAAACGAAACAACAAGGAATCTGTTGCTCAGAAGCTATTCAGAACGAAACCAAGACGGATTGGATAAACGCTGGGAGGACCGTTGAGTGATATCGCACACATGGCAGTCGAGTAGAACTGGTATGAGAAACGACGAGTTGGGCTTGGGTCCTAGCGTGACAACGGAGGGTCCGTGTGAGGAGGAAATGTGGCTTATGGACAATCTGGGATTCATCTGGAAGGGACTGCAGAGAACAGACTGAAATGGCGAGATGCTGTTGAAACACTATGTTCCATTTGGAACCTAAGATAATTAAAACAATAATAAATAACATTCTGTGGATGGCTGTTTTGAAGCGAGTTGTATAGGCAACATTACTGAGCAGTTCTAGAATAGGATTTCTGAGTACCATCGATTACATCTGAGAGAGAAGTTTTATCATGGAAATCAAAATAAACTGTTAATCAAGCGGACGCAAGGGAAGCTTTTACAATTAATTGTACAATTTAAACCGTACGCATGTTTTATCTTTCCTCAGTGCTCATTCCTTATTGACTATGTCAACCAACTGTGATACGCCTACTTTCGTGGGTTAGTTTTCTTGATTGACACAATACCTTGACCTATACATGGCTACTCCTTTGGTGGTACCTTCCAAAGGAATTCAAGGCACATGTTTCTTACTCTTTTTGATTGGTCAGTTAAGTATGCTCCAGTTTCATAAAGTAATGATCTTTCCATTGAAATGTGAACCAAATATACATAGATTAAAATACCATAGCGTTATCCACCGGTCTCCACAGGACATCTTTTAGATTTCATATTGCCTGTTTTCATTTGTGATTCCCCACTGATATATTTTAAGTGATAAGCTTCATTTTGTTATCTGGCCACTGTGAACTTAAGAATCAATATCACCCTTATTTCTAAGTTGAGTTTACTCACAAGTATCAAGAAATTGGATTCTTTGCCTCAACTTCCTGAGCAATGAAATTATACTATGTACGAGCAAATATTGTCATGAGATTTTTCAGCGCTAGCATTAATATCGGTATATTTTGGAGTATTCGGACTTGCGGTTTGAAGAGATGTGACTAATTTTATTCTTCATTTCGTTTCAAATCAACATCAAGTGTTGGTTTATAGAGATTCGAATGGTTGCAGGTTTAATCAAGAGATGACATCATCGGGAAAACAAAGAAGCCTGTTTCGTTCTATTTTGGAACTCTTCATTGGTACAAACTCATCGGGGTTCGAACCCTTGAAACTAACACTTGAAAATCAATCTGATGCTCACTAGTAACTCGCTGTATACATGAAGTTGGCTGGAATTCCAGCCAAGTCACCTAAAAGAACGGTTACTCGCCGAAAACACTGGCTGGTGGTTGCGCAAATTGGCAGAAGTCTAGATTCATTGTTCATTGAATCGAATGCGAGTGGCTGATTGATTTACGAACTCGCCTTTAAACCATAAGGTTCTGAGTTCAAGCTCGTATGGGTTTCCGTCGCTAAAAAGTGCCAGACTAGGACGAGACAGCTATCCCGTACTCCTACGTTTCCCTGTGGTCGTTTAACTGAAATCAACATGAATTAAGAGAACAGATGTTTCATCCCATCTTAGGACTCTGCAACAATAAATAACCACGTTCTCACTAGGAATTAAAACCTGGACTGTCAGACAACTAAGTATTATCATTTAGCAACTGAAGTAGAGGCCAGTGACTCGTAGATCTTGACTGTTGTCAGTGTCACCATATAGTAGTATGGCCGTAAAATAACATCACTGAGTTAGTTTCTATCCTTTCACTTGACTCAGTGA
Source organism: Trichobilharzia regenti (assembly GCA_944472135.2). Lineage (NCBI taxonomy): Eukaryota > Metazoa > Platyhelminthes > Trematoda > Strigeidida > Schistosomatidae > Trichobilharzia > Trichobilharzia regenti. The sequence continues at coordinate 22,325,552 of OX235267.1, forward strand.
AAGCGTATGGTCATGACTTTTCATGACTTACATCTTCAAGCTCGACTTGCATTAGGGTTGGTTAGATAGAAGTCAGTTTAAAACGTTCATAACTGACTGAAATACAAAATCTGGCTGAGATTTATACATGTTAGTAACATGAATCAACCTATCATTCGAATAAATACAGTTATTAGACAGAAGACAAGTAGTTCAGTTATCTATACAGTAAATTCAAAAACATATTTAAGGCCCCTCTCTGATGCCACTGTTAGTCAATACCAAATAAAGAAGTATTATCGAATTTCTAAGGTGTGGCTTTATCACATATCACCGCTAATTTTAACATCGTAATCCATTGCTATGGTGATATAATGACAAGCTGTGTTTTTTGTATACCATTTAAATCAAAGTTTGCATTTAAATTTTCTTCTGGCATGCATATTATCGATGACATTATATTCTTGAACTGCGTTACTTTTGGTGCACTTTTATCAGAAAATGTTGTTTGATACCGATATTTGCACAACGCAGTTTATTAAAAGTGGTAGCAGATTCAAAAGTTAAACGTATATTATTGAATTTTCAGAAAATCATACTGGTATATTTTGGCCTATTCACATTACTGAAATGCCCTAATACTCACCGGATAAGGCAGGCGGCGTCACTTTAGAAAAGAAATATTCCACATAATCAGCCATCACTAAGACAGTTCAATCACTCCTTGTTCTATTTCCGTTATATATGTATTCTGGAAATCAGTTGATTTCTACTGCATTTTTATTTCGGCAATCTTTAATAGAGTAAATAATTTAAAATATACATTTGCTGCTTATTAGCCAACCACTGCGGTACAAATAATCTGTATTAGATGGTTGGAGGCAATCGGCAGGAAGCCTTGGACCTAAGTTTCGTGCTAGTTGGCTTGACTGGTAGAATACAGTCTGCAGTGAAGATAGGACCAGACATATTACACTAGTTACTGACTAGTGTGCAATCAAAAAAGTATACCCAATACAGTCCTACAGGAGGTCAGTCGCGAGCCTGAATGGCTCAGTGGTAACGTCTCTGACTGCAGAACTGGGTGACGCAGGTTCGAATCTCAAAAGGGACATGGGTTCATTCAAGATTGCAGATACGCCTTGGTGATGAGTGCCAACTAGCACGAAATCTAGGTCCAAGGCTTCCTGACGATTGCCTCCAACAATCTAATACCAACATCTCACAGTTCGCCGTAATGGCGAGCCACCTAGCATGGTGGCCACATTGCAAGCTTGACTGATAGAATTCAGTCTGCAGTGAAGATAGGACTAGACACACTACACTAGCTACTGACTAGTATGCAATCAAAAAACAAATAATCTGTGTTTAATTTCAGAAAGCACTTGGTTATCAATGTAAAGTTATTGATGATGAATAGTTTGTTCACTAGTCATAACTTAATTTCACCTCAGTTACCCAAACGTTTCAAATCTATGAACTCTAAGTGTAGTGACAACCAAGAGACAGCTGTATGTGTGTAATTCCCATGATAGTATTTAGAAAGGTTTATTGATTGAATTAAAAGTAGTCTACAGCATAGTTTCGTGTTTCACGTGTTAGATTGATGTCCAAATAACCAAGACGCTCCTGGTCTAAGTCATTCTACTGTAATTGATGTTTTCGTTTTGACACGTATATAAAGTTTCACCAACACTTGATAGGAGTTACAAGAATTTATCTGCATAGTAATACTACACATTTCATCAATTAACTTTGAACGAAACAAATATGTATTCTCTACATTATGCGTGGTAAGAATTGTTGTTAATTTTTGAGATATGAGAAATATGATTGGTTGGTATACTACTTCAAGGTTATGTATGGTAAACTAATAAAGGTTGATTTAATCTAAACTTTATTGATATTTTTCTTTATAGCAAACACACACTACGCGTAAGTTTTACATTTTACATGAATTCACCTTTAGATATTCAACATTTGTCTCCTTTAGTAAGTTCACTGTGTGTAAAATAAGTTTTATCTAACTTAGTATATCTTGTATGACTGAAAAAGGCCAAGATTAGATGATAGTCACTGGAAAACGTCTCTGAAGTGATCATGTTTATAACTTCAAATCAGAGTTAACATTTCCATTATATACATATATTTCTTTGCACTCTGGGTGGAAGACAAGGCTTCCAGCTTTGAACATCCACTAACGGCGATGTTGTTTGTTTGAGGGGGCTACCATTCCGTATTACTTATTTTGCGTTTCTATCAGAAGCTGCTGTTTCAAGCTTTGAAGTTTCATTATCGGTGGAGTTCCTTTTATGCAGTAGGCTTGACAGTTTCAGACACAGCCTTCTCTCTTTTCCAGGCTTAGTAGCGGTTAGTAAATTAGCCGAGCTTTAAAAGTGCGGCCTGGTGCGTCGATGGTTTAGTGGTAGTACACTCACCGATCGCCCACACGATCTGGAGCTCGATACGTGCTCGATGCACTACTAGGCCCCTCTTGGCCCGTAGTAAGTTCAGTAAAGAGGGGAAGTTGGGCGTCAGGTCGACAGTCTCATCCAGTAAAAGAACACCACTTCTACTGAAACTGTAGTTCTACAGCTTAAAGCCCCTTTTTCCACTCGGGACGCAAGGGAATAAAAATCATAGGAATGCATCGACTAGGAACTGAACCTGGATCTCTTGGATGTCTGGTAAGCACCCTACCATTAAACCATCTACACATTCATAAGTGTTTCCTTATATATATCTAAAGCAGCTATTGCCGAATTCTTCTCGCATCTTGTCCACACTATTATTTATGCTTTTGTATTCAGATAGTTAAGTATACAAACTTTAGATCGTTGTCTTGAAATTCTCACTGTGACACCGCAATAGTATCGTTTGCTTTTTTTCTTTTCCTTCACGTTACCAATGGAACATAGGGCTTCAAGCTGGAGGCTTGAAGTTTCTGTAGCAGTGTTTATTTTTACAGGATGGGGTTGCTAAACTCATGCCTAACCTTTACTAGACTTATTACTGAATAAGTGAGGTAAAGGAGTGGGTCGGCCGGTGATCGAACCCAGGACCATGTGCACGGTCGGCGAGCATGCTAACCACTGTACCTAGCTGAGGAAAATAAAATTGCCGGAGATATTTTCTGCTTATTCTCTCTTATGTTTTACTCTATATTTGAAGATTATTAAGAGACCCTTTACAGTGAAGAGATTTAGTGGATTTTTGATTTACTACACTAATCCTTAATCTTCCCTGGATTACTTTATAAAGAATTCGTCGCATTACAAAGCTTAGAGAACATTTTGAAATAACAGAGATTTTTAGCTCAGTTGGATGGTTTGGATGTAGTTGCCTTCTCTGAGCTGAATAGTTTAGTCGCGAAGCTCACACTGTCCTTCTAAACAATATCTTCAGCGCAGACTTCAATATGAAGTGAACTTATTTGAATTCTGAACGAGTGATGTGACTGTATCGCCTGACAACCTTTCATCTTGATTGGCTGTTAATCCACAGTTACTGTTGAGCCATTTTATTGCCATGGTGTTTGACTTTTTTTGTCATGTTAGTTGTTCTTTATTAGTTGATAACTTTTATCTCTGATAACGTATCTGTTTGGTTGTTGATTGACTTATCTGAGTACCAGGTTATTGGGAATACTGTGGCGTTTTTTATGTGTCCACTGTTTGAAATTTCTAAGTTTTCCTAGTCAAACTGTTGTCAGTAGTTGGCTACATGTATTGATATGAGTTATTGCATGTCGTGTCTTTTGACAGCCAACTTATGTTCATGAACTCGAAGTTGAAGGGAATGCCCGCTTTGACTAAAATAGTGCTTATAACAATTTATGCAATTTATCTGGTAGATGGTGTTGATCTTTTCGTCTTCTGCAGATGCAACGACTCAGCTGCGATTAACAGACACATTCTCATAGATCAAATTTATCAACTAATAAAGAGTAAGCCACTTGACAAAAGAAAGTCAATAAAAACGATCACTACTGGTGTAAATTAACAATCAATCACTACAGAGGTATTGAAGAGATACAGTTATTGAGATTGCAGATAGATCCATTTGATATTGAAGTTTACACCGAAAATATTGTCTAGATGAAAAATAAGAGCTTGGTGACCCAAACTACTTAGATCAGAAAAAGCAACCAAATCAAAAACTCATTCCCCCTTTATTGTCATTCAGCTGTGTTGTATGCCTGTAATGTACCAAATAGAGTTTAGTGATTTCGTCAAACCAGTGAGTGACACGAGACTTACTAATTCTCATGGTGATTCTGTTTGATTTACACAAAGCTGCCTATTGCAATAACACAAGCTTTATATTTGATTGGTTCATTGACTTGTAGTTACGGTTAACGAAGTGTTATAGCGTCACCTAATTAGTTGATCACGTGGAACTCTTTCAACCTGCCACGTGATATACCATCATCTTAAGAATTTTTCTGAGTGGATTAATCATACTATACATTATTCGCGATATGAATAGTCCGTGATATATATATATATATATATATATATATATTTGAATTTTCGAATGTGTATTAACTCCATTATGGATAAGAATTTATTTTGATAAATCATACAGTGTTGTACCTGATGACGTTTCGAGCACGAATTATTGCTCATAATCATATCAAGTCACTCATACAGCTTTTTTGCTTCATGTATTTACATATGTAAAATCGATTAGACATCTAAATAAAATCAATATAAGATAATAGAAGAGTCCAGAAATACACCATGTGAATTATCAAAACACTTAGTTCTAATACTATGTCCCATTAGAAATCATTCAAACTCCAGGCTAAGTAATTCATATGAAATGAAAAGGAAACCAAATAACATTTAATTAGAAAATAATGAAAAAATGGTTAGTTTTGACATAACTAGTCTTTACACTAATATACCAATCAATATGGCCTTAGAAACGGTGAAAAGAGAACTAACTTCTGTTCCCGAACTTAGTCATAGGACACAGCTGTCCATTGAGAAAATTATTTTAGGAATTCAGTTATGTTTCATATCTACTATCTTTAAATTCCAGGGAAAATACAATAAACAGACAGATGGTGTAGCAATGGGATCACCAATACCCCACATCGTAGCAGATATCTTTATCGACAACTAGGGAAGTATGGCTCCTAATACATTTAATCCTACTCCAAAATATGGTGGAGATATGTGGATGTCACCTTCACAATGTTACAAACAGAACATATCTCTAGCTTCTTGATACATATAAACTCACTTGTAAAGGGAATAAAATTCACATTTGAGTTGGAAAATAAACAAGGAGAATTAGTTATGTTATACGGTAAAATGAAACGAACAGAAAAAGGTAGACTGCACACTAGAGTTTATAAAAAGCCAACGCATTCTAACAGATATTTAGACTTTAATACATCTCATCCGTTATCTCTCTGTGAAGGCACGCTTAGTTAACTGTTTAACAAACCGAGCGATAGCACTAAGGAGCACAACAAAAACCCTAAGTGGTGAACTGAAACAGATAGAAGAGGAAGCGTTGGTGTTAAATAACTAACCATCTTATAAAATTCATTAGGAATATCAAAAAAGGTCAAAAGCAAAATCAAAATAATGGTGAAACTAGTAATGATAGCATAAATAAGAGAGAATATAAGTCATCTACAGTTATACCATCTAAGGAGGGGACATCTGAGGCCCTAAATAGGATTCTCAATAAAGCAGGAATTAGGGTGGCACTCAAACCTACAAACTCACTCAGAGACAAGCTCTGTAGGCTAAAGGACCCAGTAGAGACAAATAAACAAAATAATATAATTTACAAAATGCCTTGCAATGACTCTGAGTTAAGTCAACTACATAGGTCAGACTAGTAGATCGTGAGTAGTGAGATTGTCAGAACATAAGAAATTAGCTAAGGTTGGAATGATTGATCACACGAAGATAAGTAATTTAGAAAACAACTCAGCCATAGCACTACATACACTAATACACAACCACACAATAGGGTGGGACAGAGTCAAAATTCTAAAAAGTATTATAGGTAGGTGGAGAGAGAGATTGATTATTGAATCCTGGTTCATTGAGTCTACAGGCAGCACATGCAGCAGAAATGACTCAATGCAAATACCAGAGATATGGAAGATATTATTACCACCAGTCAAATCAGAGAATCATAAATAACGTTAAAATGTATTTAATTCACATTGTAATAATCTAACAAGTAACTTATTTTTACTGTAAAAAACATCTGACTTCCGATCTGATTTTATTTGATTGGTAACACTAATGTTATTTCTGAATGTACTTTATCTTACATTGATTTTATTCAGATGTCTAATCAATTTTACATATACAAAAATGAGGTAAAAAAGTTGTATGAGTGACTTGATATGGTTATGAGTATTAATTTGTGCTCGAAATGTCGTCAGGAAATATTACTGTACAACACTGTGTGATTTATCAAAATAAAATCTTATCTATAATGGAGTTATACTCTACCACAGTGCCCAAGTTTTATGCTTATATGAATAATACAGAAGGTGTATTAATTTTGTTGAGATTACAGCTACATTTTGGTGACCACTAGTGAAGTGTGTTTTGAAACTAGACGAATACAACTACTTAGGGATATCTGTGTGTCAAACAATTTCAGCTTGTATTCTTTTCGATAACTTCTTCACCAGGTTCTATAGTTACATGTCCATAATAATTAAAAAAAGTATTTTTTACAGGATTTCATCATGAGCTGACATCGTTTAGAGAACCACTGGAAAACCTGAGAGTATTGAACAACTGTGTCGTCTCAGCTTAGGACTCCTCACAGTTCTCACCCACCGGGTTTAGAATCCAGGATCTTCTGGTGACAAGGCGAGCTCGTAGACCATTCCATGTCTTGACTTCTTCTGTTACAGCAAGTCAGGATAGGAATATTGGATACATCTGTTCCCCTTTGAACACAGATCTCCGGTTGTCTTAAGCTGATTTAAATGGTCTCTCTTGTGTTGGAGTGATCTGAACTTGGAGGCTTTTGGTTATTTATTCAGTAATCGGTAGATGATAAAAAAAACTCTTCAATACCATCTTTCGAGCCTGTTTGAACGACGTGATCTAATATGCGACCATTGATGGTTTTATTTACGCCACTATATAACTTCACTCGTAGGTGATGTGATGCCCAGCTGCAACTGATATTTTCCACGTGAATATTTGTTATTCCGAAACTGAAAAACAAAGTGCCTAGACTAGCTACCTCTTATAAATCATAGACGAGAATGATGTTAAATTATCAATCTTCACAATTCTGTGATAACTCTGATGACATTCCCACTAACCAACACAACGAAATTTGTTGTCACTGAAGCAGAATGAATATATCCCTTCTGTAAAGTTAATTATCTAAAAGACACAAAGAAGAATGTGTTAGTTGAACTCCCGGGTGAAGGAGAAGTTTATCGAAGGTAGTACACAAAAGTATCGTGAAGTTTTGTTACTTTAGACTATTCTACTGTGAAATCACCGGTCACCGACAGTATGAAAGAACTAGTGAGGGAAAGTAATTCGAATGTGAGTTATAAACTCAACTGTGTCTGAAAAAGAATATATATATATATATATCGAAAGACTGGAAAGAGTATTTTGAAATAATTCCTGCGGAACTGAAGATAATGCTACTGGTGGCATTAGTTTTACACACAGGTAGTAGGATACACTTTGCTGCAGAGTTACATGCATATAAAGTAGTAATTTACAAAGTTTAACTTGATTTGTGCTTGCGAAAATACGGTGAACTTTGCGTTATTTTACTTATCTGTGATTTTATTCAGTATCATTTTCAACCATATGGTTCTTTGGTCTTCGCCTCTTGAAACAGTTATCGACTTTCCGTAGCTCAGCTTTTTCTGCAAGTTATAAATAAGTAATATCCAACTGCCCTGAAAGAAAAAATCACTGTCTTATGCTTCTTAAATTGCATTAACAGTCTGTGACGAATTTTATCTTGACATGTCCCTCAGGTTTTCCATCTTTTAATTAACTTCTCACGTCAGGTTTTAGACAGTGAGATATAAAATCGAATTTTTTTAAACATTCTGTACTCTGATCACACATCTCCAGGAGATTTTTTATGACAAATTATTATTTGTGGTAAAGTTTACCGGATGGACTGTCATGTTGATATACACTGTGTGTTTCTTTTATTGTTTTATTCGACTAGATAAGGAATTCAAAGCAAAATTTACAACAATAGTCTGTTCAATAGTATTTAAGCTGTTTACTAAATATCTATTGTTTCATCATTTTAAATCATCAACGTTGAATTGAGTCCAGTATGTAACCATATTTATCATGGTCTTGAATATTTATCATAATTGCGTATTATTCTCAGAGGTTCTAAGTGCATCATAGGGCTTCGGCAGCACATCTCTATTTCATCCTGTTCACCGTAGTCCTATTTAGCTGACTCTATGATTGCCCATAAGCTTTCATCTTCTCCTCCTACGATCTCCTCCATGTCACCCTTGGATGCCCGATTCCTCGTCTCCCATTTAGGTTCCACTCAAAAACCCAACACTCCCCTTCACTTCTGAAAATATTTATTCTTTTAGATATCTCTTGCTTTTGAAAAAAATACTGAAGTATTTCTGGTTGTATTGGCTTCTGTGAGTTGAATGTTTCCACCATTCAGCTTCCCACTATCACTATCACGTTGATTTGGTGAAGAGATTCCGTAAGTCTCGACTAGTCTTGCATGTAACCGCTTGGTTTTGTTGTTCTATTGTTGTCGATGAAAATCCCATCATAATGAATAGTGTGTCCAGTTTTATCCTCCTTGCATGCATGAGCATCAATAACAGTTTACTTGTTTATCATAAAGTAACTTCACTCATTACAGCACATCCGCCTGTATATCTGAATCAATTATATTACATAACCAGGTTTGATTTGATACCACTAGGATATGAGCAATAACAGAGCATATCTGGTGAAATACGTTACATTTATGTACTATAGTCGAAGGTTCACAGGTATAACACCCACAAACCACTTACATGGTCCAGGATTAGACTCCCGATTACCGCACTCCTAAGCTTCGTTTAGTCGACAGTAAGACAGGTAAAGAGGGAAGGTTAGGCGTGAAAAACAAACACCACTGGTACTGAAACTTCACAGCTTAAGCTTGAAAACTTCTCAGACATGACTAACAAGCAACATTGATTGCTACAGACTAGCAAGAACTCTGAGGCCTCTCAAATACACACCTCAAAGAAAAGTTCACAATTTAATGCTAAAATATCTTAAAAAGTACATTATTTTATTGATATTGCGTGAACGTAGCAATGAACTATGACACCAATGTAAGCGTTGGGATTAGGAATAACTTGTCACCCCACTGGAAATCTGTGGGCATAAGATACGGGGAAAAGCCAATCTTGGATTGATGGGATAAAAAAAAGTATGAGAGGAGCCACAGTCAGCCAACAGTGAATAGATAAGTCAATACTTATGCAACTGATGCCAGCCAATGAACAGCAACAAACCAGCAGTAATCAAGACATACATAAATACAGAGGCTATCAGTAATAAAAACAACAATAATAATAACAGCTTTATGCTGAACAGCGTTTATATAAAATAAAGGATTTTCAGAAGAGTTTATTGTATGACATTTTCTCTCTTCCACCAGGATCTTCAGGTAAAATATTATTCGACAGCAGATCCTATGAAACGATGCCACTTGACCTGAAGTGCAGACTAATCCATTATGTCATTTCATACCTCAGATATCTCATGTATTGGGATAAACTGACATCGACGATATTGCTTTCTCCCATGTTCAGTAGAAACTTGCGGATGAGCAGGTTGCATATGTTTTAAATACTCTCCAGAAAAAATGGTACTACTAGAGGACATATATTTCACTCGATTTAGACAAACTGAATAAAAGAAATTATATGCAGCGTACTGATGCAGCTTCTCAGTAGCCGAAGTTTTAAGCAGGCCTCCGCTTTGTTGTTTTTCTTTGACTTTCAACATTAGTATAATCCCCCCCTCCAACCAAGCCAACTGTAGATTATCTATAATTCCTTCTTGAAGCTAGTGCTTAAAGTGGTTATCTACAGTGATAGAGGAAATAAAATCTGCAGTTTTTATTTTTCTCTATAATGAATCACGGTCTTTTTTTTAAAAAATAGAATGAGTATTTTAAACTGTGGTTTAGAAAGTTATACATATTGATCTAGGAGGCGAAGCATTTTTACTAATTCCTCGTTATAAATAACGTACTGTAAGCCGTTATTCACAGCAGACTGGTCGATTAATAGTCAATTAAATTTTCTTTTTTTTCTATAGTTTGGTTTGTAAGGGTTAGTTATGCTTTTTTGCGAGTTGATCACGGATTGATATCAGTTAGAGAACAATTGAAAACCATCACGGAGTACTGGACAGCTGCTGTTTCATCCTAGTTTGGGAATCATCGGGAGTACGCACCCACTGGGATTCGAACCCAGGACCTTCCGATTACAAGGCAAGCTCGAATCTCACTGGGTGCGTACTGCCGATGATTCCCAAAACTAGGATGAAATAGCAGCTGTCCAGTGCTCCCGTGGTGGTTTTCAATGGTTCTCTAACTGATATCAATTAAAATTTCGCTTTCAGTGTTACTGTTACAGTCACTTTAATTTATATCTTTAGCCTGAAAAGAAGGAAACCTGAGAAATGACTCCAGCCTATCCAACCAAGGATACAACACTGAATAATAAACTTGGTGGAATTATTTACAAATCCTTAAAAAATATTCACCATCAATTTGAATATGAATCATTAGAAAATGAACAGCTGCATATAAAATCAAAGTATGGCTTACTATTGGATAAACATTATCTACCAAAGGGTGATAATCCCTTCATCAATTTAACAAAAGCTTGGTGTACAGTAGCTGGTTGTACTGCTGCTTATACTTATAAAACTATTGGTCAAGATTTCAGTGAACCAATGAAAATTTGGTTGGCTAATGCTGCCAATTGTACTATCCTGTTTAGTCTTTTAGCTGAGTTCACTGATGTTCAACAGTCAACACATCAACAAAACAAGAAAATCCTACCTTCGTCTGCCTTATCGTCATCTTCGTTACCTGATGGGAATTGGTCTTATGGTTCATGGTCACTAGACAATCTTTTGAGTGTTAATGAAATGAAGGCTATTATTAAACCTGAGATGTCAGATATCTGTGTTGCAGTAATGATAGCTGGTGTTATTAACTATTACCAGGAAGGTTGTCTACTGCCGAAAACACTGACTAAATACGCTGATGATTTGATCAAGTCAACAGAAATGGATCAGTATGGAATTACACACATACGGGATAAACTACAAATTATGGCGATCACAAGTAGTTGGATATCAAAAATTAATATTTTCAATGAAATGCAAAAAATCGATGCTAACAGAAAATCAAATCTGAGAAATATTAAGACTTTAGGATTAACAAGCATTACACTGACTTCTGATATGATAGAATCTCTTCGAACAGCTCCAGCCGGTTGGAAGTGTACATCAATCGCTTTCAATATAGCCAGTAAATTAGTCCAGTCATCAGAATGTTTTTATTTTATGGCTGGGTTAAATGAATTAGTAGAGTTGGTTAAATTATGGCAAAAGCTGAAACAAAATCCAATCCTATATCATATTGCTGGTAAAGTTCTTACAAACACTCAAGAAAACATATTTGTGGATAATGGAAGAAATCTTCTAGGTAGATTGATCACCTATTTAAAGTATACAGAACCACAGAGTGAATTATTTACATCGAAGTACTTAAAATCGAATGATCAAACTCTTGAGAGGATCTATGCTGATTATTCTGAAAACTGGGAAAATATTGTAAAAGCATTTCATCATTGTACAGATAAAATAATAAAACACAGTAGTAATCTTACACAGCAACTGAAGGCTTTACATCTTATTCCGGAGACTTTCAAACTGAATGAAAATGCTATACGTATGTGTCGTGAAATGTTTCGAGATAATGCTTAAAAACGCGGGAATTGTTGTATGTATTTGCATAAACATAAATCATTATTAGCAAATAAATTATTTTATATTGTTAATTTTGAGTAGATTGTTATATTTGCAGTGGTGGATTAAAAAATGAGATTATTTAATGGCAGGTTTATGTAAGGCGTGATTTATTGACTTGTATGCAGGAGAAAGTGGAGATGGATCGGACACTCGTTGAGGAGACCGCTGGGTGACATCGCGCGTCAAGCCCTCGAGTGGAACCCGAAAAGGGAAGCGGCGAGTGGGACGTCATTGCAATGGTGACATGGAGGAGATCGTGTGAAGATGAGTTGAAAGAGTATGGACTAACATGGATGCAGGTGAAAAGTAGAGTAGAAGACAGAAGCAAGTGGAGACGTGCAGTTGAAGCCCTATGTTCCACTAGGAGCCCAAGGGAGCAATAATAATAATGTATCTAGGGGTTAGAATGTCATAGAAAAGGTGCCTTGTCTAATAATGAATGACAGGAGGTTGTGCAGTGTATTCGAAATTGTGTACGTGCTCATTGAAAGTTATAAGAATAATGCAGTCATGTAACAATAGATATAAGTTTGTGTTAATATCAGAAACAACACATTGAGTGGAACTGATAAATGCATATCCTGTTCATTAATTATTATTATATCCTTTAATTCCTAGAGGAACATAGGGCTTCAGCTGCGCATCTCTATTGCCTTCGGTTTTCTGCCAACCTTTTCACCCCGCTCAAGTCTCCCCACATGCTCTCATCTCCTCTTCACATGACCTCCTCCAAGTCACCCTCACACTGACGACAAACTCGCCGATTCCCTTTCGGCCTGGTTCCACTCGAGCAATGGCTTATCTAGTGATGTCACTTGATGGTTTCCTCAGTGTATGGCCAGCCAATCCATCTCCATTTCTTCCTTCCTATTTGTTTCACAATCGGTTCCTGCTGAGTTGGTTCGCTCATTGACAGAGATCCCTGTTGGTGATCTTTTCTGGCCGGCCATCTGATCTTGAGTAGTATTGAGCGAAGACAACTGTTAATGAAGGTCTGAAGTTTGTTTGAGATGCTGTGTATGACGCGCTGGCCAAGTCTCTGATCCGTACGTTGAGTAGCACTGACTGACTTCACATTGGAGTTGAAAAACCGGATCTTATTTCTGATGCTGATTAGTGCTGTTGAACTCCACACAGACTTGAGAGTGATGAAAACTTGTCTTGCTTTTCCGATTCTGGCTTTGATATCCCCGTCAGTTCCGTTGACCTGTAGTTGAAACGATGCTTCCCAGGTAGGTGGGTAGGTAGGTGATGGAGGTTGTTTCTTTCAGGTTCCTCCCATTTATGCTGGCTGATTGTTGTCTGTTGTTGTTGTTCCTGTTGGTGTTGGCCAAGAATCTTCATCACCTACCTCTGTTTTATCTATGTTCATCTGAACTCCTTCCTATCTTTGATGCTTCTTCTATCGCCAGCTTGTTGCTTCTCACTTGCATATCTTCCAAGTTGTGGGAAATAAGACATATATCTGTCATCGGTGAAGTCCAGATCCTCCAAGTTGATTTTGTGTGAGTCCATTTTATGCCTGTTTCCTCATTTCCCGTTGTCTGTCTCATTATCCAGTCTACTGCAATCAGGAAAATCATTGGCGATAGTAGACAGCCAGCCTTGCCTCACTCCCGTCCTCACTTTGAAGGCTTTCGTAAGTTTCCCGTTGTAGATTACTTGTCATGCAGCATTGTCGTACAACTGTTGGATGAGATGCATAATATTCGGTGGCACCCCATGGTAGCGAAGTAGTTGCCAAATCACCTCTCGATCGACGCTGAGCTGTCGAAGGCCTTTTCAAAGTCGATGAAGTTGAGATAGAGAGGTGACTGACTGCCATTCCAAGCTTTGTTTAATGATGATCCGTAGTGTGGCGATTTGATCAATACATGACTTGTTTCTCCTGAATCCAGCTTGTTCCGGTCGAAGTTTTGCATTCAGGCTGGCGTGTTTGATTCTCTCCAGGATGATGAGGCTTAGCATTTTACTTGGGATGGACAGGAGCATAATTCCGCGACAGCTTTTGCATTGACTTAAGTCTCCTTTCTTTGGTAGTTTGAATAAGTATCCTTTCTTCCAATCCTCAGGTACTTTGCCCTCCATCCACACCTTCTACAGCAATGGCGTCATCAAGTCCGCTGTTGTCTCTGGGTCCGTTTTCAATGCTTCTGCTGGAATCCCATCTGGTCCTGCTGCTTTTCCAGCTTTTAGCATCTTGATTGCATTCAGGACTTCTTATTTCCTCGGAGGGTCGATGTTAGCTGGTAGTTCTGCTTCCGTTGTAGGTATTGTTGGGCGCACAGTAGTTGACGAACGATTTAGAAGTCTTCTGAAGTGTTCAGCCCAGTGTTTTCTTTGCTCCACCTCTTTAGTGATTGACTTTCCATTGTCATCCTTTACTGGCTTAATCTGTGTCGAACTTTTGCCCGATAGGTGCCTAGTTGTTTGGTACTGTTTTGTTCAGTGTATTGTAGCTTGCATTCAACTCCTGTTTTTGTTGCCCGTTGGTGCACTGGATAATCTTCTGTCTCACCATCCTTCTCTCTTCTATTAGTTTCCAAGTATCCACAGTGAGCCACTGTTTGTCCTGCATCTTCTTTCTGCCTAGAGCTTCCATGCAGCTTTGACTCCACACCGTTTTCAAGTTGTCCCAGTGCTTTTCGACGCCGACCTCTTCGCTAGTGTTGATTTGTGTCTCGGCTTTGTCCCGTATGCTTGCAATGAAGATGTCCTTTGTATCTTAGTCCTTCAGTTTTTGAGTGTTGAACTTGGCTTGTGGTCTATCTGCAGCTCCTGTTTCCCTGAAAGCTTTTAATTTGATTTGGATTGTCCCTTTTACAAGATAGTGGTGTGAGCCAACATCTGCTTTTCTTCTTACTTTTGTGTCCAGTAGGCTGCGCCTCCACTTCCTTTAGATTGAGATAAATAATATTAATGTACTTTATTCCAAAACAATACTCATAACAGAGAATGGAATTCTCAGCATTTCTCACAATACTGCATCTGATTTACTCAAAATATAAATAAAATTAACCACAGGACTATGTCCACATTTACGGTATAAAGTCAAATATATTCGAAGTAAAAAATGAGAATAAGAATAATAAATATAATAATGATAACATTGAGTTTGTTTCAAACAGTATTGTCGATTTAGTTTGGAAATTTTAGCATGTGACAGATTACTGAATCTACTCTTCTGTTGATATAGTATGGTGAGGGGAAAGGCTAAATTAATAGTTACAACACAGCTTAAATGATGTTAACACTTTTGAGAAAATAAACAAATAAAAAACAAACATTGCGAGGATTATGAATATAAGAAGAACAATAACAATAAAGCTTGGTGGAATAAGGATGGAGAAGATGGTTTATTTACTAGTGCAAAGCAGGTTAGCTAGTGAGTTAGTTCATGCCTGACACTATTTTCATCACATAAAATACGTGACAACTATGGTACAGTAGAATTTCTATACTTAGACGTACGTGCATAAAGTCTTTTGATGAAAATGACTTCTTGTTTTACCTGAGGAGACACAAGGTTGGAGCTGCGGGTAGAGCTGGTGCTCACAGTTTGACAAAATTCCTTTGTCAAATTTGTCGCATGACATCAAGTGCTTATCAGTGACAATGTCAACGATATGGCCCAATGGGATACCACTCACCCTACTGACAGTCTTCACACTTCTACGAAGCATGACATAGTCCTTTTTAAACAATCCAGGAAAAAATAGGCGTGAACAGTAAAGAAGAATAGGTAAGATGCACGAGTTGGCAAACTGTAAGAGGACGAGTTCAGTAATCCGTGAGTGCCTTAACTTCTTAAGATAAAAATTCAGACGAAATATTCTTTTGGAAATCGCTAATACATAGGAAGACCAGGATAGATCAGAAGAAAGAATCAATCCAAGAATTCAGAATTGGTTTCTATATCACTATCATCGATTTCGCAACGGTCATAGGAATTAACTTTCTTTTACATCGAAAAATGAAAGTAACAGTCTGACATTTGGAACGATTTAGTTTAAGGCCATTAGACGAAGACCATTAGCTGACTTCTGATAGAAAGATGTTCATCTTAATACAGTCAAGCTGGGTGTTAACAGACATTGAAATAGTTAGATCATCAGCATATTTAACAAAGTTCATGCAATAAGAAATAAAACAGAAAAGGAGAAAGGATAGCGCCTTGACGGACACCAGCCTCAGTAAGCAACGAAGTGGATGGCTTTACCTGACATACAGTGTACTGTTTTCTTCCTGAGAAGTAAGAATGCAGCCATTTGACAACTCAACAGTCAGTTTGAGTTTCACCAACCCTGTTTGACAAAATATCCTTAGGAACTAAGTGAAGAGCGAATGTGTAATCTAGCAAGGTGCAACGAATAAATTTAGCCTTCTTGTCTAAACTGGAGACAATGTTGTGATGCAAGCTGCAGCTACATCGAAAATACATTTACTATATTTATAGAGAAATTGTTTGGATTAGTTAAAGGCTTTAAGTGAAGGTTCAAGATTAAGTAAGCGTAATTTTTCGATAGCTTTCAGAAAAGGAGAGACAATAGCAATAGATCAAAATTTAAAGCATGATGGAAGCAGTCGGCAGGAAGCCTCTGACTCAAGGTTTCATGCTTCATGTAAGTGGTTATTAAATCGTATCTACGGTCTTCTTGGAGTCGAACCCGGGTCAACCAGTATCGCAATCAGAGACGTTACCACCTAGTATGGTAGTCACATTGGAAAGTTTATTGACAGAATTCAGTCTGGACCGGGAGAAGGAATAAATGCCTGGCATTAGTTACTACCTAGTGTCCAAGGTAATCGATAAAAATATACTATTGGTTGGGATTAGAGCTAAAATAATACTGAAAACAACGCAGTTAGTTTTTTATTATTGACTGTGCTATACATTAAGTGATAGACTATGTTAATGAATGATCAGAGACGTAACGCCGACTGATTTATAACAACCGGACAAAATTCTTACTGAATAAAAAAATTAAAACCTTAACTTCATTATCAATTAATAAATGAACCATTCGTCGCTCAACCACTGATTCACTATCGAACAAAATACATACCTAAAACAATGAGGCAATTAATTGAATTTTAGATTTTTCGTCGATTGATTGGACTGAACCGCTCGGTCTCAGGTTGACATGTCGTCGGCCTCTTGTGCAGATGCTTCGACGATGTCTGGGCATTTAATTAGAATTTAAGTGGTGGTGGTGACTAGCAATGGAATCCAGGATGTGCATTTCGTCATATTTGAGACTCGTCATCTGGATGTACCTGCCTTTCCCAGGGAGTGATGATGCTCCCACCGAGGCTCGAAACCAGTGCCCAAGTGGTCTAGTGGATAACACTTTGATGTTTGAAACTATGGGCACTGGATTCGAGCCTTGGTGGGAACATCATCACTCACTGGGTAATGCAGGTGTATCCGGATGACGAGTCCCAAATAGGACGAAATGCGCATCCTGGATTCCACTGCTAGTTACCATCCACCAAATAAATAAGACAATTATCTGGTCAGTATTTATATTCGTTGACTTATAAGTTGCTTTTTCAGTTAAGAAAGGTTATAATTGCAGCAAATGATTACCCTTTAGGGAATAGTTCGTGTGTCAGTCTGATAAGCGGTAAAGAAGAATTCGAGACTTTTGACCATTTAGCTTAAGAAGTCAAATCAGTGGAAATACCTTGGTGATCAGTTAAACGGCAGAATCACCTAGATTTCACCAAATTTCGTCAATTACACTGCAGGCCAGATATCCCTTTGTGGCTTCTTCAAAATGAATCATCAGTGTAAGACATTGTATAAGATGATATTATTACAGGTCACCACACTTTAGAGAGGCACAAATAAAGACAGAGAAGAGGAATGCGACGAAAGTGCTAAGAACGAAAATGCGTTGCATAAAGAATAGTCAGTTACAGCTCGTAGACCATTTAGCTATTGATATCTGATTCAGTGACCTATGAATTCCAACTTCTGTTAATTAGCGATACATATAGCACAACCACCAGCCAATGTCTTTGGTGAGTAACTGATGTTTTACGTGATTTGGTTGACCCCACTAGTTACCGATTCTCACTAGAAATTTAGATAACTCTCTGTGTACAGGCAGTCATGAACAAACGTGTAACCAATCAAATCCTTGCAAACCAACACTTGATAAAAAAATATTCAGACAAGGATTGAGATGGACTTTCAGAATCTGAATGATCAAGGCTCAAGCTAAAAGTTAAAGACTTGATGAATTGATGCTATGTTTTGGTAAGATCATTCCTAACTCTTTTGCGACCTAATCCTATTTCAGCTAGGGTTGCTCTTTGAGGGAGGCGAAGACTCACCACGTGTAATGCGTTCCCTCAGTGGACAATCTATTTTAAATAATGATTGATACTTATTTGAATTACTCAACTGATTTTGTAACTAATACCCTTTTTTCCTGACCTGTATGTATATCATCACTTTCACACTGGTATCTGTTCTTTTAACTTATTCCCTATTATTTCTCTTTTGTTTTGACTGATTTCTATTTTTAATGCTACATTTTGCTGTTGTGGTACCAATGTGTTGTTATACGATTGTAGTTTTGTTTGACTTAATTCAAGATTCCAGCATGGAGTGACTGCTAGACATCGGACTGTCTGTGGGAAACACATCTAGTTCAACCTGATTATTGCTCACAGAGTTTTGATCCCATCCTGTTGCAAATATCCCTAATTAGCAGATAATTTAGAGTTGTTCTTGGTCAATTAACATCCTCCTATAGTACGTGTTCCCTACCTGAGAAATTTTAGGCAGCATAGCTACCGTACGACACCTGAGGTAGTCCTGTATTTTTCAAGTAATTTATTATTATTATCCACTAGTACTGTGGTGAGAGCTGGCTGCTATCCAAATTGGTAGAAAGTGATTTACGTCAATGTTTACGTCCCCAATATTGGCCGTGATAAAAATAATAGCAAAGACTGAATCAAAAACCAACCACTGCAGACTTGCATAGGCGGATACAGTTAGCACATAGATGATCTGATATTCAAGAGACAGCCACAAAGAGATGAAAGATTAACTTTCAGTGAGAAACAACCAATCAGAAGACTGTGTTTTTCTGCTAACAATAATCTATAATAATGTACATGAAAATCTATAAATATGTGTTGATTTCCTTAATAAAAGATCTTTTGCCTGGCCCTTGTCTTATATTGTTACAGTACTACAGATTCCATATAATCAAACGGTGCTTTCATATTAGTTTGTTTATTAGATGTATCACACAGTCAGTGAAACAGTATTATTTACTGGATGACATTTCGAACAAAATTCATTGTTCATAATCATATCAATTATAATCACACGACCCTGAAACTTGAGTTTTATAGTTTTCTTTGTTTTCTATTTGTCGTAGGGGTAGTAGAATTTTCCAGATGTCAGGGTGGACAGGTGATGAGTCATTCCTATTACATGTATTTGCAGTTGATTCGATAAACAAAGCTTCTGTTATCAATCTCTCCCTCCACCCTGCTATTACATTAGATTTTAAAACTCTCATCCTATCCCATCCTATTTTATCGTTGTGTGTGACTGCATGTAGTGCTATAGCTGAACTATTCTCTAGATTTCTTACCTTTGTCGGGTCAACCAGTCTAGATTTAGCTAGGTTTTTATGTTCGGTTAGTCTGACTGCCCCTGTTCTACTAGTTTGACCTGACAATCATTGCAGGGTATTAGATAAACTAAATTGTTTCGTTTTAAAGGCTCCACAGGATCCTTTAACCTACAAAGCTTGTTTTAATTGAGTTTGTGGGTTTGAATACCACTTTTATTCCTACCCTGTTAAGAATTCTGCATAAGGCTTTCGAGGTCCCTTCCTTGTATGGAATTACTACTAATGATTTAGATTCCTTATTGTTGGTGTCGTCATTAATACTATTATTATTATCACTATTATTATTGTCATTATTAGTTATCATTATTATTAATATTGTCACTATCGCTACTATCACTATTTATTTTATTTTTACATTTCCTTATATATTTTCTGACTAATTTATCCGGGTAATTATCAAGTTTTAAGGCTTCTTTTATGTGTATCACTTCCTGTCTTGGTTTTCCTTGGTACTACTTAGTTTTTGTGCTCTCTCACTTAAACATTTCACCAATCCTATTTTTACTGACATAGGATGGGATGATCGGAAGTCTAAATATCTGTTTGAATGTGTAGGTTTTCTGTAAACACAGTGTTTAACTTCCCATCTTCTTTCCTTTTTGCGTTGCAATCTAACATTGGAAGTTCCCCTTCCTGACTTTCCACTTCATAAGTGAAGTGAATTGCCTCTACCTTCAAATGATGTGTTCAAAAAATCTATCTATATCTTGTTTTCTAAGTACAGTGAATGGCTATAGGCAGTCAGAAACGAACCCTGCTCTGAGTCAATTGTAGGCATTTCTGACAAACCTTCAGCTTACAATAAACAACTGTGTATTACTAGTTGTTGTCGAATCTCTTCATAAATAATTTTAGTTTTTGACCAACTCTCTCTTAAGATATGGTAATATCCAGTGTTTATATTTATTTATTAGCAGACACCATTACCTCAGTGTTACATAATTAACACTGTTTCAGATGGTTTAAACACCTGGGACACTATTTCACTTTCGTAAACCTTTTCCAAGTAAACTGAACCCTAGAATGCTGAATGTATATATTTTGTTAGTAGAAACCTCTGTACGGATTTGGGCTTTTTAGCTAATCATGAGTTGATACCTCTTATTATATCACTAGTACAGTCAATATCTAATGCATCATAAGGTTGACTTGACGTTTCAGTGTACTGATATTGTTATTTTTCACTTTTGTGTCTATTTTTCTTTTTCTGGTCTCATGTGCATTTAACTGACATGTCTGTTAATAAACTGAGAGAGTAATAGAAAATTACGCAATCTTGGAGCATTTTTCGCATTCGACCAACTCTTAAAACCCCGCACTGTTATTATTATTATTCCCTTAAGTTCCCAAATGAACATAGGGCTTCAATAGCACATCTCTACTAAATCATGTTCACTGCAGTCCTTTTCAGTTGGCTATATGATCACCCGTAAGCTGGACTCACCATTCCCCTTCCAGGTACCACTCGAAGTTAAGCCCGGCGCTTGATGTCACTGAATGGTATCCTGAGTGCATGTCCAATCCATGTCAGTTTCCTTCAGCATTTTTTGTTAAGCAGAAGCTGGTTGGTTGGTTGGTTTGTTCCCAGAGTTCTCTCTTGTGTTTGGCTTCCAGTCTTTTATCCGTGAATATGTTCAGTAGCCGGCTGAAAGCCTTTGAACCATATAGAAGCATTGACTTGATACTAGTTTTGGAAATGCGAATGTTTTTACTGCCAAACTGATTTCAAGGCAATAAAGGTCCGTTTTATTTTTCCGATCCTGGTTTCGGAATCCTCATCCATGTCGTCTGTAGTTGAGACGATGCTGAAATAGTTGACTTTCACTATATTTTTTCTGTTGATGGTGGCTGGTCCTTATCGCTATGGTTATTGTTGTCGGTTAGGTACCTTCATCACCTCTGCGTCCATTATGTTTCCCTGAATTCATGTCTTCTCTGCTACTTCGCCCCTGTAGATCTTCAAGTTGGTGAGACGTTAGTCGTGAATCATCCGCAGACTTCAGATCTTACAGTGTTTTCTCGGCAGTCCAATATACGCCCGTCTCGTTCTCCAAGACTTTCTGCATGATCCAGTCCACTACAATCACGAGTACTATCAGTGATAGTAGGCAGTTTCGTTTTACTCTTGTCTTCACTTCAATAAAAGACATCGCTGAGTTTTCCGGTATGAATCACCTGATATGTGGCATCATCAGATAGGGCTGTTGGGTGAATACCTATCACACACGGGTGTATCACTTTATTACTTGAGCAAATATTGCCTTCAATTAACAGAGAAAAAAATTTTTGAGACTTTACGGTACTATTTCCTAATGTCTAACTGTTTATATATATATATATATATATATATATATATATATATATATATATATATGTCTGTGAGTCTAAAAGTCAGTTTAACCAATCAGCAGTCAGTAATCACTTAGCATATACAACTAATCAATACGATAGTTACATCTGTTTTTAACATGATAGTTACAGTACTTCAGCTACGCTACAATATGTTACTGGCGATGGCGAATCATTGATTGATAGAATTCAGTCAACACATAGACATCCAGTACTAGACGCACGACATTGTTTACACCTCAGTGATCAATCAATTTTTACTTTTTTGGCTGTCAGCTTAAGGCATCAGATAAATTCTGTAAATCATTATCATCATCAGTTGCAATAAATGGATTATGGTTGTTCAATATCCTAAATCTGATAAATTTTAAAAATTATATACGAAACAGGTTCTTAATATAGAATAACTAAACGCTAACGTGTTGGCTTTAAAACTTGTTATTCCTGAGTTTGATGAAAAATTCTAACTAGAGCGAAAGCAGGTTCTCGAATCGATCCCCAGTGGGGGTAATGAGTACATAGTGGTCAACAGTCCCAAAGTAGAACGAAACAACTGCCTAGTACTAACTGGTTGTCAATAGTTCCTGAAACCAATCCACTCCTTACAAACTAACTCTTGAGAAGAAAAGTAGCTTTACATGATACCTCACTTGAATCTGAAATGTACGAAAACGTGAAACACTACATGCATAAATAGTAATGGAGAAGATTTGTAGCTCAGGCAGCATGATATTGAATTTTTTGTGTTCTCTGAGCTGGTTGATTTATATTACATCGGTCAAAGTGGGCCACCCAATCGAACCAGAATCCGAGAACATAAACTGGCTGTAAAAAGACATGATATATATATATATATATATATATATTCTTTCATATCAATGCATGTGGATAATTATGGACACCACTTTGATTGAGGTTTTAAATACAGGAAACACCAAGGATGCCAGGGAACTTCTAGAAGCCTCACTGGTACTCAAGTGAATCAGCCAGCGGTTAGCAAACACACTAATTACAATATAGACTAAATTTACCAGCTAATCAAAAGTAAATCACCACATGACAAGAAAGTTGGAAATCCAGGTCAATGAAAATAATCGATAGAGACGTAAATCAGCAAGCAGTCAAGATAGGGTTTACTAGGAGACACAATTATATTATTCGTGGGGAATTCAGATGAGTTTATTTTATACTAAAACCTTCTGTGAAGTGGGGTGTTGACGACGAAAGCTCCGCAATTATATCGACCGGCTCAGAGAACACAACTAATCCAATACATAAACAGTGTGCATTTGTACAGCTTTAGGTTTCCCATATATATATAATATTAAGCACTATTCCGAACAACAATGATCATACACAATGCTAACTTTCAGCATTACATATTCAGATGAAAGAGAGATGAAAATATCCAGTTACCAGGGCCAAGAAAGACTGCCGCCAGTTGATTATGGACCATTACAGTTACCTGGAGTTCTAGTGAAAAGTCGCAACCACTGGAGTCCACCCTATCAAGAGTGGGGACAAATGGTCGCCTATGACATTGGTTGTCGATCGCGCTAAATCACGAATTGGTAGAAGTTAGAATTCATTCACTGGCCAGTGAATCGGGTCTATGCGCTTGCCTTGTAAGTGGAAAGTTCTAAGTCCGAACTCCAGTGGGTGCGTACTACGGATGAATCACAAACTAGGCTGACGAAACAGCTGTTTAGTATTCTCTGGTTTTCAATGGTTCTCTAACTGATATCGCTTCATGGTGAAACTTGAAAATTACATGAAATCCCTAAAAATTAATTCTTGAAAGATAAATATGTATATATATATATTGTATATATAGGTGAATACCAGACAAAACAACAAAAACTATATTGCATAGATAAAACTCTTTATTGTGTTCATCATGATGATTATAACCGGGACAACTAATTATTGAAATAGTTATAACAAGCAAAAATCCAGTCGATGAACAGATAAATCAATAAATCGATAACATAAATAAATGAATGAGTAAATGTTAACTAGGTATATGATAAAATGAAAGACACACGATAAAAATACCATTAATTTTTCAAGTTAAAAAGGAAAAAGAGAAGAGAAAATATGTTGAATATTTAAAAAGGTTGTAATTAATTTTTTTTTCGTTTTAAATGAATTTTTCAAAATTTAAAATTATTCACCATTTCGCATTCTTGTTTTTATCAAATATGGAATGAACGAACACTAGTAGGTAAAAATTCATAATAGTAAAACTGACGGCAAATATAAAATTAGTTAGTAAACTCAAAAAAAGGGTACAAAATAAATAAGTAAGGAAACAATAAAAATGTGTTTCCATTCGAATTATTTGTACAACATTTGGAGGCGTAGGGGTGTGGGTGGGGACTAGTAATAATTATATAACGACAATATAGAAGTTTACGACTATATATTTATATCCACTTCATCACTTCACTACATGGAATGAGTATGCTTCAGCTGTGACGGTGGTATACGTGTACATATATATCATGAAAATATTGGCCACAATCTAAGGCGTTCATCTTCACCACCGGTTATGGCAGCCAAAGCTGCTGTTAAGATAAGAAGAGAATAAAAAATAAAGCGTAAAATAAATGCCTTGAAATTCTGTGTGTGCATGTGTGTTTGTGCGTGGGTTCATTTGAAAATATATATATGTATATATATTCCTTTATACAACTCAGAAGTCTGCTTGTCTCAGACTTACATCTATAAAATCATATAATGATTCGATAAATTTGGAATTGGTTTTGTTTTAAGCGTGAGTTCTTCTAAATTACCCGGAAATGCATCCATATTCATTTCACATGTTTCAACATATTCATCTTCTGTTTCTGAATGTTTACCGCCTGCCATTGTTTCACAATTCATATTTATACTACTAGAAATGTTATTAGTAGTTGTATTCTCTGAGGTAAAATGTTTAGATGTAAGCGAAGATTTGATCTGACCAAGTGTTGATTTATTTTTAGACCAATTCATTTTTATATGGCTTAAAACTGCTGATATACGTTGTTTACCAACAAGTAAAGTTGAACCGATAGTAGCTGCACGTGGCCTACTTATTGGACACATAATATCCTGTTCAGTTGATAATTCATGAATACTTGTCAAATCTCTGCCTAATTTTAAATTGTCAGGTGATATTTGATTACTAACTGATGCATTTGAAGGATGAAAATATCGTTGCTGACTTTGCTGTAACTGTTGTTGTTGTTGTGGTGGTGGTGGTGGTTGCGACTGGCAGTGGTGATGATGTGGATGACTTGGCACCAGTTGATTATGGACCATTGGTGATACTAAGGGGACTGGATATGACATGACTGGCGCTGTTGTTGCTGATGATGCACAACACTTTTAGAATGATTCAAGAATGATCGACGCATATTACTTACATCACTGGATGTACGTGGTCTGGTAGCAGTCCAGCTGACGTTGAAATGTGATAATCCATTTGAGGTTGTCACTGTTATCGGTGGAATACTACACGTAGAACTAGCTGTACTGTAAGTTGGTGCAGGATTAGTAAAATAATTATTAGTATTATTAAAGTTGTTACTAAATAAACTATTACGTGATCTAGTTGATGTAGACTGACAAGAAGACGATGAAAATACTGATGAACATTGCAGGGAATTCTGTAAAGAAGTGGATGATGACAATTTCTCTGTACAATTATTATTATTATTATCATCATACTTATTAGTATGATATGAAGATGAACGATATGAAAAAGAAGACTGTTGTAAGTGAAATTGTGATGATAGTGGCGGTGATGGTGATGTAGGCAGTGGGGAAATTTTTTCAAAGAATAAATGGGCAAATATATCATTATTTTCTCGGTTACTGGTTATTTTTTCCTTCATCGATGACGATGGTTGGATCACATTTGGCAGTAGTTTTACTGACATTTCAACAAATTGATTTGATGATGTAATAATACCTGGTGGTGAACATGTGGAAAATGCTTTTTTCCTGTTATGTGATAATGATTGGCTTCTTAATGTCACTGACTGACTACTATCCTTTTTCACTTCTGTTTCATCTGAAATGAATAAGAAAAGTTGATATATATAAATATATATATTGAAATTAATTGCAATTAGGCGCCTGTGGTTCAGTCGTAGAACGCTTACCATCCACGCATTTGGTCTGGGTTTCGATATCAGGCTAACACACTTCTCAACTCCTCTCGCTAAATTACTAGTAGACCGGCAAGGAGGGAAAGTTGACCGTAGGGCTAGCAACCTCTCCTATAAAAAATATCATTGCTACCGAAACTTCAGAGCTCTAGCAGGCCAACTAGTGCTTGCTGCATTAATTCGATGGTCTGATGCACATGTTCTGACGACTCAGTAACTTTCTTTGGCTGTAATAATTGCTTGTAGTAGTCCTTTATCAATAGAAAAAGGTTGGATGGGCAGCGATAAGACTGCAAACAGTTTCAATGACAGTATGGAGTACACTACTTCAGGTTTCTGAGAGCGAATTCGTATTTTTTGTAGGAGGAATGTGCTAAGAGTAAGATACACTCCGTGGAGGGACATTGAATCAGTTATACTACTTTCCCACTCCAGTGCGCATAGAAGTCGTTGGATAAAAAAAACTGTACACCAATTTTACTTACTGACAGCAAGATTTTCTTTCTCGTATGAATATATTTTTTCTGAAGTCTATTGCTACTAAACACGACTGGCCTATTTCGTATCCACGGAGGCAGAGGTAATGCGTTAAATGCGTCAATATAAGATGAACTTCTACAAATGTACATATATGTAAAGTGTCAGCCGATAGGATAATTTGTTGGCACTTAAATTTTATTCGACTAACCGTTTAAATTTCTGCTTAGTCTCTCTCAGCAAATGACCAACTTGCTAGCTTTTGAGCTTTGATGACTAAACTTATTTTGATACACTTTATAGAAGCAGAAAGATATTTAATTATTGTTTTAAATGATGTCATCAAGTGACAAGTATCTCTGTTTTGAAATGTCGGATGATTTTGGTGGTGTTGCGTTCTGTGAGTTGAATGGGTTGTTTACGAAACACAGCAACATTATTATTATTAATCCTTTTCTTCAGAAGGGCCCAATACCAGGAGCAATGTTGTCACTTTTAGGGCTTTCATCCATTACAGAGGAATGAATCCAGGTAAGATCTAGTTGAAAATCTCGAACTACAAGGCCAACTCAATAATTTCATACCAATGGATCGAGAAAAGAGTTTTTAGTTGCCAGTATTTCATATAAATTTCACTGAAAGAGACTAAACCTCAAATGGACCTGGAAGTTTATCGTGCCCTCGCTTTGGATGAGTTGACATGTGTTGAAAAAGTGACGAGTCATTAAACTTAAAACAGTGGGCTTAGTAGTGAACATGGTCACCAAGAAACAGCATGACCTAATCTGTTGGCAATGTTTAGAAAGCATAAACTGGGACTACACTTCTGCTGGTATTATTTCACTTTAAAGTGGTTTTGATATGTATCCACATGATGTGTGTTTTGTTTTTGACAGTCTGTTATATTTTGCTATATGTATATGGATCGATATTCCAATATAACTGACATTATGCTTTTGTCTGTCCACTAACTAAATAAACAATGTATGACCTTATTATCACATGACATTACAACCAGTCATGGTGTAAGATCAATTCTATTCCCATCCTTGAATCAAGTCAACCTGTCCCAGATCAGCCTAGCGTTGTTGCAACCCAATTATCCATGTCTAACGTGTCTATCCCTGCTTGTTTAATGAACTGTGTGTATGTGGTTTTACCTCGATCTGTTTAGTCAGACGGTTGAACTCATGGCCCAATCAGAGTATTTTGTGAACTGTTATTTTTGCTGACCCATGTCTAACTTTGTACTATTCTATCGAGTTTATCTTATTTATTGATTTTCATCTGTATTTTCCTACCTGGTTAAGTAGCCAATTAAATTCTATCTTTGTGCTTATGCTCGGTCTATCTCTCTTAAACGCTCTCTGTTTTATGTTATGCCTTACTTGGGTTCATTCTTCTACTGACTGCTTACCTGAACGGTCGTGTCTGGTTCCGGCTAGTTCGCAATTTTGACTTTAACGTTATTCCGCTCTGATAGCGGTACCTTGCTTTCTGTTAAGCGTTGTGATTTGTACTCTTGAAACCGTTAAGGTTTGTTGTATATATAATTATTGATTTGTTTATTAATAGTACCGTAGAAACAGTGACCGGCTTCTTGTTTGTTCTGGACCGGGATAGCCTTTATCTACGCGTGACTTAATTTCAAGCGATATTGCGCTTACAGTACTTAACGTGAGATCGTACTGAACTACTTAACGGAAGAGAAATTGTCATTGAAGAAAATCCCGTACTGAACTGGTCAGTACTTAACGTAGTACATAACGCTAAAGGGATCGAGACCGTACTGAACTGGTCAGTACTTAACGCTAAACGGATCGAGACTTTACTGAACTGGTCAGTACTTAACGCTAAAGGGATCGAGACCGTACTGAATTGGTCAGTACTCAACGTCAAACAGGATCGAGACCGTACTGAATTGGTCAGTACTCAACGGCAAACAGGAAAGACCGTACTGAACTGGTCAGTACTGAACGTTCGTCCAGAAGAAACTGTGGTGAATTGGCAGCACGCAACGTTGTTGAAAATACACTTTTCTTTGGAACAATGCAAACCAGATCAGGGAAGCAAATTTCGGAGCAGCAGTCGGAGAGTCGGCAAGCCCCCATTTTTATAAATGATCATGTTGATAATCTTTCGTGCCCCGGCTCTCATGTCAGTAGTTCGAAATCATCATTATCGCGAGTAACTAGTGCTAAGTCGTCACTTCTAAGGGCGCAGCTAAAAGAGAAACAGCTTCGACAGGAATTAGAGTTAGAGAAAAAGTTGCTAAAGGCTAGACATGATGTCGAAATGGCCGAGCTGCATGTGAAGTTAGCCGCGGACGACGAACGGAACATTGAGGAATATGAAAGAGGCAGTGTCATTGATAACCGGGAGCAGCTAGAACGATATGTGAAAGATTGTGCCGCAATGGTTGGCGGGGACGCTCCTGTTACGGTCGGGAAGAGCGCGGTCGTAGAGAAACTTGACATGCCTAAGGTTGAAATGTCCTATTTTGATGGCAACGGTACTGACTACTTGAGATTTACCAAGGAATTCGAGTATTATGTCGAGAATAGAGTAAAGGACCCTGGTCAAAGAATGTTATATCTGTTGCACTATTGTAAAGGTCGAGCTAAAGCAGCCATACAGGAATGTGTGATCTTGCGTCCTGAGAGTGCGTACGCGCGAGCTAAGGGTATCTTACAGGATCTGTTTGGGGAGATCCACGTCATCGCACGAAACCGTATTGAAGACATGATTAGAAGCCTACGACCTGTGGCAGAAGATGGAGAATCTCTATCCCGTCTATCAATACAGCTTCAGAATTGCCTGATTGCCCTAACTGAAATGAACTATTTGTCGGACTTAAATTCCGTAACAACTCTCGAGAGAATAGTACGCATATTGCCGATAGCAGTTCGAAGGAATTGGGCCAGACTAGCAGACGCAAGAAATCAAGAAGGGCAAGAGCCATCTTTTCAGGATCTTTGCCAGTTTGTTTCTACAGAGGCAAGAGTGGCACGAAGCCGATACGGACGCCTCGTTTCAGAGGGCTTTAACCGCCCGAACGCCCAAGTTTCACCAAATAGACAGGGTCGTCATGGGGGCACATCATTCGCAATACAGGGAGAAAGGACCCCTGCACCCAAGCGACTGTGCATTCTCTGTAGGTCTGACCATGCTACTGCTTCATGTCAGAAGTTTGTTGGATTAGATGTGCGAGACAGATGGAGCTGCGTCCGCCGCCATAGAGCATGCTTTTTGTGCTTAGAGGTCGGACATCGTATCGATCATTGCGTATCGGGTATAAAGTGTTCCAAAGTTCATTGCAGTGGTAAACATCACCCACTGCTACATGTTGAACCGGTCGTAAATCAAGTGGCAGAACAGGGGACATGTGCTGCTACTATGCATTATGGAACGGCAGTTATGCTAGGTGTGATTCCCGTCAAGGTGCGGGCCCGCGGTAAGGAAACAGATACTTATGCCTTTCTGGATAGCGGCTCCGACGTTACCTTAGTTACGAAGGATCTATTGAGCAGCTTAGGCCTAGAGGGCACACCATCGTCTATTACCTTGACAACAATCAATGGGGTGAGTCAGGTTCAGGGCAACATGTGCGAACTGGAAGTCGCATCAATGGATGAAAATGAAGTGATAAGACTTGACAGAGTGTTCGCGTTGCCATCCCTGCCGGTCAATGCACCCTCACTATCGGTATCACAAGAGGCCCGTCGCTGGCCACATCTCCAGGAGTTGCCATTCCGCGAACTTGATGATAAAAGGGTCACGATGCTCATAGGTTGCGATGTTCCCGAGGCGCATTGGGTCCTCGATCAGCGTTTGGGTAGTCGCAAACAACCTTACGCAATCAAGACATTGCTCGGTTGGGTCTTGCTAGGGCCACTTCATGGAAATACGGAAAGAGGCACTGTCAACTACGCTCGAATCAGCGAAGACAGTATTAAAGACGACATCAGAAGTCTACGTGAAGCTGAGCTTAAGGATACTGAAGAAATCGAACGCTCATTTTCTATCGAAGATCGTAAGGCAAGCGAGTTGGTTACTCAAAGCACCGTCTTAGAAAAGGAGCATTACATCATTCCCTTGCCATGGAAAGATCCAACAAAGGTAACGGACAATAATTATGTAGTCGCCATAAATCCGTTACTCAATCTGAAACAAAGGTTATCGTGTGACAAGAACCTTTTAGCACGATATGTGGATGGGATAAATACGATGTTAAAAAATGGTTATGCCCTTCCGGTACCCCCAGAGCAGCTAGCAGCGAACTATCGTTCGAGTTGGTATCTTCCACATCATCCCGTTATGAAGCCGAAAAAGCCAGATAAACTGAGATTAGTTATAGATTGCGCCAGAAACTTTAGAGGTTATTCTTTGAACAATAAGCTATATCAAGGACCTGATACGATTGCCGAGCTTGTTGGTGCTCTGTTGCGCTTTCGAGAAAGCCTATTGGTGTAGTCGCGGACATAGCTGATATGCTTATGCAAGTGAAGGTGCCAGTAGACGATCGAGGAGCATTACGATTTCTGTGGTGGCAAGATGGTTGGCTAGGCGTTGGCCGCGAGGAGTTATTGCGGGATGCGAGCAATCCGCGGACGGACTTGTCAGAACGGTTACAATAAGAACGAGAAACGGCGAGGTGAAGCGCGATATAAGTAAGATATGCCTACTAGAGGGAAGTCATTTGTAAGAGAGCCGGGCACGAGGGTTATTCTGTATAACATGATTCATAAAATCCTAGTCGGATTTTGGGGGCCGGTGTAAGATCAATTCTATTCCCATCCTTGAATCAAGTCAACCTGTCCCGGATCAGCCTAGCGTTGTTGCAACCCAATTATCCATGCCTAACGTGTCTATCCCTGCTTGTTTAATGAACTGTGTGTATGTGTTTTTACCTCGATCTGTTTAGTCAGACAGTTGAACTCATGGCCCAATCAGAGTATTTTGTGAACTGTTATTTTTGCTGACCCATGTCTAACTTTGTACTATTCTGTCGAGTTTATCTTATTTATTGATTTTCATCTGTATTTTCCTACCTGGTTAAGTAGCCAATTAAATTCTATCTTTGTGCCTATGCTCGGTCTATCTCTCTTAAACGCTCTCTGTTTTATGCCATGCCTTACTTGGGTTCATTCTTCTACTGACTGCTTACCTGAACGGTCGTGTCTGGTTCCGGCTAGTTCGCAATTTTGGCTTTAACGTTATTCCGCTCTGATAGCGGTACCTTGCTTTCTGTTAAGCGTTGTGCTTTGTACTCTTGAAACCGTTAAGGTTTGTTGTATATATAATTATTGATTTGTTTATTAATAGTACCGTAGAAACAGTGACCGGCTTCTTGTTTGTTCTGGACCGGGATAGCCTTTATCTACGCGTGACTTAATTTCAAGCGATATTGCGCTTACACATGGTAAGACGTTATCTTATTGGTTTATGTGTATTAGCCATTTTCATATATCCTCTTGCTTTATCATTCTTGTTCTGTCTTGTTCACACATTTCGTACATCTAAGTACCCTTCCACTCACCCACTTGTGTGACATTTATTTTCCTTGTCTGGAAAATACAAGTTTCATCGTAAACCTGGTGGTCATCTGATTTCCCTCTTTCCGCGTCAGGACTATTAACTACTCGACGAGTACATAACAGGTTTCTTAGATAACGTGGCTCGATGACGAAAAACTGCCTTGAGTTCAACTGATTCTCCGAAACTGCAAACATGATAAAACTGAATCACCGCAGTGAGTAATATTTTCACTTCGATTAAGTTGTGCAGATGAAAGAGAGGAAATTAAATACAATTAAGACAGCGAACTAGTTAACTGATGAAAATGAGAATAGAATTATTGATAATTTCATAGTTAACTTACCTAGATTCATTTCTAAGTAGTGTGAAGTGGGATCGTCTTCATTTTTTCTGAAAAAGAAAAGACAAAGAGGAAACAGAATAGAAATTTTATATACTTTTGATAGAGAAAGAAAGACCAGATTTGCAGTATAAAATGATATCATTCTATTTCACAGGTTCTCATCAGCTGCAAACTACCTGAAATTACAATGCTTATAAATAATAACATTTCATACTTCATTATACTGCAAATCTGGTCTTTCTTTCTCTATCAAAATTTATCAAGGGAACCAAATGTATGAAATTTTATATACGATCTGCGTTTCCACATGACATCACGTCCCAGACTCTCAAATGGGACCCTAATATGAAACAACGAGTGGGGTATCCAGGGTGACATGAAGGAGATGAGAAATTGTGGGCAATCTTGGCGCCAGCTAAAGAGGACTACAGATAATAGGAGGAAGTAAAGATGCTCTATTTAAGCAGCATGTTCTAATAGGAACTCAAAGGAGCAATAATGACAATAATGTTTCCATATACGACTCAAATCAACGACTAACGACTGAATAGATTGATTTTACCTTATCATTTTCTTCAAAATAGTTCAACTTCTGGAACCATAGCACTTTAGAGTAGACGATTTGCTGACATGCAAAAAATACGTATTCTAAATGATTCAGAAGACAGAACTGACTCACTCATCCTATGTAGGATTGTACGCCCAACGTCTATACTGGTCATATGGTAGGTAATACTATGAAAACAACTATGATCAGAAACATAAAGCCTCTTTAGGTATTATCCATTTAATGCAGCCAATCATAAGACAGATCGTACTCCTGTGTATTGCAATCCATCCTTCTAGACAGTGGTGGATTTTACCTATGCAATAAATGAGGAAAGCCTAGCAGGTCTTCTGTACTCATTATGAGATTCGCTGAAAAGTGAACCTTTTGTCAGCTTGACTCATGGAATTTGTTTGGCTCATAGAGGTGACCGAGATTTACTATGGTTCATACTATACATAATAATAATTGCTCTGTACAACGAATGGATATGTATAAATTGGCTGTTGATGAGTAGTCACTGTTATATTGTCTAGCTGTAAAACGATACATCACTGAATCCATATATATCGGTGCATCATTACAGAAATAAAAAGAATATGTACCCCACACTCATGTCAATTGATATTCATGTAAGTAAATAACGAAGCATTATTGGAATGTATGAATTAACTTACTTCTCATTATCACAGATAACTACGCTACTGTGATTTGTCAATGGATTCGTTTTACTCTCGTTTTGTTCATTATCAATATGATTACTATTATTATTATTAGCATTAGCATTATTATAATCCATTACATAATTTGGTTGTAATGCATGTTGAAATTGTTGATGATCAACAATGATTTGCTCAATATCTCTCATTTTGTATGCATTTGATGTTAAATAATGATTTTCGACACTTTTTAATAATGGCCATGATCGATGTAATAAATTTGTTGAAGCTGAAGTTTGTTTGCTTTTACAGTTAACTATTTCATGATTATCATCAGTACTGGTATGATCAGTAGTGCTAAAATTGTATTGCATTGACTTTGAGCGATATAACTGTTTAAGTGGTTTCATATTGGATGAGGTAATTACTGCATTTATAGGAAGTGATACTGGTCTAGGCAATGGTGGTAAGCTAAACAGAGAAAAACAAAGAAATGCATTGACACACTTAAATAATAATAATAGTTGCTTTATTCGACTGAAAGCAAACACTGTTTCCCGTTAAATTATCGCGAAAAATCTTAGAAACCAGTGTGATATTCATAAAAAGTAGTTTGTGTCAAAGAGAGGAATAACTTTCACAAAAATCAAACCATTTCCGTAAGAAATATTAACTTCCACCGCATCCCCGATTATTCCTTTCTTCTTACAGAAGCAACACTTCAACAGAATTCAGCTGAAAACCAACACGTAAAGATTACCACAGTCAGACCAGACCAATTACGCCATCTGAGTAATTCACAGTTTCCAAAACTTTCGATAAAATATTTTACAAATTTATCAGAAAGTTACTTCTATTAAAACATTTTGCAGGTGGAATTTCAGGGGCAGGAAAAGCTCACTTTGCTACAATAAGGTGAAATAAAAACATAACCCTTACAGGGCAGTGTTTTGTTTTAGAAATTCCGTTTAAACAAAATTATCTTTCTATTATTCAGGAAATTCGACACGTTTTAGTAAAAAGGACTCATTTAACTGAAATATGTGTCGATAAAATGAGACTAAAGTAAACTGGCATGTTGAATATTGAACGTGATCAACAATAAAAAGATTCATTTCATAGTGATATTTAAGTGTACACTGCTCATGATTAATGATGGCGTTCAGTCAGTATTCGAATTAATGACAGCGTAAAAGGCTAATTGAACTAGAGGTAAAATATTTGTAATCTCCTTAATTTAGTGGAGAGATATTCATCAGATGTAGACTGTGGTGTGTGGCACTGCAAAGCTTCAAGCATTACTAAATGACTATGCAGAAACAGCATTAGATTTAGAAAATTTACAAAATCTATGTGGTTAAACAGTCATATGACTACTGCTACCACAGCGGCCTGCTTAAATCATGGAGCTATCAAAAATTCTGATCCATCATAATGCTTAAATTCTTGTGCATTTCTTAATGTTTTAATCATGCAGTTATAAACATCGATCACTGCATGAACTGATGCACATTTTTAATTAGGTTACAACAAAATGCTTTACAGTTTTGGAGGGAAATAAGGGGGGAACATCGTAGAGGATTGTATCATTGTCCGTGTGGAACAACTCTGTGTAATATGATATACTTGTTGATCTTGTAGGCAGAGGAAATGTTTTTACAATTAAATGCACTGAGAATTTCTCTGCTGTGTGTTTGAAATTAAGCTTTATTATTACTGCTGTAAGGCATAGGCAAGTCATCTAATGAGTTTGCGAAGCTTATGAAAAGATAAGCTTCCACTTTCAGTCATCTTTATGTGTATTTACCTAAACACTGACTGTCAGGAAGAATACCTGCTGTGGCTAGAGAATGTCCTTAGCAAGTATACCAAAGCATCCTTTGCTTGATTTTACAGAGATAAAATGAAGAGTGATAAACATTCATTTCAGGGGGAAATTTTTATAACATCACCAATCTAGATATTGTCTTTAAGACTATTTATTGAATTACCTGTTTACTTCGTTTTGTTCCTCTTAAGAAATATGTAAGACTTGGCTGGTCTAATTCGGATGTACATTTGTATTTCATTCGCATCCACTTCTGAGTTATATACATTTCAAGAAAGATGGCATAAATTATACAACTTAGTTTTTCATTACTCATAGTTTAAATGTGAATGTTATTCAAAAAACCTATTGATCTTTGCTATTTTTAATCAAAATTTAAATTAATCTTTTGAGATTTATTTTCTGTACTGACTATATATACAAATATAAATGTGTAACATTGATAATAAATTCTTAGAGCAACAACCATTTTCAACAAATAAAGAATGAGAATATTAGCAGGATGATACAAGCTTGTTTGATTTCGTGGATTCTCTTCAACTGCATACATCCTAAAGTAAATCATATTATAAGTTACAAAAGTCACTGAATGAATTAGTGTTGTAACTTAGCCAAATAGCGAAAGAAATCTCCAGAATTAAATCCTTCGAGGAGTATCTCGATAGAGGTTATTTATTATCCAGGTCATTTCCTAAAAATATTGTCAAATCGACTAGACTACCTCCAACTCAAAAGAATCTGTGTTACACCAACAAATCACATATTGCTTCATCTCAGAAACACATCACTGCCTTGAGGTCGGATGTAGTCAGATTCAATAGTCAACTACAAAATCTCTCTCCGATAAAGCTTATTAACTGCATGCATGAGGTAGGACTGCAGACCGCGAATTCATATGAAAAGGAACTCATAAATCTTTAGTAGTGAGGATACTATATGAAGAATTTCCACTATTCATTCCCACCCTCTTGAACACTCTATCACAATCTGTATAAATTCACTCTGTTGTTCTATGTTGCATATTTTCCCTAGTCAACCCTGAACTCTACCCTCCACCCTGTGCAATTAAACTATAAGTAGTCACTCTTTTTCATCGAGTAACTCGTTTACTTACGTCGTTTTCGAATTATGTTACTGATGCTTCTACCTATAACTCGAAGCCACTGGAGAAAAAAGTATGTTCAGAAAAATTTTTTAACTTGTAATTTGAATTTGTCTAGGATGTATTCAGTTGAAGAGAATCCACAAAATAAAACAAGCTCGCATTATCCTGCTAATGTGCTCGGTCTTTCTTTATTCAGACTAATGAAGGGAACCAGTTGTATAAAATAATTTTTGTCACTGAATATGTTATTTTAAAATAAGATTCATACTTATAAGTTACCACCTACTCTTAAATACGAATTAGGCGAAAGAGGACTTGTCCGGTGACCGAAAATTGAAAACATATCAATGTTCTATGAAGTCACTAGGAGTTGTGTTGAGGAATTCAAAAGAAAAAGTGTCATTTATCTATCTGCTGTCGCCATCTGGATAGTAGGACAACAATTTTATTCCCTTCACGTTCCCCAGTGGAACAAAGGGCCTCAAGCTAGTGACCTGAAGTTTCTGTAGCAGTGTTTAATTTTACAGGATGGATTTGCTAGCTCCATGTCCAACCTTTCCTCTTTACGAGAATTATTTCCACCTTATCGGGGTAAAGGAGTGCGTCAGCCGGGGACAAAAGGCATCAGATATGTTAACACTTAATCCTCATTTAAATTTAATTGTGCATGAATGATTGACGAATCAATTTAGAAAGTCACACTAAAGTGTATCAATTCAAGCCACCAGACTTCAACAAAGAACATGGAAATAAAAGAACAAAATGGATATAATGGTAGCAGATGGGAAAGAGAAAACTAATGAAAATGTTTAAACTTTTAAAATCGATACTGAATGCATTTAAGCTGTTGTTGTCAGTGGTTTCAAGCCATGTCACAAACAATCTCCAACCAGGGGTTATTAGGACGTCATTTAGCCAAAGTAAACCTGCAAAATTGCCACACATACACACACACACACACACTGACACTGACGGTCACAGACTTCATAGACTGGTGTCAAGTTTCCATCTGGCTACTCAGATTTTTCAGAGACTAGTTCCTTACATACTTAATTCTTCCTTCTTTCATCACAGCTTCCAGTGAATTTGATTTATCCTATTTTCATTCTGTTGTATTTGAATCGATAAATTTTCAGTTTATGCATAAATCAAGGAGTATTGGACAGGTGTTTCGTGCTAGTTTGGGACTCTTCAGAGGTTCAAAGACAGTACTTTCCTGTTACACAACGAGTTCGTAGACAATTTAACCACTGGAATTCGACTGAATGGCCCAACTTCTACCAATTCATGATCGAACCTCTAGCCAATCAAATCCTTGCAAATCAACAGTTGATAATTACGCATAAATGTGGAATACAAAATTATAGTCAGTTATAACTCAGACTGCTTTTTATGCCAGTCTGATATGAATATTTCCTACCATCCCATCATCTATAAGACACACCTTTGACCTAATTATGTATCCATTCCAGTATCAAACTATGAATACTCAGACCATTGTCTACAATTAATTCATTTACATCAATAGGGTAAATATTTATTTTAGAATTTTATTCTACCTATCTTTCTTTACTTCCGTTTAATGATTGTGAATTGTTTTTATTGTACTTGCACTGATGAAAAGATAAACCAAAATAAGTCAAAATTCTTGTTAGAAGAAACCATACACGAAAGGTCAATTCAAGCATTAATCTAGTTACAGAGAGTGAATGACTTCCATTCGCTTTACATACACAATCATGCTTATAAATGCCACAAGACAACTTTTAGGGTAGGTTTCTTCCCCAGGGTGAGAAATTACCACACACAATAAAATAAAAGTTGCCTTTGTCCTAGTGTGTTGTTTTTTTGTATTTTGTATTTTGGAAATCACGTGTGTATTCTAGTAATGTTGTGAATACATAAGGTCATCTTGGTAAATTTTAATGCTTATACATACATATACAGCAAGCTATGTGAAATTTCAGTTGTGCAAACCGAAAAGAACCAAGTTTAGAGAATAGGATGAATTTATTCTGTTCAGTTGACACGTCGTTAGAGCTGCTGAAAGAATGTATGAAAGAATTCTGAAAGTAACAGGATAAATTTACTTTTCACTAAAATTGTATGAATTAGAATATTTTACCAGTGAAAAAAACCAACAGACAAACAAATTTAGTTATAATATAAAAGAGAAGTTTCAACAGTTTGCTTATATGCAGAAATGCTATCACTCATTTGATGAACTGAGGTATGCACATTCAACTGATGCATACCGCCCTATTGAGACAAAATATACTTGAACCTATGAACTTGCTGTCATTTACACAAAAAAGCATGTAAAACATCAAAATAAAGCCGAAGACATTATCACAATTCAATTCGAAAGAAATACAGATGGAAAGCACTTTTGTAACCTTTTTTTTCAGCTGGGTAATTCATAAATTTAGAGGACACATAACTTCTTCATTTTTAAGGCAATTGAATATATCTACCATATGGATAACTAATCTATGATTGAATATAGGATACTTGAGAAAATTTTAAAATCTTTAAATATTCTCATTATTGAAATTAGAGCAAGACATATAACACAAGGCTACATGGGTGTCACCAGATGGGAAAACCAAAAACCAAATTGACTTCATCTCAGTCTCAAGGAAGTGGAGGAGCAGCCTACTGGACACAAAAGTAAGAAGAGAAGCAGACGTTGGCTCACACCGCTATTTTATTTATTTTTGATTACAAGTGGAATTTTCCGCATGGATATCGGTAGCCCAAATTTTGCAGGCCGACCATAGATATCAGGTGTGCGTCGGCAGGGGATCGAACCTCTGACCATGTGCATGGTCGGTGAGTGTCCTAACCACTATGCCACCGACTATCTTGTACAAGGGACAATCCAAATCAAATTAAGAGCTTTCATGGAAACAGGAGCTGCAGATAGACCACAAGCCAAGTTCAACACTCAAAAACTAAAGGACCAAGATACAAAGGACATCTTCATTGCAAGCATACGGGACAAAGCCGAGACATAAATCAACACTAGCGAAGAGGTCGGCGTCGAAAAGCACTAGGACAACTTGAAAACGGTGTGGAGTCAAAGCTGCATGGCAGTTCTAGGCAGAAAGAAGATGCAGGACAAACAGTGGCTCACTGTGGACACTTGGACACGGAATCCTTCGAAGTGAGGACGGGAGTGAGGCAAGGCTGGCTGTCTACTATCGCCAATGATTTTCCTGATTGCAGTAGATTGGATAATGAGACAGACAACGGGAAATGAGGAAACAGGCATAAAATGGACTGATACAAAATCAACTTGGAGGATCTGGACTTCGCCGATAATGATATATGTCTGATTTCCCACAAACTGGAAGATATGCAAGTGAGAAGCAACAAGCTGGCGATAGAAGAAGCATCAAAGATAAGACCTCCTTCAGGCGAACACAGATAAAACAGAGGTAGGTGATGAAGATTCCTGGCCAACACCAACAGCAACGACAACAACAACAGACAACAATCAGCCAGCATAAATGGGAGGAACCTGAAAGAAACAACCTCCATCACCTACCTACCCACCTACCTGGGAAGCATCGTTTCAACTACAGGTCAACGGAACTGACAAAGATATCAAAGCCAGAATCGGAAAAGCAAGACAAGCTTTCATCACTCCCAACTCTGTGTGGAGTTCAACAGCACTAATCAGCATCAGAAATAGGATCCGGATTTTCAACTCCAATGTGAAGTCAGTCAGTGCTACTCAACATACGGATCAGAGACTTGGCCAGCGCGTCATACACAGCATCTCAAACAAACTTCAGACCTTCATTAACAGTTGTCTTCGCTCAATACCACTCAAGATCAGATGGCCGGCCAGAAACGATCACCAACAGGGATCTCTCGCAGTGAGCGAACCAACTCAGCAGGAACCGATTGTGAAACAAATAGGAAGGAAGAAATGGAGATGGATTGGCTGGCCATACTCTGAGGAAACCATCAATTGAGTGACATCACTAGATAAGCCATTGCTCGAGTGGAATCAGGCCGAAAGGGAATCGGCGAGTTTGTCGTCAGTGTGAGGGTGACTTGGAGGAGGTCATGTGAGGAGGAGATGAAAGCATGTGGGGAGACTTGGAGCGGGGTGAAAAGGTTGGCAGAAATTCGAAGGCAATGGAGAGGCGCAGCTGAAGCCCTATGTTCCTCTGGGAATTAAAAGGTATGATAAATATATGATAAACAATAATATAACCGAATAATATTGTTTCCAGTTAGATCTTCTTCAGCCTTTACTCTAATTTACATAGCTTTATATATATTGAAAAAAAATTTAACCAGTGACGGCGGGTTTGTGGATGAAAAAATAATAATAATGTGCTAAATTTAGGCAAAGTAATAAGAAGACGTAATCTAATGTATTTCCGCAACACATTTCGAAGAATCTGATCACATGTGAACTTGTCATAGGAATATATACATATATATGTATGTGTTTTCACGAGTTGATAACGGATTGATGTCAGTTAGAGAACCATTGAAAACCGTCACGGAGTACTGGACAGCTGCTGTTTCATCCTAGTTTGTGAATCATCGGGAGTACGCACCCACTGAGATTCGAACCCAGGACCTTCCAGTTACAAGGAAAGCTCGTATACCATTCAGCCACTGGGACTGTATCCAGT
This sequence comes from Trichobilharzia regenti, assembly GCA_944472135.2. Lineage (NCBI taxonomy): Eukaryota > Metazoa > Platyhelminthes > Trematoda > Strigeidida > Schistosomatidae > Trichobilharzia > Trichobilharzia regenti. Next base: position 22,366,921 of record OX235267.1, read on the forward strand.
GGCTCATGAACTCTAACTTCTACCAAGCCATGATCAACTCGTAAAAACAAAACTAACTCTTACAAACCAACTATAGAAAAAATATATATATGTGAAATTAATGTAGAGTTAAGAGGTGAGGAAATAGACTCAGGTCAAGTTAAAAGGACATATTGAAGGCCAAAATAACAATGAAGATCACTAAGTCAAATAAGAGAGGTAATAGTACATCTACCCTGGTATCAAAACAAAGTTTACCAAAGAAGGCTTAGTGTTGATGTCAAATGTCCTTTTAACTTGATCTGAGTCTATTTTCTCACCCCTTGACTATTCATTAATTTCACATATATATGAACATATTCCTATGATAAGTCCATATGTGATCAGGTTGTTCGAAATGTGTTGCGGAAGTACATTACACGATTCAGAAGAATTACGTCTTCTTATTGATTAGTATAAATTCATAAATAGAACTGTTTTAAATGTGTTAAATGTTTTGGACGTCAGTGATAACTGTGATTATAATGATAACAAAATAATGATAATAATGTTAATGAAGGTGGCGATAAGAGGAATAACAAAGGTGGTAATATGTGTATATGTAGACAATTCAATAAATAAACTAGGTCAAATCTTAAAAGTTACGTAATACTAAAGGTGAAGTGGACAGATAATCAGAGTTTAAATAAATATCATAAAAATACGAAGGAGATGCGAAATAAGAAAGGGTGGGAAGGTTTTGAACAGAATTCACCTAGGCCAAGCGAGAGACAAAAGTAGAACAAACTTCTTTTGTATGCAAAGACTAGGATTGCTCTCTCGAATTCCCATAGCTTCTGCTATGTGTAAAAGACGGATTCGAATTCCATTCGAAAGGTTGAATGGTTTGCGATAGATAACTTTGACGCCACTTCTGTCTATTTGGTGACCGCTACCATCAATCAAATGAGCCAAAATAGAACTCCTTATGGATTTTACTTGGGATTTTCCTAACCATGAAGGAAGATGCTAGTTAATACGTCTTTTGAGCTACCTAGTTGTTCGTCCTATATAGCCTTCTCCCTAGGAGCAGCTAAATTTGTAGATACACACAGAAGTGGCACAGCTAGGTAGCTTGTCTTTCGCTTGAGCAATCATAATTAGTCGGCTAGAAAATGACAAACAAAGGTTGGCGGGAGTATAAGTTCATTTCATTGCTCTCGATCATCTTAGATGTAGGACTTAACTAGCTACTTCCTCGTTGAATTACAATTTCAGGAACAGTTGTTTCTTTTTAGCTGTTGTCAATTTCTCTTTATTACACATGGTCTTCATGTGTCTCCTAATGAATGTCATTTAACACATTACTGTTATTAAAATTTTAAAAACTAATGTCAATGATACTCATTCGTTTTCATAATTCATTTCTCGTGACACCTGGAATAACCCGTTAGATTTTGTATAATTTTTCTCTCCACTCCACTTCTATAATAACGATAATACTCCCCCTGGATATTGTGATACTGTGGATTTTAGCAGTCAGGTACCAGTGTAACTACCCAGAGTAGATAAAAATGATACAGATTTATTCACTCTTTCTTACGTTCTAAAATGTCGACATTACACTCATACTTATTACATAACTGTTGTTAAAGTCTGATAGATGTTTTACTATTTGTTCTAATATTATTTTATTCCCCGTTATTTTCTTCTTCCTTCAGTGCGGTTGTCTCTATCATTAATGTACTTTCATTTGATTTCAGTCTATCTATTTCCTATTGTTTCTTTTAATTCAGCCATTTTATTTATCTATGAATATCTTTCTATTTCCTATTGTAGATGATTGACGGTAACTGTTTAATATCTTATTGTCTACCTGCTGACTAAGATAGACAGAGTCGGAGCACAGAACTTTGCACAGAAGTGCATCAGTTAGTTTAAGTTCCCACATCACAAGTGGCACACGAAAGTAGCAAAAAGAGGTTTAAAAAAAACGATAATGGAGTGAAATATACGAGCGAATGATTAGCGACATGGAGAAATATGAGATCTCAATGGATCTAAGAGATTACATGCTACTGGTTCTCAGCTTTGTGAGGATTCCAACTCAAACCAACAGTCAAAGACCTCATGGACTGATGCTAGTTTTTGGTTTGACTACCCCTAACCTAATCCTATTTCAGCTAACATTCCTTGTTGAGGAGGTAGTGGTTGAGCGTGCAAAACACGTCTTTCTAGATATCTTAGTTGATACAGCTAATTTCCCGTAGTTACTTCTTACTTTCCGTCCAACTTCAATATTACTGGCCACATTACATCACATAGAGAGGGAGACCTTTATGAAATTATGGACTGGTTTCTCTGTAGAAATTCGACAAGTAGGGTCATCTGAAAAGCTGTTGTTTGCGCAGTATCCATTCGTTATAGTTCCTTTGAAACCGTACTGTATTCTACCATTTCTATTCTTATTTACTTATTTTTTCGCACATCTTATTTCAAAAGGACCTTCTTTCTCAGTGAAAAGTATCTTCAAACATGTACGGGAACGTTTTTAGGCTGTCTCAGAGAGAATAATAAGGTCTATACTATATAAACAATGGCTATCAGTAACGTTTAATCTGATATATATATATATATATATATATATATATATATATATATATATATATATATATATGTCAAGTGTCCATGACCTGAGAAAAATAAATTTTAAGGTGAACAAACATTGCTACCCATAAATATTGATTCGAGTCATATCGATCCTTGTTATTTTTTATTAGTAATGGACATTTACTAGTAAACTAAGCAATAATGATAGCATTATTAATTCACGCCAGTTGTAATTAGCAGATGTTTCCATTAAAATATGATTCACTACGGCATGATTTCAGATAGCAAAATGAAGAATCCAATAAAAAACATTAGTCAGTGTAAAGGATTTAACAACTGGCAATTTTTTGTGTTCTTCCTCTCAGCTCTCTGAGCTAAAAGGAGGATCACTATATAAATTGTGGAAGAAAGGGGGCTTTTGTTGCATGTACTGCACTGTGCTGATAAATATTAAGAGACACGAAACCCAAATATAGCAAACAGTTTTCATCAACAGACAACTTAGTCACACCATATATATCTGCACATCAATTAAAAGGTGATCAAAATGGAAACAATTTGATTACGTACTCTAGACACCTATGAGAAAAAGAGAAGATAAGTCATTAAAATTAAAATGAAGACATGAGTGTGAGTAGCTCTGAACTGTTAGTGGGACAGATTCTCGTTTATATTGCCTAAATTTCTAATTATAGGTTCTTGAAATCGTGTACCTCCACCCCCACAGTCATGTAATCTTCACAGCCAACACTAATCTAAAAGGAATAAGACACTTCATCACAAAATTAACCGACAAAACGTCTAAAACCAGCAAAGTATTCTCATTCATACTGATTAGCATTCGATGATCAGTTTGGATAAAACGCAGTTGCATAAATACGAATATATTGTTCGATGCAAATAATAGTAAAGTGAGAACAGATAAAGTATATTTCAGCTTCAGAAGACATAGAACTTGTTACCTTTAATAGTCCTATTGTAAAAATGTATTTACAGAATACAGAATACAATTAGGTAAGTCAATATTACTCATAAAGGGTAAAAAATAGTTGTGTGCAACGTTGTTTCAGTCGTAAGCTGATCTGTAACTAAGAATGGGGTCCGGGATTCGATTCACGGCTGATCCACTCCTCAATCTTTCTTAGTCCGTGGTAAGCCGAGTAATGAGAGGAAGTTGGACATGAGGCTAGGAACCCTAACTGTTAAAAAAACACTACACCGGTGTTACTGAAACTTCAAACCTCAAGCTCGTAGCCCAATGGAATGAAAAAAGGAGTCTAAAGATTCAAATGACACAAATGTGTGGAAAACTTGTTAACTATTCTGCCTCCCTACTGTGAAAATTACCCGAATTCACACTGTTGGTTAGAACCGGTTAGCATAGGATGTGAAAGTGAATATAGAAAAATGTCTTGTGACATGCTCTCAAGTGATATATACATACGTCCTTGTCAGCTTCATATATTTGCTAAAAGAGAACACAACAGAAGAGTTTCACTTCACGTTTAGAAAGTAACAGTTACTATATATTGAATTGAATTTTTGATTTTCCCGTCGATTGATTGGACCGAAGTGCTCGGTCTCAGGTTGACATGTCGGCTTCTTGTGCAGATGCTTCGACGATGTCTGGCGATTTGATTTGTATACAATTGGTGGATGGTGGCTAGCAGTGGAATCCAGGATGCGCATTTCGTCCTAATTGGGACTCGTCAGCTGGATGTACCTGCATTTCTCAGTGAGTGATGATGTTCCCACTGAGGCTCGAACCCAGTACCCATAGTTTCGAACGCCAAAGCGATATCCACTAGACCACTTGGGCCACGAGAGCCACCTCTTGTGCGACGGGTCATATTAATTATTGAATTGAATTTTTGATTTTCAATCAATCGACGGGAAAATCAAAAATTCAATTCAATAATTAATATGACCCGTCGCACAAGAGGTGGCTCTCGTGGCCCAAGTGGTCTAGTGGATAACGCTTTGGCGTTCGAAACTATGGGTACTGGGTTCGAGCCTCGGTGGGAACATCATCACTCACTGAGAAATGCAGGTACATCCAGCTGACGAGTCCCAAATAGGACGAAATGCGCATCCTGGATTCCACTGCTAGCCACCATCCACCAATAGTTACTATATATGTTTATTACCTTTTTAGAATTCAATAGAAGATACAATATTGATCAAAACAACGAATTGAACTATGTGATTTTTTGAAGTGCTTCTCGTAACACTTACGTTTACAATGACTGCTCAAAATCAATGGGTTACCTAATTTTCAAACAGAGCATAATGCATCAGATTGAGTCCAGTTCATTGTAAGTGATGAACCATCTAATTATGTGCTTGAGGAACTATTTCTATTCACGAGCATACATTTGATATACTGTTAGGTATGCTTTTAAGGGATGATGCATGTTTAAAATCGAACACCATTTTTGTTGAACAATAGGCGTCGGTGGCACAGCGGTCATGACTCCTACCGATCATCCACGTGGTCGGTTCCGGGTTCGATCTCCGCAGACGCACACCTGAAATATATGGTCGGCCTGAAAAATTTGGGCTACCGATATCACGTGCTGAAAATTCGATACATTTACCAAAAAATACGGTGTGAAATCAAGTTGTAATCAAAAAATAAAATTATAAGTTATGATTATAGTGTGTGCTACTGACAAGATTTATCAGTAGTATCTAAACAGACTTTCATGGGCACAAAAATATTAAATAGTGGAGAGATGGATTTGACGCCAAATGAAGGAAATGTGAATTAGTATTGCAGTGAAACATGAGAGACACCAAAGGAAGACAAAGAAAGACAATACGAAGTAGGAAAGAAGTAGCACAACACTGCCAGTTGATTTTAATATATGGCGTATATAATTTCCATATACACGTACATATATCAAATTACGTATACACATACCACTACCAACTCTACATGTTTTCTGCTGTTACACTATTATACTTGAATGTTTTTTACAAACAGCTTGTCAGATATGCCAAAAATTTGTATGCTACATACAAATACATTACCTTAGAGACTAAGGTATTTTAACTTTCATCTCTGCTTTAATTCGTCAATTAAGCTTACTCCTTGTAAATAAATTAAGTCTTAAACTGTCATCTTTCATAGAACACCAGTAACAGTAATCCATCATGATTCTAGAAAAGAAAACGTCAGAAGACAATTGCAAATAGTTGCTGATAACGCGAATACAACAACAACATGAAGGGGTATTACATTCCACCACTAACGTTGACTTACAAAGAAATTTGCTAAAGTATACCTATAGTCTAATGTATTACCACATAACATTTGGTCTTGTATTCCAGATATCTAGCGCCATCCAACAAATAGTATTATTATTATTGTTATTATCATTATATGAAACGATTCGACTATACTGAATGACACAACACTGACATTTACAAATACCTCCGTAGGCAATTTGAACTAGACAAAATAATGCGTGTGTAATTATTATTTATATGCAAAAATATGTGATTCAGTTAGTGTATACAATAAATATTGTATCATGTGATTTATGTCTGAAAAGTGGATTACATACTTTTTGTTGTTGTTGGTTGGTTGGCTGGCTGAAATTCTTTTTTCCACAGTATCAAATCATTTGATCGTAATAATAATGATAATAATAATAAACGCAATATGGGTTCATTTATTCGATTTGCAAAATTTTATGATATATTACTTCATTTTACTGAGGCTTAATTATGTTCACTGGACCCATCAACTAATATTTATCAACTGAACATTTAAATCAACGAGTTATAATTTAAAATTGAAAGAAGGCAATAGTAATGTAGTATCATTTGAATTTATTCTATGGAGTAGACAGACAGACAGGGAAAAAGAGAACGGTAACCACAAATTTACAAACAGTAATGGACAACGTCCCAAATGTCGATATCAAAATCCTGATGGGTGATATGAATGCGAAGCTGGGAGGAGACAATACAGGAAGAGAACTCATCATGGATCGCGAAGCTCTCGGTAAAATGAACTGGCGAGGAATCATCCTCCTGTCGACGTCAGGTGAAATCCTGAGTCGCATCATACCGCAGAGAATAAAGGATGCACTGGATACAAAACGCCGCCCCACCAGAACAAGCTGGATTCAGGAAAGGCAAATCATGTCCTGACCAAATTGCAACTCTACGCATCATCATCACAGAACAAAGCATGGAATGGCGACCAAACCTCTACCTCAACTTTATAGACTTTGAGAAGGCCTTCGACAGCGTTGATTGTGAAGTAATTTGGAAATTACTTGAGTACTATGGCGTACCCCAAATATTCATCAACTTTATTCAACAGCTGTACGACAACGGAACATGTCAAGTGATCCACAACGGAAAATTCAGCGAGGCGTTTGGAATAAACACAGGAGTCGGACGAGGATGCCTGTCTATTATCACCAATGATATTCCTAATTGTGGACTAAATTATGCATCAGAGAGTGGGAAACGAGAAGACAGGGATATCGTGGACCGACGTGAAGAACCTAGACTTGGATTTCGCACGTGGATGATTTATGCTTGATGTCACAAAATCGAAGACTTACAAGCGAAAACTGACAAATTGGTCGAAGAAGCAGCAAAGACAGGACTCGATGTGAACATAGACAAGACGGAGGTTATGAAAATAACCAACCAACAATAACAACAGCAGAAACATCCAGCGCCAATCACCATCAACGGGAGGGATTTGAAAGAGGTCACTTCATTCACTTATCTAGCATTGAGCATTGTCTCAACTACACGCAGTCGAAACGGACGAGGATGTCAAATCGAGCGAGAATCGGGAAGGCGAGAAACACATTCATCAACCTGGAACCAATCTGGAAATCTTCGTCACTCAACTCAGCATCAACAACAAAATTCGGATCTTCAATAAGAACAACGTCAAGTCACTTTTCTATATGGATCAGGAACTTGACGGCCTGGTCACAAAGAATATTTCCAACAGCCTTTTTCAGACCTTCATCAATCAACAACTGTCTTCGCTGGATCTATACTGAAGATCAGATGGCCGGAAAGAATCACCTACAAGAAACTATGGGAACAAACAAAACAAGAACCAATCGCCACCCAACAAATATGCAGGAGAAAGTGGAGATGGATCAGACACTCGATGAGGAGGCTGCTGGGTGACATCGCGCGTCAGGCGATTGCTCGTGTGGGACGTCAGTGCAAGGGTGACATGGAGGAGATCGTGTGAAGAGGAATTGAAAGAGTATGGACTAACATGGGTGCGGGTGAAAAGTACAGCAGAAGACAGAAGCAAGTGGAGACGTGCAGTTGAAGCCCTATGTTCCACTAAGAGCCCAAGGGAAGAATAATAACAATCACAAATTTAAACCAAGCTGAGGCGATGATCAGGAATTAAGATGATTAGTGAAAAGTTGAAGTAATTATAAGTTTTAAAAGTTTGTCAGTAGAGATTTGATTTGTTTAAGGTTTGATTACAGATTGATGTCGTTTGGAGAGCCTCTGGAAACCTGGTAGCACTGGACAGCTGTTTTGCCCTATCTTGGGACTTTCCAGGAGTACTCATCCACGAAACTACCAGCAATCGAACCTAGCACCTTCAGGTTACGAGGTCAAGCTCGTTGACCATTAAGCTATTTGAGTCGGAATTCAATGACCCTAGAACTATAAGTTCCGTTGATTCGTGATTATTATAACGTTTGGTGAGAATACGTGTAGTAGAAATATTCTAACCAGTAGAGCTTTCATAACAGATTCACCATTTTAGCCTCTAAATTATAAGACACATGTACTGACAACAACTTAAATTGAATTCACCTAATGGAAATTTCAACCAGTGGTCATATAAACTTCTTACCAGAGGTTAATCTCTTTCCTTCTATTCTATTTTACTAAGATTAGAATATGGATGAGGATGTTCAAATGGGTGTATTGACAGTTTTAGGACTGAAATCACATATCCTGAACTTACATAACAACTTGAAAAAACCCATTGGAGTTTTTTATAGTTAAGCCGTTAGTGCAACAGTTTAGCTGTTGCATTCAAAAATGCTGAAGGTGGGTCATTTACACTCAGCTGAAGAAGTAAGATTGCGAAGTAAGTTTTCATAAATTTACAACATCTAGAGCGTTATTCAGAACCAGAGGTCACCAGACAAGTGATTTCGACAATTAATGAACTCTTCAATAGTATCAGTAAAAAATCTGACGAAGGCTTGGTAACTTTACTTTATTCTGACATTTGCCAGGTCATGTTAGTGTAGTAAATTATTTTTGAAAACTGAAGAATAAGTATAGGAATAATAGCAACATCACTATTCTGGAGGAAATGTTTGCATAATTTAGGCAGTCTAGGCCTGAAACCTGACCGCTTCTCTTGGGCTGTTTCCACCGAGCTACACTTAGTCTTCATATGACTATGGATGATAGAAGCTTAAATACTATATCACTTAAGTTGATTTGCCGCCTGTGGTCACATATCACAGAAAGCTTATTTGCTTTTCTTATAAACTCGAATGATCAGCTGCCTGCATCCTCTGATTTTTACTGACTTTTCACTCCAAGCTATCAAGTATCCTCAGCACTGTTTCTACAGGCTTGTTTAGGACGAGTATCAATCTGATGCTCAGATAAATCCTGAGTCAACTCCTCGTCACATACACACCTGACATTCTCATCAAAAGCTAGCTAGTGTAAGGGTTTCAATGGCAGCCACCCACACCCAAGAACTGACGCAACCCTGTAGTGACTGGTTGACTGGATGACTTGCTATCCTACTTACTCACTCGTTGACGAATTAACGTGGAACTTGGCACACATGTGCGTCGGTTTAACTTGGAACACTTCGAGAAAGTGAGAGAACAGGAACGTAGTGACACTACAGTGGATAAAAATTTGTGTGAGAGAAAGAATAGTTTAATCAAGAGGTAATGAAGATATCGAGAATTTCGACAATAAAAAGTGAGTAGCTGTGGGTCACAGTCAGAAATCTGCAGACAAGTCATCGAGAGTAGCCAACCATCAATCCTTAGTATCCTGACCACGTACACCAAGTAGACTACACCTCTGTTTGCACAGCTCAGACCAACAATCAAGGACTTCATAGACTGATGTCATGTCTTCCTCTCATCACTCCAAACTCTCTTCCCAACCTTCATCTAGGATCTTTAAGTAAAACAACGACCTATAATATATCAGGTGATGCAGTGCTGTTCGATCTGACGCATAGCATAGACAAATCCCCTACGATACTTTTCTCTCTTTTCTGCTAAATGAGTACGGGTATTTCGAAAACGAATTAAAAATGTGTATGAGTACATTTTACGATTTAGGGACAAAACTGAATGATTATAACAATAACAATTATAAGAAAATTTGATGCATTGATGGAAAAACAGGTGTCTCAGTAATTCAAGTAGACTACTGCTTAGATGGCTTAGATTTCTTGTCACAATCAATCTATCGAGAAAGTTACCTTACAATCAGTTACTTTTTTACAAGCCGTCCAATGAAATAATGAGACACTAAATGTGTATAATAATAATAATACTTAATTTTCCCTATTTATTACCCCTTACTTTAGTAAATGAAGTCGAATAAATTTTTTTTCGTGGTAACAGTGCAATCCACGATGAGCATTTCATCCCATCTGTAATCTGCCATAGGGTTCTTTAGGTGTGCAATTCATTGATAATGTTCAGATTGAGACTGGAAGGCGGTAACAGTAGAAGTAAATACATTCTTTCAGATAGCCTCTTACTTACACCACTTACACACTACCACACACTTCACTCTACGAGGAAACGGTTTGTTCGATCTCACCTCACCAGAAGAAGTGTTTGGTATAAGAAACTAGGATCCATAATTTTTGGTTGATAATAATACTTGGCTACCCAGGTTGAAGTAGGTACAATCTGAATTCGAAATTCCCTCGCTGAAAGACGAGTGCCGAACCTGATGAACTAATAAATGAAGTAGCTAACCAAAACATATATCATTATTCCACTATGCCACTGGCTGTAAGTATCAGTGGTTTTCACTGCATAAACTATTGGAATGTGATTTACATGAGGCTGATGAGAATCGTGCGTTGATGACACAGCTAAAAAATTCTCTCCAACCACGCAGATGGTCCAGGGTTCGATCCACGGTCGACAAACACTCCTTTACCTCGCTAAGCCAGTAATAAGACTGGTAAAGAGGAAAGGTTGAGCATGAGGCTAGCAACCCTATCAACACCGCTACTACCGAAACTCCAAGTCTGTAACTTGAATCCCTATGTTACACGGCGAACGTTAAGGAATAAGAAAAAGAAAAATAGGAAATCAGTGAGTAGAAATTTGTAGAACACTGTATAATAATAAAAATATTTCAGGATTTCATCATGAGCTGACATTAGTTAGAGGACCGTTGGAAAACCACCAGGGAGTACTGGACAGCTGCTTCATCCTTGTTTAGGACTCTTCAGCAGTACGCACCCACCACAGCAGGTTCGAACCCAGGACCTTCCGGTAAGAAGGCGAGCTCGTATGCCATTAAGCCACTGGGACCCGATCCAATGGTCCTTGAATTCTAACTTCTGCCAATTCACGACATAGCGCGACCGCTAGCCAATGTCTTCGGCGAGTATTTGTCCTCACACCCGACCCTGAAGTGTCCCAAACTAGGACAAAACAGCTGTCCAGTACTCTCAGGTTTTCCAATGGTTCTCTAACTAATGTCAGCTCATGATGAAATCCTGAAACCAATCAAATCCCTACAAACCAACACTTGAATAAAAATATTATCTAATTTCAACTTGAAAAAGAGAAACAATTATATCTCATGTGAGAAAAATATTTACCTTTGTCTAAAACAGTGTCGATTCGATCTGAAATTTGTACGCCATGAAGATGATGATGATGACACAGACGACGATGATGACATCAGTGATGACAAACCGACTGCATTACTGATTTCTGTAGTAGTCTGTCGCATTAAACTGCAAGAAAAGCAAAAGCATAACACAGAGAAAAAGGAAGATATTTTATGCTAATTTTGGCTTTCGAAATTGTACATGGGCAAACAACAGCAATTATTGTGATTGATATTAGCATAGAAAATGTCATATAAATCTTTGCCTAGAGTACTCATGGCATATGAGGCAGCGAAATTAATTGTAATGGCAGAAAACAGTCGTATTCGACGGCAGATATGTTCATTTGTCTTTGGTGATTTAAAGTGATGCCAAAATATGTAAAAATTTTACAGTCGTAATCTGCCACCTTTTTGTCTTTACATCAACTACTTTACATTTCGTTTCACAGTGACCTACATTTCTCCTCTCTACAACTTAATCCGTCTCTCTGGTATTCAAGAATCCTGCAGATGTTATAAATTTCCCGATTACAGTATACACATGTTTCTTGTCAGTGGAACGCACCAGAATAGCAAAATTAGTAGCAGTAGTAGTAGTAGTAGTAGTAGTAGTAGTAGTAGTAGTAGTAGTAGTAGTAGTAGTAGTAGTAGTAGTAGTAGTAGTAGTAGTAGTAGTAGTAGTAGTAGTAGTAGTAGTAGTAGTAGTAGTAGTAGTAGTAGTAGTAGTAGTAGTAGTAGTAGTAGTAGTAGTAGTAGTAGTAGTAGTAGTAGTAGTAGTAGTAGTAGTAGTAGTAGTAGTAGTAGTAGTAGTAGTAGTAGTAGTAGTAGTAGTAGTAGTAGTAGTAGTAGTAGTAGTAGTAGTAGTAGTAGTAGTAGTAGTAGTAGTAGTAGTAGTAGTAGTAGTAGTAGTAGTAGTAGTAGTAGTAGTAGTAGTAGTAGTAGTAGTAGTAGTAGTAGTAGTAGTAGTAGTAGTAGTAGTAGTAGTAGTAGTAGTAGTAGTAGTAGTAGTAGTAGTAGTAGTAGTAGTAGTAGTAGTAGTAGTAGTAGTAGTAGTAGTAGTAGTAGTAGTAGTAGTAGTAGTAGTAGTAGTAGTAGTAGTAGTAGTAGTAGTAGTAGTAGTAGTAGTAGTAGTAGTAGTAGTAGTAGTAGTAGTAGTAGTAGTAGTAGTAGTAGTAGTAGTAGTAGTAGTAGTAGTAGTAGTAGTAGTAGTAGTAGTAGTAGTAGTAGTAGTAGTAGTAGTAGTAGTAGTAGTAGTAGTAGTAGTAGTAGTAGTAGTAGTAGTAGTAGTAGTAGTAGTAGTAGTAGTAGTAGTAGTAGTAGTAGTAGTAGTAGTAGTAGTAGTAGTAGTAGTAGTAGTAGTAGTAGTAGTAGTAGTAGTAGTAGTAGTAGTAGTAGTAGTAGTAGTAGTAGTAGTAGTAGTAGTAGTAGTAGTAGTAGTAGTAGTAGTAGTAGTAGTAGTAGTAGTAGTAGTAGTAGTAGTAGTAGTAGTAGTAGTAGTAGTAGTAGTAGTAGTAGTAGTAGTAGTAGTAGTAGTAGTAGTAGTAGTAGTAGTAGTAGTAGTAGTAGTAGTAGTAGTAGTAGTAGTAGTAGTAGTAGTAGTAGTAGTAGTAGTAGTAGTAGTAGTAGTAGTGTAACAACAGAAGACAAGGGCTGGCAACAGATCGTTTTATTACGAAAATCAACACGTATTTATATATATTTTATATGCATTAATAAGGCTTATGCAAGCAGAAAAAGGCAGTCTTCTGATTGGTTGTTTCTCGGAAGTTAAGCAGACAAACACAGTCTTATGATTGGTTGTGTTCGATATTTCTCGGAAAGTAGAGCCATCTATCTGCGAATCATATTTGTCCACATTTAGGTTTGCTGTGATTGGTTGTTGAAACAGCCTTGTTCACGGTCAATATTAGTGACCTAGACATTAACGTAGATTAGTGCCAACCAATCGGCTAGCAGCCTGCTCTCACCACACTCGTCCCCCCGTCAAATAGCTTTGTGCGCAGACGTTCCGACCTTCTGGGTGCTACATCCTCTAGTTGAGGATTGTTACTGACCGGCTTGTCCCACTGTACCCATCTTTGTAGCTGACTGGCGTTAACTCGTTTCTGTTTATCACCTCTTCGGATGGTATATACTTGACCCCGTCTTTTTGTGATTGTGTATGGTCCTTCCCACTTTGGAAGGAGTTTCCGTGAACCTAGCCCGCCTCCAACTGTATATCTCCTGTCTCTACACTTCACTTGGTCCCCGACTGCAAAAGTAATGCACTGCGTCCTTTCTTTCATCTGAGACTTCGTGACATCACTGCGCTGCTTCCGTATTACATTCTTGACTGCCTCTTTCCTCTCTGCTTTTAATTTCGTCGTACTCCACTTTTGGTGCATGGGCCAGGTCTCATTGTGTACCGGTAATCGTGGTTTTCTGCCATACATCAGTTGGAAGGGTGACTTCTTCGTTGTTTCCTGAGTGGTAGCCCGATGTGTTAGTAAAATCAGTGGAAGCTCCGTTTCCCAGTTCCCGCCCTTCGAAGCCAGCCACTCTTTCAGTGTACGGTTGTTTCTCTCCGTTAGGCCATTCGTTTGTGGATGGTATGGGGTCGTTCTGATCCTCTTGATGCCCAGCTGTTGCAAACGGGAAGTAAACTCTTCACTCTCGAAACAGGGACCTTGGTCTGTCAGTATTGTCTTCGGTACGCCGTGGTCTGCAACAATGTGTCTAACTACTGCATCTGTCACGGTTCTTGCACGTTGGTCTGGGATTGCTACGGCGTCTACCCATCGTGTCGCGTGTTCCGTCATCACCAAGAGGTACTGATTACCATTGGATGTCTGAGGAAATGGACCCATGACATCTACGGACCACAAGTCACCTATCGCGGTAACTGGAATCGACTGAAGTGGTGGTCGTATATACCGGTCACCTTTCATCAGCTGGCACCGTGGACATCCAAGTACGTATCTTGCTACGTCTTCTCTCATACCTGGCCAGTACATACTTTGTCTTAGGAGGTCGGTCGTTCTGGCCACGCCTGTATGCGCTAGCTGGTGACATTCTTCTATCATGTCGTGGCGCGACGATTGAGGTATGACAGCCAGCCAGCTTCCGTCGTTCTCTCGCCAGGTCAGAGTCCCGTAGGCATTCACTCTGAGTCGATCCCTCTGTCTGAGTAGTGTGGTTAGCTCCTTACTCGCCGTAGTTTGATCCACTTCTATTCCGTTGGTGATCACCTGTATTACTGTATTCAGCGTATCGTCCAACCTCTGCCTACGTGCAAGTCTTAGTGGGTCTTGTTCTACTGCATGCACTCCGTAAGCGACCTCGGGCAACTCAGACTCATCTTCTGGTCTCGATAACAAATCTGCCAAGACATTTTCACTTCCAGGAACGTGTGAGATCGTAAAATCGTATTCCTGAAGACGCAACATCCACCGTGACAACTTCCCCCGTGGGTCTCTCGCTGTCTTCAAAAATTGTAGCGGCTTATGATCAGTTTCGATGTGGAACCGCCGGCCGAGTAAATAAGGTCTCCATTTGTCGACTGCCCATACCATTGCTAAACATTCTTTCTCTATCGTTGAATACTTTCTCTCTGTGAGGGTCAACACCCTACTGGCATACTCAACGATTCCCTCGTCCTGTCTTAGGACCGCACCTATAGCGTAGTCACTGGCATCTGTGCACACTGTGAACTGTCTTCCTGGCACAGGTAGTTTTAGCGTCATTTGTTGGTGGTCGAGCAGCTGTTTAATTCTGTCGAATGTCCTCTGCGATTCTTCCGACCAAACAAACTTTGGCTCACCTAGTAGCCTGTATAGAGGGGCTGCTATCTCATTGAAGTTCTTCACGAAGCGACTATAAAACGCTGCTCTACCCAAGAATTGTCTCAGTTTTCTCTTTGAATTCGGGGCTGGAATCGTTTTAATCGTCAAAATTTTCTCCGGCAGTGGTTTAATCTCACCATTTCCCACTTTATGTCCCAACAGAGTAACATTCTTTTTGGCTATCTGAGACTTGGTTTTGTTGACGCGTAGTCCAAACTCTTCGATGCGTCGCAGCACGGCTTCTACATGGTTGACGTGATCGTTTTCGTTCTGACTGTATATGACGAGATCATCACCATAAACCTCCACGTTTTTCAAGTTCTTAAGTAATAGCTTCATCAGTCGCCTGAACGTAAACGGTGCACCTGCTAGTCCAAACGGCATGCGTTTAAATCGATATTGTGTCTGACCCACGATGAAAGCCGTCTTATCTCTGTCACTTTGTTTTATCGGTATCTGCCAGTATCCTGAGCGAAGATCGAGAACCGAAAACACATTCGCACCTTGTAGGCGATCTAAGGTTTCTACCACTGTTGGCATGGCACACGGTCTTAACTCTGTCATACTGTTTAACTGTCGAAAATCAACACAGAATCTATATTTCCCATTCGCTTTTTTTACTAACAGCACTGGAGAGTTGTATGGGCTATCAGCTTCCTCAATAATATCATCTTTTAACATCTCTTGCACTTGTCGCTCCACTTCGCCTTCCAGATGACATGGAACTCTTCGCGTTAAAAATGACCTTACTTTCGGATCACTTAACGGAATTTCATGATTCACCTTATCGCAATAACCGTATGGGTCCCCATCTCCAGTGAACAGATGATCGTATTTATTAATTAACTCTGTCACATTGTGTACCGTCGACAGCTTAATCGCTGCTATCTCGCTGGTCTCATACATGTTGATATGCCCGTATTTCGTGATCACCACGTTCGCTTGCGTGTCGATTATGGCACCAATCTCACGCAGAAAATCCGCTCCTAATATCGTTCGCTGTAGTTCGGGTACAACAATGAAAGGAAACGTCACCTCGCAGCCACCAACAACGACCGTACAGTTCGATCTACCCGTGATACGCAACACATACCCGCCTACTGTTTGTACTGTCAATGAACACGGATTAACACTCTTACATAAATTCTTATCTATTAACGACACGGCCGCTCCTGTATCTATCAAACATACTACTTCTCGATCATTCACTCGCAACTTCGAATACAGAGCGCCTTTCTCAATAGCCCCCACTAAACCTAGGTTCATACGAAAGAAAGAACAAGCATTATACCGTCTGAAATTTTTTCTTTTTCGCCTTTCTGGGCAGTATCTTCTCCAGTGTCCCGGCTTACCGCATTCAAAACACCGGTCTTTTCTATCAGCCAACTTTAACGCCGCCACTTCCCGCTGCAATGCTTCAATTTTTGCTCATATTCGTTTGGTTTTGGTTGGTCTATAGCGGCTACCGTTGTGCTCAGCAGCTGTCTGGTCACCTTCGCCAGCTCACTAATATCCATCGGCTGCGTTGCGTTAACCAGTTTTAATCGCTGAGAAATGTGGTCTGGGACACTCTCGATGAATTGGGAAGACAGTAACTGCGCTTCTGATTCTTCATCTAAAGTGGGAAGCGCGCGTCGAAGTAGATTAGTCAGTTTCACCGCCAACACTAGCGGGTCTCCATCAGGTCCAAGCTTCATTGACCGGAACTGCTGCATTGCTAGCTGTCTGTCTGTTTCGCTGTCAAACTCGGACACTAGTCGTTCAACCAATTTCTTCCAAGACGCTGTGCCATTTGACCTGTCTACGCTGTCATATGCAGCCTTCGCTCGGCCTCTCAACAGCGTCCCCAGGACAACTGCCTTCGCCGCCTGCTCCTTGACACCCACCAGCTCAGCAACGGCTTCGAAGTCACGTAAGAAGCTCCGTATGTCACCTTCTTCAAACGCAGCTGGCCACGGGATCTTCATCTTCTTGGAGGCAGCGACACCAAATGTAACAACAGAAGACAAGGGCTGGCAACAGATCGTTTTATTACGAAAATCAACACGTATTTATATATATTTTATATGCATTAATAAGGCTTATGCAAGCAGAAAAAGGCAGTCTTCTGATTGGTTGTTTCTCGGAAGTTAAGCAGACAAACACAGTCTTATGATTGGTTGTGTTCGATATTTCTCGGAAAGTAGAGCCATCTATCTGCGAATCATATTTGTCCACATTTAGGTTTGCTGTGATTGGTTGTTGAAACAGCCTTGTTCACGGTCAATATTAGTGACCTAGACATTAACGTAGATTAGTGCCAACCAATCGGCTAGCAGCCTGCTCTCACCACAGTAGTAGTAGTAGTAGTAGTAGTAGTAGTAGTAGTAGTAGTAGTAGTAGTAGTAGTAGTAGTAGTAGTAGTAGTAGTAGTAGTAGTAGTAGTAGTAGTAGTAGTAGTAGTAGTAGTAGTAGTAGTAGTAGTAGTAGTAGTAGTAGTAGTAGTAGTAGTAGTAGTAGTAGTAGTAGTAGTAGTAGTAGTAGTAGTAGTAGTAGTAGTAGTAGTAGTAGTAGTAGTAGTAGTAGTAGTAGTAGTAGTAGTAGTAGTAGTAGTAGTAGTAGTAGTAGTAGTAGTAGTAGTAGTAGTAGTAGTAGTAGTAGTAGTAGTAGTAGTAGTAGTAGTAGTAGTAGTAGTAGTAGTAGTAGTAGTAGTAGTAGTAGTAGTAGTAGTAGTAGTAGTAGTAGTAGTAGTAGTAGTAGTAGTAGTAGTAGTAGTAGTAGTAGTAGTAGTAGTAGTAGTAGTAGTAGTAGTAGTAGTAGTAGTAGTAGTAGTAGTAGTAGTAGTAGTAGTAGTAGTAGTAGTAGTAGTAGTAGTAGTAGTAGTAGTAGTAGTAGTAGTAGTAGTAGTAGTAGTAGTAGTAGTAGTAGTAGTAGTAGTAGTAGTAGTAGTAGTAGTAGTAGTAGTAGTAGTAGTAGTAGTAGTAGTAGTAGTAGTAGTAGTAGTAGTGTAACGACAGAAGACAACAGTCAGGCAACAGACAGTTTATTGTGAAAATCAAGATATATTTACAGATATCGATGTACATTATTATTCAGTATTGTTAGCAGAGAAGCAACGTCTTCTGATCGGTTGTTTTCTTGCTAAAGGTTATTCTGTCATCTCTTTGTGGCCTTTTCTTAGAAAGTCAGGCCATATATCTGCGAATCGTATTTACACACGTGAATTCTGCTGTGATTGTTTGGTGAGTTCCTCAAAGTTAAGCAGATAGCTCTTACCACATTAGCAAACATATTTTGATATTGCTTTTTCAGTGCTAAATACAGTTAAGCAAAAGTGTATATAATCTTTTTGTAAGAAATATTCCCTTGGAAATTTCTATTCTAACTTGATAAGGATAGTGAAGATTACAGAAAAACTAGGAAAGAATGCTGAATAAATAATCGAACAGCACAGTAGTCCCCTGTGTTATTATTATTATCACCATTCGCCCCAGTTTCGCATGAGATAAAAGGCTTCAGCAACACAATTCATTTCATTCGGTTCCCTGTAGTCCTTTACAGCTACCTTCACTACTACCAATAAATACTCTCATCTACTCTTAATGTGGTCTCACCTATGTCACCTTCGAAACAACGCCTAACTTGTCGTTTCGTGTTCGGCCTCCGCTCGAGGGTATGTCTGGCGCGTAATGTGACTGAATCGACTTCTTGTCTAGTTTACTATTCAATCCTAAGCTGGATAAAAAGGTGAAGCTTCGGTTTGTGACTAGAGACCCTAAACTGGAAAATCGATCAAGCCGTTACAGAAACTTCAGGGTAGAGACAGAGTATAAAGAATACATTTATTCTCCCTACGTTACACTTCATTGAATTTACTATAAGAAAACAAAGTCGAGTTCAATTGTGTGTAGGAGTGTGTGGAATACTAGTTAGTCCTTAAAAATGTACTATCAGGAGATACGTTTACTGTAATTCACACTCATATTCACTTGAGAATTATTATTTACTATTATAATTGTTTTTTTGGGTTCCAGTTGGAACATGGGGTTTCAACAGCACATTTTCACTTTCTCCTATTTCATGTGATCCTTTTTAGCTGGCCACGCGATTGTCCATAATCTCTCATCTCCTCCTATGATCTCCCCCATGCCACATCCAGATGCCCAACTCGTCATAAGCTATTCACTTTTCACTCGAACGATAGCCTGGAGCGCTATGTCATTCAACGGTCTTCTCAGCGTTCACCCAATGCGATTCGACTTCCTTTTGCATATTTCTTGGCCAATAGGTTATTTATTGTTTCTTTTCCTCAGTTTCTTCGTATACGAGAACTGACTGACTTGACATTTATGTTGAAAATCCGAACCTTGTTCTTTATGCCAACTGAGTGTAGGAGGAGATTTCCAAACTGATTTTAGAGTGATGAAGGTTTGCCTTGAATTTCCAGTTCTGGCTGGCTTTGTCATCTTTATCCGTTCCACCCGTGGTTGAAACGATGCTTCCTAGATAAGTAAGAGCAAGAAGTGAGCTTTTACAGCTTGATTCCACACTGTATTTTTCGGTACATGTATGGAATTTTCAGCATGGATATCAGTAGCTCAAATTTTGCAGGCCGACCATAGATATCAGGTGTGCGTCGCCAGGGGATCGAACCTCTGACCATGTGCATGGTCAGCGAGAGTCCTAACCACTGTGCCACCGACGCTGATGGTGATTGATGGCATTAACTCGAGAATAATGAAACATTGCATACATCACATGTATATATGTATACACATCCTACTGAATTACTATTTGCCGATATTTAGAAAAAAGAAGAGTTTTTGAAAAATACATTAGCGCATTATTTCCATAAAGGTATACATAATATAGAACTTCCTTACTACGTACGCATTAATTATTGTCATTGTTATTGTTTTGATATCTTGTCACTTGGCAACAAAACGACACAGAATCAATTATAAACTGTAAAGCTAAAATATTTCTTGTCAATTACTTTTCATTTTTTTTTATTGTATATGTACATATTTTCGTGTGTGTATACATATTCATGCCAAGATTGTATAATTGTGAAAAAGACTCTTTGGCAATCTTGCATAGTAATAAATTCCCTTAGTTTTTTTTTTACCAATTACATTATTATTAGGTGTGCTATGCTGTATTTTCCAGCTAATAGTAATACTTTAAATATGAATATTGTTCTGTTTCGTTTTTGTTTGCTTTTTTGTCACTGATAACACATTCTGATATCTCTATTTGTGTGTTATACTACCGTTAAATCATGCGATAGACAGGACGTTTTATACAGTATTCTTCTTTGTCATGACAAAAGCATAAACATAATAATAATAATAATAATAATAAAATACCAGACGGAATTATTAATTACACATTTCTAATCAATTTCAGTGATAAAAGAAAGAATCCAACCGATATGTATTTTTTTCTTCCTTTCTCAATTCATCCTAATGTGATAGAATCACATTTACTCGTAGTGGTGTTTTGCATTATTATTACTGTTTCATGCTCGGTTAATAACACATGTAGGAGTTTATAAATTGATCAAGCAAATATATATTTATGTATTCTTATTATATCCTTTATTTCCTAGAGGAATATAGGGCTTCAGCCACGAGTCTCAAATGCCATCGGTTTTCTTCCAACTTTTTCACCCCGCTCCAAGTCTCCCCACATGCTTTCATCTCCTCCTCACATGACCTCCTCCAAGTCACCCTCGCACTGACGACCAACTCGCCGATTCCCTTTCGGCCTGGTTCCACTCGAGCAATGGCTTATCGAGTGATGTCATTCACTTGATGGTTTCCTCAGAGTATGGCCAGCTAATCCATCTCCATTTCTTCCTTCCTATTTGTTTCACAATCGGTTCCTGTTGTGTTGGTTCGGTCATTTCCAGAAATCCCTATTGGTGATCTTTTCTGGCCGGCCATCTGATCTTGAGTATTGAGAGAAGACAACTGTTAATGAAGGTCTGAAGTTTGTTTGAGATGCTGTGTATGACGCGCTGGCCAAGTCTCCGATCCGTACGTTGAGTAGCACTGACTGACTTCACATTGGAGTTGAAAATCCGGATCTTATTTCTGATGCTGATTAGTGCTGTTGAACTCCACACAGACTTGGGAGTGATGAAAACTTGTCTTGCTTTTCCGATTCTGGCTTTGATATCCTCGTCAGTTCCGTTGACCTGTAGTTGAAACGATGCTTCCCAGGTAGGTGGGTAGGTAGGTGATGGAGGTTGTTTCTTTCAGGTTCCTCCCATTTATGCTGGCTGATTGTTGTCTGTTGTTGTTGTTGTTCGTGTTGGTGTTGGCCAGGAATCTTCATCACCTACCTCTGTTTTATCTGTGTTCGCCTGAAGGAGGTCTTATCTTTGATGCTTCTTCCATCGCCAGCTTGTTGCTTCTCACTTGCATATCTTCCAGTTTGTGGGAAATCAGACATATATCATCATTGGCGAAGTCCAGATCCTCCAAGTTGATTTTGTGTGAGTCCATTTTATGCCTGTTTCCTCATTTCCCGTTGTCTATCTCATTATCCAATATACTGCAATCAGGAAAATCATTGGCGATAGTAGACAGCCAGCCTGCCTCACTCCTATCCTCACTTCGAAGGCTTCCGTAAGTTTCCCGTTGTGGATAACTTGGCATGCAGCATTGTCGTACAACTGTTGGATGAGATGCCTAATATTCAGTGGCACCCCTTAGCAGCGAAGTAGTTTCCAAATCACCTCTCGATCGACGCTGAGCTGTCGAAGGCCTTTTCAAAGTCGATGAAGTTGAGATAGAGAGGTGACTGACTGCCATTCCAAGCTTTGTTCAATGATGATCCGTAGAGTGGCAATTTGATCAATACATGACTTGTTTCTCCTGAATCCAGGTTGTTCCGGTCGAAGTTTTGCATCCAGGCTGGCATGTTTGATTCTCTCCAGGATGATGAGGCTTAGCATTTTACTTGGGATGGACAGGAGCATAATTCCACGACAGCTTTTACATTGACTTAAGTCTCCTTTCTTTGGTAGTTTGAATAAGTATCCTTTCTTCCAGTCCTCAGGTACTTTGCCCTCCATCCACACCTTCTACAGCAATGGCGTCATCAAGTCCTCTGTTGTCTCTGGGTCCGTTTTCAATGCTTCTGCTGGAATCCCATCTGGTCGTGGTGCTTTTCCAGCTTTTAGCATCTTGATTGCATTCAGGACTTCTGATTCCCTCGGAGGGTCAATGTTAGCTGGTAGTTCTGCTTCCGTTGTAGGTATTGTTGGGCGCATTGTGGGTGGCGGACGATTTAGAAGTTTTTTGAAGTGTTCAGCCCAGTGTTTTCTTTGCTCCACCTCTTTAGTGATTGACTTTCCATTGTCATCCTTTACTGGCTTAATCTGTGTTGAACTTTCACATATTCCCAGCACTTGGATTCCGTATCTTTTCATCTCGTTTGCGATCTGGGCAGCTTTTCCAATCTTATACATAGTGCGGACGTTCCATTTTCCCACAAAGACTTTTTCTTTTGGCGCAAAGAGATTCATTATGCTGAAGTTTCTGTAGCAACTTTGTATATTTATGTATATGAGTCATTTTATAATCAGTTGATGAAAGCAGCTTCGATTATTTCCAAATTAAAAATGAAATAATAACTTTTTTTTATTTCTTTACATTCTCAGTGTAACATAGGGCTTCAAGCTACAGGCTTAAAGTTTCCATTGTAGCGGTGTTTACGGGATGGGGTTGCTAGCCGCATGCTCAACCTTCCCTCTTTACCTGTCTTATTAATGACTTAGCGAGGTAAAGGAGTGTTTGTCGGCCGGGGAACGAACCTCGGATGACATGCATGGTCAGCGAGTATTCTACCGCTGTGCCACCGACCCACAAATAATAATAATAATGGTCATAAATTTATTACCGTCGGAGAATTTATCATTATTGTTACTGTTATCATTATTAGGAGAGGAGCATACTTAGAAAATTAGAATAGGATGAAATATAAAAACTACAAATAAATGGATACTAACTGCTAACAAAAGAAATGTATTTATTTCAAGAAAATTCACCTGTTGATATAAAATACCCATAGAGTTTTCTATAGTTTGGTTTGTAAAGGTTAGTTATGTTATTATGAGTTGATCAAGGATTGATATCAGTTAGAGAACCATTGAAAACTACCACGGAGTACTGGACACCTGCTGTTTCATCCTAGTTTGGGAATCATCGGGAGTACGCACCCACTGGGATTCGAACCCAGGACCTTCCGGTTACAAGACAAGCTCGTATACCATTCAGCCACTGGGACCCGATTCAATGCCCAACGCGTGAATCCTAATTTCTACCAATTCGTGATTTAGCGCGCCCCCAACCATTGTCGTTGGTGGGACATCCATCCACAGACGTGACATCTAGTTGGACCTCACTGGTCACGACTTCTCACTAGAACTCAGGATACTCTTACCTGTAGCAGGTCACTAGCGAGCATCAGATTAATTCTCTATAGTTTGGTTTGTAAGGGTTAGTTATGTTTTTAAGAGTTGATCACGGATTGATATCAGTTAGTTGGGGTCGCGCTAAATCACGAATTGGTGAAAGTTAGAATTCATGAGCCATTGAATCGAGTCCCAGTGGCTAAATGGTATACGAGCTTTCCTTGTAACTGGAAGGTCCTGGGTTCGAATCCCAGTGGGTGCGTACTCCCGATGATTCCCAAACTAGGATGAAACAGCAGCTGTCCAGTACTCCGTGATGGTTTTCAATGGTTCTCTAACTGATATCGATCCGTGATCAACTCGTAAAAACCCATAGAGTTATTAAGAAAATAAAAGACTGTTGAACGAAGAAAATTTTCTACGTCAACGAAATCATCTTCGGCGGTTGCACACATTTAGTGATATTTACCGAAAACGTATATTAGTCTATTATTGAGAAATAGCAGGGCTGACATAATCGATATAATCACTAAGACGTGGTTTCTAAAACAAAACTAAAGATTACATAATAGCCAACGCCACAATGGAAGCGAAGGTGTGAAATTTGATAAGATTAAACCTGAAACTGTGATTGCGGATTGGGACTAGACAGCTGTTTCATCTTAGTTTGGGACATATAGGCATTACTTAGTCGCCGGGTGGGTAGGACGAAGCAGCTGTCCAGTTCTCCTTGCTAGTTTTTAATTCTTCTCTAACTGATATCAGTCTATGTACAAACTTCAAACAAATCGAATCCCTACAAAGATAGTTGAGTGTCCACTTGACAAATGTGAAGTGGGTGAGAATATGTACAAAAGGATCATGTAAGAGTGATAATAATAAAGCGTTATTTCAGACAATTTTAGACAACACACAGTAGAGAAATTTTCAGCGTATTTAGTTCCAAAGCGTTTTCTTTTCACCCAAGATTTACATGTAAATTAATAATCTGAAGCATATCACGTGACATAGTGTTGTTAAATCTGAGGGGAGAACCAATTCTGTAAATTTTCTCTTCATTTCCTCATAAAATTGCAGTGTCTTGTTGAAAACTAATTAAATATGTGCACTAGTTCATGTAGTGAACATTTGATAAGAACTGTAGAAGAGTTGAAACATTCTGATGCTTGGAAATTCCAGTAGTCCAGACGTTAAGGTAGACTACCGTATATTAGCATTGAATTATTTATTAAAAATAATAAAAGCGAACGATTAAGGAAGAGATTAAGACCATGGGTGAATAAGAGACAGGACAGACTTTTCTTGTATACATTCACGGGCTGTATCGACGAATCGCCAGCGCCCTAGACATACAACAATGCCAAAACCTAACACCCCGTGTACCACTCGGTTTCATCTTGTGGACAATTCTAAAAGAAATCTCTGGTGGCGCTTCGTGGTCTGAGTGTAATCGGTGCTCACGAATTGTCTTGCTGACCATGCCAGAGAGGGTTCACAGATGCCTTTGGAAAATGTGCCATTGTGTGGTCAGTATAACTGGTTTAAAGGCAACAAATGAATTTATAAAAGCCCAAAGCTGCAGTTCATTCTTCACATATTCATTTATCATCTGCCCACTGTACAAAATGGTCTGTAGCTCAAACGAAAGGAAAGCTTTTCTCGGTGATCTATTTTTTGGCTAAACTCGAAACTTCAGTGTAATTTCTGAACACGGTCTATTAAGTTTGGAGTCCCCAGTCAACCAACATCATGTGACGTTTTGCAAGTATCTTAAGATCGTTCTGTACATTTATTTAGGCTATACACAGCCGAACGACATAAACGATGGTTTTCGCTTTATTTAAATTCATAAAGCGGAATAAGTAGAAGAAGGTTCTGGGAAAGACAAGTGAAACAGAACAGGCCGCAATTAAGAGAGATGTCAGAACACTATATGAAATAACCAGTTTGCTATAAATAAAGGGATCAGCACAAATGAAGCCAATTAGACGCATTGAAGGGGGCCCAGTTGCCATAGAGGTGAGACAGAACAAACACCAGGATGATCACTTCATAGGACTCATGAATCGACCATCACCTGCATGTCGTCCAGAAATACCGCCAAAAGTCTCGTAACTACCCATGAATTCTGACTGCCAACAATGCAGAGGTCTTGAAAGTAGCAAGGTTGCCGAAAGTAGGACCAAACGGAATTCCGCAGAATCAAGAGATGTCGGCTAGTATACTCTCGCCGATATATCAGAAGGCTTCATAGGAGGAAAGGTACCAACAGATTTGAAGGGTGGTCATGTCTTCAACGCCTGAAACCCTTTCCTGAAAGAGGAGTAGAATCATGCTGTCATCCATCCGAAACACAATATTACGCGGTATCGTTCTGGAGAGACTAAACGATGCTCTGGATTGAAAGCCTTGCCCGAAACAGGCTGGATCATAGAAATAAAGTCCATGCGTAGATCATATCTCAGTACCACGCATCATCAAATAGAATATGGAATGACAGTCAACTCTCTGGCCTAACTTCATCGACTTTGAAAAGGCCTTCGATAGCATGATTCGTGAAGTAAGCTGGAAACTACTTCAACACTACATAGGGCACTACTGGGAAAATTTATACATCTTACCAGCTGGCTATATGATGTAATCATCTGCGAAGTGGTTCACAATAGAAAATTCAGTGAAGCCTCTGAAGTGAAGAAAACGATAAGACAAGGCTCTGTACTATCACTGATATTCTTGATTGCGATGGACTTGATTAAATATGCGGTAAGAGGAACTTTGAGTGACATCACATACAAGGCCCTCCAGTAGAACCTAATGAAAAGAGATCAGTTGAATGTGTGGTCGTTGACATGGAGGACATCATGTGAGGAGGAAATGAAAGCTTGTGGAGACAAAAGCCGAATACTCAGTTGGGACTCAGGAAATGAATGAGAATGATAATTGAAAAATTGAAGAACCATGTCGAGCACCCAAAGCTACTTAAAAACGAGTAGTTGTAGAATATAGTTGGTATGCTACTCAAAATTACAATCGTTTTTCAGAAAATAAATCTTCAGTAATTCCTTCCATCTAAATACAGTTTCAAAGTTGTATCGGTAATGTGAATATTTAGTTATGTCAGTGGTTCAGGGGTGGAATCACTAATAATCATGCATGTGGCCAGGAATTTGATCTCTCACCTATCTGGCAGTGAGCTCTAGGAACATGGAAGGCTGGTTGTGCGGCTGAAGAAGACCCCAAAGCTTGACGCCCTATTTTCCATTCGGAAGGCAAAGGAATGAGAGCAGAACTTATAGCAGTTATAGGCTCGAAAAAAAATTCAGCAGTTAATTCATGTTCACAGTCAAATCGAAACAGCAGCGTTAAGAGACGTAAAAGTAATAATAATAATAATATTAAAATCGTCTATACGATTAACCAATCACAAATCGAATCAATGAATAACAACAGTACCTATTAAAAAAAATAGATATAACACATAAACTTTAGTAAATCAGTCTTATAATCTCTCACAATAGCCATATCGGTCGAAAAAGATAGATAAATCATGAAGCAAAATTATTATTGAAAACACTTTTGTATCCTCTAGTTATTATTATTATTATTCAGCATTAAGAATAGACACTGTAAAATCAGTAAGAGAGTAGGGAGCAGAGAGAGCAGAGTACAGTAGACTCAACTGTTACGTATACTTCTTTTCTACTGTCTATTATAGGAAGCCAGTGATCAATCAATCAGTCAATCGATAAATATATAGACAGTAAGTAAGCAAATATTATAATAATAAATTTTGAAAATAACTAATTATCGGCTTTAACAATACAGAGTCATATGGATGCAATCATTCGGCAAAACAAAAATAAGGAGAGTAACAAAAACAGAAAACAACTGTGCATATATATATGTATGTATCTAGATGTAAAAATTATTATTATTTATTTATTTCGTCTCTAAAATGATAAATTTTTCTCATGCTGATGACGTATACGCTTCTGAAAAAAACATTGAATAATTACGAACAACTTTAAAAAAAGAAAATGATTATTTCAATGCATGGAACCATTCAATGCTACATTGTTATTATGCTAGTTATTCCATCATGTGTGAATGAGATAGTAATTTCAGGAATGAAATTATATTCATTTCTGTCTACAGATTAACACTTTGTTAGTTAGAATGTGTATAAAGAGAGAGAGAAAAAGCATTCAGTACTTACTGATTAATTATAGCGTGTTAATTTATTTTTGTAAGAGAATGCAAAATGTACCCCCCCCTGCCCACCCCTGACACACACACACATACACACACACGTACTAAAGTATCAGTAATCCCACATACTATATCTGTAAAAACAACAGAGAAAAAAATACTGATCTCACGTAAATTTCCATAGTTAATCGGGAAATTTTTGTTTTGGCACTTTTACAAGTTATTCATGAGTTGATCACAGAATGATATCAATTAGCGAACCATTGAAAACTACCACGGAGTACTGGATAGCTGCTGTTTCATCCTAGTTTTGGAATCATCGGCAGTACGCACCCAATGAATGGTATACGAGCTTTCCTTGTAACTGGAAGGTCCTGGGTTCGAATCCCAGTGGGTGCGTACTCCCGATGATTCCCAAACTAGGATGAAACAGCAGCTGTCCAGTACTCCGTGATGGTTTTCAATGGTTCTCTAACTGATATTGATCCGTGATCAACTCTTAAAAGCACAACTTACCCTTACAAACCAAACTATAGAAAACAAGTTATTCAATTGAATCATCTGTAAAAGGATAGGAATAGTTTCACCAGCTAGGCCAGAAGTCTGGGTTCTATTCCCAGTCGAAACCATAGTAGTTAAAGCTTGCCTTGTTTTGCTAGCTGATTGTAAGCCCAGAAAAGACCAGGAAGTTGGATGTGAGGCTAGCAACTCCATTCACTTAAGAAACAACAGGTCTACTGGATGGAACTTCAGAGCATGAATTCACACGTTCCACTCAAAAAGCGAGAAAGCATAAATGAACGGAGGCCACTAGAGATTTTTGAAAAAAAAATTGTACTGAAATGCTGTAATCTGTTTAGTTGATCACATTGATGGTTCATACCAATCAGTTCCACCTATGATATTAATTGATGATGACGATGGTGTGGTGATGACGGGCAATGAGGAAACAGGCATAAAATGGACTCATACAAAAAAGAACTTGGAGGATCTGGAATTCGCCAATGATGATATATGTCTGATTTCCCAAAAACTGGAAGATATGCAAGTGAGAAGCAACAAGCTGGCGATAGAAGAAGCATCAAAGATAAGACCTTCTTCAGGCGAACACAGATAAAACAGAGGTAGGTGATGAAGATTCTTGGCCAACACCAACAGGAACAACAACAACAACAGACAACAATCAGCCAGCATAAATGGGAGGAACCTGAAAGAAACAACCTCCATCACCTACCTACCCACCTGCCTGGGAAGGGATTGGCCATACTCTGAGGAAACCATCAAGTGAGTGACATCACTAGACAAGCCATCGCTCGAGTGGAACCCGAAAGGGAATCGGCGAGTTGGTCGTCAGTGTGAGGGTGACTTGGAGGAGGTCATGTGAGGAGGAGATGAAAGCATGTGGGGAGACTTGGAGCGGGGTGAAAAAGTTGGCAGAAAACCGAAGGCAATGGAGATGCACAGCTGAAGCCCCATGTTCCTCTAGGAATCAAAGGATAAAATAATAATAATAATATGGTGTGGTGTGACATCACCTGATGATGAAATGTTTGTATTTAGAAAACTATACACCTTGTACAGTGCAGTTCCATGGCCAAAGAATAGGATCTGAATTTAGAGCAACATTTGAAGTTACAGCCTGGATATTAAATGTAGGAGTCAAAAAATCACTAATTATGTTCACAGTGAGAATTCAACTGATGACTTGTCAGTCAGTAGCGTATATGCTACATTTTTGCTGTTCACTTTAGGCGATGAAATTCATCGTTTCGAAGAGCAGTCATCATGGAATCTAAATAACTGGTGAGGACGTTACAAATACTTACCTTAAAAGTCTATCACCGTATACTGCAATAATTATAAAGCTGAAACTAGGCAGAAATTTCAGTTCGAGCAGATTTATTGATAAACTGTTACGGATAAGAAGACGACCACAAGCCAACAGTGATAGAATGGATGTTTCTTTAGAGCTTATATTCTTTCAGTGCACTCTTAGTTATGCAAGTAATCGACCACGGTGGTGTATGTTTCTCAACTTTTATATATGTCAGGTGAAGTACTTAACGGTTATACTGAATTCACTCAGGTAACTGACTGCTGGTTGGCACTTGTAAACTGACAACATTAGCTTCGAAACCTTATGAAATCGTGAACTTACCCTCCTGAAGAACTTAACATCCAAGCTATTAGTGATATCCGTTTACAGTGAACTTTTTCTTAAACAGATATATTTCATAGTTTACATCGAAGTCAATGGCTCACTGGTAGAATGCTCAATTCAATTCAGTTCAATTCCAGGCTGACGTATTCCTAAATCTTGACTAGTTTCTTAGCTTGTAATGGACCAGAGAAAGAAGGAAGAGTAGGCGTTAGGCTAGAAACCTCTAGTGTGTAAAAACAACAATACAGCTACTGAAACTTTAAAGCTTCGAGCTTGAAGTTCTATATTCCAGTCAGAATAAAAAGGAACGAAGAAAATAGTTGGAATAAATAGAAATGGATAAATTTGAACAGAAATATACAAACTGGTCACTAATGTATACAAACTATAAAAATATTTTCTCTAGATAATTTTACTATCTTTTTCTTTTCTGAACAAAGTTTAAGATGCGTGATCAATATTTCAAAAATCAAAACATTTTTCTACACTCTTACGTGAACAACCATCTATTTATTATTCAATAGAAGATCAAGGCTGAACCATTTAAAAAATTATAAACGTCTACATATTTATTGAGGTTGCGTCATAAAACATTATGAATGATGATGAAAGTAAGTTAAAAGGTATATAAAAGTCTAACAAGTTATTTAATTATCTCTAGGTGTCTGAAGGTACTGACTACGTGACTTATGAAAGAAGGTTAAATAGAGCAAGTAAAGACCAAACTGACAGCAATAACAGTGAAGTAATTAAAAGACAATGAATTCAGGGGTCATATTTGTGTAATGATGCGATTTATTTTAAAGTTAATTTATTTCAGTGACCTAAATCACATAGAATATGGACGAGAATTTATGACAAATTAACATTTTAACGTGTGTGCGTGTGCATGTCAAGATGGATCACTAGACAGATAATGCGTGAGCACTTCTCAAAATAGACATCTGTATGGTATTTTTTGTTCTTTTGTAGTTCTCTAACTTATATCTACTTTTGTGGTAATCAGAACTGTAATAATAAAGAAATTACATTGATAGGGTGCGTCGGGAGCACAGCGGTAAAATGATCGCCAACCGAATTGGTGGTTCGGGATTCGGTCCCCAGCAGACGCACTCTTTTACCTCACTAAGCCAGTGATAAGACTGGTAAAAAAAAGAGGGTTGGGCGTGACGCTAGCAACTTCATCTAATTAAAATAAACACCACTGCTATAATAGAAAAGATTTGTAACTCAGGTGGATGATTTGGAATTGATAGTGTTCTCTGAACTCCTTGGTTTAATTGCGGAGCTTTCATCGTCTTTCTGGACGACATCTTCAGCACAGTATTTAGGATAAAGTGAAATGATTTAAATTTCTTCATGAGTCTCCCGGTAACCATCTTTAGATATTTATTGACCGTTTTCTATTGATTGGGATTTTAAACTTTCTGATCACCTGATTTACTTCTTATTAGTTGGTATATTTCATCTATATTAACGTGTTTATTAATTGCGTTTTCATTTGAGTACCAGGCTTCTAGGAATTCCCTGACAGTTTTGGTGTTTCCTCTGTTTAAGATTTTGACATTATCCCAATCAAATTGATGTCCATGATCGTCTGAATGTATTGATACTAAAGAATTTATATCATGTCTTTTCACGGCTGATTTGTGTTCCTGGATTCTTATTCGAAGGGGACGCCCACTTTGGCCGATGTAATGTTTGTTACAGTTCACACAATTTACTTTGTAAATGGTGTTAATTTTATCTCCCTTTTCTATCGGATCTTTTGGTTTGCATAAGATAGAATTAAGCGATTCAGCTGGTTTGTGTGCTACATCTATATCAAACGGTTTCATTATTCTAGCCGTTATTTCAGAGATGTTTCTGATATATGGTAGGATGAATTGCTTTTTGGTCTTTGGTGATGGACATCAATTCGATTGGGATAATGTCAAAATCTTAAACAGAGGAAACACCAAAACTACCAGGGAATTCCTAGAAGCCTGGTACTCAAATGAAAACGCAATTAATAAACACGTTAATATAGATGAAATATACCAACTAATAAGAAGTAAATCAGGTGATCAGAAAGTTTAAAATCCCAATCAATAGAAAACGGTCAATAAATATCTAAAGATGGTTACCGGGAGACTCATGAAGAAATTTAAATCATTTCACTTTATCCTAAATACTGTGCTGAAGATGTCGTCCAGAAAGACGATGAAAGCTCCGCAATTAAACCAAGGAGTTCAGAGAACACTATCAATTCCAAAACACCACTGCTACCGAAACTTCAAGCCTGTAGCTTGAAGCCCTATACTCTACTCGGAACTCAGAGAAATAAAATAAATAATAGTGTGGTGAGAGCAGGCTGCTAGCCAATTGGTAGACATTAATTTATGTGAATGTCTAGGCCAATAATATTGGCCGTGAGAAATTACGAACAAGGCTGATGCAACAACCAATCACAGCAGACTTAACGTGGGCAAATAAGATTCGCAGATATGTGGCTTAACTTTGCGAGAAACCAGAAAAAAACAATCAGAAGACTGTGTTTGTCTGCTTGAATAAGCTATAATAATGTACATGAAATATATATAAATACGTGCTGATTTCCGTAATAAACGATCTGTTGCCGGCCCTTGTCTTCTGCTGTTACAATTGTAAAACAATACACTGATAGTAAGGAGAATGTTACGGCTATAGTAAAATAAACAACTATGTGTACTAACTGCGTTTATTGAAATACTGAGAAGTGTACAGATTTTATTAGGTGCAGGTTACTTTGGTCTCATTTTAACCCACTTTTTGCAATCGGCTTTAGAGATAACTATTAATTAAAATTCGGTAAATTCCTATTTGTTTCTCACTGTCCTTTTTTATATTTAAACATGACAAAGTTATAAAATATTCACTTTGAAAAGGTGGGACTTTATGCTTTACATTTGATGTCTAGACACACTTCTATTACCAAATGCATTGAGCTGAATATTTTAATTTGCCAAACTTCGTAATGAAATTAACACTAAAGACTTTGCATACAAGTATAATAGAAGATTCCCGATTAACTCATTTAGCTAAGAGAAACCATAGAAAATAAACCATGCAACTCAACTTGCAGTCTTCACCATCGTTTGAAAAAGACACAACCTCATTGCTTATGACGAACGTAATTAAAGATTCCCTATGAATTTTCATTAGATAGGTAACATTATTTTAAGATAGAGATTCAGTAATTATAAGTATCCACACCGTAGACATTAATAATTTTCTGGAATAATTTGAGCGCCGAGTCACACTGGATCATTATAAATTTTCAGGAATCAGTTTGTAGTAAATCTTTTTGTTTCATCCAACAGTTATACGACAGTGCTGCATGACAAGTAATCCACAACGGAAAACTTACAGAAGCCTTCGAAGTGAGGACGGGAGTAAGACAAGTTGGCTGTCTACTATCGCCAATGATTTTCCTGATTGCAGTAGATTGGATAATGAGACAGACAACAGGCAATGAAGAAACAGGCATAAAATGGACTCACACAAAATCAACTTGGAGGATCTGGACTTCGCCAATGATGATATATGTCTGATTTCCCACAAACTGGAAGATATGCAAGTGAGAAGCAACAAGCTGGCGATGGAAGAAGCATCAAAGATAAGACCTCCTTCAGGCGAACACAGATAAAACAGAGGTAGGTGATGAAGATTCCTGGCCAACACCAACAGGAACAACAACAACAACAGACAACAATCAGCCAGCATAAATGGGAGGAACCTGAAAGAAACAACCTCCATCACCTACCTACCCACCTACCTGGGAAGCATCGTTTCAACTACAGGTCAACGGAACTGACAAAGATATCAAAGCCAGAATCGGAAAAGCAAGACAAGTTTTCATCACTCCCAAGTCTGTGTGGAGTTCAACAGCACTAATCAGCATCAGAAATAAGATCCGGATCTTCAACTCCAATGTGAAGTCAGTCAGTGCTACTTACTATACGGATCAGAGACTTGGCCAGCGCGTCATAAACAGCATCTCAAACAAACTTCAGACCTTCATTAACAGTTGTCTTCGCTCAATACCACTCAAGATCAGATGGCCGGCCAGAAACGATCAGCAACAGGGATCTCTCGCAGTGAGCGAACTAACTCAGCAGGAATCGATTGTGCAAGAAGAAATGGAGAAGGCAGGAAGAAATGGAGATGGATTGGCTGGCCATACTCTGAGGAAGCCATCAAGTGAGTGACATCACTAGACAAGCCATCGCTCGAGTGGAACCCGAAAGGGAATCGGCGAGTTGGTCGTCAGTGTGAGGGTGACTTGGAGGAGGTCATGTGAGGAGGAGATGAAAGCATGTGGGGAGACTTAGAGCGGGGTGAAAAAGTTGGCAGAAAACCGAAGGCAATGGAGATGCACAGCTGAAGCCCCATGTTCCTCTAGGAATTAAAAGATACAATAATAATAATAAATGTGTTCGTTTCAGGTTAGACCACGGAATTGTATCAATTAGAGAACCATTGAAACCAGGGAGTGCTGGACAGCTGTTTTGTCGTAGTTTGGGAGTCATCGCCAGTACCTACTCACCGGAGTTCTGATGCTCGCTAGTGACCGGATATAAGACAAAGCTGCCTGCAGTTCTAGTAAGAAGTCGTGACCAGTGGGGTCCATCCGGTTGGGATGAGGAGTGAGTTCCCAACGATGACATTGGTAGGTGGTCGTGCTAAAATCCCACATTGGTAGAAGTTAGAGTTTATGAACTAGCCATTTAATCGGATCCCGGTGGCTGAATGACACGCAAGCTTGCCTTGTAACCAGAAGGTCCTGGGTTCGAAACACAGTGGGTAATTGTAAATTATTTAAAATATTGCCAGCGTGTTTAGGAAAAAAACATCAACTTGAAAATCTATAGACAGAATCCACAAAGTTGGCAGAAGAAGCATCAGCGAAGACAGAACTACAAGTGTTCATAGAAAAGACAGTTATCTAACCAACAACAACAACAAGAACCAATCCAATTAACGGCTGAAGTCAAAAGGAAGTCGTATGTTTCAACAGCTGTTTTCGCTTCCTACTAAAGAACAGATGGCCAGGAAAGATTGAGAAAAAGGAAGTCTAGCAATTAACCAACCAAGAAACTGTTGCTCAAAACATATACAGGATAGAATGGAGATGTATTGGATACACCCAGGAGACCAGTGAGTGCCAGGTCTTCAAATGGAACCCATATAGAAAGCAACAAGTTGGGCATGTATCCGAGGTTGATATGAAGGAGGCATTGTCCGCATCAGATGAAGGCTTATGACCAGTCGAGGAAACAATTGAAGAGGACTATAGAAAACAGTATGAAATGAAAACTCGCTGATGAAACTCTGTGTTCCACTCGGAACCCAGTGGAATAGTAATAACACTGAACGACTGAGAATAAGAGGTGGTTAGACAAATGTGAACGAAGTTGCTTTCTTCCAAGTTTATGATTCTTCATCAACGAACACTGATAATAATAATAATTCAAGTTGGCTTGTAAAGAACGATATCTGAAACCAGCTGAAGAACTGACAGTTCATCATTCTCAACAAGCAACTAATTCTTGATAGACTATAAATGCCATGCAGTGTCATTCAAGGGTACGTTACACAACGAAAAAATATTCAAGAGATGCTTAGGCTATATATAAAGTGATGTGTCAGAAATGCAAGTTAAGTGTATGTCAAAAGTTTCTGCCCAGTTTTTGAGTTTTAGCGTATACATTTCTATCAATTTTGTAATTCTTAAGAAGAAGTTTGTTTACACTAAAGGTTTATGCATTATTAAAGATAGCATCAAATAGAGTGCCTATATCAACAACAGTCAATCTAAAAAGTTATTTTTGCATCACTAATGCACGTGTCTAAGTTACTTTATAAATGTCTATTCAAGGGGTAAGTTTGGATTGGCCCAATTGTAGATGGCATAGAATTTATCTCCTAATATCTAGAATTCGACTACACATACACATACGTATATATATATATATATATATATATATATATATATATATATATATATATTATATATATATATATATATATATATATATATATATATATATATATGGGAAATTTGTCTGGAGAACGATAACAGCATAAACAAATACAGTTTGCGCAGACATTTGTGGACAGACATACGTGTATCCCTAGCATAGACGTCCGTAGACATAAACAAAAATAAAATTGTTGTTTTGTTCTGTTTCCAGACAAATAGTAGAGGAAAAAATTCCATTAATATATATTGGATGGTAAACGGTAAGAAACTAGATCACTTCTAACTATTGCATAATAGCAATAGTCAGAATACTTACAATAGTGGAGTTGTAATTGGTTATGCGACAATGTTAATGCTGTTGTGTTTTCCGAGATTACTATACTTCTAAGCGCGTTTTGCATGCAATTAACTTTTTACAGAATAGACGCCATAATATTTGTGTATGTATTTCTAAAAACTATGAGCAAAAAATAGCTTTATATTATGCAATTCAGACGATAGAAAGAGATTAAACTGATATAAAGAGTAATCTAATTACAAATGCGAATAAAGTCCCATCAAAATACGCTTTTGATCAATTTATCATACCTAGACAGACTTTTGCGTCGGTGGTATAGTGGTTAGGACGCTCGCCGACCATGCGCATGGTCCGGGGTTCGATCCCCGGCCGACCCACTCCTTTACCCTCGCTAAGCCAGAATTAATACTGGTAAAGAGGAAAGGTTGGGCATGAGGCTAGCAACCTCATCCTGTAAAAATAAACACTGCTACAGAAACTTCAAGCCACTGGCTTGAAGCCCTATGTTCCACTGGGGAACGTAAAGGAAAAAATAGACAGACTTTCACTCTTGTGTGTAGGTAAACTTAGTTTTCAATGGTCTCTGTAACCAATATTCGTTCGTGACGCAATCTCACAATTGGAATTAAATTAATGCAAATCTCCACAAATCTCATAGTTTAAATATCAGTCTCCAGCTCATTGATGCCTACTGCATGGAAGTCATGGAACTGTAGTCAGAAGCTGTGACCATTGGGGCCCACTATGTCATAAATTGACAGAAGTTAGAATTCACGGGTCAGTGAATTCCAACCTAAGTGGATAGTGAATGAATAGTCAACGAACTTGATCTTGTAACCTGAAGATCTCAGTTTCGATCCCTCGTGGGATCGTGGACACACACTGCTTAGTAAACCCAAATTGAGAGGAAACAACTGTTCAGTGCTCTCTGGTTTTCAATGATCTGTCTAACTGATGTTGGGTCGTGATGAAATCTGACATTTAAAATTAAACGTAACCTAACTGTTGGTGAAGGTAGAAAAATGTTGAACTACTTATCTATTTCAGTAGTTTACACGGTTATTTTCTGACACTATTGTATTAAAAACTGCAAGAAATGAATTTATCATGATTAATATATCATTTGTTTTAGAGATTTTAGTTTAGTGGTCAACTGGTTTACGAATTTATTATTTCTTTAGGTTCCAAGTGTAACATAGGGCTTCAACAACATATCTTTATTTAACTCTGTTGTCTGCAGTATTTTTTAGTCGTCTGCACGATAGGCCATAAGTTTTCATCTTCTTTATGTCACCCTTGGACACACGAACAACTTGTCTATCCTTATTTGGGTTTCAGTAGAAGGTCTAACATGCTGTGACACTCAGTGGTCTGTCTCCGCAGTCTGTCTAATCCCTCCCTGTTTTCTTGGGCATATTTTCTAGCCCATAGATTTTTGGCTGGTTAATTACCAGAGTTCCTTGTCGTTTAAAAATTTCGATAAACACTTTTCTGACATATGTGTCACTCATGTCTGACTTTGACTTATTTGTATGCACAGTCCAGTCGCAAAGTGATTAAGCCATACAGACTTCATATTCTAAGAGAGAGTAGGAATAACGATGCAAATCACTCTAAGTCATTTATCTTTGTGTATATGTAACACCAAAACAAAACAAGAATAGCAGAATAAACTAAACTTCAAAATAACATGTGTGTCCCTATAGTACTTTCATAAACTATGCCGAATTCATTTGTTTTCGAAATAGCACTAAAGATGACATCAAAGTGAAAAAACTCATAGATAAGAAAACAGAAAACTGTTAGAATATGAATAAATATCACCATGTCAGAATATTATTTATATGTGTCACCTCTGGTCAAATTTTGTGTAACTTTGACATCTGATAGGTATTTGCAATGGTCGATCCAAATTGTGTCCATCTTAAATACATTATGTGATATGTTAGTCAGCATTTTCAGTGAGAATTAGCAGTGAACATGCTGACATTTTAACAGTGAATGGTAAGTAAAAAAAAAAGTCTTACTAATTTTTTATCATTTTGTCCAAAAAACTTGTGGGGTAGAAATACACGAATACTAGAAAACACAGCTAGGACATTGTGATATCTCATGTAAAGAAGAGTATCAAGTTAGGTTAGTGGAGTTCTCCACAGTACAAAAGGGTTTAGGTCGTAACACATAAAGAATGGGTTTGAGACGATCAAGAAAAACAACATGAATGTTAGTTACAGCATCAAAAACTTTGAATATACTGAGAAATATAACTAGGCCTAAATTTCGTACATCATCCACTTGCTCTGGTAATTAGGGTCTTCTTGACCTGGATATCACAGGCTTTCTTCTGACCTAATGCAATTTCATTTAGTTCTGTTAAGACTGACCAAAGCATTTACGGGTCCTACCAGTTCTCAGAAGAAGTATACATTTCACTAGTGATTTGTTTTCTCAGCGTGACACTGTAATTAGAACTACAGATCGTTATGTTTGTTATACTTTATCAGAAAATTCAACTAGTTTAGCTTTCACCAGCTGACGCTGTCTTTGGTACAAGTTTGACATCTGACTATTCATCTAAAACGGCGTATATTTCATAACGCCCACGCAGTAACTGTAAGAAACTGAATTCGAATGAAGTAACAGATAGATAAGAGTAGTCAGGCATAAAAATTTAGAACAACACATCTAAGCGAACAACATTGTTTTTAATTAGATCTCATCAGGCTTAACTCTAATATATATAAGTTTACAAGTATAATACAAATATAAAATATAATCATGGTGTTTTGTCTATAGGATAATAAGATGGTGAATATAAATTGTGCAATTAGTCATAATAGTAGTAATGATAATAATGATAATGGTTTTATCAATAATAAGAATGAAAAAGTGAGGCAATCTGTGATAGCACGAATAATGAAAAACAGTATGATTAAACAAACAAATGTTCAGGTGGAAGTAGTCGATAAAGGCTAGTACTACTAGACAGCCTAGCCAACGTGTTAGTGAACATCTCCCATTGTGGTTTGGCAAAAGACAGACAAACACAATCCGTAGCTCACTTTTGTCACATTTAATTGATAGTGGTCATGTAGTGGAGAAAACGAGAGCTTCCAAAGTAACTCATCGTATCCCACCGAATCTTTCAAATAGACTTCGTATTCGTCTACTTCACACAGCTGAGGCGATAGGCATTCGAAATATTAAACCTAAACTATGCATTCAAAAGTTCGTACAACGACTTTCCATCCCTTGGCATATTAAGGCATAACCAACTAATGACTTCTACACCACCCTTATTTATATTTTCAACCCCTTTCTTATCACCCCTTAATCTTATCACATCTTCATTATAAACGTGTTTCATTTCCTTCCCTTACAATCTAACACTATTTAGTCGGTTCATTTGTTTTTACTAGCCTTTATCGACTACTTCCACCTGAACATTTGTTTGTTTAATCATACTGTTTTTCATTATTCGTGCTATCACAGATTGCCTCACTTTTTCATTCTTATTATTGATAAAACCATTATTATTATTATCATTATTACTATTATGACTAATTGCACAATTTATATTCACCATCTTATTATCCTATAGACAAAACACCATGATTATATTTTATATTTGTATTATACTTGTAAACTTATATATATTAGAGTTAAACCTGATGAGATCTAATTAAAAACAATATTGTTCGCTTAGATGTGTTGTTCTAAATTTTACTATAGGCATAAAAATGACATCAGTCTCAGAAGTCAGTGAAAGCTGATACGGACTATTTACAGAAATGTAAGCTGTCTGGCTATGTTCATCGGGATTATTATGAACTAATATTTGGGAGCTCTTGGTGAGGTGAACTGGAATTGTCCACAGTAGTGCAAACGTATTCATCCTAGATATCTTTTTTACCGACTTTAATTTTCAGCTAATAATTCTCTCCATCGCTTTCACATTTATCTATTGCATTTTCATTCTGTTAATTACCTAATTTCGTGTGTTTTTGTGGTAAGTTAAATAAGATTAACTCACTTCGATAGAAAGTTTCACGTGGATTAAACAATAAAATAGAATATATATAATGTACTATTTTACCCTACAGTGACATTTGTACTATACTTTTGGCCTCACCTCATTCAATGTGCGACGTCTCAAAATTCAGTATAAATGTAAACTAGTCATCCTAGTGTAAGTGATTGCCAGGATGTTATCTAAGCCGATTAGCTACTCTCTCATTAGAATAAACAGTGTA
Organism: Trichobilharzia regenti; assembly: GCA_944472135.2. Taxonomy (NCBI): domain Eukaryota; kingdom Metazoa; phylum Platyhelminthes; class Trematoda; order Strigeidida; family Schistosomatidae; genus Trichobilharzia; species Trichobilharzia regenti. The sequence goes on from OX235267.1 coordinate 22,407,504, forward strand.
TGCATGCATCATGATGAAAGCAACATACCGTGCACATTGTTCATGAGCATATGCAGCTTCTATGTGATCAGCTAACTGGAATACAATTTCACATTCACCAGTTGGTGAAGCACGACCAGTGTATATACGAAATTGTCCATCTCTGCGTGACGCACACTGACGTACAAATCTATACTAAAAAGCAGAAGCGAAATAACACAAACGTTAACTTAGCAATGATGAGATAAGAGGACAGTGAACACACGGTTCTTGATAAGAATAAAACGAATTAAGCAAACCACTTTCATTTGATACAGCACACACAGCAATGCAGCAGCATTACTTTTCGAGCTGTATTTCAAACCCATTTATTTCTTATAATCATATCAAAACAATCACATGATTTTCAGAATCTGCACAGCAGTGTACAGTCATTTTTACTTGAATCATTATGTTGTAATTATGTTCAACAGATATTAAATTACTTCTGTCATGTGTATAAGAGTGGATAGATGTTTATTTTTTTTAGTCAGGCATTCCTTAGAATAAGGAGTGAATCGAAGACTGTCGAATTACAAAACTCTAGCTTGACTAAAAGCTGATTGTTCTTTTTATTTGTAATTTCTGTTCTTTTTTTATGACATAACTTTTTTCCATCAATAATAATTACTGACTTTCCAATCAACTATATGGAATATACTGACCACAGCTTTTCATCAGGACTTAATTCAGTTTATTTGGAGGCTATCTACTAATAAGCAGTCGATTAGCAAGTGAGAATACTTTTTAGCTTACGGATTTCAACATCACAGTTATGATCCTAATGCTTAGAAAAAATCTACTTGACATGTGGATAATACATTTTGATTGTATGAAAATATATTTACAAGGTGTAGAGTCGTTAAAATATTTCTCTTGACAATTAAGAAACCAATAGGGTAGATTAATCACTCATTAAATGAAGTACTTTGATTATGATTTGACTGAAGGGAAAATAATAATTCATCTGACTGCTAAGACAAGTTTAGTAGATTCGAATCTAGCGAAGTCCTGACAGCGAAACACGAGGCTCAGTTAATCTTTGGAGAGAAATTCATATGGTTTAATAGGCACCATATATATATATATATACTGAACGGTATTACAGTTTCGTTTACTGGACAGCTCGAAAGTGCATCCTGCAAAATTGGGAAATGTGAGAAAAGCGTACTCACAACTTTTTTACTGACGTATTCTGAGGAGGCTCTGTTTGAATACACACCAATAGTATATTTAAAAAAGCTGAATCATTATGAACCAATCAATGTCTCTTAATGATATATTGCTTTATTATTTAAGGTGGCTATTGTATATATAATAGAAATCTACGTATCTTCAAGTCTAAGAAATTACGTTAAGCAGCGTAGGTGATGCGTAGTAAGTTGTGGTTGGTGAAAACAAAATAATTTATCCACCTATGAATTTCATGATTTTTATTATGGGATCTCTACAGTGTGTAAACGATATAGTTGTGTGTTATCTGGAGTGTTATAGGTACAGTCGCGTCTTGTATTTCATTTAATCTAACAGATGTTATTTATTATAACCAGTTTAAATTATTTGTTTATTTTTCATCACTGACGAACACATAATTTCTTTTACTTTATAATTCCTTGTTTTGCCTTCCATATATATAATGATGCAACATTAAGAGCGAAGTGTTATTAAAACACTGTGTCTACACTCTGATATCATATGAAAATGTGCTGAATTAGTTGTGTTCTCTGAGCTGGTTGACTTAACTGTTGAACTTTCGTCGTCCTTCTAAAGAACATCTTTAGCTCAAGTTTTGGTATAAAATGAACTTATTTAAATTCTCCATGAATGGCGAGAGCTTCGTAATGAAATCAACCAGCTCAGACGACACAACTAATTCAATACCATCCACCTGAGCTACAAATTTTCTGCATTATTTCATAAATATATGGTTCTATGATTGAAATGAGGCAAAATCAGATGAAAGTTAAATACAAAGCTAGACTGCACTGATATGTGAACCAAGTATCTCTGCGGTTTGTACTGACTAAGCTACTGGGCATATTTGGTGATGACCGAGCTTTCATTTCACTTCAGTCATCGAGATTTCTGTCCAGCCATTATTCGAATACATAGTGTCTGATTGTTCCTCAAGTATTATTTCCTTAAAGATCCTGTTTGGGTTTTTGGCGAATACACACGTTTTTCAACCTCATGTAAGCATATCTTTTATACACACAAAGATGTGATTTATCACCGAAAAATTGATTTTTATTAGTATAACAGTGACAATCAATTCTTTGTTGTACAGATGCATCCACTGAGTCTTAATACACACGTTTAAAACTATTGTTATCAACTAAATATACGTTGGATGCTGTGATGTTGTCAACTTACTGTCTAAACAGAAATAGTTAAGACAATGTTTAAAATCAGGTACTGTCGTTTGACAATTAAATGTTAAAGTCTATTATTAAAGCTTTCAAATAAGTTAGATATGCCTTGTATTCTATTTTAAGGATTTAAGTCAATAAACTTCAAGTCCATAACAATATACAGCAACCTAACAGTCGAAATAAGCTGAAGAAGAAAGATGAGTGGGTTTTTTTTATAGATTTATTTATGGATGAGTTTGACGCCTCGTTGACAGAAGCTTAAACACTGGTTATGAAGTTGTTATTGTTATTCTACAGTAAAAAGAAATTTTTGCAAAATATATTCACAATCTAAACTGTGAATATTCACCATCATATTACAAAGGAGTTTATTGTCCCTTCGTCTTGTGCATATATAATATTAGTGCATAAGAACATTAACTTTCACAATGGTCCAAGTGGTCAAGTCGTTTGTCGTTTGAAATTAAGGGCTTTGAGTTCAAGTCTTAGTAGGAACACTATCACTCGCCGGGAATACAGGTACATCCAGATGACGAGCTGTAGGCAGACCGAAATGCGCTATCAACCAAATTACTTCATGTTAATCCTCAAATATTGTCGAAGCGGAGCGGACAGGTTAACAGTGGTCGAACACTTTGGTTCATTCAATCGATGGGAAAATGAAAGTTGTCTCGAAAAAAATAAATTCCCAGCTGTCTTCAAATAAAAATATAATAAGTGAAGAAAAAAATAATTATTCAACTTACTAAGATAATTAACTTAGGTATACGTAAATTCTTCTGTATTAAAAGTATTTCTGTACGGGTTAAACATAAATAGTGTAATCCATTACAATTCGGTATTAAACATGCACTTGTGTAATCTTTTGGTTTAAAGTAAACATTTACAGACCAAGCAAACTCTAAAATATGGAAAAAAAGAGAAAAACAAAGAAAACAAGGCTATTAGCGAATAATAACAACATACAATGGTTATGAAACCGTTAAGTATGGAGATTTAGAATTGTTTTTCTTTTTAGTTGATACTGTCTCGCTAGAGCGGGTTGCAGGTGATCAGTGCGTCTTTAACTAGCATTCTAGTTGACTATCTTTATTTCAAAATTCCTTTTTGAGTGTAACATATTTAAAAACATTTGTATTCATCAAAACGATTGTGACTGAGGGAAATATTAGTTTTATGGATAACTGTATCACTGAGGAAGAGGGCTGCTTCAAAACCAGACAGACACACTTTGAATTTTAACAAGAAAAACATTGTTAAATTCATATACATACTCCCAGAGGTAGTTTTGATTTGTCTCAACAGCTGAATGTTCTGCGAGATTGCCTTGTAATTGGGAGATCCTCTGTTCGCACTACGGTTGCTGCGTACTGCTGAATAGTCCCAGACTAGGAGGACACATCTGTCAAGTACCTTCTGGTTTTCCAGTGGCATCTCTAGCTGGTGTCATCTTGTGGTTAAGCTTGAATTAGAATATTTTAGGTGTGAATTATCACGAAGTAGATTATTACCTTAAATCAGTAGTTATACAAACCACGCTGTGCATTATTCCATTCACCATTATCCCCAACAGTGCCCCTGAGAAAATATAATCAGTGGAACCAGTCTAATCATGAATGATATTTTTTGTGGATAATGCCAATGAATGATAACCAGTCAGATGATCAAACTATGTGCCAGTGATCACATCTCTTCACTAAAAGATTTTATTTTAAAGTGTATATGCTTGTATTGATCAAATCGCCACACTACGGATCATCATTGAACAAAGCTTGGAATGGTAGTCTGTCACCTCTCTATCTCAACTTTATCGACTTTGAAAAGGCCTTCGATAGCTCAGCGTCGATCGAGAGGTGATTTGGAAACTACTTCGCTACCATGGGGTGCCACCGAATATTATGCATCTCATCCAACAGTTGTACGACAACGCTGCATGACAAGTTATCCACAACGGGAAACTTACGAAAGCCTTCGAAGTGAGGACGGGAGTAAGACAAGTTGGCTGTCTACTATCGCCAATGATTTTCCTGATTGCAGTAGATTGGATAATGAGACAGACAACAGGCAATGAAGAAACAGGCATAAAATGGACTCACACAAAATCAACTTGGAGGATCTGGACTTCGCCAATGATGATATATGTCTGATTTCCCACAAACTGGAAGATATGCAAGTGAGAAGCAACAAGCTGGCGATGGAAGAAGCATCAAAGATAAGACCTCCTTCAGGCGAACACAGATAAAACAGAGGTAGGTGATGAAGATTCCTGGCCAACACCAACACGAACAACAACAACAACAGACAACAATCAGCCAGCATAAATGGGAGGAACCTGAAAGAAACAACCTCCATCACCTACCTACCCACCTACCTGGGAAGCATCGTTTCAACTACAGGTCAACGGAACTGACGAGGATATCAAAGCCAGAGTCGGAAAAGCAAGACAAGTTTTCATCACTCCCAAGTCTGTGTAGAGTTCAACAGCACTAATCAGCATCAGAAATAAGATCCGGATCTTCAACTCCAATGTGAAGTCAGTCAGTGCTACTCAACGTACGGATCAGAGACTTGGCCAGCGCGTCATAAACAGCATCTCAAACAAACTTCAGACCTTCATTAACAGTTGTCTTCGCTCAATACCACTCAAGATCAGATGGCCGGCCAGAAACGATCACCAACAGGGATCTCTCGCAGTGAGCGAACTAACTCAGCAGGAACCGATTGTGCAAGAAGAAATGGAGAAGGCAGGAAGAAATGGAGATGGATTGGCTGGCCATACTCTGAGGAAACCATCAAGTGAATGACATCACTAGATAAGCCATTGCTCGAGTGGAACCAGGCCGAAAGGGAATCGGCGAGTTGGTCGTCAGTGTGAGGGTGACTTGGAGGAGGTCATGTGAGGAGGAGATGAAAGCATGTGGGGAGACTTAGAGCGGGGTGAAAAAGTTGGCAGAAAACCGAAGGCAATGGAGATGCACAGCTGACGCCCCATGTTCCTCTAGGAATTAAAAGATACAATAATAATAATACTTGACCAAGTATAACATTGTGTAGGGGAAGTTTAAAATTATGTCTTCAGCTCTTTCTTCTCAATGAGATTCTAACTAATGCACATTCATAAAAATATTCTACATTGATTTCTAGATGAATATTATCCTATTTTGTCATAGTATTTATTATTGAGTGATTTAATTAGACTGTAGGCTTAATCAATAATGAATCCGTTAACCGTTTGAATTAACATCACAAGTCTCTCTTGTTGTAGCGATCACGTGTACAAACAACAGCAACAACAACGATAACAAAATAGTGAGCAATAGACAAATAAAGTTTCGTGAAAGTTTTAAGTCAGTCATGTGAAAGGAGAGAGATATAGGAGGAAGGAGTAACGATAAAGAATCAGAAAAACAGAGGCGAAAACTAATCGAGTTTATATATATATATATATATAACGTGACGAGCCACAAAACAAAATGAACATGTCTGTTAGTTACTTGAATGTGAGAAATAAATTCATCAACCCGTAAGACTCTAGAAAGTTAGATTATCGATATTAATGGTATAGAGTATTTAGATTAGAGGAATGACAGAGTCAGTGATTTCTAAAAAAGTGTTGCCTTTGTAGATTTCACTCATCTGGTGTACACTTCATTCATCTCATTCAGTATAAGACCAGGATCATTCTAGTGAAACTATGACTTATTGGTCTAGACACTTTGCAGTTGATAAGCAGTTATTCACACTTTTGAACATCGATATTTAGGTATGTATTGTTGATACTAATTTACTGTTGTAAGTATATTGTTCAGGAATGCAGGAAAGTATTACAGCCGCTAAATTTGAGCAGTTTCGTAGCTTATTTCTCAAGACCAATAAATTGAAGGAAAAGATACTGAGTGAGGTAGAAAGTGTATTCTGACAGTAGTTCTAGAAATATATATATATTAAAAAACCCGAAACCTGATCCTATAGCTTGCTACTCGCATTCTGTGCATATATAGCCCTGATACTGTGGAGGATGAGTTAAATCTTTTGAGGAAATCCTAATGGAAAATGGATTTCCATCACATTTTATTGAGAAAAATATACATTCGAATCCTATGAAACGTGACTTAACATCTGCAACCAAAAAATACTGTGCATGAACTTGAAATTCAAAGGTGACTTAGCTTCCGATACCATGAAAAGAAGGATGTTGCAGTCCCTGAAAAGAACATTCCCTGCTTCATCTTCGAGAATAGCATTTATCAGTCAACCAATTATGTTCAATAACCTGAAAGACAAAATCCTGCTGTTGACCAAATCTATGTGCGTTTATCAATTCTCCTACTTGTGTGGAACTAGGTATATCGGTCGTTCGATTCGAGTTTTGTCCAAGAGGGTGCAAGAACACTATCTTGCATGGCTACGAAGAGTTGGAAGTGGAGCAATAAGAAGAGCGATCATTGAACATCTGGTCGATAATGATCACACTATTTCTATAGCCTCCGCCTTTAAAGCCATCTACAAGGCAAAAAGTAATTTACCGAAATCACTACTTACCCGACTCATCTGTATCGCTGAAGCTTTGGCTATCGAAACAGAAAAGCCAGGTCTCTGTACACAGAAAAAGTTCGTTCAACCCCTCCAACTTTTATGGTCTTTATCCCTCTATGCTAAAGTATGGTAATCCCTAATCATATTTTGGCTCGACCAATTTTTTCTCATTGTGTCTATTCAAATTGTATACTCTTCTTTTATTGCGTCAATTGTTACTAATACTATTCTCACCTTGAACTGTCCCCAGTATTATTTCACTTGTTCCACAAGCAATTCTAAATCAGTTCTGTTTCGCAACGTTAAATTCTATGTTACCAAATTTCACATAATATTACGCAACGTTTTTATTTTATTCGATTTGCACATCCCTTCCAAGTTATATACTTCCTATGAATTATTCCATATTTGACATTAATTATTTTGCCGCTTGACATTTAACTATGACTAAAATCACAAATATTTTTATTGCATTTCGTACTACTTTTATTATTTTATGCATTCACAACTATTATCCAATTCCCTCACCTGGAATCCAGCAAAGACAGGGTTCCAGGTGAATATAGACAAGAGGGAGGCTATGAAAATAACCAACCAACCAACAACAACAGCAGCAACATCCAGCGCCAATCACCATCAACGGGAGGGATTTGAAAGAGGTTACTTCACTCACTTATCTAGGGAGCATTGCCTCAACTACAGGAGGAACGGACGAGGATGTCAAATCGAGAATCAGGAAGGCGATAAACACATTCATCAACCAGAAACCAATCTGGAAATCTTCGTCACTCAGCATCAACAACAAATTTCGGTCGAATTTTCAATACAAACGTCGTCAGTCAGCTGTTCTATACGGATGAGAAACTTGGCGGGCGGGTCACAAAGAATATTTCCAACAGCCTGTTGAAGACATTTATCAACAACTGTCTTCGCCGGCTCTATACTGAAGATCAGATGGCCGGACCGGAAAGAATCACGAACAAGAAACTATGGGAAAAAACAAAACAACAGCAACATATATGCAGCTGAAAGTGGAGATGGATTGGACACTGGCTGAGGAGGAGGCCGCTGGGTGACATCGCGCGAGCGTCAGGCCATTGCTCGAGTGGGACATCAGTGCAAGGGTGACATGGAGGAGATCGTGTGAATAGGAATTGAAACAGTATGGACTAACATGGATGCAGGTGAAAAGTACAGCAGAAGACAGAAGTGGCAAGTGGAGACGTGCAGTTGAAGCCCTATGTTACACTAGGAACCCAAGGGAACAATAATAATAATAATCACCGGATGTAACTTCTCGGAAAAGACCATAAATATATATATATATATATATATATATATTATTGTACAGCTTGATGATAAATTCGTTGAAAACAGTCTCTTCACTGAATCACTTGTTTTGATTTTCTATATCACAATGGGAATTTTCCATGAAATAAAATTAAGTGATTGTCTATCAGTCTAATTACTAACCGTAAATAATGTATAATGGTTATTCGACCCAGTTATTAGTTTCTTCATAATATTACTAGCGTCATTATCTGCGAAGTAACACTCATCACCTACTTGTTGACTCACTAATGTTTTGTCACTGACTTTAGTTGTGTTCTATAAGAAAGTGATTATTATGACTAAGATTTACATGTCGTGAAAACTAGAAACATGTAATAAAATAAGTGTCAGAATGATGATACAGAAAGAAAGAAATATAAACGTGTCAAAATTCTCAAAAAGACTGCTAATGGGGACTTGTAATGCAAAATCAAGGTTCGTAGGAATGCAACAAAAATATCTTTAAATACTTCATTAGTGTCTGTTCTATATACCCTATTAACATGATTTCCGAAGATACAGTTATGAATCTAATTGTTTGACTATTATCTAACTATGTATACTGACGTTAAGATATCTAACAATGAACCTATAACCATGAAAATGACTATATAAGAGAACTTAAATTAGTAAATGTACAGAGAAAGGGAGGACAATTAGCTTCTTTATCCTTAATTGTTTTAACGAATACAGATAGGTTCAATAAATTGACTTCATTTACTGTTTGTTGAAGTTGTTCCTTAAACGTTGCGTTATAACTTCATTAATAATGTCCCTAAGACAAAGCACTTTCGGAATGAATAAATTCTTTGAGACTGCTAGCAGTGTAGGTAGAAAGTTCCCGTTTGTATCAAGTAGCTTCTCTAAATATCCATTTGTGTTGAGTACTTTTTTGGATAATATTAAAGTCCTTGATGAGGGACGGATTTGAGGAGACTACTCTATCTCTATGAATCAGACACTTTATTAGGTTGAATTTACACTTCAAATTGTACAAAACTCGAAATTTTAGTATACTGGTCCGTTGTTGTTGTTGTTGAATATCTATATAAACTACTTTCTAATGTTTCACCTAGAGGTGAAGTACAACAATTAACTTCTTTCTAAGTTGTAAAACTCATTACTGATGGTGCCCGGTTAAGTATGTTTAGATGTGCTACCTTTTTATTCTTATCTTTAATATACAAAAATATATCATCCTTAGGATAGCGATGGAATTCTAATTCTTTAAATACATCTTGTAAAATTACCAACGTATCAGATTAGCCAATTGTTTCTAAAACGTTATATTTTTGTATTTCTTTTTTTATTTTGATTATAGCTTGATTCCACACTGTATTTTTGGTACAAGTATCAGATTTTCAGCATGTGATATCGCTAGCCCAAATTTTGCACGTCGACCATTGATATTATTATTTTTTTTTTTAATTAATTAATTTTTTTTTATTTTTGATTACAGCTTGGTTCCACACCGTATTTTTGGTACAGGTATGGAATTTTCAGCGTGGATATCGGTAGCCCAAATTTCGCAGGCCGACCATAAATATCAGGTGTGCGTCGGCGTGGGTTCGAACCTCGGACCATGTGCATGGTTGGCGAGAGTCCTAACCACTGTGCCACCGACGCACATATTAATGTAGAACCAAAGTAAATATACCTTTGTTCACTTCGTTGTAGAAAACCCGTAATTAGAATTTCTGATATACATAATCCTTAAGTTATCTGCTGTATGGTATCACTTTCGTAATTCTTATGTATAATGAATATAAAGAACTCTAATTACACGGACAAATAATATTAATAATTTAGGACTGATATTTTGTGCCGAGTGATTTAATTTAGCACGGTCCATACCTGTTTATCTGGTTGAAAACGACAAAAGGGATGATAAGAAAAATAAAAAAGCACAACTAAATTTCGCAGAATGCTGAAAAATAAAATAAAAGACTTAAAAATTGACAGAGAAATGCAAGATAGTCAATAAGATGACAAGAGGACATGAATGTATCTTTTCCAGGCCGTGTAGACTTGTCAGCAACAGGTTCCTATGATTAGGTAAACCACAGAAAACAGGCCAACACGTCTATACAAAATTCATACGAAAACTTAGTGAATCCGATATCTGAAATCATATCTTGATATGGTCACTGTTCGTTTTTCTTTTCAATTAAGTCCTACTTCCATCAGATTATTGTTCTTTCTACCAACTGTTCAGTGTTCTCTTCTATCGTTATCCAAATATTCTAGTAATGAAGCAGAATAATACACTCGTATAAAGTAATCACTAGCTTAGATATAGTGGCAGACTACTGACCGACTGAATAATCAGTTTCGTAGATTCAGTATGAGACTCCACGAATGATCATTGAGTGATTTTACTAAAACTTGAAGTAGTTCATGTTGTCACACCTTATAAAATCATACACAAAGGTAGAGGAAGGAAGTATAATTTAAGCAAAATAAACAGAAGTTTGCTAGAGAAAGAATATTTACATTAGAAATAATGAGGACTTTATGAGTCTCAGCGGGAGGGGCGTCACAAGGAATAAATTGATCTATATCATTGGCAATTTTCGAAGACCCCAGGCATGACACTGCCGAACGAGAGTCGCTTCTTGCTCAACAAATATCATTTATTATGATGGTGCCTCAATAAGAACACCATCGTTAACTATGGATGCAGATAAATACAGATTAGAAGTCTCAGAGAGAATAAAGTAGCTTAACACAAGTAAACTATGTACTAATCGCAGCAATCAATGAAGTTTCACATCCTTATTTAGTAACTTATCTTATTTACCCAAAACTCCATAATCATTTTAATCCACCTGACGTGAACAACCGTATAAAAGAACATACAACTGAAGTTTCATGCGCTTATCAGTAGTGTAAGCAAGCTACTTGTTGCATGGCCAGATATCATGTTCGCGCTAAAGATGATAACATTGGATAAATGTCAAACGAGTCTTTTATATTTACATAGAAGACTTGTCAAGAACTAGTCCCTTTGCGTTCATTCAACTCCTCAAATAAGCGACTGTTTAACCTTAAACCAGAAGTTAAACCACATCAGTTTGGTGAAATTATCCGAAGTAAACAGGGTTGAAATATTGAACGGAGATAGAAGTTATCGTAAAACGAAATTGGCACGACTTAGTTTCAGTAAAGTTGAGCGAGTGGAACAGAGGTGATCAATTACGGTTTGAATTTCCTCAGGTAGATGGTCTTTGTATTATATGCTTAGAGAAAACTCTGTTATCATATCAGATGTTTTGTTCGACCGTCTTAAGGGTATCTCATCAACCTTTTTTACAACTGCAATATTCGTTGTGGAGTCTGCTATGCTATGCGTGAAGACACCTCATGATGGCTTTTCTCCTCTCACCTGAAGTGCTTGCTAAGCATATTCAGATTTTTAATCAGGTTATTGAGAAGACTGTTTGTCTGTTTTTCGAACGTCTCCAAATAGTTTTAGTGAATAATACAAACATTACAAGTCTATTTTAAATGAAGTGTTTGTTTTATATACGTCAAAACTAAGTTTAAATTATAATGGTTTGGTTGTTTATGCGTTATTTCTGATTCTACATAAGGTTTGTAAAGTCGTATAAAATAAAAAAAATAATGAAAATGACTTATTCCATTTTTTTCGTTGTTTAGATGTTTAAACCGAACGAGATTGTATTTTGTTTTTTTAATCATAAACTTCATTATCTCACTTTATTATTTATTTTATCGTTGTTAATCTGTCTAGACAAGAGAACAGTTTATACTTGGAGAGGGAGAAAAGCAGAACAAACACAGTCAGACGACTGACTGAACAAAAAAAACACATTCAAAGTGGCAAACATGAAAATTAGAGTAGATGGCTCAAGGGAAGGATAGAATAAGTAAACATTATAGTTATGTTTATGTCTATTTATACACATTTAATGCCCTTTATTGAAGGCTTGTAGAGATTTTTCAATCACGTGGACTAATTAGGAATAATATCATTTGATAGATTTTTATATCACATCAATATAAACGAGAGATAGAAAATGTTCACAACAGCAATGTGTATGCTGACAACGCATTTCTTTCGTTTCAGCCTTATTGTGATAATCTCTCAGGTTCATTGTTCAATGTATAAAGAATGTAAAAAAGGAAGAAAAAGAGGAAATAAGAATTCCATGAGAAGTTCGCCATGTCAATAACGACAAACAGTGAATCCGCTAATTCGTTTATGAGTGATTTGTGTCACTTTTATTAAAGTTTCCAGCTAGTGTGATTTCTGATATTTAGAAGATTCTAGCCAGTCAGTCTAGAAATCACTAGAAATATTTTCATTACCAACTACAGGATCTATGCATGAACTTCATCTTTGGGTCCAGTTAGCATTGGATAGACATTTTTTTGTTTGAAAGGTAGTGGCTAGATACGCACGGCACATGTTACAGTCATCTTAGTTAGTATCGATTTACAATCTCATTCCTGGAGAAAATAAACTTTGTATCTCACAAAATCCAGTTCACTTCGGAAGCAGAATCAGATATCGGTGAACTACCATTTCTAGACTGCCTAGTTAACAGAAAGGAAAACGGATATTTTAGTATATCCATATTCAGGAAGAAATCTCACTTCAATAAATATTTAGACTTCAAATCATCACACCACATCAGCGCAAAGATTTCAGTTGTTTCAAGTCTTCTTAGACGAGCACACTCTCTGATAACGGATGAGCAAGAAAAAGAAGAAATATCAAGCATTACTAAAACTTTCAAGCAAAACAACTACCCAAGGAACTTTGTCAACAAAATCAACACAGACATTAAGTATGGCCGAAAACGCATTCCGAAAACATGGACATCAACAGTCGTCATTCCATATAGAGCAGAGATGTCAGACGATATCAGAAGAGTACTCAATCAGCTCGACATCAGAGTTTTCTTCAAAACACCAGACACACTTCAAAGCAACCTTGTCCATATGAAAGACCAAATCCCGAAAGATTCTCTATCTAATTGTGTCTATAAAATAAAATGCTTAGAATGTGATGCGATCTACATTGGACAAACATCTCGAGAAGTCAAAATCAGAAGAAATGAACACCGTAGAGCATCTGTTCGACCACCGAGATATCCGGTTGAACTAGGAAAACTTGAAATATCATCAGTCATCATCAGTCTACACGCTATAGAATCAGGCCACGAAATTGATTTTGACAATATTGAAATAATCCAGAAAAACTTCAGAAACCACAAAGAACGTCTAATATCAGAAGCACTCCATATTAAGTGGAATCCAAATTGACTGAATAGAAATGATGAACTAAAACAGAATCTGACCTGGCTACAACACCCTCCCCCATGAAGTAGCAAAATCAACGCAAATGTGATGAGCAAGTTCACTATGTAAACACACACTACTTTCATAATTTTACACACTGATAAAATCCAACAATCTACACTTGGTTTTGTTATCTTTACCAATTGACCAACTTGACAACCAAAAGTGACTCCAGACTGACGAACGATGATCAAGTTAGTAAACTTTGTTTTGATATAATAACAGATATACTATTACCTTTGATATTTGGTTTGAGCGATCTTCATTGTTATTTTGACTTTCAATATGTCCTTTTAAGTTGAACTAAGTCTATTTTTCTCACCCCCTAATTCTTTGTTATATATATGCTGAGATTTTGTAAATTTCGGTTTAATAATACTTTGATAAAGCTATTAGCATTAAAAAGCGAAACGTCAGTAAAAACAATATCGTTTTGTTTTTCATTCATTAGGAAATACAAAGACCTTTATTATAATGAATATCATATACTCAATGCCCAAATTTTTTCAAACCGTTAAAATTGAACTTGGTTTGGACATATATACTTCTTACTTCGTAAAACTAATTTCACCGTTAAAGTACTAACTTTAGAATCTTATCTTATATGGGTGATAATACAAGGACATTTTTCATAATACAATTACACATTTGTCTCCAGTTTAACTACAGATTGATACCAGTCAGAAAACCATTGAAAACCAGACAGTACAGGACAGCTGTTTCGTCACAGTTTCCAACTTATCGGCAGTACACACTCATCGGTGTTCAAACCCGAAACCTTCTGGTTCTCTAGCTGACATATATCCGTGGCTAAACTTGAAACACCTCAAACTATCTATTTCTCATTTCTGTTAACTGTACAATTGCGAATTTGAAGATAATCAAGCATCCCGTTACACACAATATCTATTAAGAGATAATTAAGATAGCTAGATAAAATTTTAAATCTTTCTTAACTGCTTAGTATCAAAAAAATTACATTGATTTTTCAAACAATTCAATAGAGCCTAGTCAACAAACCACTTAAGCGCACTGGTATCTGCTCTTATTAAAAATTGAGTTTAGAATTTATTATTCTTTAATTGGGGGTATAAACTCCATCAAAAGACATAAATGAAAACAAAAACCTACATAAATATTTACTATTTTGAATTATGTGAAACACTTAAAATTAGTCAAAACAAATACTTGTACTCAAAAAAGAACTCTAAAAACAGTGCAAAATCTATAGTTGTTAAACTATTTTAACCATTAGAATACTCATTAGAAAAAAGGAGTCCTCTATGAACTGAAAACTAATGTAGAAATTTTAAATGAAGTCCTGAATGTTTTGAGTGGTACTGTGTACAGTGAATATTTATGCTTAATAACTTTACCATTAAGATAATAATGATAACTGTTTCGTCCCAGTTTGGGACTCTTCATCAGTACGCACCCACCGCCACCGTTCGAACCCAGGACCTTCTGGTTACAGGGCGAGCTCGTAGACCATTGAGCCACTGGGACCCGATCCAATGGTTCTTGAATTCTATCTTCTGCCAATTCACGACATAGCGCAACCATTTCGCAATGTCTTTTTGGATGAGTTACCGCCTCATCTTCGACCTGCTGTACCTCACTGGTCTACGAGCTCGCCTTGTAACCAGAAGGTCCTGGGTTCGAACTCCGGTGGGTGCGTACTGATGGCGAGTCCCAAACTAGGACGAAACAGCCGTCCACTACTCTCAGGTTTTCCAGTGGTCCTCTAACGGATGTCAGTTCATGATGAAATCCTCCATACAATCAAACAAAATCGCTACAATACCAATACTTGAAAAATAATAATGATATTTTATCTTTTTAAATGTCCATGAAGGAATCAGCTTTAAGAACATTGTCGATATGTTAAAATATGATACAAAGTGGGTTTTTCTCCATTCCCATGCATTGCAAGTAGAAAATAGGGGTCAATACTCGAGCAGTGGTATTTTTTTCACAGGGTGGGGTTGTTAGCCGGCTAGGAGAGGTTTAGGAGTGCGTTGAATGGGAATCGAACCTGGACGACTTTAGTGGTTGGTTTTAATTCTACCACTGAACCATCAACGCACCACAGTGTGGTTTATATATTTATGATTAACAGGTTGAAGAAATGTATTCAGCACAGATTAACAGCTTTTCCGCACAGTGGTTAGGACTCTCGCTGCCCATGCACATGGTCCGAGGTTCGATCCCCCGCCGACGCACACCTGATATCTATGGTCGGCCTGCAAAATTTGGGCTACCGATATCCATGCTGAAAATTCCATACTTGTACCAAAAATGCAGTGTGGAATCAAGCTGTATTCAAAAATAGTAAAAAAAAGTAATAAAAGATGCTATGGATGCAGAACTCCAAACCACCGGAACAAGCTGGATTCAGGAAAGGCAAATAATGCAGTGATCAAATCGCAGCTCTACGCATAGTCATCACAGGACAAAAAATAGGATGACAGTTACACCTCTACATCAGTTTCATAGAATTTGAAAAGGCCTACAACAGCATCAACCTAGAATTAAGTTGGAAGCTACTTCAGCACTATGGCGTGCAATGCCCCAAGTCTTTATCAACATCATTCACAGGTTTATAACAACAGTACGTGTCAAGTGATCCACAACGGAAAACTCAGTGAGGCGTTCGAAGTGAACACACGAGAAAGACAGGGCTGCCTGCCCACTATCACCAATGATATTCTTAACTGTGGTAGACTGGATTATGCAGAAGACTGTGCACAGGGAGTGGGAAGACAGGAATACGCTAGGCTGACAAGAAGACTCTGGGAGACCTGGATTTCTCATGTGGATGATTTACGTTCAGTGTGACACAAATCTGGTTACTCACAGGAGAAAGCCAACAAACTGGAAGAAGTGGCTGGCAGAGAGCAAAGACAAGATCCAGGTGAACATAGAGAGGATGGAGAAGATAACCAACCAACTAACAGCGACAACAACAACAACAACCAGCACCGGTCACTATCAGTGGGAGAGATTTGACAGAAGTTACCTCCTTCACTTATCTAGGAATTATGGTTTCAACTACAGTCAGATGGAACAGATGAAGATGTCAAAGCTCGTCAGCCAGCCAGCCAGAATTGGAAAGGCAAGATATTCTCTTATCACTCTGAAATCCATGTGGAAATCTTCTACTTCACTAATTCAGCATAGAGAACAAGATTCGGATTTGCAACAGCAATTTGAAGTCAGTAAATTTTTCTATATGGGTTAGAAGCCTGGCTAGCGCATCCCAGAAAGCATTTCCAACAAGTTTCAGACTTTTATCAACAGCCGACTTCTGCGGCTCTATACTGAAGATCGATTGACTGGTCAGATAGAATTAGGGACTAGAAACTCTAGGAATAAACCAACCAATAACCTGGTGGTCAACAAATATGTAGAAGACAAATGGAGATGTATTCAACACACGCTACTGAGAGACCATTGCATGAGGTTGCCCGCCAGACTATTGCTAGAGTGTAATCCAAATGAGAACAACGAATTGGACATGTGTCCGAGAGAGACATGGATGAGATCGTTTGGAGAGGTGGAGATGAGAGATTATGAGCAGTCGTAGGCTGTACTGAAGGGGACAGCAGGAAATAGGACAGAGTAGAGACGCAGTGTTGAAGCCGTGTGTTCCAAATGGAACCTAAGGAATGGGTTGTAATATTACAAGACATACTTGTTTTGTGATTTTCAACTGCACTGAATTTGCGCAATATTTAAATTTTGCATCAAAAATATTCAAAACAGAATGTCATTTCATAAACATTATGATTATCTGAAGATTTCTAACTTGGAGACTTTAGTGATATTAATATTTTGTCACCAAACCATTATGACTTTCAAATGATTACAAAGTCCCTTTATCTCAGGATTACAAAACTAGGTAGAAAAGGTGGTATAATTACATGAACCTTGTTAATATATGTGGCGATGTATATAAGTATGTGTGGACTAGATGGCTAGCTGAAGTCTGGAATAATAATTCTGAAATTTCTGTATCACAAACTAAGACGGCCTAATTTAGTCTGTATTTATTTCTTGTTCATTATTTTCAAAAGCACAGGACAGTGAGTAGATTCCATTTATTCAGTGTGTCTTCACTGTGTAGCCCGCCCGTTTAGCTTACCCTAGTATTAGTGTGTACACTTGTATTCAGAGCGTATAATTTTCTTATCCTAGTGTATCAGTATGTCATTAGTAGGTAAAACGCTTGCCAATCAATCCAGGATTCCAGTCCTGGTTGACGCACTCCTAAGCATCGCTCAGCTGGTAGCCAACACCTTAAAAAGGGAAGGTTCGGTGTGTGAAATAAGCAAGCCTATCCAGTAAAAAAATGAAACCACTGGTACTGGAACTTCAAAGCACAAGCTTGAAATTCTATGTTCCACTTGGAACACAAAATAACGCAATAAAATAATTTTCTTAGTTAGAAAATATACGACATACTTGGATCCCGCTACCTACGGCTGTGTTAACTGCGATTCGAATTCGTTACGTGTGGCTAACTACCAAGCCATCTATCTATTTATGAAATTCAATTTTTTCACTAGATACTATTGTGGTGAGAGCAGGCTGCTAGCCAATTGGTAGACATTAATTTACGTCAATGTCTAGGCCGTGAGAAAATACGAACAAGGCTGATTCAACAACCAATCACAGAAGACTTAACGTGGGCAAATAAGATTCGCAGATATATGGCTTAACTTTCTGAGAAACCAGAAACAACCAATCAGAAGACTGTGTTTGTTTGCTTGAATAAAGCGATAATAATGTACATGAAATATATATAAATACGTTCTGATTTCCGTAATAAAAGGATCTGTTGCCGGCCCTTGTCTTCTGCTGTTGTTACACTATCATTGTTGCGGTGATTTTAATCTTTCCTATTATCAATGTAGAAAAATAAATTGATTATGTAGTACTAGCTGAGAGTAATCTGCCAATTCCTATAAATCAACAGTGCAAAATATTAAAAATTCGACTAATGAACAAGTACATGTTGAATAAAATGTGAATATTCCAGTGGTGAATGCATTAAAAATATGATGAAATGATGAACAATGAGTTCAAGTCAGTGTGGGAACAGCAATACAGTGTCTTACGTGTACACGGTAAACTATAAGAAGAAATATATAGTCTTAATGTCATATTTATAACAGCAGAAGTTAATGATCCCAATATCCTCTTTTTATGTTTACTTGCTTTTTCTGTATTTCGAAAGGTTATAAACTACTCTGATCCGCTTTATTTGAAAAAGTTTTATATTAATCACCTGGTTCATTAGTCATTTATACTACGATTCGACCATCCTCAGATCTTATTTTCTATACTCTATTTAGTAATACACACTAAAGTGCATAGATCACTAGTTAACCGAATGAATAATAAGCATAAACAGCTTTAGAGAATAAACATAGAAATACTCACCGATATCTGGGTATGCGTTGGTTTGCTTATTAACAGCAATTATTCTTTCCAATGATGTTAGACATGAATCTCTTTCATTAACTGTTTCAAATTGAAAGATATTCACTTTTCCAGATTCCATGAATAATCCAACCAATAAATTCTGACCATTATTATTATTACTATTACTTCTCATTATACTCATATGCTTTTCTACATCCTCTATTTGATGGTCAGTGAATTCATCTTTTGATTCATTTAAACAAGACTTTAGCGTCGATTTTGAAGTTGACTTTAAGAGACTGTCACTTTTGTTATTTGGATTAGTTGAAGGTAAACTTTCCACAGAGTAAGTAGACTGCTAAATAAAGAAAATAAAGAAAAAAGGAAACGAAAGAGAAGGTGACGGTTACCATAGTGTTTTCAGTGTGTTAAAAGCCAATAGTTATAAGGAACATTAATCGCTTGGCCATCACAGTTGGTTTGTATTTTATCGATAATTCATTGCAAGCTCTGTAATCGTCTAGATAAGTAGCTGACAATAGAACTAAACAGTCTATTGGCATGAAGATAAGTTCTATTAATTAACACTGAATACTGTATAACTAGTTAGTTAAACTAATTTTACATGCGCACTGTGTTTAGAGTTGCTTTACACGGAAGTCATTAAGTGTGTGTTTCATAAGCACAGCTAACTATTAGCAAAAAATATCCCAGGATTCAAAGAGGTCTGTGTTTTTTTCAAATTCTTAAGTTTGCGATATACAGTACCGAAGTTAAGGACCTAATAAATGGTTTATACTTCTGAAGTTGATTCATGAGGGTAGACCGTTGACTCGGCAATGATGTACATTTGAATGAAATGATACAGTGACACAATGCATGCCAGAATTATACTCAAGGTTGATTTCTTCAATACAGTTAGATTTACCGGCCACATTGAATTAGGTGATACAACAATTATAAACTGAAGACTGGTGTTGATGAACAGATTCGAGAAAAGTAATGAAACAATTTGATAATTTGGACAATTCCTCACTCACAATTTTACAGGGCATTAAAATGATAACAGTTAAATTGTGAGGTGAACATTTCCAGCAGTTGATTTGAAAACAAACAGCTAATGGTCTCGTAGCCTGGTGATTGCAATCTTTATCTATTTTTTTGATTACGACTTGATTCCACACTGTATTTTCAGTACAAGTATGGAATTTTCAGCATATGATATAGGTAGCCCAAATCTTGCAGGCTGACCAGAGATATCAGGTGTGCGTCGGCAGGGGATCGAACCTCGGACCATGTGCACAGTCGGCGAGAGTCCTAACCACTGTGCCACCGACTCAACAGATCACAGATAGTCCCTAAAGTAGAATGAACGAGTTGTGAAATGCTACTAATTTTTCACTGGGTAGGCGTTTAGCCTTGTTTTGGAATTTCTCAGTGGTGCACAACTAAAACCACATCAGGCTTCAGACCCGGAAACCTTAAGATATAAGGTAGCCATGTTATCATTTATCCTTTGAATTACTCGAAACCCAGTGTCTTAGAAACCTACATCTCCTTCAATTCGTGACACGATACCACCCCTGTTCCCGCACCTGACCCAATATGTGGAAATTAGCCCATCGCTTATTGGTGACTAACTAATATATATCCAAGTGTAACTGTTAAGTCTTGACACTTCGAAATGAACAACAATATTGGTTTCTGTTCAATGACCAAATCATGTAAAGTATTAACTTCCATTAGAGATCATTTTCAACCTTAGCAGTCCTGCTTCTGAGTAATACAGGTTTGTGTTTGTAAGTTGTGTTAAATATGATTATCCTCAAGATTCGGGATAAACACTGTTGATAGAAAGCAAAACGAAGTTAAATTATACTTGTTAATTGACTGCCAACCCTTATAACCATGTTAAATTTATTGAAAAGACAATTAAAATATTATTCTAATAATTGTGAAAAGTTTTGCGTTTTGAAGAGAAACCACATTAAAATTTCAGTGACATGATTTGATTCGACCTTGTGAATTTGTATATGAACTAAAGTTTCAAACATAGTGTAATGCGGTGTAATGAATACAAAACTATCTGTTATTTACAAAATGAAAATATTATGTTAGTGGTTTTTGCTTTAATGGAACACTGTAGGTAGTGGAAACCATAAAAAGCTTAAATATAAAGTTGCAATACTGGAGAATCAAGTATGCCTTATACAAAGCGTCCAGAGTGCTAATGGGACTTTGTTAGCGGCGGGTTATAAAAGTTGTCGGCACAATACGAGGTAAGAAAGTGAAGACAAGTGACTCAAATTCTTTAGAAGAGTTTCATTTCTGTTGCTATTTAAAGTGCCAGCTAGTAAGCTGCTGAAGAGTTTGAACGAGATGAAGAATAAACATTTGGAAACCAGTCGTGTTGGACAGCTTTTTCTTTCTGGTTTGAGCGTCTTCGGCAGTGTGCAGCCAACAGCCTACTAGAGATGTAGCCTAGGTCCTTCAGGTTTCTAGGCTGAACTTGTTGACCACTCAGCTAGTCTTGGGGTGCAATTCAATGACCGATGAATTCTAACTTCTCTCAGTTCGTGATGCATACAAAAACAACTTTATTATTAATTCTCAAGCAATGCATAAAAAGTAGTATTAGATATTAGTTTAGGTTTAATCCCCCATTAAAATACCACACGTATATCACTACTTACCTCTGTACTATTTGTATGTTCAGATAAAGAATATCTTAACTGGCGATCTATCCTTTGGGAATGAAATTGAAACCAGTTTTTACTATTCCGTAGTTTCAACCAGACAAAATGAGCAGGATTCTGTTGTTGCCTTTGTTGTTCATGCTGTTGGTGCAGTCGATTCAGCTTACACTGTCGGTGCAATATTGCCACATGAAAAAGACTATTTAATGATTGAGTAATGTAAGTTGTTTCTTTCATAAAGTCATTTGCACTGCTACTTAAACAAATTTCATTAGTAGTATATGTAGTATTATTGTCATTGCTGGTATTTTCATTAGAGCGTGATAGAAAATTTTTAATTAACCAAGTCGAATCAGATCCAAATTTATTTTTCCATTTTGACTTTTTCTTATATACAGTTAGATAAGCATTTCTGTAATTAGACTGAACTGTAATTTCTAAATGTTGCGGACGATGAGTCTGTAAGTAAAAATGAAAATAATACGAAATTTATTTTTAAACGAATAGGCTGATTGTATTGTAAGTCAGTTCAATGAGTAATGCTCAAAATTAAAATTAAAACTTGATTCACTGCAAGATTCAGGTCAGCTAGCCATAACTTATGTATAGTAGTGAACTGGCGACCTTGGGTACTGGAACTCTACTGGATTAGTGATCTGAAAACTTCTGACTTGAGTTCTGTCACAAACGCCACCTATTTCATCAGTATCAGTCTGTTACTACGAGAACATTTTATTATTATTATACCCTTTAATTCCTAGAGGAACATAGGGCTTCAGCTGCGCGTCTCCAATGCCTTCGGTATTCTGCCAACTTTTTCACTCCGCTCCAAATCTGCCCACATACCTTCATCTCCTCTTCACATGACCTCCTCCAAGTCACCCTTGCACCGACGACCAACTCGCCGCTTCCCTTTCGGGTTCCACTCGAGCAATCGCTTGTCTAGTGATGTCACTCACTTGATGGTTTCCTCAGAGTATGGCCAGCCAATCCATCTCCATTTCTCCCTGACTATTTGTTTCACAGTCGGTTCCTGGTTGGTTCGCTCATTGCAGAGATCCCTGTTGCTGATCGTTTCTGGCCGGCCATCTGATCTTGAGTAGTATTGAGCGAAGACAACTGTTAATGAAGGTCTGAAGTTTGTTTGAGATGCTCTTTATGCGAGAACATTTTATACTCTACCAATTGTAAATCAACGCGGTTTATTTTTAAAAAAATGTGGATTTGTTGAAATATTGGAAAAAATAGTTATCACATAACATACGAACAAACTAACATAACGTTGTTGAACATATCACAGAGTCAGCAGACTTCAAGTAGTTACGAAAGAAAAAGGTATATGGAGATATAATGTTACTAAAGTAGACAAGTAGAGGTTCCAAATGTGAAAGGATAATTAAACTAGCATTAGAGAAAATGTACAAAAGTTTGAAGATGAATAGCAGTGAATACATTTCGGCGATTACAAAGATTCTTACTCATGCTAGCGAGTCGTGAATAATTGAATCCTAATATACCAAGGACCACAACTAGTGAACGTATTTCTTCCTACAGGAATTTGATCAACAGAAAGGGACCATATGGAGTGGGAGTAGACTAGAACACCTAAAACTTTCTCATAACTAGTGTTTATATCAACATGAAATAAGATAAAATAGGGATTTCATCCTATAGATGAATTATGGTACAAGTATTTGAGGGATGAATCACCTTTGCCGCCCTACAGTCACAAAAGAATCCTATAGTGATTCAGTAAAGCATCCTTCGTTAATAAGTCATTAACCCAGTCATTTTAGGCCTTCATCAGTGACCACTGTCAAGACCAAAAAACCTACGTATTTTGGTGAACTAATATTCAACTTAAAAACTATTACCGTTTGTAATATTCAAAACACCAGTCGCAGTTGTCACCCTTTTTAACTACTATCTGTATTACATCTGATGACTACATGATGTAGTAATAATACTAATGGATCTCAACCTGTGATTTATTTTTAATTCAAATGTGTGATTTTCAAGCCATAGACTATAAATACTAAAATAATCCTACTTTTCGGAGTTACTACAGTGGAATAGCTACATTAAACCTCTATAATAGGTGTAAAGCATAAATGGAAGTGGAAGACTGTAGAACCCTGTCTTTCCTTATTTTCATTTGTCAGGTTCTAACAGGATTTTTGAAATGTGAAAAACTATAAACCATGAAGTAAGTAAGTCTAGTCACGGAAGGCTCTAAGAAAACAACTTGTTTGCTATTCTAACTATGAAAATAGCACTCAGTCCAGATACAACAGGCTTTAAATTCTGTTCACCTATTTTCACTATATAAACTCTCGGCTTATGTGTTTAGATAACTGAATGCGAAAACCAGGTCATCATGTCAAAATGTTATAATCGAACACTATAACTATGGGAACACAAGAGTTATAAATTATACCAGACAGAGACAGTTTATACCATCATTGGATGACCTAAACAAAGGTCACACTTTATTGATTCAGAATAATTTGTTATTGGGTCATCAAAGCTACCTTGATGAGGATGTCTTATGATCTCACCGGTTAAATGACCTTTATAATGTATGCGTATAGTGTATGCGTACTATATTCTAAAATTAAGGGTTATTTAAGGACATAAGTAAATAAACTTTAGAAGAGAAAATCAATCGAAGAATCTCTTGTTTTCCATTATTTCATTATGTGTCTGCCATCGATTTTAGAGGTCATTAGAAAATTATGAAGAAAACTGCAGTTCATTTTTATCTTTACCAACCTAAAAATTGATTCTAGCTAAATGATTTTATAGATAGTTGATTATTCTTGAGTTAAAGTAAGATCACGGACTGAAATCAGGCTAAGAAACTCTGCTTTCGCTTTTTTTTATTCATATTTTATTTGATATCACTTTGTAATAAATCATACTTAAGATGTTTTTTTTTCAAAAATTAACTTCAAAGAATATATATCGCATTTTGACTTGATCAATCTTGGTTCGGCTAAGCGGTAATTAAAAGACAAAATGATGATGTGCTGATATAGTACATTATAACCATTTGAAGCCGCCGGCGTATTAGCCAAATCTGTCAACCTATAACACCCCATCTGTGGCTGCCGAGTGTGAAGTTCCAGCAAGTGAAATGCTTGCTTATGCGATTCCGACTAAGGGCACTGCGACAGTTCCTTCTCTTTCGACAGGAATAGTTGCAACACTTGCAAAACTAATATGTATGCTTTATGATTGTGTTATAAGGGTATATCTTTCGTTTGTGTTACAGGTATGAGACACTTGAATGCAGTGGACCAATTGTCCAAAGATATAAACGGTCTGAACTTGATGCTTGAATATTCAAGCCTAAATCTGTATTTTTGTGTGTGATAATAATGGACTTTTTGTCTTGCTTTCATGCTTTATATTCTCCTTTGTGTGCGTCAGTGTGACATCTCAGTTGGTTGGTCAGGTGTACTCTTTCCTGTTTTACGGTTAAAGCTTATCACATCATCTTTACGACTTATTCAAATCTAAAAGTAATAATAGATTTTCGAAACAAAGTTATTTAAGTCTCTGTTAAAGACATTTACCTGTTTCCGTGATTTCATTTCAACTAACATATTCACAGGCATAGTGCTTACATTGAGATTTGGAGGATTCTATGGGAACATGGTTGATGATTTTAAATTTCATAATTCAGATTTTAACAATTTTGCTCTGACAAAAAACGTTGTATGCTAGTTAGTGTCTGTCATTTGTAGCAAAGGTGAACGAAATGGCCTCAAAAAACAATTGACTACATGCAGCCCACGATTAGTATTGAAATAATGGACTGAAAGTTATATATCTCTGACGGATATACATTCCAGCAGTTAAAGTGCAATTATGGTCTAGTCACCAACTTCACTTAGCAGAAACAAGGGTTACTTATCCTAAATCCTAACAACTGTCCACAGTCCCCTCCAGTCTTCATTTATTAAGTCACTTTATAATTATTCTGTAAGACTAACGTTATCTTAGTTTAAACATTTGGATATTAGTTCATCTTATTTACAGCTAACGTGTGAAACCACACAACTGGTCAGGTTTGGTTAGATGCTATCACAAAATTATCAGCATACTAGGAAATCAATGGTGAAAAATTGGCGAATTCCACAGCTATCCAATTCACACCTCAACATTCTATTGCTTAACACTGATACTCCTATTTTATACTCCATTCGATTTAATATGACACTAAAAGTACACATAAATCGATCGATCAGAAAAGCTACTAACTGACCAAAATGTGTAGTGCGCAGATTTATTCTTGACTAAAACACAAAAAATATCAGATGAAGAAATCACGTAAAACCTTTATCATTTAAACAACTATTTGAAGAGAGTTTATTCTTGGCCCCCTTAAATTAAATGCATACTTACGACGAGAACATCTTCAAAATCTCAATGAAGAGGTTTCAAATCTAATGCACTATGAAAAATGTTGCCGTTTGTTGACCTGACTTACCTCATCTGTTGATCGAAGTCAATTGAGTAGATATTTAGGATGAGACTTCAAAAAACACTTAAAAGAGGGGAATATTAGTCTCTTTGTCGCTATGGATATGTCCTTCTGATGAATATCAACCAGCGGAAAAGTTAGATAAAGCAGTATTTCCTGATGATCCATTCATAGAACCTGACACTCATATCTTTGCCACATGTATAACAATTTTCAGTGGGTTAACTTGTCATTTATTTGGATTAGCTAAACAACCGCAGAAAGTTAAGTCTCAATAAATATACCTGCTTAAATTTCCACTATCTGGTAATACGCCCTTATAAATATGAATAGTATAAACCTAAGACTACTTACGTCTCACGTTTAGCAGACTACCATATGGTCAATAATGTAAGGTTCTTCAGTCTGTATAATGTAGTCCATGCTTTAGATCAGCATACTTTCGTCATTTATGATCGCCTACTAAGAATCCCGACAATATTAAATAAAGTGCTATTGCTAAAACAAGTAGTTTACGAGGAATAGACTATTTGGGATTTACTTTTCATATTCAGAATAGGGTCGAGTGTCAAATGATGGCACTATTTGAGAACTTCACGAAATAAAAGCATAATTGTGCCCATGAAATGGCCCCATTTTAAAGGATTCGAGATTGAAAGGAAATATGTGCCTGTTATTTATTTTTATATTTTTTAACAATTCTGCCGATTACTTAAACCTGTGATAATCGAAAATTTATTTTATTTTTTTTGACTTAAATATAAAAGTTCATCAGAACTGCACCCAACATATAATAATAAGTACTTTTGTACTGCCTGACTGAAGAGAAAATCATTGTTATCTCCTAATTAATCGACTCTCAAGGTTACACTTTATTTTGTTTATAAAAATATTGTATTACGCAATAGTATGTGTCACCTATGACTGTCTATAGTTTTATAGATTTGTTTTTGTTATTGCTTGTGATGACGATACTAGGTTCAGTGACGTTCACGTGTTGTCACTGATGACAAAGGCTATATAATGGCATTTTAATATAACAAATATAAAAGGACAAGAAGTAAAGTAATAATGTCATGTTGAGAAATAGTAATGTTATTATTGATTATCTAGGCTTTTGATATGTGATATATTATGTGTCTAAGTGAATTTCATCACGAAAAAGCACTAGTTATGCAGTCATTGGTGGTTTCTGACTTGATTTTTTTAGCGTGGGTGTGTCAACTGCCGACGAATTGTAAACTGAAATAAAGCAACTATCAAGCGTTCCCAGATTTTCTGTGATTTTCCAACTTGTCTTCATGAAAGACGAAATCTACCTTGAAACAAATAAAGTCACTAATAATCATCCCAAGTTAACTATAATTTCAATTGATGATAACATTTTAAAAATTGTTTACCTGTAATCTTCATTTTTGTTGATTTCAGTATATAAACTTGTAGTATGTGTATGTGTGTGTGTTTCGTAGTATACGCAGAATTAAGAAAAAAGCAATTAAAATATTTTAAACATCTCAAATTCAATACAGACCACGCATGTGGTCTGGAGTCCGATCCCCGGCCGAGGCATACTCCTTTACCTCGCTAAGCCATTGATAAGACTGGTAAAGAGGGAAGGTTGGGCATGAGGCTAGCAACCACATCCCATAAAACTTAACACCACTGCTACCGGAACTTCAAGCCTGTAGCTTGAAGCCCTATGTTCCACTGGGAACGTAAAGGAATAAAGAAATTATATAGAATGCCACGAAACCATGTTGCTACTGGTATTACATGTCAGGTTACGGTAATTGTACGCTGTAAAATTGTAGTTATTGGTCAAATAGTTTAACTTCAAAACAACAACTAAGCTATTTGATCAGTTTTCTGTTCCACTTGTTAGATGTTCAGAAGCTGCCAGTTTTCAAAAACTTGACAGCCATTAAGATCAACAGTGGTAGCTGATGTTAGTTTCTGACGCAATTACAAATCATACTTATGGGATTCGATCAAAATTTAAAACTAAATACCGTCATACTGGTTATTTTCTAGGAATGTGTCAATGTACCTCTAAGCAAGATTAGAGAAGTTTATTGGGACTAGCAGACAACAGCCGTCGTTAACCTCCACAGAACCTATACTACTTAAGTAGTACTGTTTGTCTTCTTCTGAGTTTTATATGCGAATGCTGTTTGTTACCCATCCATACAGAAGTGCTGAGTGAATGCGTGACGCATAAATGGACAGTGTTGTGATATTAGTGTTGAAAACGTAGTTGCACTGATTAATTTTATCTAAAGACAAACAAAGCCTGATATTCATTAAAATCCTGAGAGTGAGTACGACTCTTAAATTGGTGTTATATTTATATCAAAATTAACTATCCTATTATAACTGCAATTATTCTGCATACAATAAACACCTTATCAGTGCTAAAAAAAGTAGAAAAACGTGTATTTTCAATTCTTCTGACCTATATTTCTTAAAGAAATGACTGAAGAAGATTTAGAAGATCTAGATGAGACGTAAAATTTCAGACAAAATTACATTGATTTATTTAAAATGTAAAGCTTAAAAGAATGATGCGAAAAGTGGATAGGAAAGATACGAAGAGAACATCACAAAGATGTAAAATATTTATCTTTGAAGTTCATATTTATTACTGGAAATTATTTATTTAAATACCTATTATCAAGTTAAAATTATAGAGGAAGCATTAACTATGAAGTAGTAATCTATATGAGTATTTGTTAAAAAGTTACTTTCCAAGTAACCTCAATTTTTCGGAAATATAGATATGCGGACGGTTAAATATTATTTTATCAAAAGCATAGCAATATTGTTTGTTACTCTTAGCTTGCTTTTTTCGTTTAATGGGCACCACTAGAAAGGAGGAAGTAGAAAGAAGACCGGAAAGTCAAAATAACATAGTCTGAAGACGTAGAACGATGTGAAAAAGAAAAATGATGGACTGCCTAAAGAAATATGATATTATAAATATAAAATCTTTCTTATATCTATATTTATAAGCTGAGGAGTAGTTAGAAGTGTTTCTTAAGTAGTTCAAAAGACTTCGAAGACTGATTATTCTAAGTTATTTAGGCAACCTCCAAATAATGTACGATTTCTCAATAATTTTAAATGGGAGATAAAAATTTTCGTAGGCACAAGCTAAATAAAGTTTGATAAGAATGAAAAGCTGAATACCCTGAACCGATACTCTTCGGTGTATCTATTTCACGCTACATTTCACTGCCCAGTTAGCACATGCCTCTCATCTTTTCTGTGTCTAGAGATTGTAGAGACATGTTCTATTCAACTACATGGTACTAAGTAATCTACTGCTACTCACTGGTCGTTCTTTATAAAACAAATAATTCTCTTCTGATAGGCCGAATATGTCGAGGAAAAAAAACTAGACTTAACTCAGCGACTATTTTCGGTGATATCATTTACTACAGATGCACAATTGCAATTATACATAATTTGTTAAGTGGATTTGTCCAATAGTTTTACTTTTAAGATACATGGTCAGTAGTGGAATAAATAGAGTGTTAAGATTTATCAGTGTTAATCAAAGTATACCTGGTGTATACTGAAGCAGAACAATTGTAGATAAAGAGTTGCGTGACAAGACAAAATTTTTAGGAAATGAATTGTTATTAAGGTGAACACTGAGGCATAAAAAATTTGATATTAGACGAGAAATGGGTTTTGAATTGTTTCACGATTTTCATTATTCAATTCCAAACTGAAGACGATACTAGTTTTCTACAAAGTGAGGGTATTATTGTGTCCTGCAAATTTTACCGACACCTCTACCTAAAAACTACATTAATATGTTTTTGGCATCAGGTTAGGTTCGGATAAAGTTTCTGAGTGTGTAATTCTTCCTTCCATTTAGAGACAGTAATATTAGCGTGTTATTTATTATTTTATTATTTTTTTTATTATTTTCCTGCACGTTCCCAGTGGAACATAGGGCTCCGAGCTAGATGCTTGAAGTTTCTGTAGCAGTGGTGATTATTTTTACAGGATGGGGTTGCTAGCCTCATGCCAAAACTTTCCTCTTCACCAGTCTCACTACTGGCTTAGGGAGGTAAAGGAGTGCGCCGGCTGGTGATCGAACCCCGGACCATGTGCATGGTCGGCGAGCGTCCTAACCGCTATGCCACCGATGCACAATATTAGCGTCTAGGTAAGCGAATGGTCACTACTGAACAGATGTCTTAGAAATACCATATGCTGAAGCAATGTATATGAGGCGATTGTACAACTCGGAGAGACCCAGCTAGAGACATTGTAAGGTTCACATTTCATTCTAATACGAATCATTACCGTATAAGTTTGCTAAAACTAACCGTAATGCTACAACATATCCACTCAAAATGAACAATTTATTCTGCTGTGCACTCAACTGGTGAGACAAATAAAGTAAATAGAAGTTTGTAGCTCAGAATGAAGGTTGTTTGATGTTTACCGAAGCTCAAAAAACGTTAATGGAGAGTAACTAGCATCTAAACAGCCTATTAGCTTCTCTCGGTGCATGCACTAATAGCACTGTATGACAATTATAATTTTCTAACAGGGATTTGCATACCTTTACACAAGTGAGTTAAATACAGTGTACGTTTACAAACATCAGTATTGTTAATAGGATTTCCCACTAATGAAATAAGCATTACAGCAACCAGCAATGTAGATTAAGATAAAGTGCATGACAACTGAATCACTTCTAGTAGAAACGCCTTCTTATATTTGATACCCTAATTTTGACAAGTTAGACTAAAGACAAGCCTAGGTGATAGCTTAAGTCAGATTAAAACAACCATAAGGCATACTTCTGTGGTCTATAGAATGCGTAACTTTTTTATTTAAGAGTATGATTCAAAAACACACCCCTAAACACATAAAAATAAACACTATCCTCACCTTTCATCCAGGAAATGCTGGAAGATTTTCAAGAGAAATAAATTCGTTCTGTTTAGGAATTTAAAAGCATTATCACATAGTTCTCCACCTCTAAGCTAAGAAATCTTAAGTGTGCCTGATGTAATTATTAGAGCAGCATTAACAAAATTACTTTACGTTAACAGCCTTCAACGTCAGAATCTCAAAGTTGTTAAACAGCAGGTTTTAATTGTTCAGGGATCAGTTAACACAGACTCATTCATTGACTACGAATGGTTTAAATTCACGGACACACTTGAATTGGTTACGTCTGAATTCACTCATTGAAGGATTACTAGCAAGCCACCGAGTCGTTTCCAGTAAGAAAATAGATGGTTTATAAAACATTTTTCCATTAAGTCTGAAAATGTCGGATTGAAATACCGAAAAATAAGAAATCAGTGTAACGCCTTGACTTAGAGATCTAAAAAAACCTGACTCAAAGCTAGTTGGAAATTCACAGGGCCTTCCAAAATGACGTTATTCATGCATTAGTGGAAGAACTAGATAAATTGGTGTCATGCCTACTTGATAATTACAGTTGAAAATAACCATACCAAGACCGAGACCTGGTCACCAACTCTGCCAAGTGACGATAGCGTAGATTTAGAAAGCACTCTTGCAGGCGACCCATGAACCAAAATTTTGCCAAACAGAGAAGAAATTCATCCAAAACGTGAGTCTAAATCACAATTCTAGTCTACACCACATGTATTACTGGAACTGGCTGACCTCACAGGCGAGTAGGTAATATCCATTATCAGTAGAACAGTCTAAGTTTACTGCAGATCAGACGTTGAAATTAGAGTAAGGACTACCATATCATCAGCCAAAGCAGGGATGTTGGAAACTATCAAGGATATTTTCCTGTAATACTGTTATTAAACATATTAAATGAAATAAACAGAGACAACTATTGCTTAATAAACCCTGTAGTTGGCATGAAATTCCAGATATGTCGCCAAATGCCATACTAACTGATTGTGCGGAGCTTCTGATGAAGTTTGTCATTGAGATCTTTTAGTTTTGGGGGATTTTCGTCCAATTTACTAGGTTTCGGATGGCTTTAAACTACCTAATGATAGAAGTGCCTCACTAGGGGATCTACACTTGACTGTTGGTTGGTGTGAGTTATGGCCCCAGAAAATAAATATAATAAAGAACGTAGGTACGCATGTTATTCATTACAATATGCACCGATAATTAATAAAGAGCATTACTTTTCCAATGGATACTGAGTATAAGGACTTGGAATAAGTTTAAGACCATAATATGAAGACTGGAGCATACTGGACAAAGTGGCTGTCACGAATTCTAGAAAATTATGATCATCCCATCCCCCACAAGGCTTATACAGGTTTTCATGACGATATATCTCGTATAACATTCAATATATACTGAACCTTATTCAGAAAGTATGACAGGATGCAAAATCCTTCTGGTATATACCAATCCAAGATTATATATAATCTTGGATTACAATTCGAATAAGAAGACAAAAGCACCGTTAGTAGAAATATGGCTTTTAATTGAGTATAGAAGTTACACATATGCCAATCAACAAGTTTCATCCTTTATGTTGAGTGAAATTAGCAACTTCAAAGTCTTTCTGTGCGAAACACGAAACACTGTAATTTGCTAATTTAACAAAACCTACAGAGAAGACATACCGTTACCTGCAAGGATGAAACTAGGATAATAAACTAGATTACAAGTATACTTCTGATGTCTGGACGCGTCTCTTAACCTCTAAGTCTAGTCAGACAATAATGAACAAGTTTGAAAATTAAACCTGTTTGTTTAGGACGATAGAGCTTTAAAATTCGTTAAGATATGGTGACTGAAAAACAACTTACTTTAAGCTTATAAACCGTCCCACTGTAAACAACGACACGTGTGTTATTGTGCATAATCCGCTCAGGGTAGCCCTGTAATGGTCCACATTATTGATGTATCATGCTTAAGCATATTATTCCTCTATTCATTAAATAAAATGTCCATCATATGAGATTTAGAGATTGCATGTGCTCAGATATCGAAAACATGATACATAATTTGAATACACACACCTTTTGGGGGTGAAGTTTAGTAAGAAAAAACAGGAGTACAACGTGTAAGTTGAATGTTCAATTTCCGACGTCACCGCCACAAATCTCTGTCACTTGACTTAAGTACTGTCAATTTCTTCCTATTAATAAAGAATGTGTTTTTTCGCCATTATCAATATCTCCGTTAGAAGCTGGTTCAAGTGATTCGATTACTTATCAATCACTTTTCTACCACTGGTTAGCATTGTCCTAACAGTTTTCTCTTCAGCTACAAAGAAACGGCTCATAAGTCTCATTTAACTCCCAT
The DNA here is from genome assembly GCA_944472135.2 of Trichobilharzia regenti. NCBI lineage: Eukaryota > Metazoa > Platyhelminthes > Trematoda > Strigeidida > Schistosomatidae > Trichobilharzia > Trichobilharzia regenti. The sequence continues at coordinate 22,440,986 of OX235267.1, forward strand.
AGATTACACCCTCCATATTAAGGAACTACTTTGTAATTCTTGATTGCAGGATAACCTTTTGTGAGTGAAACCGTATGAATGGGGCCTTGAGCTAAACTTTCGAAAGCTAGGTATTGAAAGAATTAGTTTGTTCAGCCTACTACTCTGCATTGTACGTTTGTTCTTATCATAGAAGTTGGCATCTTTTTTCGAGCTGAAGCTGCGATACAGTAAGCCTGTGGTTACACACGGACCTAGATTTAATACAGATTGTAAAAGCTCCGTAGGGTGGATGTAGTTGCCTACCTATGTATACAGTGTATCAAAGCACATTCTTTTACCTCATCGTCCGCAGAGTTTGTTCTGCTAAATAGGCCTTTCAGTAGACCAAGATCAAAGTTCTCTCTGATATGCAGTACAAGATAGGAGGGCAGAGGTAGTTTGGGGCCTGACAGAACTAGTTTGTACTATGTAAGCCTGTTAACGTCTGCACAGCTATCCAAAGTTTTTATATCTCCATGCAGCATAATCGAGTTTACACACTCATTGTGCTTCTTCAGATATTTTCGCCAGTGAGATGGAGGAGAGGCAGACAACTCAAAAGGCTCATGAATTCATCGATGAGTGTTTAAATCACTAGAGAACTTAAAACAAACCATGTTAGACTAAAAATATCAAGCTACCTCAGGCTTTGTCGACGGGTTCCACCTTATTGCAGTTGTCCCACTAGATAAGATTTTTGAGGCATCAGATGAACCAATCACCCATGACCCTCTGGCCTATCTTGTATTGTGAAGAGTGTGTCTTTACAAGGTCATCAGAATTTATGTGGACTGAAAAACCCATTTCTAAAATCATGTCTATTCCTACCACTTTGACATGAAGATTGTTTCATAAGCCTCACTCTATGCCACTCTATATTGTGCTTCGTGGTATCCAGGTTTGGTCTTTAGTGAACTTCAAACAAACTTCAAACTTTCCACTATCTTAACGGATACTGGAAGCGATGCAGGATATGTGTAACATCCTGCGTTCTGATAGCGTCTACCTTTAAGAATACTAGACTGATTCTCTCCTTTCCATGCAATACATAGTTTTTGCACATCTTTTGACTGCTAAAACAAGACCTACAAGTATCCGCAAAAGCATTCTACAAACCGCTTCTAAATGGACTTTTGAGCATCTTAAAGCTAGTAATGGACCACTCGAAGTTGAATATATGACATCTTTCAAAGGGTATAATGGGACCTATATGGATTGCATCAAACATTCGGTGGATCGGTTGTACAGTTATTTCAAGTGAGACTAGAAATACTGCCTACCCTGTCTATCACACCGCTTTGAACAGAACTACAAGTTCCAGCCATTCTCAAGTTGATGGGGCGCTGCTTTTTGAGGCCTCCCATTACACATGCCTCTTTGTTAGTTGTTTTTCTTTCATATCTTTCAATCTGAAGCCGACAATAATTTGCACGGTTTATCTACAGTATTTCGACAGGTCTCCTGTCAGCCAAGTCTCATAAACCGTTAATGCCCAGCTCTCGCTACGCTCGGGCCCGCGCTGTTCTTAGAAGATTTCTCAGAAACGCTTAGTTATAACGGACGCAAAAACCAAAACACCGATCTGCCGTTTGATATTTCTGTATTGTTACACCAACATATAAAAGGAATAAGCGAACTAAGCAACTAAGGTCTGAAAACTAATATTACAATAATAAATCATTGTTACTTCTGACGATATTTTACTCTTCTTTCTGAACAGCGACCGATGAGACGATGACTGTCGTATTGATGCCTCCGCGAAAATCGGGGAAGTTGATTTTGAGCAAACAACCAAGAATTGATAGTTCAATCTTCAACTCCATTGACATCTCCTATGAAACGACCGCTCACCTCTCTTGAGTTTTTAGTGCACTTTTATGGATGTGATTCCCCGAAAGTCCAAATTACATCACACTTTCCGATTCGTACATTCCATAGTCTGAGTATCTTCGTCCAACCAGGAAGATTTTCTCACACGTGCGCGTCATTACTAGATGAGGATGGTCTGAAATTCCCATGAGAATCGCTCCCTTCAGTGGTCCCTAGCGTTCATTAATTGTCAGAAAAACCCTCAACTCAACCTATAATGGAAAGATGAACCATTCCATCAGAGTTCAAGGCAGTTGCCGATGGTGTTTTGTAAGCGCGATTGAGATGGTTAGGTACTGACTAGTAGCTACGTGTTGCAAAATGTGCGAAGTGTTACTGAATTAAGTAAGGGGCGAATCTGTATCTCATGTGTTTTAATGTTACTCATGAACTGATATGGCAATTCCATTGCCCAATACATGATTTTTATTTCACAGGAATGGGTACATGATAATTTTACCAACTTCGTTGCTAGAATTATAGACAGTCACTTGCGTTGTTGTCAGAATAATCACCTTTAGGCAAACCAAAAAATTGGTGGCCCCAGGTTCTGACAGCTTTCCACTTATCCTACTTACGTTGCTGTGTATGTAATTGAGTCGTAAATCACACTTACTCCATTGCCATATGGTGACTACGATTGTGAGCCCTCAAAGTGTTGAACTAATATTGGATCATATTAACAGGCTTCACTTGAATCAACCTGCTTTAGTTTCCTCATCAATCATAACTAGTATGTTTGGACTGCCTTTTGGATCATTCTTAGAAATTCCTCTGTCTGCAGCCTCAACTCATTAAGTCTCTCTCCTCATCATCTAAATTGTGTCCGCGTTTAGAGACATTCTATATGGTGCCAACAATTTCCTATAGAGAATGCATGCGAAAATCCAAATCTTCGTGAAGGAGCAATTTCAGTATGCATGTGAATAGTTGAGATTAGGAGGGTAGTTAGTCATGAGAGTGAGCTCGCGGTGTTCAGGAGAGAATGAAAATGAAGTGAAAGATTATCTATTCAACCACGATCTCACCGATTTTTCCACCTTTCAGAATTCAAGTAACGGACGCAAATGTCGTATCTTTTTGATAAGATGAGGAAAACAGGGCTGAATATTTACATTTATATGTATTGCAGTGGTTGGAGAGGGTTGAAAGTCTGCAGGTGGTGGCAAGAAGTGAGTAGTTTTCACTCCAGGAAAAGAGACGCCGTATCACTCCTTAAGTTACGCAGGTGTAGGCGATTTTGCTCCATACATAGTGGTTGATCTATCCATTCAAGTACCACACTTTAGGTAGGGGGTACGCCACAAAGAGATGTGCTGAGTTTCGTTTACTCTAGGGCCTCAATGCTGCTCTGGTTATTGCTGGTCCCTTCATCGCAGAATAATTTATCTAAGCCAGAGTACTAAGTTAGTTAGTTGCATCACAAGTGATTATGGTGACTGCACGAATCGGTGATTAATAACTGGTAAACCGGTGGATAAGCCAGGTTCGTATAAAGAGTTGTATGAGAAAACTGAAAGTCGCGGACGTCAAAATAGGGATGACAGTAAAGGTAATAGTTCAAGGAGAGGACTAACTAATTTGATTTTTGGACATTCGGCAAACTATGATTAAATCCTAATATGGTTACGGTCCCGAATAGTTAAATACATCTTATGCGGTGCCATGTAACCTCCTTGCTTTCTTTTAATCTTGTGCGTGGTCATAGCTATGGGTATTTGTTTTCGAGGCCACTAACTAGATACGGAAAGAGTCGAGAAAGTACTCTCATGCCGTGCAACCAAATATCTCACAGTGATAATCACTTAAAGCCCCTGTGGTTAGGTGTCTATGGTGGGTCGTGGTTTTACAGGGGATGACTCATTGGCTTTCCACCCACTACTGTTGATGGAACCCAGCATAAAGCAGTATATTATCCTTTCTCCCGAATCGTTTGATCTATCTTGTGATATCTATCATTCCTCACGCATATTGTGATTTAGTGTGCGACCAATTCATCGTCTTTTGTCTCAACTTGGTCTCTGTCAGACCTCTAACCAACGAGAATAGCAATTATCAGCCAATAAAAACAATTCCGTCCCACGGCTGTGAGTTAACTATCCAGTGGTTTCTAATAAATGTACAGTACAATATTTTACAGTCACAGACTTTTGTCTAATGATATTTGCGTGGCTCATTGAAGCGGAAGGTACAGCGGACAAACGGACATTTAGAAGCTAGGGGCGTTGACGTTGACGGATAGCACGAAGTATACTAAGTCAACAACTTATACCCACAGCTACTAAAGTATTCGTTACTCGTAGACCAAAGACACAGCGAAACACCAGAATCGATCGTTCTAAAACGCAAACGGCCTATGATTTTAGTCGAGGAAAAGGATTAGCCGTTTTCGAGTTGGCACCAGCGATCAGTTGTTATGGTGGACGAGCATCCAAAGTCTGTGATCCACCATTCGACAGAGACTTGTGTGACTGTTTCAGCAGATACATCTTTGAGGGGTACTGCTTCAAGCCACCGTGTGAAACGGTCGATGCAGGTCAAGATATGGGTATATCCATAAGATTCAGGAAGGGGTTCAACCAGATCTACATGAACGTGTTTAAAACAAACGCTAGGGGTCAGAAAGGTGCCAAAATGGCTCCAGGCTTATCTTACTTGCTTGCAACCTTGATGAGCTGAGCACGCATGAGCCCATTCCCTTACTTCTCTATTAATACCAGGCCAACAAAACCGACTAGTTATGAGCTTGACGTTGGTTCAAATACCTGGGTGAGGTGACCCAGACAACGCATTGAAGGCGTCACGGATAAAACGTCTAGGCACGATGGGGGGGAGGAGTACTCGTGGAAATGTCACATATTATAGCATCTCTTCCTACCCCTAAGAGTTTCTCGACTAATTTCAGTTGTCTTCGGCAACTCATGTTAAAGCTCACTATATTTTTGAAGACGAGCCAGTTTCACAAGGTCTATGCCATCTATTTGGGTGGGAGAACAAAGGCGTGACAAAGCAACTGCCACAATGTTGTTCCCTCCGGATAAATGGCGAATATCTAATGTGAACTGTGAAACATAATCCAGTTGTCATGATTCTTTAGGTGAACATTTTTCTGCAGCTGAGTTCAGGGGGTACGTCAGAGGTTTGTGGTCAGTGAAAATTATACATTCGCGAGCCTCCACTGAATGTAAAAAACGCCATGTAGCACAGTACATTACCAGAAGTTCTCTGCCATATGTACTGCACTTTGTTTCTGCTAGTTTTAGACACCTCGAGAAAAAGTTGAATGGTTTCCACTCTCTGCTGACTGTTTGTTGCAGAACTTCGCCGATTGCAATGTCTGATGCATCACACGAGATACTTAATGGTGGCGGTGGATCCCGGTACATAAGAAGGGTGGCATCCACGACAGCATTTTTAACCTGAGTGAAAGCATTTTGAGCAGACGCGCCAAGTTTGATGGACTTGTTATTCCGTCGAAGAAAGTCTGTTAGCGGCTGAATCACAGAAGCATGGTTGGGAATGAAGTGCCGGTAATAACTTACCGCGCCGTTGAAAGTGAGAAGATGTTTCACTATCTGTGGCCCCGGAAAGTTCAGTGTCGCCTCAACTTTACTAGCCAGTGGGCTGATACCTTTGCGGTCAGTGCTGTGTCCCAGAATGTAGAGTGAGTCAACGCCTGTCTGAAGCTTTTGAATATTAATGTTAACACCATGTAGGTGTGACCTTTAGAATGCTAAGCTCAAGTGTCTAAGATGAGTTTCCTCGTATGGACTGGCAGTGAGACAGTCATCTAAGTATGCGTATGCAAAGTCGAGATCACGCAATACTCCGTCAGTAAAACGTTCGGGATGTTTGCGTTGCATTCTGGAGGCCGAATGGCATAAGTAGAAATTCAAAAAGTCCGAAAGGGGTGATGATAATCATTTTCTTAATTCCTTCCTGCGCCATTGGGGTTTTGTTATACGCTTAAACCAAGTCTACTTTCGAGAAAATAGTTGCCCCAGATAATGTTGCTATCAAGTCGTGTGTGTGGGGTAATGAAAAGCAATCAGGGGTTGCTTTGGTATTCACTCACCGGTAATTACCAGTGGGTAGCCAAACGTCTCTATCTCTGTGCCATTTGTAGTGAGGATTCACATGGGCTATTCGATGGCCGAATGATGCCAAACTTATTTGGAGCGAGTCTCAGTTTGTCAGGAGCAAGTTGTCGTACTTTGGATGTTACGGACTATGCTGAGGTTATGATGTGAACCATAACATGGCTGCCTATGCACTGTAGATCGTTGTACGACAGCTAAGTTCTCGCTACCTATCAATAGTGGGCTGGAAGGTTGGATTAACGATTGCTTCCTTCTTAACTAATGACTACTGGTACTGAAGCAGGAAAAACGCTGACTTCAGCGCCTGTGTCGACCGAGTACCGAGTCTGATTGGCTACATCACGGATGTATAGTAGGCGACTGCTGCCACTGGTGACGGCTGCCGCTAACGCGTGTCGGAGGGACAGTTTCCTCCCAGTCTTTGGGACTGCCTAAACTACAAGGTTTTCAGCAACATTTCGCTTCCTGGCCATAGGTATTGTGATACCAACAACAGTGAACATGGCTTGGATTTTTACTGACTACGTGGGCTTTCCAGCTGAAGGGAGTTCATACGACGATAGGAGGAATTACGGGGATTCTTTGACCCAAGTTGTTGCTGTACGGAGTTTCATAACTCAATCACTGCAGTGTCCCTACTCGAAGTCTGTCCAGCGATTGAGCATATTTCAGTGAGTGGCCATTTTGTTATTTTTAGAATTTTATCGGCAGAGGCAGCTGGGTCGTCTATAATAGCACCCTGAAGTGTCAGCAGCACAGCCTGTAGTGACTGCGGCAGTTTCGATAAGAAAAGTTCTCTGAAAAGTCCCTCATCGAACTGACGTCGGCCAGTAACTGCCCTCATTCTTCTTAGTATGTTCACAGCCAACTGATCACCTAACCCCACGTTGCGAAGTTATTTGTCCAGACGCTGTCGATCCGCGAGAACGTAATATATTTCGGGACCAAAACAAGCCTTCAGACGAACGCCTAGCTGGCTAATGATCGTGAACGCGACACGACGGGGTACCAAATGGCGGGGATGCTTGATCGGAAGCCTCTAGCTAAACAAGTTGACTTAAACAGTGGTGGTCAGCATCCAATGAGTGATTGCTGTGGTTAATAATTTTGTGGAATTATTTTGTCGCTACAGCTCACTCCCCCTAGTGGGGTGGTGAGGACCCTAAGACAGAACCAGCCGGAAGTAAAAAAAACTCGATGGTTCCCTTTCGGGTGAAAAAATCTTCCCAGCGGCTTGGCGGTATGCCTACTGGTTTGTCTGCCTATGCTAATAGGGTGTTTGTACATAGCTTCCTTGTTGTTGTTCGTTGGATCCCGTGCTTCGTTTGTTTCCTGTCCAGTGCCCATCGCACCTGGAAAAGAAAACAAGAACGCTAAGAAATGTGTCGAGGAAAATGTACCAAATCAGCATTTTTTGTTAAAAAAAATGATGTGCATTTACTATACAGTAAAATAATGCTAAGTTCAGAACATCGAAAAAAATACATCTAATTAATTTTTTGTGCATGTTACATGAACTGTTGAAAACAAATTTACTTTTGTTCAGTGGTACTGTATATATAAAAAAATTGATACGTCAAAAAAAACAGTTACTACCACAAACGAATGAGTTGGGTGAATCACACGACTTCGTTATGTCATATAAGTGTGCAGATATTCTGGGAACCTCACGGTGCGTCCAGAACGGGTTTTCTTAGGGGGCTCGACAGAAGGTTCGGTAGCTGTCGCTGTGCTAGTGACTTCATCGAGGTCTAAACGATCTTCGGTTCCTTGTGGTTATAGGGTACGTTGAGCTCTGTGCCAACAGGATTACAGTCCAAGTAAGCCGGTTTCAGACGGTCGATTCTGATGGTGTCCCCGCGGCTTTTTTGTCCAAGACAAAGAATTTATCCGAATGTTTAATTACTTTATAAGGTCCGTCGTATGGAGGTTCTAGAGGTCTACGCAAAGCGTCACGACGATTTTAGTCAGGGCGAAGAATAAGCCACTTTCGAATTGCCGCCAGCGATCAGTTGTTACGTAAGATGGGCACCCAAAGTAAGCGATCCATCTTTCTACAAAGACGCGTGCGACTGTTTCAGCAGATACGTCGTTGATGGGTACTGCTTCTGGCTATCGTGTGAATCGATCGATGCAAGTTAAAATATAGGTATATCCATGGGATTCAGGGAGGGTTCCAACTAAATCTATGTGGACGTGTTCTAAACGAGCGTCAGGGAGAAGAAAGGTGCCAAGTGGGCTTTTGGTGTGTCTTATTACCTTGCACTTTTGACAAGCTAAGCACGTGTGTGCCCATTCCCTTACTTCTTTATTAATGCCAGGCCAACAAAACGACTAGTTACGAGCTTGACAGTAGTTCGAATACCTGGGTGAGATAAGCCATGCAACGTATTGAAGACGTTACGGTGATAACTTTTAGGCACGATGGGGCGAGGAGTACTCGTGGAAATGTCACATAGAATAGTATCTCTTCCCATACCTAAGGGTTTCTCAGCTAATTGTAGGGTTGTTTTCGACAACTCATGTTGAAGCTGGGTATTTCCTTTTTGAAGACGAGCCAGTTTTACAAGGTCTATTCCGTCGATTTGGGTGAGGGAACAAACGCGCGACAAGGCATCTGCCACAGTGTTGTTTACTCCGGATACATGGCGAATATCTGATGTAAACTGTGAAACGTAATCCAGTTGTCGTGATTCCCTGGGTGAATACTTATCTGAAGGTGAGTTCAGAGGGTACGTCAGAGGTTTGTGATCAGTAAAAATTGTGAATTCACGACCCTCTACCGAATGTCGAAAATGACGTATAGCACAGTACATAGCCAGAAGTTCTCTGCCGAATGTGCTGTACTTCGTTTCAGCTAATTGAAGGCGCCTCGAGAAAAAGGCGAGTGGTTGCCACTCTTGTTAACTAGATGTTGTAGAACTGCGCCGATTGCAGTGTTCGATGCATCAACCGAGATACTTAACGGTGCCGTTGAATCCTGATACATCAGAAGTGCGGCATTCGCAATGGCTTTTTTAATGTGGGTAAAAGCATTTCGAGCAGACGCGTCAAGTTCTATGGACTTGTTATTCCCTCGAGGGAGGTCTGTCAATGGCTGAATCAGAGAGGCACAGTTGGGAATAAAGCGTCGATAATAACTTACCAAGCCATTAAAAGTGCGGAGACTTTTCACCGTCTGTGGCTCTGGAAAGTTCAGTATAGCCTCGACCTTAGTATCCAGTGGGCAAATGCCCTTGCAGTCGGTGGTGTGTCCCAGAAGTGGAGTGTGTCAACGCCTATTTGACACTTTTGAATATTGGTGGTAACACCATGTTGGCGTAACCTTTCAAATGCCAAGTCCAAGTGCCTAAGGTGAGTTTCCTTGTCTGGACTGGCAATGAAGCAGTCGTCTAAGTATGGGTGTACAAAGTCGAGACCGCGAAATACTTCGTCGATGAAGCGTTGGAATGTTTGGGCTGCATTCCGAAGACCGAATGACATACGTAGAAATTCAAAAAATCCGAAAGGCGTAATGATAGCCGTTTTCGGGATATCTTCTGTCGCCATCGGGATTTGGTTATACGCTTTAACCAAGTAGATTTTAGAGAATATAGTCACGTCAGATAAAGTTGTCGTCAAGTCGTGTATATGAGGCAACGGGTAGCAATCAGGGGTTGTTTTGGCATTCACTCGCCGAAAATCACCGGTGGGTCGCCAATCATTGCTTTCCGTTTTCGGAACCATATGAAGTGGGGATGCCCACGGGCTATTCGAAGGTCGAATGATGCCAAGGGTAAGTGTCAGCCACGTCTCGTAAACCGTTGATGCCCAGCTCTTGCTACACTCGGGCTCACGCTGTTCCCTGAAGTTTTTCAGAAACGCTTAGTAATAACGGACGCAAAAACCAAAACACCGATTGGCCGCTTGAGAATTCTTTATTGTAACACCAACATATAGAAAATATTTCTACTAAGGTTTCTGACGGTTTATTGCTGACTTCTTTCTGAACAGCGACCGATGAGACGATGACTGTCGTATTGATGCCTCCACGAAAATATCGGGAAGTTGGGTTTGAGCAAACAACCATGAATTGATCGTTCAATCTCCAACTACATTGACAGTAAGCATATGGTTAAATTCACTCCTGGCGATTCTCAGTTTGTCAGGAGCTAATCGTCGTGCTTTAGACGTCTCATGTTGTCCTGTGGTGATGATGTGGTGCATTACATTGCTGGTTATACACGGTAGGTCGTCCGATGGGCAGTTAAGTTCGGGATACTTGCCAACGATAGGTTGAAAAGTTGGATCAAGAATTGCCTTTACCTTAACGTGTGACCAACCAGGGCCTATGTAGCTGATGCCTTTGATAGACAGACTAGTAGTATTGTCAATCAGTTGTTTTCGGAGGACGTCTACGATTAAATCATGACGATTAAGTAGGTTCGTGCCAATGATGGGCATTGTAACGTCAGCGAGAAGGAAAATTCATCGAATAGGTTTGCGTAAACCTACGTTCAGATAGACGTATTTCCTACCAAAGGTTGCGATTGGTTTTCCATTTGCAGCCTGTAAGTTGAAGGTGGGTTCCTTCTGTCGATCTGATGCTGTAGCAGGAAGGACGCTGACTTCGGCGTCTGTGTCGACTAAATATCAAGTCTGGCTTCTCACATCATGGATGTAAAGCAGGCGGCTAGTGCCACCGGCGACGGTTGCCGCTAACGCGTGCCGGTGGGATAGTTTCTCACAGACTTTGAGACATTTCCGAAGTTACAAGGCTTACGGAAACACTTCGCTTCTTGGCCATAGGTGTTGTGGTATCAGCACCAGTCAGGGTTTTTCAGAGAACGTGGTTTGAACTTAGATCCACCACGTGAGTTCCTGCGTTGAGAAGGTTTAGGACGACGGTCGGAGGATTTAGAATGCATGTTCGACCTAAACATCTGCTGGATGGAGTTGCATAACTTTATCATTGCAGGATCCTTACTCGAAGTCTGCTTAGTCATCGAGCATATTTCGGGAACAGGCCGTTTAGTTATTTCTAGAATCCAATCTGCAGTAATAGCTACGTCATCTATTACAACACCCTGAAGTGTCACAAGTACGGTCTGTACAGACTGTGGCAGCTTGGATAAGAAGAGTTCTCTAAATAGTCCTTCGTCGAACAGACTTTGGCCAATAACTTCTCTCATTCTTGTCAGTATGCCCATGGCTGACTGATCTCCTAACTCGATGTTACGAAACAATTCGTCCAGACGTTGTCTGTCCATGAGAGCGTTTCCTCTGAGGAGGGATGCTTTGAGCAACTCGTACGAGTTACTTACTTCGGGACTGAACATCTGTGATGTTACGTACTTGCTAAATTCCCGCGGTAGGGCGTGAATAACCGCAAATAACTGTGAACGTTGATTGGTTATCCCATGCTCATAAAAATCTGCTTCAGCTAGCTGAAACCACGTTTCAGCATTATCTGGCCAGTATGGTACAAGCTGAATGGTTTTAGGAGTTGAGCGGATACGAATGACCTTGGGACTAAGATCACTCATGACGAAAATTATGTCAAATAATATATGGTACAAGAACAAATGCAAAATGGAACGAACTCACCGGGGTTATCTGTGGATTTATCGTAGATGAAGTTCGCGGTTGGGCTCACCAGTTTAGAGGTTGGCGGAATTCTCTTACACAGCCTCTAATTTATTAGTTCTCGCGTACCAAAGACAAAGCAAAAGCCAATTTTTTATCGTCCAAACTACGTAATATATTTCGGGACAAAAACAAGCCTTCAGACGAACGCCTAGCTGGCTAATGATCGTGAACGCGACACGACGGGGTACCAAATGGCGGGGATGCTTGATCGGAAGCCTCCAGCTAAACAAGTTGACTTAAACAGTGGTGGTCAGCATCCAATGAGTGATTGCTGTGGTCAATAATTTTGGGGAATTATTCACCGCTACAGGTGCTAAGTGTCACAAATGTGGTAAAGTTGGACACATCAAGACTGTTTGCAGAACTTCGAATACTTATGTTGCTCAACATTCTTATAATTCTCCCAAGCTGTCTAGTAAAATGGAGTCAACGTGTCTTTCAACTTTTCAAAATACTCAAGCTAATCCAATGAAAACCTCCACTACAAGTTCAGCAACTCAAGCGTCAACTGTTTTGAAAATGAGGTAGCCGAGTTACAATGCGAACTGTCGAAAACACGGAAAAACTGAATGAGATGAGAGAGCAACTGATTAAAATGGAGGAATTGTTGCATATGCATAGACTGCGTCTGTTTAATGCAGAACATACAAGTACCCATGAAAGTCCTGCAAAACTATTCAAATCTCGAATTCTCAGTAAGCATCTGATGTCCACGACTTCTAATGTACATTATTACTAGGGGAATGATTATGGACCTTCTGTTGGAATCATACTACAAAGAATGGGAAATCGGATGGTGAAGATATTAGACATCGAAAATCACTCAGTTCATAACAGACACCTAGACAAAGTGACAATTAATGAAGTAGGTCGTTCCAATTAAAATTTTAATGATTCCTCTACTAATCCTGATTTTGTAGATAATTCAGAAATGAGTCCAGATGATACCGATGGAAATAATATCACAGAATCAGTTAGAAGGTCGAGGCCACATGCAAGCAAACCGAGACATCGTTATAAATACGCAAGGAGATATTCGACGTGTGGCGGATGTGGTGATTGACTATTTCTATCTCTGTATTGTTTAAATACTTACTGTTGATTGTTAATATTTCTTATATGAATTACAATAATAATTCCGCTAAATACAAATTCCTGAATTCCGCCATCTCTGTGTTTTGGTTGGATTCTTGTAATTCGGTCATCTCGAAATACTAATACTACGATTACAATTAATTACTACAGTTGATCACCAAACTGGAACTGATAAAAGTTAGTGAACCTATCCATCTCTATATAGTGATGAACTGATTGGCTTATAAAGGTAATTTTGAGGTGAGACGGCATGGAATTTTAAGCTGGAAAATCAATACTTGCTAACTGTTAGTCCAAAGGTTACTGGAGAGTTTGATTACTGTCAAGAGGAATTTGAAGAAGAATCATTCCTGCTGACGTGTCTTAGTTTTTGTAACTTTTCGCCAGGATTCCAATCAAACAGAACTTTCCACAAATATCATTCTTAATGTTTAGGCCACTTGTCAAAAGTTAAGACAGGAAATAATAAAATCACTAGTGATGGGGAGATGGCAGTAACAAATGGATGATACTGTCAAATGTGTGTGGTGGAGTTTTGGTTTCACTCCTGATAATGAAAGCTCAGTCAACGGCAGCTTATCACTGAATGCATTTCTGAGTTGTCCGCTAACAACGATGACTCTTCTTGCTTCCTATCATACTTTACCTGAAATAAATATAGAAATTCATTTCGGGGTGACTATTTTGAGGCCAACTGATTAAGCCAACCATGTTGCGACCCGGAAGAGTTACGATTTGAATAAGATTGTAGAAACCGACTTCTCTCTATTTTCTCTGTCTCTTCACATCTTCTCCATAAACTTCATCACTCCAACTGTCTATGAGGTATTTACGGGATTTAAGTCTTTGTGGTGATTAACAATTTCTATCTCTGTATTGTTTAAATACTTACTGTTGACTGTTAATATTTCTCATATGAATTGCAATAATAATTCCGCTAAATACAAATTCCTGAATTCCGACCTCTCTGTGTTTTGGTTGGATTCTTGTAATTCGGTCATCTCGAAATACTAATACTACGATTACAAATAATTACAACAATTTGGCGTCGCGAGCAGGATTTCTTTTGGGCTTTTTGGGATCGACATGACTACGTCGTGCATGAAGGAATAGTTGACTGAGGGTCTCAAAAAAGTCTTCACACTGTCGACATGTATATACTTTAACGAAATGTTTTTTTCGCATATGTTTAGTAAAAGCATTAGCATTGGTATACATTGCCGAACACGATGTACAGCGGTAAGTTACTCCACTAGATTGAACGAAGCCTGGGTCATAATACGCTTTTGAGTTTGTATCCCAAAGTTGTATTTGATCTGCTGGTAGTTAAATTACTTGTGTTCCTTCCATACTGGGGTCGGCGAACCGCAGATACTCTGTGCCATTTTCAGTCGCAATAGCTGTGACAGCACCTGAAGAGATCAAACTTTCCAGTGTCGCCGTGTCATCAGCCGCAATCAGAACCATTTCTTCTCCTTCGTTAGATAATCCCATTCCGTTCAACTGTAAAACTACTTGTCCATCTTCAGTTGCCCTTAGTGGTATAGCAGTGTAGGTACCATCAGCATTTGCAATATACGCTGACGTTTCACTCGAATCAACCAACTGATCTGACATCTCCAGCTAAATTAACCTGTAATATCCCGTTGGACAAGATGGCAGCTAGCAGCCAAACATCCTGATAAGGTATTCTTATTTATCGAATTTAGTCAACTACCTTCATACCTCTGATAAATTCGGAGATCCCTTAGATAAAACAGTGTTCACAATAGTTTGTGAAAATTAAGAACATATGAGTCCTACGTGTTTTTAATTCACATCACATTGAAATTATTCATACCTTCAAGTTTATTTGATCTCTGCATACATTTCCCAGGCAACACCACAAATAAACACGGATTTATGGGGTGCACCTTTTTCTCCCTGTTGACATTCCTCTGAGAAGGCCTTTGTGGATTAATTTCTTCAATATATATTACAATACTGCAGTTATTACAATATAAGTGAGATATTGACCAAAGAGTTTTGGCTGTCACCTAGACAGCGCCAAATGTATCAAAATAGATATCCGATGCCTATTCGAATAACTATCCCAAGTTGCTCATAATACATATGAAATTTTGTGGACTCTAAATATTTTTAATTGTTCAATGTTCAATACACTGTGTAATATCTTCTGAACCTATTTTCTTAGTTCATTTAATTCAAGACTGGATATGTATATTGAACTGTTTAAACTTTTGACACATGCTAAACAGATCATTGGAATGTAAAATATCTTGAAAGAAAGATAACTGTCTTCACTAAACTGATTTTCTGCTCACATTAAGCATTTTACGTTGATAAATCAAGCTTCAGTAAATGTAAAGAATCAATAAAAATGTAAAAACGCACATATTTTCTGCACGATGCTGTCAAGGTTATTTGAAGTTTATTTAGCTGACACATTTTGTTTTTGTAAGTTACAATAAGGTGCAAAGAATTTTATTAAATTCAATGACACCATATGAGATGAAACTATGGTAAGACGAAAAGTTTTGAAGTGCTGATTCCGTTTAGTTAATTAAGTTTAAATTTTATAGTGTATAGTATTAGAAAATGATGTAACCAACATACGATTTCATTTGATTCTCAGTAGAAGTAAATTGTGAAAATGAAAATACACATAAACGAACGAGATATACTGATCTTTACACGATACTACTATTTTCTATCAATCAGTAGTACATGGTCCTATGAAGAAAAGATTTTCTGAGGTTAAGAAATTTCAAAAAATTAGCCCTTTTAAAAATTTTGAAAGAGTTATCAGAAGACGGAGATTATCTGAAAAATGTGATGTATTATCGCTATACATTTCGAACAATCTGATCACATATTTACTTGTCAAGTTAATATATATGGAAAAGTTGGATTAAACAAAGTGACAAAGAAAAGAATTGAGAATAATTAACACAACGTTTGGTAATCCAATCAAATAAGGATTACCAAGATAGGTTAAGAGTAATAACAAATTGCTTTTGAATACACGGAGGGGGCTTAAGTTTATGAATGGCAATAGCCTCAGTGTATTTCAATAAGCGCATTTGACCGCTTTTATAAATGACATTAAAGGCTGAGTTAATATCAACCTTATGGTTCATCTCAATTAGGTGTTTAGCTATAGACGAAGTTGGTAGTCTGACACCTGCATCTATTGGTTTTCCACAATTCATTTGTTTTTCTAACCATTTTGTGATATGCTCTCCCACCCTCTCATATGCAAAGCGCGATTACTCCTCCCTATGTATGTATGTCCACACACACACACACGAAAATTGGTAAATTGTGTGGGATGTGATATAATCACTTGTGCGCTTTTGAGGTTTGCAGTGGAGTATATTTTTAGCTTATTCCACAACTGCAAGCTGGGTTGCATAATAGGTTCTGCGGATGATCGAATTCAACCTTTGTCTCAAAATCCTACTGTTTATTTCCCGTTATTCGGTAACTTGATGAAAACCTTTTTCTTGGGGGCGGTATGGATTGTAGGTTTAGAGACTAGTTGACTTCTACACCTGTTTAAAAATTTTAAAAGATATCCGTTTTCAACAAGAATATCCATCAATATTTCGTTTTCTTTGTCTATAACATCAGCTGTACAAATACGCCTAATCCTCTTAAATAGACATTTCACCAAGCCTCTCTTATACTGTAATGGACAGAAACTGTGAAAATTAAGGTATTTCCCTGTTCAAGTGGGTTTTCTGTAGATTGATCATCTTATTGAACCATCGTCCCTTGGACTCAGAAGGATGTCTAAAAATGCAAGCTGGCTACGACTTTCTTCCTCGCATGTAAGACTAATATTTATAGTTAAGTTTGCCTAATAGACGACTCGCATCCTCATGATCGTCGCATATCAAAATGATATCATCTACACATCTCCTATAGAAGAGCAATTTTGAAATTAAATCAAGGGATAAGTTTTCAACATAAGATATGTAAACGTCCTCTAACAAAAGGTCCTTATGGACTCCTCATAGCAACGCCATCCACTTGTTGAAAATGTTCACCTTCAAACGTGAAATAGACGTTGTCAGTACATAATAATAATGAGTCTTTCAAATAAGTTAAAGGAAAAGGAGATGAAAAACAACTAGAAGATATATAGTCACAAAGAATATCAACAGTCTTAATCAATGGTACATTAGTAAACAAAGAATTAACATCAAATGAAAACATTTTCCTATCTTTTATGTTCACATCTACAAGACAGTCAACAAGTTCAAATGTACCTTTCAAAGTAAACTTACATAATTCATTGCGTACTGGACTTGAAGTATCAGCTAGCCATTTTGCTAATTTATGTGTAGGAGATCTACACATAGAAAGAATAGGACCTAATGGGTTGTCAACTTTATGAATTTTGGATAATCCATAGAGGTTTGGAAAGTCAGATCCCATGGGTTTCAAGGGATTAAAATCCTGTTTATCGATAACGTCGATGCCACGAAGTTTTACCAAGTAAGAAGACAATTCTCCCTCCAATTTTCTGATGTCATTAGATTACAAAACAAAAATGTTATCCATCATTAACGACAAAAGCAAATTCACAGCCGATATTCCTTCGAATATATATATATATATATATATATAGTTCATAATTTTTTTGTTTTCGCTCATTCATGTTTTTGTATCTTGAATTATATTCCAAGTTGTTGATAGCTGTACTGAGCCACCCTTGTTACATGTATCCGGTGTGACCTTAATGAATATAGATTCTGTTACAAGTCTCTCTTTCCATTTGTTCATATTAGTTTTTAGAATACACACATTGTTCCAATCGATATTGTGGTTTTTGTCCCATACATGTGCAGCTATAGATGAATTTTTTTCTAAATTCTTGTAGGCTTGTGTTACTGTTGGTTGACCTTTGGTTAGGCGTTTATGTTCATTCATATAGAAAATCAAAACAAGTGATTCAGCGAAGAGACTCTTTTCAACGAATTTATCATCAAGCTGTACAGTCGTATATATATGGTTTTTAAGAAGTTATATGTTCATTCACTCTTATTTTGAGTGATCTGGACGTTTGCCCCACATATTTAGTCGGACAGTCAGCAAGATATTTTGTAAATCAAATTGTATTTATCCGTCATTTTAATGGGATCTTTCAGTTGATTTATTTTATTTTTGATTAGATTCGTCGGTTTAAACGTTGTTCGTAAGCCGATATTTTTGAGGTTTCTTTGAATCGCCTCTGATGTACCATTTTTATATCGTATTGTCACTGCTTTTTTCCATGCTGCCATCTTGTTATTCTCCGGTTTTACCCTCTTTTTTCTCTTTTTTATATTATCCTTTATAAATTCTTTTGGATAGTTGTTTTAGAGTAACATTCTCAACAGGACTTTTATTTCTTTACACTGGTCCTCTGGTGTTGTTGTAAGTCTACTTATTCTATCTGTAAGACCTTGTATTAATCGTCGTTTTACCGTGAGTGGATGAGCTGAGTGATAATCAAGGAATCTTCCAAAGTGTGTGGTTTTTCTATATATCGTCGTTTTTATACTACCATCTGTCATTCTATGTAGTTTGCAGTCTAACATAGACAGTTCCCCAATTTCATTCTCTATTTCCATAGTGAATTTTATTGTGAGAAAAGTTTCTCAATATCGTTTTTTTCACTATTACTAGTGTGTCTTCTTCATATCTCCACCAACATTTTAGTGATGACGTGAATGGTTTAAGGGCATTCTCTTCCCAATAATCCATGAATATGTCAGCTATTACTGGTGATATGGGCGATCCCATAGATACCCCTTCATTTTGTTGGTATATTTTCCCTTCAAATGTAAGATATGTTGTTGTTGGATGGAATTCCACTCCTTTTGTTATCTCCTTCCTGGATAACTGTGTCCTGTCTTTTAGGCCATTATCTTCTTTTAGTTTCTCTTTCAGTGCGTTCATGGCCATTTGAATGGGTATTTTCGTATAGAAACTGTTTACATCAAAGCTGATTAGTATTTCCTCTTCCTTTATTTTAGTGGTTTTTAGTCGCCTCACTAAATCAAATAAATCTACTATTCTAGCTTTCGAATTGTCTCTTGTTGGTCTTAGTATTGTCGAGAGAAATCTTGACAGCATATACGTTGGTGTGTTTCTGAAGTCTACAATCAGTCTTATTGGATATCTCTCTTTATGCAAATTTATCTTGCCATATATCCTAGGTATATTACGTGATTTTGGCATAATTTCAAACCATTTTGACTTACCAATTACTTCTTTCATTTGTCTAACTACCTTTGTTGTTTCTTTCATTGTTTTGTAGGTGATTGTTTCAGCTGATTTTGGTCATTAGGGAACAGGGTCCAGATTGTAGATGTTCATTCAACTTTTCATTATATGTTGTTTTGTTAAGTAATACTGTTGTGTTGCCTTTGTCTGCTTGAGTAATGACAATGGATTTGTCTCCTTTTATGTCTTGGAGTGCTTTTTGCTTTTTTAAGGTTAATGCACATTGTGCTCGTACCAGTTCTGCTTTTTGCTTATCATGTCCTTCGAGTGTTGTTTCAATTACAGTTATGATATCTTCAGGATTTAATCTTTTGTTGCTAACATTGAAATTTATCCTTTTCATCAGTACGCTTTCCTCTGCTTCTGTTAGCTTTTTGTCTGACAAGTTTACAATCCAACTGGCTTTAGTTACTTGTCTGTCATTCGGGGTTTTCTCTATCATGAGTTTATCAAATTTTTTTTATTTGTTTCTTCATAGGTAGTTTCTTTTCGTTTTTGTGCAACTTCTAGTATGCTTTCATACTTTTCCTTTTAAATTGCTGCTTGCAATTTTTCTTTTACTTCATCAATCTCTTTCCTTATTGTGAATAGCTTTCATAGGTTTTTCTTTTGATACATATTTCTGAGGTAGGTGTGAGCGCTGCATTTGCTTTGTCAGTAGATATCGGTGATTTTAATCTCATGTATACAGGAATAATTCCATTTTCTAGGCATCTGATGTTGAAAATTCGATGGTTCATAAATCGAGATTCAGCTTGATATAAATGTGTGAGTTTGTTGGCCAGTCTTTTAATGGGAAGACCGTCAACTGAATTAATATCAGTAAAAAGTTTGAGCATTGTGGATTAGATTAAATAAAGTATAATTATATTTCAGTAGTTTACACACAGTGATAAGTTTTGTTATTGGTTATGTTAATTATTATTAATTCCTTTTTCTCTCACTTTGTTTAATTCAACCTTTCTATATATATTGACTTGGCGAGTCGGTGGCATAGCGGTTAAGACGCTCGCCGACCATGCACATGGTCCCGGGTTCAATCCCCGGCCGACGCACTCCTTTACCTCGCTAAGTCAAAAGAAATGCTGGTAAAGAGGAAAGGTTGGGCATGAGGCTAGCAACCCCATCCTGTAAAACTTAAACACTACTACAGAAACTTCAAGCCACTAGCTTGAGGCCCTATGTTCCACTGGGGAACGTGAAGGAAAAAATTATTTAATATATACTGACTTGACAAATAAATGTGTGATCAGATTGTTCGAAATGTATAGCGCTAATACATCACATTTTTCAGATAATCTCCGTCTTCTAATAAGGCCATCAAAAATAGGTTAAGAAATTTGTACAAACATTACAAATGCGTGAAGAAGAACATAAACTCATTTAGTGTTAAAACTTGACTATTCATTAGACTTTATTGTAAACAGGTTAAATGACATTTAAACTAATGGAATAGTATAAAGCAAAAAATAACTTGGATGTATGTTACACTACTTACACTGTTAAGTAGTATAAGACGTAGAGTATAAAATAGTAAGATTTCATGAATTTCAGACGACTGATTACAGAACAAAGAATCTAATTTTCGATAACTTCATCATTAGGTCCTACAGTTATATATTCACATTAAGGAATGAATTAGGGTTATTAACAGCAATAGTGTTTAAATAACATCGAATCAATATTATCAGTGGATTACATTCAGTAGCATGTGTGATAATGTGCATCGACTTAACACTACACTGAATTGATGGATTAATAGACCACATTAGTAGTATTGATTGAACTTATTTCTTCTGAACATAGAACACTGATTGTTTTAAGCGAATCGCATTAGCCTCGGCTGTTTGGCGTATTCGGTACATGGATGCTTTTGGCTATTTATTTGGTACCCAATAGATGAAGGAGAAGGATTCTTCAATGCTAGCTAGAGGCTGGTTTGAACCAGGCGGTCTAATATTGAGCTGTTGCTGGCTTTCATTACACCCATATTTAGCCACAGTTGTAAGCATACTCGAGCACGAAAAGTCAAGTTCCTAGAGCAACGGGCAATTTAACTTGCTCCTTCAAGAATTCAACAGCTTGATCTAAATTAAACAGCATCAAGTGAAAAGGTGTCTCTATTTAGACAGTTTCCAATGAGTTTTAATTTGGCTGCAGCGATTATGGTCACACCAAATTTTATTATTTACTGACATGAACGAATCCACTTCCATTTGATTTTCATCAAAGTCATCTTGAATATATAAGTATGCTTTGAGTGTGAATAGACTACAGAAGTACTGTGTATTGAAAAAATAAATTGCAGTTATACAGCTGTGAGGTTCCACTGCATTATAGAGTAGTTATCAGTGAAGTATGTACTGATAAGTAGAGGAGAATCAGTATACTACTTACGTTTTTTTTAGTATAATACATAATTTTTTAGATAACGGAGTCATCTGTGGTGCTAAGTTGCTGGGAAACAAAATAAAATTACTGGCTAATGACACTAGATAAGTTTTGGTACAGTCATGTTGTCTAAGCCGGATGTTTTATTTGCATAGACTTCATCATTCTTCCAGACTGCATCTCTGCACTAACTTCAGTTTGAAGGATGCAAGCTACTCAATAAACCATTCACATCAGTTAACATAACGACGCCAAAAACATTCTGCGGAGCCATAAATATTTTTGGATACTTTACTTGTTTTTGGGAAAAAGAAATCCACAACTATTACTGAATACAGGGTATATCATAATAAACTACTGATTCGTTGTTTCGCAATCCAAAAACTATTATATCTCAGCAGCACGTATCCACTTTCTCCTACACTCTGTGGTTCTCCGTAGCTCACCCCACGATCGCTCATTAGCTCTTATCTCCTCTACATACGATCTTTTCCATGTCACCATCGGAAGCCCAGCTCTTTGTTTCCCTTGTGGGATTCCATTCGAGCGGGGGCCTGGCGTGCGATGTTATTCGACGTTCTTCTCAGACTTTGTAAGATACACCTTCACTTTTTTCGGAATATTTGCTAACAAATAAGCTCTTGATTGGTTTGTTCCCGGAGATCCACAGAGCCATTTTTTTCTGGTCATTTAATTTTAGGTATGAAGCCAGAGAAAGGCAGCTGCCGACAAAAGTCTGCAACCTGCTTTTCATGACGCGCTCGCCAAGTTTCTGACCCATATAAAACCACTGACTAGCTTAACATTGGTGTTGAGAATCCGAATTTTGTTCTCGGTGAGCAGTGCAGGAGATTTCCTAGCTGATTTCAGAGTGATGAAGGTTTTAACATACTCATCCATGCCATCCACTAGTTGTTGAAAAATGCTGTCGAGATAAGTGATGGAAGTAGCCTTTTTAAATTTCTCCCGTTGATGGTTGTTGTTGCTTGCTGTTTGTTGGTTGCTTTCATGTTGTAATTATTTGTAATCGTAGTATTAGTATTTCGAGATGACCGAATTACAAGAATCCAACCAAAACACAGAGAGGTCGGAATTCAGGAATTTGTATTTAGCGGAATTATTATTGTAATTCATATAAGAAATATTAACAATCAACAGTAAGTATTTAAACAATACAGAGATAGAAATAGTCAGTCACCACATCCGCCACACGTCGAATGTCTCCTTGCGTATTTATAATGATATCGCGGTTTGTTTGCCAGTCTCTGTGATCTTTTAACTGATTCTGTGATATTATTTCCATCGGTATCATCTGGACTCATTTCTGAATTATCTACAAAATCAGGATTAGTAGCGGAGTCATTATAATCATGATCGGAACGACCTACCTCATTTATTCTCACTTGATCCAAGTGTCTGTTATGAACTGAGTGATTTTCGATGTCTAATATCTTCACCATCCGATTTCCTATTCTTTCTAGTATGATACTAATAGAAGGTCTATAATCATTCCCTCTGTAATCATGTACATTAGAAGTCGTGGATATCAGATGCTTTCTGAGAATTCGAGATTTGAATAGTTTTGCAGGACTTTCATGAGTACTTGTATGCTCCGCATGGCGATACTGAAGTAAGAAGTTATCCAAACATCTCTCTAGCTCATCGAGATTTTGAGGACTCATTGATGCTATAGCACTCTTTAATGTTCGTACAGAATTTTCTGCCAACCCGTTTGACTGAGGATGACGTGGTGCTGTGTGCGAATGACGACAACCTATATGTTTGAGCCAATCATTGAAGTTCTGCTCCGTAAAATGAGTACTATTGTCAGTAACTAAGACATCTAAAATTGCTTCTCGACTAAAAATCTTTCTCAACGCTCTGTGAGAGAATTTGGCATTAGGACTATCTGTAATGATGAATTCTGGCAATCTAGAATAAGAATCCACAATAACTAAAGCATAATATGAATTTAAGAATGGACCACAGTAATCTGCATGAATACGCTGCCAAACCTCACAAGATGCAGGCCACGGTGTCCACGATGACTTCCCATAGGACATTTTATGTAAACAGCTAGAACAGCTCTTTGATCTTTTGTTAATGTCAGCATCAATTTCCGGCCACCAGCATGTTAGGCGTGCTAATGATTTCATCTTATCAGCTCCTAGATGTGCAGAATATAAATCATCCAAAATCGCAGATCTTAAAGTTGGAGGAATAATAATTCTGTCAATCAGACATAGAAATCCTTCAGGATGGACTGAAATCTCATCTCTTCGCTTATAAAAGTCTGGAAATCTTCGCTGACACTGAACATTCCTTACAACATTTTGCAAAATTGCTTTGGTTTGCTCTTTTAATTTTGTTTTAATTTATCAATAATGTGTCCTAATCGTATTATATATAATCGCGCATTTTTAAAATCATTACAACCTACCGCGTTGTGTCATCCACAAAAATTGAGAAAAAAGCATCACTGTGGCTGGCAGCGTGCACTGAAACGTACACAAATTAATCAAATGACTGTTCCTGAACTCGTTAGCACTAATTGTAGATCCCTGTCCAACAAAATGGATTACCTTCAATCCCTAATGTATTCCAATGTTTATCGAAATGCTGGCGTTTTAGCAATACAAGAGACTTGGCTGCACCAGCATTATGATGATAATCTAATTTCAATAAATGGATATAAAGTTTTTCGCCAAGATAGAAATAGTTCCAAGAAAAAATATGGAGGAGGGGTAGCCACATATATAAACACAAATTGGTCTACATCAAATCACGTTTGCTTCAATTATTCTAATGACAGTATAGATTGCATAACCGTCAGGTGTCGCCCAAAACACTTAAGTAAATATTCTTATATATACATAACAAATATTTACATAACACCCGATTGTAGCCTTTCTAATATAGTTATGTTTGCAGATGAGTTTACTGAATTCGCTGCTCCTGCATTCGGAAACTCGTTGTCTATAGTCTGTGGTGATTTTAATTTATGTGATCACAGCTTTCTTACTTCGCTTGGTCATGAGAATCTAGTCAAGTTTAATACACGTCTGGACAAATCACTAGACCTGGTTTTCATAAATGACCGTGATGTATATGAAACCCGAAGGAGAGCTCCTTTGCTAAATTCTGACCACTGCATTATTCGTATTTTACCGAAAGTGTACGGCAAGTCACAACGAAAATTGTTTAGTCATTTAACAAAGAAGATACATGAACGTTCATATTCCCATGACAACATTCTAGCATTAAGAAGCATGTTGCATGATACCAACTGGGAACTGTTTACTGACGATAAGTTGGATGCTACTGTCTCTAATATAACCGATTATCTGAAGTTTTGTTTGGATATTTGCTGTCCTTATGAAACACTGTTTTCGAGATTTGACAGAATCTCTTCTTTGCAACTGAAAAAACTTAGAAGACAAAAAGAGAAGTTGTATAAGAATTGTGATAATACTGGTGTCCGTAAAATAAACACCCTTATAAAAATTGAAATAGAAAGGTTGAACAGACTATATAATGAAAAATTTTTATCATGTAAAAATCCTTCAAACATTTGGAAACTTTTCAATAAACTAACAAGTAAAAAACAAATGTCCGTTGATGCTTATTCTGATGTAAATGCTTTAAACAAATCATTTATCAAGAAACAAATTAATATGGTTGTACCTGATGTACCTAGTCAAGAAAATGGTCATTTTCAGGGTTTTGAAGAAAAGGATGTACTATTATGTTTGAAGTCATTAAATCCAACACACAGCCTTGGTCCAGATGGTGTACCAAGCATTCTTCTCCAAAAGTGTGCAGACATCTTGTGTCATCCTCTTACTCAAATCTTTAACGCATCATTTAAGAGGGAAACGGTACCTGCTGACTGGAAAGAAATCAAGGTTGTACCTGTACAGAAATCATCTTCTGGAGCAGGTATAAAATTTAGACCAGTCGCTATAACATCTCCTTTTTTGAAAACTATGGAGAAACTTCTTTTGAATATTCTTAAACCTTCTTTAAAAGCTTTTAATGACCCTAAGCAGTTTGCTTATAAGTGTGGAAGAAGTACATTAGATGCAGCCATTGTACTACACCACAATATTGTTTCCTGCCTTGATAAGGGCGCTAAGTTCGTTCGAACAGCTTTCTTAGACTATACTGCAGCTTTCGACTCTGTTCCTAGGACACTTTTATTAGGAAAGATGATTTCAGCACAAACAGAGTCCTGGGCAACTAGATGGCTGTCTTCTTATTTTAAGGATAGGAAACAGCATACTGTTTTGGCTGGAAAGCGCTCCACTTCTCAGCTAACTGAAAGTGGTGTGCCTCAAGGTGCAGTACTTTCTCCATTTCTTTTCTCTTTCTTTCTGCATGACCTTCCGAACTCACCCAAAGTTAACTTCATTAAGTATGCTGATGACCTGACCGTTTCTGTCCCTGTAGTTGCCACATCGGATTGTTCCTATATGAATGGCTTCCTAGCTGAAGTTAAGGATTGGTCTGGCTCAAATGGTCTTAAACTAAATCCAACTAAATGTAACACTGTTGATTTCAGCTTGAGAAGTGAAAAAGACATGCATGGATTGATTCAATCTCATGATTGTTGTAATATTGATGGTACCATGATAGAGAGTAAGTCAAGTGTTTCTTATCTTGGCATTAGTTTCTCGTCAAATCTTTGCTGGTCGTCTCATATTCTTATAGTTTCTAAGAAAGTTTTCCGTCTGACTTATTACATAAAGAAGTTGAGACACTCAGGTATAACTCAATCTCTTATCATACAATTTATTAATTCATGTGTTTTGCCCATCATTCTTTATTGTTCTCCATTATTCTTCCCTGGGCTACTCAAGAAAGATCATATAATACTACGAAGAACATTGAGGGCTGTAAGTAGGGTCAGTGCTATCCCTTTGACTGAACT
Organism: Trichobilharzia regenti; assembly: GCA_944472135.2. Classification (NCBI taxonomy): domain Eukaryota; kingdom Metazoa; phylum Platyhelminthes; class Trematoda; order Strigeidida; family Schistosomatidae; genus Trichobilharzia; species Trichobilharzia regenti. Next base: position 22,467,296 of record OX235267.1, read on the forward strand.
AAATGACACTGTTGTCAATAGGCATATGAATTCTTGTAAACACTTAGCTAAAGTTATCTTATCTGATAGTGAACATCCTCTTTATTCACAATTGTTTCCTTGTATCTCTTCGGGTAAGACCAGAAGAAATTTTATAAACATTTATGCTCGTACTACAAAATATAAAAATTCGACCGTTCCATATTTGGCACGAGTATTGTGTGAAGAGACAAATATCAGAAAAGAACTTTTACAACTTTTGAATCAGTAACTAAACTATAAAATGAAATGATGCATATTAATGAATGTGTTATTTGTTATATTATTTATTTATTATTCACTATGACCTAGAAATGGTATGATTTTGTTGGGTTTTTTATTTTAATTTATTTTTTTAATTATTTTTTCCTATTAACTATAAATATTTTAACATTTTATATATCTATATAATTATAAACAGAGCTAAACCATCGCAATATGTAAAAGAAACGCTGAAAATTCCATGCTGTAAATTTTTATTGTTGTGGAATAAAGTGATTATTATTATTATTATTATTATTATTATTATCTAGAATAAGAATCCACAATAACTAAAGCATAATATGAATTTAAGAATGGACCACAGTAATCTGCATGAATACGCTGCCAAACCTCACAAGATGCAGGCCACGGTGTCCACGATGACTTCCCATAGGACATTTTATGTAAACAGCTAGAACAGCTCTTTGATCTTTTGTTAATGTCAGCATCAATTTCCGGCCACCAGCATGTTAGGCGTGCTAATGATTTCATCTTATCAGCTCCTAGATGTGCAGAATATAAATCATCCAAAATCGCAGATCTTAAAGTTGGAGGAATAATAATTCTGTCAATCAGACATAGAAATCCTTCAGGATGGACTGAAATCTCATCTCTTCGCTTATAAAAGTCTGGAAATCTTCGCTGACACTGAACATTCCTTACAACATTTTGCAAAATTGCTTTGGTTTGCTCTTTTAATTTTGTTTTAATTTATCAATAATGTGTCCTAATCGTATTATATATAATCGCGCATTTTTAAAATCATTACAACCTACCGCGTTGTGTCATCCACAAAAATTGAGAAAAAAGCATCACTGTGGCTGGCAGCGTGCACTGAAACGTACACAAATTAATCAAATGACTGTTCCTGAACTCGTTAGCACTAATTGTAGATCCCTGTCCAACAAAATGGATTACCTTCAATCCCTAATGTATTCCAATGTTTATCGAAATGCTGGCGTTTTAGCAATACAAGAGACTTGGCTGCACCAGCATTATGATGATAATCTAATTTCAATAAATGGATATAAAGTTTTTCGCCAAGATAGAAATAGTTCCAAGAAAAAATATGGAGGAGGGGTAGCCACATATATAAACACAAATTGGTCTACATCAAATCACGTTTGCTTCAATTATTCTAATGACAGTATAGATGGCATAACCGTCAGGTGTCGCCCAAAACACTTAAGTAAATATTCTTATATATACATAACAAATATTTACATAACACCCGATTGTAGCCTTTCTAATATAGTTATGTTTGCAGATGAGTTTACTGCATTCGCTGCTCCTGCATTCGGAAACTCGTTGTCTATAGTCTGTGGTGATTTTAATTTATGTGATCACAGCTTTCTTACTTCGCTTGGTCATGAGAATCTAGTCAAGTTTAATACACGTCTGGACAAATCACTAGACCTGGTTTTCATAAATGACCGTGATGTATATGAAACCCGAAGGAGAGCTCCTTTGCTAAATTCTGACCACTGCATTATTCGTATTTTACCGAAAGTGTACGGCAAGTCACAACGAAAATTGTTTAGTCATTTAACAAAGAAGATACATGAACGTTCATATTCCCATGACAACATTCTAGCATTAAGAAGCATGTTGCATGATACCAACTGGGAACTGTTTACTGACGATAAGTTGGATGCTACTGTCTCTAATATAACCGATTATCTGAAGTTTTGTTTGGATATTTGCTGTCCTTATGAAACACTGTTTTCGAGATTTGACAGAATCTCTTCTTTGCAACTGAAAAAACTTAGAAGACAAAAAGAGAAGTTGTATAAGAATTGTGATAATACTGGTGTCCGTAAAATAAACACCCTTATAAAAATTGAAATAGAAAGGTTGAACAGACTATATAATGAAAAATTTTTATCATGTAAAAATCCTTCAAACATTTGGAAACTTTTCAATAAACTAACAAGTAAAAAACAAATGTCCGTTGATGCTTATTCTGATGTAAATGCTTTAAACAAATCATTTATCAAGAAACAAATTAATATGGTTGTACCTGATGTACCTAGTCAAGAAAATGGTCATTTTCCGGGTTTTAAAGAAAAGGATGTACTATTATGTTTGAAGTCATTAAATCCAACACACAGCCTTGGTCCAGATGGTGTACCAAGCATTCTTCTCCAAAAGTGTGCAGACATCTTGTGTCATCCTCTTACTCAAATCTTTAACGCATCATTTAACAGGGAAACGGTACCTGCTGACTGGAAAGAAATCAAGGTTGTACCTGTACAGAAATCATCTTCTGGAGCAGGTATAAAATTTAGACCAGTCGCTATAACATCTCCTTTTTTGAAAACTATGGAGAAACTTCTTTTGAATATTCTTAAACCTTCTTTAAAAGCTTTTAATGACCCTAAGCAGTTTGCTTATAAGTGTGGAAGAAGTACATTAGATGCAGCCATTGTACTACACCACAATATTGTTTCCTGCCTTGATAAGGGCGCTAAGTTCGTTCGAACAGCTTTCTTAGACTATACTGCAGCTTTCGACTCTGTTCCTAGGACACTTTTATTAGGCAAGATGAATTCAGCACAAACAGAGTCCTGGGCAACTAGATGGCTGTCTTCTTATTTTAAGGATAGGAAACAGCATACTGTTTTGGCTGGAAAGCGCTCCACTTCTCAGCTAACTGAAAGTGGTGTGCCTCAAGGTGCAGTACTTTCTCCATTTCTTTTCTCTTTCTTTCTGCATGACCTTCCGAACTCACCCAAAGTTAACTTCATTAAGTATGCTGATGACCTGACCGTTTCTGTCCCTGTAGTTGCCACATCGGATTGTTCCTATATGAATGGCTTCCTAGCTGAAGTTAAGGATTGGTCTGGCTCAAATGGTCTTAAACTAAATCCAACTAAATGTAACACTGTTGATTTCAGCTTGAGAAGTGAAAAAGACATGCATAGATTGATTCAATCTCATGATTGTTGTAATATTGATGGTACCATGATAGAGAGTAAGTCAAGTGTTTCTTATCTTGGCATTAGTTTCTCGTCAAATCTTTGCTGGTCGTCTCATATTCTTATAGTTTCTAAGAAAGTTTTCCGTCTGACTTATTACATAAAGAAGTTGAGACACTCAGGTATAACCCAATCTCTTATCATACAATTTATTAATTCATGTGTTTTGCCCATCATTCTTTATTGTTCTCCATTATTCTTCCCTGGGCTACTCAAGAAAGATCATATAATACTACGAAGAACATTGAGGGCTGTAAGTAGGGTCAGTGCTATCCCTTTGACTGAACTAAATGACACTGTTGTCAATAGGCATATGAATTCTTGTAAACACTTAGCTAAAGTTATCTTATCTGATAGTGAACATCCTCTTTATTCACAATTGTTTCCTTGTATCTCTTCGGGTAAGACCAGAAGAAATTTTATAAACATTTATGCTCGTACTACAAAATATAAAAATTCGACCGTTCCATATTTGGCACGAGTATTGTGTGAAGAGACAAATATCAGAAAAGAACTTTTACAACTTTTGAATCAGTAACTAAACTATAAAATGAAATGATGCATATTAATGAATGTGTTATTTGTTATATTATTTATTTATTATTCACTATGACCTAGAAATGGTATGATTTTGTTGGGTTTTTTATTTTAATTTATTTTTTTAATTATTTTTTCCTATTAACTATAAATATTTTAACATTTTATATATCTATATAATTATAAACAGAGCTAAACCATCGCAATATGTAAAAGAAACGCTGAAAATTCCATGCTGTAAATTTTTATTGTTGTGGAATAAAGTGATTATTATTATTATTATTATTATTATTATCTAGAATAAGAATCCACAATAACTAAAGCATAATATGAATTTAAGAATGGACCACAGTAATCTGCATGAATACGCTGCCAAACCTCACAAGATGCAGGCCACGGTGTCCACGATGACTTCCCATAGGACATTTTATGTAAACAGCTAGAACAGCTCTTTGATCTTTTGTTAATGTCAGCATCAATTTCCGGCCACCAGCATGTTAGGCGTGCTAATGATTTCATCTTATCAGCTCCTAGATGAGCAGAATGTAGATCATCCAAAATCGCAGATCTTAATGTTGGAGGAATAATAATTCTGTCATTCAGACATAGAAATCCTTCAGGATGGACTGAAATCTCATCTCTTCGCTTATAAAAGTCTGGAAATCTTCGCTTACACTGAACATTCCAACCTCTTTTTGTTGCATTTATAACGCATCCGTAATATTTCCGAGTATCATTTATAAGTCGAACTCGATCCACCGGTAACGGCTGGACTAATAAGCAATCAGTATCATTAGCAGCATTTTCAAATAATGAATAACGAGATAAGAAGTCTGCATGAGGTATATCCTTTGCCGATCTATGTTCAATAGTGTAATCATATGCACTTAGTTCTAAACTCCATCTTTGAACCATAGCAGCAGATGATTTATTCAAAGATTTTTCTGGATTGTAAATGAATTTCAAAGCTTGATGATCAGTAACTATGTGAAACTTAGTACCAAAGAGATACTTGTGCAAGCGTCTTATTGCCCATACAACTGCTAGAGCTTCTTTCTGGGTTTGTGAGTACCCTTGTTCACTCTTACTTAGACGTCTTGAAATACAAATAACAGGTTGTCCATTTTGCTCAAGTACTGCAGCTATACCCATAGGAGAAGCATCTGTAGTGAGAACAGACTTATCTTTCGACAAAAAAGGTCTTAGGAAAGCTTGTTTATTAAGAAACTCCAAAGTTTTTCGCAAGATATTCTCATGTTGTTGTTCCCACTTAAACTGTTTACTGGAGACAATCTCAAAAAGTGGAGATAACCGTTGAGTGAAGTTGGGAATGAATCTGGAGTAAAACTGAAGAGTACCTATCCATGATCTCAACGATGACATATTATTAGGTGACGGTGCTTGAATTAGAGGTGCCAAACGACTAGCATCAGGTCTGAAACCTTCGGAGTCTACTGTGTATCCCAAGCATGATACAGACGACAAAGTGAAATGACATTTAGATGGATTAACAAGAACATTATTCTCACATAAACGCCTGAACAGTTTTAAAAGACGTTCATTATGCAATTCGATATTAGGACCATGAACTATAATGTCGTCTTGGTATGACTCAACACCATCTAATCCATCTATCATCTGATTTATTACATTTTGAAATATTGCAGGTGAAACCTTTAAACCAAAAGGCAAGAACTTATACTTGAACAATCCAAATGGAGTATTAATGGTTGTTAATGCACTAGACGCCTCATCAAGAGGAATTTGCAAATAGGCATCTTTTAGATCTATTTTGGAAAAGTATCTTGAGCCATGTAGCTTGTAGAGAATGTCTTCAGTTTCTAGAGTAGTGCAACTTTGCTGTAGTAGACGACTATTGAGTGTAAGGCGGTAGTCACCACAAATTCTAGGTGTTTTTCCATCAGCCTTTAGTGGCGTAACAATAGGAGTAGCCCAATTTGAAGACTCAACTGGCATAAGTATGCCTTGCTCAACCAACTTGTCTAACTCTTTCTTAACTGCATCTCGCAATCCATATGGAATTAATCGGCGTTTCAGGAAGATAGGATCACCCTCTATTTCAAGATGGATGGGCTGAATCTTCATACCACCTACACTCTTTGAACATTGGAGAAGTAATTCTCTGAACAAAGATTCATCAAACAACTCAGTACAAAGTGAGATTTCGACATTTAACAATCTAAGGGCTTTTAATCCCAATAAAGATGGACCATATTCACTAACAAGAAAGGGAATATTTACAAAATTACCACTGTCTGATTTCAAAGAAATGTTAGTAGCACCGATAAGAGGTAATTTATGACCAGTTATGCCTGTAATTGAACTAGTAGTAGGGTCTATCTGGACATTCTTACAAATCGATTGTAAATCTTTCTTAGAAATTATAGATTCAGTACTCCCAGTATCAATTATAAAACAATGGGACTTGCCTGAACTTGTAGTGAAGGTTCTCATTAGATGAGATTGAGTATTGGGAAAAGTTGAAAGAGACATCGACTGCATTTTACCAGATAAATTGGAAGAATTATCAGGATTCTGAGTAACATAAGTATTCGAACTTCTGCAAACAGTCTTGATGTGTCCAACTTTACCACATTTGTGACACTTAGCACCCCGAAAACGGCAAGTGCTTCGTAGATGTAACTTTCCACAGGAAAAACACGGTTTAATGTTTTTGATCTCTCGCTGCATTCTATTACCTGTGGACGACAGTTTGGATTGCTTTCCATGAACACTTGTATTTTCGACTTTGGGCAGCATGACATCAGATACTGACGTAGTGGGAGCAGAGTATTCACTGTTGACATCTTCATATGTAATACATAAATCTTTAGCAGTTTGAAAGGTACAAGAAGGAATCTGAATTAACTCTTTCTCTAACTTAGGAATATTGATTCCAGCAATTAGACGATCACGTAGTTGAGTATGCAGCTGATCTCCAAAGTTACACTTTGAAGCTTGTATTTGAAGTTGAAGAATGAAGTCTCTAATCTTCTGGTTGGGTGCACGAACCAGTTTGTTGAAGTGAGCCCTCTCTCTGGTCTCAAAAGTAGTTACATGAAAGTGATGTATCAGAAGTTCACGGATCTTGTCATATGACAGAGAAATGGTTTATCTGGAAACGCCAGAGTCTTCACTAGGCTATATGCATCTAGCCCAATAGCAGTGATGAAATGTGCTGGTATTTTGTCATCCCGAACATTCTTTGAAATGCACCACGCATCGAAGCATTCAAGGTAATCAGCAATTTCCCGCGGTGAACCATTTATAGGAAATTTTCCAAGGTTATTTAGTTCCATCGCGACGCCAATTTGTTGTAATTATTTGTAATCGTAGTATTAGTATTTCGAGATGACCGAATTACAAGAATCCAACCAAAACACAGAGAGGGCGGAATTCAGGAATTTGTATTTAGCGGAATTATTATTGTAATTCATATAAGAAATATTAACAATCAACAGTAAGTATTTAAACAATACAGAGATAGAAATAGTCAATCACCACATTTCATCATCTCTATCTTCTCTTTTCTCCAGGATGATGCGACTCAGTATTTTACTTGGCGTGGACAAGAACATCATTCTACCCCATTTCTTGCAGGGTCTTGACAAGGTAGCCAGCCTCTCCCTCAGTCGGTAGGCACTTTTCCTTCTTTTCTAACCTTTTGCAATAATGACGTGGTAACATCTACTGCAGTTTCTGTGTCCGTGTTCAGTGCCTCGGGGAGAATTTCTTCTGGCCCTGGGGCCTTCTCGCACTTAAATAGCTCGATGACGTGCAAGATTTTTGCTTTCGTCTGGGGGATTGGTGTCCACCGGAACGTTGTTCTGTGCATGCTGTTGGTGTATTTCTGGGCCAGTTGCAGGTAATGGTTGATTCAAGAATCACTTGAAGTGATCAGTCCATTGTTTGATTTGTTTCTTCTCTTTGGTTATCAGGTCCCCCTGGGCATCTTTTATTAGTTTCATCATTAGGCTGATCTCTTCTCAGATAGAGACTTGGTTATCTGATATAATGTTCTGATGTATCTTCAACCTTCGGCCGGCCTGTTCTGCTTCATTTGCCGGCTAGTGTGTTGTGGAATTGTTTTTTGTCTTTCCTAGCACTCTTTCTCACTTTTTTATTCAGTGCAGTGTACGTTGAAATTAGCTTCTGCTGTTGTCCAGCTTTGCAGGGGTTCATCTTCCCTTTCACCATCCTCCTCTTTTCTATCAGCTTTCAGGTATCCTTTGAGAGCTGTTCCTTGTCTTGTCTCTTCTTTCTTCCCAGAGCAGTAGTACATATTTCCTTGAACATCACCTTCAGAGAGTTCCATTGTTCTTCCATATAGGTGTCCTCAGTAATGTCAAGTAGTGTCTCCAACTTTGCTCTGATCTGATCTGTACTGAAAGCATCCTTCATGGTTTTTCCTTCATTTTCTGAATGTTAAACTTGAGTTGTGGTCTGTCCTCAGGTGTTTTGACAAACGTCCCTTTACCTGAATGATTGTCTGAACCTACATTTGATGTCCTTCTCGATTTTGTGTCCAGCAGACTGCGTTTCCACTTCCTTGAGTAGTACTGAGGTGAAATCTCTCTGGTTCATGATGTGCTCTTCAGGTGAAATCCATGTTGCTTTGTGTATATTTTTGTGCTTTTACACGCTGCCTGCAATCACCAAACCACTGAAGACTCAGAGGTTCCGCTTTCCATTCATTTATTTGAGAGCCTGTCGACCCATGATGAGTTCTCTTCCAGTATTATCTGCTCTCATTTCTGTTGGCATTCATATCGCCCATGTGGATTTTGATGTCGCCCTTCGAGACGCTGTTCATTACTGTTTGCAGTTGTCTATAAAAATCTTCCTTCTTTCGTTCCACATTGTTTGTGCCACTGTGCGTAGGATTGCATGATAATTGTGACCTGGCTTCCTTTTGAGTTGAATGTTGCTGTCATGATCCTGGAGGAGGAGATTGGCTCCCACTGCATTGGGGCTTTGGATGCTATTGATGACATCATGATAGATACTCCCTCAGTGTGCTGGTGGTTGTCATCTGGGTGACCGGAGTAGATCACTGACCCCCCCAATTGACAATTTGGTTAATTCACATCCATTCCATCTGCTCTCATAGATTCCTAGCATTTCTAAGTTGTATCTTCTGATTTCTTTTGCGAGATAAGGAGACTTCCCAGCCTCGTACATTGTACATAACTACCCCATCCCCACTCTTATTTATGCTTTCATAGAGAGAAGACATATCGGCTGAATGGCTTCACGAAGTCTTGCATTCACCAGTCAGCTGTGTCAATTCCCCTGTCCTATTCCAGTGAAGAATAAGACTGTTTTCTTAATTTTTTATGTTTAATATATTTTCTGTTCGCTGAAGTTTTTGTAGCAGTTGGTTTGGTTTTGTGTTGTAGGGTCGCTGGCACCACGCCCAGCCTCTCCTGTTAACCCGGGCTTGGGTCCGGCTAAAAAACTAGCAGGCTACTTAACTAAGCGAGGTTATAATACCAACTACAACAAAATAATTACTTCGACTTTATAAAAGTTATTGAGATGGCTGATAGTAGTATAAAGCTTAAATGATTAGTATAAATAATATTTTGCCATACACCTCATGTCAGCCACGTCTCGTAAACCCTCGATGCCCAGCTCTTGCTACGCTGGGACTCACGCTGTTACTTGAAGTTTCTCAGAAACGCTTAGTAATAACGGACGCAAAAACCAAAACACCGATTGGCCACTCGAGAATTCTTTATTGTAACACCAACATATAGCCAACTTTAAAATTAAGCTTTAAAACTAAGGTCTATGAACAAATATTACAATAATAAATCACAATATTACTTCTGACGGTTTTGTCCTGACTTCTTTCTGAACAGCGACCGATGAGACGATGACTGGTGTATTGATGCCTCCGCGAAAATTGGGGAAGCTGGGTTTGAGCAAACAACCATGAATTGACCGTTCAATCTTCAACTACATTGACACCTTATATTAGTCAGGATTAGTGCATAATGTTTAATCATATGTGAAATCACATGTGCTATAATTAATGGTCCTATATAATTAAGCATAGTTTATATAAACAGGGCTGAGTAATTCATACTCATGGTGAAACTATTAAAAAATTATTGTAAGAAATAGTGTCTTTCAAACTGAACATATCTGAAAGTGAAGTATAGTCTTTATGGAGAGTTACAAACATGAATAATTATGTCATTTAACTGCTTGATATTATTACAGAAGTGTTGATTTTAATTATTCTCAAAGTGACAGTTTTAGTTCGTATAGTTATTTTGAAGTTTGAAGAATGCTTGTAACTGTTATGGTGCAGATGGTGACAAATGAACATGTAAGTGTTATTCTGATGATTAACTTCTTTCATATGATACCTTTGAAATTGTAAATTTGGTTTATGATGTCACCAGTTTACCCAGGTAACTAGCGAGAAATAGGATGATGTGAACAGCTCTCTATGATAAGTCAGACCGCATACACTGCTGATGAGTTCTACCCCAAACGAGCGAAACAGTCGAATGTTGCTTAACTCACTTCAGCCGGGCTAGCAAGTACTACTGTTGATGTGAGCGGTATACCACTCCTCGTCTCAGTCAATCAGTAGTATACAGTTTAATGCATTTTAAGTGAGAATAGTTTTTTTAAATATATTTTTCATCCACTTCCTAGACCTTCATAATGTTGTACTAATCATTAAAACTTTACCAGGTGATAACGGTCTTCAACAAACGATAAAAGTAACAAATGCAGCTTAAAGTTAGTCAGTAATCAGAATAAGAACTAGCTTTGGTAGTGTACACAATATCCTAATGATCAAATTCAATATCTATACATGAAATCAGTGGAAATGGTATTGTGGTGAGAGCAGGCCGTGAGGAAATATATACAAGGTTGATTCAACAACCAATCACAGCAGACTTAACGTGGCAAAATATAATTCGCAGATAGAGAACTCAATTTTTCGAGGAATTCCGAAACAACTAATCAGAAGCCTGCATTTGTCTGCTTGACTTCTGATAAACAACCAATCAGAAGACTGCGCTTGTCTACTTGCATAAGCTATAATGTACGTGAAATATATATAAATACGTGTTGATTTTCGTAATAAAGCGATCTGTTGCCTGGCCCTTGTCTTCTGTTGTTACAGTATGAGTAATTAATGGTAAAGAAGAGTAGTAAGTGCAATAAAGTGAAGTTTCGCTATGTATGAGGATTACTATAGAAATGTCGGTGGAACATAATACAGTCTCTGCCTTATAGGCACCTATAACGAATACAGCTTATTTAGGTATACAAAATGGAGGTAAATTATTAAATTAACTACTGCTCATTGCCTTCTTTTAGACACGTTTACTATCAGACTCACAATAAATGAGAATTGGAAAGAAATAACCTTCGATAAGAACGATATACATATTTACTTATTTAATATAGGAAATTTATGCATTTTTTAAAGGTTTTAATAAGTTTTCTATTAATAGGAAAAATAAGGCAAGAATAACCCTAGTTTGAAATAGTTTACAAGAAACCAGTTAAGTTAGCTTCGTCCAGCGATAGAACCAAGTACAACAACCACTTCTGCCAGGGGATTGTTTTGGCTTGAATAGTTCGGCTCTATTGTTGGTGATGACAGTACTATATCATGATAGTTTGAATTTCATGGAGGATTTCATCATGACCTAACATCAGTTAGAGAGCCAATGGAAAGACTGGGAGTACTGGACAGCTGTTTCGACGAAAATGTGGTTACTTGTGTGTACTGGTGAAGATGAAACCTAGTTTAAGTTGGATTTCTGGCAAATTGATTCCTTCCAACTCCAATTATCAGGCTGTATAATATGGTCTAATCGACAGTAGGATGTCGGTTATTTTCTCCTGACACAATTACAATTAGAAATGTTTCCTGACTAAGAAATCGGAAACGTAATAAGAAAAATTAAATATAATGTCTAAATGATTGCAATGGATTGTAAGTTGTACACCATTTATTTACAGTAAAGATGGAATTATGCTCGACAGCTTAGATGAAATTAAGTATTTGGGCGTCGAGTGAGAAGTAGACATTTGTAAAAAATTATATTTGTAAAATCTCAGCGATATTGAAATGAGTAATTCCAACGTTTCGTTCGGCAATCTGGTCCGAACTTCTTCAGGGAAATTAATCGAAATTAACATAACAGGTTTATATATAAAAGGAACATCTTTAGTTTTTAAAAACTTTGTCCAATCATGATTTATAAAACAAATATTAACAAGTATAATAAACAAAATTGTACGAGTTGTGATCAAAATTTGACCTCAGACTTACAAATATTGATCTATCTTTGTTAAACACTTTAAACACAGTGTGTATGTGTGCGGATAAACAGTTGTAAAACAATGTCTTAACGTCTCCATAAGTAGATATAGACAGTCGGGAAACTTTGATCAAGTATTATTAGTTAGTGATACATATCCATTCTTATTTATTAATCAGGATTTCCTATGCGTCATCTAACATCACACCTTCATGTCTGTTCAAACTGTTAGTATCTAGAATTTTATGATCAGACGTATTTTCAAAATTATGGTGTTTAGGATTAGAGTTTAGTTGAACAACCCCTCGAACTCATTAGTTTTCTTCTTTCTCACTCGCCGCCCAAATATTATAGAACTATTCTGTCAAATCTTGACTACAGTTCATTTGATTTATTTTGTGATCGAATTAAATTAAGAAAGAAACTATGTAATTGGCACAATCATCGTGTTTCCACTCTCCGTTGTCTGCAGCAGAATGCGTATCCTAAATTCGTAGCTGTCCAGTCACCTGACAACTACAGTAGGTCGAGTAAAGCAGCTGAATTTTCAGAAGGAAGACAAATTAATAAGTTTGACAGGGTGCTTCAACTAAACTCTAATCATAAACACCATAATTTTGAAAATACGTCTGATCATAAAATTCTAGATACTAACAGTTTGAACAGACATGAAGGTGTGATGTTAGATGACGCATAGGAAATCCTGATTAATAAATAAGAATGGATATGTATCACTAACTAATAATACTTGATCAAAGTTTCCCGACTGTCTATATCTACTTATGGAGACGTTAAGACATTGTTTTACAACTGTTTATCCGCACACATACACACTGTGTTTAAAGTGTTTAACAAAGATAGATCAATATTTGTAAGTCTGAGGTCAAATTTTGATCACAACTCGTACAATTTTGTTTATTATACTTGTTAATATTTGTTTTATAAATCATGATTGGACAAAGTTTTTAAAAACTAAAGATGTTCCTTTTATATATAAACCTGTTATGTTAATTTCGATTAATTTCCCTGAAGAAGTTCGGACCAGATTGCCGAACGAAACGTTGGAATTACTCATTTCAATATCGCTGAGATTTTACAAATATAATTTTTTACAAATGTCTACTTCTCACTCGGCGCCCAAATATTATAGAACTATTCTGTCAAATCTTGACTACAGTTCATTTGATTTACTTCAGGTTAATGTGCTCTTAGTTACAGGATTTCATCTTGAGCTTACATTGGTTAGGGAATTATTGTTAAAACTGGGAGTATTGGATAGCTGTTTCGTCCTAGTTTGGGACTCTTTATCAGTACGTGTCGGTACGCTATTAACTTTTAGTTATGCTGAAAGTAAAATGGGTGATTTAATATTGAAGAAAATTATGAATATCGCATTAACATAATAAAACGCCACTGAAATAGAAACTAAGTTAAGCCTAAAATACCTTGCAATACTTCTATCCTCTGATCTTTCTTCCGATATCTTGTCGATTTCTATAAAAGTGTACTGTCTTAAATAATACATTAGGAAGTCAAGGCAGTGTGGAGTTAATCACCTTTTACTCTTACAATTTATCAACTCTTGCGGCTTACCCACTGTTCTTTGTTGGTCCCCCTTAGTCTTTCTTGGGTTAATCATAAAGGTTGTTAATGGTTGTCATTAAGGCGAATGATTAGACACTAAAGCAACTCGTTATTACTGTAGTCGACAGACACCACAGCTCACGCGAGAATTGGTCCAAATCCATAATGTATGACTATCAACACCCTCTCTATTCACAGTTCTCCCCTTGCATGTCATCTGCTGGTCTAGAAGTCATTACAAAAGATTATATGCTCGTATAACCAAGTACAAGAATTCAACAACACCACTGATACAAGAATAGAACTTGTGCATTGTGGTAGAGCATAATTCGATTGTGGGTAAAATTTACGTTGATAAAGTCTCACGGTGTTATACAGTAATATTTACTCATGACGTTTCGAGCACAATTTATTTCTCATAATCATATCAAGGTGGTATTTACCTACAATGGAATCAACAACACTATATTTGGTCAGCGTCCTATGTGATAGAGATAGTGCTAAGCGCGAAACCTACTAGTTACTACGTTATCTGCAAGATAATTGGCTTTTTTATTCTCTCCTATTCGTAATGTATAGTGACACTATTTCAATTAACTTATAACTTTAGCTATTAAAACTACTAACATCATTATTCACTTTTTGTACATTTTCGACGTTACTGTCACTGCTAACGGCAAAATGCTGCTATTACCAATCATGATTATGTATGTTCTGTAATATCATTTTCTGTTTTTTGCTGTTGCCGAGTAAATTAGATACAATATTATACCAAATGTTGAGAATTTCATATTTTATCAATAAGTATGGTTTGGGAATAAAGCACTTTATTACTGTATTATTAAGTAACTTAAGAAACTTAAACATAATTCAAAATTAATATAGACAAATTTCTACAGCTGGGTACCCATTGGTCGAAAACGAAACCTGGGCCGGTCGCTTGCTACTCGTATTCAGCGCATATGTAGCACTCATACTGTGGAAGATGGATTATACATTTTGAGGGAAATCCTAATAGAAAATGGATTTCCACCACGTTTTATAGAGAAGAATATACATTCAAAGCCTACAAAACGTGACATATCAACCGTTCCCCAAAAAGTACTTCATTTATTTATTTTATTTTTTTATTTTTTGATTACAGCTTGATTCCACACCGTATTTTTGGTACAAGTATGGAGTTTTCAGCATGGATATCGGTAGCCCAAATTTTGAAGGCCGACCATAGATATCAGGTGTGCGTCGGCAAGAGATCGGACCCCGGACCATGTGCATAGTCGGCGAGAGTCCTAACCACTGTGCCACCGACGCACACATGATTGGGGACTTAGCCTTTAAAGTCATTTACAAGGCAAAGAGTAATTTACCCAAATCCCTACGTACCCGACTCATCTGTATTGCTGAAGCTTTGGCTATCGAAACAGAAAAGCCACATCTCTGTGTACAGAAAAAGTTCGTTCAACCCCTCCAACTTTCACGGTCTTAATCCCTCTATGCTAAAGTATGGTAATCCCCAATCATATTTTAGCTCTACCAATTTTTCATTTTGTCTATTCAATTTGTATACTCTTCCTTATTAAGTCAATTGTTATTATTACTATTCTCACTTTGAACTGTACCCGGTATTATTTCACTTGTTCCACTTGTCATTCTAAATCAATTCTTCTTTTTTACAACGATAAATTCTATGCTATTAAATTTCACGCAATATTACGTAACATTTTTGTTTTATTCGATTTGTCTACTAATCCTATAATTGCACACCCTTTTTCAAGATCTATCCATCCTATGAATTATTAATATATGACATTAATTTGCTTTGCCACTTGACATTTAACTACGATTATGATCACAAACATTTTAGTTTTAATTGAACTTCATATTATTATTATTTTATGCATTCACACCTAAGATTCAATTCCCTCACCGGATATAACTTCTTAAGAGAAACCCATATACATACGACTGTACAGCTTGATGATAAATTCGTTGAAAAGAGTCTCTTCGCTCAATCACTTGTTTTGATTTTCTACATAAGGAAATGTTATAACACAAGGTGGATTAGTTATGCTTAATTGGTTTAGCTTGTCAAATATTCTATTGTGTAATTATCAGTGAAGCTTCAGAATATGAACTTTGTCATATCTGAATATTTTAGTTTATTTGAAACACGATCGAAGCATTCTTAATTCTACAATGGAGACTTTTCCGCAAAAGTTACAAAATTCAAATGAAGATGTTATAAATAACAATTCTTATTGTTTTTCAGGTTTGACTACATATTGATATCATTTAGAGAGCCACTAAAAACTAGCATTAGAGTACTGCACATCTGTTTCGCTTTAGCTTGGGACCTATCGGCTGTACTCACCTACCGAGTTTCAAATCCGATCTACGAGATTGCTTTGTAAACGAAAGGTCCTGGGTTAAAAATCCGTTGGTTGCGTACTGATGATGAGTCCCAAACTGGGACGAAACAGCTATCCAGTACTCCCTGAGTTTTAATGGTTCTCTAATTGATATTATTCTGTGGTCAAACTTGAAAAGCAAATCAAATCGCTACAAATTAACTCTGACTATGATAAACCTATTGTAACCATGGTTTACAATAAATAAATGAATAAAAGTTTAGCTTAAATTGCTATTTACAACAACAAAACAGTAAACATGTAGACAGAGAATTGTTTGCAGTGTAGCACAAAAATGACATTGATTAGGTGTTAGATTCTCATCCAATGAATCCGAGGAACAAGCTCGGCTCTCTCCGAAATTTATTAGAGAAATTTATCAACATTCTGGTAAGTCACTGCTTCACTAGAAATACCTGAATATAACGCTAAAGCGTTGAAGTTAAGCAAACTGTTTTTCGTATGACAATTAGGATGAAATGTCACTTATTTTTACCTGAACAAACATCGTGAATTAAACAACAAACTGTGTGAATAAATGCTTCCTATAAATATGTTTATTTAAAATGTTACAAATTAATTTTTAACATTTCTAAAGGAAATACATCAAAACTAGAGCAACGATTGCATAGTAATAATTTAAAACAAATACTCCCTTTTACAAATTTGGATAGTGTTATTAAAAGACAGAGATTATCTGCAAAATGTGATGCATTTGCGCTATACATTTCGAACAATCTGATCACCCGTTTACTTGTCAAGTCGATATATATTAAAAAATTAAGGGCATTTAAATTAAAGAAAGTGACAAAAATGGATTTAAGATTGCTTAACACAACGTTTGGTAATCCAGTCAAACGGGGTTTACCAAAGTAGTTTAAGAGTAATAACAAACTGTTTTTAAATACACAGAGGGGGCTTAAGTTTATGAATAGCAATAGCCTCAGCGTATTTCAATAAGCGCTCTTGACCATTTTATTAGATGACCTTAAAGGCTGAGTTAACATCAATCTTGTAGTTCATCTCAATTGGGTGTTTAGCTATAGACGAAGTTGATAGTCTGACACCTGCATCTATTGGTTTTCCACAATTCATTTGTTTTTCTAACCATTTCGGTATATGCTCTCCCACCCTCTCATATGCAAAGCGTGATTACTTCTTCCTATGTCTGTGTGACCGCACACACACGAAAATTGGTGAATGGTTTAGGACGTGGCATATGTAGTTTTTACGTATATATCGACTTGACAAGTGAATACGTGAATCAGATTGTTCGAAATGTATAGCACAAATACATCACATTTTTCAGATAATCTCCGCCTTCTGATAACACTATCCGAATAGTAATAAGTTAGTTAACTATTATTTCATTAATCTCAAGGTAGAAGAGGGGATTATGAAAACCAGTGAGGTCATTAAAAGAATAATGTATACTAATAAATTTATGAAGTCTGTAACAAGTACCCAGTCAATTATGAAGAGAATAAAGGATAACTCAGCAAAGTAAATTTCGTTTACCGGCGAAATTATCTTCAGAGGATGTACAATTGTTAATGTCAGTAAAAAGTTTGAGCATTGTGGAATAGATCAAATAAAGTATAATTATGGTATTAGATGGTTGGAGGCAATCGGCAGGGAGCCTTGGACCTAGGTTTCGTGCTAGTTAACACTCGTCAGCAAGGCGTATCTACAACCTTTCTGACAATTGCCTCCAACCATCTAATACCATCAAATCATCAATGTGCACCGTGATGGCGAGCTAGCTAGAATGGTGGTCACATTACAACCTGACTGATAGAATTCAGTCTACACCAATCAGAGGACTAGACGCATCACACTAGTTACCAGTGTCAAATCAAAGTATAATTATATTTCACACAATGATAAGTTTTGTTATTGGTATTATTTCAAGGAAAATTACTGCCCGTGTTCACACCACTGTTGGAATTGTTTTTTAATTCACACATATATAATTTGTACTCATATATACAGTTCATTTGTTGTTCATTCATTTTTGTGTATTCAGAATTATATTTCAGGATGTTGACAGTTGTTCTGAGTCATCCTCATATACATGTATCCGGTGTGACCTTAATGAATATAGATTCTCTTTCTTTCTATTTGTTCATTTTTGTTTTTAGAATACACACATTGTTCCAATAGATATTGTGGTTTTTGTCCCATACATGTGCATCTATCGTTGAATTTTTTCTAAATTCTTGTAGGCCTGTGTTCCTGTTGGTTGACCTTTAGCTAGGCGTTTATATTCATTCACTGTTATTTTGACTGATCTGGACGTTTGCCCCACATATTTAGTCGGACAGTCAGCACAAGATATTTTGTAAATCAAATTGTTTTTATCCACCATTTTTATGGGATCTTTCAGTTGATTTTATCGTACCTATATTCGCCGAAAATATATGATAATCTATCATGGAGAAATAGGAGGGCTGACATAATAAATATAACTTCTTTAAAGTGATTTCTAAAATAAAATTAAAACTAATCAGAAATTACGTTATAGTCAGCCGTACAATGGAAGAAATGACTTGAAATTTAATAAAGTCAAATTTATTACTAAATCAAAGGGATGGTATTTGAGTGTCCACTTGACAAGTATGAGAAGGGTGAGAAATTGTGCAAAAGAATGATATCAGAATGATGGTAATGAATCAGTTAATACAGATAATACAAGCGAACTAATTATTGGAAGACGAAAACACCAAAGTGAAGAGATTAAGACCAAGGTAGAATAAGAGAATGAACAGATTTTTCTGTCGACATAGTAAGGGGTTATATTGACGAATCGTCAATGCCTCCGCCATACACAAATGCTGAAACTTAATGCCCCGTGGTGCGTCGGTGGCACAGCGGTTAGGACGCTCGCCGACCATGCACATGGTCCGGGCTTCGATCTCCGGCTGACACGCTCCTTTACCTCGCTAAGCCAGAAATAATGCTGGTAAAGAGGAAAGGTTGGGCATGAGGCTAGTAACCCCATCCTGTAAAATTAAACACTTCTACAGAAACTTCAAGCCACTAGCTTGAGGCCCTATGTTCCACTGGGAACGTGAAGGAAAAAATACCCCTTATGCCATTCGATCACACTTTGTGGATAATCTTAAAGGATGACCCTGATGCAGATGCATGGTCTGTGCGCATTAGGTGCTGGAGAATTGAGCTAGTAACTGTCTTACATTGTTCTCTTGCCAACCGTTATGGATAATTTTTACAGGTACCTTTGGAAAGCATATCCTTTGTGCAGTCAGTATCAGTGGCTCTACAAGAGCAAGAGAATTTATAAACACACATTGAAGCACCCCAAAGCGTCAGTTTATCTTTCACACATTCATTCACCATTTGTTGACTGTAGTAACTGACCTTTAGCTCAGACGCAAAGAAGACTCCTCTTAGTGATCTAGAAAAGTTGTTCTTCAGAATCCCACTTTTAGTATCACCTTTGAATTCCAAATTCATAAGTTTTCTTTCACTTTACTAAGTAACAAGTCATTGCCTGAATGGCATTATGTAAAACAATAATAAATAAAATGGATGTATTGGTTGAACAAGTGTCATTTATTGTATACTAATATGATATAAAAAATTTTCATACAGAAAATTAAGTTTGCTACTTAGTAGCAGGGTATTATGCATCATTACTTATTTCTAAGAATAACTAAAATAGAATTTTATAGCGATATAGCCTAACGAGTAAAATATCACACTGGAACGAATGTAACTACCTTGGAAGACAGAAACATTATTATTTATTTATTATTTTATTCCTTTACGTTCCCCATGGAACATCGAGCTTCAAGCTACAGGCTTGAAGTTTCGGTAGCAGTGGTATTATTTTTTCTACGGGAGGGGGTTGCTAGCTTCATGCCCAACCTTCCCTATTTACCAGTCTTATTACTGGCTTAGCAAGGCAAAGGAGTGCGTCGGCTGGGGATTGAACCCCTAACCACCTGCGTGGTTGGCGAGCTTTCTACCACTGTACTACCGACGCACACTGGTGTCACCTATATCTACAGACAAGTCATTGTTTTGAAGTATGCCAGAGACATGAAGACAAAGTATTTAGGTAAGAAAATTCGTTTTTCTCGTAATCTGAGTAAACAAAATTCATTCATCATTAACAAGATAAACACAGTCGATAGGTAGTTTCTGAGTTAATCTGATAGCCAACATTCAAACAGAGGTTAGTGGTTGGAAATGTTAGTTGTCAATGAAATAGTAGTTTTTATAGAGTTCCATACAACCACCGGTATTTCTGTGGTTATCCGATCACATGATTTGAGTAATAAAAGTTATTAAGAAGCAGCAGGTAATTCTTAGAATGTCAATCAGTTAACCTACATCCATAATTGTTGATTTTTATGAAGTGATATTATAGTTTGGTCAGATTATTCGTGGCTGTTTTATAAGCCAATTCAACCAGCATTATTAATATTCCCTGGTTAATACTGATTTCAAGTATCTTGACTGGCCATCATAATTATGACGTGCATTGGATCACCAGCTGACATTAGTTAGAGAACCATTGGAAAGCCAGAGAGTATTGGACAGCTGCTTCGTCTTAGTTTGGGAATCTTCCCACTACGCTCCCCCTGTGGTTCAAACAAAGGTTCTCTTGGTTTCTATTTTGGAAGTACCTTTTGATCTATAGCACATACAGTTACATACTTAATATATGAATCTCTTAGTGACTATAACTATGGAAGCAAACATAAACAGTATTGGAGAAATTGTTATCTTAGATATTAATTTTACTGTGTTATTGAGACTGTGATTACAATTTACATTGTTGAATGATTCAGTCATACATTCTTTGAGTCACAAACAACTCACTTTTTGAGTACGCTACGTTATTCTTGAATAGTATCATTTGTTCCCCTTGCAGACAATTTCAAGTGTAAAACAAGTAGAGTACTTTGATTAATTTGATTCATATGCCAATTTTGTTACAAACTGAAAACAGTTAGAGATTCACTTAAGACTAGAGAAAGTAAGGCTAGAACGACACAGCTATCCAATGCGAACATTGTAATGAAATCTACAGAGGAAGTGATCAACTTTCCAGAAATGAAACATCTGAATTTAGGTGATAACTGAATAATATAGTCGCCACAGTTATTTTATCCTCTTTACTCTTATCACACATATCAAACAATCAGTAATATGATTGAAATGATGTTAGAGAAACGAAGACCTGTGATCTTATTGCATACTTGACTGATAGAATTCAGACAGTTTTCACACGAAGGAATAGATAAATGATACTGGTAACCAAAAGATATAAAGAATACCTCTTTCGAATAGATCCATTCGTGTTACTATTAATTGTAAAAGACAATTCAAGTAATTAAAGATCGAATCTTCAGCACTATACATGTGACAAATATAAAGTTAATGGGCATCTCTCATTATATGTAATACCTTCTAGTAAGTAAGTTTGTTGAAAAGATCTGAAGAGAGTCCTGTGAAATTACGAAAGGCGAAAGTTTAGGTGATTTCAGCTTTAAGATAAACATTATCCATCGAAAATGGTATTAAAGTGAAATTTCATAAAAGTTTAAACAACTTTATTCATGCTGTCAGTTGAATGCAAAGATGATTGCTGTAGTTAAAGAAAGGGGTCGTCATCGAATGACACATTAAAACTTACCTCTACATAGTTTAAACTGTAAGTACACTTTTCAGTTTTGAAAGGGTATACTTTCATTTGTTTATTTTGAAATGTGGGACGAAGTAAAAACTGAATTTCGCAGTCCTAAATAACCTTTCGTTTTCTTCGGCATCCATTAAATGACTTTTTAGTATGTTTTTACCTTATTTGCACGTAAATCCTTATATATTGTATACATAAATATAGAACCGATTCCCAGCCTTGAATAAATTATATTAACTCCATTATGGATAAGATTTATTTTGATAAATCACACAGTGTTGTACAGTCATATTAACTGATGACCACGTTTCGAGCACAAACTATTGCTCATAATCATATCAAGTCACTCACACAACCTTTTACTTCATTTATATGCATGAGTGGAACTGATTAGACATTTGAATAAAAATCAGTATAAGATAATGTACACGAATGTTATTGATCAAATACAATCAGAGGGAAATAAGACGAGTGGCTTTATGGTCGAAATAAGTAACTTTTAAGAATGTCATGATGTACGTAAACTGAAATAGCATTTTAAGATTATTTATTATCCTCTTCAACCTCGCCAGATTACTAGCTTGCTAGTTTCCTAGCCAGTCCCAAGCCCGGATAAAGAGGGGGGGTTGGGGCGTGGTGCTAGCAACTCCACCTCCGTAAAACAACCAAATCGCTACAGAAACTTCAAATCGCAAATATATTAAAAATTCTAAAAACATTAACAATAGCCTTATTTTCCGCTGGAATCGGGGAAGTGAAATGACGCACGCTGGTGAAAGCCTTCGGGAAGCCAGTCAGCCAATTTGCCTTCTTTCGATAAAAGCAAAAGTAAGGATGGGTACCTGGAATGTTCGTACAATTTGCGAAACTGGAAAGACTGCCCAGATAGCCACTGAAATGAGAAGGTGCAGAATAGAAGTGTTGGGAATCTGCGAAAGCAGATGGAACGGAGCTGCATGGTGCCAACTACCAACTGGAGAGACAGTAATCTCTTCCGGCAACCCAGAGGACAACCATGAGCACACTGAGGGAGTGGCCTTCATGATGTCACCAACAGCATCCAGAGCTCTCATGCAGTGGGAACCAATCTCCTCCAGGATAATGGCAGCCAGGTTCAACTCAAAAGGAAGGAAAGTTACAGTCATTCAATACTATGCGCCTACAAACGTCTCAAAACAAGAGGCGAAGGAGGCGTCCTACAGACAACTACAAGCAATAATGGAGGAGACAACACAGGAAGAGAACTCACCATGGGTCGCGAGGCCCTCGGCGAAATGAACGACAATGGTGAACTCTTCTCAGACTTCTGCGCCTTCAATGATTTGGTGATTGGTGGTAGTGTGTTCAAACACAAGGATATACACAAGACGACATGGATTTCACCAGATGGAAACACCAAGAACCAAATAGACTTCATCTCAATTTCAAGAAAGTGGAGACGGAGCCTACTGGACACAAGGTCGAGGAGAGGAGCAGATGTGGGTTCAGACCACTATCTAGTAGAAGGGACTTTCAAGGTGAAACTAAAAGCCTCGAGGATAGCTGGGGATAGGCCACAATGCAAGTTCAACACTCAATTACTGAAGGACACAACCACAAAGGACACTTTCACTGCAACTGTCAGAGCAAAGCAGGAAACACTACGCGACATCACTGAAGAATCATGCGTGGAAGAACATTGGAAGTCTCTGAAGGCGATTCTCAACGAAACGTGTTCAACGGTTCTAGGAAGAAAGAAGAGACAAGACAAGGAATGGCTCTCAACGGACACTTGGAAATTAATAGAAAAGAGGAGAATGGTGAAAGAGAAAATGATTCAATGCAAGGACGGACAGGAGAAGGAGACGCTGAGCTCAACTTACACAGCACTGGACAAAGAAGTGAAGAAGAGTGCTAGGAAGGACAAAAGACGATTCTACGACAACCTCGCCACTGAAGCTGAGAAGGCAGCAGGCAAAAGGGACCTGAGGACACTATATCAGATAACCAAATCTCTATCCGGGAAGAGATCAACACAAGCGAAACCTATAAAAGACAGCCAAGGGAACCCAATTACCAAGGAAGAAAAACAGATTAAACAATGGGCGGATCACTTCAAAGGACTCTTGAACCGACCATCACCTGCAACCCGTCCAGAAATACCAACAACAGCGCGCACACAACTGCAAGTTGACACCAATCCTCCAACGAGAGCTGAAGTCTTGAACGCAATCAAGCTTCTGAAAGCTGGAAAAGCAGCTGGACCAGATGGAATACCCCCTGAAGCACTGAAAGCGACCCAGAGACTACAGCAGACATGCTGACTCCATTATTGCAAAAGGTCTGGAAGGAGGGAAAGGTGCCTACTGACTGGAGGAAAGGTTACCTCGTGAAACTACCAAAGAAGGGCGACTTAGGACTCTGCAAGAACTGGCGAGGAATCATGCTCCTGTCGACGCCAAGTAAAATCCTGAGTCGCATCATCCTGGAGAGATTAAAGGACGCACTGGATACAGAACTCCGACCAGAACAAGCTGGATTCAGGAAAGGCAAATCATGTACTGACCAAATTGCAACTCTACGCATCATCATCGAACAAAGCATGGAATGGCGATCAAACCTCTACCTCAACTTTATAGACTTTGAGAAGGCCTTCGACAGCGTTGACCGCGAAGTAATTTGGAAATTACTCGAGTACTACGGCGTACCCCAAATATTCATCAACCTTATTCAACAGCTGTACGACAACGGCACATGTCAGTCAAGTGATCCACAACGGAAGACTCAGCGAGGCGTTTGGAGTAAACACAGGAGTCAGACAAGGGTGCTTATTATCACCAATGATATTCCTAATTGTGGTGGACTGGATTATGCGTCAGACAGTGGGAAACGAGAAGACAGGGATATCCTGGACCGACGAGAAGAACCTAGAAGACCTGGATTTCGCACGTGGATGATTTATGTTTGATGTCACACAAAATCGAAGACTTACAAGCGAAAACCGACAAACTGGTCGAAGAAGCAGCCGGCGAAGACAGGACTCCAAGTGAACATAGACAAGACGGAGGTGATGAAAATAACCAACCAACAACAATAACAGCAGCAACATCTGGCATCAATAACCACCAACGGGAGGGATTTGAAGGAGGTCACTTCATTCACTTATCTAAGGAGCATTGTTTCAACTACAGTCAGTTGGAACGGATGACGATGTCAAATCGAGAATCGGGAAGGCGAGAAACACACTCATCATCAATCTGAAACCAATCTGGAAATCTTCATCACTCAGCCAGCATCAACAACAAAATTCGGTAGGATTTTCAATACTAACGTCAAGTCAGTAAGCTCTTCTATACGGATCAGAAACTTGGCGGCGTGTCACAAAGAATATTTCAAACAGCCTGTTGCAGACATTTATCAACCAACTACTGTCTTCGATCTATACTGAAGATCAGATGGCCAGGCCGGAAAGAATCACCAACAAGAAACTATGGGAACAAACAAAACAAGAACCAATCGACCAAAAAATATGCAGGAGAAAGTGGAGATGGATTGAACACTCGCTGAGGAGGCCGCTAGGTGACATCGCGCGCCGTGCCCTCGAGTGGAATCCGAAAGAGAAGCGGCGATTGGGACGTCAGTGCAAGTGTGACATGGAGGAGATCGTGTGAAGAGGAGTTGAAAGAGTATGGACTAACATGGATGCAGGTGAAAAGTACAATAGAAGACAGAAGCAAGTGGAGATGTGCAGTTGAAGCCCTATGTTCCACTAGGAAACCAAGGGAGCAATAATACAATAATAATAAGTATGTTTTTACCTTATTTGCATGTAAATCCTTATATATTGTATGCATAAATATATAACTGATTCCAGCCTTGAATTAATTATATTAAGCAGAAATTTAAATGAATACAGATTTAATTTCACCCGGACTGTAAATTCAATGTAAAATTTTTACTCAAGCAATAATCACTAGGATGATAGTTAGTTATAGTTTTTGAACTTTAACTTTCAGATGAATTCCTTCAGCCTGTAGTGAGAATGTTGACGTGTCTAGTGGCTAGATTTGAGTATGGCTGGTATTAATTACGGATTTCACAAGACGATGGTATTGCTATATCGTGAATTGGGAAAAATACGGAATTATGGGTCAGTTAATTCAAATTTACTGGCTCCATCTGTAATACAATAGTTTTAATTTCACGCTATATACTAGTGATTGGTTGAGATAGATGAGTTATGTACCTCCCATATCAACAGTAGTACTTACTAGCCAGATTGAAGCGACCTAAACAAGGGATGATATATGTCTGATTTCCCACAAACTGGAAGATATGCAAGTGAAAGGCTACAAGCTGGCAGAAGAAGTATCAAAGATAGGAATTCAGGTGAACATAGAGAAAACAGCCGTTGGTGATGAAGATTCCTGGCCAACACCAACAGCAACAACAACAACAGACAACAATCAGCCAGCATAAATGGGAGGAACCCGAAAGAAACAGCCTCCTCTACCTATCCACCTACCCGGGAAGCATCATTTCAACTACAGGCCGACGGAACTGACGAGGATATCAAAGCCAGAATCGGAAAAGCAACACAAGCTTTCATTACTCTTAAGTCTGTGTGGAAGTCAACAGCACTCAGCATCAAAAATAAGATACGGATCTTCAACTCCAATGTGAAGTCAGTCAGTGCTACTTACTATACGGATCAGAGACTTGGCCAGCGCGTCATAAAGAGCATCTCAAACAAACTTCAGACCTTCATTAACACTTGTCTTCGCTCAATACCACTCAAGATCAAATGGCCGGCCAGAAATGATCGCCAATAGGGATCTCTGTCAATGAGCGAACCAACTCAGCAGGAACCGATTGTGAAACAAATAGGCAGGAGATGGATTGGCCATACTCTGAGGAAACCATCAAGTGACATCACTAGACAAGCCATTGCTCGAGTGGAACTCAAAAGGGTCGCGGCGAGTTGGTCGTCAGTGTGAGGGTGACTTGGAGGAGGTCATGTGAAGAGGATATGAAAGCATGTGAGCAGACTTGGAGCGGAGTGAAAAAGTTGGCAGAAAACCGAAGTCAATGGAGATGCGCAGCTGAAGCCCTATGTTCCTCTATGAATTAAAAGATATAATAATAATAAACAAGGGACAGCCGTTCTCATCGTATGGAGTTGAAATCATTAACGGTGTACCTGGTTTAGACTCAGCTCAGGGAGCTGAGTTACTTTGGTGAACTGGGGATAGTATAAATTAATTTACAAATTTTGAATTTGAGTTTTCATTTCACTCTCATGATTACTTGTTAGGAACCACAATGGAGTAAAGTGGTTTTCTCTGTGAATATACATTTTCTTAAGAATGTTCATTATGTTTTATAGACTCTGATTTAGCGTCTTGTTATGAAATCCATTTGATGTATGGGTAGATTACTGTTCAGCTATAAGAACTGAATAAAACAGTAAGTGTTTTCTAAAAATTTTATGATTTCAAGATAAATAACGAAGTGATCTGCTTTCTCGAAAAGTATCGATTTCAATGAAAAAGATGTTGAGCAGATTCAGCTTACGTTCGTATTATCGCTCAAATCTAAATATTATAAAAAACTACATGTAAAGAAATCAATTCATAGTGGTACAACTATAGCTTTCGTAATATTTCTTTATACAATCTACCCTCTTCAATAGTTTTAGCTACCTAATAAACAAAAATGAAATGAAAGCATATTGACAACGAGCACACTATCACATTCATGCTGAATGATAGTCACGCTCCATTGTTCATATGAGTATATTGTTTTCAGTAAATAACAGAAGTATACATTTGCCTTCAATTTATGTGAAGAGTATAACTCACTCTGTCTATGCATTTTCGTCAACAATATGAATGTTTTCATTAATTTCCTGCTGACAGTTTTTACAAGATTCAAATCAATTATCATAAGTTAAGAAGAAAACTATACTTTTTATATTAGCCTTCTTTTTTAAACAAACGCTCTTGAGTCGATCGAATAAAACAACACTTCATCTATTTATTCTATTTTGATTGGTCCACTCAATCATCGCTAAGGTTATATAACAAGCCATGAGCAAAGGATAGAAGTATTTTTTTTCTCTAAAGATTGGTGTAACTACTTTCGAAAATGAGTCTCTTCAGCATACTGATCCTTTTTTCAGCTGTCTACATTCAGTGCCTCAGCAATGGTAAGCTGTGATTATACCAAGTACAATGTAATTCTTAATACTGAGCTGCCTATTAATTTATTCATTCACTTGCGATATGAAAGTGGATTCATTTGAATAGGTAAAGATGAAATATAGAGATATTAGAAAATAAACAGAATTTCAAGAAAAATCATGAGTTTCCATTTTATTTAATTTCTGGTCTTACACATGTAATATATTTGTAATACCAGTGAATGTTAAATTTAAAGCAGATTCAAAGGGAAATGAATTCGCTATAAAATAATATGCCAAAGAAATTTGACTTGAAATAGGGGATCTGTTAGAAAATGGAACAACGTTACTTTGACCATAGACAATATTTTTCCCCTTGTGATGTATTATTGAAACCAACGCTTAAAGAGATGCCATGAAAACTCTACCCATAAGATGAAATACTTGAAGAACATTAATACTGTCAGAAAATTAATAAAGGAAGTTGCATATAGTCACTGACTTAAGAAAATCTTCAGTGAATCGAAAAATAAGGAGATTTATGACTTTAGGATGCAGTGTTGCAACTTTTAGGATGAAAAATGAAATAAACAAAGCTTTCATTTGTTTTTAAGGTAATTCTAAACTTCTTGTTGATTGATTTGACCAAAATATTCCGCCTCTGTTGACATGTCGGTTCCTAGTGCGGATGCTTCGACGAAGTCTGAGGATTAACACGAAGAAATCTGACAGACAGCAGTAGTAGTAGTGGAATCCAAGATGCGCACTTCGTCCCGTTTTAAACTCATCGGTGGATGCACCTGCATTCCTCAGTGAGTAATGGTGCTTTCACGAGGAGTCGAACTCGGAGCTTATCTTTTAAAATCCAGGGGATTTTCCAATAAACCACTTAGGCCAAAAGAGCCACCTTCCATGCAACAGACATTTGTTATTACTTGTTTTCAAGCCACTTTTGATTTTTCCGCCGATTAACTGGACCGAACAAACAAAATTAGTAAAATAATATTTTGTTGTTAGGAAAGTTTAATCTGAGTGTAAGCTGGGTAAACAGCAAATATTTCTGAATAAGTACCTTTTAGAAGAAATTTTGATCCTAAAACATAATGTATTATTATTTCAGTGTGAAAATCCATATTTGGAAAATTTTATTTCCTTTTTCAGAAATTTTCGTATCATTAAATATTCATTTATACGTTTTTGTTATAGAGGGAATATTTCACTTAGGCTGACTGACATAGTGAAATTTCTTCATCGGTTGTAGGTTGAATAACACTCCTAATGTATATTTGTAGGAGTCACATAATACTGTCATATAATGTGAAAAATTATTATGTAGGATTGTGGGAACTGCGGAATGACTGACATCTCTGAATTACAGAAGGTATAACAATATTATTATTATTATTCCCTTGGGTTCCGAGTGGAACATATGGCTTCAGCAGCACCTCTCCACTTTGCCCCATATTCTGCCGTTCTCTTCACCTGGGCCCTTGGATTGCCCATAATCTTTCATCTCCTCCTGTCACGATCTCCTGCATATCCCCCTCTCACTGATGGCCCACTCATTGTTTCCAACTTGGATTCCACCCGAGCGATGGCCTGGCACGCGGTGTCATCCAGCTGTGTCCTCAATGTATGTCCGATCCATCTCCATTTTCTCCTACATATTTGCTGAGCGATCGGCTCTTGGTTGGTCTGTTACCAGAGTTCCTTGTTACTAATTCATTCTGACCAGCGGTTTGATCTTCAGTATGGGGAGAAGACAGAAGGTATTAGGTAAATCGAAGTGAAAACTATGCGCAAAAATTCAGTGGATACTGTTTTTAGTTGTTGAGATCCAAACTTTTCGAACTTTTTATAACAATAAGATCTATGACGCTAGTTTCGTCTTATTTTTTTACGCACTAGCTTGAAGTTACTTCGTCCCCTTGGTAGACAGTGCTGGTAGTCTAGTGGCAACTCTATGTTGCTTGAAATGATGAGTATTTAGTTCAAGTCATAGTGGGAATATTATCATTCCCCGAAATTCCGATGTATTCAGCTAAAGACTGCTGAATCGAGAGGAATGCATGCTGTGTATTTAAGTGCTGAGGCATCATTGTTCATAATCCACTACCCTTTTGCTTTGGTGGATACCGCAGACAAACAGACGCAAAGTTTAAACAGCTGACAAAACGGAGCTGTCATCATGCTGACTGAATTATATATTTTTAAAAGTTCTTTGTATGAAATATTTTCTATTATTAAAGAATGCATTTGTATATTACATATTATTTTCTAACAGTCATTGATTCAGTGAGTCTATTTCTAATACAGTTTGTTAGTTATTTTAACCGAACACTTAATTTTTACTGGAGGCATGCTCTAACCACAGCACAAAATTATTCCAGATACTGCAGTTAGAGAAGTATTATGCATTTGTCCAAGGTGTCTCGGAATACCTTATCATAGAGAAAACGAGAACTATGCTGTCCTGTAAACCCTCACATTATCCGAACGATAGTGTCACATCCCATTGTGTTTATCAATTTACATGTTTGTGTGGAGACACGTATATAGGGAGGACCCATCTCTGCATGTGAGGGCTACAGAACACATTCCAAAGTGGCTACAACAACAAATGAAATCGCCAGATACAAATGACCCCGGAAATAGATGTCTAACATCATCTATAGCGAAGCATATTATAGAGACGGGTCAAGGTTGATTTTAACAATGCCTTTAAGCCGATATATAAAACAAGGTTGGACCACATACTTAAATTCACTGAAACTAATTTAATCAATGTGATTATATAAAAACGGACTGCTTTATGTCTTATTGATAGTAGAGATTGAAATAGTGAAGACCAAAGAGGAGATTTTAAATATCCAAGAGAATATAGTTGATAAGTGAATTAAAAGCGGTCGCAGAGGAGATGATGTCGCTTCCTCATCTTTGCTGGTGGATGTTAGAATCACAGAAACCTGCCAACAGGCTTCATGTAATATCCGATATACATTTTTGAGGAATGGTAGAAATATTTCCCTTCATAGTACAGATCGCGCACACGCTGACATACATACGACCTATTCAACATTTTCCTAGTTATGTCCAGAGTTAAGTATTATTATTATTATTTTCTTTGGTTTCGAGTGAAACCCAAGGCTACGGCGGTAAATCTCAATTTCATCATATTCTCTGCAATCCTCGCTGGTCGGTTCCATGATTGTCATGCTCACAGTCTTCTCCACGTCAACTCCAGACACCAAACTCTTCGTTTTTTTATTTTGGTCTCACCTTAAGGCCTCATATGTGATGTTAACGGCCTTCTCAGAGTAAATTCAATTCATCTCAATTTCTTTTAGTACATCTGTTAGCCTGTAGGTTCTTGGTTGGTTCCTTCCGAGAGTTTCTTGTTGCTCAGTCTTTCTGGCCGGCCATCTGGTTCTCAGTGTGAAGCGGAAACAGTTGCTGCGGGTCGTTGGAAGTGCTTCTCGTGATGCAAAGTCTAATCTCTTAACCATATAGAAGCACTTACTCACTTGACATTAGCGTCGAAAATCCTAATCTTCTTCTTGACGTTTCGCCTTTCCTATGAGATCTTGGTTTTTACACTCACATCAGTACTGGGGGTGTAGTCAAAAGGATGTTGCCTAGATAAGTGAGATAGGGGGTGAAGTAGTTCTGTACATCTATCTTCTCTTAATGTTTAGTTCTAAGCTTTGGGAGTTCCGTGATTTCACTTTATCAGTCAGTCGTACACTTTTCCACTTTCTAGATTATAGTGGAATATGCCCATTAGATCATAAAGATTAAAAAATACGGCTGCAGCTAAGAACGATATTTTTTTGATGACTTCTTTCAGTAAGTTTTATATCAGCAAATATATAATAAGTGGGTAAGAAAATTCAAGAGTCACTTCTCTTCAGAGACACAAACATATTATATAATAACATCACTGCGTTAACATAAATGATAAGTGATTGAACAAAATCACATAAGGAACAAGTGATTTAAGCTATTGGAATATATATCAAGATGAAACTTAAGTCAGTCCTATAAACACTAACTTTGCTATACTAAGTCAGTGTCGGAAAGAGTTCATGCCTTAATGTAATGTTAATGCATCCTTTACATCGACATTCATAGACCAGTTTAATTGTCCGTGTGCAGTAGTACACGTCATCCACCATGTAGAGTAATTCTTGAACCTATATCACAAGTATTGAACTATAACGCTGAAAATTATATGAACCGCGAACAAGATTTAACCCGGTAATTGCGTAAATATTGAGTATCGAGTAAAATATACAATTACATTTGTACATTTTCAGTAAAATACACACATTCCCTCTTTTCTCATTTCGTATGCTTTTATGTGACAGAAGTTTGGGTTATCTAACTTCGGGTAGAACGGCTTTGACTTTTATCAAATTTCTCTAAAAGGGATTAATCTGTGTCTTATTTTTCAATCTTCAGTTCAAAGTTTTAGAAATAGAAAAGTTCGGAAAGTAAGTTATAACACACTGTTACTAAAGCGTTCATTCTTCGCGAGAAATCAGTTTTCCACTGCAGTTAATAATTATAAGAACAAAGTCATTAACCTTTGATACGTAAGCTTCTGGGTCGAATACATAACTGAAACATCATTTACTAGTGATCTTACTATACCGAGCTTATGAGTTTGAACTAGGTGAAACCAGTGTCTTGCATCCCCCACCTGTTAGCCACCACCAATTAAACACCTCTAATAGTAATAATTTATTTTATTAGTTAATGGTTTTCAGTGCATGCTTACTACAGAATTTCGTACTAAGTTCTATGTGGAAGCTTTATCAATCACTTGAAAACCATAAAAGTCTCCATTTTATTGAAGCTGTCTGTCGAGACTACTTTTGTCGTGAACTGACATTATACCAGAAGAAATCGTTAATAATTGGGTGCTGATTATCTATTTTGTTCTAGCTCTTAACTCTTCGACAATTTACATCTGAAACCCTCAAAAGGATTGAATCTAGAGGCCTCAAACTTGAAAAAAAGTTTCATAGCATTTAGGAGTGGATCAGGATTCAAAGTTTTACTATTTTTAACTTATCCTTACTTTGTGAAATTCACAGCATGCTCACCGTAAAACATAAAGCTTCTAAGCTCAGATATTTTTCTGTGGGAGCATACTATTGAAAAGCTCAAAACAAAGACAACAGTCCTGGAGTTAACCTCGGTTTATAATGAAATATATTTCAAAATGAGTCAATTTCACACTAAACTGGAAGACTTAAATAGTGTTTGAATAAATTGCAGTGTAACGGACAACAGGAATTGCTACTAAGACTTTCCAATATATCTGCATTTTAGTAAACTGATACTTAAATGATAGAACATTGATTGAAGGTAAAATGGATACTAAAATCTCATTAGAATTCAAAATGTAAGCCCAAGGATGGCTAACTCTCAGGGATAAAAAAAGGTCAGTTCTTGTCTTAACCTTAATTATACTGTGAATCATATTATACTAGATTTTCGCGAAGACCCTTGATGAAAATGAAAAACTCTTTGGCAACCTTGAAATCAATATTACTGAAATTAGCGTTAGAAGATCATGTAGCCAAGTATCAAGTGTGACAATAACGGTGGTGAACAAGCGGTTAGATTTTACTCATTTACACAGCAACTGAATAAAACTGTTCATAAATGGATTCAACTTATATGCTACTTAGCAGCAAAGCCCTTTAAATGAAATGCCAAAGAGAGTAAACTAAAGAATCTGATTCTGTTAAGAAAGGAATTTTTATTAAGTCTTCAATCACTAACCAGATGCGAGTAAATAATCATGAAAATATCAATAGTTTATAATTCATATTTTCGTAGAAAATTCGTTATCGTTATTTCATAGCAGCGTTAAATTTATGTTTTGTATTTGTTGCAGGTTGCATTACGCACCGTTGGTACTTCATCGTATGGATGCTTCAGGTAAACTATACAAGCCAACAATCAAAGGTTCAAGTCAATCTTCTTACTCAGCATATGCATTACGGCTGAGGAAGGCGTTGAACGCTAAGAGTAAGCTTACTGAAATATATTTTATTCATAGTAATACTCATTTCTACTGATGCTAAATTATAATATGTAAATATATAATTTTTATTATTATTGTTCCCTTGGGTTCCTAGTGGAACATAGGGCTTCAACTGCACATCTCCACTTGCTTCTGTCTTCTACTGTACTTTTCGCCTGCATTCATGTTAGTCCATACTCTTTCAACTCCTCTTCACACGATCTCCTCCATGTCACACTTGCACTGACGTCCCAATCGCCGCTTCTCTTTCGGATTCCACTCGAGGGCTTGACGTGCGGTGTCACCCAGCGGCCTCCTCAGCGAGTGTTCAATCCATCTCCACTTTCTCCTGCATATTTTTTGGTCGATTGGTTCTTGTTTTGTTTGTTCCCATAGTTTCTTGTTGGTGATTCATTCCGGCCTGGCCATCTGATCTTCAGTATAGATCGAAGACAGTAGTTGGTTGATAAATGTCTGCAACAAGCTGTTTGAAATATTCTTTGTGACACGCCCGCCAAGTTTCTGATCCGTATAGAAGAGCTTACTGACTTGACGTTAGTATTGAAAATCCTACCGAATATTGTTGTTGATGCTGGCTGAGTGATGAAGATTTCCAGATTGGTTTCAGATTGATGACTGAATGTATTTCTCGCCTTCCGTTCCCCTCCTCATTATATATATATATATATATATATATATATATATATATATATATATATATATATATATATATATATATATATATATATATATATATAATGAAATGGTGACAAAGTCTCTCGGTTCAATTACTGCCATGTTTCTGTAGGATAGTAAGTGGACTTAGACATTTCTCACAATATCCGTTTTAATAAAATATTGGATGGAAGACAGTTACATATTGCCATATTAACTAGTAGACTTCTATATTAAACAGGTAGTATTTGTTGATAAAATTGTCTTGACAGTCACTATTATCATACTGATAATCCCTAATTGTCTAATTCATGTTTTATTCACAAGTCACTGTTTTGTGAATTTTAGCCCCCCTAAACCAAACGATAATTAACATTTTGACCTCCAAGACGTACAGTGAACGTCAGGCTATCAGGACAAAATATGATCAAATGTTTAAAACGGTAAGTAAAACATTGGACTAAATAACTATTCACTGGGGTGTAAATACTGCCATACGGTTCGGTCTTTAGTGCTAATTCACTTCCATCACAAGTAACCTGTTACGTTTTCTTTCCTCGGTGTGTCCTCAGTTCATCTGCATTTTCTTTTGCATGCATGTTGGGTGAAAGGTTCTTGGTTGCATTTTTGCTAGAGTTTTTAGCTGTTAGTCTTTTGTAGCCATCAGTAGTTATGGAGAAAATCGCAATTCAGTAATGACTTCAATAAAGCTTTGTCTGCAGCAGCCTTATGTGTATGCAAAAATTTGAATACACAAATATTCAAGAGTATTAAAGCATCATTTTTAGCCAGATAACTTGGAGTAGTTTGTGTAGGTGAAGATGCAAATAAATAACTCCCATTCCAAATTAATACATAAGGTATAACATGCAGAAATAATAAAAATACAAATCACAAAATAACCATCTGTATTGAATTTAGTATCTGAACTGGACAATATATGAGAGTTTTCTAGAAAAGGTTGCCTGCTGGGTTATGTTTACAGATATCGAATAGTAAGAATATTTAATAGTTGTCAAATATTTGATACATGTGTTAACTTAAAAGGTATAGATATCTTCGAAATAGGGAAATATTCAAATATAACATAATTCTCCAACTCGAGGTTAACTAGAATCAAATCAGATGCAGAATCAAGTGACCTAGAACTCTATGCATACGACACATATAAACAAATAAACCAATTTAGCGGATTTTCAGGGGAATCTTATAAGTAAGTACAAAGACTATGGAAATTTAGTCTGTATTCTGTAGTATACTGAAAGTAGACATATCCTGGAAATATAAAAACTCAACGAGTATACAGTTGATTTATCTACCAAGAAAACGGCCAGTTGCCTGAGATAACTGGCAATGCTGAAACACAAAGCGATCCCAGACAAGAATCTCACTACACAATATGAATGGTATAAGCAAATGCAATACATATGTGGCATACGCTTGATTTAGTTCTCACATTACAAGTTCCACTTGGTCTAAGGAATGGCGGTAAGGATGAATTCTAACTTCCCTCTACTGGTTACCGATGTGAATCGCGCATTTTTCCTGCACAATATTCTTGATATCATTCCCGGTGTTGAGCAGACTTCAGTTTCCGTCTCAACCTTTTGATTTAAAGTTAGATCTTCCAATTATGCCTGGCAATGGAAATCTTATAATCAAGTGAAGATTTCGTGGCTACCTGTGTTTACCCTACAGATTATTAGTGTTGGAAACTAATCTTTAAAATTGTCCAATTTTAGAATTTTTGACCTACATCGAATGCTTATTACATCAGTCTTTTACACATGTTTTTCCAGATGAAAATGCAATGAATAAACCAGCTTTGATAGCTGATACAATACATAATGCATTAAAAAACTGGAGAAAAAAATGAGAAATCACTTCAAAACTGGTTAATTCTTCGTTCTGAGGTATGTGAATTTAATCAGATAAAGCATTACTTAACTTACGAGTGAAATTTAATTGAAAATATGAAAATGGTATTTGTAAGATGTAGTGAAATTTTGATAAATTTCCATCTGTCGAAACAGTTCCACTCCTTATTTGTTCAACTCTAAAAAAGGAAAGGGGGAGAAAATCTTCTTCATATTTCTACCACTTTGTTAAAGAGTTATTGTTTCCAACTATAGCTTAAAACAATTGGTGAATGAAATGTCATTAGAGTAGAAATTCTTACAAAGTGTTTTAAAATTAAGGCAATCTAAGATTTATCAGGGCAAACATTCATTCAACGTATCATACTGCCGTATAAAGAAGAAATGTAAGAGGCCTTACGTAGGATTGTCAACGAGGTTGGAATTAGGATGGCATTTAAACAAACTAACCAACCTAATTGAATTTTTGATTTTCCCGTCGATTGATTCGACTGAAGTGCTCGGTCTCAGGTTGACACGAGAGCCACCTCTTGTGCAACATCGTCGAAGCATCTGCACAAGAAGCCAACTTGTCAACCTGAGACCGAGCACTTCGGTCCAATCAATCGACGGGAAAATCAAAAATTAAATAAAAATGGCCCGTTGCACAAGAGGTGGCTCTCGTGGCCCAAGTGGTCTAGTGGATAACGTTTTGGCGTTTGAAGCTATGGACACTGGATTCGAGCCTCGGTGGGAACATCATCACTCACTGGGGAATGCAGGTACATCCAGCTGACGAGTCCCAAATAGGACGAAATGGGCACCCTGGATTCCACTGCTAGTCACCACCCACCAATTAAAAACTAACCAACTCTCTCAGAGATAAACTTTATCGGCTTGAGCACCTGCTCGATAGATCCCACTGAGAAAAATAATATAATTTACTAAATACCATGTAATTACTGTGAGGTCAATTATGTAGATCAAACTAGTAGACCGGGGCCAGCTAGATTATTAGAACAAAAATTTTGCATGACCCAAAATGATTGAACCTGCTAAATTAAATAACCTAGAAAAAAGCTCAGCCACTGCATTGCATGCAGCCAGAAAATAGGATGCGATAGGTTGAAAGTATTAAAAAGTAATGTAGTTAGGTGGTGAGAGAGGTTAATCATTGAAGCTTTGTTTATCGATTGAACACCGCACACGTACAATCGGAATGACGCAACACCTATACCAGAGATATGGAAAGTGACAAGAAACAACAAGCAAAAGTTGGCGAGAATATATATATATATATATATATATAATACAAACTGTGAAAGCGTGGGACTAAATTGATGAGATTATGAGCAATAATTTATGCTTGAAACCTTGTCATCCCGTTGTTAATACTTCATCGCTGTGTGATATTTAAAATAACCTTATCTAATATAGAAAAATTCATTTCCTCTTTCAGCATCTTGAATAGATTAAAGTGACTATTAACAAAATTTTCCCGGTATTAATTAATTGAAAAATGTTCATCATTAACTTTTGGAATATATTAAACAGAGAAACAACTTTATTTGTCGAAACGCTTTCAGCATAGTCAAACTTCACACCGTTCTTTTTATGTCTGATTTCAATGTAGAAATCGGGACTTTTGATCAAACTATAATTAGTGTACTTGCGTAGTTGAGCGTATTGGTCAACATATATCGATCATCTGTGAACAATAACACTGAGCTAACTGCTGCTGAACATTTCAGTGCAGCTTTTCTTGTATTACATATAGGAAACAAACCAAGTAGAAACTCAAAAATAATTTAGAAACAACCTTCATGACTTTGGTAGTGGGTGATGAAAATTTCAGTGTCAAAGGGAAATTAGTTTCTTCATGAAATCACCTCCATCCTTCTCACGTTAAGCAGTACGAAGTGGGAATTAACACAGGTTTCTGTTGGAAACCAATAGGTCCTAACATGCGATATTCTTGATAACACAGATGGTAATCAACAAAGCCGACCAAGTATCATGGTGGCATGTAATGCTGATATGAGTGACTAGGAACCAATCACTCCTACCTCGAACTGAGTAATCCAAAAATGACGGATATGATTCTATGAATCTGCAGTTCGCTCAGGTAGCTTACCAGAATCTGGGTGATTTGAATTGACTTTCCTCTCTAACTTGAATAAGTTCATTTATATCACTAATGAGCGCGAACTCAAAGAAGTAGGACAGTCGTCTTGCTTTTAGAAAAACTGGAACCATCTAGGAAGCACTATGGTTTCACATGGGTGTTTCCCAACTAGATACTGCCACCAGTAATATAGACCACAGTTTTCTCAGAGTTTCAAAGATCATCTAGAGAAAAGTGTTACTGTGCAAGAAGTCTATATCAAATAGACTTCTCTCCATATTCTGCTGATGATAGTGGCTGTGAACAAGAAACTGAATGCAAAACAGTACCTTGCAGATATCAATGTTGCATTGTGTAATCCATTCCATAAATAAACTTTGGAGGCAATAACATAACTTGTGTTCGATCTTTATTACTTTTCCAATGAGCGGATCTGGTTAATTAGTGTTAGCCTTGTAAAATGGTGGTAGTGACTCATTATATTTACTAAAGTTCTCAATAAAATAAAATCCTATTATAATATGCATGTTCATTCCTTTCAAATCAGAAAAAATAATAATCGAACTGTTGGTAATATTACTACATTTCTGGCATAATTGTGTTCTTTGAGCTAGATTGAAATGACTGACAAACTCATAGAGAAGTGGGTACAGGATTTCATCATCAGTTGACACTGGGTAGAGAACCATTGGAGAACGTGGGAGTACTGGACAGCTGTTTCGTCCCAGTTTGGGACTCTTCAGCAGTACGTGCCCACCGGGGCTCGAACCCAGGACCTTCTGGCTACAAGGCGAGCCACTGGGACCCGATCCAGTGGCCCATGAATTCTGACTTCTGCCAATTCACGATATAGCGCAACCGCTAGCCAATGTCTTCGGCGAGTATTTCTCCTCACACCCGACCTGCTGCACCCTACTGGTCACGACTTCCCACTGGAACCCCAGGTAACTACCTACCTGTCCAGTACTCCCACGTTCTCCAATGGTTCTCTAACGAATGTCAACTCATGATGAAATCCTGTAACCAATTAACCAAATCCCTACAAACCAATCAGGAAGAATTCTCAAAGCTCAGTTTAAATTGAAGTAGGCGTTGAAGAAGTTGCCTAGAAAGGAGACGCAAGTTTCATAACCGCACCATCCAGCTCAGAGAATACAGCTACACTAATACAACCCGACGGCGCTACAAATCTTCTCTCTCATAAAATTAGCACATTAAATGTAATAATCCGAATATCAGTAGTGCGAAATGCATTTCAAATACCAATTTGTGTGGAGCTTTTCTGGTCGAAAAGTAAACTTCTTCATAAGGAGACTGCTTCCCGAGAGCAGCTGAATATGACTATTCAGTAGCTGCTACTCACAAGCTTGACACGAGTCAAGTAATGATCAGTCAGTTCCTCCAGTAACCATATTAGCATTCAGATAAAGGATTAAAATTCAGTGCCCACATTTATCAATTTCTAAAGATTTTTGCCACACAACAACCTTAATGTAATGCCTTTCAATTGGTAACGGTCCCTCAACTAGTCTCTCAGAATCGGCCACGAAACTAGTCACTAACGTACACTTTTCGTGGCAAATATCACACGCAACGAATACAGCTTCACTTATCCCGGATTTTTTAAACTAAGCAAATGAGAAACACACTTTTCCTATACCAGGCTATGAGCCATAGATTTTTCGACAGCTGATTGAACTACCCATCAGCCTAGACTGAAGCAAGTACAGTGGTTGGATTCGAACTCAAACCGAATTCTTAATCCAACCAGCATAATCTTTTCTTAACTAGTCAGCTTAATTTGTTAGCTAAGATACAAAAGTACGAAATGTAATTGGTAGTGTTTGTGATATCACTTAAAACACCATATCTAATGATGATTTCACTATCAAATTAACAAAGCAGTTAGCAACCTCTGAGATGAAAACTTGCACTTCGAATGTAGATATTTTGAATTCCATCAAAGAGTAAATTTATATGATAGAAGCATACGGGAATACAGTATAATCTGCTGATAATACTTATAAATAATGCTTTTATCCGGTAAATTTATTCTACGATGGAACCGTTCTCTTTTACAGAGCTCGAGTTCTATTGTTAAATCAATAAATATTTTGTTCATAAAATACAAATCCTCTTACTAAAGGTAACAGGTGATTGCACGAATATCTTGTAACAGATGAGATACATTCAACCATAGTGACTGCCACTATTCAACAATTAGTTTCGTACATGTTGCACATGTATTTTCAAACTCTACTGAGCAGTTCATACAGTCAGTCAACAGAAAAGAGGTTTGAGCAATGTGTTTAGCAGCGAGGCGGCCTGCTTGAACATAGGGCTACCAAAAATTCCACCTTACAACATTTTGCAAAATTGCTTTGGTTTGCTCTTTTAATTTTGTTTTAATTTATCAATAATGTATTCTAATCGTATTATATATAATCGCGCATTTTTAAAATCATTACAACCTACCGCGTTGTGTCATCCACAAAAATTGAGAAAAAAGCATCACTGTGACTGGCAGCGTGCACTGAAACGTACACAAATTAATCAAATGACCGTTCCTGAACTCGTTAGCACTAATTGTAGATCTCTGTCCAACAAAATGGATTATCTCCAATCCCTAATGTATTCCAATGTTTATCGACCCAAGCTTACAAAAATTCTAAACTTATTCTAACCTATGCGTCGATAACGCTTTTTTTGGTAAATGAATATTTTTTTTCTACCCACTATGTTCTGAAATAACGCTGGTCGTGCTTAAAAATAGAGCTGGGTGCTTAATTGATGCGACAAATTCTTATAAATAAGATCAGCATCTGAAATAATGCCTTAAGTGCTGAAAATAAGCACTGCATGCCTAACTGCTGCGGTTAATACTGAAAAATAGCACGTTCTCTCTCTCTCTCTCTCGACATCGTCTATTGAAACCAACCAACCAATCAGCAAACAGTAGGTTTCACACAGAGTACGTAGTGTGACGGCTTCATACTTGTCTGTGAATTTGATGTGATGTGATTGGTCTATTTCACCAGAGGTGTGACAGTAAATATGAATACAACGAAAACATAATTCAACAGGGGGTAGGGGAATGTGAATTGATAACATATGAAGATTGTAATGAATAATATATTTCGTTTGTGGAGCGTCCCTGAATTTGATTACAATTCAGTTGAGACGAGGTCACAAGTGAAAAAAAATTATAAGCAAGGTAGGCTGTGTCTAATGTGTATCCTAGTTCCTATGAGGCAAACATAAAGGCAAACACAAAAATTCAAAACGAATTAAAGGGGGGGAGGGGATGAAAACTGAAAACCCTTAGATGAAAAAGGATACTTGTCATAAGTGAAGTGTAAATTTTTTCCATTACTGAGCACAGTTTACGAGGTTATGTACTTAAACCTTGGGAATCCAAACGAAACAAGGTTGGGGTGATTTTGTTGATTCATAGACGAAAACATACTTCCCATAAGGAAAATGTGATAACAGTTCACCCGTCATCCCTTTTCATATTAAAAGTACGGATGTTTGCATAGAGGTATATAAGGAGTACGCCGTACATACAGAGATCATTCTTACAGGATTTATAAGTCTTGCAGGTGAGTTAGATTTTGGGTGTATATTTGTCCAATTCTATTATAAGGAAAACAAGTCCGATAATGTGTTAAACACGGGTATTCAACATTCTACAACAAGTCATAGGAGAAGAATATCTTCTGGCAGACTGCATGAATGAGAACTGTAAAAAGGGTGTAGAGATTTTGAGAAGCAATGATCAAGGCACTAGGAATGTAGACATGGACGATGATACGTTGCCAATGCCTAGCAAGAGACCGAAAAGGTAGGTACCGTTGTCTGTCTAACACATTTTTCAGGGATGCCAAGAAAAATGGTAAAAATTTCCTTTACAACTCAATGGATATTGATTTAGCCGCCAGTGAGGTTGGTTGCATCATACCACAATATCCAGATTATAACATATTTGATGACTTCGTGGCCCCGATTCCGAGGTATTAACCTAATTGAAAGCCCTTCATTTTCAGTACTTCGGGTGCCCCCATATTCCAGTCTTCATCTCCTATCGGCAAAAAGACGTGTGTGTGTGACCGGTAGGAATAATTGTCACAATTTTTATTCATGCTTTAGATTGCCGTCTAACGAATATGCTACTGAATCCTCAATTAAGAAATTACTCGGTAATTACTTAAAAATAATTATTTATTTAAAGATACAAATATGGAAGTCATTAACCTGTGCACGAAAATGTTGAACATTATGACTACTGATAGAAAATTTCGACAGCAAACCTACCCTCCAGCAAACGGGGACTTAACACTGCAGTTTCCGATCGAGAATGAAGACCAGCATTTTGAAATGCTGGAGTTTTAGCAATACAAGAGACTTGGCTGCACCAGCATTATGATGATAATCTAGTTTCAATAAATGGATATAAAGTTTTTCGCCAAGATAGAAATAGTTCCAAGAAAAAATATGGAGGAGGGGTAGCCACATTTATAAACACAAATTGGTCTACATCAAATCACGTTTGCTTCAATTATTCTAATGACAATATAGATTGCATAACCGTCAGGTGTCGCCCAAAACACTTAAGTAAATATTCTTATATATACATAACAAATATTTACATAACACCCAATTGTAGCCTTTCTAATATAGTTATGTTTGCAGATGAGTTTACTGAATTCGCTGCTCCTGCATTCGGAAACTCGTTGTCTATAGTCTGTGGTGATTTTAATTTATGTGATCACAGCTTTCTTACTTCACTTGGTCATGAGAATCTAGTCAAGTTTAATACACGTCTGGACAAATCACTAGACCTGGTTTTCATAAATGACCGTGATGTATATGAAACCCGAAGGAGAGCTCCTTTGCTAAATTCTGACCACTGCATTATTCGTATTTTACCGAAAGTGTACGGCAAGTTACAACGAAAATTGTTTAGTCATTTAACAAAGAAGATACATGAACGTTCATATTCCCATGACAACATTCTAGCATTAAGAAGCATGTTGCATGATACCAACTGGGAACTATTTACTGACGATAAGTTGGATGCTACTGTCTCTAATATAACCGATTATCTGAAGTTTTGTTTGGAAATTTGCTGTCCATATGAAACACTGTTTTCGAGATTTGACAGAATCTCTTCTGTGCAACTGAAAAAACTTAGAAGACAAAAAGAGAAGTTGTATAAGAATTGTGATAATACTGGTGTCCGTAAAATAAACACCCTTATAAAAATTGAAATAGAAAGGTTGAACAGACTATATAATGAAAAATTTTTATCATGTAAAAATCCTTCAAACATTTGGAAACTTTTCAATAAACTTACAAGTAAAAAACAAATGTCCGTTGATGCTTATTCTGATGTTAATGCTTTAAACAAATCATTTATCAAGAAACAAATTAATATGGTTGTACCTGATGTACCTAGTCAAGAAAATGGTCATTTTCAGGGTTTTAAAGAAAAGGATGTACTATTATGTTTGAAGTCATTAAATCCAACACACAGCCTTGGTCCAGATGGTGTACCAAGCATTCTTCTTCAAAAGTGTGCAGACATCTTGTGTCATCCTCTTACTCAAATCTTTAACGCATCATTTAACAGGGAAACGGTACCTGCTGACTGGAAAGAAATCAAGGTTGTACCTGTACAGAAATCATCTTCTGGA
This sequence comes from Trichobilharzia regenti, assembly GCA_944472135.2. Classification (NCBI taxonomy): domain Eukaryota; kingdom Metazoa; phylum Platyhelminthes; class Trematoda; order Strigeidida; family Schistosomatidae; genus Trichobilharzia; species Trichobilharzia regenti. Next base: position 22,511,623 of record OX235267.1, read on the forward strand.
GCAGGTATAAAGTTTAGACCGGTCGCTATAACATCTCCTTTTTTGAAAACTATGGAGAAACTTCTTTTGAATATTCTTAAACCTTCTTTAAAAGCTTTTAGTGACCCTAAGCAGTTTGCTTATAAGTGTGGAAGAAGTACATTAGATGCAGCCATTGTACTACACCACAATATTGTTTCCTGCCTTGATAAGGGTGCTAAGTTCGTTCGAACAGCTTTTTTAGACTATACTGCAGCTTTCGACTCTGTTCCTAGGACACTTTTATTAGGAAAGATGATTTCAGCACAAACAGAGTCCTGGGCAACTAGATGGCTGTCTTCTTATTTTAAGGATAGGAAACAGCATACTGTTTTGGCTGGAAAGCGCTCCACTTCTCAGCTAACTGAAAGTGGTGTGCCTCAAGGTGCAGTACTTTCTCCATTTCTTTTCTCTTTCTTTTTGCATGACCTTCCGAACTCACCCAAAGTTAACTTCATTAAGTATGCTGATGATCTGACCGTTTCTGTCCCTGTAGTTTCCACATCGGATTGTTCCCATATGAATGGCTTCTTAGCTGAAGTTAAGGATTGGTCTGGCTCAAATGGTCTTAAACTAAATCCAACTAAATGTAACACTGTTGATTTCAGCTTGAGAAGTGAAAAAGACATGCATGGATTGATTCAATCTCATGATTGTTGTAATATTGATGGTACCATGATAGAGAGTAAGTCAAGTGTTTCTTATCTTGGCATTAGTTTCTCTTCAAACCTTTGCTGGTCGTCTCATATTCTTATAGTTTCTAAGAAAGTTTTCCGTCTGACTTATTACATAAAGAAGTTGAGACACTCAGGTATAACCCAATCTCTTATCATACAATTTATTAATTCATGTGTTTTGCCCATCATTCTTTATTGTTCTCCATTATTCTTCCCTGGGCTACTCAAGAAAGACCATATAATACTACGAAGAACATTGAGGGCTGTAAGTAGGGTCAGTGCTATCCCTTTGACTCAACTAAATGACACTGTTGTCAATAGGCATATGAATTCTTGTAAACACTTAGCTAAAGTTATCTTATCTGATAGTGAACATCCTCTTTATTCACAATTGTTTCCTTGTATCTCTTCGGGTAAGACCAGAAGAAATTTTATAAACATTTATGCTCGTACTACAAAATATAAAAATTCGACCGTTCCATATTTGGCACGAGTATTGTGTGAAGAGACAAATATCAGAAAAGAACTTTTACAACTTTTGAATCAATAACTAAACTATAAAATGTAATGATGCATATTAATGCATGTGTTATTTGTTATATTATTTATTTATTATTCACTATGACCTAGAAATGGTGTGATTTTGTTGGGTTTTTTTATTTTTTTTTTTTTTCCTATTAACTATCAATATTTTAACATTTTATACATTTATATAATTATAAACAGAGCTAAACCATTGCAATATGTAAAAGAAACGCTGAAAATTCCATGCTGTAAATTGTTATTGTTGTGGAATAAAGTGATTATTATTATTATTATATTCTTTGATAACTTTTATCTGGCAATTCAAATTCATTCCCCATTTAATATTTTCGATTTCTATTTTAATAGTTTGAAAAGCACTTCTTTGAATTGCAAAGTAAACCTACTTGAAAGTAACAAACAAGATCAAAAACAATTTGTCAGCTAATCATTACTTATATGCATATATTTCTTTTTAATGAATTGTAGATCGATTTACGTACTGTAAGCGAAATGTATAAAGAGCGCTATGGACAGTTATTATCTAAAGGTATTGAAGAAATATCAAGTGGAAGCTACAAGCAAGCCCTACTAGGAATTCTAAAAGAAACGAATACTAATAAACATTTCACTCCTCTTCCAAAATGATGACGGATGGGACAGAGCCAATCTTATTGACAGTAATTTTAAAGACTTTAATTTATTCGTAAATCTATGTCACTCACATAAAACGAAATCTTGATTTTTTCCATAAACAACACGACTTATTTTGATTTACAAATTCAATGTCTTACTGAAACCTATTAGGAATTAGTGCTATTGAGCTTGAAATGTATACCAGTAGAGAAAAAAGTACTCCAAACCAATGGGAAAGTTTGAAAGCGGATTGATGAAATGTATGGCATTCACTGCTATATTAGAAAAGTTTTCGTATTTTTAAGAGGCTAAGCATGGAGTTAGGTGCGTCGGTGGCGTAGTGGTTAGGACGCTCGCCGACCATGCATATGGTCCGGGGTTCGATCCCGGCCGACCCACTCCTTTACCTCGCTAAGCCAGAAATAATGCTGGTAAAGAGGTCGGGTACGAGGCTAGCAACCCCATCCTGTAAAAAGAAACACTACTACAGAAGTTTCAAGCCACTAGCTTGAGGCCCTATGTTCCACTGGGGAACGTGAAGGAAAAGAAAGAATAGAGCTAGGTAATTGTGACTATTTAGAAGATAATTTCAGTCTTTGCATGAAATTAGTATCCTTTTAAATATAGAGTAACTTCCAAAAAGAAACTTCCCATTACACTTTTAAGTCTGCACTAAAGTCAAGTAACTGAGTAACATAATAGTTCTGAGCATGAAGTTCGATATTTGATGTCAGGAAGGATCTGATCAGTCAGAAGCGCTAAACCTACGCTTTATGATGGTTTGTATCCATAACAGTGGAGAAACCTTTGTCTCCCCCCCTCCCCCCCAAAGTTCAAACCTGTAATACTGAGTCCTAATAATAGCGACTCTATTAGACAACACAACTTACTTCTCGCAAGATTACATCACGTATTAGAGATTATGCATTTAAACCTTTAATGTTATTTGCCGACAAACAAATAACATGTTGTAAGGCTGGACCGCAATTCACCTTTTCTCAGCGTTCAGTTAAAAAAAAATAATTAAAAAAAGAAGTGAAAACTATAGTCATACAGGCACCTATGACCGGTAAAGCATGGTCGATTCATATTCAACAGTCTTGAAATTAATATATAGATATGATAGAAAAGATTTGTAGCTCAGGTGGATGATTTTGATGTGGTTGTGTTCTCTGAGCTGGATAGTTAATTTGCAAAGCTTTCATCACCCTACTGGGTAATATCTTCAGCGAATACTTCAATTTGAAGTGACCCTTTAGATTTCTCCACGAGTTTATTAATCATCTCTCCTAGTGACCTTGAACGTGATTGGTTGTTTTTGTGTGTTTTCACACCTCATAGGCTACTTGTATTGGAACTGATTGTTTCGTGACTTGAACTTTGACCCTTTGTGTGTGAGGTTTCTTCCTTATCGGTTGATAAATTTTGTCTATCTCTATGTGTCTATTGATTGATGATTCACTGGAATGCAAAGCTTCTAAAAATTCTCTAGCATTCTTGTTGTTTCCTCTGTCTAATATTTGAACGTTGTCCCAGTCGAATTGATGTCCGTGGTTGTCTGTGTGTAGTGAAATGAGGGAGTGGATATCATGTCTTTTGACGGCTAGCTTATGTTCGTGGATACGAAGACGAAGGGACGTCCGCTTTGACCAATGTACTGTTTTTCTCAGTTGTTACAATTTATTTTGTAGATGATGTTGGTTTTATCTTCTTTCTCTGCTGAGTCTTTTGGTTGACATAGAGGGAGATGAGTGAAGCGACTTTGTTGGTTTGTGTACGACGTCAATTCTTAAAGGTTTGAAGAGTCTTGTAGTGATTTCTGAGATATCCTTTATATACGGCAAGGCGAGTTTCTTTGTGCTTTCCTTGGTGGCTTTTGCTTTGATAGGTTGGCTTGGGGGTATATGTTTTTTGATGAAATTCCGTGGATATCCATTCATCACCTACTACTAGGTGATGAAAGCTTCGCAAATTAACCATCCAGCTCAGCGAACACAACCACATCAAAAATTAATATATACCGATCCTCATATTGTCATTCTATAACTTGGCAAACACAACAGTAATCTTTAATATAAAGTACGTGAATAAAATAACTGTTTCATTGGAGAGTAATAACTTTTCTGTTCAGATTAAATACTCTTGTAGTTATAAGAAACATTGGTATATCATTCCACAAAAAAGCCCCACCATATTATGTGGAAAGTCCGCAATTCAGATTATTCATATTACCCAGTTAAATTTTATAAACGTATCAGTTTACCTAAAGAGGACATTTACAGAGAACTCGAATACCTACAGTTTTTACTTTTTATAGAGTCCCTAAGTTAGCTACTAACAATTATAGATTATTAATTAATAATTCCCTCTCAGAATGAAAATAGAATTCACTGTTGTTGATGTCATTATACTATCGAAGCACAATCGACAGTCATTTCCGCACATTTGTAAAATGAAAAAATGATCCGATAAGTCTTTAAAAGTTTGAAAAAACGTCTGACACAATATAAGGCAAGTTACTAAGTCATTCAACTCACACAGGATTATAAGTAAATGCATTCTTATGTATTTGGATCATTTTTTTCATTTCATTGCTTTACGTTCCTAGTGGAAAATAGGACTTTGAAGTTTCAGTAGCAGTGGGGCGATTTTCATCGATGGTTCAGCAGTAGAACGCTCACCAACAACGCATATTGTCCGGGATTCAATCTCCGGCCAACGCACTCCCAGACCTTACTAAGCTGGCAGTAAGGCCGGTGAAGACAGAAGGCTGTACGTGAGGCTAGCAACATCACGCTAAGTTGCAACAGTTCGTCAATGTAAATATAAAGGTACAAAAATCTAAATGGAATGAAACTACAATAGACAACGATGTATCATATTGTTAAATATAAACTTGGTACAATATGAGCACTCAGAGGTGTACCAAAAAATTAATATAAACGAGTGAAACATAATAACTGAGAACACTGAAAAACAGGAAAGAACATTCGAAGGAGCATTCATTAATTTGGTACTCTGAAACAGAAAATTGCAGGATTTAGTGTTATTTCTCAAACTCCAATCAAGAAGCCCTGATGTGACTACTGATGCTATCCCACCACTAGTGGTCGCGCTATATAGTGCATTGGCAGAGGCTGGAATTCATGGACTGGACATTGGATCGGGTCCCAGGGGCTTAATGGTCTACGAGCTCGCGTGGTAACCGAAAGGTCCTGGGTTCGAACCCTGGCGGTGGGTGTATACTGATGAAGAGTTAATCCCAAACTACGACGAAACAGTTGTCCGACACTCCCAACTGATTCTCTAATCAATGTAACTCATGGTGATGTCCTGTAACTAATGGAATCCCCGCAAACCAACACTTGAATAATAATTACTTTTCATCCACAGACCTAAACCATGGGCTGGCAACCAGTCCTCTTTTCCATCTTGCCCCAGGGCTAATAGAGCATGAAGAGTATGGAATTCGCTAGGATGAACAAAGGCGCACACAGATGGGAGTGAGAAGGAATGACTGGATGAAGATCAATGAGGACTTCGAATATCCAGATGACAAAAAACGTGAATATATTCACGTCATAGCAAGCAATTTTCAGCCACGTCAGCAAAAGTTTCTAATCATTGATTTTCGTAGCATAACGAGAACCATAGTCAGTCAGTCCATATTTCTCTAAATGACTCCAACGAGTTGATGAAATTTCTTGCGTGACTACTCCAACCTTTTTCCAAACTAGTCTTATTTCAACCAACACTGCTCACCAAGGAAGACGGTAGCTCAGCACGTGTAAAGCATATCCTAGCCATCCCAACAAGTAGGACTGTGAAGCTCCATTGATTGTCTTCGTCTTCTTAAATAACACCAGATCTAACCTCATAATTACTGGCTATACTCCAATAAGATAGTAGCAATGTGCTTAGTGTGACTGGAGGCTCAAATTATAGTATTCTGAATATTGGTTCGCTTTATTGAGTGAAGAGCTGTAGTGAAGACTAATTTATGATGAAGTCGACTTTGAAATGACAATATTGTTAATTATGTCATGTGAGTGTGTAGAAATAAATAAACAGCTTCATGTATTTGCAGTGAAATTGAACAGAGCGTAGTTTTTTTTGAAATTTCGATTTTATATCTTCAGTCATCCTGAAGATATTAAGCCTACCATAGTTGTTTGGCACAGTTTACACTTTTAGGTTTTATTCCGAAAAGTTACACTGCGTGATAACCACCCCCGCATACAACACTACTACAGCAATAGTGTCAATAATAGTAATAATATCAGTAAGACGAAGGTTAGAATGAGACTGAGAAGGCGAATGGTTTTCAACAGCATCTCACACAGATTTCGACTAACACAATGTTAAATAGCCAAGTATAGTGAAAAAAATTTGTTGGATTTTAGAATAAAAGAAGTTATTAGAAATTTCTTTGTAATGAATGCAACTTCCACTATGAGCAGAAATGAAATAGAAGTAACAGCAACACGAGGTACACCCTAAAGACTATGAGACATAAAAGAATACAAAATCTTGCGAATATTTATGCAACAAGTCGTGAGTTGAACTTTAAGTTTTGGTCGGATAAAATGATTTAGCTGCCTAGGCGAACCCAGTGACATCAAACATGTCAGTAAGAAATCTATACATCAAATTAGTGAAGTAAAAACATACAGTTGATTACTATACTGCGAGGAGATAAACGTGAAGCATTCCAACTGGGCCTTCTGAAGAGACAGACAAACACCACGACTGCATTAAGTGTGATGCAGGTTCGCAGATGTCACTGTAGGTCTTGATATACGATCAGAAGTCTCATCTATCACACCTCCCTCAAATGCCATACACAACTGCCTAAATAGAAAGTTTTTGATTGTTTCTAACACTTCAACTGCTAGGATGAATAGACGCACAAACTCCTAGTGATTTCACTAAAGTAACTGACTGGTTCCACCAAAGAACTTTGCACAGAAGTGCAGCAGTTCTTAGCGGGACCGAGGACCCCAACCTGGCACTCTACACCTCCCTACGTGACTCAAACTGACTATTAAAGATTTTATGGACTGACGTTATGTTTTGGTTTAACCAACACTAGCTCTTTTCTGATCTGACCGTAAGTCAGCTAACACTGCCCGTCGGGGAAGATTTCCCTCGTTACCTAACAGTCGATGCTTGTTAATTCCTTTCTTACCTATCCTTTGCTATTCTTGATTTGTGTTCAACTTTATACCACTTACCATTAGTAAGTAGTATGAATTGTATTTTACTTTTTAAGCACAACTTTGTTTGTTATTGAAGTTTAGCTCACTTGATTCTCACCGGTCTGAAAGCAAAACCAGCCACGTACATTATGTTCAAGGATTTGAAAAAATTTCTCCGGAAGACACGATAGAGGAGATAAATTCATTACGTGAAACCCTACAAGAGAATGGGTATCTACCATGATTTATGGACAAAAACAAGAAAGAAAACCACATCTGTTCTTAGAAAACTCTCTTTCATGAACCTAGAATTCAAAGATGATATTGAAGTAGAAATTCTTAGAAACCGCCTTTCTAATGTCTGAAGAAGACATTTCAAGTAGGTACCTTACGTATCATATTGTTCAGCAGACAATTTATCCATTCTAACGTTAAGCACAAAGTACCGCTTGTCAATGGAGTTGAAGATTGAACGATCAATTCTTGGTTGTTTGCTCAAACCAACTTCCCCAATTTTCGCGGAGGCATCAATACGACAGTCATCGTCTCATCGGTCGCTGTTCAGAAAGAAGAGTGAAACATCGTCAGAAGTAATACAGAGATTTATTATTGTAATATTTGTTTTCAGACCTTAGTTCGCTTATTCCTTTTATATGTTGGTGTAACAATAAACAAATAGCAAGCGGCCAATCGGTGTTTTGGTTTTTGCGTCCGTTATAACTAAGCGTTTCTGAATCTTCAAAGAACAGCGTGGGCCCGAGCGTAGCGAGAGCTGGGCATTAACGGTTTATGAGACGTGATTGACAGTTTCTGACGATGGAAACAGATCTGGCGGATTGAAACAGTTGGTGAAATTCCATTATGGGTAAATTTTGTTTTGATAAAGTCTCACAGTGTTATACAGTAATGTTTACTGATGACGTTTCGAGCACAATTTATTGCTCATAATCATATCAAGGTAATCACACGACTTCCTAAATTCATTTATATAGTTCCATTGTTTTTCTCTTGATTTTCACTTGATTTGATTGGTAATAGTATTTTCCATATTTCAGGTATGAGTGACGAGTCATTCCTATTGCGTGTGTTGGGTGTAGACTCGATGAACAAGGATTCAGTAATCAACCTCTCTCTCCACCTACCTAGATTACTTTTTAGAATTTTAACCCTCTCCCACCCTATTGTGTGGTTGTGTGTTAGCGCATGCATTGCAATTGCTGAGCTTTTTTCTAAATTATTTATCTTCTCGGGGTCAACCATTCTTACCTTAGCTAAATTTTTATGCTCTGACAATCTGACTACCCCTGACCTACTAGTTTGACCTATGTAGTTGACCTCACAGTCATTGCATGGTATTTTGTAAATAATATTATTTTGTCTAATTGGGTCAACTGGGTCCTTTAACCTACAGAGCTTGTCCCTGAGTGAGTTTGTAGGTTTAAATGCCACCCTAATTCCTATTTTATTCAGAATCCTACGTAGTGTCTCAGATGTCCCCTCTTTATATGGTATAACTGTGGATGACTTATATTCTTTGTTATTTATGTTATTATTACTAGTTTCACAATTATTTTTATTTTGTTTTTGGCCTTTAGTGATCTTCCTAATGAATTTTATAGGATAGTTATTCAACACCATCGCTTCTTCTATCTGTTTTAATTCATCATTTAGATCGTTTTTTGTGCTACTTAGTGCCACTGCTCGGTTTGTTAAACATTTAACTAAGCCTGCCTTAACAGTTAAAGGATGAGACGAATTAAAGTCTAAATATCTATTAGAATGCGTTGGTTTTCTATAAACACTAGTGTGTAGTTTGCCTTCTTCTATTCTTTTTATCTTACAATCTAACATAGCTAATTCTCCTTGTTCATTTTCTGATTCAAATGTGAATTTTATTCCCTCAACTTGTGAGTTTATGTGTGTCAAGAAGCTAGAGATGTGTTCTGTTTTTAACACTGTGAAAGTGTCATCCACATATCTCCACCATATTTTCGGAGTAGGGTTAAATGTATTGAGTGCACTATTTTCCCAGCTGTCCATAAATATGTCTGCTACGATAGGGGATATTGGTGATCCCATTGCTACACCTTCTGTTTGTCTATATATTTTGCCTTGGAACTTAAAGATAGTAGATGTGAGGCATAACTGAATCCCTAAAATAATTTCTTCAATGGACAGCTTTGTCCTATGACTGAGTTCCGGATCCGCAGTTAATTCTTTTTTAACTGCTTCTAAGGCCATATTAACTGGTATATTAGTATAAAGACCAGTTATATACTAATATACCAGTTAATATGGCCTTAGAAGCAGTTAAAAAAGAATTAACTGCGGATCCGGAACTCAGTCATAGGACAAAGCTGTCCATTGAAGAAATTATTTTAGGGATTCAGTTATGCCTCACATCTACTATCTTTAAGTTCCAAGGCAAAATATATAGACAAACAGAAGGTGTAGCAATGGGATCACCAATATCCCCTATCGTAGCAGACATATTTATGGACAGCTGGGAAAATAGTGCACTCAATACATTTAACCCTACTCCGAAAATATGGTGGAGATATGTGGATGACACTTTCACAGTGTTAAAAACAGAACACATCTCTAGCTTCTTGACACACATAAACTCACAAGTTGAGGGAATAAAATTCACATTTGAATCAGAAAATGAACAAGGAGAATTAGCTATGTTAGATTGTAAGATAAAAAGAATAGAAGAAGGCAAACTACACACTAGTGTTTATAGAAAACCAACGCATTCTAATAGATATTTAGACTTTAATTCGTCTCATCCTTTAACTGTTAAGGCAGGCTTAGTTAAATGTTTAACAAACCGAGCAGTGGCACTAAGTAGCACAAAAAACGATCTAAATGATGAATTAAAACAGATAGAAGAAGCGATGGTGTTGAATAACTATCCTATAAAATTCATTAGGAAGATCACTAAAGGCCAAAAACAAAATAAAAATAATTGTGAAACTAGTAATAATAACATAAATAACAAAGAATATAAGTCATCCACAGTTATACCATATAAAGAGGGGACATCTGAGACACTACGTAGGATTCTGAATAAAATAGGAATTAGGGTGGCATTTAAACCTACAAACTCACTCAGGGACAAGCTCTGTAGGTTAAAGGACCCAGTTGACCCAATTAGACAAAATAATATTATTTACAAAATACCATGCAATGACTGTGAGGTCAACTACATAGGTCAAACTAGTAGGTCAGGGGTAGTCAGATTGTCAGAGCATAAAAATTTAGCTAAGGTAAGAATGGTTGACCCCGAGAAGATAAATAATTTAGAAAAAAGCTCAGCAATTGCAATGCATGCGCTAACACACAACCACACAATAGGGTGGGAGAGGGTTAAAATTCTAAAAAGTAATCTAGGTAGGTGGAGAGAGAGGTTGATTACTGAATCCTTGTTCATCGAGTCTACACCCAACACACGCAATAGGAATGACTCGTCACTCATACCTGAAATATGGAAAATACTATTACCAATCAAATCAAGTGAAAATCAAGAGAAAAACAATGGAACTATATAAATGAATTTAGGAAGTCGTGTGATTACCTTGATATGATTATGAGCAATAAATTGTGCTCGAAACGTCATCAGTAAACATTACTGTATAACACTGTGAGACTTTATCAAAACAAAATTTACCCATAATGGAATTACACTCTACCACAGTGCACAAGTTTTATTCTTATATCAATGATACAGTTGGTGAAAGTTTGGATAGTCGCCGTTCATTTTTCCTGGTGCCGGTCAAGTCCTCTTTGAACAAGCAATATCTGGAACTTTTTGGAATTTGGTCAAGTTCAACAATGCCTGGGTCAAAGAAGGGACAGAGTGTCTTGGATGCAAACAGGAAAGTAAGTCATGTTGACTTGTCTGTTAATTGTAACGATGTGTCTGATGTTAAGTATGACATGGTTGATGTTACTGTTTCGCCGTTCAGGGATAATAGGAACATCAAACTCCCTAAATTAGAACCACGGTGTTTTGATGGAAACCCGGCTGATTATTTACAATTTGTAAAGGAGTTTGAGATCATGCTGAGTAGTTTTCTATTAAGTGATGAATTGAAGTTAATGTATTTGATGAGATATTGCACTGGAGATGCTGCAAGAGCTATACAGTGCTGTAAGTTTATGAAGCCAAAGGAGGGCTACGATGAGGCTATGAGCATATTACGTCAAAGGTTTGGAAGACCTTCGATGATTGCAGGGAAATTATTCGAGGCTGTTAAGGGTAATGGTGGTCAATTACAGGATGACTCCCAGGCACTCACTGAGTTTTTAGATAATTTGCTAATTTACAAGAATGGAATGATTTCGATGAATCGCACGAGTGACCTCAACTCGAGTTTTATACTAGAAGTAATAGCAAGACGTCTACCTACTCGACTGCAAAGGAAGTGGGTGAAGATAAGCTCCCGTATGGAGGATGAGGGTATCGAGCCAAAGTTTGATGATATCCTGAAACTGGTAAAAGATAGCGTCAATCAATCTATGAGCAAGTTTGCCAGTCTATTACATCTCACCCCTAGAATAGAGCAGTCTGAGATCAAAATGCAATCATTGATGACGAGTAGGCCTCAGAGAGGTGGATATCGAGAAGGCTCCATGATGTCTAGTAATGCATATAGACCTAGTGAGTGTAACAGGTTTCGTAGTACATCCTCAACAGATAAGTTACAAGATGCAAGACAAACACGGTTGTGCTTGACACGTGTGCAAGAGGTGCATACAGAAGTGAACTGTGAACCGGTGAGCAAGTTCAGTGATAAGCTAAATGTAAACTCCAGGTCTGACTCCGAATTGTGTGACGATAACGTTGTTGTGAAGAAGTCTGTAGTTGCAACTGGTAAGCCGTTGCTGAATAGAGTGTCACAGAATAGAGTTACTGCTTCAGAGTGGAGTTCTGACTCCACAAGTTTACAAAGTATAACTAGTCAGAGTGAAGTTATAAAACCTTTAATGATTTGTGAGGAGGAACCAAAATTGTCTACTTCTGTTATTAAAGAGTTTGAAAATGATGAACTTGACGGTAAATTGAATATTTGTGATAATGATCATGATAGTGCAGAGTTCTCTTTGGTTGATCATGATGAAATGGGGGGAATGCCTACTACCGCTAAGTTAAATAAAGGTTCTGTACAACTTGAACGTGAAGTAGAATTAAATGCAGTTGCAGAAGGCATGCATACTTGTCAAACCGTCAGTGTAATTGATCAGAGTGAAGCCCACCTATCATCAGATGCTAGTGCTAAACCTGAGCTGATAGTAAAAGACAGCAGTGGTGGTGGTCTTGCAGGTAGACAACTTTCTGAAAGTCGAGCAACAACAGCTTCTGATCCACCGCTAACTTCATCAACTGATATCAATCAGTCGTCGTTGGTGCTGTCATCCACAATGAAACAGACACCCATCAACTCAAGTATCTTGTGCAATGACTATGCTAGTATCAGTTCGTTTGAAAGGACGAATATCAATGGTCAGTTTAGTGTGGATAAGCCAAGTGTAAAGGAGAGAGTTATTGTTAAATTGACTTGCACGAATAAAGGCATTTCTAGTTTCAAGTTACTATTTGAATGTTATTATCTTTGGTGTAAATTACTCTGTTTCTATACTTGGTTGATGAGATATGTCGTGTGTTTGTTGGTCATCTATATTCTACGATACAATGACATGGGCGTGTTGCCGTTCAGATTTGAGGATATAGCTCATAGAAGGAAGTTAGCAAATGAACTCTGCGACGATTTTCCAACCTAGGGCGTCAACCTGAGAAGGGTTGTAGGCGTACTGCTGTAAGTCCTACAGTTCTTCAAAGGGTAGCGCATCAATGAGCAGTCCAATGTGCTTGGTGTATGATTTTGTACATATGTTCATATTGTATATACTGAATTGATATCATCTGTCATCTAGCTGTTGGTAATTCTGTTTGTGTCCGGACGACTTCCACTTGGATCATCAACCTGAGAAGGAATGTAGGCGTACTGCTGTAAGTCCTACAGTTCTTCAAGGGTAGTTTGTCAAGGTAGAATCCACAACATTTGATGTGTTGATTGTACATATGTTTGTGTTAAATAGTTGTGTGAGTTCCAATTATTGTAATTGTTGGTTAATCTTGTTTGTGTCCGGACATTCCACAACTTACAATCGTCAACCTGTGAAGGGTTGCAAGTGTACTGGTGTAAGTCCTGCGATTCTTCAAAGGAATTCCATTGAGACACGATCTGCGAGTTTGTTTGTATATTTGTATATACGTGTGGTGTGTCCTATCAATTGGTGTTTTTGGATTCATTGTGTTTACTTGTTGTTTTCGTACCTTGTTGTTATTGCACAGTTTTGTTAAAATTTTCGTCGTGATTACTTCTGAAGTTGTGTCCACTCTTCTACATCCATGAATGAATTGATTGATGTTAAGGACAGCAGATGGGTCGTATACGCCGGGGAGGCTAGGCTATTGCTGAGAATGAAATGCACACGGAGATAATTGTTAGCTGCGGTCCAACACGCCGGGGAGAAAGAGTGTAAACGACTGAGGCTCGCATACGTCACCGTTACTAGAACTGAGGCAGAATGAGTGACAAGCGATTTCAGTGGTAATTGGTAATGAGTAGATAAGAGGATGTGCGTAGAGTATCGTGAGGTGCTGCCATGGTCACTTTGCATTCTGCAAGAGTCATTCTAGTAAGTGGCGATTGTGTTGCAAGATGTCAAGAGGAGGTCTCTGTCTGGAGGCGCAGGTCGTCATTGATGTGTGAGATTGTGCTGTGGGTATGCTTGTGGTGTGTTGGCTTTTCTGTTTGTTTTCCATTTCAGCTCTGTCCGTGTGACCCAGGTTCTCGCAATGGCATCCAAGTCAACGTGCATTGGTCGTGAAGGAAAAAAGGGTTGGATCCCTTTTTTGCCGGGGAGTGTCAATGGAGTTGAAGATTGAACGATCAATTCTTGGTTGTTTGCTCAAACCAACTTCCCCAATTTTCGCGGAGGCATCAATACGACAGTCATCGTCTCATCGGTCGCTGTTCAGAAAGAAGAGTGAAACATCGTCAGAAGTAATACAGAGATTTATTATTGTAATATTTGTTTTCAGACCTTAGTTCGCTTATTCCTTTTATATGTTGGTGTAACAATAAACAAATAGCAAGCGGCCAATCGGTGTTTTGGTTTTTGCGTCCGTTATAACTAAGCGTTTCTGAATCTTCAAAGAACAGCGTGGGCCCGAGCGTAGCGAGAGCTGGGCATTAACGGTTTATGAGACGTGATTGACACCGCTTTTGGCCACCTCAATGTGTATTTATCAGTTTATTTGTTCGTGTGGAGCAAAGTATATCGGCCGTACACAACGTCGAGTTCACAAATGTATTCTGGAACACTGTCCAACCTGGTTAGCCAGAGGAGAAAAGAAAAATATCAGTAGTTGTATCACCGAACACCTTTCTAACTCTGGACATCGAGCACCCTTGCACCGCTTCCTGGAGTTCCTCATTATCGCGCGAAAGGAATTCGAATACGCCATCTATACAATCAAACCTCTGCATTCAAAAGCACCACATACATTCTGTCACGCTACCGTGGCCAGAGTAACGTTCTTACTATAATTTTGATACATTTTATTATGTAAGTTTACTATTATTATTATTCTCATCATCCTTCTTTTAGTATAACTCTACTAATTATTAATAACATTGCGTTTTCATAAAAATTTTATAAGAACACTTTATGGTCTTTCCACTAGTTCCTGTCTGCTTTACACAACTATATCGATTGGTCATTTTCTCAACATTATTGCGTCATCTCGACTTCAGCCCCTTTTCTAATTTCCAATCAGTCACTCCTTCTAGACTACACCTAACATTACGTAATGAGTTTTTGAGGACAAATTTTACCAGTGCTTGATCGGTTTTACGAATTCTTTAATAAATATAATTACAACTGTACAGCTTACGAAAATGAATAGTCGAAAAGAAAATTTTCTTCACTGTTTACGTCTTTTTCTTATGACTCAATACGGGAATATTTCGTTTATTACTAGTCTGTTTGATGTACAGTAATCAGTTTCTTATAGTCAAACATTATCTGCTGTTTTATTTATGTACTCGTTGCCGTTGAACATTGTTTATTCGTATCCGATTATTCCGTGTCTGGCATTCTCAAGTTGTTCAAATAACACGTGGATCGCCTTTGACACAGCTCTGCTGTTTTTACTTATTGATGCACACTGACTGTGCCTTTTGACGGCATTGAGGTTTGTATATTTCATTTTTTTATGTTTAATAGAGTACCGTATTTTAAACACACCCTATGTTTTCGGGTTTTACGCATCACTCAACATATGGTTTTGATAATTGTTGGATTATCATCCCGAACTCCTTTTTTGGAAGGAATGCACAGCGCCTAACCTCAATGTCTTTGATCATAGGTGCCTGAGTTCTATTTCCCTGGTGAAGTGGTATAATAAGGTGAGCAATATTGAGGTTAGGCGTCGAGTGCTAGGTAGGTGGGAGGGGAAATCAATCGACGAGGCTGTGAAGTTACATCGACTGAGATGGTTAGGACATGTGTTACGTATGTCTAGTCTAGTCATCGCCTTCCTCGACGAGCAATGTTAGCTGACAGGGTCAGGCTGGAAAAGAGCTAGCGGCGGTCACACCAAAACATGGCACCAGTCAATGAAATCTACAATAGTTAGTTTAAGCCAGTCACGTAGGAAGGTGTAGACTTCCTGGTTGGGGTCTTCGGAACGGTAAAAACCAATGGTTGGAAACAATTGGTGACATGGCTCGAAATCGTTCTCAATGACCAAAGCAGATGCATCCACTCCTTGTGACTTATGATTTCCAATAAAACTGTTTTGTTCTTCGTTATTACTCCTTTGTCTCACCCCTCTGCTCACTGTCTCTAATATGCATTTCTTCTACTTTCTTCTCTTGCTTTGTGCGCTACATGGATTGTGGCGATTTGAACTGCCGCACATTTGTGCAAAGCTCTATGTCGAAAACAGACAGACAGATATGTTACTCACCCTATTATACCACCTTACATGGGAAATAGAACGCAGATGCCTATGATCGAAGACAGATAGTCAGCCTTTTCATGTCTTCCATTTACAATGACTTTGTCTCACAGCCATAGAGTAGGAAAGGAGCGAATTACTGAGCAGTACACTTGTCTTTTGACCAACATGCAAGACAACTACTGATTAACGTTTACAAAATCATTTAGTGTTGCTGCAGTATTTTTTATTTCAAATTAAACGGAGAGAGAATGGCAATATCACATCACAAACGGTCAAAATATAAGAACATTTATATACATAGAATATATATATATCAACTCTAAATGTGATAAGAATTATAATTCATAAAGAAATGCCCATTTTACTGAAAACAAGATAATTATGCAGAGAAAAATAAAAGTTAAACGAAATATGGTTAACTTCTATCTGGTGGTAACAGAATCGGTGAAAATGTGGATGTGTATACTGAGTGTATGATACCATAGAAACAGGTGAAATATATTCAAATCAAAAGAGTTATCTACGCGAAGTCCCACCGAAGCCTGAAATATATACAAAAAGAAAAGAAAAATCAGCATAATCTAGTCTGAACAGTTATGCGATTTAAAGAAAAAACGTTTATTATGTCAATACGTATGCAGATGCTTTGTGATTCAAAAACACGTGAAATACATATGCAAAATTACCTGATGATATGTGTGTTTCAGGCGATGGTGTACGTGAACGACGATAATGCCCAGAGTCATCAGATGTAAAACCGTAATGTGAATCTGTAAAGACATTTCCATTTCGAACATACGATTCTTGAGTGCAAACTCGAGTGGGTCGGGAACAACTACCACCATCATTTGTTCTAGATCCCATAAAATAACCACCTAGAAATCCTGCACCAGCAGCTAGACCATTATATAACCATGAACTACTCTCCTGTTGATGATTTGTTTTACTCCAGTGTGTATTAAATCCTGGACATCTTGATGAGCCGGTAACATTGGATGACCAACCATATTCACGAGGCGCAGATGGAGGTGGACGACGTCTCCTTGAATAATCCTCACCATCTATGGTAAAAATTGATTGTAAATATGATAAAAAAAAGGTATCACTACAACCGTATCATGAAATTTAGAACCAATAACATTAAATACAAATACAATACTATAACACATGATGATGACTGATAAAAGTAGATGTAGGTAGGTCCGTTAACTAGATCGAGTTAACGCAAAACGCTGAATAGTTCCGTTTATATCATTAGAAGCCGAGTTTATCGGTAATATGCACTTTGATCTACTTAACTTAAAAATGCGAAAAACTTTTCATAATCTATATTTATGTTGAGAAAATCATTTATGCTAATGGATAACATAAATTGTATTATAGCTTCGCATTATCATTGTTTTAATGATATTTTCCGTCTGGAAATAAACACTGCATTTATATATATATATATATATATATCTTATGTGACTGAGTTACCTTCCAACTATTTCTATTCTGGTTACTCCAGCATTTCGATTGTCAGGTCTTAGAAGTTTTAGGGGGCACTAGAATTAAAGTCACTCACTAAGACACACAAGTCTTCATTGATAATAGGACTGTTAATCTTACCACTGATTTATATTTGGTAAATTCACTATCACGCCTATCTAGATTTTATATCTATCTGGTGGCTATTAGGGTAGCTAAAGTAAATACAGTTTTCTCAGACAGCACAACACACTTGATTAGTTGTATTACGATAAGCAACAAATCACCGGAAGTACTCATTAAGTCATGAGGAAAATAAAAGATAATTCAGTGAAGCGACTGGCCCTATTCAGGTAGGTAGTTACCTGGGTTCCAGTGGGAAGTCGTGACCAGGAGGGTGCAGCGGGTGAGGTGTGAGGACAAATACTCTCCAAAGACATTGGCTAGCGGTCGCGCTATATCGTGAATTGGCAGAAGTTAGAATTCATGGGCCATTGGATCGGGTCCCAGTGGCTTAATGGTATACGAGCTCGCCTTGTAACCGGAAGGTCCTGGATTCGAATCCCGGTGGGTGCGTACTGCTGAAGAGTCCCAAACTAGGACGGAACAGCTGTCCAGTACTCTCAGGTTTTCCAAGGGTTCTCTAACCAACGTCAGCTCATGGTGAAATCCTGTAACCAATCAACTAAATCCCTACAAACCAATACTTGAAGAAAATTTTCTTCCTTGACGAAATCCTCTTCAGAGTCTGTAGAGTCGTACTTACATTTACCAAAAATGTATTGTAGTCCATTATTGAGTAGAAGGGGGGGGATGATGTAATTAATATATTTACTCAGAAGTGGCTTCAAAAGTTAAAATAAAAGTTATAAATTACGCAGTGCTCAACGGCAACAAAGGAAGAAAAGGTTAGGAATTTGATAAGGTTGAAATTGGTATTAAGTGTATTGTCCTTCTGCTAACCATGCCGGATAATATTCAGAAATGCCTTGGGAAAGTGTGCGCTTTGTGCGATCAATATAACTAGCTCCACGGAAAAAAGTGAATTTATAAACAAACATTGAGGTGGCTCAAAGAGGCAGTTTATCCTACACCCATCAACTGGTCATCTGTCGGCTGTAAAAACTGATTCGTAACTCGGCGGAAAAGAAGGCGTTTCTCAGTTATTTGGACAAGCGGTCTTTTTAAGTATTGGTTTTGTAGGGATCTTTGTTTGATTGGTTGGAGGACTTCATCATGAGTTGACATCAGCCAAAGAACCAATGGGTCCTGGGTTCAAACACCGGTGGGTGCGTACCATGAAGAGTTCCAGACCAGGACGAAACAGCTGTCCAGTAATCCCAGACCTTCCAATGGTGCTCTAACTGATTTCAGCTCAGGATAAGCGGTTCTTTAGAATCTCAGCCCCAGTATCATCTTTAAATTCAACTTTCATAGACAGCAGTTTCTTCGGCGTCGTCTGGGTTTTTTCAGGCTTTTGATTTAGTTTCACTTTTCAGACCAGAAAGAATGTGCCAGATAATTAAGTGTTCATTATGAATGTTAATAGCTAACAGTGAAACAATGGTCTCAGGGAAGGAGGAGTCACTTTTGTGGAGGGACATAATCAATTTAAAAGACCCAATTGCTAAATAGTTTAAGAATTACTATGAAACAATCAGTTAACCAATGGCTATTTTCACCATGTACTGACAGAAGTGTGTGGTAGAATGCTCGCAGACTACATCCAAGATCCGGGGTTCGATTATCGGCCAGCGCACTCCTAAACCTCACCTAATTTATTAGCCAACAGTTAGCCCGGAAAAGACAGAAGGTTGAGTGTGAGGGAACATCACTGCTACTTAATCTCCAAAGACTTGAAGCCTCATGTTCCACTAGGACCGCAAAGGTATGAAAACAGACCCACTTTTAGACAAATTTCATCAAACCATACTTTAAAGTTCACTATAAAGTATCCCTAATGACGGTACTAATAAGTAGTTGTGAAAAACACTTACTATTGAGTACTGTTTCTTCATACGATGGAGGAGGTTCTGATGGAAAAGGTGCATCCGGGTGTGATACACATTCATATGGATATCCAGGCGATCTGTTTAGCCAAGCAAAAGTGAAATAAAAGATACAATAAAAAGCATGAGAAGGATGATAAACAAAAAGAATATACTGGTAACTTTCAACACATATCAATACCAGTTAGGAAACACCACTGAAATGACTTGACTCTACCTGAAATCCTTCAGCAGTGCATAAACACGACACAATTGATGCAACAAAATAAAATCAGAAACTTTGAGATAAAAAACATCCGAAGAGTAAATAAGATGACCACATATTACATATGTATAGTAAGATCCTCCTGAATACATAGTTAAAACCCAGAACCCTTGCGAAGATCTGTATATTAGGTCAAATGATCACAATACTATGTAAGTGAGATGAATTTGACACCATAACCTGGAACTTGGTAATCACGTGTCTAGTTCGACAGACCATTGTATTCACTGCAACTTTATAAGTTGCTTAAACATTTTAACAAAAGGGTCACACGCAAGTAAAGTCAACGATATTTCCTTACACTATACGACACCAATTTAGTAAATGCGACTATGCATAAAATCTGGTCACATCATAAAAAAACAACAAACTCTGTATAAGTATCGAAGGATGTAAAACAATAAATGCAACGGTACTATCATATGGAAAAGCTAATAAGAACTGCAGCTATTCCTTTCTACTTAGAGACTTTCAGAAGTGAGTACTCAGAATCCCTCAAGGAATCGAGCTTAAAGCTATCAGGCTACCGAACAGACACTGGGTTGGAATCCAATGGCCTATGATTTTGAACTTTCGTCAATTCACAACAAAATATCACCATCATTCAAAATGCCAATATGCTGAGTATCTGTTTTGCCAGCCGATTCAAAAGAATATACCAGAATCGTTGAAAAACTCACTTCAGTCATATCTTGCACAACTTTTTTTCCATAAGCTTGAATATTCACTCTCAGTTGCTGTTAACTGAGTGGAAGTTCAATTACTACTATACTCTCAAATAAAGTCGATAATACTTAGCCGCGAATTATGAGTTAGGGTGATATCAAACCTTGGTTTATTTGAACATCGGCTTAATAGACTTTAACCACTAGTGATTATCAAGAAGTGTTATATACAAAATAATTTAATATTATGAAAAAAGTAGATGATGAGAAATTTAGGAAATCAATAAGTAGACAATGAGTATGCAAAGATCAGTTATATGTGATAGACAACCGTAGATTACATTCCATTTCAATGCATATGAGAATGAAATATTTTAAACAGGGCTGGCTTATGGTTGCTGAAATGATAAGTAAGTAAGTAAGTAAGTAAAAACGACCTGCTGTTGATTTACTACACTCATAACTTTTACATAAAATCTTAATCAAGTGCACATGAAATCAATGCAGTCCACAGACGAACAATTAGACATTTATCCTCATCCTTGATACAAACAAAATCCTTTTCTCTATTCATTTTATTTTATTAAAATACAGACTTGACACATAACGGACACTAAGAGATGCGCCACACAAAATCGCATAGTTTGTGAGAGGGATGGGATACTATATAGACACCCAGACCGACGAAGGTGGTAGTTTTAGACGGCCATCAACCAAGTCTTTGACTTGAAATCTGATCCACAAGACAGTGAGCAGCGTCACAAGATATACGTTCCCATGGTTTCCAGTGACTAAAAAAGTCCATGTGCCATCCGATTCCTTCCGATTCTGGAGCTTATGTACACCATAGGCTTAGAGTCAGTGTTTTCCAGATCTCTTAGGTAGATCAGCATGTTTACTAGTCCGGTTTTGAGTGACACATGCTTGCTATAGCCTTTTCACTTTCATGAGGAACATCCCCGCTTCCTGGAGAAAGTGAATAGGACTTGCCTGGTGGAGGGTACGAACGCATAGCCACATGAAAGCATTTCGAGAGGAAGACCCAAATCTACATACCCTAAGCTTTACCAGGTCATTTATGGTACACACTAAACAGTTTCTCGATGGTTTTTTTTCTATTTAAGTCCTTTTCTAATAATTTAAGGAACTGAACAAACACTGAAGTTTGTGTACTCTCCAGTGAGTTATACGTAATTGTCAAAATTGTTATAGATGAAGTGAGGTTCGAAGCCATGACCTGAATGTTAAGGCTTAGAGAAAGAATAATACACAGCTTTCAATCAACCTAATTATCAATTTATTCAATCACTATGACTGCTAAATACGACTAGAAAATAACTGTAATAGAATAAAATAAAATCGTTTTATTTGTTTCAATCACTCACAACTTCCAGTCAGTTTTATTCAACTCCATAGTGATCACTTAAGTTAGTAACGTTTTACTCCACTAAACAATCTCTACACAAAAAGGCATTCACTAGTATTTCTGTCTGGTAGAAAATCTGTGATCCATTATTCTTCCGAAAGCAGTAATTGTGAGCGATGAACCAATAATCAACTGCCGTTTATTCTCTACACTAATTAGGGCTCCAAATCATACCCACTCCTTATAATCTCACGTATTTATTCAATCCTATTTCTTCTACTTCTTCTTTATATCATTAATCTTTCTTGTACAGTTGTGTCTTTTGTAATTACGCTGTATTTAGTGGAGTACTTTTATGCAGGGTAGCGATATGGACGAATGGGATTCTGTACAACGTTCTATAGTGATAAATCAACAAGTCAGTCACAATTATTACCATCTATAGTCATCTATAGAATTTAACATGATGATTAATAAGATACATTATTCAATTAAAAAAGAAATTAACTGACGAAGTATTTCGAATTTCCACACTTCAGTCAATACGCCAAGTAACAGTATTATTATTATTGTATCCTTTAGTTCCTAGAGGAACATAGGGCTTCAGCTGCGCACCTCCATTGACTTCGGTTTTCTGACAACTTTTTCACCCTGCTCCAGGTCTGTCCACATGCTTTCATCTCTTCCTCGCATGACCTCCTCCAAGTCACCCTTGGACGACCAACTCGCCGCCTCCCTTTCGGGTTCCACTCGAGGGCTTGTCTAGTGATGTCACTTGATGGTTTCCTCAGCGTATGGCCAATCCATCTCCATTTCTTTCTGCCTATTTGTTTCACAGTGATGACGACTAATAGTAATAATAGTCTTTTATTAATCATTCCAATCCCTTACAAACAGCTAACTAGTTAGCCTATTGTGTTATAATACAATGGAAAAATTTGAGAACTCACCTAATACAAAAATACCAAATGCCAGCAGCCGTTAGAATTAATACACCAATAATAAAGTAGCTGGAGTAATGACGGACACCGACATAAGGGCTATCGAATGAACTGGAATATTGTGTGAACGAGTAAATAATAAATACAAGTGCAGTCAAAATATATTATGAAAGTCAAATAATAATAATAAAAATAACCAAATCAAAGAAAACAAAGATGATTACATTTAACTAGTCAGTATTGTGTACTCAGATCATATTTATTTAAATTCGTCGTTTCTAAGTTTACAAGAAGTATTGGTTGATAATTTTGTCATAGAATTTCAAAGGCATACTGTTTAGCAAACATGAATTCAAAATAATTCCAAAAAACTGGTGTACGTCATTGATCGTCTAATCCGCAGTCACCGAATTACTACGTGATGGTTATTACACTACCTAGGTGTTAAAATTTCCGTAGATGAAGAAAACTCCTATTACAATGGATGAAAGTTGTCAGTTTGACCTTACGGACCATAAATCTACGCACACAGTTTACACACGTAATGGACAATAGGTTTCTTATTATCTATATGTTACCTAAGCTAAAATGAAAGCAAACTACAACGTTGCCCAGATTTTAGTGTGTGATGGCAGAAGAAATAAATTTCATACCTACCTCAAGAATTAACACCTAAGGATAGTTTTTGAATAAAACGCATCTTTCTCCTAATGAAAGAGAGGAGGAAAAATGATTACAAAAAGACACAAGAGAAAGTGACAGTTAAAATATCATGTCACCGGGCGCCTACAGTACACTGCTCATCTTAAATTTGGTTCATCACAGAGTGATATTTTTTATGCGATGGCAACTTGCTTAAATGACTGGACAGTTTAATTTGCTATCTATCGATGACTCACTCTTACAATGAAAGTTTAAAAAATAAAAAGAAAGAAAACTAACATCCCAGCGTAAAGTCCATACTACTGATACGCTTTAAAATTTATGGACGGTTAGTAACTAGTAGTTGATTTAATAAAAACTCTCATTTCTGTAAAATTTTATGTCAAGAGTTTGTGGAAACTATCACAATTATTAACTTTTCGAACACTGAATCCAAAAAATACAATCTTATTGACAGATAATACATATAACTAACTGTTTGGATTTGTGGAATTTTTAAACATAAACACATCTATAATTGTATATATTGTTGGATTTATATGTTCAAGTTGCTCCAAGTCAGTGAGTTTATGGTTAAGATATCATTTTAGTTAACTGTGCTGAACTATATTGCATGTTGTCTTATTGTATAGTTGTCGTCGCTTTTTGCCCTTTTTTCTGTGAACTGTTTCCTTTGTTGATGTTGTTCTCATTGTTTGTCCGTTATTTTCTGATTTTGAGGGGAGCAACCCAAAAAGTTGCTTCTCTCTAAACTTTTACTTAATGTAATCATTCTTTTCTCAGGCGTGAGGCTAGCAACCCCACCCTGTAAACAAAAATTGCTACAGAACCTTCAGCAGAATGAACCTCTTGCACCAAAAGAAAAAGTCTGTGTAGGAACATGGAACGTCCGAACTATGTACGAGACTGGGAAAGCTGCCCAGATCGCCAACGAGATGAAAAGATACGGAATACAAGTGCTGGGAATATGTGAGAGCAGATGGAATGGGAGTGGACTCACCAAATTGTCAACAGGTGAGTCAGTGATCTACTCCGGTCACCCAGAAGATAACCACACGCACACCGAGGGCGTGGCTATCATGATGTCACCAACGGCAACGAAAGCCCTGATACAATGGGAGGCGATTTCGTCCAGGATAATGACCGCCAGGTTCAACTCCAAAGGAAGGAAAGTGTCAATCATACAATGTTATGCACCCACAAACAACGCAGACCTCGAAAAGAAAGAAGAATTCTACAGGCAACTACAGGCAACAATGGACAATACTCCAGCTGGCGACATGAAAATACTAATGGGAGACATGAACGCCAAACTGGGACCAGACAATACAGGAAGGGAACTCATCATGGGTAGAGAAGCTCTAGGAGAAATGAATGAAAACGGAGAACTCTTCGCCGACTTCTGCGCCTTCAACGAACTGGTGATTGGTGGCAGTGTATACAAGCACAAAGATATCCACAAGGCTACATGGGTGTCACCAGACGGGCAAACCAAAAACCAAATCGACTTCATCTCAATCTCAAGGAAGTGGAGGCGCAGCCTACTGGACACAAAAGCAAGAAGAGGAGCAGACGTTGGCTCAGACCACTATCTCGTACAAGGGACAATCCAAATCAAATTAAAAGCTTTCAGGGAATCAGGAGCTGCAGATAGACCACAAGCCAAGTTCAACACTCAAAAGCTGAAGGACCAGGCTACAAAGGACATCTTCATTGCAAGCATAAAGGACAAAGCCGAGACACAAATCAACACCAGCGAAAGGTCAGCGTCGAAAAGCACTGGAACAACTTGAAAACGGTGTGGAGCCAAACCTGCATAGAAATTCTAGGCAGAAAAAAGAGACAGGACAAACAGTGGCTCACTACGGACACTTGGAAACTAATAGAAGAGAGAAGGACAGTGAAGCAAAAGATTATCCAGTGCACTGACGAGCAACAAAAACAGGAGCTGAATGCAAGCTACAATACACTGAACAAAAGAGTGAAGAAGAGTGCCAGGGAAGACAAAAGAAAATATTATGAAACCATGGCAAACGAAGCAGAACAAGCTGCAGGCAAAGGAGACCTCGCCACACTCTACCAAACAACTAGGAACCTTTCGGGCAAACGTTCGACACAGATTAAGCCAATAAAGGACGACAATGGAAAGTCAATCACCAAAGAGGTGGAACAGAGAAAGCACTGGGTTGAACACTTCAAAAGACTTCTAAATCGTCCGCCACCTACAACACGTCCAGCAATACCAACAACGGAAGCAGAACTACCAGTGAACACTGACCCCCCGACGAAATCAGAAGTCCTGAATGCAATCAAGATGCTTAAAGCTGGGAAAACACCGGGACCAGATGGAATCCCAGCAGAGGCTTTGAAAATAGACCCAGAGACAACAGCGGACTTGATGACACCACTGCTGGAGAAGGTGTGGAAAGAGGGCAAAGTACCCGAGGATTGGAAGAACGGATACTTATTCAAACTTCCAAAGAAAGGAGACTTAAGTCAATGTAAAAACTGGCGTGGAATTATGCTTCTGTCCATTCCAAGCAAGATACTAAGTCGCATCATCCTGGAGAGAATCAAACAAGCCCTAGATGAAAAACTTCGTCCGGAACAGGCTGGATTCAGGAGAAACAAATCATGTATTGATCAAATCGCCACTCTACGGATCATCATTGAACAAAGCTTGGAATGGCAGTCACCTCTCTATCTCAACTTCATCGACTTTGAAAAGGCCTTCGACAGCGTCGATCGAGAGGTCATTTGGAAACTACTTCGCTACTACGGGGTCCCATCGACAATTATACACCTCATCCAACAGTTATACGACAATGCTGCATGCCAAGTAATCCACAACGGGAAACTTACGGAAGCCTTCGAAGTGAGGACGGGAGTGAGGCAAGGCTGTCTACTATCACCAATGATCTTCCTGATTGCAATTGATTGGATAATGCGACAGACAACGGCAACCAACGAGGGAACAGGCATAAAATGGACTGACACAAAAGACTTGGAGGATCTGGATTTCGCCGATGATATATGTCTGATTTCCCATAAACTGGAAGATATGCAAGTGAAAAGTAACAAGTTGGCAGAAGAAGCATCAAAGATAGGACTTCACGTGAACATAGATAAAACAGAGATGATGAAGATTCCTAGCCAACATCAACAGCACAACAACAACAGACAACAATAAGCATAAATGGGAAGAACCTGAAAGAAACAACCTCCTTCACCTACCTGGGAAGCATCGTCTCAACTACAGGCGGAACTGACGAGGACATCAAAGCCAGAATCGGAAAAGCAAGACAAGCTTTCATTACTCTCAAATCTGTGTGGAGGTCAACAGCACTCAGCATCAAAAATAAGATCCGGATTTTCAACTCCAATGTGAAGTCAGTGCTACTATACGGATCAGAGACTTGGCGAGTCATAAAGAGCATCTCAAACAAACTTCAAACCTTCATTAACAGTTGTCTCCGCTCAATACTCAAGATCAGATGGCCAGAAAAGATCAGCAACAGGGATCTCTGGGAGCGAACCAATCAGGAACCGATTGTGAAACAAATAGGCAGAAAGAAATGGAGATGGATTGGCCATACGCTGAGGAAACCATCAAGTGACATCACTAGACAAGCCCTCGAGTGGAACCCGAAAGGGAGGCGGCGAGTTGGTCGTCCAAGGGTGACTTGGAGGAGGTCATGCGAGGAGGAGATGAAAGCATGTGGACAGACCTGGAGCAGGGTGAAAAAGTTGTCAGAAAACCGAAGTCAATGGAGGTGCGCAGCTGAAGCCCTATGTTCCTCTAGGAACTAAAGGTTACAATAATATAATAATAATAGTAACTAATTATATCAGAGGTCAAAAAGCCCTGTAATGTAGCGGAACACCTTTAATTGACCAAATACTATTTTTGTACATTCACAGCTAACCTCGATATTATACTGTCGAACCCTGTTATTGGTATCTCGGAAAATAATGAAAATATTAGTTGACAGTTTGAAGTAAATAGTTAAAATGACTCAAATTTCGTAACTTACGCGTGATATCTCTTCTCTTTTTTATGATGCCTCACATTTAGCTCGTATTCCAACTACAATGAATCCGAAATAAGGAAGAGTTATATTCATATCAGTTCATATCATAATAGAGATAAGTGAAATAAGCATGTTTCTCAGAAATACGCCTCAACTTAAAGAATGATACACTGATGAAATTACCAACTTGCATATCTTTGGGTTAAAGGGTAAACACCTAAAGGAACGAACGGACCAATGACCAAACGTGATGAAACTTATAAATACTTGGTCAAGAAACATCTTAAGATATATTCACAAAAGTTTTCCCGAAATAATAGCAGAATGATCAACAATGAGTTCAGATCAGTGTCACATTCGATGTTATTAATATGTCAGTTAAACAGCTAAGTCTAATCCTTTATACAACTCCGTGAAATGGTTATTTTACGGAAGTCCTGCCTAGCTCTAGAAATAGTCAACAATTATTGTATGAAAACTTCGGTAAAGCCACATGTGAAATCTGTTCATATTGTTTAGAAACGCGATTTAAAATGAATTTTAATAAATAGAAAAGTCCTTAACATATCACAGTTACTAACACAACTTCATTACAGTAACAGGGAAACAATGAATTCAGTCAGTCCTCTATTATCCCACCGCTACTGTGATATGATCGATATGTCCCGCAACTCAATACTACGTTTTCCAAAAGTCTATGTTTGCACGGGAACTTGACACAACATGAACGCACCAGAAACAATGACGAACAGCTGACAAAATTAAATGTTCAAGTATTGATTTTGTTTGATTGTATGGAGGATTTCACCATGAGCTGACATCAGTTAGAGAACCACTGGAAAACCTGGGAGTACTGGACAGCTGTTTGGTCCTAGTTGTCCAGTACTCCCAGGTTTTCCAGTGGTTCTTTAACTGATGTCAGCTCATGGTGAAATCCTCCATACAATCAAAATTAAATGTATTAATAATCGTGAAGGTGGCAAAAAATTGGGTGATTTACACATGATATATGACTGAATATCCCGATCGACAACCTTATATGTCGCAACGACCCAATGAGCTACACAGGTTATAAAAAATTCTCCTGTAATGACATAAAGGTCCTTTGGATAGCGTTTAGACCAGAAGCAGTTACCATCATAGTATAAGTCATCCACACTATATTAGGGGATTGTAGGCGATTAGGGATTTAACAGCAATGAAGAGTTTCTATCGAACGACCAGCAAGTAAGCTTTGCTACCTATCCGTTCTAGGGGGATTTGGTTAAGCTAAAAGAAAGCAGATGGTTGCCTTACAGAACCACTCCCAGGCAAAACAACGATGTCCAAGTTTGTTGGTAACTAATTCCGGTTCGTCCAAAAGTCATTCCGTTAGGACTCTGACGCTCATGTGCGCCATGAATTTCGAATTGACGCTTTCCAACTTCCTTATGTGAACATACCTCCTTCCTCACCAACCCAGCAAACATTCACACTCATCCTTATCTTTTCGTTTTTGTACAGAAGATCCAAGATACTAACAAGTATTCTTAAAATGTTATTAAAAGATAACTGCAAGGAAGCTCTGGTCAACTAACAAGAAGTGCCAAGGATATGATTATTCTTCTGACAAACAATCGGTACAGTTGAAACACTTTATAGTAGCAAAACTAGACAAAAGTCAAAATGCCAACAATCATTTAACCTTGTTTTTTTTATTCAATGGAGATTCAATTCCTAACATAAGTGGGTAAAATAACAATCAACTAAAATAATCAGGCTTGTAAACTGATATTCCTCACAAATGAAGGAATATAAATTCTTGAACAGGGACTGTGAAACTTGCACAAATAAATTGAGGAACTAGAGCCTAAAACGCAGTGCCGAGGCAATGTTGTGGGGGGGGCAATGTTCAAAATAACCGGAGTGCGCGTATCAACACACACCATGGCACATGGTCTACAAGTACTGTTCTTACATTACATTAATATAATACAAAACATATGGAGTACTTTGGCATACATACCTAGGGAAAAAGGGAAGAGGCCGATACGAAAATGCATCAATGCGGAAGCGTTTTCGGGTGAAAACAGTATAGAAAAAATAATGCATGGAAGTTAATAAGGACTCACAGCACACGAACCATGGACAATATAATCGTCTTCTGGATAGTCATATCCTTCGCAATTAACATTGATAGGTCCAAAAGTTACTTCTTTATCAAGTTCTGCTTTACATTCCCATTGGACATCACGGCCATCAAAACCCCGATTATAACACTGAACAACTTTAGGGTAGTACTCTGGATATTTAAATCCACTTCCACCAACACATTTCAACTACAAAATAACTCTGAAAAACGATTGGTACCTGAGGGAGTCGATAACCTTTTCTGGACTCTGCAAACTTATCATGGTACAAGGTAATAACATCTACATTCTTAAGTAATACGCGACCTGGCTTAGCTAAAGCACACAATAAAAAGTTTGAGTTAGGAAGGTAAGTTACCTTCAGAGGAACAAAAGAGTAGAGAAATAATGACTGGAACAAACACAAACATTTTAAGGAAAAATGACGTGTAACAACCTCGAAAGTATCCTAGATGGCCTTGAAATTAAAGCACATAAACTTATCTGGAATCCAATATACAATATCTTTTTACGAGGTAGTATAAACCAATTTGATTTCTTTGTGCTCGCCTCTTGATTGTGAGATGAAGGTTCTTAGCCTTCGGTAAACTTCTACGTAGTTCATTCCACCACTCGACTGTCCAAGCTTTGGTTGACTCCGAAAGGAGCAGTACTGGGGTTAATCATATGTTGCTTGTAGTATGCGTTGTGTTAGGATTTTGTTATTACTGTGAATGGAATTGACCCCTTCACCAGTTACTCCTCCAGTATCGTCGTCAAAAGAAAAGAGATAATAATAACAGATATATTTAATGTAGGTTAATGAAACTAAATGACAGAAAAAGAAATAAAGAAAGTGTTGTTATGATGTGCCTAAGTTTACTGTCGACAAGTAAGATTCTTGAGAAAGGATGAATTCGGGTCACAATTTGAGACATGAATATTTTTGTGGATATCCATTTGACTGTATTCACTTTACGAGGCTTTATTTGATGATTATAGAAAAGTACTAAACTGGCGCCCCTTCTGGACATATAAAAAATTCTTGTCAACAAAGTGGAGGGTAAAAGGCATAATACTATAGGAAGTCTCTATGATGTTTAAGTTCATATGACATAATTAAAAGCGGTGAGCAACAGTTAAATGATGACGAAATAGATCTCGCTACATCTTTAGATAATCAAGCGGCAACAAAAATAGTCTGGTGTCTTCAGTTGTGAGAACGAACTGAACTACAACTTCTACATGCCTCTTTGCTTAGTAGAATTAACAATATAATTATGATATTTTCAGCCTCGCAGGGAGTACGGCAAGCAATAAACACGTTTGCTAGTATATTGCATCTTATTTTTGAATCTGAGAAATTAGTGAATAAACGATATTTATCTGTAATATAAGGCGTGCAAGTAACTGCAAGACCAGTGAGTTATTTGATTTGTGGTAGTTTGTACCCGACTCACAACTGTGTTAGTTTCCATGTTTCCATGTCGCCAAAGTGGAATGGTCGTGTAGTGTATTCTGTGACATAGCATGATATACAATGTTACTAATGTCTCCGTCGTGAACTCCGTCGTCGATAAAGACTAATATAAAGTGTGGCAGATGTATGCTTGTTCCGAGTTTGTTCGTCCTGTGTTGATTTTCACTTCAACCTCGTCATCGGTGGTCATGGTTATATTCTAGAGAGTCAGTTATTTACGTCACTGCTGCGACTCCGAGCTCGTTTGTGGTTGACTCTAACTAGAAATAACGCTCATAGTTGTTATGTGGCCATATGCCCTTCTAGGCCTGCGCTTGGGCCACACCACTTGCAAATTATTTAGCATGATCCATCTAACCTGGTCACTAGGTTGCTAGTTACAACCACCTAAACTAGTGACAGAAGGATGTGTTTATTGGCTGTAGTATAAAGGGAATATAGATGTCCGACCACGCCCTTGACCCTGGGAAATCCAGTTGTCTGCAATGCAACTGAGTCGCCCTAAATAAAAATTTTATCTCTGATGGCTAGATGGTCGAGCTCCAACTGAATCGACAGTTCTCTCTGATCCTTCACACTACCAATCCTGGTCAGCGAATTAGGAGTTAACACTGGACGACACGTTTTGCATTTTACCCCGATGAACGCTAAAGCCAGAAAATAATGTACTGATATCGTATGGTCTTGTTTACTTAGATTCGTTTCCCATTGGGTGAATATAAGAATTCCTGCTATGGAGTGTTGCTAGCTGAATGAAATATCACTGTAACGATGCAACCAGAATATTTGAACCTGAATTACTTTGAAATGGATTTGCGAAATTCTATAGCAATTAACTGTAGCAAACAGTTGCTAGTTGTGCTCTATCTAATCAATTTTGCTTTGTCAGCCTACTTGTCAACCGCATATTAATTCCTCAGATTATCCTTCTGGCTCTTGACATCTCTTGTAGAGAATTCGATCTGGTGACGGTTTCGTAGATAGAATACAGGATAGTCATCTTTGGAGAGAGTACCAGCCCTTTATTATGCTCTATATCACATTCTAATATTGCTTCCAACAGCTATTTCACTGATTTTACTATTAAGACACGTTTGTCGACTGTTCATCATATGACAACTGTGTCCCAGTCAAGTTATTGATTACTGTGGTGATTTATGGCTATCTTCAGGTCGTGTTAAGTGTAATACGAAGAATTTCGGTCCGACAACTTATGAATAAATAGATAAATAAATAGATTTATTCTCATAGTACAGTACATGAGGAACGCCAGTTTACAGGCATCATCAAATTGTTACAGAAATAGGACCATATTATTCAGTCACATTTTACAATCGATAGCAAATTATGTTTTACATGTACGCTGGAGATTATACATACACTTGATAAATGTTAATCCTAGTAGTATAAAACATTCTTTTCACTTATGTACAATAATTTCTGTGCACAGTTGGAAAAATCTGCTAGATTGTCAGTGAGTGCAACGCATCAGGAAATACAGAAGTCTACCAGTTTATGGTCTCTGTTCTTTAATGAATTCTTCAGTTAGCTAATTCCATATAAATAAGACAGATCTCTTGACTGGCTAACCTAGAACGACACTTCCGAGGAGTGCCATTGTCTAAGTAAGTTGCAGTACGAATCTAGGCCACGGACCCTGATGTTCACTGTTTACAGCTAGCTAAAAAACAACATGCATAATTTAGCCCTGGCCCAGCTACTTCTAACACACTTGCTGATTTTTATTATAGCCTTCTAATTTAGAAGGCTTTAAGATACTTCTTATTCCTGCTATACTGACGTTGGGCAGCACAGTGCCATTGCCGGAGCTGCGCCATAAGGTTACATAGAGATGGGAGAGCAAATCAGATTTAAATTTTAGTGAGCAAAAGTCAATTTGAATCAGCCGCCAAGTAAGTTTGGTGGAAACACCTTTAGATCATGACACTGGGTAGACACAATTATGACAAGTCAATCATATAATTTATCATGGTAATTATTTGCGATGAGGTCACACCTCCAACACCGCTGAAATTTCAGGAGATCGCTGTAATGATATCCAACCTCTGAAAATGGTAGGTATAATGTTTTCACTACGCAGGCTGAATAATTTGCTTACCCAGGCAGCTGCAATGTTGTAGATTTTTCAAAGTATGACACTCATAGGAGTCTATCGCCCAAAGTGACTCAAACCTTTCGGTTTCGATAAGTTAACCGACAAAGAATTGGCTGTCCAGATCTACCTTAAAACAATTAATCGCTCTTAAAATGCGTTTAACTATAGCCAAAATGGTTGTGCCTGTTTTTCAACCCGTGAGGGATTATTATGCCACAATGCAAGCTATCATTCGTCTTTAACCAAATTCAAGGCCAGTGTTTTGCCCAGTGAGACTAGTTATACATCCATCCATTGAAAGATTGGTAAAGAATTACGTCCATTTTGGCAGCAAAGTGCAATAGCATAAGTGATTTGCTTGACCTGGGCCTGGTTTTTAAAAGTTAACCCTTACTAAAGGATGAAGCGAACCAAAAGAGTCTGAAACTCCAAACCATTATTATCCTTCGATGTTTTTTGGTGAAACAGACCACCTTTCGACATCTCAGGTGGCAGGGATTTAACTGATTTTAAGTTACATTTCACTAACCACAGAAAGCGTCTTGGCCTGAGACTCTTCAGAGGCACATTCATTAGGTAAGCATATAGCCATGATGGATTACTATGGAGAATTTTATAACGGTATACTGTTGTAAAATGCCCATTAAAACCCAAAACCGTTGCAAAAGACCACATTTAAAAATATCATTGTTAACTTCTGTGAACTTCATGACTTCATGAAAGAGTTTAGAATCCAAAACAAGTGCATGTTAAATTGTGGCAGTCAACTATTATTATTATGTTAACAAGACATTTATATCCACACGTATTAAATCTGGGTTAAGAAAAGATTTGACCTGGCAAAAAATGTTCCTACGAAGTATTTGGATCATCAGCTTACTAATTCATCTCAAACAAATTGCACAACGGTACGCGTGTCCATCAGCGGACCTGCCGAAACTTTTTATGGTCAACACACCTCCACACGAACAAATCTCTTCTTTCCCAATCAGCCCCATGTCTAAGCAATACTGGAAGACTGGATCCTCACCAGATTATAAATGCAACTGCGTTAGAGCAGTTGCTCGGAATCCAGTGGAGTAGGTTCTTCAACCCACGTGAATAAATCGTGTTGGACCGTGGAAGATCACTAGTGTGATAGCGCTCCGTTTGTAGTTGGCGGTGCTTAGAGCTTAACCTGGCCGAATATAGCGCACGGAGTACGGTTGGCTACACGTCTTCTGCCTTTCAATGAACCCGTGGCCTAAGCAGTAATTAAATGCTGGGGTTTGGACGAAAGTTGATGCGATATTAACCTCGCCTAGTTAACAAGCTAGCTATTACCCAGGCGGCAGCAAGCCCGGGTAAAGAGGGAGATTAGGCGTAGACCAAGCAACCCGACACCACTAAATCTTTCAAACCTCTTGAGAAACTTCAGCAAACAGAATATATATTAAAAATACAAAAAACTTCAGATAAAAATCTTATTCTCCTCTCGAATCGGAGAGGCGAAATGACAGAGCTGGTGAAAGCCTTCGGGAAGTCAGTTAGCCGGTGTGTCTTCTCTCGACGAAGGCAGGAATAAGAATGGACACATGGAATGTACATACAATGTGCGAGACTGGGAAGGCTTCCCAGGTAGCCAAGTGGATGCGAAGATATGGCATAGAAGTGCTGGCTGGGTATCTTCGAAAGCAGATGAAATGGATGTGGACTGACAACACTGTCAACGAGAGAATCAATAACTTACTCCGGTCACCCAGGCGACAAAAACGAACACACTGGGGCAGTGAATGACTATCATGATGTCATCAACAAGGACCAGAGCCCTAATGCAGTAAGGACCAACCTCATCCACGAACATAACAGCAAGATTCGACTCAAAAGGAAGGAAGGTTACAACTATCTAATGTTACGCACAAGGCTACAAACAACTTGGACCAAGATAAGAAGGAAGATTTTCACAGACAAATGCAAACAGTTATGGACAACATCCTGATGGGTGACATCATAATCCTCATGTGCGATACCAAGGCTAACAGGACTGAGAGCAGATAATACAGGAAGAGAAATTATCATGGATCGAGGGGCTCTCGGAGAAATAAATCAGCGGAGAATCATCCGAGGACTTCTGCGCTCTCAACGATATGGTGATTGGAGACATCGTGTATAAGCACAAGGATATACACAAAGCAACATGGATTTCACCCGACGGACACACAACGAACCAGATAGATCTCATCCCAGTACTGCTCGAGGAAGTGGAGACGCAGCCTGCTGGACATAAAATTGGGAAGAACAGCAGACGTGGGTTCAGATAATCATCCAGTTCAAGCAATCTTCAAGGTGAAGACAAAATTCCTCAAAACAACTGAGGACAGACCACAACAGTTGAAGGACGAAACTAAAAGGGATGCCTTCCATATAGATCAGATCAGGGCAAATCCAGAGACATTACGTGACATTACTGAGGACACCTATATGGAAGAACAATAAAACTCTCTGTAGCTGATGTTCAAGGAAACATGTACTACTGCTCTGGTAAGAAAGAAGGGACGAGACAAGGAACAGCTCTCAAAGGACACCTGAAAGCTGATAGAAGAAAGGAAGGTGGCGAAAGGGAAGACGAACCCCTGCAAAGATGGACAACAGGAGGAGAAGCTAAGTTCAAAGTACATTGCACTGAATAAAGAAGTGAGGTAGAGTGCGAGGAAAGACGAAAGGTAATTTTGCAACACATTGGTCGGTAACTGAAGCCGAACAGGCTGGCCAGAGGTTGAAGAGACCTCAGGTCTCTATCTGAGAAGAGATCAACTCAGATGATGAAACTAATGAAAGATTCCCTGGGGGACATGATCAACAAGGAGGGGAAACAAATCAAACAATGGGCTGATCACTTCAAGGGACGTTTGAATTGAGCATCACCTGCAACTCGCTCAGAAATACACCAACAGCACGCACAGAACTGCCTGACAGTGGACACCAGCCCTCTTCATGTAAATTTGTAAATTTATATGAAATACATTATTATTATTAAAATCGGATGCCAATGTAGTTGAAGATTGAACGATCAATTCATGGTTGTTTGCTCAAAACCAACTTCCCCAATTTTCACGGAGGCATCAATACGACAGTCATCGTCTCATCGGTCGCTGTTCAGAAAGAAAAGTAAAAAAACCGTCAGAAGTAATATTGTGATTTATTATTGTAATATTTGTTCACAGACCTTAGTGATAACATTTTTTATATGTTGGTGTTACAATAAAGAATTCTCGAGTGGCCAATCGGTGTTTTGGTTTTCACGTCCGTTATAACTAAGCGTTTCTGAGAAACTTCAAGGAACAGCGTGAGTCCCAGCGTAGCAAGAGCTGGGCATTGACGGTTTACGAGACGTGACTGACAGTTTCTGATGGTAGAAACAGATTCTTGCGGATTCAGACAGTTGGTGAAAGTTTGGATAGTCACCGTTCATCTTTCCTGGTGCCGGTCAAGTCCTCTTTGAACAAGCAATATCTGGAACATTTTTGGAATTGGGTCAAGTTCAACAATGCCTGGGTCAAAGAAGGGACAGAGTGTCTTGGATGCAAACAGGAAATTAAGTCATGTTGACTTGTCTGTTAATTGTAACGATGTGTCTGATGTTAAGCATGACATGGTTGATGTTGCTGTTTCGCCGTTCAGGGATAATAGGAACATCAAACTCCCTAAATTAGAACCACGGAGTTTTGATGGAAGCCCGGCTGATTATTTACAATTTGCAAAGGAGTTTGAGATCATGCTGAGTAGTTTTTTATTAAGTGATGAATTGAAATCGATATATTTGATGAGATATTGCACTGGAGATGCTTCAAGAGCTATACAGTGATGTAAGCTCACGCCCCCTAATGAGGAATACACTGAGGCTATGGGCATATTACGTCAAAGGTTTGGAAGACCTTCAATGATTGTAAGGAACGTATACGAAGCTGTCAAAGGTAACGGCAGTCAACTTCAAGATGACTACAAGGCACTCACTGAGTTTTTAGATAATCTTATGACTTATAAGAATACCTTGATTTCTATGAATTGCATGAGTGACCTCAACTCGAGTTTTATACTAGAAGTAATAGCGAGACGCCTACCTACTCGACTGCAATGGAAGTGGGTGAAGATAAGCTCCCGTATGAAGGATGAGGGTATCGAGCCAATGTTTGATGATATCCTGAAACTAGTAAATACTAGTGTCAATCAATATATGAGCAAGTTTGCCAGTCTATTACATCTCACCCCTAGAATAGAGCAGTCTGAGGGTGAAATGCAATCATTGATGACGAGTAGGCCTCAGAGAGGTGGATATCGAGAAGGCTCCATGATGTCCAGTAATGCATATAGACCTAGTGAGTGTAACAGGTTTCGTAGTACATCCTCAACAGATAAGTTACAAGATGCAAGACAAACACGGTTTTGTTTTACACGTGTGCAAGAGGTGCATACAGAAGTGAACTGTGAACCAGTGAGCAAGTTCAGGGATAAGCTAAATGTGAAATCAAGGTCTGACTCCGAATTGTGTGACGATAACGGTGTAGTGAAGAAGTCTGTAGTTGCAACTGGTGAGCCTTTGTTGAATAGGGTGTCACAGAAGGGAGTTACTGCTTCAGAGTGGAGTTCTGACTCCACAAGTTTACAAGGTATTACTAATCAAAGTGAAGACAAAAAACCTTTTAGGATTTTAATATAGCAAAAATATTCATTCAGATATCTATAAAACACAACATAATCGAGCAAAGAATATTCTTTTCAATAAATTCCTCTTCAGGCTCTACAATTATATACATGTTTATATACACAGAATATTCAAGGTTGGTAGTTAATAACAATATTAGGATCTGTGAGGAAGAACCCAAATCATCTACTGCTGTTATTAAAGAGTTTGAAAATGATGAAGTTGACGGCAAAGTGAATATTCGTGATAATGATCATGATAATGCAGATTTGTCTTTGGTTGATAATGATGAGATGAGGGATATGCCTACTACTGCTAAGTTGAAAAAAGTTTCTGTACAACTTGAACGTGAAGTAGAAATAAATGCAGGTGCAGTTGCAGAAGGCATGCATACTTGTGAGACCGTCAGTGTAAGTGATCAGCATGTAGCCCACCTATCATCAGATGATAGTGCTAAACCCGAACAAGTAGGGAAAGACAGCAGTGGTGGTAATCTTGCAGTTAGACAAATATTTGAAAGCCGAACAACAACAGCTTCTGATCCACCGCTAAGTTCATCAACTGGTATCAATCAGTTGTCGTTGGTGTTGCCATCGACAATGAGAAAAACGCTTATCAACTCAAGTACCTTGTGCAATGACTATGCTAGTACCAGTTCGTTTGAAAGGACAAATATCAATGGTCAGTTTAGTGAGGATAAGCCAAGTGTAAAGGAGAGAGTAATTGTTAAATTGACTTGCACGAATAAAGGCATTTCTAGTTTCAAGTTACTATTTGAATGTTATTATCTTTGGTGTAAATTACTCTGTTTCTACGCTTGGTTGGTCAGATACCTCGTATGTATTTTCGTCATCTATGTTTTATGATACAATGACATGAGCGAGTTACCGTTCAGATTTGAGGATATAGCTCATAGAAGGAAGTTAGCAAATGAACTCTGCGACGATTTTCCAACCTAGGGCGTCAACCTGAGAAGGGTTGTAGGCGTACTGCTGTAAGTCCTACAGTTCTTCAAAGGGTAGAGCATCAGTGAGCAGTCCAATGTGCTTGGTGTGTGATTTTGTACATATGTTCATATTGCATATACTGAATTGATATCAGCTGTCATTTAGCTGTTGGTAACTCTGTTTGTGTCCGGACGACTTCCACTTGGATCATCAACCTGAGAAGGAATGTAGGCGTACTGCTGTAAGTCCTACAGTTCTTCAAGGGTAGTTTGTCATGCCGGAATCCACAACATTTGATGTATTGATTGTACATATGTTTGTGTTAAATAGTTGTGTGAGTTCCAATTATCGCAATTTTTGGTTAATCTTGTTTGTGTCCGGACATTCCACAAATTACAATCGTCAACCTGAGAGGGGTTGTAGGCGTACTGGTGTAAGTCCTGCAATTCTTCAAAGGAATTCCACCAAGACATGATCGGCGAGGTTGTTTGTACTATTTGTATATACGTGTGGTGTGTCATATCAATTGGTGTTTTTGGTTTCATTGTGTTTACTTGTTGTTTTCGTATCTTGTTGTTATTGCGTGATTTTGTTAAAATTTTCGTTGTGCTTACTTCTGAAGTTGTTTCTAGTCTTCTACATCCATGAATGAATTGATTGATGTTAAGGACAGCAGATGGGGCGTAAACGCCGGGGAGGCTATGCTATTGCTGAGAATGAAATGCACACGGAGATAATTGTTACCTGTGGTCCCACACGCCGGGGAGAAAGAGTGTAAACGGCTGAGGCTCGCATACATCACCGTTACTAGAACTGAGGGAGAATGAGTGACAAGCGATTGCAGTGGTAATTGGTAATGAGTAGATAAGACGATGTGCGTAGAGTATCGTGAGGTGCTGCCATGGTCACTTTGCATTCTGCAAGAGTCATTCTAGCAAATGGCGATTGTGTTGCAAGATGTCAAGAGGAGGTCTCTGTCTGGAGGCGCAGGTCGTCATTGATGTGTGAGATTGTGCTGTGGGTATGCTTGTGGTGTGTTGGCTTTTCTGTTTGTTTTCCATTTCAGCTCTGTCCGAGTGACCCAGGTTCTCGCAATGGCATCCAAGTCAACGTGTATTGGTCGTGAAGGAAAAAAGGGATGGATCCCTTTTTTGCCGGGGAGTGTCAATGGAGTTGAAGATTGAACGATCAATTCATGGTTGTTTGCTCAAAATCAACTTCCCCGATTTTCGCGGAGGCATCAATACGACAGTCAGCGTCTCATCGGTCACTGTTCAGAAAGAAGAGTGAAACATCGTCAGAAGTAACAATGATTTATTATTGTAATATTAGTTTTCAGACCTTAGTTGCTTAGTTCGCTTATTCCTTTTATATGTTGGTGTAACAATACAGAAATATCAAACGGCAGATCGGTGTTTTGGTTTTTGCGTCCGTTATAACTAAGCGTTTCTGAGAAATCTTCTAAGAACAGCGCGGGCCCGAGCGTAGCGAGAGCTGGGCATTAACGGTTTATGAGACTAGATTGACAACGTCTAAGACGTCATAAGACTTCGAAAGTGTCATCTGGAATAGGAGACGAATGCGAGGCCTGTAGTTTTGTTGTTCTTAAAGCTGATTCAGCATTTGAATACGATTTTCGCAAACGATGGGCATGCCGCCGCTGTAATAGGACTGCCGAAACCATACTGAGTTTATGAGAAATAATCCTTGCCCGTGGTTCTGGTACGTCTGCCCACTTTGTCGCCTGACACAGTCTAACACAGCTTGTCTCCGGATAACAGAAACAGCACGCCACTAATAAACAGAAGGCTGGCAATTTATGGTGTTCTTCCTAGGTTATAATTGAAAAGTCAGGGGAAGACAGACTTGCCAAAGCGCCACTTGCATCCGCTAGCAGGCGTTGCAACGTAACAAAAACTAGTCAGAACCTGATGAGATCTAAAGTGGCTAACGCTACAAAGAAGGACAAGCAACCAAAGACCAATACCAAGCCTGAGGTAAGTCGATATAATTCCCTTATCTTGTTTAATGTACCCATGTGCTATGGTAATTTGCTGAACGAAGGGCTCTGTTCAATCAGGAACAGTGGTCTAATTTTTTTAATGTGGTTTTGTTCTCTGAGCTGGATGGTTAATTTGCAAAGCTTTCATCACCCTACTGGGTAACATCTTCAGCGAATACTTCAATTTGAAGTGACCCTTTAGATTTCTCCACGAGTTTATTAATCATCTCTCCTAGTGACCTTGGACGTGATTGGTTGTTTTTGTTTGTTTTTACACCTTCTAGGTTACTTGTATTGGAACTGATTGTTTCTTTGACTTGAACTTTGGCCCTTTGTGTGTGAGGTTTCTTCCTTATCGGTTGATAAATTTTGTCTATCTCTATGTGTCTATTGATTGATGATTCACTGGAATGCAAAGCTTCTAAAAATTCTCTAGCATTCTTGTTGTTTCCTCTGTCTAATATTTGAACGTTGTCCCAGTCGAATTGATGTCCGTGGTTGTCTGTGTGTAGTGAAATGAGGGGGTGGATATCATGTCTTTTGACGGCTAGCTTATGATCGTGGATACGAAGACGAAGGGGACGTCCGCTTTGGCCAATGTACTGTTTTTCGCAGTTGTTGCAATTTGTTTTGTCGATGATGTCGCTTTTATCTTCTTTCGCTGGTCTAATTCGCACAATAAATTAAGTCTGCACATGAATTCAGCTAAGTTAAGCAGACTGTACAGGGGTATTCAGGCACCTCAAGGTAAGCCATCTCTATTAGGTGTTTGAGTGGGCCTTGCCTAAGAGGCTGAAATAATACTGGCACTGGCTCAAATATTAGCTATCGACGGGAGTCCCGACATAAGAATAAGGCATGGTAGGCGATGGGCTAACAGGTAAATGGCGAGGGAGTCACCGGAATTGATGCCCTCTAACTCTATGGTCACACAAACTGTTCCGAGCTGGAAACTGGTACTGCTGATGAAAAACGCACTCACGAGGTAAAGTAATGGAGATGATTGTCATCTCAAATAGCCCTTGGTGCTTCTGGAGCAATCTCGATTTTCCGGCTACATGATCGCACTTATCTCACATTAATAAGCTTCCCAAGGCTGCCAAGTTTAAAATTCAACTTACAGGAACAGTTGGCTGTAGTAGTTCAACGGGAGTACGAGACAGAGGGTAAATTGTGAGGACACATCCGATGCTGCGACAGCCAACCTCAAACCACGAGGAGGCAGAGAACAGGTGTCACAACACATTCCAAAGCTTTAGTGACACTACAGCGATGCGGTACTGAGAATCACAGTCAATGTCATTCAAGTTTCTTATCTGGGTCCAAGGC
This sequence comes from Trichobilharzia regenti, assembly GCA_944472135.2. NCBI lineage: Eukaryota > Metazoa > Platyhelminthes > Trematoda > Strigeidida > Schistosomatidae > Trichobilharzia > Trichobilharzia regenti. The sequence goes on from OX235267.1 coordinate 22,553,784, forward strand.
AAAACAGCAACAGGAATCGGTCAGCTGGTCTCAATCATAATTCCTCTATCAGCGGATAGAGTAACATCAACCACTCTACCACATGCTGATGCTGTGAGACTCACTGTCAGGCCCCTGTATAGCAACGTGAGAGGGCCCAGAGGAAAAGTAGGTGAACTCAGAAACCTTCCGTAACACCTACACCTTAAATGATCATCCTTACTGAAACCTGTCCAACCCCCAATATCGCCGGCAACGAAATCGAAATAAGTGATATGGTTCCGGTTAGGAGAGACAGAGAAAACAAGGAAGGGGGTAGTTGCCACATACTTTGGCAAGCAACTTAAGTGCACATGTACAACGGACTAACCACTTACTGAACGCTCAGACTCCATACGGTGTCATTTCACCGTAGGCCACACCAAGCATTTACTGGATGGCATTTCAGGAGGCTGGCGGTATAGAGGTTTGCGAACTGCACGGAGTATATTAACGCAAGATCTCATACCAACAACTTTTATATTATTTGCTTCTCGTGTACCAAAGGCAAAGCAAAACACCACAATTGATTGTCCAAATTACGAGATATATTTCGGGACCAAATCGCGGACTGAAGTGGAAGCTAAGCTGGCTGGTGATCGTGCACGAAAGTGACACGACGGAATACCAAATGGAGGGGATACTTGACCGGAAGCCTTCAGATAAACAAGTTGAATTAAACTCTAAGGGTCACTGATGATTCTTATGGTCACGAGATAGACATAATCTTTTCCTATGGTCAATAATTTTGTGGAATTATTTACCGCTACAGCTCACTCCCCCTCTAGTGGGGTTGAGAATACTCTAAGACAGAACCAGACAGAAGTAAAAAAATCGATGATTCCCATTTGGGCGGGGTGCCTACTGGTCTGTCTACCTATGCTAATGGGGTGTTTGTACATTGCTTCCTCAATGTTGTTTGTTGAATCCCGTGCTTCGTTTGTTTCTTGCCCAGTGCCCGTAGCACCCGGAAAAGAAAACAAGAACGATAAGAACCTTGTTGAGGAAAATGTACCAAATCGGCGTTTTTTTTTAAATTATGTGCATCTAGCATACAGTAAATAATGCAAAGTTTAGAATGTCGAAAAAAGTATACATCTAATTTTTTAATACTTGTTAAGTGTACGATTAAAGAAAAAATTTTTAACTTGTATTTGGTGATGCTATGTCAAAAAAATTGATATCTGTAAAGAAACAAAAATAACTAATACTACAAACAAATGAGGTGGGTGAATAGCACCACCTAGTTATGTCAATCACGTCTCATAAACCGTTAATGCCCAGCTCTCGCTACGCTCGGGCCCACGCTGTTCTTCGAAGATTTCAGAAACGCTTAGTTATAACGGACGCAAAAACCAAAACACCGATCTCCCGCTTGAGATTTGTTTATTGTTACACCAACATATAAAAGGAATAAGCGAACTAAGGTCTGAAAACAAATATTACAATAATAAATCTCTGTATTACTTCTGACGATGTTTCACTCTTCTTTCTGAACAGCGACCGATGAGACGATGACTGTCGTATTGATGCCTCCGCGAAAATTGGGGAAGTTGATTTTAAGCAAACAACCATGAATTGATCGTTCAATCTTCAACTCCATTGACACTCCCCGGCAAAAAAGGGATCCATCCCTTTTTTCCTTCACGACCAATACACGTTGACTTGGATGCCATTGCGAGAACCTGGGTCACACGGACAGAGCTGAAATGGAAAACAAACAGAAAAGCCAACACACCACAAGCATACCCACAGCACAATCTCACACATCAATGACGACCTGCGCCTCCAGACAGAGACCTCCTCTTGACATCTTGCAACACAATCGCCATTTGCTAGAATGACTCTTGCAGAATGCAAAGTGACCATGGCAGCACCTCACGATACTCTACGCACATCGTCTTATCTACTCATTACCAATTACCACTGCAATCGCTTGTCACTCATTCTGCCTCAGTTCTAGTAACGGTGATGTATGCGAGCCTCAGCCGTTTACACTCTTTCTCCCCGGCGTGTGGGACCACAGCTAACAATTATCTCCGTGTGCATTTCATTCTCAGCAATAGCATAGCCTCCCCGGCGTTTACGCCCCATCTGCTGTCCTTAACATCAATCAATTCATTCATGGATGTAGAAGACTAGAAACAACTTCAGAAGTAATCACGACGAAAATTTTAACAAAATTACGCAATAACAACAAGATACGAAAACAACAAGTAAACACAATGAATCCAAAAACACCAATTGATATGACACACCACACGTATATACAAATAGTACAAACAACCTCGCCGATCATGTCTTGGTGGAATTCCTTTGAAGAATTGCAGGACTTACACCAGTACGCCTACAACCCTTCTCAGGTTGACGATTGTAATTTGTGGAATGTCCGGACACAAACAAGATTAACCAAAAATTGCGATAATTGGAACTCACACAACTATTTAACACAAACATATGTACAATCAATACATCAAATGTTGTGGATTCCGGCATGACAAACTACCCTTGAAGAACTGTAGGACTTACAGCAGTACGCCTACATTCCTTCTCAGGTTGATGATCCAAGTGGAAGTCGTCCGGACACAAACAGAATTACCAACAGCTAGATGACAGATGATATCAATTCAGTATATGCAATATGAACATATGTACAAAATCACACACCAAGCACATTGGACTGCTCATTGATGCGCTACCCTTTGAAGAACTGTAGGACTTACAGCAGTACGCCTACAACCCTTCTCAGGTTGACGCCCTAGGTTGGAAAATCGTCGCAGAGTTCATTTGCTAACTTCCTTCTATGAGCTATATCCTCAAATCTGAACGGTAACTCGCTCATGTCATTGTATCGTAAAACATAGATGACGAAAATACATACGAGGTATCTGACCAACCAAGCGTAGAAACAGAGTAATTTACACCAAAGATAATAACATTCAAATAGTAACTTGAAACTAGAAATGCCTTTATTCGTGCAAGTCAATTTAACAATTACTCTCTCCTTTACACTTGGCTTATCCTCACTAAACTGACCATTGATATTTGTCCTTTCAAACGAACTGATACTAGCATAGTCATTGCACAAGATACTTGAGTTGATAAGCGTTTTTCTCATTGTGGATGGCAACACCAACGACGACTGATTGATACCAGTTGATGAACTTAGCGGTGGATCAAAAGCTGTTGTTGCTCGACTTTCAGAAATTTGTCTACCTGCAAGACCACCACCACTGCTGTCTTTTACTATCAGCTCAGGTTTAGAACTAGCATCTGATGATAGGTGGGCTTCACTCTGATCAATAACACTGACGGTCTCACAAGTATGCATGCCTTCTGCAACTGCACCTGCATTTATTTCTACTTCACGTTCAAGTTCTACAGAACCTTTATTTAACTTAGCGGTAGTAGGCATTCCCTCCATTTCATCATTATCAACCAAAGACAAATCTGCACTATCATGATCATTATCACAAATATTCAATTTACCGTCAAGTTCATCATTTTCAAACTCTTTAATAACAGAAGTAGACAATTTTGGTTCCTCCTCGCAAATCATTAAAGGTTTTATAACTTCACTCTGACTAGTTATACTTTGTAAACTTGTGGAGTCAGAACTCCACTCTGAAGCAGTAACTCTATTCTGTGACACTCTATTCAACAATGGCTTACCAGTTGCAACTACAGACTTCTTCACACACCGTTATCGTCACACAATTCGGAGTCTGACCTGGAGTTTACATTTAGCTTATCACTGAACTTGCTCACTGGTTCACAGTTCACCTTTGTATGCACCTCTTGCACACGTGTAAAACAAAACCGTGTTTGTCTTGCATCTTGTAACTTATCTGTTGAGGATGTACTACGAAACCTGTTACACTCACTAGGTCTATATGCATTACTAGACATCATGGAGCCTTCTCGATATCCACCTCTCTGAGGCCTACTCGTCATCAATGATTGCATTTTACCCTCAGACTGCTCTATTCTAGGGGTGAGATGTAATAGACTGGCGAACTTGCTCATAGATTGATTGACACTAGTATTTACCAGTTTCAGGATATCATCAAACTTTGGCTCGATACCCTCATCCTCCATACGGGAGCTTATCTTCACCCACTTCCTTTGCAGTCGAGTAGGTAGGCGTCTTGCTATTACTTCTAGTATAAAACTCGAGTTGAGGTCACTCATGCGATTCATCGAAATCATTCCATTCTTGTAAATTAGCAAATTATCTAAAAACTCAGTGAGTGCCTGGGAGTCATCCTGTAATTGACCACCATTACCCTTAACAGCCTCGAATAATTTCCCTGCAATCATCGAAGGTCTTCCAAACCTTTGACGTAATATGCTCATAGCCTCATCGTAGCCCTCTTTTGGCTTCATAAACTTACAGCACTGTATAGCTCTTGAAGCATCTCCAGTGCAATATCTCATCAAATACATTAACTTCAATTCATCTCTTAATAAAAACTACTCAACATGATCTCAAACTCCTTTACAAATTGTAAATAATCAGCCGGGTTTCCATCAAAACACCGTGGTTCAAATTTAGGGAGTTTGATGTTCCTATTATCCCTGAACGGCGAAACAGTAACATCAACCATGTCATGCTTAACATCAGACACATCGTTACAATTAACAGACAAGTCACCATGACTTACTTTCCTGTTTGCATCCAAGACACTCTGTCCCTTCTTTGACCCAGGCATTGTTGAACTTGACCCAATTCCAAAAGTGTTCCAGATATTGCTTGTTCAAAGAGGACTTGACCGGCACCAGGAAAATGAACGGCGACTATCCAAACTTTCACCAACTGTTTGAATCCGCCAGATCTGTTTCCATCGTCAGAAACTGTCAATCACGTCTCATAAACCGTTAATGCCCAGCTCTCGCTACGCTCGGGCCCACGCTGTTCTTCGAAGATTTCAGAAACGCTTAGTTATAACGGACGCAAAAACCAAAACACCGATCTGCCGCTTGAGATTTGTTTATTGTTACACCAACATATAAAAGGAATAAGCGAACTAAGGTCTGAAAACAAATATTACAATAATAAATCTCTGTATTACTTCTGACGATGTTTCACTCTTCTTTCTGAACAGCGACCGATGAGACGATGACTGTCGTATTGATGCCTCCGCGAAAATTGGGGAAGTTGATTTTAAGCAAACAACCATGAATTGATCGTTCAATCTTCAACTACATTGACATTATATGTGTGAAGATATTCTGAGAATCTTACGTCCAGAACGTGTTTTCTTAGAGGGCTCGTCAGAATATTCGGTAGGTTTCACCGTTCTAGTGACTTCTTCGAAGACCAAAGGATCTTCGGTACTTGTGGATTATGGTGTACGCTTAGCTCTGTGCTAATAGGATTACCTTCTATGTAAGGCGTTTTCAGACGGTTTAAGTTTGCGGTGTCCTCGCGGCCATTTTTGTCCAAGGCAAAGAATTTATCCAAACGCTTAATTACTTTATGAGGTCCGTCGTATGGGAGTTCTAGAGGTCTACGCACAGAGTCACGACGAACAAATACATATGGAGAAGTTTTAAACACGGGTGAACAAAGACACCAGCGGACTGCGAACGAAGGGGAGCAGGTTTAACTGAACGTATAGCGTTTGCAAGCCTTCTAACGAGTGAAGTGTGATCTACCACTGGTGGGAAGCTCGAGGGAGAAACGAATTCACCAGGCAGTCATAGTGTCGTGCCATATACTAGCTCAGCGCTAGTATAACCAGCATCCGTTTTCAAGGCGTTTCGTATCCCTAGGAGAACTAACGGAAGGGATTAAGTCCAGTGAGTGTTGTTTGCAGCTGACAGACCAGCTTTCAACTGTCTGTGTAGACGTTCTACCATACCATTAGCTTGAGGATGGTAGGCTGTTGTTCGAAAACGCATGCAACCTATGATTTTAGTCAGGGCGAAGAATAAGCCACTTTCGAATTGCCGCCCGCGATCAGTTGTTACGGAAGATGGGCATCCAAAGTAAGCGATCCATCTTTCTACAAAGACGCGTGCGACTGTTTCAGCAGATACGTCCTTGATGGGTACTGCTTCTGGCTATCGTGTGAATCGATCAATGCAAGTTAAAATATAGGTACATCCATGGGATTCAGGGAGGGGTCCAACTAAATCTATGTGGACGTGTTCTAAACGAGCGTCAGGGAGAAGAAAGGTGCCAAGTGGGCTTTTGGTGTGTCTTATTACCTTGCACTTTTGACAAGCTAAGCACGTGTGTGCCCATTCCCTTACTTCTTTATTAATGCCAGGCCAACAAAACCGACTAGTTACGAGCTTGACAGTAGTTCGAATACCTGGGTGAGATAAGCCATGCAACGTATTGAAGACGTTACGGTGATAACTTTTAGGCACGATGGGGCGAGGAGTACTCGTGGAAATGTCACATAGAATAGTATCTCTTCCCATACCTAAGGGTTTCTCAGCTAATTGTAGGGTTGTTTTCGACAACTCATGTTGAAGCTCAGTATCTCCTTTTTGAAGACGAGCCAGTTTTACAAGGTCTATTCCGTCGATTTGGGTGAGGGAACAAACGCGCGACAAGGCGTCTGCCACAGTGTTGTTTACTCCGGATACATGGCGAATATCTGATGTAAACTGTGAAACGTAATCCAGTTGTCGTGATTCCCTGGGTGAATACTTATCTGAAGGTGAGTTCAGAGAGTACGTCAGAGGTTTGTGATCAGTAAAAATTATGAATTCACGACCCTCTACTGAATGTCGAAAATGTCGTATAGCACAGTACATAGCCAGAAGTTCTCTGCCGAATGTGCTGTACTTCGTTTCAGCTAATTGAAGGCGTCTCTTGAAAAAGGCGAGTGGTTGCCACTCTTTGTTAACTAGCTGTTGTAGAACTGCGCCGATTGCAGTGTTTGATGCATCAACCGAGATACTTAACGGTGCCGTCGAATCCTGATACATCAGAAGTGTGGCATTCGCAATGGCTTTTTTAATCTGGGTAAAAGCATTTCGAGCAGACGCGTCAAGTTCTATGGACTTGTTATTCCCTCGAAGAAGGTCTGTCAATGGCTGAATCAGAGAGGCACAGTTGGGAATAAAGCGTCGATAATAACTTACCAAGCCATTAAAAGTGCGGAGACTTTTCACTGTCTGTGGCTCTGGAAAGTTCAGTATAGCCTCGACCTTAGTATCCAGTGGGCGAATGCCCTTGCAGTCGGTGGTGTGTCCCAGAATGTGGAGTGTGTCAACGCCTATTTGACACTTTTGAATATTGATGGTAACACCATGTTGGCGTAACCTTTCAATTGCCAAGTCCAAGTGCCTAAGGTGAGTTTCCTTGTCTGGACTGGCAATGAGGCAGTCGTCTAAGTATGCGTATACAATGTCGAGACCGCGAAATACTTCATCAATGAAGCGTTGGAATGTTTGGGCTGCATTCCGAAGACCGAATGGCATACGTAGAAATTCAAAAAGTCCGAAAGGCGTAATGATAGCCGTTTTCGGGATATCTTTTGTTGCCATCGGGATTTGGTTATACGCTTTAACCAAGTCGATTTTGGAGAATATAGTCGAGCCTGATAAGGTTGCCGTCAAGTCGTGTATATGAGGCAACGGGTAGCAATCAGAGGTTGTTTTGGCATTCACTCTCCGGTAATCACCGGTGGGTCGCCAATCATTGCTATCTTTTTTCGGAACCAAATGAAGTGGGGATGCCCACGGGCTATTCAAAGGTCGAATGATGCCAAGGGTGAGCGTATGGTCAGGCTCCTTCCTAGCGATTCTCAGTTTGTCAAGAGCAAGTCGTGGTGCTCTAGATGTCACGGGCCGTCCTGAGGTAATGACGTGGTGCATAATATTGCCGGTTATGCACTGTAGATCGTTAGGCGACAGTTAGGTTCTCAGTACTTATCAGCAGCCAGCTGGAAAGTTGGATCAGAGGTTGCCTCTTTAACTAGTGACAAGCTATGGCCTACGTAGGTGGTGCTTTCAATAGACAGTCTAGTGGAACCGTCTATCAATCCTTTCTGGCGGATATCTGCGAGTAGATCATGATGGTTGAGTAAGTCCGTGCCAATGATAGGCATAGTAATGTCAGCGATAAGGAAAATCCATTGAATTGGTTTGCGTAAACCTACGTCCAGATGGACGTATTTCTTACCAAAAGTTGCAGTTGGTTTCCCATTTGCAGCCTGTTATTTGAAGGTAGGTTCCGTCTGTCGATCTGTTGCTGTAGCAGGAAGGACGCTGACTTCAGCGCCTGTGTCGACCAAATATCGAGTCTGGCTGATAGCATCATGGATGTAAAGTAGGTGGCTAGTGCCACCGGCGACAGTTGCTGCTAACGCGTGCCGGAGAGGTAGTTTCCCACAAACTTTGAGACGTTTCCAAAGTTACAAGCCTTACGGCAACATTTCGCTGCTTGGTCATGGGTGTTATGGCACCAGCACCAGTCAGGGTTTTTCAGTTAACGAGGCTTGGACTTAGATCGATCACATGAGTTTCTGCGTTGAGGAGAGTTCTGACGACGGTAGAAGGAGTTGCTAGGCATGTTTGACCTGAACATCTTCTGGATGGAGTTGCATAACTCTATCAGTGCAGTATCCTTACTCGAAGTCTGCCTAGTCATCGAGCATATCTCGGGAACTGGCCGTTTAGTTATTTCTAGAATTTTATCTGCAGAAACGGCTAAGGCATCTATAGTAGCGCCCTGAAGTGTCACAAGTACAGTCTGTGCTGACTGTGGCAGTTTGGATAAGAAAAGTTCTCTGAAAAGTCCTTCATCAAACTGACTTTGGCTAAAAACTTCTCTCATTCTTGTCAGCATGCTCACGGCTGACTGACCACATAACTCGGTGTTACGAAATAGTTCGTCCAAACGCTGTCGATCCGTGAGAACGTTTCTCCTTAGGAGAGTTGTCTTGAGCAACTCGTACGATTTACTAAACTCGGGACTCGACATCTGCGAAGTTACGCACTTGCTAAATTCCCGTGGTAGGGCGTGAATAACTGCAAGGAACTGTGAACGTTGATCAGCTATCCCATGCTTATTAAAATCAGACTCAACTATATGAAACCATGATTTAGCATTATCTGGCCAAGATGATACGACCTGAATGGTTTTGGCAGTTTAGCGAATGCGAATGACCTTAGGACTATGATCATTCATGACGATATATATATATATATATATATATATATATATATATATAAAGTTTGAAAATAGTACAGGAAAAAATGCAAAATGGAACGAACCCACAGGATTTTTTCTGTGTATTTACCTCACCAGTTTAGAGGCTAAGGTTGTTGACGCTCACAGATAGTACGAAGTATACTAACTCAAGATCTAATACCAACAAGTGTAGTATTCATTCGGCGTAGACCAAAGGCAAAGCCAAAGACCACAACTGATCGTCCAAATTATGGGATATATTTCGGGACCAAATGGTAGAGCAAGACGAATGCTTAGCTGGCTAGTGATCGTGCACGAAAGTGACACGACGGAGTACCAAATGACGTGGATGCTTGACCCAAGGCCTTCAGCTAAACAAGTCGACTTAAACAATGTGAGTCAGTATCCAGTGTTCAGTGATGATTTCTGTTTTCGATGATTTTGGGGAATTGCTTACCGCTACAGTACTCTATCAAACTTGTAAGCAATGACGACAAACCAAATCAAAAAGACTCAGTTTGTTAGTAAAGTCCCCTTATAAGCAGTATATTTCAACATATTACAAAGCCAAGATTACTTAGGGAGAAGATTTTCGAACATATCAGGCTATAATAATTAATTTATATTTCGTATAAACGGGTGAGTTTACAAGAAATGCATACCATTTTTACAGGCACTATCTGTAATGTTATAAATTACAATCCTGAAGTACCATAAACTAATACTTTTTCAAAAGTTTCAATTGTTCAGTTATTGTACAAGCAATCAGAACAGGTTCTTATAGATGTTTAATTGTAAACTAAGGTTACCACCAAAGTTGAGCGACAACCTAAACTTCCTTCTGCCTCCTGCTGATAGTTTTGGTCAACCAGTGAACAGCGTATATCTGGGTGAATGCTATGCCGCAACTTGACTGAACGCTATTTCAAGAAGAGAAGAAAAATCTGAACAGCTGCTAAATAGTATAAAAAGCAGTTATGAATAATATCATATTGGAAGTATATTTACAAGATAAATACAAGAAGAAGAAGAAGCTATATAGTACTTGAAATGATAGTATATATTTGCAATGTGTAGTGCTAACCATATTGGTCTAAGCATGAAAAATATGATGTTTTCGATGAAGATATACCTTTGTTCAAATATTGGTGTTATTGCGTTTTTAATCAAAGCAACCAGACTTTAGGCAAGCAAAAAATATGAACAAAGAGCAAGTTTTAGCTTTAATAAAGGCCGAGGCAAATAAGATCAGATAGAGTATAATAGTGCGTAAATAAAAAGATTATTGTGAGGTTGGTAAGTGATATTTAAGTGAGGAGTGAATTCAAAGATCTAGAAAATTAGAACCCGTAGGACAAGCTGGCCTGTAAGATGTCTCACGAATTTCTGCAGGGCCCAATGGGTAGCATCTTGACAAGAAGCTGAACAAGCTTGTAGATGGTAGGAGCAAAGCACTTTTTTTATTTATAATTTAGATCAGTACAACCCTTATTATTTTTTGTTGTTGATGGTATAGACTAATGTCTAATTCTCGAGCTGTCAAGAGGTTCATGTTGCTGTCCTACAGATAGAGAGATTCACATTTGTGACCACTACCATATCTGCTGATCAGCATGCGCCACTCTCCCTCCTTTCTGGTGTCAAGCTCTGAAATTTTTTTGCAACAACTAGTTGCAGCATTCCATTGCTTTGAGCCCGTCCCAATCATACAGTTTGCTGTACATTGAAAGCTCTCATGACAAGCACTTTCCATTAGGTCACCAGATACATCGATACCTGAGGAAATTCTTAGCAGTATCACCTTTATACATGCATACATGTATACAAGTATTTTTTTACAAACGCCTGGGAAATTGCGTTTACTTTAAGAAGTATAAAGTATAGAAGTAGCTAGTATTACAGCAACTAAATTATAGTCTATTTAGCAGAGTAATAATAAAAGTGATAATGATAATAGCTTTATTCCAAAATAGTACTTACGATACAGAATGGAATTCTCAGCATTTTACTACGGTATTGCATCCAGTTAGTAAATTAACAATAAAATAAAATTCTACATAGATTAAGGGTAATCTCAGTTAATTTAGACAACAACATATTAGCATGTCGGTAGCAAAGCCAAAATTAAACAATGTTTGAAGGTGCTAGAAAAGTAGGTTCTAGCATATTTACTGGCGTAAGCAGAAAAAAGGAAACAAAGCTGCAAATAACAGAAAAAAGAGAGAGAAAAGGAAAAGAAAGGAAGAAAAACGTTGTACCTATAAATGATATGAGTTGGGAAGGCGAGATCCAGTTGTTCTACTGACTATTTAATAAGTTAAAGGTTTCACGCCAAATGCTTTCTTTATCGCACAGAACACGAGCTAAGTAGGGTATGGTTGAGTTTTTGTACTTACTAGTGCATATAGTTTTCGATATAGGCTTCTGGTTTTACCTGAAGACATACAAGGGGAGAGTTGTGAATGAAGAGGGTGTTGTGAGTTAGATAAAATTAATTTTGCCCATTTTTCACATGAGTCCATCTGCCTGTCAACCAGAATATTAACAAGCTGGTTAAGTGGCACGTGGCTTACTCTGCTGACAACCTTTAACATCCTGCGTAATAAGGTATAGTCTTTCTTCTGTAGCCCAGGAAAAACTAAAGGGGAACAATAGGGAATAATAGGCAGAATACGGGAGTTAAAAAATTGTAGCAGTAAGGGTTGAGTTATTCCAGAATGTCTTAACTTCTTGGTCTAGAAGGTAAGACGGAATATCTTCTTAGAAATCATCAAGATATGAGACGACCAGGAAAGATCAGCAGATAGAATGACGCTTAGGTATTTAATTTCTGACTTGGTTTCTATTTCAGTGCCATCTATGCTGCACCCCTCGTGAGTGCTAACCAGTTTGTTTAGGTCAGATTTGTGCCTAAAGGTGAAATTAACTGCTTGGGTAGTGGAACAATTAGCGATAAAATTATGTAGAATGATCTTGAAGAAAACAGCTGGTTAACAGAGCTAGTTTTGCAAAATTTTCATGGACGATTTTCGTACAGTGCGCATCAGACATTGCAAAATAACCCTTCAACCTACATATTGTTAAAAATACTGCGAAATGTTGTAGAATTATACATTTTAGAAAAGTATATGAGAAAAGGTTATTGACTGAATAAAGTCATTTCGACCCAAAAATTAGCATTGTATTATTAACTATATATACATATGTAAAATATTGAAAGGTGTCGCTGCTAATAAAATTATTTTCAGAGTTACTTATACCAACAAAACTTAGTGAAGATTATAGAGAATAGAAATCAGTAAATTAGTTAAATGTTAACTGCGTAAGTAGTAGAGTCGAGTTATACATATGTGACTATACCGAAGACTTGACTGGCTTTCAGTTTCCGTCCTACCAACAGTTGTGGTCTTTTAGACGAGCTAGGGAGGACATGTTAATGTGTCTTTCTAGGCTCCATTTGAACCCATCGGGGTTTTAACAACATTTAAAAGTGTTTAACATCCTCAAGACGTACATCTAACTTATTTCTGTGGGCTATTTCTCTTTTATTTTCACTTTCTCATAGAGTAACTGCTATGACAACAACCATTGCCTGTAGTCCATTTACAACCGTAAGATCTAAAACAACTCGCTAGTATATGTGGATTACAGACTAGGAGTGCGTGCGTGCTGACAGCGCAAGGAAGGAGCGCAAAATGACATATAAGCCAATCCGTATATGTGTTGAGTACGTAACAATGTGATTGTACACTTTTTGGTTACTTGTATAAATTCGAGATATTGTACATATTTTTCTTTATACATTAAAAATCTATGTTCATGGTTAGTGCAAATTTAAGTGACATGACTTTCTCTTTCAATTTTTATTGCTGAACCAATTGTATATGCTTTCAGACTTTACATGACTCACATACCTTCTCGCGTTTATGCATGTTGTAATATATCCCTATTTTTATCCAAAAGTTGCTATTACTATTATTATTTACTTCATAGTTTTACTTATCATTTCCCGGTTGTCTCTCCGGACCTCTAGGGGGGGAGCCGTGTTGAGTACGTAACAATGTGATTGTACACTTTTTGGTTACTTGTATAAATTCGAGATATTGTACATAATTTTTGTTTAAAACGCTTCTTGTTGAAATATACATAACTTCCGTGTACACTTGAAAATACACTCTGCTGTTGGAGACTTCGTCTTCTCCCTGGTCACTTCTGCTTACTTGCTCAACTCACACCGTGTTGTATACTTCGGATTTATTGTAGGAGCCTACTACTCTCAACCGAAGACATTTCTACAACCGGAACACAGCAGCTACAGCAGACGCAGTCCAAACAGTTAACGTGCCTGTGGATTATATAATTAATTTGTAGCCGAGGACTTATACTTTATAACCAAGTAATCCTTTTTGTTGCTATAACTCGTCACTGTATTTTTGGTAATATATTGTGATTTAACACTCCACTGACTTGGATTATTACTTTTATATTTGGAATGTTAGTGAACTCTAATATTAGTCCCCTACATATGTACCTGTTACAACAAAAGGTTAAGGCACTTGAGACTGCACCACACAGGCATGTAACCATTTAGTCAGTGCATTTTGATCCGGTGAACTGTGACGAAATCTATACTGTAATATAATTAAGTCTATTTCGTTGAAATATACATTCAAGCCGTCTTAGTACGTAATACTTCAGACGCAAACACGTGATGGATGTTTTCTGCAGACTATGGATTTACGGTGAACAGTAGTTATATCATACATTTCCAGTGCTAAGAGCATAAAGACAAATGTAACTACACCTACAAATACTAAAAAGTCTTTAAGTCATTTTAATTTTGTACTGTTATTGTCGATGTGATGTCACTTTTCATTTCTGTTAGTCAAAGCAGATTTATTCGGTTTACAAACTAAAAGTAATTGTGTTTTGTTTAGCCATACACCTACTTACACATGATATCAGTAGATGTTGAAATCACCACAAAAATCATAAATAATCATTGAATCTCAGTTGAATTCAGCGAAAAACCTTAGTTGAAATATTGAGACACACGGGTGAGTCCTAAGATGTTATAGCAATTTAATTTACATTGTCACATGGAATTTTGGGGGATTGTGAATGCTCAGTGCATAAACTGGCATCAGATTATGTTGATATCAGCATGCATTGGGGCAAGAAGAATAGTGTAGATGGTCTTATCTGCAGGGATTTCATGATGTTCAGGTTACAATGCTTGAATGTATGTAGTTACTGTGCGCTATTGTGCGTGAAGGGACAGATGATGAAAGTGAAGATATAATAAAGTATCCTATAAACTCACTAGGAATACTGTAAATTGTTGATGAGAAACTGAATCAAAGTAAAAAATTCAGAACACCTAGAAAATATTACTGCAGTTTCGATGATTATTAACTTTTACATTTGCAAATCATCTTTCCAAAGTTCAGAATAATGCCAAAACATCAGTGCTACCCCATGGGCCCTACAGATATTCGTGAGAGATCTTACATGTCAGGTTGTCTTACAAATTCCAAGTTTGAAGAACTTTCAATTCACCTATCACTGAAATATCACTTATCTATCTCACGAGAATCTTTTTATCTAAGCACTAATACAATCAATTTTATCTTAACTGCCTAGGACTTCATTGAAGCTAAAACTTACTCTTTGTCAATATTTGTCACCTGCTTAGAGTTTGGTTGCTTTGATTAAGAACGCAACAACACCAATGTTTGAACAAAGCCGTATTTTCATCGGAAATGTCATAGTTTCCATGCTTACACCAACATGATAGGCATTAAACATTGAAATGTTATACTATCATTCCGAGGACTCTATAGCCCCTTGGCGCATATGTCTTGTAGGTGTATATTCAGTGATGTCTGTCTGTTTTCGACATAGAACTTTGCACAAATGTTCGGAAGTTCAAGTCGCCACACTCCGTGTAGCACACGAAGCAAGAGAAGAAAGTACAAGAAAAGCATAATAGAAACAGTGAGCAGAGGTGTGAGAAAAAGGAGTAATAAAGAAAAACAAAACAGTTTCATTGGAGATCATAAGTCACAAGGAGTGGATGCATCTGCGCCACTGAGAACGATTTTGAGCCATGTCACCAATTGTTTCCAACCATAGATTTTTACCGTCCCGAGGACCCCAGCCTGGAAGTCTACACCTTCCTACGTGGCTTAGACCAACTGTTGTGGATTTCATTGACTGGTGAAGCCAAGTTTTTGTTTGACCGCCACTAGCTTTTTTCCAGCCTGACCCTATATCCGCTAACATTGCTCGTCGAGGGAGGCGATGGCTTGGCATACGTAACACATGTCCTAACCATCTCAGTCTTTGTAACTTCACGACTTCGTCGATTGATTTCCCCTGTTTACCTAGAACTCGACGCCTAACTTCAATGTTGCTCACCTTATAATGCCACTTTACACGGGAAATAGAGCGCAGCCACCTATGATCAAAGACAGCTAGTCTTTTCATGTCTTCCACTCTCAGTGTCCAGGTCTCACAGCCATAAAGGAGGACGGAGAGGACTGATGAGCAGTACACCCGCCCTTTGGTCGATAGTCGAACATCTCGTCTACGCCAGAGTCGGCGTAAACTGGCAAATGCAAAACCAGCCCCCTGTATTCGTGCTGAGATTTCTTCAGAGATCAACCTGTTGGGGCTGATGGTACTTCCCAAATAAGTGAAGCGGTCAACGTGCTCTAACACTTCACTTCCTATTTTTAAACTAGGCGTCGATGTAGTCCAGTCCTGTAACATCATCTTGCATTCATGGCGGGAGCGAATCGCATGCCAAACATTCGTAGATTTCTGCTCAAGGTGTTTAGAAGACTGCATTTTGTCAGCGTCTTCGCCTAGAAGGACTATATCGTCTGCATATTCCAAGTCAACGAGATTATTCCCTGGTAGCAAGTCAATCCCTGAGTCACTGAAGTGAGTTAGGGTTAAGTCCATTAGTACATCTATGATGAAGTTGAATAGAAAAGGGGATAATGGGCATCCTTGACGGGCACCACTAGTCGTCACCAGTTCAGATGACAGCTCACCGTAAGCCCTCATCTGGCTGTATGAGTACGAGTAGAGTGCCTTAATCAGTGCAATATATTTTCTCGGCATTCCCTTTACAACCAAGCATCTTCAGAGGACTTCTCGATCGACAGAGTCGAAAGCTGCCTTTAGGTCAAGAAATACAATGACTGTTGGACGCCGGTAGGAATGACTATGTTCTAGAATCTGTCGTGATGTATTTTGCATAAACATGTTTTACGCCACTTTGCAGTTTAGCATAACTTTCTCCTTTTGATGAAATTGCTTTCAACCATGTGAAGGCGTAACACTTACCCAACAACTTAGGAAAAGGTATTAATTTATGATGCTTAACTGTTGTGATTTATAGCATAACTGATAGTGCCTGCAAAAATGGAATGCATTGCTTGTAAACACTCTATCAGACGGCACTTAAAATTAATATTATTTGCTTAATGCTATGCTTTACAGGAGGAACAATATATGTGGTACTGAAAACTGTAAACGAATGCTTTCATGGCATAAGTATGAAAAAGGAGGTTAAACCTTTGCCAGGAAAGGTAGGCAAACATAAAGCGTTTAACTTTAATGTAATTTCTTTATACCCGCAAGGAAATAATAAATAGACTTCAACTGATTCGCAGATTTTGGGTAACGTGAGTCAACCTGGTCACCACAATGCAACATCGCTGAAGTAATTACGACAAAAAATTGTGTAAAGACATTTGCTTGTTAATAATTTTTAATACATATATTTAACATCCTGCTTACCATACTGTCCTTATTCTGCCTGAGTGAAAATAAATTTGTCATCATTACGAGATAGAGGCTTGACTTCTACATGAGACCTGGTAAAGTAATTGGTGGCATAATTGAATGTAAGTGAAATATTGCTACGATTACTACCGCTCCATCAATCATCTCCTGTAGACTTCACTTTGCAGTACAATCATATGGATTGACATCACGCTTTAAGTGAAATAACAGTAATGCACTACTTTTGAATAAACTTAGTGTTACACAAAATCGAACTTCACCGCAGCGCCTAAGTTCAATTCTTATTTTACAAATGAAGAGGTTAGGTTATTTCGTAATTAGTCCTTACAGATTTACCTATGGCTAGGAGACGTAATCGCAAATGTTTGGGCCTGACTAAAGTACTTATAATTGACCACTTATATCGATCGACGGTGTTCATACAGGATTACACTTACGCATAATACCGAGTTCATGTCCTAGGGAGTACCGGTCTAGCATGCTGTACTCCCAACGCGAACACATGAATTGAAAGACAACAATGTTTATAGGAAGTTTATTTTTATTGTAACGCAAATTTAGTTTATTTACATATTAAGAAAACTTTGCGTTCCTGCGACTACTTCTCCTGTGTAGTCTTCGGCAAACCTGTCTGTAAATTTGTCACGAATTCTCGTCAGGCTCGTATTCATACGCTTCTTATTGGTTAGGTATAAGCTATGTGGATTTCGCGGGACAACTGCTGACGTGCTTTGAGATGTACACGAGTCGCGTGATCGTGTCTGTCGTTGACACTTCTGCAGCCCACGATTAACTACAAAAGGTTGAACAGGAAACGTAAAGATAATTATGATCACTATATTACAGGACTAATAATGGCAGTGCTTATATCCTGTTTCCAGTTAAGGTAGTGAACACATACAAAAATTTACGAAAAATTAAAAATTTAGTACCTAAGATACTCAGTTATTTAAGGTAATGTCAACATACATTACAGATAGAAGGTCATGAAAGAGCGAACAGCTTGGCTAACAACACAGTAATTCTTATGTATAAGTAAACGTAAAAGTATATAAAGGACGTAAAATGTCAACTTTACCTTTATTAACTGAGGCTTTCATATTTTTAACGTCAGTACGAGTGATCTCCTTATGGAATTTTTCCTTAACATGGATCATTATTTCATCAAATGAGTGCGATCGCTGAAGAAGTGGTTCCACATTTCTTTTCTCTTCTACTGTCAGTCGTCTACACCAAGGATCATTCTGCATGTATACGGTGCTACATGGATGGTTATGCACCATTTTGTAGGAGGTAATAACGTATTCATCTAAATGCAAAAATACACGAAAGGAAGACAGACAGTTGCAACATTTAGACCTTAAATAGAAATAATATCATAATATACTTCCTCTTACGACTTGTTCTTAAATTTCGGGCCCGCTCTTGTACGGTTCACTCCAAAAGTGCATTTAAAACCAACGTAAGCGTACTTAAATCTGTCATCCGGTATTGTTTTGCTATAAATATGAACGTAGTGAGTGCAGGACAACTATATTATTAGCACTAAATGACTATCTTACTTTTTGAAATTCTCCTAATGCATTCTTGAATTCATCCCAGCTGAAGAAACGCCTTCTCAGCATTATTTCACCGAAAATTCCACTTACGTCTGTGCTGCCTTCACTCGCATTGACTACCTGCAATGAACTTCTAAAAAGACTTTGACAATTAGTATCCCATTATGCCACAGCTATTTTAAGATAATTCCGTGAAAAAAAACGTACTATAAAAATACATGACTGAGAAATATCTATCAAAAAATATCACAAGTATAACCAAAAATCTGGAAAATCACAAGAACTTACTGGTTTCTAGACATCACCAGCAACCAATAGGCCAACCAACGGAGCATATGATGAAACAAGCCTTGCGCATGAACAAAAAAAAGTAGAGGAAAACGTTAGAATAATCAAAGTCTACATTTATATTCATCACATCTGCTTGCAAACAACGCATGACGCAACCACACAAAGCTAACCACGACATCACCTACCCAGGAGGAATTAAATATCAAACTGGCCGCCACTGTTCTAGCCAAAGTTCTTCAATAGCGTCACAACGCACGAGTGAACTTGAGTCGGTCAATCAGAAAAATGGGGGATTTTCGCATAAAAATTTACGTATATTTGCACAAAAATGTATGCAAAAACATTAAACAGGGTATTTATCTCCAATATCCAATATCCTGATTACGAGCTAGTATAAACCAGTGATTTCTTTGAGCTCGCTTCTTGATTGTGAGGTAGAGGTTCCAGATCTTCGGTGAGCTTCTGCGTAGTAAGTCCCGACACTCGACTGCTTTAGCTCTGGTAGACTCCAGGAGGAGTGGTGCGGGGATTGGTCGAGATGTGGTTTGTAGTATGCAGTATGTTAGGACTGTATTGCTGCCGTGAATGGAGTTTGACCTAACTCCCGTTGGTCATTCGGTGTAGTCATAAAAGCAGAATAGTAATAATAATAATAGGTTGTAGTGTAGATAATATAGGTTGAGATAAGTGGAATAATAAAGGTGACCTAAGGAAAAGATAGAGTGAGAGAAGGCAGAATAGGTCGTGGGGATTTAGTTTGTACGCTTATTCATTGACAGTGTGGTTTCAAATTTTATGAGGATAAGCCATTGAGACACAAACCTTGCATTTCTGCATGATTGTCTAGCTTCCGCTTAAAAATCTCCAGAGATGGCGCTGTAGTCACGGCCGCCGGTAAAGCGTTCCAGAGACGGCAAACACGAAGCGAAAAGAAATGTGATCGCACTCGAGTCTTTGGTCTCTGGTGTGCTATCCTTAGCGGGTTACCTCGTGGAAGCCTATAATCGCTTAATGGCAGGATGCTTTTATTTGGGTGGGCCTGGTCATTTAGGATCTTGTAGACGGTGATGAGGTCTCCCCTGTGCCTACGGTAACTAAGTGTGAAAAGACCTAATTTCTTTAGTCTTTCCTCATATGATTTGTTGCGGAGGCCGATCACCCATTTTGTCGCTCGTCTCTGGACACTTTCTAGAATGTTAGCATCCCTTTTGAGTAGCGGAGGTGCAATGATATTATGCACCTCAAGGTGTGGCCTCACATATGCCTTGTATAGCCTTAAGAACAGTTCGGGAGTGAGAGCTCCCAGCTGCCTGTGCATAAAGTGTAATGTTGCGTAGGCTTTGGCGACGTCCCTCGAGTAATTTCCACTGGTGTCTAGCTTTTCTGTTAGAATAAGACCTAGATCACGCTCTGATGGAACACAACTCAAGTTCTGGCCACCAAGGGTGTAATTTACACTCTGTGACCTGCCGGAATGAAGCTGCACTACTTTGCACTTCTTTAGATTGAAAGGCATTCCGTTAGCCAAAGCCCAATTTCCCAGAGTTTGCAGGTCAGCCTGCAATCTATCTGAGTCTTCCGATGAGTTTATTGCTCTCCAAATCTTTACGTCGTCAGCGTAAAGAAGCGCAGAGCAGTTTAGTTGGGGGGGCAGGTCATTGATAAAAATCAAAAACATCAACGGCCCTAGGATAGAACCCTGAGGAACCCCTGATGCCGAGGTGTGCCAGGATGATCGGATGCGGTTGACTTTGGTGCAGAATTCTCTCTCACCTAGGTAATCTTTCAGCCATGCGAGAAGTGCTCCAGAAACTCCCGCCTTGCCTATTTTGTGAAGGAGCAGACCATGGTGAACTGTGTCGAATGCTTTCGCAAAGTCGAGAAAGATCTCTGATATGAGATAAAAAGATTATAATGAGGAGTTCCAGTTTTCAAATTAAACCACTATATATATATTCATCCAGGGGACTAAAAATTACTTGGTTTTGAGATCCGTTTATAGCTCTTATCCCAGAAACCTTCTATTGAATTAGTATGATCACCGGTTCTGGGGTCGACGAAGTCATCCGAATAGTTAACTCGATTATGCATATATCCCAGATCGGATAATCGGTTTTATGCTGCCCATTCATCCGAGTGAATTGTAAGGCCTGGAACGACCAGTCTCCGGATAATAGGGAGAAGAGTGTCAGCGCTCCTATCTGGAATAAGTTCAATAAATCCTTTTCGAATTTGGCTGTCGTAAATACCTAATACCCAAACGTTATTTGCTCTAGCATGTCCTCGATTATACTTCTTCTTAATAAGTAACGTTTCGTCGATATGAACCACAACGCCGACTCCTCCAAAAACCTGCGTAATACTGTTCGTTTTCCATGACACCAATCCACGACAAAATTGGAACCATTGCTTAGTAGATGTCGATGTATTATCTGTTTGAGCGGCAAGTGGTGTCACACCGGACTTTCAAATCGAGTAATGGTACAGAAACAGTATATTCGTCCACGAAAGTTTTGATTTTTCAAAGAAAGTTCCTAGAAGACAATTAACTGAGCGTGTCACTTACCAGTACGAACACCCACTCGTTTCCTACACTCTGTACATCTAAATATATATCCATCAGTGACGTGGGAATACGGCTGCACGTTAATTGATGCACCACAGCTACATATACGATAACGATCAATCCATTACCTAGGCAGTATTGAAATACGTGATCTGAGTGAAATTTGCATCTTAGCAGATGAACACCGTTGATTTTCGCGCTAGAATAATGGTAAGTTTCCCCAACCAACGACTAGGGAGCGTTCAAGGTCATTCGAGCGTTCGCATTTCTGGGATGCTATTCTTGAAATTCGCCCTGGTTCAAGCCTTAGTTGGACGTGTAATCCCAATCGTCAAGCAATGATCTGAAACAAAGAGCAAAGGGCACGTTGGTAGGGTGATCATACAAGTGCTACCTGCTGGTAAGAAGGAAGACTCAAGGTCAAGGATTACATTTACAACCAATCATAAAAAATTAGGTGTTAGGGGAAAGGCTCTTCCCATTGGTTATCCGTTGCATCGTCTTAGGCAACCAATCACTGTACGCTACTAAGTCAACCTGAAACTATAAAAGCATAGTTTAAACATTGAAAAACCTCCTAACTTAGCATGCCTTACAGATGATATGTGTGAAAAACGTTTAAATGAAGGAAGATTAATAACAGATGAGTTCCATGAATATATGACAAGTGATATACACCCAAGTTAATTCGAAAATATTTAATGATGAAGCAGCATTATTACACATTAGGGTATGTTGTTGTTTTTAAATTTCACTTATTGGTATTGGAGTTTTCTACGTGAAACATGTATGTATTACCAGACATATTATCTTTCACTCAGGTTTTCGTTATTTTTACTACAGTGGTGGTGCTGCTGATAGTGCCTACTGAATAGTGATGAAGATGTTCCTTATCTTTCCATAGTTATATCCATCTCTTCACTATACAGGTGTTTTTATTGACGAATTGCAATTATATTTCCTTATGAATGTCACAAATTATACTTTAAAGGAATTGACAAGTAAACGATTGAATCCTCAAAGTAGCACACTCCGTGAGACAATACCAAATTATAATTATTAAGATTGAGGATGGCAACTATTCAGTGATCTTGGTGCCTTGACATTTGATCATGGACATTTTATTACTAAACTTGGTATTATGTGTGCCATTAACTTCAGAAACACTCAGGAAGGATTGTGATTCTTTGACAGAATGTCTCCAACCAACAATATCCTGTTATTAGTAAGCAAAACTAAGTGTATCGTGCTCTAAACTTAAATGACGACTATGTCAGCACACTTGTTGGTGGAATGTTCACAATCAAATATTGTATTTGGTGAGCATAAAAAATCTCTAACTTATACTATCTTCAAAAATATCATTCATATTACAGAGGTGGGAAGCTGAGATTCACCCATAATTTGAGATAAAAAATCTAAAGTTTTTGCATCTATAAATTATAAATGACATAGAATCACAATAAATTACTTTCACTATTCTATACATACATTTATGGAGTTGATCAAAATGTCTAGACACCTCGGGAAAATTGTGAACCAAGTGCAGTGGTTTAGTTGGTAAATGAAAAGAAAAATATATGAAAGATTGCTATAATGTGACCAAATTTTTTCCATGTAGTAAGACTGCAGAAACTCAGTAGTCATTGCAAAAATGAATAGAATATAATTATGCATTATAATTAGATACCTAAAAACACTGATTAAAAGTCATTAAGTGAAGAATCACACAGTCTTTAGCTACTTCTTATCAAAATTTAGTTGTACACTGAACACGTACGAATTGGGAATCTGTTTCAGAAGATAGGACTTATAAATAGTATAGGGTGATGAAATAAGTTGATGGTCATGGTTGGAGATTACTGATTCCAACTTTGTTGCGGTCAAAATATTCATTCCGAATTCACTGCCTATAATAATAAATTAGTATAAGTATGATCAAGGCTACCTCTAATGGTCTTGAATTTAAATTTTTAAGATGAAACTCAATATCCATGAACATCTGGAATATATTTGTAAGATACGAATAGTTCAAAAGGACTGAAAATGAGTTTTTACATTTATACTAGAGGAAGAGCTAAAGTAACTTTTGTGTCTCATTTCTAAAACGATGCATTAATCAACACATCCCAAATAAAGCAACCATTTGAGGAGATATTTTGATTTGACGCATAGTTAATAGAGTCTATAGTCATCAAGACAAAATGTTGAGCAGCAATAGACGATGAGATTTAATACTTATATCTAAATCTTATTCACATCTTTATTGTTAATCCTTATAAAACTGAGTGACATCACTTCACACCCTAGAAAAGTTTATATATATATATAGCCATGTCACTGTTGATTGTAACCAGTAACTTACTCACTTGTCATTACCTCATGTAGCGACCAAATTTATTCTGTTATCGTCTGAACGCAAGAAATCGATCTCTACATTCCACTGTATAGCTGTCAAAACTTCGTTGAGACACACGCTATCAATAAACGTTCCAAACTCAGAGAAATAACGGTTATTCTCCAATATTTTAGAGGACTTATTAAACAGTAATAATGTGAAACTCAAATTTACCTCCACACTGCCGTGAAGCAGCTAAATCCGAAACAAGTACTGTGGGACAAAATTATTTTGCCAAAGTTTAACTTTAAAAAGTACCTTAGAATTGAGGAGAATATTCCTAGCGAGATGGAATCAAAAGCTGTGTCCACAGGGTGTCCCGCATTTCGTCCCATGTTAGAATGACCTTCATTCACTCAAACAAACCCATATTCTTAAACAACACATTCTCAATGTCTACACAACCGCAAGGAGAAGTATCCCAATTAAAGATTAGACAGTGTTAGAGGCATATATTAAAAGTCAAAATCTACGTGTGATATTCAAATGTCAAATTAATGGTACACAGTCTAGGGAAAAAACGTATAATAAATATGATGTATTATAAATAGATCGTCTAGGTGGGGTTTTCCAAACAATTTGTCCATTACACTGCTCTCCACTTTCCATTAATGCTAGTGGGGAGTCATTCAATCAGCTTCTTAAATTTCTATAATTGCTCCACCTGTAGAGTGAGGTTGAAGTTCCTTAACAACATTTTCAAATAAGATTAAAGTTTCACTATCATTTTAACCCATACATTCAAAGATACTGCTGTTATTAGTTTAGTAATTGAAAGCTTGTAATCAGAAAGATTTCATCAATTTGCCTTTTCTTTCCGAGTAGGTCATTGGGAAACGTTAAAATACTGAATCCATTAAAAAACCTTCCGAAACTTCATTTTGCTGCCTAGAAATTTACCATAAATCACGAAGCAGATGACAGTTGTTTTTCTCAGTCTTCAGTAGTCCTCCCAAAAGTCATTGTGAATGTCTCCAGGTTTTATATTAAGTAGTGTAACATAAAAATAATGAGCATCAATGGAGCTGTAGGTCAATAGTCTAAGGGTATGACTTCCAACCAGTGGGTCATGTTTTGGAACTCTTCTAGCACTAACGAGGGTTGGGTGGCCAGATAGTATTCCTAACCTTCAAACAATAGATGTGGCTCATCACAAACTGCATGCAATTGCAAGTGGTTGTGGAGTAACATTTCATTTCATTTTCAATGCTCTATTATCTTTACATTTCTGAATATTCCCCTCTTATTTTAGTTATCATTTAATGTCAATTAGAAAATACTACTTTTTATTCGTATTTCAGCGCACAATACAAATAACAAAATTTATCACATCATCAATAAATTCATCCATCTACTGTTTTCTTCAACACTGTAATATATGAGAATAGGAACTTTGCAATGTTTATCAAGAAAGTATTCGTACAAAAGTTCATCTGAAAATAAATTTCTCATTTGATTGTTAGATTCATGTAAATATTTTTTATGGTACTGTGATGGTATGATACAGACAATGGATTCCAACGGAATATTGTTCTCATAGTAAGAATCATTGTATTTGTTGGTGTTAACGTCTGAATGCTATTCCCAACAGAATGCTACATATATTTGAACATTCTATTTGCTGTTAGAGACAGAGTACTTTTCCTGTAGTTCAATACTGCATTAACAACAGAATACAATGTATATTTGAACATCCTGTTTCATGTCGTTTAATGTAAAGTAAAATCACACGCTCAGTGATTGGTTAAAGAAGATAAACTGGTTAGATATGAATAGCTATTTGAACACTTGAATATATATATACCTTGGCTTCCGTGTCTTGCCTTCTGCTGCTACAGTACTGCATTCGTTAGGATTTTATTACAGAAAACATTTAATCACGACTGTAAATGCCTGCATTCAAATATGTTAGTTAAACAATAATATAAACATTAACAACCGAAGCTTACAACACTCATTCATTTATGTGTAGACAGCTTCATTATACTTATGAACAAAATTAAAACAACAGATTGTATATATTGTTTACATCTTTGATTTATAATCAATTGTGTTTAACGTAAATTAATTTTCTACTAAGGAATGTGAATTGAAAACACAGCAAAGGTACTCTCGTTTTTATGTCTCTGAAATTATCGCGTATTCAAAGAATCAAATTTGTACTGAGTAATATTAATGAGAATTGCGTTTTCGTGATGAGAATACTTTGACGTTCTAACATTAAAAATTGTCTGACTAAAAATAGTTTCCAGTCTACTGAACTTTAACGGAGAGTTTGTAGGCTTACAACTTAAAATCAATCAATATCTATTGATATTTCACTGCTCTAAACAATGAGACTTCAGCTTTTGTTACTAGAGTTGTGCAAAATGAAGAAAGACTTTCGTTTCAAACTGAGCGAAGTTTAAGGGTCTTCGCAAATTCATACACAGCCGTAAAACAATTTCCTCCATTTTTTGAGCTTCCTGTTCAATGGGAAGTCAGTATTGTTTGAAGGACTAAGATTTCGTACTATCAACCTACTCGTTTATAATACAGCGATTCAAGATTTTCAAGTGCTTTTGGGATATCACTCTATCTCACATCAATCTCCATTCCTTGAATCAATACAGATTTGATCTTTTTTCCCAGTAAATGATGAATCTTTGATCTTAAATCATGCTCCTTTTCGTCCGTTTCTTGGGCATTTCTTCAACTTTCATTCTGATAGCCATCACCTTTGCACCACTCCACTAGTTGTTATAAAGTCTTCATTATATCAGTGCTGTCTGTTTGTTTCTTCTCGAACTGCACATTACATTTTATTAGAAAACTGAAAAAGGTAACTTTTCTACAAAGATTTAGCGTCTTAAGGAATGTAGCATAGCAAAAATAGCATTTAAAACAGTTAGCTCCTTTTGTAAATCTGTATAGTGCTATTAAACGACGGAGATTATCTTTAAAAATGTGGTGTATCGGCGCAATACTTTTCGAACAGTATTCAATTTTTAATTCAACTTATAGGAAAAATAAAGGCCAGTTAAAGTATACTAAGTGACACATAAGATATTAGAAAGATAGGAATAATTAACACTACTTCCAGTTATTTAATCAGATAAGAATTTTCAAGTATTGGTTATGTAGGGATTTTTGTTTGATTGCATGAAGGATTTCATCATGAGCTGATATCAGTTAGAGAACCACGTGAAAACCTGGGACTACTGGACAGCTGTTTCATCCGAGTTTGGGACTCTTCAGCAGTACACATCCATCAGGGTTCGAACCGAGAATCTTATACATATATATATATAACTATCAGTTAATGTTACTGTACAACACTGTGTGATTTATCAATATAAAATCTTATCCATAATGGATTTGAAAACTACTTCAACACTACAGTCTACCTCAGTCTTTTTCAACCTCATTCAACAACTGAATAACAACGTATAACTTGTCAGGTGATCCACAACGGAAAATTCAGCGAGGCGTTCAAAGTGAATATAGGAGTAAGACAAGGCTGTCTACCTATTATCACAGATGATATTCTTAATTGTGTTGGAGTGGATTATGAGTTAGACTGTTGGGGGCGAGGATTCAGGAATACTCTGGACGACCAATTAGAAGACTCTAGAAGATCTGGATTTCGCAGACGAGTAGGAAAAAGTGGAAGTGCAATGTTTTACTTAGAGTCTAAGGGTACAGTAATAATAATAATTCTGGAACTACTAGTAAAACAGTGAAGCTTCATGTAGTGTAGAGGAAATTCAGAAGACATGTCATCTTTAAAAACAAGTAGTAAGAAATATAAAGATATATTTAATAAATTAAATGCCAACTTGGCATTTATGACCAAGAACAAATGGTGCACTTTAGAATATGTTTAGAAAAAGTTCCTCTAAAATACTGAAGGAATAAAGAAACTCAGCTAATTTCAATAAAATTTTCTTCTCTTGCGTCCTTTTTCAATCACACTTCAATTTCAAAATATTATGCCGAAGAACACTCCTTTTTACTTTCATTGAGCATGAGGTGGTAACTAATGCTAGTGCAAACTGAAATCTATCAGTCAAGTTTGCAATGTGGCCACCATTCTAGTTGGCTTGCCATGTTGTTGCACTCTGGAGTCTTGTTAGATGGTTAGCAGTAATCGGAAGGAAGCCTTGGGCATATGATTCCCGTTTGCAGTGTTGGGTGACCATTTGTCCGAATTTCAAAGTGAAGAACAAGTTCTTCCAAGATTGTAGATACGCCTTACTGACGATCTCCAAGGAGGACGAAACCTAGATTCAAGGCTTCTTGCCTACTACCTTCCACCGTCTAACAATATCTCTTTTCCTTCACCTTCTTCTGAACAATTTTCACTTTTGAAGTGTTACTAAAAATTCACAATTTTAGAGTCTTAAAATTAGGGCAGAATTTTCCTCCTTGCTTGCATTTTAAAAAATAAAGCCTTCTGTTATGTACTCGTCGAGTAGTTAGTAGACGCGGAATGAGGGAAATCAGAAGACCACCAGGTCTACGATGATACTTGTATTTTCCAGACAAGGAAAATAAATGTCCCACAAGAGTGTGAGTGAAATGGTACGTAGTGTACGAAACGTGGGAACAAGTATGAACAAGTGTCTAATACAAAAGTATATATGAAAATGGCTAATGCAAATGAACCAATAGACAGACAGTCTTATCATGATTGGTTGTAATGTCATGTGATAACAAGGTCATACATGTTTATTTAGTTAATGGACAGACAAAAGCATATTGTCAGTTATAATGGAATATGGATCCATACACACATAGCAAAATATAACAGACTGTCAAAAACAAAACACACATCGTGTGGATACATATCACCTTCAATAACCATTTAGCTGTCATTTTCATGGAAAAAAAAGAAAGTGATAATGAGGAAGTATTTCTACTGACTTGACTAGTCATTTAGCATAAATTTGTCAAGTTTGGTAATACTTTTATGGACGATTGGTTTTCAGTAAGTTGGTTGCTTCTGTCGATTTCATTAGAAGATTTACACTTGTATACCTTTCATCCCCTCATTTTCATCATCACTGCATTGATTAATCACTGGTGTGTAACCGCTGTTGTGAGTCCCGTTCTTAGTAATGGTGTAACTGAATGAATTCTGTCGGTCACACTCGCTTTATGGTCACTTAAAACTAGGAGATTCTCAATCAGTGGGGGATTTAAATTATTATTAGATGATCGGTGACAATCAGTAGGAAGTCTTATCATGTTTGAATGTAAATTTTGATTAGGTTTGATTCTTGCTATTATACTATAACTGCTCATGTCAAAAAACATAGATAAAAGAAACGGATTGTAAATTTTGTGCTGTAGAGAACCAAGTAGCCAAAAGTCTGCCGTCTATTTTATCTTTATCTTGAATTCGAACTACAGTGTGTGTGTGTGTACTGACGAAGAGTCAGTCCCGAGCTAGGACAAAACAGATGTCCAGTACTCCCAGATTTTCTAGTAGTCCTCTAACCAATATCAGTTCATGATTAAATCCTAAGACAATCAGATGCCTGCAAACCAACGCTTGAATATTAAAGTATATGATTAAGATATGAGGGAAGCCGACTGAAATCCTTTAAAAATGTCCTGACGTCCAAAAGCAGATAAATTTTAGCTTTTCTAGACTAATCACCACAAGCGATTAGAGTATATAGAGACAAAATCCTAATAAAGATTTTTCTCTTAATTCACGTGGTGATACCTTATTATTCTAGATAGAATGCAAATAAATTTGTCATTGACTGATAAAATTTATTAAAACGGAAATATATATATCAGTGTTCAGTGTAACGTTTATTTAAAGTAGAAATAGTCTAAACGTTTACAAAATCATTTATTTATTGAAAATAATAAACTATTCGGTAGGAATTGCGTGTGGTTGAAAAGTGAAATTGTTGTCTGGAATATTAACAAACATAGAATAAACTGCACACAGATGTACACGTGTGTAATGATTCAGGTGATGACATTTCAGTCATCAAACGCCTACATAATTTTATGCGCATTAAACAATACAGTTTGTCAAGTATCACACACTGTTAAGGTTGTAAAGTTGAAACAATGCTTTTCCTATGTTACAACATTCACATGTCATTCTGTAAATTAACAACACATAAATCAGCAAAGAGTAGCGTCGGTGGCATAGTGGTTAGGACGCTCGCCAACCATGTACATAGTCCGGGTTTCGATCTCCGGCCACAGACGCACTCCTTTACTTCGCCAAGCCAGAAATAATGCTGGTAAAGAAGAAAAGTTGGGCATGAGGCCAGCAACCCCATCCTGTAAAAATAAACACTGCTACAGAAACTTCAAGCCACTAGCTTGAAGCCCTATGTTCCACTGGGGAACGTGAAGGGAAGAAAAAAAAATCAGCAAAGAAGGCTCTTTTCTTAACCTTTTATCAAAGCTATGCAGGCGTTTAGGAGTTTAGATTTAAGATATTAATTGTCAACAGGGGTCAGGCGTTACTGTCAGTTAGTAAAAATGATAAATTAAAACATATGAGAAATAGCGATATGTGAGAAATTATGAATAATCTGAAATAATTGAGAAAGTTGACAAGTGATCAATTAAATGATGAGTGATTGTTCGATAAAAACTGATAGGAACTATGAGCACAAAGAATTAAAAATGGATAACAAAAAATTCGCACGGAATTTATTATACGCCAAATCATGGAAAGCGAACTCAAACCCAGGTCACAGTAGTAAATAGACTGAATTACAGGTTTCTGAACACAAAGTTTTCGTCTTCCTGTGTGGATGGCAAGAGTTTCAGCTATTCAAAGATGGTGAAAGCTATTTAATTTTTTGACCGGCTGTCAATGTCCAGGTCTTACTACACTGAACTTGACACTGTCCTTAGAAGATCTTTGGCAACAGTGTGCAATAATCAACGCGAAAAACAGAACACAGATTGGTAACTGGGGAATCCTTTATTCTTACATCAATATAGAACTAACGATAAGGTTACTATTCACAAAGTCTAAGAGTAAATGTCATAGCAATTAATCACAATAATACTTCTGATAGTATTTCTCCGTCTTCTAACGAGCAGCGTACGATGGAACTATGACTGCAGTATCAGTGACTCCCGCCAAAATATGGAGTTGGTTTTGAGTAAACAACCATGAATTGATCGTTCATTCTTCAACTACATTGACACCGGCTTTGTCTTACCTCATATGTGACACCTAATTGGCTAATAAATTAAAACTTCTGACGATTCGCACTGCCAGCCAATGTCACTGGTGCGTATTTGTCCTAACACGCTTTTTCGAGAACCCACCGGTCGTGACTTCTGAGTAGATGGTGATTGACTATTTCTATCTCTGTATTGTTTAAATATTTACTGTTGATTGTTAATATGTTTCTTATATGAATTGCAGAATAATTCCGCTAAATACAAATTCCTGAATTCTGCCCTCTCTGTGTTTTGGTTGGATTCGTGTAATTCGGTCATCTCGAAATACTAATACTAAGATTACAAATAATTACAACAGTAGAACATCAAGAAATCCACCCTGTAGTAGATTACTAATTGGAACTCGATTAGTTTTCAAATTTAAAAGTCCAAGACTCGGACTAAATAGCTCTTCAGAACCTCCTGGTTCTCACTGGTCCCCTGACTAATGTCCGTCCGTGATAAAGTCAAAACAGAAACTGAAAAAAAGGGGAAGATTACAAATGCCTTGATCAAGGGCCTCCCAGCTGCAAACCTGTTGCCGACATATCAATTATGATTCCTGCTGAATCAGCAAAAGTAAAGCTATTGACTCTGAATACTTTCAGTTTTGCTCAACAGTCTGCACGTGTTTAAAGAAGGGAATATATCCTAGGAATAAATGAACCGAGAAATTTTAGTCCTAGTGGAACAACAGAAGACAAGGACCAGGCAACAGCTCGTTTATTACGGAAATCAGCACGTATTTATATATATTTCATGCACATTATTATAGCTTATTCAGGCAGACAAACACAGTCTTCTGGTTGGTCGTTTCTTGCTCAAGGTTTTTCTGTACTGCTTGTGACTGGTTTCTCAGAAAGTTAAGCCATATATCTGCGAATCGTATTTGCTCACGTTAAGTCTGCTGTGATTGATTGTTGAATCAGTTTTGTTCATATTTCTCACGGCCAATATTAGCGACATAGACACTGACGTAAATTAATGTCAACCAGTTGGCTAGCAGCCTGCTCTCACTACACTAGGAGTTGGTGATCCAATTAGCCTTTTATGCCGCCTTCATAAAATCTCAACCTTCACAATGTTTCAAGCCACAGAGTTGTCAAGCAAACATGGTCCATTCTGTGTTTACTGTAGTACACTAGCTTCTTGTAACAATAATTATCCAAAGTTTTACTTATGTAACTGCTTTCTTGGCTTTTACTTCATTTTACCCATAGTTTTATCATTATAATTAAAAATGATTTTATGAAAAGGCATATGTTATGCACTGTTATTGCTATTGGTCATTTCACCTCAGTGCATATAACTTTTTACTTAAGGGTGCTGCTGATTTACGACAGATTCACACACCTAGTGCCAATCTGATGACATTTACCACTATATCTTCGAATGTCTAACGGGTATTACAATTTGATTATTTTGTTATGTGATATTTACCACAAATATATGAAATGCCTTTCACATGCATTTTCATTTACACAGACTGATTTGCGGTTTTGTCAATCAATCTCTCAACAGGTTACGGCGTAATACAGCAATATCTCTGGTGACAAAAAGAGCCATCCTTTCATACACTTATATTTTTAAAGGGTTAGATAGGATGGAAAAGTTGAATACTGAAACGCACTTGCAGATTTCCTATTAATTTGTTCATTAGATATATCACATAGTGAAGAAACAGTATTACTTATTGGATGACAATGTTTCGAACACAATTTATTGTTCATAATAATATCAATTAAAATCAAACAACTTCGAAACTTTAGTTTTATAGTTTTTTCTCTATTCTTTCCCCTATTTGTCGTCGTAGGAGTAGTAGAATTTTCCAGATGTTAGGGTGGACAGGTTTTGAATCATTCCTATTACATGTATTTCCAGTTGATTCGATATATAAAGCTTCCGTTATCAATCTCTCCCTACACCCTGTTGCATTAGATTTTAGAACTGTCATCTTATTCCATCCTATTGTAGGGTTGAGTCTAATTGCATGTAGTACCATAGCTGAACTATTCTCTAGATTTCTTATCTTAACAAGATCAATTAATCCCGGATTTTGCATAAAAACCTGGCGAAATCTATATTAGTTGACCCTGTTAAGATAAGAAATCTATGACTATCATTCAATGTGCAGTTTTGGTCACCAGTCCAAGGAGCTCTCTATCTCAGAGTTCTTTTTGAATTGATGTCGGATGATTTAGCTGCCTTCATCTCTAGTGTTTATAAATTAATTGAAAAACCACTTAATTCTTAATAAACCTCAGTTAAGACTTTATACAGTCTTTGTTTATCATTACACTTTTCATGTAAAAAACTTAGTGGTCAGAATACTGACATGTGACTGACCATTACTGCATATATATATATATATATATATATATATATATATATATATATATATGAAGTGAAAACTGATACAGTGGCGAAAACGATAACCATGCGAATAATTTTAGACGCACTTACATTTCTAAGCTTTTTCGTCTCAGAGATAATTCTAATGTTTTCTGAGGTAAGTTACTTTATGTTCATAAAATTTTGATATCTGTTAGTCCATTTTCTCTATTTAAAAGTTTATAAATAGATTTATTATGAATTAGGGGCATCTGTATTGATTAGTTGACAACGCAATAGGTGGCATTAGAACTGAGGTTTATTCTAGTTGGCACTCATCAGGATGGAGGTGATAAAGATAACCAACCAACCGACAGTGGCAATAACAACAACAACCGACATCAATCACCATCAACAGGAGGAATTTTACAGAGGCTACTTTCTTCAGTTAGCCGGCTAGGAAGCACGGCTTCAACCGTAGGCAATCGGAACCGATGAAGATGCCAAAGTCAGCCAGCCAGCCAGCCAGAATCGGAAAGGCAATATGATACGCCTTCATCACTCTGAAATCAATCTCAAAATCTTCTGGTTTACTCAGCCAGAATTAGGAGGAAGATTCAGATTCTATTCAACGTCATTGTGAAGTCAGTCAGTTCTTCTATGTGGGTCAAAAACTTGCACAGTGTGTCACGAAGGGGTTTTCAACTGGTTACAGACATATCATCAACTGTCTTACCTGACTCTGTACTGAAGGTCGAATGACAGGCAGGAAAGAATTAGTAACGAGAAACAATGTGGGAAAAGCCACTAAGAAAGAACCTGTCGTTCAACATATATACAGGAGAAAATGGAGGTGGATTGCTCACATGCCACTGAGGTGACCGTCGAATGACATTGTGCGCTAGGCCATTAGTTGAGTGGTTCCCAAATAGGAAACGACGAGTGGGTCGTCAGTGCGACGTTGATATGAAGGAGATCGTGTGTTGAGAGGAGGACGAGATGTGAGATTATGGATCCAACTAAAGAGGGCCGCGAAGAGTAGGACAAAGTGGATATGTGCTGTTTAAGCCCAATGTTTTACTCAGAACCCAAGGAAATAATAATAATACCCAAGATCTGCAACTTGACGAGTAAACACATTTTGTTGTGAACTGCTTAGTTTCAGATAAAGTATATATATTATTTGTTTTATCCATTATTAAACTGCCGACATCTTTCCACCAATTTATTTAAACATAGCATGCTTTATGAACTAAATAGCTAGCGATAAAGGAATATTTATGATTTTATACTGGAATATACATTGTAAGAACCTCAGTAAGACCAAAGGTTTCTCATATATATGTTTAATGTTCAATTTAAGTATTATTCATTGTTTTATGCACAAAGATGTAGTGATTTTAAATTCCATTTTCGTTTATGTTTTTATCTTCGTTTGACAGAAATCAGACTTTCTTTTCTGTCTTGTACACTAAATATATTTAATGCCTCGGTGGTAGAGCGGTAGAATGAATGGTTGCCACCCATGCGTGTGATCCTGGGTTCAATCCCCAGCTTATGAACTTCCAAACCTCAATTAGCCGGTCGTAAGCCCCTTAAAAAGGGAAGATTGAGCGTGTGGCTAGAGCAATCACATAAAATAAAAGTAAAGCTATTGTTATTGAAACTTCAAAGTTCAATACTGAAGGCTCATTTTCTTTTCGGAATGCAAAGAAATAAGAAAAAATAAACGTGAAAAGGATTTAGGTTTCTCAAATAGTTCTTATGTTCTGCAAGTATTGTCATCCTGATATTGTATACATTCTTGACACACACGTGACGTTTGCCTAAAAAAAAACTATGCTTTCGTCATTTCTACTTATTGATACATGTACATACAGCGAATGCTGAAGTCTTCTTCATGTGTAGTTTTCTGAATCTTCATTGATTTTCAGCTTTTTTTTACTTCTTATTTTAAAGTATTTGCTTCTGCAACACGAATAAAGCTAATAAAGTGCTTATTTTGAGCAAATTGTGAGTCAGACTGACAAGCAAAGCTACTTCACTCACGTGTGAGTCACAATATATTTATCTCAAGGCATTCTGTATTAAACTTGGCATTACCATTGACTTGTTGACTAGATGATTTGTATTTTTTTCGGGATTTTCAAGTCTTTAATTAAATCAAAAGACTGATCTTGTTGAAATTATTATTATGAATATCCCATTGATTGATTACACTAGACTGCAGTGCCTGGTTTCTGTTAACATCCTGACGCCTGGTACAAACGCTTCGACAATGGCTTGAGTTCAACAAATACCAACTGATTCCCATTGCTTAGTAGTCTAGTAAATAATATCTTGTCATTTGAAGCAAGAGGTACTAGGTTCATTTGTCGGTGAGAACACCACCATTCACCAGGAAATCCAACTGGTGGGTTCCAGATACGACAAAACACGTTCCTTGGATTCCACAAGGTTGAACACTTAATTTATGAATAAAATAAAATGTGAAATAAAACAAAAATCTAACAAGTATTACGTCTGTTATTTGGTGAATGATGGAAAACAGTAGGATACCATAGAAGTGAATTTCTCGAAGAAATTCATTCTTCCCCAAGTGGTTCGAATCTGCGTCTATCATTGATGAAGTTAGAGATATTACCACCTTTTGAACATTCGTTGAGAATATGTTCTGTGGGTACGTGTCTGATTGCAGCCGCAGGCTGAAATAACGTACAGGAGATTAATTCCTTAAGGGTTGTAGATACATCTTACTGAAGAGTGTCAGTAAGCAGAAAGCCTTGTTCTACAGCTTCTTATTGATTTTCCCCATTATTTATTTATTTAATGTTTTCCTATGTCTACTGAGTGGAACATAGAGCCTCAAGCTTGAAACTTGAATTCTCAGCAGTAGTGGTGTTTTTTACGGGGTGAAGTTATTAACCATACACCCAACTTACCCTCCTTACACTACGTACTACGAGCCAAGCAACTCTGAGGAGTACATCACCTGAAGATCGAACCTCAGACCATGTGCATGACTGGCGATTATTCTAACACTGAACCACAGACTTACTATCCCCAACCATCTAAATATTATTCAAAGTATACAGCGATGACGAATGTATATGCATGCCGATCACATTGCCTACATGACTGATAGAATTCAGTTAATACTACTACTACTACTACTAAAGACTACTTACATGACACTGATTAATTCCCAATGACCAGTCATTGTGAGCTTCATGTCTATATAAACGGACTTTCCAACAATGGTATACTCTGTTATATTGAAGAATTTTATTTTGCAACTTAACTTTGGAATACTTAGACCGTGGCTACTAATATCACCTTCATTTGAACGAAATTGATGAACAAAAAAGGTCCTTTAATTTGGTTAGTTAATGGGATTGTATTTGCATTCTACTTTAAGTAATAATAGTCTGTAGTTGGATTTTTCCCTTGATATGATCAACTAGTAACTTCTTATTCCTTATTGTTTTTAATTTTTTCCATACAGACACAAGATAAACAAGAGTAAGTGAAAATTTTATTCCAGGATGTGAGTACCAATCATCCAATATGGAAGGAAAATCAATTTTTTGTCGATATTTGTTTATAAATATTATTATATCCTTTAATTCCTAGAGAAACATAGGGCTTCAGCTGCGCATCTCCATTGCCTTCGATTTTCTGACAACTTTTTCACCCCTCTCCAAGTCTGTCCACATGCTTTCATCCTCCCCCAAGTCACCCTTGGACGACCAACTCGCCGCTTACCTTTCGGGTTCCACTCCAGCGATGGCTTGTCTAGTGATGTCACTTGATGGTTTGTTTCCTTAGAGTATGGCCAATCCATCTCCATTTCTTCCTGCCTATTTGTTGCACAATAGGTTCCCGGTTGGTTCTCTCATTGCCACAGATCTCTGTTGCTGCTGATCTTTTCTGGCCGGCCATCTGATATTGAGTATTGAGCGAAAACAAGTGTTAATGAAGGTCTGAAGTTTCTTCGAGATGCTCTTTATGACGCGCTGGCCAAGTCTCTGATCCGTATAGTAAATGACACTGACTTCACATTGGAGTTGAAAATCCGGATGTTATTTTTGATGCTGAGTGCTGTTGACCTACACACAGATTTGAGAGTAATGAAAGCTTGTCTTGCCTTTCCGATTCTGGCTTTGATATCTTCATCAGTTCCGTCCGCCTGTAGTTCAAACGATGCTTCCCGGGTAGGTGGATAGGTAAAGGAGGTTGTTTCTTTCACGTTCCTCCCATTTATGCTGGCTGATTGTTGTCTGTTGTTGTTGTTGCTGTTGGTGTTGGCCAGGAATCTTCATCACCTCTGTTTTATCTATGTTCACTTGAAGTCCTATCTTCTCTGGATGCTTCTTCTTCCAGCTTGTTGCTTTTCACTTGCATATCTTCCAGTTTGTGGGAAATCAGACATATATCATCGGCGAAGTCCAGATCCTCCAAGTTCTTGTTTTGTGTGAGTCCATTTTATGCCTGTTTCTTCATTGCCTGTTGTCTGTCTCATTATCCAATCTACTGCAATCAGGAAGATCATTGATAATTAAATTTCATTGAATTCAACAGTGAAGAATTAGAATTGTTTATTAGATGTATCACTGTGTGATACATCTAATAAACGAGCTAATATGGAATTATTACTACCACAGTGGCCAAGATTTACACATGTATTAATTAAGAAGAGCAAGTAGTTCAACAAAGGGTCTTTTTGATGAGTTCATTTACATAGCTATACATTCATCTTCCTATGCAAGTTTTAGTATGAATTTACAATAGAGTAAACGACATAGTTAGTTAGCTGTGGCAACGAAGACAAAAATCAAGATATCATTCTCATCACCAATGAATCAAAATGTATATAGTACAGACTAATTAAAATAAAACAGAAATTGTATGAAAATTAGTAGGTTTGCAGCAATAGTTTGAGCTTGATAGAATCTAATCTGTACCAGATGAAGAATTACACGCATAAAATAAGTCACCACCTAGTGTCCAAGCAAAGTACCCATTGGAAACATTTATTTCCCGATACGAATTTAAAACAAGTAATAAAGGCTAATAAAGCAGGATTTAATGAATTCATCAAATTTCGGTAGAACTCGTCAGCTGAATACTCTGCATACACGGATGTATATACTTTTTAAATTACA
The DNA here is from genome assembly GCA_944472135.2 of Trichobilharzia regenti. NCBI lineage: Eukaryota > Metazoa > Platyhelminthes > Trematoda > Strigeidida > Schistosomatidae > Trichobilharzia > Trichobilharzia regenti. Next base: position 22,592,278 of record OX235267.1, read on the forward strand.
CTGGGAGATATAAGACTGATAAATTGAATTAGCCATGCAGAAAGACAGGTGCGAATGTTTTCCAGGTCATGTTCAAATAGATAAGGGGAGAGAGAGTATGAGAGATCAAAATTAAGATAAATTGCATTACGCTTCAATTACATCACTTAGATAAACAATCAGTCATTAGAGGATATAACAAGAATTGCAGATTCGAATTGCACAAAACCAGGTCTCTGTGTACAAAAGGAGATAGTCGTGGTTCTGAATCCACCATGGTAATACGTTTTGCTTGTTATTCTTTACTTATTATTATTCTACCTCTTTTTATTATCATTATTATTATTATTCTTGATTCATTTAAATTTATCCTTTATCAGTAGGATTACCTTAACCCACTTCAACACTATTATTATTGTTATTATAACTATTACTATTAATATTAATCTGTTTGAAATTTTTGTTATATTCTCTAATGACTGATTATTTATCTAAGTGATGTAATTGAAGCGTAATGCAATTTATCTTAATTTTGATCTCTCATACTCTCTCTCCCCTTATCTATTTGAACATGACCTGGAAAACATTCACACCTGTCTTTCTGCATGGCTAATTCAATTTATCAGTCTTATATCTCCCAATGTAATTTAAAAAGTATATACATCCGTGTATGCAGAGTATTCAGCTGACGAGTTCTACCGAAATTTGATGAATTCATTAAATCCTGCTTTATTAACCTTTATTGTTTGTTTTAAAAGTATCCATTACAGTCTTACAGAAAGTCAACAGCGAGTCTGAAGAGCTCAATGGTAACGTCTCTAACTGCAGTGCTGGGTGATGCGGTTTGAGTCTCAGAATGGACGTGACTTCCATCAAAAAAGCAGATACTCCTAGCAGACGAGTGCCAAGAAGCGCGAAACCTAGGCCTAAGGCTTCTTGATGATTGCCTCCAATCATCTAATAACAACAGTTCTACGTGTACCGTGATGGTTAACCATCTATAATGTTGGTCATATTGCAGACCTGACTGAACAGAATTTAGTCTGCACCAAACGAGGGACTAGACTCATGACATTACTTACTACTTAATGTCCAAAAAGATTGATATTAAATCGTTTGCAAATTGAGATGTAATCAGTAAAAGCAAGAATAAATATAATTTGGTATCACGTAAGCGAAAACTAAAATGAAATCAAGGTTAACAATCACAGACTGGTCAGAATGGCTAAACAAAAACACTGGAAAAGAAACGAAATCCGAATCTGGGAATAAAAATGTTGTACGCAACATTTCAGGCTTTTTCACTTTAATTCACATACCTGTTTGCAATTTACAATACTTGAAATTGTGAGAATAGCAAGACAGATCAACGTTGAAACCACCAATGCGATTACCACATTTTCTTTCAGTCTTTTCGTTAGATAGCAAAAAATACTTGTCAATATATCTTCCAAAAGTGTCAAGCACATTAAAAACCAACAGGATATTTCAGATTCTTTGCAAACCACCAAACAGATATCTGATGAAAATAGCATCAGCTGTTTGCAGAATAAATTTAAAATTTAAAAAGGGCATTAAATCAATTTGTTATATATGTCCAAACGAAGTTCACTGTTAACAGTTTGAAAAAAATTGGGCATTGGGTATATGATATTCATTATAATAAAGGTTTTTGTATTTCCCAATGAATGAAAAACAAAACGATATTGTTTTTACTAACGTTTCGCTATTTAATGCTAATAGCTTTCTCAAAGTATTATTAAACCGGAATTTACAAAATCTCAGCATACATATAACAAAGAGTTAAGAGGTGAGGTCAAGTTAAAAGGACAGAATGAAAGTCAAAATAACAATGGAGATCAAAGGTAATAGTACATCAGTTATGATATCAAAATAAAGTTTATTAACTTGATCATCGTTCGTCTGTTTGGGGTCATTTTTCTTTGTCAAGTGGGTCAATTGATAAAGACAACGAAATTAAGTGTAGATGGTTGGATTTGATCAGTGTGTAAAATTATAAAAGAAGTGTGTATTCACATAAAGAATTTGCTTATCATATTCGTGTTGATTTTGTCACTTCATGGGGGAGAGAGGTGTTGTAACCAGGTCAGATTCTGTTTTAGTCTATCATTCCTATTCAGGCAATTTGGATTCCACTTGATATGAAGTGTTTCTGATATTAGACGTTCTCTGTGATTTCTGAAGTTTTTCTGGATTATTTCAATATAGTCAAAATCAATTTTGTGGCCTGATTCTATAGACCTATGGCTGATGATTTTTCAAGTTTTCGTAGTTCAACCGGATTTCTCGGTGGTCGAACAGATGCCCTGCGGTGTTCATTTCTTCTGATTTTGATTTTTCAAGATGTTTGTCCTATGTATATCGTATCACATTCTAAGCATTTTTAAAAATCAGTTATTAAGAAATGTTCTATGTTAAGCAATATATTTAGATATTTTAAAATGTTAAGTTTATTCAGGGAAAAGATTATAGGACTTATCTGACTGGTATGGCTGAACTATGGACTCTGTGGATAAGTATGTTGCCAATTCAAGGGAGAAGCGCGAAATTGAGTCTCTGCTCGGTCTCATGTATTCTCGTAAAAAGAAAACTTAAGTATCTGTAGCCAGGATAGACGTTTATGCAGTTAACATTAGGCTGATTCAATTTGATTAATTAATTAATTTTAGTCCTAGGCTTATTTTGATGTCTTGGAAGTTGAACTACAGCCTCCTCATCATCTGATTTCAAAGTGGCTGGCGAATTTATTGCAGCCCGTAATAAAAGCTTCCCTGGACGTTTTATCTCTCTGTGCCAGCATTATTACTAATCTAGTCCATATAAATCAAGTTTGGATAATTTACATCCATGCAACCTTCATGATTAGTATTCATCAATTTATAGATGTAGATAAACAGTAGTTTCTCTTCTCTCATCTATGTGTATTTTCAAATGAAAAGCAAAATGTAAGAAGTAATCCCTAGTTCTTAGTCTATAGGAAATCAAAATGTATTTTGTGTTTACTGACCGAAATAAAAACAACTTCGGGTTGAAGGACAACAGATACTTTTAGTTTTTTAAACCCTCATGAAGTAATTAAGTCTTTTTGAAAAAATATGTGCAGTTGAATACCTGCTCAGTATTCTTTCAGGTTATTATTCATTCGTTCACCTCTACATTATGTGAATTCCGAGGGAATTCTTTATAAACCTACAATTCTGACAGATCATGAGTTCTCCGCTGGAAAATATGCAGACAGAATAAGAAATGCTAAGAAGGATGGAGGTAATTAAAACTTTCGCCTGTTTCATTTACACCTTAGTATTTGCTTTATATGTAAAACCTTTTTTTGGAGTTTCTAAATTCTTTCTCGTAGCTGTGTACTCAAATAGGGATACGTTTTATTGATTCAAGACTGATAAAATTGTAATGTCCGAAGATTATTTTAGTGTTACGTTTATGCGTATAATCATACACATACATTTTCTATTGAATTGTGACCTGATATTAATTAATTGGCATGCACCTCTGAAGCATAAGACTCGTGTACGGTTTGATCGTAGTGATTCAGTGTTTAAAAACCATTGATGTTGATAATAACATTTATTTATCGGCTATTTTGGATAAAGGGTTGTAGGACTTTAAGAAGAGGTTGGTAGAAGAAATAACCTTTGTTCAGTCATCAGAGTTTTAATTCATTTCCCTGAAATCGAAATTGAATAAAAACTTAGCTGATGTGCAGTGCCGGCAATACATTTCCATGTATTGTTCATAAATTATTACTGAGTATAATACATAATCAGAAAACTTGATATGAATAGGAATGGTTCAGCAAACGAAGATTAAAAATTTAACCGCAGTTTAGTCTGACGTTGCACTCTTGTAACGACAGAAGACAAGGGCCAGGCAACAGATCTCTTATTGAGAAAATAAAGACATCTTTATGTATTTTTATGTACATTCTTATTCGTTATTGTTAGCAGAAAAGCAATGTCCTCTAACAGGTTGTTTTCCTGCTGAACGTTATTCTGTCATCTCTTTGTTGGCGTTTCTTAGACAGCCCGGTAATGTATCTGCGAATCGTATCCACAATGCTAAATCTGCTGTGATTGGTTGTTGAATTCCTCAGGGTTAGGATTTGTTCTTGTCTCTTCTCATGACCCAGATTTGGGAAGTAAAAACTGACGTCAATTGTTGTCTATAATTTTGTCTTGCAGACAGCTCTCACCACACCCTTAATGATATACATCTCAGTGCTTTAAATAAACATTCTTTAAGAAGGTAGAATTGGAATTCGGTAAAATTTCTTTGTATCGCCATGTGACAGTTTCTGTTTCTTTTCATGTGGAAGTAATTGAAGTAAAAGTTACTGAGGCAGTATTCACATAGAATCATCCCTTCCGTTTCAAGTTTCCTCTATTTTTTGTAATATCGTTTGAATGAATTGAGTGATCTGACTGAATAAACCTTCTGTCAGCATATCTTTTCTTAGGAATTATATCAGGAGAAATCAAGAAGGATAAAAACAGCCTAGCTCTCTTGTTTAAATTTCAACTATGAATCTTTCTAAAAGTTCTCTCTTATGAGACAACTAAACTGAAATTCGGATACCGAGTCAGAATTCGATGATTCACCATATAAAGTCACCGTCATTCGCTTTCATCAGCGAGTAAATGACTTACAAGTATTTACATCTGAATTGTTGAACCTGGATGTTTAGAATCACTAGTTTGGAATTCACAAATTAACAAAGTTCGAAAAACACAATACTGATTTCTGAGCTATTAGTTTACCTTGAAACTTGACCATTGCTAGTCTCATTCATTTTATATGTGGGCATGTATCCTCCCTGCTGAAGAGCTCCCAGAATTTATGTGAAGGTTATTTTCTGTTTTCATTAATTTTTTGGCTAGATTCACTCACTGTCTCGTTATTATCTAAAGACAAATTAAACTTCATTTCACTGATAACCAGAAGCACTTTGTATTCTACAGCTGGTTGTCATTTAAATTCAAAAAATTACTTTGAAAATTACACGTGCATCATTTTGTATTAGGTAAAGCGTAATAATACCCACAAGATTATACTGAACTGTATTTTAGTAACCAATGCTATTGAAGGTATCACTAGAATACATCCTCATTTATATCAACTTATTATGAATGAAGTTTCAATATCGGTAATAAAGACCTATTTCTTAATCATACAACGTTAGTATGTCTATCCCTAGAATGATGCAAATGATCTTTTGGTAAATGGAATGTTTTTGCTTTAGGTAACAAGACCCTTCTGGCTTGAAGCACCTACTTCCATGATGGTATCAAAGAATTCCTCACTGAGCTCATCAGGTCACAGCTAACTTCCTATAACACTACTGAAGTTATTCCGAATGGCTACGAATGGTTAAACAGCTGAACTATAAGGTCTTGTCGAAGTCATTTAAGCAGCGTGTAACATAACACTACAATGTAGTATACTCATTGTGAAATCATCCCATGAACAGATCCATGCTATGACTACACTGTACACTCGACTGGCGGATACCTTTGTAAGCAGCTAGTCTAAATATCACTCAACGATGAATTTGTACACAAAATCCAGCCGTACATATTGGGCATAAAGGCAGTTCATCTTTAGCAAGTTAAATGCTTAATAATTCACATTTATTGATTTTCAGACGAAAAAGTTAAGGTGTTAAAGGAGACTTTAACAAGTAGGACAAACCGTGAACGTCAAAAGATCATGGAAGTATACCTCAATAAATTCAAAAAGGTATGTTGATCTATCACAAGTTATTTATTTTCTTTCAAACTTTTCTACAAGATATACGTATATATAATGCTTGTTTGTTGTTAGTTTCTTTGATCTATATGGATAAATTCACTGCATTCCAGTATTTTCGTTTACCGTTATTCATCTGATCACCTTTGAAGTGAAATGACCTTTAAAGTGTTATTCAGTATTATTTATTATTTGTTGAAGTCGACACTAGATTAAAAGCAACCGTAAGTGAAATCATTTCCGATAAAGATTAAACTCTACTTTCTGTATGCCATTTTGGTTACTAGGCCAATATAATTCAACTACCATTTCTATAAATTCAATGTGTCCTGATTTATTACATGTAGAAATATGTATGTAGTAACTAATCTACTTTTTTAAGTTGTCACTTCAATGATTTGTGGGAATTGTGCGTACTACGTCAGCATAAATGAAGTAAATTGACAAGGTCATGGCCAGTGGTATATAAGCACAAATATATACTAGTGTTTATTTACGCTAGTCCAAGCTTAATGTGTCCTGTGAGGGATGGAACAGAGCGGATAAGCAAACGTAGTCGGTTCGATTTACTTTCAATCATGATAAGAAACCAGCTCTTAGTTTTAATCTCAAACAATGGCAGAACGGTTAGGCAGTTTACTCATTGAATAAGGTTACTATATTAGAAAAGTATACCTTATTTAGCTGAATCATTACAGGTTCACCATAAACCTTGACTACCAACATAAAAACTGGGAACTTCAAGCTAAAATCACCTTAATAGTAGTATCCAGTGGCATTAACTGATCTACACACTGCAAAATGGGAAAAACATGCAAAAAATGTTTAAAATTCAATGGAAATCTAATTCACGAAAACATATAACCAGCCGACGCAGGAACCCATCACGACCTTGAAACTGACTGTAGCCTCTTTCCATTTGTCCGTTTTCTGTTCTAGTCATTAGCTGATGAAATCATCGGCGTAAATCCTGAACAGTTAAAGTTGCTTTTAAAAGATCTTTTAACAAATCTACCTATTCTGATTGCTGATGAACTCTTTGCAGCATTATCTTCAGCTGATTTAAAGACATTAACAAGCCATTTAATTGATTTTTGGGGCAATGAATTCAGTTATGTTGAAAAAGCTTACAAAACAAGTGAGTGATATTTGTATAATACTATAAACAGATAAAAATTGTACTATACATTCTTCTTTGCTGTTTCATAATAATTTAATTGAAATTTCCTAATGGGTGAGCTTAAAAGATCTACAGATGGTTGTCAATGGAAGAGAAACGTGTATTAACAGAGGTTAGTAATGCAATACGCAAAAGAAAAAATCAATAACATCCAATATTATGCTTGAAATACACCTGGGGTCTTCATTGAGATAGTCGTGTGAATTCCTCCCTCTCTCTCTCAGTTATAATATTAACATCAAACTTACTAATCTAGAAATAATAATGTTTGTTTGTTTCACTAAGGATACGTCTGTCTCGCGGGCAATCTGACGTCACACTGGACATCATCATCAATGCAGGTCAACTGACAACTGAGACAACCTGACTGTAAACTAAAATTAGCAGCACAATTGTAACCTGAATAAAATCTATTTGTTTTTCTGTTGATGTACATGTGGGCTCCGTCGTGTTGATATTTCCTCTTAGAATCTCTTAGAAAGAGTACAGCTTTGGGATTACTTGAAATATGTTTGCTCAAATAATGTTCTCTGACTTTACCATGTCGTGAAATGATTTATTAAACTTATTTGAATGGTTAATTAAATGCTGTGCTCACACTGTCCAGAAATAACTGGTTTTAAAAGCAACAAATTCTGTCAGGCTGGATGCAATCTTACTAAAGCGTCAGTATTTATTAGTAATTTCAAAATTACAGATATAAATTACAACTTAGTGATTTAGACACTATACACAAGTGCAATACTATGCTACACAGAAGGAAATAATTATCATCTAAAGTTCTTTAAGTGTTTTACAGTCTGGAAGTAATACCAATGGAATAATTTCACGCTGATGATATCGTTGCGTGATGTCACACACCAGGTATAATTTTGAATGTGACTACGATTGAGACGCCGCTCCGATAGTAACCTGGAGGACAACATGTAAGGTAAAAGCTTGATAAAAGGGGAATAAAAATACGAATAACTTATATCACACTGATAAATCCGTCTATTGAAATATTTGGTGTAACTTCCAATAACAATTTATTACGTCTAATTTCATCGATGGTGACTAGCAGTGGAATTCAGAATAATCATTTAGTCCTATTTGGGACTTGTCATCTGGATGCAGCTACATTCAGCAGTGAGTGGTGGTGTTCTTGCTGACATTCAAGCCCAGTATCCATTGTTTCGAACAAGAAAGCGTTATCCAATGGACCATTTGAGCTACGTAACAACAGAGGCTGATTATTTTGGTCTAGTAACTCAACGGCATAATCGGAATTGACTTAAGCAAATGATAACCGATGCCCATTATACAAGAGTTGGCTGTCATGGACCTAAGTGGTCTATTGGACAGCGCTTTGGCATTTGAAATGGCGGTTACTGGGTTAGAGTCTCAGTGGGAACACCAGCACTTACTGGTGAATGCAGGTACATCCGGATGATGAGTCTTAAACAGGTCAGTCCAGATTCCACTGCCGGTTGCCATCCACCAAATTACTTCATGTTAATCCTCAGACATGGCGTAGACACCATGTCAACTGAGACCGAAGATATCTGTCCAATCAACCAACGGGAAAATCTCCATCATGACTTCAACTAATAATTTATTGAACTTAATTTGCAGTTGTTTTTTTTAAAATTTTCTTTGACAGATTACAAAGAATCATTTTGGAAAAGAGTAGAAAACAAATTTGGAAATTCTGTAAGAAATCTTCTAGCGTGTGTCGTTGACACTAGACGCACTGAAGTGAAACAAGACTCGCCAATTAAAGGAAGAGGCGGTAAACCAATGGTTGTCTATGCATCAACTGTTAAACTGTTCAATCAACTGAAAGGCATTATAAATCAACAGTAAGTTAATGAGGAATTATTTTAAATTTTATTTAAAGATGGTCATTAAAAGTTATACTTGTGAATATATCTGATTTAGGAAAAGACTGAAAACAATAAAACAAAATATTCAAAGTAGAACTTTACAGGAGACTATGTCAGTTTAAGTTGTCACACTTTGACACGATAAAGATAACTAAAATGAATCCACTGAGAATGAAAAGTCATAAAAGTAGACAAAATGGAGGCTAGTTAAAGTTCTCAGGACATTGACAACGTTGAATGAATACATCTATCTCTATATGGAGTATTTATCAAATAGACATTATACACGCATAGCTATTGCTTTTTATTATTTCAAAAGCACTATGACAAAATGGTGACTTTTGTAGAATATTGAACACTAGACTTCATACTCTTTTCGTGACGACATTAGAATGTCAAAAGGATAAAGATAGGAAATTATATCGTGAAAGGAGATTACGACTGAATGGCATACAGTGTGGTGAGAGCTGTCTACCAGCCAAAATTGGTAGACGGCAATTTACGTCAATGTTTACATGCCAAATCTTGGTCATGAGAAAAAAACAAGAACAAAGACTAACTCAACAACCAATAACAGCAGACTTTGTGTGGGCGGATACGTAAGATAAGATAAGTTAAGCTTTATTCCAAATCAGCACTTGTGATACAGAATGGAATTCTCAGCAGTTTACTACAATATTGCATCCAGTTAGTACATTAACAATAAATATACTTCTACATAGATTAAGGTTATCTCAGTCAGTTTTGACAACAACATATTAGCATGTCGGTAGCAAAGCCAAAATTTAAACAGAGTGTTTGAAGGTGTTAGAAAAGTAGATACTACTAGCATATTTACTGGCGTAAGCGATAGCAAAATGGCCGAGGTATACAGAGTGTGAAAGAACGAACGAGAATGTTTTAAGTAGAGTTTGTAAGAAAGAGAGAAACAAAACAGCACAAAACAAAAAAAAGGTAGAGAGAAAAGGTTGTACCTGTAAATGATGTGACTTGGAAAGACGAGATCCATTTGTTCTACTGACTATTTAATAAGTTAAAGGTTTCCCGCCTTACGCTTTCTTTATCACACAGAACTCGAGCTAGGTAGGGTATGGATGAGTTTTTGTACTTACTAGTGCGGGCATATAGTTTCCTATATAAGCTTCTGGTTTTCCCTGAAGAGATACATGGGGACCATGGTCTGACCATCAAAGAAACAGTCACAAAGAGATGACAGATTACCTCTCAGAGAGAAAACAACCAATCAGAAGACGCTGTTTCTCTGTTAATAGTACGAATAATAATGTATTTACAAATATATAAATATCTGTTGATTTCCTCAATAAACAATCAATTGCCTAGCCATTGTCTTCTATCGTTATAACAGTAGTTTCAAAATAATACGGTTCTAGTTACAACATAAAAGCATTCAGAGTAATTATTACGCAACAGAAACAGAACTTTCAGCAGTATTTATTTTCTGCTTTCTCGGTAAAGTGAATGAAACATTCTCCTTTATGCACATTGTGAGCTTGATTCTTATATCATAACATTGCTTCCAGTCTAGACAAGGGGGCTAAATTTGTTCGTGTTGCCTTCCTAGACTATACATCTGCTTTCGACTCGGTCCCTAGGGACATCTTATTAAATAAACTTGCTGCTAGTCAAACAGAATGTTGGGCTGTTAACTGGTTACATTCCTATTTCTCAGATAGAAAGCAGTACACCGTATATAAAGGGAAGTCCTCCACTTCATTGCCTACTGAAGCTGGTGTCCCTCAAGGCGCTGTTCTTTCTCCTTTTCTTTCTTCTTGCATGACTTGCCTCACTCTGATGAAATAAACTTTGTGAAGTACGCTGATGATTTAACGGTTTCAATGGCTGTTAACTCCCAGCTAGATTGTACTAAAATAAATAGCTTTCTATCGGAAGTCAGCAAATGGTCTGAGTCTAACGGTCTTAAACTGAATCCTTCTAAGTGTCAAACTGTTGATTTCAGCTTAAGATGTAAACGACAGTTAAAAGAAGTCATCGATTCTCATGACAGTTGTAAAATTGACGACAATGATATAGGAATCAAATCAGAAATTAAGTATCTTGGACTCATTCTCTCTTCTGATCTCTCCTGGTCTTCCCATGTCTTAGCAATCTCCAGTAAAATATTCCGCCTGACATTTTACATTAAGAAGTTAAGACACTCGGGTATAACTCAACCCCTACTCTTACAGTTCATAAACTCTTGCATCCTACCTATTCTTCTTTATTGCTCACCCTTATTCTTTCCTGGTTTGCTTAAAAAAGACTATGTCACAATTCGTAGAATACTGAAGACTGTCAGTAGGGTGAGTGGTGTCCCAGTGGACCACATAGTTAACGTCGTTGTCGATAGGCACTTGACTTCGTGCAATAAATTTGCTAAAGGGATTTTGTCTGACTTGGAGCATCCGCTTTACCCTCAGCTTTCACCTTGCATCTCCTCAGGTAGAACAAGGAGTAACTTCAGAAAACTGTATGCTCGCACGTCTAAGTATAGAAATTCTATGATACCATACTTGGCACGTATTTTATGTGATGAAAATAGTGTCAGGCAAGAATTAACTAACCTTTTTTCATCTAGTAAATAAACAATTTCCTCCATCCATCCTTATATACCTTCAAGTTTTACTTTTATTACTTCTATTATATTTATGGTCCTGTTACTTCTTTGTTTGTTTTACTCTCATAATTGCAAACACCAACTTATCTCCATGACGGCTGTAATCTTTGTTTTTCCCTTCACCATATCATGTAAAGAGAACATTATATTCAATATTTTTAAACATGTTAGGATTTCTATACCACATTGACAATACTGTGTGACACAAGCCAACGGCAATTTTCACTTGTATTCTTATTATTATTACCCTAGCTGTTATCATTATTATTGCTATTTCCATTTTATATGCTGCATGTTTTTGACACTACCTCTATTGTAAATGTGGAAAATTTTCTGTGTGATTAATTTTATTTATAATTTGAGGAAATTAGATGCAATATTGTGATTAATGCTGAAAATTCCATTCTGTATCACAAGTACTGTTTTTGGAATAAAGTAAATTATTATTATTATTAAAAATGTGTTCATGTATGGTGGTACTTAACTACTGACTGTATCACTAAAGGCTGTATCAATGTTTCCGAAGTGGTTTCAGTAGACTTATATAGACTACCAATGATCTCTGCTCAAAAAAGTGTGAAATATGTTCCTGTGACAACCACAGCGGATTATTCTGACTAATTTAAGGGTTTGACACACCAGGTTCTATATTTATTCAGAAGATAAAATAGAACTTGAGAAGAAACGTGCTGGGGAGGAGTACATGTATCGGTAGTTCGATGGTAGAATGCTTGACAATTATATATGCTGTCTGACTGTCGACTTCCGACCGACGCACTACTCAGCCTCATCCAATTCACTATCCGACAGTAAGCCGGGAAAAGAGGGAAACTTGAGTGTCAGGCCACCAAATTCATACCGTAAAACAGCAACGCCAACGTTATTGAAATTTCAAAGCTTGAAGCCTCATCTTCCACTCAGAACTCAAACGACTGAAAAATAGATGATCAGATCGGTTTCAAACCTGACCCGTGACATTCTGAATGTTATTGATAAGTAATACTGGATATTTAATATTTTGAATGTTACCAGTGTATTCCCTTACTTATGTAACTGCATTCGGTAATACTGTCTTCTACTGCGAAACAATAATTTGAATCCAAAAAGTATTGAGACAGAACATAACATCATCTTTGACGTGATGTGAGTTTGTATAAATATTAATTAATTAATTAAGTTCTATCCGCCTTTTTCTTACGGAAATGTTTGCAGTACAACATCCTTTATTTCTTCTGTATTCTCTTTTCTCCCATTTTCTTACTATAGAAACGATGATGCAGGACAACAGTTAAGTCAACTTTTCTGTCATACTGATCCATTTCAACTTGAGTTGGTTACCAAATTGTACAATGAGGTTAGCTTATTTGCTGTGATACAAAGAGTTTGTTGTATACTAAGACATTAATCTGTAGATACGTTATATTGTCCTGTTAGTGTTTTTATATTTGAAAGATATCAAGTCGTAATTTTCAAAATACCAATGGTTTATTTGAAGTACAAATGAGGACTTCCTGCCGCTTGCTTGTAACCACCTTACAATGATTCAAAATGTATAGCTATGGTTAAGTAGTTTAATGACCACATTTCGAATTTTCCTGTTTGGATTGAATCAATACCAACAACTATAATAACTGGACACATGATATTGGCTACTGTCTAGTGACCAGTCAATGTCACTATCATCATCCTACAGTAGGTCAGTAGTCAGCCCAAACAGCTCAGTAGTAGCCTCTCTGACTGTAGAACTTTGTGACAGATTTGAAATTTCTGAAGAGGCAGATACGCCTTGATGAAGATCTAACCTATACGACATTGTCTAAACTGTTGTTGAAATCTGTAGATGGTATTTATAATGCGCGACAAGGATCCAAAAGAATTAAGTGTACAAAAAGGTTTCTGTTAGTCATTAAAAACAGAATACTTAACACAAACATTACCGGAAATCACCTTCAAAGATAAAGCGTAAATAGCATTCAAGACATACATGAAAGGCTGCATGTTCCTTACGCTAGAGTGACGGTGAAGTATTCACAGTTTCAATATGCAGTACAAAGAGCACCTTTTTTGTTCCTTTACGTTTCCAGTGGAACACAGTGCTTCCAGCTAGGGGCTTGGGGTTTCGGTAGCAGTGGTGTTTATTTTTATGGGATGGACTTTCAAGCCTCTTGTCCAACCTTCCCTCTTTAGTAGTCTTGTTACTGGCTAAGCGAGTTAAAGGGGTGCGTCGGCCGGAGATCGAACCCCGAACCACATGCGTGGTTGCCAAGCATTCTATCACAGTGCCACCGATGCACACACAAAAACATTAGTGTGTTATATTTTATATATATATATATATATATATATATATATATATATGGCTATTTAAAGAAATTATATCCTGTGAGGGAATTAGGTCAAAGGTGTGAATACATGAAATAATAATAGTAGTATGAAATGCAATTAAAATCGCACAATCCCTACTTCTCCCTTGGCCGTACAGGGATAGGTATTATTGTTATTACTACTCTCACTATGAATCTTTTCCACTTGACCCACTTCTCATTTTGAACCCAAAAATAATTAATTTTTATATTTATATTTTTACAACATAGTGAATTCTTTCTTATCAAATTTCACACCATGTTATGTAACGTTTTATATTCGTCTACTAATTCTACAATTATGTACCCCTTTCCAAAATCTATACACCTTATGTATTATTCTATATATGGCGTAAATTATTTTGCTGCTTGACACTAAACTATGATTATAATCACAAATATTTTAATTACATTTCATACTATTGTTATTATTTCATGTATTCACACCTTTGACCTAATTCCCTCACAGGATATAATTTCTTTATAAAACCATATATATACGATTGTACAGCTTGATAATAAATTCATTGAAAAGAGCCTCTTCGCTGAATATTGTGTTCTTAATGCTACAATGGGAATTATTAAATTATTATATTATTGTCTCCTTTAGTTCCTACAGGAAAATAGAGCTTCTGCCGCACATCTCCATTGCATTAGGTTCTCAGCCGACGTTTTCATCTGGCTTCACAACTGCCCACATGCTTTCATCTCCTCTTCGCACCACCTACTCCATGTCACTCTCACACTGACGATCAATTCTCCGCTTCCAATTCGGGCTCCACTTGGGTGATCGCCTGGCGTGTAATGTTACTTTAAAGGTATTCTCAGAGTTTGACCAATTCATCCTCATTTCTTCCTGCATATTTGTTGCGCAGTTGATTCCTGGTTGGTTCGTTGGTTCGTTCCCAGAGATCCCTGTTATTGATCTTGAGTATTGAGTGACGACAACTGTTGAAGAAGGTGTGTAGTTTGTTTGAAGTGCACTTCGTGACGCGGCGCCAAGTCTCTGATCCGTATAGTAGCACACTGGAGTTGAAAATCCGGGTCTTATTTTCATTTTCATGCTGAGTGCTGTTGATCTCCACACAGACTTGAGAGTAATGAAAGTCGGCCTTGGTTTCTTGATCCTCACTTTGATATCCTCATCAGTTCCGTCCACCTGTAGTTGATACGATGCTTCCTAGGTAAGTAGGTGAAGGAGGTTGCTTCTTTCAGGTCTCTCCCATTAATGCTGACTGTTGTCTGTTGCTGCTGATCAGGAATCTTCATCATTTCTGTCTTCTCTATGTTTACCTGAAGTTCCATTTTCTAATACCTTTTCTGTTAAATGTTTGCTTTTCAATTGCCTTATAAATATTATTTTTTTCATGAAATTCTCATTCATAGCATCTTACTAAACTTACTATTTCTTACTTGCTTTTAATCAAAGTATTCAAACGCTTTACAAAATAGACAAACTATTTTCTTGAAATATTATTTTCCTGATGGGTGTCAACTAGTCCGCTGCCTAGGTCCAAGGCTTTCTGTCGATTGCCTTCAAACAGCTAATATCAACAATTTAAAGTGCAGCGTGACGGCGAGCCACCTAGAACGGTGGTTACCTTACAAATCTGACTGGTAGATTTCAGTCTGCACCAAACAAAAGGACTAGACACATTACACTAGTTGCTAACTAGTGCCCAACCAAAATAATATTTTTTCACTCAAAATTCAATACTCTTTATTAATCAAATCGCCACTCTACGGATCATCATTGAACAAAGCTTGGAACGGCAGTCACCTCTCTATCTCAACTTCATCGACTTCGAGAAGGCCTTCGACAGCGTCGATCGAGAGGTGATTTGGCAACTACTTCGTTACTACGGGGTGCCATCGACAATTAAACATCTCATCCAACAGCTATACGACAATGCTGCATGCCAAGTAATCCACAACGGGAAACTTACGGAAGCCTTCGAAGTGAGGACGGGAGTGAGACAAGGCTGCCTAGTATCGCCAATGATTTTCCTGATTGCAATAGATTGGATAATGCGACAGACAGTGGCGGCAATGAGGAAACAGGCATAAAATGGACTCACACAAAACAAGAACTTGGAGGATCTGGACTTCGCCGATGATATATGTCTGATTTCCCACAAACTGGAAGATATGCAAGTGAAAAGCAACAAGCTGGAAGAAGAAGCATCCAGAGAAGATAAGACTTCAGGTGAACATAGATAAAACAGAGGTGATGAAGATTCCTGGCCAACACCAACAGCAACAACAACAACAACAGACAACAATCAGCCAGCATAAATGGGAGGAACCTGAAAGAAACAACCTCCATCACCTAACTATCCACCTACCTGGAAAGCATCGTTTGAACTACAGGGGGACGGAACTGATGAAGATATCAAAGCCAGAATCGGAAGAGCAAGACAAGCTTTCATTACTCTCAAGTCTGTGTGGAGGTCAACAGCACTCAGCATCAAAAATAACATCCGGATTTTCAACTCCAATATGAAGTCAGTGATATTATACGGATTAGAGACTTGGCCAGCGCATCATAAAGAGCATCTCGAAGAAACTTCAGACCTTCATTAACAGTTGTCTTCGCTCAATACCACTCAAGATCAGATGGTCGGCCAGAAAAGATCAGCAGCACAGAGATCTTTAGCAATGAGCAAACCAACCAGGTACCTATTGTGCAAAAAATAGGCAGGAAGAAATGGAGATGGATTGGCTATACGCTGAGGAAACCATCAAGTGACATCACTAAACAAGCCATCGCTGGGGTGGAACCCGAAAGGGAAGTGGCGAGTCAGTTGGTCGTCAGTGCAAGGGTGACTTGGAGGAGGTCATGTGAAGAGGAGATGAAAGCATGTGGGCAGACTTGGAGAGGGGTGAAAAAGTTGTCAGAAAACCGAAGGCAATGGAGATGCGCAGCTGAAGCCCTATGTTCCTCTAGGAATTAAAGGATATAATAATAATAATTCAATACTCTTTACGCATAACTTTCCGTGTAAGTATTTAAGTTAATTCACACATTTTTGTTTCTTATATTCCCTGCCTATTATATAGACACATGATAAACATGTAAAGGAATACATCCTACAGGAAACATCTGGTGGGTTACGTGATGTTCTTACAGAAATATGTAAGTGTAGTGCCTACTACCTTTTTTTCCATTTTTAAATTGAATGAAAACAATTCCATTGTTTTAGCTGGTTGATTGTTAAGGCTACACGAAATACCTAAAAAAAAGTCTCGTTAACTTGACAAACTAATTAACTGAAGCTGCATTACAAAGTGTTCATCAGTACAATTCCATTATGCATAAAATTTATTTCGTTCACATAGCATCTACTATTAATACATGCAATCACTAGTTCCACAGATATGGAAAATGCTACTACCAATCAAATCAAGAGATAAAAAATAATGGAGTTATACAAACGAACTTCGAAAGTTGTGTGAGTAATTTGATATGTTTATGGGCAATACATTGTACTCGAAACATCATCAGTAAATATTATTGTATAACACTGTGAAACTTTATCAAAATGAATTTTACTCATAATGGAATTCTTTTCTACCACAGTGTCCAAGTTCTGTTGTTATTTTCATCAGTACCATACCTTTTTTAAAATTCTTCTACGTTCCCAGTGGAACATAGGACTTCAAGACAGAGGCTTGAAGTTTCTGTAGCAGTAGTGATTATTTTAACAGGGTGGGGTTGCTAGCCTCATGCCCAACCTTCCCTCTCTACTAGTCTTGTTACTGGCTTAGTGAGGTAAGGGAGTGCGTCGGCTGGGGATAGAACCCCGAACTACCTGAGTGGTTGGCTAGCATTTTACCGCTGTGCCACCAAAGCTGAGCAATATTAAGGTAAATAAATATGAAATACAGGCAGGACAATATATTCCCTCTGTAGTATTTACAAGCAGTTTGACCCTTAGCTAATAATCACATCACAAGCATACATGTAGCTGATGCACCATTTTGAGATGAAATATTGAACGTCTTTAAAAAAATTAATCTCACAGGAAAGCAAAACTAATCACCTATCTACTCCTACCTCTTGTGATATTCATTCAGATACTTCAAAGAGGCTATATTTAACTAGTTGAATTTTGCTTAAAAATTTATTCAAATATAAATTTGGCGCATTAGAGGCACTAAGATACGCGTCACAGAAAATCTGCCTGGATACCCAGACCAAAGCAGATGGTTGACTTGACTTGAAGTCTCATCCATAGAGCAGTGCAGAAGCATTGAGAGGTGAATTCCCGTAGTTCCTGATGATTGAAACAGGTTCATGCGCCATTCAATTCTCTCGGATTCTGGAGCTCATGTGCTACATAGGCTTGGAATTAGGGTTTTTCAGTTTCCTTAGGTGGATCAGGACATCCACTAGTCCGATTGTAAGCGACAGATGTCCGCAATCATCCCTTCACTTTTATGAGGAAAAACCTCACCAAGTGAAAGGAGGACTTACCTGGCCGAGTCTTTGGATGCCACACGGCAATATACTAGAATTTACTTGTGTCATATCCAACTCATATACATTCATGGTTTTGGTATGTGTTTCTGAAGATTGTTACTGTTTTACTACTTTTATCCCAGACGATTATTCGGTTGACAAGCCGATGTATTTTGCAAGTATATTTCACAATGAATTAAATAAAACAAAGCCGAATGAACTGAAAATTCAGCGCCTACTAATTTTACGTTCAGAAGTAAGAATTTATATATAATATGTCATATACTTGGTATTCAGTTGTTGGGCCATTTACGACAAGTTAGATTAAAATTTTGTTAGGTGGAGAATGTGTGTATATCTTTATGTTAACCAGTTCAATGCCGAAAGCACTAACCCAGCTAATGTACATCTTCATAACCTTTTCTTGAATAAATTAACAATAAATTGTCTCCAGTGCTAAAAAATGTTGGACATATATATACATAAGCGTGGTTATAAGTAGTCTGTCCAGAAATAAGAAGTCACAGAGAGGGTTTAAACCCCATTAGCTGGTTGATATCTCCTAGGCAGAAATAAATGAGTGAATTTAATTAACCCCTGCTCACACAAGTACCAATTATTTATTTAAAGAAAAAAGGTCTCTTTCTCTGTGAGTACACATGACAGCCTAATTAAAGTTAGTCTGTATATGATAGACTACTGAGATAAACAAAAACATTTGAAATGAAGTTTCTCTAAGTCATTGTGCATAGCTGTGAAATACCATGTCAACTGGAGTCAATCTGTGGGTTAATTTCCATCAGTGTGAAATGACGCTAGTCATAGAATATAAGTTAATCAGACTCGGAAAATGTCAACTACAATGATTCACCTCATTGGCTGAATCCTAACACGTTCAACATAAGACCTAATGATTTTGATCAGGATCCAGTATACAGTTGTGCTTGTACACAGCTGATCCTGGGCTATAAGTTCGTAGACATTTAACACGTTATAATTTTTTACCGGGAAAATTCAGTTACTAACCACTGAAGGTCGGATGAGTGGCAATTATTCACGGGTGGAAGTGAAGGAAGGAAGGACTACTAAATTCTGCGTATTTGTTGGCAAATTACATAATAGGTAGTTCTACATTCCAAAATTCGTGGACATGTGTTTCCGAAGAGTTTCAAAAGAAGGGAAAGAATCTATATCTTGTACTTTATTTTCAACGATTTGCTGGTTGTGACGAAAGCTGTTCCACTAATTTGTGTGCAGAACAGATTATAAGATTACACAGGTTTTAAAAAACGTGTATATATATATACGTGATATAAATAAGAAAACCTGCGTGGAAGGTCATCTGAACTAACTCTCTGAAGATGCTGTCCAAGGAAACGTGTACTACTGCTCTGGAAAGAAAGAATAGACGAGACAAGGAATGGTTCTAAAAGGACACCTGAAAGCTGATAGAAGAGAGGAGGATGGTGAAAGAGAAGATGATTCAACGTAAAGATGGACAATAGAAAGGAGTAGTTATGTTTTACGGGTTGATCACGGATTGATATCAGTTAGAGAACCATTGAAAACCAGGTAGTACTGGACAGCTGCTGTTTCATCCTAGTTTGGGAATCATCGGCAGTACGCACCCACTGGGTTTCGAACCCGGGACCTTCCGGTTACAAGGCAAGCTCGTATACCATTCAGCCACTGGGACCCGATTCAATGGCTCGTGAATTCTAACTTCTACTAATTCGTGATTTAGCGCGACCCCAACCATTGTCGTTGGTGGGACATCCATCCACACACGTGACATCTAGTTGGACCTCACTGGTCACGACTTCTCACTAGAACTCAGGAAACTCCAACCTGTAGCAAGTCACTAGCGAGCATCAGATTAACTTTCTATAGTTTGGTTTGTAAGGATTAGTTATGTTTTACGGGTTGATCACGGATTGATATCAGTTAGAGAACCATTGAAAACCAGGTAGTACTGGACAGCTGCTGTTTCATCCTAGTTTGGGAATCATCGGCAGTACGCACCCACTGGGTTTCGAACCCGGGACCTTCCGGTTACAAGGCAAGCTCGTATACCATTCAGCCACTGGGACCCGATTCAATGGCTCGTGAATTCTAACTTCTACTAATTCGTGATTTAGCGCGACCCCAACCATTGTCGTTGGTGGGACATCCATCCACACACGTGACATCTAGTTGGACCTCACTGGTCACGACTTCTCACTAGAACTCAGGAAACTCCAACCTGTAGCAAGTCACTAGCGAGCATCAGATTAACTTTCTATAGTTTGGTTTGTAAGGATTAGTTATGTTTTACGGGTTTATCACGGTTGGGGTCGCGCTAAATCACGAATTAGTAGAAGTTAGAATTCACGAGCCATTGAATCGGTCCCAGTGGCTGAATGGTATACGAGCTTGCCTTGTAACCGGAAGGTCCCGGTTCGAAACCCAGTGGGTGCGTACTGCCGATGATTCCCAAACTAGGATGAAACAGCAGCTGTCCAGTACTACCTGGTTTTCAATGGTTCTCTAACTGATATCAATCCGTGATCAACCCGTAAAAAATAGAAAGGAGTGCTAGAAGAGACAAAACACCATTCCACGACATAGTGGATAGCAACTGAAGCAGAACAGGCTGGCTGCAGGTAAAAGAGACCTTAGAACATTATATCAGAAAACCAGGTCTCTATCCGGGAAGACAGCAACCCAGATGATGGAACCAATAGGAGATGTTCAATGGAACCTAATTATTGGTGAGGAGAAACAAATAAAACAATGGGCTGATCATTTCAAAGGACTCTTGAATCCATGAATAATTCCCATTCGAACATTAGTAAACAGAAGACAAGGTGTCTTCTGACTCTTGAATCAACTACAACCTGCAACTCTCCCAGAAATACCACTACGCATAGCACGCACAGAACTGTCTGCCAGTGAACACCAATCCTCCAACGAATGCAGAAATCTTGAGTGTGATAAAGCTACTGAAGAATAAAAGATGCACTGGATGTAGAATTTTTCCCCACCGGAACAAGCTGGATTCAGGAAAAATAAATAATGTCCTGATTAAATTGCGACTCGACGCATCATTATTGAACAAAGCTAAGAATGGAAGTCAAACATCTCTCAATCTCAACTTCATCAACTTTGAAAAGGCCTTCCAAAGCGTTGACCGAGAAGTAATATGGAAACTGCTTCAACACTACCGCGTGCAATGCTCAAGTCTTTGTCGACCTCATTCAACAGCTCGCTAATACAACAATGGTGCGTGTCAGGTGATCCACAAAGGAAAACTCAGCGAAGCCTTTGAAGTGAATACAGGAGTAAGACAAGGCTATCTGACTATTATCACCGATGATATTCTTAATTGCAGTAGACTGGATCATGCGTCAGACTGTGCACAGGGAGTGAGAAGGCAGGTATGCATTGCAATGATCGATAAGAAGACTCTGGAAAATCTGGATTCCTCATGTGGATGATTTATGCTTAATGTCACATAAACTCGGAGAATTTCAGGCGAAAGTCAACAATCTGACTAAAGTGGCTGGCAGACAGCGGAGACAGCACTCCAGGTGAACATATAGAAGACGCAGGTGATGAAGATAATCAACCAAAGAACAGCAACAACAACAACAACCAGCGCCAATCACCATCATCAGGAGAGATTTGACAGAGGCTACTTCCTTTAGTTAGCCAACTAGGAAGCACAGTTTCAACCGTAGGTGGAACGGATGAAGATGTCAGCCAGCCAGCCAGAATCGGAAAGGCATGCAAGACACGCCTTCATCACTCTGAAATCAGTCTCGAAATCTTCTGCCTCACGAAGCCAGCATGTGGGAGAACATTCGGATTCTATTCAACAACACTGTGAAGTCAGTCAATTCTTCTATACGGGTCAGAAACTTGCACTGTGTGTCAAGAAAGGGGTTTTCAATAGGCTAGTGCAGAGTCTTATCAACAGTTCTTTTCACTGGCTTCATAATGAAGATCGAATGGCAGGCTAGAAAGAAATGGTGGAAAAATCCACTAAGAAACTATCGTTCAACAAATATATCGGATAAAATGGAGACGCATGGAGCATACATTGATGAGGTCATCGAATGACATTACGCGCCAGGCCATCGCTCAAGTGGAACCCGAATGGGAAGCGAAAAGTGGGTCGTCAGTGCGAGAATGAAATGGAGGACATCGTTTGGGAAGGTACAGAGAGGTTATGGTCAATCGTCGACCAAGCTAAAGAGGGCAGCAGAGAGTAGGACAAAGTGGAGTTGTATTGTTTAAGCCTCACCCTCCCAACAGAACTCAAAGGAATAATAATAAAAATACAACCTAAAGTATACGATAATATCAATGAAAACTGTTATTCGATTCACGTAAAGATCGTCATTACAAATGAAATTTCCAAACCCACTCTTTAACATTATACTATTTTAACTAATAGATTTAGATATGATAGAGAAGATTTGTAGCTCAGGTGGATGATTTTGATGTGGTTTTGTTCTCTGAGCTGGATGTTTAGTTTGCGAAGCTTTCATCACCTTACTGGGTGACATCTTCAGCGCATACTTCAATTTGAAGTGAGCTTTTAGATTTCTCCACGAGTTTATTAATCATCTCTCCTGGTGACCTTGGACGTGATTGGTTGATTGTGTGTTTTCACACCTTCTAGGTTACTTGCATTCGAACAGGTTGTTTCTTTGACTTGAACTTTGAACCTTTGTGTATGAAGTTTCTTCCTTATTGGTTGATAACTTTTGTCTATCTCGATGTGTCTATTGATTGATGATTCACTGGAATGCCAAGCTTCTAAAAATTCTCTAGCATTCTTGTTATTTCCTTTGTCAACTACGGACATCAATTCGACTGGGACAACGTTCAAATATTAGACAAAGGAAATAACAAGAATGCTAGAGAATTTTTAGAAGCTTGGCATTCCAGTGAATCATCAATCAATAGACACATCGAGATAGACAAAAGTTATCAACCAATAAGGAAGAAACTTCATACACAAAGGTTCAAAGTTCAAGTCAAAGAAACAACCTGTTCGAATGCAAGTAACCTAGAAGGTGTGAAAACACACAATCAACCAATCACGTCCAAGGTCACCAGGAGAGATGATTAATAAACTCGTGGAGAAATCTAAAAGCTCACTTCAAATTGAAGTATGCGCTGAAGATGTCACCCAGTAAGGTGATGAAAGCTTCGCAAACTAAACATCCAGCTCAGAGAACAAAACCACATCAATAACTAATAGATAAACGAACTTTAAAGGTAATGCAGTCTGTGCATTAGTGTTTCACATAAAAATCTACTGGATTGTATAATTCATATCATTTGATAATAGACCCTTTAGAAAATTTGGCTCACATCTTTCTGTATGAAACACTCTATTATAGTTTAACTGAATCTCATGGTCGTGTTTTTTTTCATGTGCTTGTCTTAAATTCACCATTATTATCAGCCAGCAACTAATCCAATTTGAGAATATTCTGATCAGGTGACTCAACCCTCAAAAAAAAAGAAAGAGGGAGAGATGCAACCCCATTTTAAACCATTTTGATAATGAGTAAACTAAATTATCAAATGCTCTACATAACTAACAATCTTCTCTTCAACTTACTTTTGTTAACTTACTTTAGATAGATTTACATTCTATAAATGAATCATATAAACGAATGTATGGTGTTTCTCTGTCAAACGATATAAAACAAAAGTTCACCGATCAATACGGAGAAGCATTGCAATCAATTTTAATGAAACGTGAAATATCAAATATTTTTCAACATTCAATAGAAATACTTATTTAACTTTGAAGATAATTTGGATCCTTTAAATCTTTTGCAAATTTTAGCGGTCAAATTCAAAACATTAACATATTCACTTTGCTTAATATTATTATCTTGACGTTTATTGTGATTGTTTCTTGTCTTCAAACGACTGTCATCAGATGTTTATTTCATTACATAGGGATAATTCTTCGTTAAGGTAATCTTTTATTATTTGATTATGCCTAGATTCAATAAGAAATTTAATCATACATTAACAGGATCAGAAATATTCTACCCGTCTATTCTGCCGATAATTGTTCATTCAAATAACAGACCATAGAAATGATACTTGATCATTATATTGTAATAAAAGTCATTCAAATTGCGAAATATATCGGTTAATTCATAGGGAAAAACACAGTTATTTTGTTCAGCGAAAAAATATCTCTTTCAACGACTTCGTTTTCAAGCTGTACAGTTGTATTTAAATTACGGAAAAAGGCATTATGACCATCTCTATGCGCATATACTCATTCACAAGCTCGTGTGGAACTGATTACACTAGACGCTGTAAGCGGAATCCCCGTAAACGCGTAGCTGAACACTACCCGGTTTGGTTAATGAAAGGTGAGCGAAGGACGACAAAGTCTTCAATATGTGAACACCTTTTGGAGTCAGGTAAGCCCCTCACACATGATTTATCCTTTAAAGTTATCTACATGACCGAATTCAATCAATCCAAAAGCTTACGTTTTCTCCACTTATGCATAGCCAAAACTCTAGCTATAAATGGACAAAAACCTAAATTAAGTATTCAAAAACGTTTTGTCAAACTCCTTTCTTTACCTTGGTGATAGTAATGTTCTTTTATTTTATTCTATTTTACCGCTTGGATTCATTCCACTTCATTTTCGCCGTCTTTATTGTAATCTTTATGGTTATCATCATCGTACTCTAAATATTTCAGACAACAACTCACGACCTGCAATTTTAAAATCTTTATGTCAATTCACTTATTTAATAATAATCTTTAAAAGTTTTGTAATTCATCCACTTCAACTCTACAGCCTTAGTGCATCATTATAATTATCTTTATTCTTATCACATATATATTGACTGAGGAACTTCTAGTGCCACCTTATGCCTGTATCCGTAATACAAATACGACTGTACAGCTTGAAAACGAAATCGTTAAAGACAGATATTTCTTCGCTGAACAGAAAACTGTGTTTTTCCTCATAAAAGTCATTGCTTGAAGACTAGTGATATTACCACGTTGTTCATAATTTCACAGGTGAAGCAGAATAAAAACCTGTAACCAAATGGTTGAAAGTCATGCGCCTAATCCAGAGAGCTATATCTCAACCGAATCCATAACAAACGAAGCAAAACAACTACGGAAATGAAGTCAGAAATTTACTGTCAGACTATATTGATATCATTAAGGCTAATGAATTGTACTTGAAGCATCGTCATTATTTTATATAAAACTATTTGAAGTTTGTAGAATATTATTTCACTTCACATAACACAATAAAGTATTTTTGGAAGAATAATTTATTATTTAATCTAATTTGGATTTTTCCGATAACTGATTTGATCGAAGTGCTTGGCCTCTGTTAACATGTTATCTCCTTTTGAGGATGTTTCGACGATGTCTGAGGATTTGACCTGAAATAAATTTGGTGGGTGATGACTAGCAGTGGAATCCAAGATGCTCATATCGTCATGTTCAGGACTCTTCAGCTCGAGGAGGTACCTGCATCCACCAGTAATAGAATGATGTTCTCAAATGAGCTCCAACGCATTACCTACAGCTTCAAATCTCAAAAAGTTATCCACTAGGCCACTTAAGCCACATGGTGTCAGTTATCATTTGATTCAATTTCAACTTTCTCGTTGATTGATTGGACAGCATTGCTGAGTTCGAGTCCCAATGGGAACACTATCACTCAATGGGAAGGTATACATCCAGATAACGAGTCCCAAATAGAACGAGATGCACATCTTGGACCCGCTGCTGGTCACTATCCACCAAATCACTTCAGAATAATCTATTGTTTATTGCCACATAAATGCACCCACATAAGTCCCTGAATTTATTTTCACTTCTCCTTCTTTCCAATTTATAGTAAAAACACCATAGACGCTATTCCTTTCAAATGCAGATTGTGTGGCCCATTGCCTTTAATGCTTGCCTTTCAGCCAGTGAATCCTTATTCGAATTACCCTTACTTATTTCAGCCTATGTGTGTCTGGGTAGTATCATAAAAACTCAAACAATAAGTGTTATTCAAAGTATGAGATATAAAAAATTCGAAGTCCCGATTAACTAACAACTTGCATCTATAGTGAATTGAGTTTAACTCCAGAAATTTCACCTTCATTTTCTACTGAAGATGTAACTATAAGCTGGGAATGGCTTTGTGATAAAATGACATTCATTTTTAGTCTGTGTTTATGTGCGAAAGAGCATAAATCTCATCGGTGCAGATAATGAATTGCGTTAGGCGACTAATTCCTTTCAAGTGTTGGGTTGTCGAGATTTGATTGGTTTACACAGTGAGGACAAATACTCGCCAAAGACTATCGCTAGGGGTCGCGTTATATCGTAAATTGGCACTAGTTTTCAGTTTCCCATCTTCTTTCCTTTTTACGTTGCAATCTAACATTGGAAGTTCCCCTTCCTGACTCTCCAATTCATAAGTGAATTGAATTGCCTCTACCTTCGAGTTGATGTGCTCGAAAAATCTATCTATATCTTGTGTTCTAAGTACAGTGAATGTGTCATCTACATACCTCCACCATACTTTTGGGGTGGGGTGAACGTATCAATCGCTATCTTTTCCCACCTATCCATGAATATATCTGCTACAACCGGGGATATTGGTGATCCCATGGCAACTCCCTCAGTTTGTTTGTATATTTTCCCTTGGAATTTAAATACTGTAGAAGTCAGGCAAAGCTGCACTCCCAGCATTATGTCCTCAAGTGGCACTTTTGTCCTAAGTTCGAGTTCTTGGTCAGAAATGAGTTCGTTTCTGACCGCCTCTATAGCCATATTTATTGGTATACGTGTATATAAACTGACAATGTCAAAACTAACCATTTTTTCTTCATTATCTAATTTTAAATTATCTAATCTGTGTTTTAGTTCATAAGAATTAGTTAGTCTAGATTTCGAGTGGATTTTTAGGGGATTTAATACCATGGCTAAATATTTAGATAATTCATAGGTAGGTGAATTTCTAAAATCAACTATAGGCCTAATAGGGTATCCTGACTTATGAATTTTAACAACACCATACATCCTACTGGGGTTTTTAGTTTTTGGCATTAAATTAAACCACTTAGACTCACCTAGAAACGGCTTCATTCGGCGTATAAGGTCCGCTGTGGATTTCTTAACTTTATTCATAACTGTGTCTATTGATTTATTAATTTCCTCATATAGTCCTGTTTGTATGTGAGTATTTACCTTGTCCAAATAGTCCGATTTGTCTAATACTACTGTTGCGTTTCCTTTGTCTGACTTTGTGATTACTATATCCTTGTTATTCTTGAGGTGTTTCAGGGCTTCTGTCTCTTCTTTTGTCAGGTTAGGTTTTCCACATTTTTGTCGTTTTAATGTAAGTGCACATTGTGCACGTACTTCTTCAGCTGTTGTTTTGCCTATCTCACTTAGAGCTATTTCTATTTTAGGGATGCCAAAAACTAAAAACCCCAGTAGGATGTAAGGTGTTGTTAAAATTCATAAGTCAGGATACCCTATTAGGCCTATAGTTGATTTTAGAAATTCACCTACCTATGAATTATCTAAATATTTAGCCATGGTATTAAATCCCCTAAAAATCCACTCGAAATCTAGACTAACTAATTCTTATGAACTAAAACACAGATTAGATAATTTAAAATTAGATAATGAAGAAAAAATGGTTAGTTTTGACATTGTCAGTTTATATACACGTATACCAATAAATATGGCTATAGAGGCGGTCAGAAACGAACTCATTTCTGACCAAGAACTCGAACTTAGGACAAAAGTGCCACTTGAGGACATAATGCTGGGAGTGCAGCTTTGCCTGACTTCTACAGTATTTAAATTCCAAGGGAAAATATACAAACAAACTGAGGGAGTTGCCATGGGATCACCAATATCCCCGGTTGTAGCAGATATATTCATGGATAGGTGGGAAAAGATAGCGATTGATACGTTCACCCCACCCCAAAAGTATGGTGGAGGTATGTAGATGACACATTCACTGTACTTAGAACACAAGATATAGATAGATTTTTCGAGCACATCAACTCGAAGGTAGAGGCAATTCAATTCACTTATGAATTGGAGAGTCAGGAAGGGGAACTTCCAATGTTAGATTGCAACGTAAAAAGGAAAGAAGATGGGATACTAAACACTAGTGTTTATAGAAAACCCACACATTCAAACAGATATTTGGATTTCCGATCATCCCATCCTATGTGAGTAAAAATAGGATTAGTGAAATGTTTAAATTATAGAGCACAAAAACTAAGTAGTACCAAGGAAAATCTAAGACAGGAAGTGATACACATAAAAGAAGCCTTGAAACTTAATAATTACCCGGATAAATTAGTCAAGAAATATGTAGGGAAATGTAAAAATAAAATAAATAGTGATAGTAGAGATAGTGATAATAATAAATAATACTGTTTCACTGTGTGATATATCTAATAAACAAACTAATATGGAATTTCCCCAGTGGAACATAGGGCTTCGAGCTAGTGGTTTGAAGTTTCTATGGCAGTGTTTATTTCACAGGATGGGGTTGCTAGCCTCATGCCTAACCTTTCCTCTTTATCAGTATTATTTCTGATTTAGCGGGGTAAAGGAGTGCATCAACCGGGGATCGAACCCCGGACCACGTGCATGGTTGGCGAGCATCCTAACCGCTATGCCACCGACGTACTGTGAATTACACCACAGAAATTACTGTCGATGGTACGCTTTCTAAATGAACTCTGACCAACACATGCAAAAGTGCTAAACTTAGTGACAAACAGTACTTCTCTTACTCTTAAAATGGAATAATATCCTTAACCAATCACCTGATTATCACATAGACTATGTCATTATGAACCATATCACTGTACTGGAAACTATATCTAACCCAGTCACATTAATAAAATATACTTCATTGCGTACAGGTAATCTCAATGGCAATAGCATTAGTTAAAACGATTCCTGATGTTATGTATCATCACTAAGTATATTAAATTATACATTGTTCAATGATCATTTGATAATTACACACAGACGATTACTTATACGTGACACAGATAATCAATACCATTGAATGCAAAAGCATACATGGTCTTCAAAACTTTACGAGGTCAAATTCCAAAGTTAAATGAATAAAATGAGGGCGGAGATCGATCACAAACTATTCTATTGAAGGCTTATTTGATTACTTGATAGTACACATAAGAAATTACCCATTTTCTCGGGTTTTTTTCTAAACTAAACGACAACAAAACAACTGACCCTATTCAGGCAGTGAGCTGGGATTCTATTGGAAAGCCGTGACCACTGGGGTGCAGCATGTCGAAGGTGAGGCAGTAACTCATAGAAGGAGTCATTGCGAAATGATCGAGCTATGTCATGAATTGGCAGGAGCTAGAATGCATGATACATTGGATTGGGTCCCAGTGGCTTAATGGTCTACGGGTTAGCCTTGTAACCAGGAGGTGCTGGGTTCGAGCCCCAGCGGGTGCGCACTGATAAAGAGGCCCAAGCTGGGACGAAACAACTGTCCATCACTCCCAGGTTTTCCAATGGTTCTCTAACCAATGTCAGCTCATGATGATGTCATACTTGAAAACGAAAGTAGTATTCAAATACTACAATAATGAGCAATATCGCTGACTGTTTGACCACTGACTGACTAAATGGTTTCAACATACAACTTTGCAGAGATGTGCAGCAGCTCGAGTTGCTACACTTCATGTAGTACACAAAGCAAGAGAAGAAAGTAAAGAGAAATTCGAAAGAGAGATAATAAACAGAAATGTGAGAAAAAACAATAACAATACGGAAAACCAATAGAATTTTATTGTATATGAACAATCACAAAGAGTGAGTGTATTTGCGCTAGCCATTGAGAACGACTTTCAGCCATATCACGAATTGTCCCCAGTCATTGGTTCTTATTATCCCGACGACCTCAACTAATCAGAAGGTCTACATCTCCGTACGTGGCTTAAACTAACTGTTGTGGATTTCATTGACTGATGCTCAGCTTAAGTTTGACTACCACTACCTCTTTTCCAACCTGATCCTATGTCAGCTAATATTGCCCGTCAAGGAGGGCGAAGGCTAGGCATGAGTAACACAAGTTCTAACCATCTCAATCAGTGTAACTTCACAGTCTCGTCGAATGATTTCTCCCTCTTATTTAGCAGCCGACACCTAACCTCAATACTGCTCACCACACTATACCATTTGACACGGGAGATAGAAGGCAGGCACCTATGATCAAAGACAGTTAGCTGGCTAGGCTTTTCATGTCTTCCACTTTCGATGGCCACGTCTCACAGCCATTTAGGATGACAGAGCGAACTGCCGGGCAGTAAGCATTTCTTTTGGTCAACAGCCGGATATCACGTCAACGCCAGAGATAGCGTAAGTTGGCATATAGCCAAATGAACCTTTTGTTTAGGTGCTGAGATTTCTTCAGAGATCAACGCACTGGTGTCGGCTGATGCAACTCACTACATAAGTGAAGCAGTCAACACGCCCTACCATTTCACTTCCTATCTTTAAGCTAGGAGTCAATGTAGCCTAAAGTAATGAACCAACGTAGAATATAGAACAGAAGTGCATCCATTCAGCTCTCCACACTTCGTCAGGTACACAAAATAAGGAAAAGAAACAGAGTGATACTCATGCAGATAAACGTAGTTGCGATCTGAAGGTATTTCTTTATTACTCCTTTGTCTCACACCTCTGCTCACTGTTTCTATTATGCTTTTCTTGTACTTTCTTCTCTTGCTTCGCGTGCTACACGGAATGTGGCGACTTGAACTTCCGCACATTTGTGCAAAGTTCTATGTCGAAAACAGACAGACAGACAGATCTGAAGGTATTTAGGATTTGGAAATTTTTAAGTGATTATATCTGCATTATTATAAACGATTTAAAATCCTATTACAAAGGGCCTGCAAACAATAATTCTTAGCATGTCAATGAACGAAGTCAAGCAATCTATACCAGCATAATCGGCTCAGACTTACCAGTCAATGACCTCGGGAACTGATGTCACTGCTCATATCTGACCACTTCTAACACTTTTATAACTTAACCCTACTTCAGCGAACAATGCTCGCAGAAGAAATTGTTGTCTCAACATATCTAACAGAGTGTCAATTCACGTGAATCTATTAGGATTCACAACTTCATCGATTGATTTATCCGACTTATCTAAAACTACGCTTAACCTCATCATTGCTTACCATTCGGCCTCGATGATCAAAAATCGCGAATTTATACACCTCTTATCCTTAAACCTGCTATATTTGTCGATAGTAAAAAAGGAAATAGAGAGCGAATTGCTGCATGATACACACATTATTTGGTGAATAACCAGTTATTATGTCGGAGCCAGAA
Source organism: Trichobilharzia regenti (assembly GCA_944472135.2). NCBI lineage: Eukaryota > Metazoa > Platyhelminthes > Trematoda > Strigeidida > Schistosomatidae > Trichobilharzia > Trichobilharzia regenti. The sequence goes on from OX235267.1 coordinate 22,623,950, forward strand.
ATGATACCATTTGATAAAGCCAAAGCGTCTTCTGAATCTGTAGTAAAATCTAGTCTGTAACCAGTTCTTTAGGAATGATTCAGTTACAAAACGAGTGAATTCAAAAGCAAAGTCGACCTGCTTGATCTAAGTCGACGATAATCATCCTTAGCAGTAGTAGAATAGTGTAAATGTCCAATTTGATCAGAGTCAGGTCAAGAAATAATGGGTAACATTGCAGAAAACTTAACTTATTCTACTCAAGTTGATGAAATTCAGCAAACACAATGCACGAGAATAAATATAGCAAATCTAATGAAGACCACAGTGGACGAAAATATAGGGAAGAGACAACAATAAGAAGACTGACTGTAAAAGACTTTCATAGAATTACATCAGATGTCCTTTAAATAAATCCTCTTTTTCAACATACTTTCCAAAGAACAAATATGTGTTTTGATAGAGTCTATGAAAATTATTGCCACTGAGGTCAGTCAATCAGTAAAAGTGGTAATTAAAGTGGAAAAGTTCTCCCCTTATTGCAGTTAACTCGAGCATAGTTTATCATAAGAACGAAAACAAGAAATCAAATGCTACGCAGCTATATGCATTAATTTACAGAATAAATTCATCCCAGAAATATCAACAAGGAAATCCAACTAAAACAAACTTCCAGGCAATGAAAAGTGAAAATTATAAAAACCATTAATTGTGAATATCATTGCCTAAAGAAACTTATAGAAAATCACCAACTGTATTCACTTTTTACGCTTCCACAACCAATACAACACAATTTAAATAATGCACATCATACTTTTTCACTTTCACGAAGTTAGGAAACAACAGTACCGAATTAGTCGAAACCAGGTAAAATTATAAAAAGAGATTATCAAACAAATTAGAGAAATTATGTCAGAGAATGAAAGACTGTGATAGATAACCAGGCGGGTATCAGATAAATCTTGTCCCGGTATAAGTCATAAATACGTCAACAGTCAGTCACAGTACCACTGCACTCCAATGTGAAATCTGATTAATATTTCATAAAATACAAAAGCATATATGTATATATTCTGAAGTGCTTCGATTTCAGTAGAATTGGCGAAACAATTCAGTCTTCTTTCGGCTCCGTAATATGTCCCATGAATAATGGTACACTGTTATTCCACACAATCGATATGAAGAATGGATGGTCAACACGAAAGATGGGGACAGGTTTAACTGGACGTGCCATTGAGCATCTCAGCATAACTACTGCCGTACCTGCAGCAGCAACTGCGCCTTTCTCATCCACCTGTAACACGCAGAAAACAATTTGAAACATCGTGAGTATCATTAAGTGCATATCAATTGTAACTATTGATAGTAGTATTCACTATCTACCACATATTTATCTCTCCCTCTCTCTTTCCCCTATCAGTGAAATAACATTTGTCAAATGTTATAATCAAACAAAGAGTAAAACACTCCTACACCCATGACGAAAATAACAAAAGGATACTTATATTGTGCATCGGGCAACTAGTTAATGTGTCATAGTCCTGTGATCCATTGATCATGAATAAAGTTTACGACATTCGACATTATGTCGAATAATTTCCTTTGTATACACGTTTTCTTCCGCTGTCTTAATTCCGTGAAAACCTTTACTTCAAAACGATGACTTCTAAAACTTGGGTAAAAAACATGAATTACCTATGAATACTACCTCTACATGACATCAACCAACTTATATCCACATTCAAAGCACTTTATTCCACTCAACTTTATTTTCAACGTGTAGTGTGTAAGCTGTTGCTTGATTTGGATATGTGAAATGTCTTCATGGATATGTTCCCGAACCCTGGTGAGTGTGTGCTGTTGAAGGGCTCCAAACTGGGACGAAACAGCCATCCAGTACTCCCTACAGGTTTTCTATTGGTTCTATAATCGATGTCGAGTCATGACGAAATCCTATAACCAGTCAAATCTCTGCAAACCAACACTCGAATACAAATAAAATATTTCATACATTTGGGGCCCTTGATAAATTTCGATAAAGAAAGGAAGACGAAATTTACAGTATAAAATGATATCATTCTATTTCACAGGTTCTCATCAGCTGCAGACTACCTGAAATAACAATGGTTATATAGTTGATAATAACACTTTAATGTTTGAGTGGTAGCAAAGAAGAGAAACGCATCCCAAATGGAAGCATTACAGTGTTTAGTTTAAGTTCTCATCATCAATTTCTACGCTTTTAAAGTTGAAAAGAGGGAGAGTTACCAAGGGAGTCAGAGGTTAATCACACTCTCTTTCTGTATAGATAGGTCTGGTTTAAACCGTTTGATTGCTATCGCTTCAGCGAATCGTAATAAATTTGCTGTCCTTTGATTTTGATTGCATTAATTAGTCATCTAATTCAGTGATCTCAACACAGCGAACAAATCCTAATCTCATAAAATGTAACCGCTTTTGTTTTTTGAGTTGCTGTGTGAACCTGCAAGCTAACACTGTCCTGTTAATTAATTTTTTCTGTTTTCTGTCTTACCCCTCACCCCTCTTTTCAACTTTAAAAGCGTAGAAATTGATGATGAGAACTTAAACTAAACACTGTAATGCTTCCATTTTGGATGCGTTTCTCTTCTTTGTTACCACTCAAACATTAAAGTGTTATTATCAACTATATAACCATTGTTATTTCAGGTAGTCTGCAGCTGATGAGAACCTGTGAAATAGAATGATATCATTTTATACTGTAAATTTCGTCTTCCTTTCCTCATCGATAAAAATAAAACAATTTAGTAGTTATGTTGCCTCTTATTTTCGAACAGGTATGCAAATGTATTAAAGTCTATTCAGTGGATTCTCAATCAGGATTATTTTATTCTCTCATCTTTCCGGTATCCTACATGTAATCCCAATCTACCTCCCTACCTTCACCATACTGCCACTGCATTCTGTACAGCAACTAACTCGTGTCAGCATTGAGTAGTAGCACTAAGGAAAATCTGAGACAAGAAACGATACACATAAAAGAAGCCTTGAAACTTAATAATTATCCAGATAAATCAGTCAGGAAATATGTAAGGAAATGTAAAAATAAAATAAATAATGATAGTAGCGATAGTGATAATAATATTAATGACGACACCAACAATAAGGAATCTAAATCATCAGTAGTAATTCTATACAAGGAAGGAACCTCGGAAACCTTACGCAAAATTCTTAACAAGGCAGGAATAAAAGTGGCATTCAAACCCACAAACTCAATTATAAACAAGCTTTATCGGTTATAGGATCCTGTAGAGCCTTTAAAACAAAACAATTTAGTTTATCTAATACCCTGCCTGCAATGATTGTCTGGTCAAATACATAGGTCGAACTAGTAGAACAAAGGGAGTCAGACTAGCTGAACATAAAAACCCTAGCAAAATCTAGACTGGTTGACCCGACAAAGATAAGAAATCTAGAGAATAGTTCAGCTATAGCACTACATGCAGTTACACACAACCATACAATAGGATGGGATAGGATGACAGTTTTAAAATCTAATGTCACAGGGTACATCGAGGGAGAGATTGATAACAGAAGCTTTGTTTATCGAATCAACTGCAAATACATGTAATAGGAATGATTTATCACTTGTCCCTGATATCTGGAAAATTCTACTACGACAAATAGGAGAAAACAAAGAAAACTATAAAACTCAAGTTTCAAAGTCGTGTGATTACAATTGATATGACAATGAACAACAAAATTTGTTCGAAACGTCATCCAGTAAATAATACTGTTTCACTGTGTGATATATCTAATAAACAAACTAATATGGAATTCTTTACAACACAGTCAAGTCAACAAAGAAACAAAGCGATTAAAATTCCTTTCATCTCATAATATGAAAATTGACGCCAATAGGATGCGCTGTACATTCGGTGAACAGAATGAAAATTAAAACATCATTTACTTGGACAATTGGCCGATTAGCCTTTCGCATTCATACAATACACTTCTCAACAAAAGAAAATCAAATGATTTTATCTGCAAACAAGATATTCAATGATGACAATTGCAGCCATAATATTCAATTAGCTTTATGTCTAAACATAAATCTCTGTAAATCACATCGACTGAAGAACATGTTACTATTAGAATCTCCAGTAACACGTTTTACACCATCAATGAGAGGTTGACAAAGATGGCTACCTACAGACAACACTCATATTGAATATTTGCGAAATTTCAATCACTTGCTTCCAAGGAAACACCTGCTTCTCACCATCTTTCAGTGTTGATTTCATAGGAAAAGAGAGATTGCAACTAATCAACTACCTCTTATCAAATACTCTTTCAATGTAACTCCCTCTGTCCGTTAGTATACGGTACTGAAAAAGGTGTTAAGCAGTTATTCACTTTTCCTAGCTATTTAGAAACTGAGGGTGCATTACGTAGCTTGCTATACTAGACAATAAAGGATATTAATTTATGTCATGGCTGTATAGTACACCAGAAAATACTATAGGGATTGGGAACATCTTTGAATCCACATCCTCGTATTACCGTTTCGAAGGTGGTCGCAAGTGAATTCGACGACACGACTTATGTCCGTATTAAAAATTGCTTCAGTGAAAATCAGTTCGTCATATACAGACCACATTATCACACTTATTACAGAATACCGATCTACTTCCAGTCTTCCAACTGACGTCTCCCAAGTACGTGACAAAAGGGCTGGGCTACAAATCATTATAATTTATTACACGGATATCGACGACATCCAATAAAATTTGATAGTAAAATTAGACTCAAGCAGCTGACTTGTCAGTAGTGATCAGTCTATACGGTGGTAGGATAATATAACACAAAACTCCCATACACGACCAGTAATTAAATAGAATACCACTCAACAAACATAACAGTCTACTAATAATGCTGATTAAGTCTATTGTCCTCAAAATTCCGTGTTTGTGCGTTTCATAAGTGTTCTACATAATCTACGATACATAACTGTCTCAGTAATTATGTTACATTTATACAACGTTAATCAGAAGCTTAAGACGATACTACGGCCAGCACATGTATTCGCCATGTGGTGTAATTACCTTATCATAAACTAAAAGTCGTTACTTCTTTGGCATTTAGTTGAGTACTATATACCAGCGACCAAACAAAGACAAATCTATTGCAGTAGGATAGTGTATATTTACTTTTGTCATTTGTTACGCTTTCACAACCAATACAACACAATTTAAATAATGCACATCATACTTTTTCACTTTCACGAAGTTAGGAAACAACAGTACCGAATTAGTCGAAACCAGGTAAAATTATAAAAAGAGATTATCAAACAAATTAGAGAAATTATGTCAGAGAATGAAAGACTGTGATAGATAACCAGGCGGGTATCAGATAAATCTTGTCCCGGTATAAGTCATAAATACGTCAACAGTCAGTCACAGTACCACTGCACTCCAATGTGAAGTCTGATTAATATTTCATAAAATACAAAAGCATATATATATTCTGAAGTGCTTCGATTTCAGTAGAATTGGGGAAACAATTCAGTCTTCTTTCGGCTCCGTAATATGTCCCATGAATAATGGTACACTGTTATTCCACACAATCGATATGAAGAATGGATGGTCAACACGAAAGATGGGGACATGTTTAATAGGGACAGCTATTGACATGACAGATATCTGAATTGCGGTACCTGCGGCAGCAACTGCGCCTTTCTCATCCACCTGTAACACATACAGAAAATAGGTCAATATATTTTCCTGTAGGCAGTGATAACATTGGAGCACTGTATATTGTGATGCACTGTCTGAACTTATGTCTTCATTTTACCATGAGATTTCGTATAAACAATTGAAAAGCACAACTTGCTACTAAATTGCGTTCGTTCTACCTCCCACAACAAGTCGCAACATTATACAAAAGCGGAACAACAATGCAGTGAACGGACTTCAGTACCAAAGTGTGCAAAACAATTTGAGAAAGTTAATTCCAGAATTTTGAAAATTTCGAGTAATACGAGTAGTAAACACTCACATACTATTATGTACTCGTCGCCAAATTATTGCTATGTACTGGTCGAGAATTTAATAGTCCTGACGCAAGAAAGACGGAAATTAGAAGACCACTGGGTTTGCGATGATACTTCTATTTTCCAAACACAAGGAGAATCAATGTGTCACACAAGAGTGTAAGAGCAAATATATATATATATATATATATATATATATATATATATATATATATGAATGTCCGAACAAGTGTGTGAACACAAGTGTGAGAGCGAATATTCAAAATGAACAAATCAATAGACAGTCTTAACATGATTGGCTGCGTCGGTGGCACAGTGGTTAGGACTCTCGCCGACCATGCACATGGTCCGGGGTTCGAGCCCACGCCGGCGCACACCTGATATCTATGGTCGGCCTGTTAAATTTGGGCTACCGATATCCATGCTGAAAATTCCATACTTGTACCAAAAATACAGTGTGGAATCAAGCTGTAAATCTAAAAATCTAAAAAACAATTATAATGGAATATCGATCCATATATACATAGCAAAATATATCAGACTGTCAAACAAACACACATGTTATATGGATATATATGTCACATACCACTGTGATCACTTTCGACGATATTATCATAGATGTATAACTACTGATTTCGAGCATATCTAACGACGTGGAATTTTATTGTCTATTGCCACTTTCTTCTTTTTTATAACCAACTTTTCATGCTTTGTTTACTGCATATACGACACACACTGAAACAGTAGTATTTATTGGCAGATAATTTTATGGATAGGTGTTCAAATTGAGCTATCGAAACATTCAGTTCTACACCCAAAGTATGCTGGAGGTATCTAGGTGATACATTCACAGTATTAAAAGCACCCAATATAAATAAGTTTTTCGATGACGTCAACTCAGTGGCAGATGCAATTCAATTCACTTATGAGTAGGAAAGCCAAGAAGTCAACTCTAAGTGTTGACTTGTGCCGTAAAAAAGAAACAAAACAGGAAGTTAAACACTAGTGATGTTTGAAGGAAACCAACTGTCAAAGATTTCATGGACTGATACAAGATTTTGGTTTGCCTACCACTAACTGCTTTCCAACCTAATCCCATGTCCGCTAACACAGCTCACCCAGGAAGATGGTAGTTTGGCATGCGAAACAAGCGTCCTTAAAATGTCAGTCAATGTAGCCTCATAACCTTATCGATTAACTTATCCTCCTTAATACATTAGGCCCAACTTCAGTACTGCTCACCATATTACACCACTTAACTTCTTAACTCACAATTTCATCAATAAACATTCGGTCAGAAACAACTGATGGCACCAATTTAATCAAACGCGTGAGTCGCAAATCATCTCTATTATTTCAACATCATTTTATTTTTCACAGACTCAAAACTCATGTCCTAATTTTGCAAGATTCCCTATTAATACCTTTGAAAGACCTTGCATTTTTATTAGCTTTTTCAACCGACTATCCTTTATGAGTCCCTTTTACCGACGATCTTAATGACAACGGCTTCCAAAGTCTCGGTTAGCTCACCATCTGAACACTAACAGTAAGAAACGTCGTACTGTACAGTCTTTAACTCCAGACAAACATTATCAACTATGTAAATGGCATTACATTGGAGAAGAATTCTATACCGTATTATTCTTGGTCATAAACCACTGGAAAAGAATATCACCTAGTACCTTTTCCAAAACAATAATCAATATGCAGAAGACAAGCAGGTACATAGAAGTGCTAACACGTGAGTGAACTTTCATTAGGTAAATTTACTACTTAGAGTTATCTGTAATAGTTTCATGCCAATTGACGCTTTATAGTTTGAATAACTCATTCACCAAGTTTGTTATCTTTCGTCTTTTCATTTCCTTTGCCTTATCATTCTTCACGTATATTTTCAGTCATACCTATGGATGAGTGATTAAATGCTCACGTAGATACCTAATCTTTACGAAGTCATGTGTTCAAACTACAGAAGAGTTGTAAAGAGGATTAAAATAATAATGCTTCTCCTGAGAGACGTGGCTTACAGAATTTTCAATTAACAGATCTCACGTTAAAAAACCATTTAGGCTGATTTCATCGAAGCTATTGGATACTACCACAAAGATGTACGCATAACTTCTGGTCAGGAACCTGGGACAAAAAATTGTACCAACTACCTGAGTTACATTATTATTTAATTAATTCTCAGTGCGATGGCCTAACGAAACCCACCTTCGTATAACCCCCTAAATTGTTCTGTTTGCTCCAGACTATGAGAGGTAGCTAGAAATTTTCTACATCCTACAAAGTATTACACATTATTCATCTCAAAATGTCTAAAAGTTTGCTTGAATGGTGGGAAGCTTGTCAAAAATTTACCAAGTGGTTACAGCGAACATAAACCACAAGTCAAGTTCATGTTAACAAATTCAGCTGAAAATTTTTATAATTAATAAAAATCTACGTGAACTCTTATCAATGGTAATAAAGTCAACATATCCCAATTACTGAACACGGGAATTTCATTTTCTAAATAGTCACATGCAGCCGGGTGATACAGATTGACATGTCAGCAACATTATCGTATGCAACCGAATTTCAATAAGCAAAATTACATCGACAAGATATATCGATTTATAAAGTTTGGAGTCACAGTTAGAAACATCATGTCCAAATCGAAGTGCACTGAAATAAAGACGATGTAACACCTACCAAAACAGGATGTGATAAACAGCAAAACCAACAAACGGAGATTAATATGATAAAGGGTTAATTGCGAATACAACAGTATCACTGTAACTTATTTCACAATGTACACTCGATTATTTCAGTACACACTTATTAAGTAAGCCAACAGCAGCGACTTACCAATATAAACCTCAAAAACAAATCATCGAATGTAACTTGAGAAAAGCGAAACATTTATCCTTTTAACTCACCTCAAGTATAGCCTTGTGAAGGACATCTGACACACACAATCTACATGATTCTGAAATTCTCGTAAAGTCAGCTGACGACGGACAGAATGCGTCATTTATCCCCATCCCCTGTAAAATCTTCTTAACACTGACACTGCTACCTTCCTTTAGCTTGAATCTCGGCAAATACAATTCCAACTTAGTTTCCTCAAAGTTGTTTGAAGAAATAATAGATGACAACGTATTACCTTTCGACAGTAACCGCAATAAATTCGGTAGACCATCATTTGCATCAGGAAGGATGACCAACAAAGTAAACCTACGACATTAGAAGTATGAATAATAAAGCGTGTATTACAGGTGCATAAAAATATATCTACTTCGGAAATACGATTAACATGAATAATCATAAACAAAATATGTAAAATTCAATCAAAACTGAATAAATAATGTTGCTTCTAACCATAGTTAACCAAAAAAGAGCAGACGAACCCCGGTGGGTGCGTACTGACGAGGAGTCCCAAACTAGGACGGAACAGATATCCATTACTTCCAGGTTTTCCAATGGTTCTCTAACCAGTGTCATCTTATGATAAAATCCTGTAACCAAACGAGCAAACCAGCTGATAGGGCACTCAAACGCATAGCTTGAATAATGTCCACCCTAGATGTTATGCTTGTCAGTGTCACGTAGGATTTCATCTGGTCGCCATAATTAATTTACCTTCACCCAATGCAACAAATTATATACAAAAGCCAATGCAAATTTCCAACGAAACTAATAAACACTTCACGACGATAAAATTCATATTATCATATGACAGAAAGAATGGACAAGCGCTTTCATATTTGCTATTTGAACTTTTTGTTTAATTTCTTACTGTAATCAATATTTGTATTACGTGATACCCTCTTATTAATCGTCCTACTTTCATCCTTGATTGGAAATAATTCTGAAACTGTACTACCGTTTAGTTACATATTCAGGAGTTTTTAGCCTCGATAACTTCGTCAGAAACTGTCTTTTCTTCGCTGCAACCATCTGTTTCTTAGCTCACCGACTCAAGGAACCAAATCAAACTTTTAAATTCAACGAACGTTCACGGTAAATTTTATTTCACTCATATACGAGACTACTCATAGTATCAGTGGTGAAATCTTACAGCACAATCGTGATACAAACTGAGAAACAGAAAAGAATAACCCTGTGGCCATATATCGTCCACCTAAACATAATAGCCATAGCTAAGCCAATTTTATAGGGTAGTGTGAAAGTTCGACTTGAGTAAGCTTCCCATTTTTTTGCGACACATACAGAACATATGAAATCTGTAGATCAGCAGGAATATACCAGGCTGAATATAGTCATCTCTGTAATGAAAGTTTACAACACTACGGCCTACTGCAGCGATTGTGTTGTTGTTCTAGCCTCAGACACCACTGAAATAGTTACTACAGTTCTAATTTCCTGTGAAATATATGCTTTGTCACTAACTACACAGGCACGATTCGTGTAAATCATAGAATGCGTGAACTTTCAATATTATCCCAAGTTTTATTGCCAAGATATTAATCAAAAACGGTAACCCTTAAAACTAAAGAAGCATTGACATTTTCACCCACATCACATATTATTAATATCTCTAGCATACCCACTCACAACACTTTGCCAACTTAACAACTTCGTCGGTACACATGAAATAAATTATCTCTACTCACATGGAATCCTTGAAGGGTATCCTGACAGCACGTGAGTTCAAATGGGGCAAAGTGATTATGTTGAAAGATGATTCAGTAAACATTAATTTAACTGTCATTTTCGATCCATCCAATTTATGAAAATCACTGTCATGTGACTTGAACTCCGGGAAAGCTGACTCCCACTCGCCTGATGAAATGAAACCAATGTATATGTTAACAATAAAAGCAACAATGATAAAACATCAAAGCTTGGACATATTCAAGTGTGGGTAACTAACGTTATCTCTCACCAATGTAAATGTACCTTTAAAGTATGTAGTAGCTGTTACCACAATGGACGTGTCTCTAGCTACAGAACCAAATGGAAGAAGTTCTTCAATTTTTCCCTTGGTTTTCTCGCTCACCCACTGATTAATTCTTTTTCGACAAACCTCGGGATCTGTTTCAAATGGTACCTTACAAAGAAATCGGTTTTATACGGTGTAGACATACATGTTCAGTCTCCGCACTGTAATACTCTGCCAAATTTTGCTTGAAATCCTCTTTGACACCAGCACAAACTGTAGTAAATAGTTTGTTTCCAAGGATCATCTCGACGCCAACTTCCGCTTGGGAACACCTTTCTAGTAGATCACGGATGCTATCATGGGTCTCAGTATAATTCAAGCTTCCACATAACTGCATCGCTTTTTCCATCTCAACTTTCGTATTTTTTTCACATCCGGACAGAACCATCCCGAGGGCAGTATATATATTGAAGGGAGAAAAGAATGTATTCTCCAACTTTTCTGAATATTTTCACTGTTTATTAAACGACTATCTTACCTGGACATTTTTCCAACATATTACAGTAAAAGTTGTTGGCGAATGATGTAAATGATTTTAATATATTCATCTTCCAAGTAATCACCAGTCGAATTGAAATACAATCAAAATATGTCAAACTGAAAAATAGCATAGGAAGATAAAAGGAGAAACTTAAACAAAGTATTATTCCCATTCGTAGGCATAAATGCACAGTAATTATTGTACACAGAAAATATATATTCTCATATATGAATGGGACAGTAATGTTATCAAAAGAATGTGTTTAAAATAACAGTCAGTTTGTGTTTTCTATCGTCCTCCAGTGAGTCCCCCTAACTATAACACATTGAGCTACCGATTCACAACACAGGGTGAAAATTCTTTCAGACCAATAAATGTGTTCTTGCTTATGAGGATATAGTTCAAACTGCCGTCATCTGCAAACCACAACTATGCCCTTTATAGAAATCCCCTAAGAACCACTCGGTTTTCAAAAGTTGCTTGGGAAGCCATTTCGCTGCATGGAAAAATGAATTCGTCCAGTTGCTAATTTAAATTATAGGTGAATTTGGGTTTCCAGCATTCTTTTACTGTTATTTGAATGAGTATATATACTCAATTGAATACAGCAAACTGTTGGTAACAGTTCTTACTAAGAGAATGCTGTTACAAAACTCCAGATACGTAACTCAGATTCGTGAACACCGCCACCGTAATTTCCTTGACTAGTTTAGTAACACACATGGTGTTTCTGATCAAAATAACAACTCTATTGTCTGCAACAGTCACACTCACCAAGTGAAATTACTGGATTGAATTACCGCGATTTTTGGGTGAGTATATAGGTCATCCTAACAACGACGCGGTTAACTTAGGTTCTTGGTTCAAGTACTGACTATCTTAAATTCTGTCTTGATATATGCTGTCCAAAACAGATAATTTTCAAAAGAATGGATCGTTTTTCTTCCCCTCATCTCAAAAAACTTCGTAGAGAAAAAGAGAAGCTGTACAAGACAAAGAATAAATCTGGTCTTAAGAAGATAAACACCCAAATTAAATCTGAAATCAAGAGACTAAACAACATTTATAATCAAACAATACTATCTTGTAAAACATCAGAAAACATATGGAAACTTTTTAGAGAAATTACTGGTTGTGGTAAGCATAATAATTTTGCCTCTTCTATTGATGTAAACACTCTCAATAGATCTTTCATCCGCCCTCCAAATGTCCTTTCTGCCTTCAATTTAACTAATAACACGACCAGTGACTTTCATCGTTTCAATACTTCTGATGTTCTTAAATGTTTGAAATCTCTTAAACCTTCCCAGAGTCTAGGCCCTGATGGTATACCTGCCATTGTTTTAAAGAAATGTGCTGATATTTTAAGTAACCCACTTACAAGCATTCTCAATACTTCTTTTTCTAATAATAATGTACCTTCTCTGTGGAAAGATATTAAAATCATCCCTGTACCCAAGTCTGGTTCTGGAGATAGTGTTAAGTTTAGACCAATTGCCATTACCTCTCCTTTCTTGAAACTGATGGAGAAATTACTTTTACAAAAACTCATTCCCTCCCTAAGCTTCTCAAATGATCCAAAGCAGTTTGCTTACAAACAGGGTAGAAGTACTTTGGATGCTGCTGCTGTGTTTCATCACAACATTGTATCCTCCTTAGACAAAGGGGCCAAGTATGTCCGTTGTACTTTCCTTGATTACACATCTGCTTTTGACTCTGTACCTAGAGGCCTTTTGTTAAACAAGCTTAGCCTTACACAAACTGAGTCCTGGGCTATCAACTGGCTGCACTCTTACTTCTCCAATAGGATGCAGTACACGGTATATAATGGTGTAGCTTCCTCTCCTTTGCTTACTGAAGCTGGTGTTCCTCAGGGTGCTGTTCTCTCGCCGTTTCTCTTTTCCTTCTTCTTACATGACTTACCTCTCTCAGACGAAATCAACTTCGTCAAATATGCAGATGACCTGACTGTTTCGCTTCCCGTTAAGTCTCAGTCAGACTGCTTCAAATTAAATAGCTTCCTGTCGGACATCAGTCAGTGGTCTAAAATAAATGGCCTAACGCTGAATCCCTCAAAATGCCAGACTGTCGACTTCTCCTTTAGGCATAAACGAGATCTACAAACACTAGTAAGCACTCATGATGTCTGTAGAATCGAGGGGACTATAATTGAAACAAAGTCTAATGCAAAATACCTCGGATTAGTTATATCTTCCGACCTTACTTGGTCATCTCATATCCAAATGATTTCCAAGAAAGTGTTTCGTCTAACCTACTACATTAAGAAACTCAGACTAACTGGAGTCCCTCAACCTCTGCTTACACAATTTGTCAACTCTCGTATCCTACCTATTCTACTTTACTGTTCCCCGTTAGTCTTTCCTGGGTTACTGAAAAAGGATTATACCATCCTGAGAAGGATGTTGAAGGTAGTTAGCAGGACTAGCGGTGTAAAACTCAGTCAGCTCGTCACAACATTAGTGGATAAGCATCTGAATACATGTGAGAAATGGTCTAAAACCATACTCTCTGACCCCCAACACCCCCTCTATTCCCAACTTTCTCCCTGCATCTCATCAGGTAGAACCAGAAATCAGTATAAAATAATATATGCTCGCACAACCAAGTATAGGAACTCAACGATACCATATTTGGCCCGTGTTCTAAGTGACAGAGACAATGTTAGGCGTGAAACCTATGACTTGCTTTGTTGTTAATAACATAATTTTGGCCCTTGTTTTTTCCCCCTTGCACTCTCTTATTTGTACTTTATAGTGAACAACCTTCTTAAACATACTTAGCTGCTTAAAATTATTATCATTGGCTTACATTTTTATTCTTTATTCTATTCCTTCTTTGTACATCTACTGGGTCCGACTATATTATCACTATGATTATTAAAAATTGTCCCGTCTTTAACCATCATGTAACATTAGTTTTGTGGTTGTTCTTTGTTCGGCACTATTTAACTGACAATCTTGTTTGTTATTGCCACTATCACCATCTTAAAAATTTTGTATCATGCATGATTCCTCACACTGCCACTACAAACAACCGCATTAGTACTGACAAAAAAGAAAACAAACCTGAAATGTTTATCTTATGATTGCTTAGTGTTGTTCAATCAAATTAACTGATCATCTTGGCCATAAACATTTTTTTTTAAGAACATCTCATAATTTCGCGTATGATTATAGCTGTTACTGTTCACCACGCATAAACATATCGTAGCTTCCACTAACTAATACTGAAATATTTTTTTTTCATTATTTGTGTTGATCTTCTTTTTTTTACTCAATATTTTTATTTGCAATTTTTTTTGGTTATTTCTGTTTCTTTTGTTTGGTTTTTATAATACTCCTTTTAAATGTACGATGAAATTAGATGCAATATTGTAGATATGTGCTGAAAATTCCACAATGTACCACAAGTACTGTTTCTGGAATAAAGCGAAATTGTTATGTTATGTTATGTTATGTTATGTTACTGACGGCAGCCTGTAGACGGCCGTAATTTTGAGTGACCGCGAATGAGATAAACAAGCGATTTGCTCGCTCTTGATTGGCCAGTTTGTCATTCTAGTTGAGGTAATTTCAAACATCATTTTGCTGCTTGGTTAAGTACTGAATTTCCGGGATCGTTTTATCAAATTTGAGAGATAACTGACAACACAAACTATTACAGCTCAGGAAAGAAATGATATACCAGTGGATTTATTTGCTGAATTCAACGAATTCATGCCAAATTAAGATCTAAGGACTTCTTAGAGGTGTGAAGAATGCAAACAATGTTCTGAAGAAGTAATAACTTCACGCAACTTCAATTATTGCTTGACCATTATTTTCAGAGATCCTTAAATAAGTATGATATACACAGTGGTCTGGCTAATCATGATCAAAATGGCATGGTTCATGCAGCATATACATATACTCATGTATATGTAGGTAAACCTAGATAAACTGTGTTCTTGTCACGAAAATCGGAAAGCAGGTATCAGATGTCTCAGTAAGCAGTGTATTACATGTAAGTTACATGTTTTTATTTGACACAAGCTGGATCTTCACTCACTTTCAGAATTAATCTTGAATTCAGTTGGAATAAGCTTGTTGAGCACGTCAGTATTGAGAGAATACAGTGAAAGTAAGTAAACACATGCTTCTTAAGATTAAGTGATACATTTATTTGACATGATTGTATAATTATTAGTTGTCTATCTAAGTTATTGATGAATTCGTTGCGATGATAATACCTATTATTGTTTTTATAGTCACTATGAACATGAATGTCATTATTATTGCTGTCAATACCTATTATTTGTCATAAAGTGGTTGTCATTTTTGCTAAAATATTTGTACAAGCTTTGAAAACTACTGCGTAACTTGTTGTTAGATAATTTTATCATTTCATGATGCTTCAATGGACCTACTGGATATCGACCAGCGATAGGTTGCAAAGTCCCTTAAGTTTAGTGAAAACTATTGGGCTACTTATATGTACATATATATATTTGTTTGTAAAGTGATTACTTGTAAATGCTTATCAGGAAAAATTTTTTATTCAGATCATGCATGTAATACCCAAGTTAATTATGCTTTTCTTAAACCTTTTCAGACTTATGGAAAAACATATATGTGCCGTGTTCTCAGATGGAACTTACTGACGGTAACAAAGGACTACTCATCTGAATTGTCTGTACATTTGAAATCTGATTTTTGTTTAATAAACAATTTTTCAATGAATCTGTCTTCCTTCTGTTGTAATGCGATTGTGTTCCAGTAACATAAGTAACTCGTGCTAAGTTAGGAGTTGAGGGTAAACTGTTAGGAGTAAATGCGGTGTCTGGAAAACTTTTGTTTACGTGGTTATAGGAGCAGATAGCAACGCATCGTGTTCCGTGGGTGAGAGCCCTAGGCATTCTGTTTTTAATTATTACGATAACCGTAGTTGCACTGAATTATACATCTAACAGCATAGGTATAGTCTCTCCTTATGTTACATTGCGACATGCAGAAATCACAAGCAAACTATCACAGGTAAATTTATTCTCACTTTGTGACTATGAATCGGGAATCAGTTTACGTATTCTGCTATGACGATATATAACTCGAAACGCTTTATAATCGCAACACCTTCTCTACGGTTTAGACATATTTACTTTATCTGACCACAACATAATCTTTTACCAATAGACTTTTCCAAATATCTGCTCCTACTTAGTATTTCAAAGATAGCCGCATATACTCTATACCTCACATATTACGCAAAGGCTAATATTCGGTCTTATCAAGTAGAATAAACAAACGATTAACGAGGAATACATTTATTAATGAATTAACATGTAATACAAAATCGACAACAGTGCAGGTATCTTTTTCTTTATCAACGAAATCCTTGAAATTCCCGAAAGTAGATATTATCTGAAAAAGGACATAAGATATATACAGATATAGACATTGTTATCAGTGTTGACACAATAACTAACCATTAAATATGTTTAAAATGACGAAATAATTACTTGAATTGTATATAATTATGTAAGTCCACAGTCTTCAAAAATATAAAATCCATATTGCATCTGCCTGCAAACATCAAGTTTATGCCATAAAAAAAGGAATTACTTTGCGTATATAATTTCTAAGTATTTCTGCAGATTTTTCCTAAAGAAATACATATGGAGTAGCCTTGTCAGCATTACGAAAATTAAACAAGCAAGTAAATGATATAATTACCTAAACGAGTTATCCCACCTCGTCATGTCCATGTGTAATCCATTAAAATGCAAAGAAAATTCACGAAAAGATCATTATAACATGTTTCTTCAAGTAATTCGACGTATTTTGAACGGAAAAGTACGTTTTTCCATAAAACTGCAAACTGCCTGTAAGCTACGGCCGGATAAGGACAACACCATTGCCTATTTCTGCTAAATACGCCGCATTTCATCAACTTTTAACTGGAATATATGTAAAAAAGTGTGTAAAACAACGAAAAATGACCTAACCTTGACGTCATTTCCAAAAATAACGCCAATATTCATCAGCTGATCAAATGACCTACGGCCGTCTACAGGCTGCCAGTACTGACAAGCAGTTTTTTCGCAGTTAGTCCATATTACAGTACATAATTGGAAAATCTTCGAAAAAATGTATAGAAAAATAATCTTATTCTCTGCCAAGATTCGGGAAATGAAATGAAACTGGCAAAGTTCAACAACAGCATCCCAAGGGATGCGAACGCATGAGTGACCTTCAGCCAGCCAATCATAAAAATGAGGAATTTTTGCACTAAAAATGACGTATATTTACAAGAAGATGCATGAAAACACATTAAACGGATTATCTTTCCCAGTTACGATGAAGAGTATCAGTTGCTAAGTTGGACTAGTTTGTGTAGATTTATTCTCCAAAGTGACTGAAGATTGGCTGTTTTGTGAGTCGTTCACCTCTCTTCTCTTGCTGTGTAGCCCTCTGCAAAGCCTACGGTTAAGTTACTATGGTTTCAGTAAGAGCATTGGCGACTACATACAAGGAAAATGAGGATAGTAAAGGAGTTGAAATAAACGACAAATCTATTCGTAAACGCAACCCTAGCCTTAATCCTGACCCTAATCCTAAATTTCACACTAGCCCTAGCCTTAATCCTAACCCTAACGAGATGTTAACACATTGTCCAAACAGTAGTTAAAAGCGTTATCTGGGTGAAACTCGCTCCTTATTTGACGAATAGGGTTGATATTTTAGCTTTGATAATAACAGGCACCGTGAACCAACGACTAGCACGCGTTCAAGGTCATTTGAGCGTTTTCACTCTTGGGACGATATTCTTATACTTCGTCATGAAACTAAGCATTCAGGAAGTAACCTGGTCGTTGGATCTCCTTTCACTGAAAGCGAAAATAAGAGATAGAACATGAAGTATCCACGCTGTTTTCGAAGCTGAGAAAGACACCGAAATCATTGAATAAACACAAAGACACTCTACTGACGGCTGAACTTATCCGACTTGTTGGTTGAATTTTCGCTCCGTAAATTTTTTGTCAATAATTTTCAATAAAATTGTGTTACCTGTTTTCTGGCTTGGTAGGAATTCTCATTTCCTGGCTAGTTATGTTGGTCTCCGCGTCTTGTAATCTGACTGCGACACACTTTAAGCATATTGGTTGCAACGATTAGTTTTTCATTCGGAATGAGTCAAAACATCGCTGTAATGAAGAAGATGGGGTAGTTGGATGGTGTTGTCATCTACACAAACAGTTTACTTCTTGTAGAAGCTGCAGCTTTCAGCATAGTGTCATTTAATGAAAACCACGTCAAAGTGTGGCTATTTTCGTATGAAGAACAGCACTATTCGACAAAAGAATGCTATCAGTACATGGAATCCCCTATAAATGCTGGCAGAACCTTCTTTGGGTGCAGAAGTTATCTTGTAGATGTGTCGTTCACTGTATGTGTGTTTGGACAGGAACTGTGATAAGTTGAAAGGTTTTCTCTAAATTGATTTAATATGTATTTACGCTGATTGGCGCAGTATAATATGGGTTATGTGAATTCAATGTATAAAAGAAACCTCTATTGATATTGTGCAATTGTTTACTTAGTTGACTGCTAGGCCAACAAATGTAGGTGATTGTTGCAAGTGCAGTCCATTTGAGAAGGCAATAACTCTTTTAATTTTCCTCAGTGTTTCACTTAGTGCAATTATCCAGTGTATAGTAATAATATACACATGGTTTGTGTTGATTACGAAAATTGAATCTAGTTAGCTCTATTATTATTAATCTACAGTCTGACACTGTAAACTTAATACTGCAGTGTTTTTGATCACCAATAGTGATGAATTTCTTCTGAAATTTCTATTTACCTGAAAAAGTACAGATGCAGTATCACGATTGCATGTCTAGGTTGCATCATATATCATTGTTATCCTCATCAACACAACAGGTCTGTGTATCTTAGAATATTTTAAGTGCGATCCGCTAAACTCCCACCTTCTCAAAAGAATCTCCGTCGAATAACTAAATCTCACATCGAATCGTCATACCAGTATATCTCCGAATTGAAATCTCGTCTGGCTACCTATGATACCCTACTAAGTGAGCTTAATATTATCTGCTGGCTTAAATTCATGAACTTTATCAAAGAGCTACAATCAAAAACATCCGAGGATTATGAAACTCAGCTGACAAAAGCGTTGGTGAATGAGAAGCTAATTGAAGAATTCCCAGAAGCACCTGAACGCTACGTTTGTAACCTATCAAAATTACAATAAAACAAAATCGAATTAGAAGCCTTATCTCTAGGATTCAAGTTTCACGTCCCCAAGAAGCACATCAGTCATACAGACACAGAAGCACAATTCGAGCACTTATACCATCAACTCTACGACCTGAAGCCCTTAGACGAAGACAAAAGAGGATGGCTAAAGTCTAAACTTGTTGATATTGCTAACCGATACCACATATCACCAATGGAGAAGCAGAAGATGCTGACCGAAGAGCATAGAAAAGCTCTGAAGAAACTATATGAAAACGATGAAATCGTCATATTTAGACCTGACAAAGGCTCTGGGGTTGTTATAGTGAACAAAACTGATTATATACATAAAATGATGACAATTCTAAACGACAAAGAAAAATTCTAAGTAGACAACAAAAAAGATGCCAAAACGTCATTTGAAAATAAAGTTAATAAATGTCTGAAAGAACTTCTAATGAAGAAACTAATCAACAGCGAAACATATAATAAACTGAAGTCAAAAGGTTGACGCCTGCCGTCTATGTACGGCTTACCAAAAATTCATAAAGCAAATGTGCCATTAAGACCGATCCTGTCAATGATTGACTCACCATGTCACAAGCTAGCTCGATGGTTAGCTGATTCTATAGAGCCCATTCGAATTAAATTTGCAACCCACAGCCTGAAGGATAGTTATCAATTTTTTAAGGAAGTTGACAATATTGACATATCAGACAAACTCATGGTATCGTATGACGTGACCTCCTTGTTTACAAATTTACCACTGATGGAAACAATTGATATAATTTGTAAACAAACGGATCTACTACCATTACCGGAAACAGAGATGAAGCGACTTCTACTGCTCTGCACAAAAGATATACAATTCAAATTCAACAATCAACTTTACCGACAAACCGATGGGGTCGCGATGGGTTCGCCTCTGGGACCTATCCTGGCTGATATCTTCATGGGCTACCTTGAGCAAATACAACTAAGTTCTGCTATCAATGGAACTACCTACTATCGCCGATATGTTGACGACACATTTGTTGTTTGCGACGATATGGATCACGAATCGGCACTATATGATCGCCTAAATGAGATACTACCAAATATCAAATTCACCATGGAATATGAACATAATAGTGAGTTCAATTTCCTGGATCTAAATGTAAAAAGAACAAACGAAGGCACGGTCGAAAAGTCCATCTATAGAAAAGAAACCTGGACTGGACAATATCTTCACTATAACAGCGTTTGTCCCATAAGCTATAAACGTGAATTAGTGAGGACTTTGTATGACAGAGCCAGGAAGCTATGTTCACCAAACAGGGTCGAAGAAGAATTAGTTTTCGTCGAGAAATGCCTAAGGGAAAATGGATACCCTAAGGGATTTATTCAGATGTACAGCAGAGAAAAAGATGAGAAAGAAAAGCATCCAACTGTAGAAAAGAAAAAAGTTTATATGTCTACCATACAAAGGAGATGCAGTGTCACAAAAGACTGACAAAAGACTGAAAGGTGCAATAAACAGAAGCTTCCCAGCAGCAAAACTCATAACAGTATACAGCACCACTCCTTCTTTAATCCATTCAAAACTGGATAAATACCCTGCTGATGTCACCTCCAACTGCGTTTATGAATTCACGTGCACTTGCGGGAGCAAGTACATTGGAAGGACAGAAAGAAGAGCTTCTATCCGGTTTTCTGAACATATTCCCAAAAACCTGTGCCTGAAAGGAAGCAGATATTCCCAGAGTGCAATTACCAGACACATTATTGATACCGGACATCTCGTAGAGATTTCTAAGTCCTTCAAAATATTAAACAGACAAAGGACAGCAAAATTACTACGATTCGCCGAAGCAATCGCAATCAAAAGACTTAAACCAGACTTATGCATACAGAAAAAGAGTGTGATTAACCTCTTACTCCCTTGGTAACAGAAATTTGATTTTGATTAGTCATCTCCTGGCGGTACGTTCGAAATTGGTGACATTTTTGCACGTGTTTGCTCTGAAATTTATTTACTGCTTGTTGTCATATAATTCTTGAAATTATGGTCCAAATCTCTAAAAAACGTGTTCGTAGAAACACAATTGTTTTAGATAGTGGCTCAAATTCGGTTATAACTGCATTACCGCCTGGTAATACAGTATCAACTACTAGCTCTCAAAATGGTTTGAGTGTAGATCTCACTCCTGTGATACAGGTGAAAGATTTTCTGTTAGAGAACTCTGAGTTCTGTAAACTAAACCTCCTTTTGAAAGATATGCAGAGGCAAGTAAGTGAAATTCAGAAAAAATTAGATCAGTTTGATAGTGTGTCACTGCCAATCTCAAATACCACGGAGAGCCGTTCTGATATTGGTCAGGTTAAGTGTTTGCTGGATGTAACTCAAAATAAGCTTTGGAATTTAGACCCAATAGCCTGTCTTTTAGAAAGGCATCCTAAAATATCTCCAGACAACCTAAATAAAGCTGAAAATCTGATTGACTGCTTGGCTACGGAGGTGATGAAGCGTATAACCTCTTCTCACCAAGCTATAGTTTACAACGTCCCAGATTCTCTGCCCCTGAAAACTGTAAGACACAAAATCCTGATTTGTTGCGGCATGGCTAGTGTTCCATGTGAATGCAAAAGACTTTGTAAAAAGTCTAACCAGGCTAACTATCCCATCATTTTTAAATTCAGTATTTCCCTTGATGCTAGTAAGTTTACTAAATGTCAGGATCACTTAAGACTGAATAGCAGTTATAAGTCTGTAACCGTAGCTCAGGATAAAACACCGTGTCAGCGCAGAATAATGCGTAGTAATAACCTGGTCACCTCCTCTAGCTTTGATTTACCAAATAAGGATCGTGCACAGCAACAGACACCTAGTGCTGAAACTAGCATTCAGCAAACTACACAACAACCACACCTGCCAATGGAACTAGGAACTGATTTAGATACCAGTACCCCTGTAAATAAAGCCTCATCGAAAGATGTTAAAATGACTAGAACTTCTACAAGTTGTTCTAAGAAATTTTCCCCCAAACGTAGTAACCTCACCACGATGAACAAATTCCGCAGGATTGAGACTAATGATGGGGAAGAATACTTTGTATTCAATAAGCCTGATGAGAGTAAGAATGCCAACAAACCATTACTTGTTACGAAATACTCCTCTCGAAACACAAGTATATCTGGAGGTGTTCCGCATGCTCCACCTTGTAGAAAGTTAGGCTCCAAGACTCCGAAAGTCTTGCAGCCAAAGCACCTTCCTTCACAATTCCCTTTAAGTTATAAAAACAACCCGAAGGTGTATACCGGTATGACGAATAGCAGTTGGATGGGTAGACCTTTTGATGCTATGCCTTTTAACCGTCAACCAGGCCCAACCTGTACTACCCTTATATCCAGGAACACATGGTAAATTTTCCAGGTGTCCCGAATCACTGGTACGACCCATGGCACCTAGGACCACCTCATTGCACACCAACTCCGATGCACAGACACCCAGTCCGACCTCCCTTTCATTCATAAACTCTTGCGGTGTTGACGCACAAATAGATTTAGGTTATGGTGACGTTTTAAGCCAGTTTGTAGTATCCCGTGACTTATTCACGATATTGCTAATTAATGCACGTTCCTTAATCAATAAGATATCTGAACTAAGGACATTATTATTAGTCGCCAAGCCTACTGTAGCTCTGATTACTGAGTCATGGTGCTCATCCTCTGTACTTGATGTGCATATAGGTATCGATGATTACACTGTACACCGTGCAAACAGAGATTGCAAGCGTGGTGGAGGATGTCTCATATATATACATAGCTCATTTGTAGTCAGTAAGGTGGAAGATGAAACAATGAATAATGTACCTGACTCACTCTGGGTTGTCTTACATGGAGATAAGTACAAACTTCTCATACGCTGTGTTTATCGAGCACGCAACTTCTTTTGTTGTGAAACTAGGGTTTTATTATACAAAGTATGTGTCCGACCTATCTTAGAATACTGCCCGTTTATTCTTAGCGGACTAAGACAAAATGACAAGCTTAAATTAGAGGGATTATACTTGAGCGCGCTTTTCGACTATTACGCTACATTTTGGTCATAAATAAAATCTCTTATTACTCTAAAATTTTATGCAAAGTGTTTGCGGAAATTATCACAATTATTAACCTTTCGAACACTGAATCCAAAAAATACAATCTTATTGACAGATAATACACATAACTCACTGTTTGGATTTGTGGAATTTTTAAACATAAACACATCTATAATTGTATATATTGTTGGATTTATATGTTCAAGTTGCTCCAAGTCAGTGAGTTTATGGTTAAGATATCATTTTAGTTAAATGTACTGAACTATATTGCATGTTGTCTTATTGTATAGTTGTCGTCGCTTTTTGCCCTTTTTTCTGTGAACTGTTTCCTTTGTTGATGTTGTTCTCATTGTTTGTCCGTTATTTTCTGATTTTGAGGGGAGCAACCCAAAAAGTTGCTTCTCTCTAAACTTTTACTTAATGTAATCATTCTTTTCTCAGGCGTGAGGCTAGCAACCCCACCCTGTAAACAAAAATTGCTACAGAACTTCAGTATGTGAACCTCCTTGCACCAAAAGAAAAAGTCTGTGTAGGAACATGGAACGTCCGAACTATGTACGAGACTGGAAAGCTGCCCAGATCGCCAACGAGATGAAAAGATACGGAATACAAGTGCTGGGAATATGTGAGAGCAGATGGAATGGGAGTGGACTCACCAAATTGTCAACAGGTGAGTCAGTGATCTACTCCGGTCACCCAGAAGATAACCACACGCACACCGAGGGCGTGGCTATCATGATGTCACCAACGGCAACGAAAGCCCTGATACAATGGGAGGCGATTTCGTCCAGGATAATGACCGCCAGGTTCAACTCCAAAGGAAGGAAAGTGTCAATCATACAATGTTATGCACCCACAAACAACGCAGACCTCGAGAAGAAAGAAGAATTCTACAGGCAACTACAGGCAACAATGGACAATACTCCAGCTGGCGACATGAAAATACTAATGGGAGACATGAACGCCAAACTGGGACCAGACAATACGGGAAGGGAACTCATCATGGGTAGAGAAGCTCTAGGAGAAATGAATGAAAACGGAGAACTCTTCGCCGACTTCTGCGCCTTCAACGAACTGGTGATTGGTGGCAGTGTATACAAGCACAAAGATATCCACAAGGCTACATGGGTGTCACCAGACGGGCAAACCAAAAACCAAATCGACTTCATCTCAATCTCAAGGAAGTGGAGGCGCAGCCTACTGGACACAAAAGCAAGAAGAGGAGCAGACGTTGGCTCAGACCACTATCTCGTACAAGGGACAATCCAAATCAAATTAAAAGCTTTCAGGGAATCAGGAGCTGCAGATAGACCACAAGCCAAGTTCAACACTCAAAAGCTGAAGGACCAGGCTACAAAGGACATCTTCATTGCAAGCATAAAGGACAAAGCCGAGACACAAATCAACACTAGCGAAGAGGTCGGCGTTGAAAAGCACTGGAACAACTTGAAAACGGTGTGGAGCCAAACCTGCATAGAAATTCTAGGCAGAAAAAAGAGACAGGACAAACAGTGGCTCACTACGGACACTTGGAAACTAATAGAAGAGAGAAGGACAGTGAAGCAAAAGATTATCCAGTGCACGACGAGCAACAAAAACAGGAGCTGAATGCAAGCTACAATACACTGAACAAAAGAGTGAAGAAAAGTGCCAGGGAAGACAAAAGAAAATATTATGAAACCATGGCAAACGAAGCAGAACAAGCTGCAGGCAAAGGAGACCTCGCCACACTCTACCAAACAACTAGGAACCTTTCGGGCAAACGTTCGACACAGATTAAGCCAATAAAGGACGACAATGGAAAGTCAATCACCAAAGAGGTGGAACAGAGAAAGCACTGGGTTGAACACTTCAAAAGACTTCTAAATCGTCCGCCACCTACAACACGTCCAGCAATACCAACAACGGAAGCAGAACTACCAGTGAACACTGACCCCCCGACGAAATCAGAAGTCCTGAATGCAATCAAGATGCTTAAAACTGGGAAAACACCGGGACCAGATGGAATCCCAGCAGAGGCTTTGAAAATAGACCCAGAGACAACAGCGGACTTGATGACACCACTACTGGAGAAGGTGTGGAAAGAGGGCAAAGTACCCGAGGATTGGAAGAACAGTTACTTATTCAAACTTCCAAAGAAAGGAGACTTAAGTCAATGTAAAAACTGGCGTGGAATTATGCTTCTGTCCATTCCAAGCAAGATACTAAGTCGCATCATCCTGGAGAGAATCAAACAAGCCCTAGATGAAAAACTTCGTCCGGAACAGGCTGGATTCAGGAGAAACAAATCATGTATTGATCAAATCGCCACTCTACGGATCATCATTGAACAAAGCTTGGAATGGCAGTCACCTCTCTATCTCAACTTCATCGACTTTGAAAAGGCCTTCGACAGCGTCGATCGAGAGGTCATTTGGAAACTACTTCGCTACTACGGGGTCCCATCGACAATTATACACCTCATCCAACAGTTATACGACAATGCTGCATGCCAAGTAATCCACAACGGGAAACTTACGGAAGCCTTCGAAGTGAGGACGGGAGTGAGGCAAGGCTGTCTACTATCACCAATGATCTTCCTGATTGCAATTGATTGGATAATGCGACAGACAACGGCAACCAACGAGGGAACAGGCATAAAATGGACTGACACAAAAGACTTGGAGGATCTGGATTTCGCCGATGATATATGTCTGATTTCCCATAAACTGGAAGATATGCAAATGAAAAGTAACAAGTTGGCAGAAGAAGCATCAAAGATAGGACTTCACGTGAACATAGATAAAACAGAGATGATGAAGATTCCTTGCCAACATCAACAGCAACAACAGACCACAATAAGCATAAATGGGAAGAACCTGAAAGAAACAACCTCCTTCACCTACCTGGGAAGCATCGTCTCAACTACAGGCGGAACTGACGAGGACATCAAAGCCAGAATCGGAAAAGCAAGACAAGCTTTCATTACTCTCAAATCTGTGTGGAGGTCAACAGCACTCAGCATCAAAAATAAGATCCGGATTTTCAACTCCAATGTGAAGTCAGTGCTACTATACGGATCAGAGACTTGGCGAGTCATAAAGAGCATCTCAAACAAACTTCAAACCTTCATTAACAACTGTCTCCGCTCAATACTCAAGATCAGATGGCCAGAAAAGATCAGCAACAGGGATCTCTGGGAGCGAACCAATCAGGAACCGATTGTGAAACAAATAGGCAGAAAGAAATGGAGATGGATTGGCCATACGCTGAGGAAACCATCAAGTGACATCACTAGACAAGCCCTCGAGTGGAACCCGAAAGGGAGGCGGCGAGTTGGTCGTCCAAGGGTGACTTGGAGGAGGTCATGTGAAGAGGAGATGAAAGCATGTGGGCAGACCTGGAGCAGGGTGAAAAAGTTGTCAGAAAACCGAAGTCAATGGAGGTGCGCAGCTGAAGCCCTATGTTCCTCTAGGAACTAAAGGATACAATAATAATAATAATAAATTAGAGGGAGTGCAACGGCAGTTTACCTCAAGAACTCTTGGTTTAGAAAGTGGTCTGGAATACCATGAGCGATGCGACAGACTAAGATTAGAACCCCTCTGGAAAAGACGCCTTAAGCTAAATCTTATCTTTTACTACAAGCTAACTAATCTTCTCTTGCATTCCTCCGAGCCAATAACTAAACCTACCGCTGTCATCAGTTACAATCTTAGAAATCATCACAACCTAGCTGCTATGGAGCACTGTCAGACTTACGTGCGGTACAACTTCTTCTTAAATAAGTTTTCAGTCATTTGGAATAGACTACCAGCTAATGTGCGCGATGCGAACACACTTCCAGTGTTCATCTCCTCAGTCACTAGACTACTCAAAGATGACAATGCACTTTTGCGCCTGACTCTTACACCTTCTTTTTCACCCTGCATAGATATTTTAAGTTCTTTAAACGTGTAGTTACAACAAACTACAATTATAAATTTTAATATTATTGGAACTAGATGATAAACATTTCTACATAGGACAGTAATATTAGTTCACACATAATATAAAAGTTAGCGTAACGGGACTAGTTAGTTAATGAACAAAAAATAAGCATAGTTACTAGACAGAATATATATGTATATATTTATTAATCACTCCTTAAGGACTCCCGTTGCTTTCTTTTGCGTTGCTGTTGTTTGTCTTCTTTTTTCTCTCACCATTTCAGCTTCTATTTGACTTTTTGAATGAGAATGAATAATGTGGATATTCGACCATTTACAATGACAAATGATCTGCAAACATTATTGGTCCCGTTTCTTTCAGTTGCCTGGTTAATAACGAATTAACTTTCTCCACGACGCAACCTGGATTACATTTGTGGAATACACTCTTATACCAATGGAAAAGTATCAATTTGTAATACAACGTCACGATTGTAGCTTATAACATAACTGATCGTACCTGTAAAAATAGCTTCCTTATTACCCAATTTGGATATAAATCAAATCAAAAATAAGATTCGGATTTGTACACACCCAAGTTATATTGAGGAATTACTTCAAGCTTTATTTTTTCCCAAGTATTTTTAATCCATCCAAAACTTACTTGGGTTTTTTTGTTAATGCGAAGTTAATATTCCTATATTTCATGATGTGCTCCATTGAATGACAGGTTATCATATTGTTCCCACAGACCTAAGACAAAAACGCCAGCAACCATGTAACTTAACCACAAGCCAAATTTATGAAATTTATATAATGCTTACCCATGCCTGTATATTTGGTGTGTCCTACACAAGTAGGAAATAATGTGTATTTTATTAAAACATTATTATTAATTATGATTGCTGATCGTATATGTAATTTATCATATTGATGATGCCTGTAAACTGGCGTCTCTCATGTACAAAATGAGAATATACTATTATCATTATTATTAATTCAGTGATCTCAACTAACTGAACAAATCTTAACCTCATAAACTGTAACCGTTTTTGTTTTTGTTTCTTGAGTTGCTATGTAAACATAAAAGCTAACAATGTTCTGTTAATCAATTTTTTCTGTTTTCTCTCTTACCCCTCCCCCTCTTTTCAACTTTAAAAGCGTATAAATTGATGATGAAAACTTAAACTAAAAACATTGTAATGCTTTCACTTAGATGCGTCAATTTTATAGTATCTCTTTTCTACCACCACTCGAACATTAAAGTATGTTATTATCATCTATATAACCATTGTAATTTCAGGTAGTCTGCAGCTGATGAGAACCTGTGAAATAGAATGATATCATTTTATACTGCAAATTTCGTCTTCCTTTCTTTATCGAAATATTTTAAGCGTTTTTCTATGTTGGTGACACTGTGCATAGTTGCTTAGAGTTGAGGCATGTTCGGCTTATATTTGATGACTGCAGATTTCTAAATATAAGAATGTAATTTCTGTAGGATTTAGAAAACTATGCTCACTAGACATTACTGAGATTGTGGATCAATTTCAAAGCTACACATTTGCAATACCTCATTTAACGTAGACGTATTTAGTGTGAAATTGACGAGAGAATGACGTCTCAACAGTACGGGTGTTTCAGAGTTTATCTTGAAATTTGCATGTAACCATCTAATGCTGGACAACTTATGAGGTCTATTTATGCATACGGCATCAATATAAAGATCAGCTGTGGACTATAGATACTTTTAATTGTATGAGAACTTTACTTAGTATTAATATTAATTAATAATTAATATTAATCAGTGTATACTAATATATAAAATTATCTTTCATATATTCGTGTTGTGCTTCATATTTTAGGTATATGGAGGTTGTGGAATGTGAAATCAGTGGAAATGTCAATCTGTCAAACTAACGCTAATACCCTTCAATAAAATTTCCTCTTGTAAACTAAGAAAATGTTTAATATACTCTCCATTTCTACTTCTTCTGAACGTCTTCAGTGGGTCGCCATACTATGAGCTTTCGTAATATGTGAATTCTGAATAATGCATTTTAAGCTTAGTGGAAGGGAGATTTACTATAGTATTATGGAACTGTTACTTTAATCATTCATAGGATTTCGCGTCTGTTTCTATACAATAGTACATTGTAAAAACTAATTAGTATTTAGCAAACTGAATAATAATTTTGTAATGTTCTTCACGCTAGAGTCGCCCTATTTAGCCAATTGCAAGTCTGTATACTGCTAAACGGCAAGTATGTAGTACAAGTAAATTAGGGTTGATAGCTACTTCATTAATCAGTTGATATGCAGTGGCATCATCGAAAAGACTGTCAACTTGGCGATGAGCTAAGAAAATATTTTGATTTATTTCTGATATGCTGTTTAATCGTGTGATGTCATCAATATCCATCATTTCTATGACCAACAACTGCAATGTTTGAATATCAACTTTGTTAAGTATGCCGATGATCTAACTATTTCAGTGTCTGTCAACTCCCAGCTAGACAGTACTAAAATGAGCAGCTTTCTATCAGGAATTAGCAAATGGTCTTAAACTAAATCCTTCCAAATGTCAGGCAGTTAATTTTAGTTATAGATGTGAAAGAAAGTTAAATGAAGCTGTTAATCCCCATTACCGTTGTATACTTGATGATAGTGATATAGGAATCAAGTCTGACGTTAGGTATCTTGGATTAATTCTCTCTTCTGACCAATCCTGGTCTTTCCATGTCTTAGCGATTTCTAAAATAATATTTCTTCCGACTGTTCACATTAAGAAGTTAAGGCACTCAAGCATAACTCATGCCCTCCTCTTACGGTTCGTACATCTTACCTATACTTGACCCGTTTTTCTTGATTCAATCATGATGCAACCGTGTTTCGCAGAACTTATCACACAGCGTATCAGCCTTAAATCTATACCACATGCAGCTATGATGCTTATGAGCCAGGTATGCAAATCAGAGTAAACGTTTGTACGGTGCATTCATTATTTGTGAGACTAACAAGTATGTAAGAGCTACGATTTGACCAGTTATACAACGTTTAATATGTTTGGACACAATTAACCCACGCTGCTTACTTCTATGACGCATTACCTAAAGCTACGTAGGTACCTCAAAGTGGTTTCCACTGACATCCTGGGAACCCTCTTGGTAAAAGGATCGTCTCCTAGTCGAAAAAATGAATATATCCTAATCTCCACGCAAGCGTTTAGAGGTATTCATCCTATCACTTCAAATGACTCACTATTTGTAGTCACTTAAAAAGTAAGAATAAATTTACCAAAGACACTGTGCTTATGACTCCTAGATATCATAATGTACCATGAAGGAAAACCTATATCCATAGGGTTATAACAATTACAAGCGTGATACTAATCCGAAACACGACGGCTACGATTCTCAATCACAGAGCACCCTACTTTGCTACCTAATCTTCTAATCGCATTAACAGATGTTTCGCCAAGAAAAAGAAAACCAATGGTTTTAGGAAAATTTATTTAGTTTTCTTAAAGATCATGGGCATCCGTATTTATAGCCACGGAGAAATCACAAACATCCACAAAATGGGAATTTCATTATTTGAAATGAAGCAAGCAATCTGTATTCACCCTGAATAATAATCAGCACCTCAGCTTGTTGTAGACCACAACCTGAAACGTTATTCTTGCTAATTAAAGTCTTACATTTAACTGGGATAGTTCGTACACTCACCAGATCACCATGTTATCCGCTTTTGAAGTGGTTTTGCAACACACTAAATGGCTGTTAACACTGGCTTTGCTACAGGCAGTCTCAATTTATGTATTTAGATCTAGTACATTAGGCATTAATAAACATAGGTAACACTTACAATTCAGAGGTTTCTCATTGCTTTCAAGTTTCTTTCAGTTCCAAAACCACATACAGGCAAAACAGATTCACACTTCTCATGTGGCTCAACCCTGTTTGATTTAGATTCTCTAACAATATATCTGATTCTTTAACTGACCTACTGAGTATCTGTAAGAGCTAATATATTAAATATGAATTGGTCGGTTTTCGCTTGTAAGTCTTCGATTTTGTGTGACATCAAACATAAATCATCCGCGAAATCCAACTCTTCTAGGTTCTTCACGTCGGTCCAGGATATTCCTGTCTTCTCGTTTCCCACTGTCTGACGCATAACCCAGTCCACCACAATTAGGAATATCATTGGTGATAATAAGCACCCTTGCCCAACTCCTGTGCTTACTTTAAACGCCTCTCTGACTTTTCCGTTGTGGGCCACTTGACATGTGACGTTGTGGTACGGCTGTTGAATAAGGTTGATGAATATTTGGGGTACGCCGTAGTACTCGAGTAGTCCACAAAGTTGAGGTAGAGGTTTGATTGCCATTCCATGCTTTGTTCGATGATGATGCGTAGAGTTGCAATTTGGTCAGTACATGATTCGCCTTTCCTGAATCCAGCTTGTTCTGGTCGGAGTTCTGTCTCCAGTGCGTCCTTTAATCTCTCCAGGATGATGCGACTCAGGATTTTACTTGGCGTCGATAGGAGCATGATTCCTCGCCAGTTCTTGCAGAGTCCTAAGTCGCCCTTCTTTGATAGTTTCACGAAGTAACCTTTCTTCCAGTCAGTAGGCACCTTTCCCTCATTCCAGACCTTTTGCAATATAGTCAGCATACTTGCTGTCTTCTCTGGGTACACTTTTAGTGTTTCAGGGGGTATTCCATCTGGTTCAGCTGCTTTTCCAGCTTTCAGAAGCTTGATTGCATTCAAGACTTCGGCTTTCGTTGGAAGATTGGTGTCAACTTGCAGTTGTAAGCGCGCTGTTGTTGGTATTTCTGGACAGGTTGCAGGTGATGGTCAGTTCAAGAGTCCTTTGAAGTGGTCCGCCCACTGTTTGATCTGTTTTTCTTCCTTGGTGATCGCGTCCCCTTGACTGTCTTCTATAGGTTTCGCTTGTGTTGGTCTCTTCCCGGATAGAGATTTGGTTATCTGATATAGTGTCCTCAGGTCCCTTTTGCCTGCTGCCTTCTCAGCTTCAGTGGCGAGGTTGTCGTAGAATCGTCTTTTGTCCTTCCTAGCACTCTTCTTCACTTCTTTGTCCAGTGCTTTGTAAGTTGAGCTCAGAGTCTCCGTCTCCTGTCCGTCCTTGCATTGAATCATTTTCTCTTTCACCATTCTCCTCTCTTCTATTAATTTCCAAGTGTCCGTTGAGAGCCATTCCTTGTCTTGTCTCTTCTTTCTTCCTAGAACCGTTGAACACGTTTCGTTGAGAGTCGCCTTCAGAGACTTCCAGTGTTCTTCCACGCATGCTTCTTCAGTGATGTCGCGTAGTGTTTCCTGCTTTGCTCTGACAGTTGCAGTGAAAGTGTCTTTTGTGGTTGTGTCCTTCAGTAATTGAGTGTTGAACTTGCATTGTGGCCTATCTCCAGCTATACTCGAGGCTTATAGTTTCACCTTGAAAGTCCCTTGTACTAGATAGTGGTCTGAGCCCACATCTGCTCCTCTCCTCGGCCTTGTGTACAGGAGGCTCCGCCTCCACTTTCTTGAGATTGAAATGAAGTCTTTTTGGTTTTTGGTGTGTCCATCTGGTGGAATCCATGTCGTCTTGTGTATATCCTTGTGTTGGAACGCACTGCCATGAATCACCAAATCATTGAAGGCCCAGAAGTCTGAGAAGAGTTCACCATTGTCGTTCATTTCACCGAGGGCCTCATGACCCATGGTGATATCTCTTCCTGTGTTGTCTCCTCCCAGCTTCGCATTCATGTCGCCCATCAGGATTTTGATATCGCCATTTGGGACGTTGTCCATTACTGTTTGTAGTTGTCTGTAGAACATCCCCTTCTTTTCTTGTTCTGAGACGTTTGTAGGCGCATAGCATTGAATGACTGTAACTTTCCTTCCTTTTGAGTTGAACCTGGTTGCCATTATCCTGGAGGAGATTGGTTCCCACAGCATGAGAGCTTTGGCTGCTGGTGGTGACATCCATCCTTAGTCTTGCTTTCATCGAAAGAAGGCACATCGGCTGACTGGCTTCGCGAAAGCTTTCACAAGCCGGAGTCATTTCACTTCCCTGATTCCAGCGTAAAATAAGGTTACTGTTTATATGATAAGAATTTTTAATATATTTGCGCGTTGAAGTTTCTGCAGGGATTTTGTTTAGTTGTGGAGGTGGAGCAACTAGCACCACGCACAACCCTCCCCCTTTTCCGGGCTTGGGGCCGGCTACAAAAGTAGCGAGCTAGTAAGTGTGGCGTGGTTAAAAGAAGACTCTAGAACATCTGGATTTGTCGCGTGGATTAGATTCCTTGATGTCACCGTCAATGTCCAGGTCTAACTATACTGGACCTCACACTGTCCTTAGAAGACTTTCGGCAACATCGCCTAATAACCAACGCAAACAACCAGAACACAAATTGATGACACAAGGACAGTTTATTATTGCACCAGTACAGGGCCAACCATAAGATTATTGTGCACAAAGTTTTCTACAGTTTTTCTCTGTCATCCAACGAACAGCTAAAGATGAGACGATGACTGCAGTATCTGTCAATGGAGTTGAAGATTGAACGATCAATTCTTGGTTGTTTGCTTAAAATCAACTTCCCCAATTTTCGCGGAGGCATCAATACGACAGTCATCGTCTCATCGGTCGCTGTTCAGAAAGAAGAGTGAAACATCGTCAGAAGTAATACAATGATTTATTATTGTAATATTTGTTTTCAGACCTTAGTTCACTTATTCTTTTTATATGTTGGTGTAACAATAAAGAAATATCAAGCGGCCAATCGGTGTTTTGGTTTTTTCGTCCGTTATAACTAAGCGTTTCTGAAATCTTCGAGGAACAGCGTGGGCCCGAGCGTAGCGAGAGCTGGGCATTAACGGTTTATGAGACGTGATTGACAGTTTCTGACGATAGAAACAGATCTGGTGGATTCAAACAGTTGGTGAAAGTTTGGATAGTCACTGTTCATCTTTCCTGGTGCCGGTCAAGTCCTCTTTGAACAAGCAATATCTGGAACGTTTTCGGAATTGGGTCAAGTTCAACAATGCCTGGGTCAAATAAGGGACAGAGTGTCTTGGATGCAAACAGGAAAGTAAGTCATGGTGACTTGTCTGTTACTTGTGACGATGTGTCTGATGTTAAGCATGACATGGTTGATGTTACCGTTTCGCCGTTCAGGGATAATAGTAACATCAAACTCCCTAAATTAGAACCACGGTGTTTTGATGGAAACCCGGCTGATTATTTACAATTTGCAAAGGAGTTTGAGATCATGTTGAGTAGTTTTCTATCAAGTGGTGAATTGAAGTTATTGTATTTGATGAGATATTGCACTGGAGATGCTGCAAGAGCTATACAGTGCTGTAAGTTTATGAAGCCAAAAGAGGGCTACGATGAGGCTATGAGCATATTACGTCAAAGGTTTGGAAGACCTTCGATGATTGCAAGGAAATTACTCGAGGGTGTTAAGGGTAATGGTGGTCAATTACAGGATGACTCCCAGGCACTCACTGAGTTTTTAGATAATTTGCTAATTTACAAGAATGGAATGATTTCGATGAATCGCGTGAGTGACCTCAACTCGAGTTTTATACTAGAAGTAATAGCAAGACGTCTACCTACTCGACTGCAAAGGAAGTGGGTGAAGATGAGCTCCCGTATGGAGGATGAGGGTATCGAGCCAAAGTTTGATGATATGCTGAAACTGGTAAAGAAGAGTGTCAATCAATCGATGAGCAAGTTTGCCAGTATATTTAATCTCACCCCTAGAATAGAGCAGTCTGAGATCAAAATGCAATCATTGATGACGAGTAGGCCTCAGAGAGGTGGATATCGAGAAGACTCCATGATGTCTAGTAATGCATATAGACCTAGTGAGTGTAACAGCTTTCGTAGTACATCCTCAACAGATAAGTTGCAAGATGCAAGACAAACACGGTTGTGGTTTACACGTTTGCAAGAGGTGCATGCAAAGGTGAGCTGTGAATCAGTGAACAAGTTCAGTGATAAGCTAAATGTAAACTCCAGACCTGACTCCGAATTGTGTGACGATAACGGTGCGGTCAGGAAGTCTGTAGTTACAACTGGTAAGCCGTTGTTGAATAGAGTGTCACAGAATAGAGTTACTGCTTCAGGGTGCAGTTCTGACTCCAAAAGTTTACAAGGTATAACTAGTCAGAGTGAAGATATAAAACCTTTAATGATTTGTGAGGAGGAACCAAAATTGTCTACTTCTGTTATTAAAGAGTTTGAAAATGATGAACTTGACGGTAAAATGAATATTTGTGGTAATGATCATGATAGTGTAGATTTGTCTCTGGTTGATCATGATGAAATGGGGGGAATGCCTACTACCGCTAAGTTAAATAAAGGTTCTGTACAACTTGAACGTGAAGTAGAATTAAATGCAGTTGCAGAAGGCATGCATACTTGTCAAACCGTCAGTGTAATTGATCAGCGTGTAGCCCACCTATCATCAGATGATAGTGCTAAACCCGAACTAGTAGTGAAAGACAGCAGTGGTGGTAATCTTGCAGTTGGACAACTATCTGAAAGCCGAAAAAGAACAGCTTCTGATCCACAGCTAAGTTCATCACCTTGTGTCACTCAGTCATCGTTGGTGTTTTCATCCACAATGCAACAGATGCCCATCACCTCAAGTATCTTCTGCAATGACTATGATAGTATTGGTACATTTGAAAAGAC